>JAWNMV010000811.1:5141428-6426785 GCA_035043635.1 Drosophila rellima | reverse complement strand
GTAGGTCTTTGTAATTTCCTGTGCTATTTCTCAATTGGAAATTTATATATATTTAACTAGTAGTGAATCACTTGCAATTTGTTTCATTTTATTATTGATTCTTTTCATTGACTAATGTTATTATTTTCGTTCATTTGTCTTCGTCTCGCTGACCTCGGCGCGCAGTTAATAATTTGTATTTATTAATAATTGGCTGCTTTATAGTTGCAACCCGGCAGCTTGGGATGTCTCTATTCAGACTGGGGGCAAATTTATGGCAAGCATTATGGCAGACAGTTTAATTGGGTATCGACGTTTATTAATTTGTCCTGGGCCAAAACAGACTTGCCATTATGTATCTGTTGACTGCAGGTTTGTTGGCAGAAGACTAAATCCTTTGGCCACATGGCTTTTCAACACGTTAGCTAAATTCCGAATTTCGACTCAGTTCGAGAGTTACGCACATTAATAAGGCCCCTTCATTAGACACATGCCCATCAAGACGGACCAACAATGATGAGTGCGCCGAGGGGCAACTGCAGAGAGGTGGCTCCTCTTGCATTGTACGAGCATTGCCAGTTTTATGTAATTAAGCCAGACGCGCTCACAATTTAAATTGCTGCCAAGTCGCCCGTTCCCCATACGTATCTGTATCACGAATTGGCAATTGACCAAGCAGCCCATCCAGACTCAGACTGAGACTGAGAGTTGAAGTCGGAGTCGGAGTTTGAGCAATTTGTACAGAGGGAAGCAGAGCCGAAGAGTCGGAGACTTCTCATCAAGATCCAGATCCTCACCAGGCACTCAACCTCAACTGAATTGTCTACTTCGTTTTCTGTTTTTGTTTTTGCGTTCGCTCGTCAGCGTTTGAGCCAATAATTATGGTTATTAATCGGCTGGAGAATTGGCTGCTAATTTGCAGTTTAGTTACAAATTCTGGCCGCCAGCGTGCAATTACCCGCTTAAATTATAGCTTCAAAATAAACAAAACGCCGCAACGCCCGAACCAGTGCAAAGGATCGACCGAGCCAAAAGTTGACGGGGGGCCAAAGGCTAAAAGGTCATGCCGTATGGCAAACGCACATTGGATTTTATGTGTTTGATTTATTAAGTTCAATCAGGAAATGCTGCTCATCAGCTAATGACGCTTGGATTTCTGGATGCTGCTGTTTTTTTTTTTTTTTTTTTTGTAAATTTGATGAAACTGATGCTGCAATCAGCGTCCACTGCATTGGAGTCATAATTAGACGCCCCAGTGCCAGTCCTGGGCGTTACTCAATCATGGCCTGATGGCACAACCCCCAAGTTGAATCTATCGCCAGCACTTGGGCACGATCAAAGCAGCTACAACATAATTTTGCAGACATCTCCTGGTCTGGTCTGGTCTCGTCTGGTCTGGTCTCTCCAACAGCTGCTCGCTGATCCTGCTCTGGCCAATTTCAGAGGCGCTCGCATTTCACAGCCGGGGCAACACTTTTGCTCAGCCAAAACCAAATCGTGTGCTGTTTATTTAAATAACCATAATTTAGGATTACTTCTCGTCGCGGATGACGGACGAAGCGGTGGTTTTAACCCAGGGGTATTAACCCACACACTGTTTGAGTTTTATAGCCGATCCGTTCCCATTGCTGCTCCATTGCTGCTTTTCCATGCTCTTGTGAGAACATAAAAATTCAATTTAATATGCTCTCGAGGTCGTTGTCGACTGGGTTTTTAGTAGGAAAACGTTTTGTCTACGGGCTTCAGTTAATGAAAATTTAGTTCAATCAATGTGGATAACCATGTTATTCATGTTCTCTCTCTCTCTAACTCTCTCTCTCTCTCTTTTCCTCTCTGTGTGGACATTGGGCAAAATACTTTACCCACGCTTTTATACCACATGTAATTCTGCTGATCTTTTATTACTGATATTGTCACTGTGATCATTAACCGAAAAATATAACATTACACCTTCGATACAAATCGATCTAAGAGATTGAAATGTGAGTGTATCAAATTTCTGTAGACTTCTTCTTAAATTTTGAAAATTCTATCATTTACTTTTTGTGTAAATAAGCAAAATATGATAAAAGTCAGAAAAATTCAATAATTCAAATTCCTCAAGACCTCAAAATCCTCTCACTTTTAATATATATATATATTTTTTTTTTAATATTGTATTGCCTAAGAAACGCATTGAGGAGAAATACTAGGAACTAGTTAATAATCAAACATGTTCAAAGTTCAAATATCATATGTACTAAATACATCATAAAATATATATATATATATATTTTTTTTTTAATATTGTATTGCCTAAGAAACGCATTGAGGAGAAATACTAGGAACTAGTTAATAATCAAACATGTTCAAAGTTCAAATATCATATGTGCTAAATACATCATAAAAAATACATTTCGCATGTAAATCGGTTAGTTTTAACAAAGTTGTAATACATTGTTGAAACTATCTAGTTTCGTATAGTTTTTTTTGTTCTAATGGATACATTTTGTTGAGCATAGCAAATGACGGAGAACTGTGTCCTCTTGTTCAGTCAGCGCGTCAGGCTTAGAAAAATGAGCTTGTTAACGCTCCATGATGAGCCTAGTTAGTGTCCGCTGCCATGATCTAAACCATATAACCCGAAGCGTTGAATCGATCGATCGATGGATGGATGGATGGATGGATGGTCAGTTGGCTGGTTGTACGAGATGATGTGGATAGATGGTCGGGTGGATGGGTGGATAGTTGACTGTGTGCAGAGTCTCGTCATTAGAGTTTTATGTAAAATTACAACACGATAACACGTAATCATTAGCGTTGTTATATCATGGTCCAAGTTACAGCCTTGGACGGTGTGAGAGGCAACAACAGCAACAGCAACTTCAATTTGCTGTTTCATTATCAAACGAGGCAAAGAACATAATTTGACTAGGGCCAAAAACATTTGCTAACGTCGACGGTTGCGTCGTCGTCTGCGTCTGTGGCTAAAAGAGTCCAATTTGCAGTTGTTGCTGTTGGCCAGGGCCTAGAATTGTTGGTAGTAGTCAGTCTATCGATCACGTTTCAAACTGAAAGGCACGACCATGACGACGATGTGGCTCCGATTATGGCCACGCTTGTTGCAGTTGTTACTCTTGTTGTTTTTGCTGTTGCTTAGTTTACACAAGAGCTCCTCCAAAAAACGCCATTGTTCTATTGTTGATTGGAGGAGCAGCTGGCAGGGAAGGGATAGGGGTGGTTAGGTGAGGGGTGGGTACTGACGACTTAGAACTTTTATGCAATTAATTGCAACAGTTTTGCGGCTGGAATGCGCCATTCTGTTTACCTGTCCGTCTGTCCGTCCGTTCGTCCGTCCATCTGTCCGCCCGTCCGTCTCCTGCTGCTGCTGCCGTTGCAACCACTTGCCGTTAATTTGAAAATTGTGCTCACGTTCTGGCAATTTGCTGACCACCCACATGCAAATGCAAATCGAAGCCACTTCTATCCACCTCACCCCTTCCTTCACCCCTTCCCTGATTCGAATTCGATTCGTTGAAAATTAGACGGCAGTTTTTTACCTGGCCGGCAGCGAGGTTGCCAACTGTAAATTGTAAACTGCATTTGAGCATTTCATTTGCATTGAGTCAGCGAGCTGTGCGAGCTCTTTGTCTAATTTGACACTTGGGGCAGTTGCACAATTGACTTGCAGGCGGACAGGTAGTGCAACACGAGGCGCCTCCTTTTGTGGCCTTTGTGGCTGCTTTGCATACGAACGAAGTCGCCACATATTTTGAACTGTTTGGTTTTTCCTATTGATCATTTGCATTTACATTGGGTGTTAATGTGTGTGGGAGGTTTGAGTTATCGAATGTGATATCGAATATATCGAATAACGGTTTGTATTTAAAGTTAAGATTGACGCATGCATTAAAGCTGGAATTGGTGTCAAAGTTCAGTTTAGTGTTTACATATCTTCGATTAAAAATGTTGGTGGAATTAAAGATTAGACATTATGATGAGGCTTTACTCCTAAACAAAAATGTGTCTTGGGCATTTTATTAATAATTGCCATGTTGAAATAAATGATTGGTTTCAATTTTTAAATAGCTTTAGTAAAATTTAGCATGCAACATTAACTATTTTAACTTAGAAAGAAATAATGAAACAATATTAAAGTGATCATTATTTTTTGCTAGTTTAAGAGAGATTTAGAAAAAATAATTGTTAATCTGCATTTGTTTCAATGTGCAGTCCTTTTGCTCAATAATTTTTTGAAATATAAGTCTATGGTGAATTTTTTAATAGACAAGTTGAACGATCAATCAGTAAATAAAAATATAAACAACTTCTGACGCTAACAAAAAACCACTCAAATTGCATGCATTTAAAAAATGCACTGAAAAAAATAACGAAATTTCATGACAAATTATGAGGAGAGGAAAACCAAAGCGTCGAAGCGAAAAGCAGAATGTGGCCAACCCACGACAAAGTCGAGGAGAACGATGTGGCTGGCATTGGGTTAAGCTTCCTTGTATGGCTGTCAAAGTTAGTCCGAGGCACGTACTCGTGCCTGGCCCACAGTCGAGTCACAGTTCCACAGTTCCAGTGAGCAGTGAGCACGGACTGTGTTTCGAGTCGCGAGTCAATATATATTCCAAAAGGAATTCCGCAAATAATTGCAAACTGGCCACAAAACTTATGGCAATTGTGTGGACACTGGCCGGGCGGCCCTGTTGCATACATCACGTGCAACAGCAGAGACGGGGGTAGGGCCAGAGGCAGAGGCAGGGGCAGAGACTGGGTAAGCAGGCAAAACATTTCGAATGCAAATAAAAAATCACGCCAATAAACTAGACATTGCGACGACGCAGGCAGCTCAGTTTGCTCAGTTGCTCAGTTGCTCAGTTGCAGATGCAGACAGTGAGGCAGACAACGAATGAGGATGAGACAAAGTCAAAGCTAAAGCTAAAGCTAAAGCTAAAGACAAAGACAATAGCAATGAGTGCAGGCAATGCCTGCATTTAGCTCTCTCTGTAAATCCACGACGTCATGATGTCTCGCTGGGATTTGGCTTTCGCTCGTTCTCCCCCTCTGCTTCCTCTCTCGCTCTCCACTTCTCTTTCGACGTTGGCAAAATTGCATACAAATCGCTTGTTTGGTAAATTTAACATAAGCGCGTCAGTAGCGCCTCTGGTCCGTGTCTTTGTGGCAAGCTTGGAATAATTTAAAGCAAACCAAAGTCCAACAACAACAATAACAACAACAATAACAACAACAACAGGCGGAATGGGGCGCGGGCTTATCTTGTTCTTGTTAAGCCAACTGTCCGTCCGATGCGCCGCTCCTGTCCTGTCGTGTAGCCATCATGTAAAACGCATTGGCCCAGCCCAAAGTTGGAGTCCCAACAGGCAAGTTGGTTACCCGGTCGCCTCTGTCCAGTGCATCCACATCGCCGCGCCTGTTGATCAGTGTCGTTGCCCGTCTTCGTTGTCGTTGTCGTCGTCGTCGTCGTCGTCGTCGTTGTTGTCGTCGTCGTCGTTGTCGTTGTCTTCCTCGTTCTCGTCTTCGTCGTCTCCGTCGTCTCAGTCAGGCGTTTGCAGGCGGCTGCAATTTGTTTGAGTTACGGCGCTTGTAAGCACACTTTAAGGATCCATTGTATTCCAATCAATAAGCCGGGCATGACAATGAGACACAAACTACAAGTCCAAGCTCCATTGAATGTCACCCAAGTGTGTTCAAGTGAAGCGCCGTTTGCCGCCGTCCTTTGGGTGCTATACATTTGACTCTTTTTTTATTCGTCTTGCCCATAGACAAGGAATTTGCAATATTTGTTCTGGAATTGTTGAAGTATCAGCAAATTTGCTGACCTAAACAGGGTGTTGACGATCAGGTTTATTATTATTAGAGAGTTTTTGAATTTATAGATTTTGAAAATGTACTTTTAATAATTTAAATCAGATATTGATTTAAAGTTTATGTTGAGGTATCGCAGAAATTCCCCAGTTTTTGCACTCGATCGCGGACTATTGAGCTTCTATATAATATTCATCAGTTGAAGTCAAGAACTTAAATAAAAAACTTATATAAACGTAAATAAAAAGAACAAATAATATTATTATTATTCTATATAATATTCATTACATTTCTCACCTCTGTCATTTGACTAATGAGGGTACAAAAATTAACTATAGTAGTACGACTTTTTTTTTAATATTATTTAAAAATCAGGAATTTATTTATATACTATTATTTGAAGTGAGATGCCGTTCTTTATAACAACTTGCTAACTTTTCCGAATTTAAGAAGCTTTATAAATTTTGTTGAGTAATTTAAAAGCTGATTTGTATATATTTTCAAGGATGAGGATAATTTGTTTATAAAGCATATTCGTTGACCTCACGATTTTAATTTGCATTTTCAGCAAAATCTGCATTATGGTATCTCACTTCCTGTAAAGCAATTGACTTCCAATTAAATGTGTCAAACCGAACAGACGAAGCTACAACACGCAACTCCAAGTCGAACTCCAACTCCGATTCCGATTCCAACTGCAAGTTCAATTCTCGTTTGCCACATGCAAAGTGGCGCATGCCCCAAGCCAAAAGGAGCTGCAAACTGAGTTGCATTTCATTAGCATATCATTCGAGTCGCGGGGGCGGGGTGACACCTTAACAACAACAACAACAACAACAACAACAACAACAGGAGAAGGAAGTTAAATTTATGGGCAACTACATGGATGCAGCTGAGCAGTCAAAAGGATTAACGAGGATTAGCCAAGCGACTCTCTGACTCTCTGACTGACTCACTCACTGACTGACTGGCGAATGATCCGACAGAAAGGCATATCGAATCTGGAAAGGAGTTGGAGCTGGAGTTGAAGTTGTGTCGCTACCGTTGATGGCATTTACGATAAATTTACGCAAGTCATTTGACAACGCTGTCGTCGTCGGGCGATGCTGCCTGCCCATCATTATAAGTTGAGCTTGGATGCACAATATGCTAAGCAGCGTCGCCAGAATAAGTGGAAACAGTTGACATTCGGGCTGCCAAAAGTTGTTACCCGTTGGCAAAAACAAACAAAATGTCGCACATTAAGCGGCTGAACATTTCTCAAATGTCACGTATACGTCATGTGTGCCACAGTCATCATGGGCACCAGCATCAGCAACTGCAACAGCAACAGCAACTGCAATTGCTAGCAATTAATTAATCCTGCACTTGGCGCAACCAAGACAACGTCCAGCGGATCTGCGAATCCCACGTAAGCGACCTGCCAGGCTCGCCATGTCCACATCTCCATTTGGCTCGGGCTCGTTCCCATTCATGGCTCAGTTGCCGGCTTACGAGCATTAAAAACGTGTCTAGGTACAGGTGAATATAGCCACATAAATTACCACCTCTTCATTAGCCGTGCCCACTTGGGTTAACTTAAGCACAGTGGTACAAAACAATTTAAAAGTACTTAAACTATCTCTTCCAGAGAGATTTTTAACGAGTGTTCTTATATGAAAATTCTAGTGAGTTAAATCCAAACTGAAAATCGAGTTTAAAATATAAATTTTAAAATTTACAAAAAAAATGGATCCAAGTTGCTGTAAAGAAAAGTGCACAAATGGGGGAAAAAATGAAATTTTCTAAATGAATAAAATTATGACGGAGAGTAAAATTAGAGGTCGAGCACTTACAGAATTGACATTCCGCATGGAAATCGGTAAACTTTTGACAAAGTTTTAGAATAAGAAAGTTTTTTAAAAAATATCAATAGAAAAAAATACGAATTTTCACATGAACATAATTTTGATGCAGAGTAAAATTAAAAGTCGAGCAATGATAAAACTGACATTCCGCAAGGAAATCGGAAAAGTTATGACAAAGTTATGACAATTTGAATACAATTTTATGTATCTCACTTTTGTATTCAAATTTAGCCTTAGATGACATTGAATATTTTATTAATTGTCAAATGTATATTTTTAATTTGTTTCAGTACATTTTTAAAATAAATAAATTAGTATTCAGTTTCGTTACTCTTTTCAATATTCATCATAATTAATACCACTGTGCCGTGTTGCTTATGTTACGTCTAAGCCCATTGCCAGTGCTGGCCAATTGACTTACGCGCGCGTAATGGAATTTAATTTCTTGTTAGCCAGGTTAACTGCAGTTGCAATTCCATCAAGATAAATGTTGAATGCTCAACGTTCTCTCCTATGCGTGCCTGACCCCATAAGCTGCACGTCCGTCAGGTCTGGCAGTTCGCCTGTCAGTTATCAGGAGGTCCAGGACCAGGTTGAGGCTTAGGTTTAGGTCTAGGCACAGAAGACTCAACCGGGTCCTTACTGGGCTGCCTTTCCTGTGACACACTTCTGGCCATTAGTCATAGAAATCGTGTACTCGACGCCTGCGTGTCTGGCAGCCATATTTGTGGGCATAGCGTCAACGCTGGCTTTTGTTATTTTAATTACTTCCCTCGGCCAAAGAGTTATTGGAGCCGGAGAGGATGAGAGGACTTGTTGGCCATAATGACGGCTGATTGTTTTACAACATAATTAAGCAACGTTGTTGTTGCTTACGCATTCTTAACATGCACTTCAGAATTGGAAGAGTATCGGAAGAAGCGGGGGAAGCGGGTGCAATGGTAGATTGATCAAATTATGAAGTGCAGCCAAGTGCATGTTTTGCGTGTGTGTCTTTTATTTTTTTTGATAGGGGCAGTCATAAAAAACGTCGCTCATAAAACCAAATGAACGCCCCTGTCAGTCTACTCGAAAGGTTCTGGCCAAGCAGAATATTTAACGTTCTTGTTTGCAACTTTATTTTTCATGCCCAAGGCGCGAGAACAACAACAACGATAACAACGATAACAACGACAACAACAACAACGTTGAGGCAGAAGCAACGACAACTGCAACAAGTCAACAACAATTCGATACACACACTTGCCAAGTTGAGGCTGCCTGGTGTGAAAGCGTGTTCCTGGCTCCCATCCATTGCAATCCCTGATCCCCGTGCCCGATCCCTATCCCCATCCCTGGCTCCTTATGCATCCCTTGGTGTTGGTGTTGGCATTCGGTAAAGCGTTCAGCATCGATTCGTTATGATTGCATGTTAAATGGCTCCCGCTGAGTTATTACGAGACAAAATCCTTATTTATCGCTTTCTGATTTATTTGTAAACGATTTTTGTGCCCATCTCGTCCTTACGTTAACTTTACGCACCTCTTAGCTCTGTTAACTCTGCCCTGGCCATTGGCCCCCATCCAACTCTCTCTTTCTCTCTCGCTCTCATTCTGTCCCTTTCTGTTTGCTCAGTCCATTTCCTACTTCTCAACTCCCTTGGCTATTTTTACTGATTTCAACGCCTTTTTTATGGCCAGCAAACAACAAACTGGCCAAGCAAAGTTTCGTGTTCTTCCTGCTACAAATACATGTATATACACACCTATACATGTGTGTATTTATGTATGTAAGTGTGTGTCCAGCATGTTGCAAGTTTGTTGCTGCCCTCCTGTTGGCAGTGTGCGAATTTGTGGCTGCTTACTTAATTTTGACATATTTATTTTTATTATGTTATGGCTAAGTAATTGGCACAAGCGAATGAGGCTTAAACCGTGGGTAGAATATAGAAACAGACATACATATATGCTTAAGTAATAATTGCATAATGATTATCTGATGGATAAATATAGATTTAGAAATGGATAGTTAGAAAATAATACATATCTCAAAGTTGAACAAAATAAATTAGGAAGATCCACTATGATCTGCCAACAATTCCTTATATTCCTAATATGTTTAAGAGAAGCTAAGAGAATATTATATAAATTAATTTAATTACTTTAGGCAATTACTTTATTATTTTTTCAATTGTTTTAAAATTGTATCTTGGATTCTTAATTCTTATAAATTATATAAAGAAAGAAGTTCTTTAAAAAAAAACTTAATCTCTGGCTAACTCATTACAGTTATCATTAAGTGCCTTTATATTTGCGCTTAGTGCAATAAAACAATGTTAGTCAATTGGCCAATTGCTGAAAAGACTCACAGAGGCAGAGCTCGAGTCCAAGTCGAAACTGGAATTTGATATGGCCAGGAATGCATTGAACGAGACAGAGAGTGAGAGAGAGGGAGAGGGCGAGTATTGCAGTGGGTTAAAGCCAAATGAGCAAATGACCAAAACGTCGTCAAGATCGACGCCTTCTGCTAACAACCGAAGGCGAAGAAGAGCTAAAAGAACGGAACAACTGCTGCCGCGTGTTTGGCATGGCTTATTAAAAGGCAAACGGCTTTTTACGATGCGCAATAAATTGGTGCTGCTTGGCGAAGCTTCGTTCTTTGGGTCTTATGCAAAAAGGAGTTGCCAACAAACAAACAACAACAACACGAGAGCCAAGCCAACGTTTATGGCTTAAATTAATAAAATAAGCTTTGTCAGACAATTTACAACGCGTCTTCAGCGAGCAGATTACGAGCACGCGGACACGATCCACAGTCCACAGAGTGTGTGTGTATGTGTGTGTGTGTGTGTGTGTGTGTGTAGAGTAAGAAGAAGACGACACTGTCTGCCTGTCTGTCTGCCTTGGTTCTCTGCCCAGTTAGATGACTGGAACTGCAACTGATCTTAAGGGGGATGGGGAGGGGATCGAGGGGGTGTCTGGAGTATCAGACTGTTAGCTGTTACCTCGTTGCCTGTTGCCTGTTACCTCTTGCCTGTTGGTTGCGGTGTTTGTTCGTTAATTAGCGAACATATTTCGTATAATCGGTGTCATATTAGTTATAAATTGGATAAAAGCGCAAAACGACAACTTAATTAATTTTAAATTCCAATTTATAAGCAACAAAGAAACAAACTCGTAGCAATAAAATGCAAAACTCAGGACCAGCTTGTTTTCAGCTCGTCTGTCGTCTGTCGTCTGCTGTCGATGATGGTGCCGCTGATAACGATTATGGAACCACAGCTCCCCCAGCTAATCATTGGCCGTGCATAGAAATGCCCGCCAATAAGCCAACAGACAAACTGCAGCCAGTCTGAGTCTCAGTCTCAGTCTCAGTCGCAGCTCTCGATAGCGATCCTCAGACACAGCTTCATTTAAATTTTTTTTATTTTCTTTTTTATTTTTGCAGCCTTTGCTTATTTGGCCGAACCAATTCCAAGAATTCTCGGTAGTTTCTGTCTTTTCCTTCTTCCTTTTGCTGTTGCTTTTGCTTTTGGTTTTGCTTCTGCTTTGGCTACAATTCGATTCGATTAGGTCGCGACTTGGGCCACGTCCGGAGTTGATATATTGCAGCGATCAGCAGTGATGATCATTTTGTTCAGCAGATTGCGTTTCGATCAGCATCAACTGTAAATTATCTTATAACTTAATTCATTAATAAATTTATGAATTGCCCGTTGTAAATTGTTCACAATTTATTGGCCTCAGTTGTGACATTGAAAAGGCAACTCCCCCTACCTCATCCTCTTTTACATCGATCGCTTTGTCTATTCCAAGTGATAAATCTGTCTTGTGGGCAGCCAACGGAAATCTCTTAGTTTCTTTATATATTTCTCCCTCTCTGTCTCTCTATCTCTGTGGGTTGTTATAAATTGTTGGACCATTTGTCAAGCACTCTCTAAGACGTTGTAATTAATGTGCCATTTAAATTTAAAGACGATTTACTTAATTTATTTTGATAAATTTCAATTATTAAGTCATCATCATCATCAACGAGCCAGTTGACTGAATGAATCTCTTAGCTCATGAATGAGAAATTTCTTTGACTTCAACCTAAAAGACACCTTAAGAAAACTGTGTGTCCATGCATAAATCGAAACCTTAAGACGTGTCACGAAAGTCACAGAAATCACAACAAACGGAATAATGACATGAAAGAAAGTATCTATTAAAGATTTATGTCATAAAATTTAAAAACCCCTTATTCAAAAACTCCCAATGATATTCTAATAAACAGAGTTCTTAGCCTTAATTTAAGAATTCCTTACAAAATATATTCAATATCTGCTGAAGATCATTAAGATTCCACTGCAAATTCTGAGAGTGATGAAGTATACGCTCAAAACATACCGAATATATGATGAAAGAAGTAAAATTGTTTGATTATGTTGAGCTGATAAGTTGAGGACTTCAATCGCTGACAGCTTGGAGCGCAGCTTCCTTCATTGAGAAGAGTCTAGAGAGATCTTTTAAGGCAGTTGCCGCATTCATTTTGCTAATCCTCTTGAGCTGCTCACGATGATGATGATTGCGATGATTATGATTATGATGATGATGGGCATGACGATGACGATGGACAGAGCAGAAACAGATAGGGACGGCTGAGAGGCAACTCAATGGTCATGCCGACTGATTTTATATGGTTATATTTCTGACTTTTGACAGGAACAAGGCTCGTTTGTCGCCATGGCGGCTGAAGTGTTGTTGCTGCCGTTCCCAAGGAATTTCAGCCCGCTGTCGTTGTCAAATTAACACACAATGCGCCAGCTAATACATTATACAATATACCAGACAGACACAGGATGGACACACATTTCCCAGAAGTTATAGACACTTTTTGTCTCAGTGTCGTCTGTATGTATACTAATAAATACTATATACTTGCCAACTGCCTGTGTACATATATCAATGGCCAGGTCTGTCTGCTGCGAATCGTAAATAATATCAATCTTGTAAGTAGCTGCCAACATTTAAGAACAATTCTGTTAATCACTTAATTTATGCAGCTGCTACAAATCGCAACCTTGTTGCACATACAACACAGTTCAGTTCAGAGGGGTCTCAGCTAATCCTTTGGCAACTCTCGACTGTCGACTGTCGACTGTGGACTGTGGACTGTAGACTGGGGCCTTGGCTAATAAACGATCATTTAATAAGCGTTTTAATGCCAAATTTACGATCGTTTTATTTGCATAAATTACCAAAGTTGCCAACTGTATGCACATTAATTTTCCAACTAAATTGCCAATAAAATATTATTTATGTTGGACGCTACAAATTTTTCAACGCGCAGCGAGCAACAACACCCCAACAACCACAACAACAAAGGAATGAGATGACTCTATATATGAGGAATCAGTTGGCAGAGATTCGAAGGTAGTTAATTTTATGAGCTTTGGTGGCCCTTGCGTGATCTTCATAAGATGCCTGCTAATAGAGTCATAAAATTTGGTCTGATACCTGAAAGTATTTGCAGCTGATTATATATTCACTTGATAACTCATGTGTCTTTTGTCACAGTTAGAGTCAATTTGCTTAGCCCTAATTGCACTTTATTTCTTATCATGGCACAGAATCGTGACGGAACTTATGTAAGTAATATCGTGTTGTTGAAATTGAGTGTAAAAACTTAAAGGTAAATCGACTATAAATACTTCAGGTGAGCTGCCATACAGACAGTTCAATTTCTTTCCATTAAGATGGTGTCAATTTGGAAACAAGGCCTTTTACTTGTGGTATGTGATGATAACTCTAGACTCTATTAAGAATTTAAAGCTCAGTCGATCCCTTGCAGCTGCTGATCCACGTGGTGCTTCTACCCACTGCATTGGGTGCTGAAGTTAAGCTCCTCGGCGGCGTGGTTGAAAATCTAACTGGAAATGTAGGCAGTACTCTTGTTTGTCTACAGAATAGCGCAGTGAACCTCTTGCTGAAACTGCTCCGTGACCTTTCACTTGAAAGCTTGGCAAATCTTTTGGAAAGGGTCCTGGGTCCGATTCTGATCAGCATCAATGACACAGTGTTGACCATTTTGAAAGTTGTAAATGTTATCGCAAGCAGTTTAAAACTCTAATATCATTATCTATATCAATATAAAAGCATGCACAGCTCAAGTTCTTCAATTTCTGTTTTTTTTTTGGCGAAATTTTTCATAATAATAACTCTTTAAAGATTTAAAATTTCTTTCTAGAGTTGTTACACATCTGATGAATTCATTCACGAGTTTTTTATGTCTTCAACAGTTCCACAAACAGATCCAAGCACCAATGGATGGGATGATAACTTAATGTTCATTCCGACTAAAGAAAAATGAACAATTTTGACAGAATTTACTGGGAAACCTCATAAGAGACTTCCTAGACGTGCCACTTGCTACTCGGCCGAAGGATAAACTCAGATGTAGCCGTAGATCATTTCAGATAAGATTTTAATGTCCCTTGGACGATGCAAAGTGATAAGACCGACATGGGGCTGCGTTTTAACGAGCACAGAATCATAAAAAGGGATTCGGATTTCGGATCCAGATTGAAAGATCTCAAAGACAAGAAGCTGCAACAAGTGACATTCGGGGCACAAGTCGAGCAGTCATAAAGCATATTAGTTTAATGTTCCTCAGTTAGTTCATTAAAACTCGACGCGGTTCTCTTTAATTACCAGAACATGGTTGTTTCCAGGCCAGGAACCTGTTAACAATTAAAAGGGCGTACCGCAGCCATTAAAAATGGGCCTAGAACTGGCGCAAGTTTACTCTGAAATTTGGCAAAACAATTTTTGGCGGCACTATGCAGATGTGAACGCTGTGTGGTCGACTCACGTCTGGCATATCTTTCGGCCAATTTGCGTTGGAAATGTGTGCCACTTGACAAGCAATTAAGCTTGCTCCGGCCGAGAACGGGACAGTGTCAGAGTGCGTACGTGTCCGGGCCTGTCCCCCGTCCGGTCAGGTACAGTGAACTCGTGAAGAGCGCGAAAGCTATAAATTTATGACAAATTTTCAAAAGAAATGAACTGTGTGTGTGGCTTTGCATCATTTGAGCTGCGACTCTGCTCTGAGACGTGGCGGCACTTAACACCACGCATCATTTTAATTATTTATTTGGCCATAAAACAGTCGAAGCAGGAGGCGGCGGCGGCCGGCCGACCGTTTTGACCATTTTCGCCATTTTGTGCTGCTCAACTTTCGGCGCAGTTTTCGCTCTTCTTCTTTCACTTCTTGTTGTTGTTCATGCTGAAAATCGTTAAATTTAACAAATTGCCAGCGATTTTTATCGCGCCCGGCCCTGGAACGTCCATAGATTGTAAGGTTTTTTTTTTGGTATTTTTTGACTGTCAAATTTATTTATGACCAGTGCAAACAAATTTCAGCTTTTGCTTTGACCATAACGCATAATTGGCCCTCGAGTTATGAGATGAGCAAAGTAACCAAATGACTCACGTATTCCAAATGCCCGATTAAAATCATTTTAATTAAGCAAAACGTCAGAGTCTAATTAAAATTAAACTACAATTTCATTATTATATTTAACTATACGGTAAGTTTAAAGTTTCTTTTTCCGCTTTTGATCAAGTGCTTAATTTGATAACAAGTTTGTTGCCTAAGTCCTTAAATTTAATTGATGTTGTGGAACATTTTTTGTCGATTTCGACAGAGTAAATTGTAAATTTGTAAAATATATAAATATAGCTTTACTATGGTTATAGAAACTTTTATTTCAAATATAATGAATTTACGCTTTATTAAATTGAATACATTTAAAGTTCGGTCAAGTTCGTTGCCTAAGTCTTTTGATTCGCTTAAAAATTTAAAATTCTTTATCATTTTGGTAAGGATATTTGATCCGTTTCGTGTTAGGCAATACGCCAAGATCATAAATACATAATTTAATGGCAAATTACAAAACCTAATTAAAGCGTTAAAATGTTTATTTTTATAATTTTGGAAGTAAAATACCGGCTAATTGCGAGCCAGTTATACATATGCAATGGCAAAAAAAAAAAAAAAAACAAAAACTGGCATAGCAAATAAAACTTGATAAACGGCTGTGGGCATTCGAGCAGCAACAACTAAACAACCACTTGTAGTTGCAACAACTACAACAACACTTACAACAGCAACAATTGTAGCAAATACTCGGACTTGGATTCATATGTTAACTGAAAAATAACCTGTAATTATAATAATTATCTGTAAATTATATGGCGCATTTACAATTGCACACGGATTCATGAGCTTGTCATAAAAACTTAAAACATTTAACTTGGCTTCTTTTTATCTTTGCCAGTCAGCCGCCATATTGTGCTTATGTGAGGAGTTGTTCATTTAATGGATGCACTAACCAACTGACATTTCTATCGCTACCGACTCTCGACTATATTTACTGGAAAAATTCACTGTTAAAAACTGGGAAGTTATTGTAATGTTTTATAAATATAGAAATATTAAATAGAGGTCTCAAATTATTTGATCTTTTTTACTTGGAGTTTTACTGTTTCTAGATATTCTGAAAAGTTTGGTTTCTTCCAAAATTTGCAAAGGATTCTTGAATCTTTTTTTTGTATTAAACAAACTTTTATTATATATTTTTTTTTTGACATTAAGTCAAAGTACTCCCAGTTTGTTGCAGTGTGTGTATCGGACTACTTACAATCACACAATTGCAGCTCATATAATCAGACATAACAAACGTGGTCATAGCTCCATTTAGACGAAAATGAAATCAAATCTCATTCGCATGTGGAACTGTCGCGCACTTCTGGCCCATCCGGTTGGCGTCCGGCTGTTGACGACTGCATGAGTCGGGGTCGGGGCTTGGGGTCGGAGATGGGACTGGGGCTGCGGCTGGGGCTGGGGCTGGGGTTGTACCTATGTTAAGACCGCTTGATTCCCCATAATTGAAACGAGTTTGCCACAAGTGAGCATGTTTTTTGAGTAATTCGACTTCGTTGTCAGCGTCATGGACGATGTTTCGCAGTTGAGTGTCGGTTATAAAGTAATTAGCCTCAATTTAACGTTTATACTTTGTTGATTATGATTATGTTAATTATATTATTTTATGCGACACTTTGACGGACGTCATTCAGTCTTACAGTGAAAATCAGATGAAGGAAATTCAGGTTTGCCGACTGTCGACTTTGACTCAGATGAACTCAAAAGTGTGACATACAGCTAATAATTACGACTTGTTGGCCAAAACTACTCATGTCAACACTGAATATGCCGAAACGCAATTCACTAATGAATCAACACAAGCAAGCGCATTGCAAATAAATAACTGGTGAGATACAGCTACGGAAGCGACTATCGGAAAGCTAATCACTCAAATTTCGTCAAGTGGCTTAGACTGGGCGCCAAAGTCGACACTTTTGCTAAAGTTGCTCATAAGATTAGTAAGATTTCTGGCTGTAGATTGTGCTCGGGCATTTTCATCAATCAAGCAGCAAGTTTGTTGCCTAAGTCTTTCGTTTGCTGCTGGCTGTCTGGCTGTCCGCTTGCCTAATGGCTTTCTATTAAAAACTACTTTTATTAATTAAGCAAACAACATAATTTTGTTGTAAATTGCTGCATCAGCGCCAAATCATGGCAGCTGCAGTCGCCGCAACGTTGCCGTCTGCCACGCTAATTATACTGAAGCATCTGCATGCATTTCTGTGGCAGGGGGCAAGGGGAGACACAGAGACAGGGCATGCTACCCAAAGTGATGCCCCGTCGCCGTCAGACACCTGATGCTGCTCTCTACTGGTTGCTGTTGCCGAAGCTCAACGTTAAAATTAAAACACGATAAATGAGTTTAATAATGGCGGCAATTAAACGGCTACACAGCCGCACCATGCACCATGCACCATGCAACATGCCCCATGCAACACGCTTCAAGCTCCGAGGCTGGGATAAGAGACTCGGCATCGGCATCAGCATCGGCATCAACATCGGCATCAGCATCAGCTTCAGCGTCTCAATTACCGCTGCTCTGCATGGCGCTTCACGGTTGAGAAATTCGACGCCACTTTCAAAAACGCATCACTCAAATGCTCTAAGGCGTTGAGGCTTGTTATGTGCCCACAGTCGTTACAGATACCCAAAACAAGAAGAATCGGGCAGATGTACAAATAAATATCTATATCTACTGTTGCTGTTGCTTTCGCTGTGCTTGGGAAACCAAGCGCGCTTGAAAACTCATCAGCAATTTATTAAAACTCATCAATACTCATCAAAATGCCTTGGCTAAAAGAACTTCAACTCCGACTCCGACTCCGATTTGGACACGAAACCCGAAATGAATGCCCGCGGTTAATTTAGCGCAGTTCAATTCGAGTTGAGCTAACAACGAAATTGAAATATGTTTGTATATCTTTATTTTATTTTGTGCTGCGCTACGCAAAACAATGACAGAGGGGCATATAGGTTAAGATATAAGTTGCTTGATATATTATTAATGTTTATTGAAATTCTGTACTTTGAATGAGAAGGAGTTTATTTATTTAATAATTTAATTTATTAAAAATAAAATACATTTAAATTCAAAGAACATTTTTAAACAAATTTTAAAATTTTTAGATGTAAATAATTAACAAATTATTAACTATCAACCAAGTATCATTGACTTGTTTTTGATTTGCAGATTTCGTAGCTCATTTGCGCGTCGCCTAAATAGACTTGTGCCCATCTTAACTGCCAACTTCTTCACCTTCTTGTTAGTCATTTGTCTGTATTTTCAGCCCAATTGTTTGTATATACTTGTGCCTTGTTCTGGCCATGTTCGACTGCGTTCAACAAAATGTTTTGCATATGTCAGTGGTCAGCTGGATAGATAGACAGACAGCCTGAGTCACTGCCCCATCAATCTGGGGCATCAATTTGGGAAATGCATCAAAGTTGGCAGCCCGAACAGCTTGATTAGTTATATGGCTCTCAGGCAACAAAAAACAACATCCATTTTGGCAGCCAAGTGCATGTGGCTCATTAGTTTGGTGCCGCTGAGGAGGCTGTGAAATTGGGAATCGTCTCGAGATGGAGATAGAGATGGAGACGGAGATGGAGACGGAGTTGGTGCTGGTGTCTACATCAAAATTAAGTTTTAATAATTGGCTCACATTTATATGCTGCCTTAATTTGATTGTGCCGTCGAATGTTTTTCCAGCATTCGACCGATCAATTAATCATCTCTCGTTGATTGTTGCTGTTCTCGTTGTGGGCGTGGCAGCCCTAATGAAGTTGTCTCGACCCGGGATAGATGCCCAAATGCTGCCAATACAAAATTTCAATTGGAAACTTTCCCCAATTGCCCAAGATAATCCGCCCTTAAGTTTACGCAGAATGTGTGCCAAATTGGACTGGAATTTCACGAGCAGGACTCGAATCTTTGGCAGACCTTTTGTCGCCGCTCCCAATGGAACTAAACAGCAAAAAAAAAATAAACTTGAACTCGAACTCGATCCCCAGTTGGCTTGTTGGGATTTTGCTAATCTGTGTCATCGCATCAGCGGCAAAAGTGTTTGGATATTTGTTTAATGAAAGCGAAACGCACGCAGACACAGTAAACTCTGTTCAGGTCTTCTTCTCAGGCAGGTAGTCTGGCCAGAAGAGTCAAGCTCCTGGCCTCCTATCGTGCTGCTAAAATCAAGTCATTGGCTTTGGGCCTGCTTACCGACGTGTCCTTTTCCCTTGCATTTGCTGTGCAATTAATTAACTTGAGCATTTTTAAATGTGTTTGCATGGCTTTGACTTTGAGTTCAGGCTCGGGTGTTACCATTTTAATGTCCAGCACAGTTCACAGTCCCACAGCAACAACAATAACTTGAACAAGTTCTTTAACATGTCTAATTAGTTGTTGGGCTCTGGACAGCCGTTGTTGTTGTTGTTGTTGTTATTGTTGCTGTTGCTGCTGCGTGCGATAAAAAAATGCATGGCACTCATTTAGTGTTTTCTTAAGCAGAGACATAAATTTGCAAGCAGTTAAAAGGGACTGACTGCAATCCGATGTGATGTGATTGCTTTCGCGAATTTCTGCACGGATAAAAGCCCGCCAACAAGTCGCATTCATGTTCTTTGCCGTATTGTTGTTGTTGTTGTGGCTTGTTACCAACTTTCAGTTGGCAGCAGCAATAAAGACCTCATTTATATTAAGTTTATATCACATTTGGTACGTTTAAGTTTGTTTGCTTTGCCCCTTTTCTAAAATCTTTACAGAAATCTGTCTTGAGTTTAAAAAATTATGATTAAAATCTTTGAAGAATTTAGAAGATTTTACTAAAGTCTTGGAAACATATCAATGCTAAATATTTATTATTGCAGATATGAACTTTGACAATAAAACTAAGCATTAGAAACTCGTTAATCATATTCTAATTTAGAAGAGTGTACGCGTTTTGTTTTCATAAAAAATACTGAAATATGTTGAGCGACTAGTAAAGTTGATCAATTAATTAGTAATCCAAATTAATTATATTTATTGAATGCATTTTCACTAAAACACGTTTATTTCATGATTATATTGCATACTTTTGGGAGCATCCAGTTATGGTAAATTTTTGACTTCAAACTTGCATAAATAATTAAAATTAAAGAGTTGCTACAATTCTTAGTGTAGTAAAAGCATTTTCAAAATGTATTATAGTCTTGTTATCGTTTTGCTTAAAGCATTGAATAAAAGTAAATAAGCGACTTTAATTGGTCGCCTAATGGAGCGTTGTGTGTGTTTGCACTAATTTGAATTTAATTGTTGTTTCTGCGCCGCACATTAACACATGTCCATGCCGTGATCCCCATGCCAATTCCCAAGCAGGCGTCTTAGCTTGGAGTCCTGCCCAGAGTTGGGATCGTTCAATGTGTTTGGGTTAATAATTGTTGGCCGGCAGCGCGCACGTCTGGCTATGTATTGCCGTAGTTTCCCGTTTCGTGGTCTGATCCAACAGATCCAACTGTTGGTCAGGCAATGCGCAGACTTTGCTGCAGTGCGTGCAACGTCTTTGACTCTATGTCATTTTAATGGCCGGCGCTGTTGCCGCTGTTGCTGTTGCAGTTGCAAATGACCAATGGCGTTTAAACTGGTTGCCGCAGCTGTGCCCACTCAAAATGCGTGCAAATTGCACCACCGAGCACTCTGAAGAGAGACGAGACGAGTCTTGCCTCCCGGTAGCTGCTCAGACTGACAGGCCGCATGGTCAGTCGGGTTGCAACTTGCAACTTGAAGAAGTTTTTTGGTGTAATTAATCATGCTGCATAAATTAATGTAGCCAGAAGTTAATTAACCCCAGTTTATTTGTACAGTGTTTGCTGGCCAAGTCTGTTGTCTATAAGCCAGTTCACACCTCATGTAAAAAGTAAACCCCCCCAAATGTGCTAATGAGCGTCGTGATTTGCTCGACAATGGCATTCATTTGGCCAGGTGCATTACCTGTAGCTCTGTCTCAAACACTCAACAGTCTACCGTCAACAGTTAGCCGTCAACAGCCCAGAGTCGGCCATGTGCATTGGCTTATTGGGAACGCGACCCCATAATTTGGCTGATTGTCAGCCACAATAGACGGCCGAGGACTGAGGCGACTTCAGTTGCCTAGCTGCACCCACTAATTATTTTAAAGTAGTTGCCCAACGCGACGTCGTTTTACAACTTTTACCTAGATTTATTGACTATGTTTTTGGCAAAGTTTTCTGCGATTCGAGCCATGCCACGCCCACGGGCCTTTTACAAACGCCTACCGTTGTTCGGCAACATCAGCACTTGACGGCGACAAAGCGAAATGGCTTTTAAATTGAGCTTCGTAGCAAGTTCCAGGGGGCGTAACCAGCGCCCACATAACATCAAAGTTCTCCATGGTGTGCGCTTATTGATTTTGTTATAGCCAACTCTGGCTCCTTGTGAGCAACCAGGACAAAAGGTTAATTGGCTAATTGATCGAACAGCTTGTTCGCATTTATCGAACTTGAACTTTCGAGTGGCCAAAGTGAATGAGTGCTGGAAACCTTGGGAAATACCTGCGAGACTATTGATTTTACCTTTATTAGTTTTTACCTTAATACCTATTGGTGGTACCATGACAATAGAATTTTACAGGTATTACAATAAACTATTTATGTTGAATACGACAAAACTTAAAATTTACTTTTAAGCATAAAAGTTATTTATAGAGCCTCAAAAAAATAACATATATTTATTTTTAACTATAAAAATAAGTAGATTTATAAATCATCCTTTTATCAATTTCCAAAATTATAAAAATAATGTAACAAATTTCACTTTATATAAAAATTAGCATTCACATTCCGTTTACTTTAACTTTCATCGATAAAATCTGACAAATTGTCCTAATTATTAATTGGTTCCACTTAAATCTTTTTAATAATGTCTAGCACACATGGCATTAGTTTCAATGTGATCCAGTTACACAATGAGATCGCATCATTATCATCATCATCATCATCATCATTACTCAACGGCAAAGGTAGAAAATTTTCAATTTAGTTTAAATTATAATTGATAAGCGAAAATGCTACTCGGAATGCCACTCCTTGGATAGCAAGTTGCAGCAATTTGAGGGCATCACATTAAGTATCCGTCAGTGTCAGCTGAACTGAACTGAGTTGAGTGGTGCACACCCATTTGGGATCATCATCAGTTTGGCTTTGGCTCTTGCTCTATTGGCCCCGATGGAGACCACCCCTGACCTGGCTCTGAAAGCGAACCAAAGCAAAACTCATTTAGCGAGACCGGCGCCCAATTTCTTGAAAGGCGCCTTTTAATATAAATTGCTTGCCATTTGTCTTGTGTCATTAATTTATAAATAAATACATATACATATATATACATATAACTAAGGCAGATTCAACAAAAGCTCATCGCTGGCCACTCACCATAACCATAACCATAACGATAGCCACAAACACAGCCACTCGCCGCCTTGCGTGCGCTTTGTGGGCGTGGCTGGATCCCAGCCAAATGAGTGCTCATTAATTTTCAGAAAATTAGTTTTCAAATAAACCGAAAGACATTAAATTAAACATGTTGTTGTGGCCATTGTTGTACATTTGCCGCGTTGGCGTGCTTAAATTTTGCGGCTAATTAATGTGCATTTTCACGAGATGTCGAGTAATGCACGCGCCCCAAAACAATTTTCCACACGAGCAGCATATAATTTCCCGAAAATCCCCATAAACGATAAAAATAATTTTTAAGAATCTTCAACTAATTAAATTACCAAACCATTTCACTTACTAGTCGTTATTATTTATTGCTCTAGAACAGTGCTCCTCAAAACAGTACATACACCTAAGATTTGTATGTTACAATGCTTATGTTCTGAAAAGCTCTGCACCTGTGGCTTTTTTAAAAGGTGTAGTAGTTTTAGATACTGTTCTTATGACTCTCATTATTTATTTAGTTGTTAATGCATTTCTAAAGCGATATTTTTGTTATTAAAAGAGTCTTTAATCTGCAATTAATTGAATTCTTCAGTTGGAGCTAGCGAAGCTTTAAATTTATTTTAATATCGAAAAATCGTTATTGAGATTATTTAAAAATTTTCCAATTGCATAATTCTGTTACAACAAAAAATGATCGAGTTAAGGCATTTGAAAATCGGTTCAGCGAAGAGCAAGTTGTCGATATTTCGATTCACATATTTTTACATCACTAGTTGGAACAGAATAGAAGCTTTGCTGGCAGCTCGAACATCAGCGATTAAAAGACCATTAAAATCCTGCGTTCAGGTCTTGGCCAGGCAGTTAAGAAATGTCTGCTGGACAATGGCGATCGCATTCCATTTGTTGGCCGTGAAGCTTTCACCTTTCGAACATTTCATTTAGTTGTAGTTTCGGTTTAGATTTGTATTATTTATGGCTGTAGCAAATTAACTTTTTCACTTGGCTGTCATGAAATCCAATTTGCCAATTGACGCCTAGTCCTAGACTGGGCATTTTGGGCCAGGTCCAGCCCGGCCCGGCCCGGCCCAAAGTTGTTAAATCTGGCGACTTGCCGGCGCTCTGCTCATTTCAATTGAATTTATGTGCCGACAAGAGGCGCCACAAGAGTGCAACTTGCCCGTTGGCTCGTAGGTGCCAAGTCGGTGGCTCTCCGGACAGAGTCTGTTTGCTGATTTATGGCCAAAACGGGGTCTGAGGCGAATACGATTCGTGTGTTTGTCGATTAGTGTGCCAGGGAAATGCTATGGAAAGTAATTCTACTTGTACCTCGAGCTGATTATGGCACTGCTTATTAATCGACCGCCCACGTTGTGGGTTGGCTAATAAAATGCGCCAAATGAAGTTTAAACTGCAATTCCGCTTGCATTTGTTGTGGCTGTTGTTGCTGCCACCTTTTTGCCATACAAATGGCCGCTAAATAGCAAAAGTCAACAACAAAACGAAAAACAAAACAAAACAACTGAGACGCCTACGCTGTCGCCGGCACGTCCGCTGCACTGCAGCATGTGTCAGGCCGTCACCCCGGCCCCTTCTCTTTCCCCTCCCCTTTCCCTACCCATTCCCATACCTGTTTCCCCTTGCAATCCTGTTTTCGTGACGCTCACCTGCCGTTGTCAAATTTGCGCTGGCTGAAGCACTAATGACGCCCTTAATATGCTCCAAGTGCCTGAGCCGGCTCTCAGCCGTTGACGGTTCGATTGCTGACTTGGCTGAGAGCCATTGCCCCCTCCCCATTCTCATTTGCGCAAATTTGTTTTCAAAGTCGTCGCCGTTGTTGTAGACACGCCAAAATCAAACGAAATACTTTGCCGCAGTCGCTGCGTTTACTTATGAATATGAGGCAAACAGTTGGCCAAAAGTAAGCTTAGCTAACTGTGTAAGAACCAAGTTGGTAAACAAGAAATTCGATCTGTGAAATTGGATTTTAATTATACTTTTCTAAACTGTCTCCAAATAATATTAAATTACCTGATAAGTCGGCAACAGCATTCAATTAACCATTGCTACAATAATTTCAGATGATCTGATATCTGATTTTAAAGATTAAGATATTTTTAAAAAATTATTTTGTTCAAAAATAATATATATTTAAGTTAATAGGTCCAATAATGATAGATATCTAATTCATTTATAATAGTTTTGAAATAATTATCTAAAATTTTAATTTAGCGTAGGAGAATTGTAACTTTTACTGTGATCCAATAAAATATTTTCAGTGCTGGTTAGCGACAATAAAAACACATTGTTGGCTCAATATCTTTTGTTCGGCTTGTAGGTAAGTAGTTTGCAGTCAACAAAGTATCTGTCGTGACTCTGAAGAGGAAGTGTACTTGTATTTGTATATTTTGTAATACAAGTTTCCCCTTTTGTAGGGAAACCACCTGCTCTAAGCCATGTGTGCGCTCTATGGGCCATGCCAGTTGGAGTAGACAACTTCATTGTCTGGCCTAAACGTTTCACGTTCATAAATTTCGCTACCAACCAACCCACACATTGGGCCATTGAAACACCTCTGCCAGATGCCCACCCATTCTCAGTCTAATAGCAATTAAGTAATTCTCACATCGTTTATGCAAAATACGAATACGAGAATTTTCCTACACTCCGGAGTCGCAGTCAAGTTCCAGTCCGTACTCTCACTATCCCTCTCCCGCTCCCCTCTCCGGAGTCCCGTTCTAGCTGCCTGCTCGCGTGCAACCTCAACACCCTTTGCTTGTACTCAAGTGGCCCATAAATTGTTGGCCAAGTTTCTACGGTACACGCCCACTTTTCGTTGCGCTGCTTTGACAACGGCAATTACCTTGAACTTTCGTCTGGGCCAGCAATGTGAGTCGGTTGGCGAATTCAGTGGAAGACAATTTGCCATATCAAAAACGAAATTTATTTATATTGTACTTTGACTTGGCTGCCGGGCACGAGTCAGTTGCATTTACAACACATATCTCTCCCTCTTTCAATCTATCTCTGTCTCTGTCTATCTCTGTCTGTCTGTCTGTCCTTCTCGTCGGTTTTGTCAGTTTAATTTTTTGGTTTATTTCACGTTTCAGCTTAAATGACGCCAAATTGCTGGGCCATTAGCCGGTTGCTCCATATGCATATTGCGCCGGGAAAATAGCGCCCCTGGGGGCACTACCTCGATTCTTATTTATATATAGTAGTAAATAATTTTTATAGTCAATCGTTTGCATTTTAATATCAATTTGGCATGGTTCATTTCAGTCGATTGTGGACTGTGCCCCGGTTTTCGGGCTTGTCTTCTGGGCATCCAATCAATTCGACGTTCGGTTATTGACTGACGTTTATTTTCTGGCCGCTTTATGAGACCGAAATTCGGAATTCGTCATTTGTAATTCGCAATTGTTGATTGCATTTTTACTGTCAACGTTTAGCACACAACGTGCTTAGGTTTTTTAGCTAGGCGAATCGATCAACAACAACTCAATAAAGGGCCCTTGTTAGCATTTCCCGTCATGGAATGTTGTCCGTAAATTGAGTGATGAGTTCGTTGGCAGCTGATCGATAATGATAAAGCTTTGTGAGTACTCGATGTTATATTCCGGCATTGCCCGGGGTTTTCTATGAATACGGTGCAGATGGGAATTTACCACATTTGGTTCAATTAATGTTTCATTCGATTCTCTTTTTAGCTTCACTAAAATTCTGAATTATTTTAAATTATTTAAGCTATTATCGAATACTTTTTACAGAATAGCCTTCAAAATAAGCTTGGAAATTCAGAGATTTTCGAAAAATAAAAGTTGAAAACAACACTTTTTCCATGTCAAGAGTTTAATTTTCATTCCGGCTTTCTCGATTATTTCACCTTTATATCTAAACAAAGTTTTACGAGTCTCTCTAAACGTATAATCAATTAAGCAATTAGCGCAAAGTCGATGTTATACTCGTATAATTATATGCACAGTGGGCACATTAAGTATCATATTAATTAATGTATTAAATTAATTTATACACTTTAACGTAATGAATTTACAAACGAAAGGAACACAAAATAGCTGACACTTTAGGCCGTTCAATATCAACTGCAAGTTCATTGAGTATTTATTACTGCTTTTCACGCTCTCTCTCTCGCTCTCGCTCCTTCTCCCTGTCCCTCTCTCGCTCCCTCTGTCGCTCTCGCTCCTTCTCGAGGAGATATATTTGCTGCTGTTGCATGAAATGTTGCTGCTGCTGTTGATGTTGCTGCTGCAGATGTTGCTGGTGATGCTGCAGCAATTGTTGCTGCTGTTGCGGTGTCAGCGTGGTTGCTGCCTCACTCTGTTGCTGCAACAGTTGCTGCTGGTGGTGGGCCAGTTGCTGTTGGAACTGTTCCCGCAGACGCTGATGCTCCTCGGCATCCATGTCGCTGCCGTAGTCATCCATATCGATAACTTCGTCCTCGTCATCCTCCTCAATGTCGTCCTCGTCCTCGACATCTGTGGAGCTGTGCTGGGATCCCTCATGCTTGGCATCCTCGTCCCCATCGCCATCGCCACTGCCGCCTCCGCCGCCGCCTCCGCCCGAGGAGCTGCCCTTGTTGCTCTTGGCGTCGCTGCTGTCGCCGCCCTCTTGTTGCATGCGCTTGTGTTTGGTGCGACGGTTCTGGAACCAGACTTTGACCTGGTCGGGCGAGAGAGAAACACACATAAACTTCAATTCAGTTGAGTTCATTTCAGTTAAGTACGGATACAGTGCATTGCTCGGGGAGCTCAACCCTTTCGCAACAAAGCGGCTCGTAAATAAATTTAACGAGTCCTTTAATTCTATTTGCCTGTCTCCGCCTGCCTCCCAGCTATGCACATTGAACACCCTCTACGAGTTTGCACCCACCACCCCCCGATTGTGCTAATAAGTTGGTAACTCCCGGCACTTGTCGGGCTAACGACCAGCCGACATGCAATCACTTAACGCTCGCCCAGGGGTTGCTACTCCAGGGGTTGGGTCTGTCCAATTGGGCAAGGAATTTATTGAATTTGATGCGCATTAAGCGCGGCCATCAAAAGGGTTGCCCTGCCCCCCTTTCACCCAGAGGGTGGCATGGGTCCGTTACCGCTTACCTGCGTCTCCGTCAGGCTGAGTCCTTGAGCCAGCTGCTTTCGCTCCGCGCCCACCACATAATGATTGCCCTCAAAGGCGTGCTCCAGCTTGAGCAACTGCGTCGGCGAGAAGGCGGTCCGAACGCGCTTCGGCTTGCGAAACGGCTGCAGCAGAAAGTCTGAAAGGGTTGAAGGGGAAAACAAATACATCAGAGAGTGTACTTAATGTGTGGACATTAATTCAATTTTATTTTATATGTGCACATTATTTCTATTTTAGATTCTATTCTCAATTGATATTTTATGGAGCTCTGTTTTTGGTCGGATATATTCAGTTTAGATCTTATTGCGGTTCTTTCTGATGAGGATAGGTAATCTACCTTCAAGACAGGATATTTGCGACTAAGAGTGTGTGTCTCTTTTTAAACTCTCACTAAAATAAATAATGGTCGTGTGAAATTTCTAACTTTTAAACTAACTCAAAAATATAAGTATAAGAAAATGATTTTTGCTTTATTTTATAAATTTTTGCTTCAACTTGTTTGTTTTATTTTTTAAGCCAATACAATTTTTTGATAATAAAATTTCTAACTTTTAAAATAATTTATCTTAAGATAATGATTTTATTACTATATTATTATTTTTGATATTAATTAATCTAATTTTAATCATGATTGTAGAAGCTACAAAAGGAAACAATGTCTTAGAAAAATCTGAAACATTTTAGGGTTGCCACAACCGAAGTCTGGAACAATGTGAATTACAAATGAAGCAGCTCAGTTACAGGGTTGCCATTTATAAGACATTTTCACATTTCCATTGGTTGTCAACCACCGATGAGTTGCTCGAAATCAGATGCTATTCCAGGCATGACGAAGCTGGTTTCGTATCGTTTCGTTTTCTCGTTTTCTGCTTTTTTTAGTGTTGTCATTAATTGTTGGAAATTATTCAAATATGGCTGACTGTTCGCAATGGCCGACTCGGCGTGACGAACACATATATATTTCGTTTTGGCGCTTTAATTTGGTAATTAGTTGTTACCAATCGCCAAGCACATGGCGGCTCTTTCTATGTCAATGATGATGATGATGATGATGATGATGATGATGATAATGATGATGATGATGATGATGATGATGGTGCTGTTGATGTCGGTGGTGGTGGGCTGCCAATTAGGCGACATGGACCTCAATTTGCAGCTTATGATTTCCGCGAATGCCATCGCTGAAAGATGCCGCACATTCTGGCATGGGGCAAACTCATTACAAAACAATAAACAAATTTCCAGACATGGAACAACAACAGAAAACAAAGGCCAATGGATCGTGCCGCATCTCGTCGCCGTCGTCGTCGTCGGCGCTGTGTCTGCCATGTCTCGACATCGCTGATAAGCGAAACAATTGCGCAGAAGCCGCTTCAGCCTGAATCTGGGTCTGGAGACGGAGACGGAGACCTGAGACCTGAGACTGGGACTCAGACTGGGTCTGTCCTCTCCTGAACGCCAAGTTGAACACTTTAGCGCGCCTAAATGTCGACAAAAGCCGCCAACGACGCCTCCTTCGAAGCGGCAATGTTGTTGCCCATTGTTCTACCTTTTGGGCCGTGGCACAACGTGATATTTTGACGTTTATCACGATTTCAGGAATGGATCGCACTGCCAACATTGCACAGTCTGAGCCCGAGGTTCTTCGGACTCGGCTCACGTGACGCTGCGTGG
This sequence comes from Drosophila rellima, assembly GCA_035043635.1. NCBI lineage: Eukaryota > Metazoa > Arthropoda > Insecta > Diptera > Drosophilidae > Drosophila > Drosophila rellima. The sequence continues at coordinate 6,397,461 of JAWNMV010000811.1, read as the reverse complement.
AGTTAGCAAATTTTCAATTGAGCCACAATTTGAATATTGATATGGTTATGGATATGAATTGCGCTGGAGAAGCAGCAGAAGCTCGGATCCAACACGCGCTACTGTGCGAGATGCGACTGAGATTTTACAGGGAAAATACACATCTATGCCATAATAATTACAATGATTAATATTGAATTAGCTACAGGTATTTCAGGAGCACCTGCAGGTTAAAGGAATCTACTCGTAAGCTGGGCACATTACAAAATCAATATTGACCTTACGAATTGAAAGGATAACAGAGGCAAACAGGATATTTAGCTCAGGGCACAAATCCCGACAACAGAGCAGCAGCAGCAGCAGAAGCTAAGCCAGAACAAGGTAAATAGAAACAAACAGGATAAAGACCCGAAAAAGAACTGTGAACTGACTTAGTTGAGGCATTGCAGCTACTGAAATGTATCTACTTGTGTTTTCTATCTTGTTAGTGCTACACGCTTGGCAAAACAACACAAGTAACAACAAGAGGAACAATAACAACGTTGCTGGCGAACTTGTCAATTTGACACTTCATAAATGCAGACTCTGTGTGTGCGTGTGTGTGAGTGTATTGTGTGTGCCATGTATCTTTGTATCTGACAGATGCTCAACCGCTGACTGGTTGCCTTCTCGCTCTCGCTCTCGATGCGTGTGCCTCGCTGTTCTTATACTTTTTGCTATGAACTTGACAAACAATTGCTACAGCAGCAGCCGTGATCCACTTTTTTATGGTGGCTGCAACAACCGATTGCTTGACATTTGTTACATTTGACAGCTAACAACGCCGGCAACAAGATGCAACTGCCACTGCCACTGCAACACTGCAACACTGCAACTGCCACAACTGAGAGTCTCTATATGCGGCTTATAATTGATAGTGCGCGGCTCACAATGCACACTTAATTATTTTTTCATAGACTGTCCGCAGTCATCGTTTCTCTCAATGAACTGCGCGGGTTGCTCGTTGAGTTTCTCGTTTTGTTTTTTTTTTGTATTTCTTTTTTTACATGGGGCAAGACACAAAAGAAACCGCCGTGCGAAAATACGCGCAATTGACAATTAATTGATGTGTCCGCTTTTGCTGTATAATATTATTGTTGTTGTTGTCGTTGTTGTTGCTGCTGCTCACACCCTTGTCAGCTGTCATTTATTTATATATGTTTTTTTTGTAGTTTCATATGATTGAAGTGCTGCCTCAGTTACCATTTTCAGCGCCCTCCGATCTCTGATCGATCGTTGCGAATGTTTTTTGCCCAACTTTTATTTATCACTTATGTACAATTGTTCTTTTTTACGTTGTGCGTGTGTGTTTGTTTTTTTTTGATGGGTTGCAGCTTAAGTTTTATGCTCTCATGATTTTTTCATTAATTTATTGGCAATCGCTGCAGGAATTGCAACTACCCCGCAGGACATTGACTTGAATTGGGGATTGAAATCCAATATTCTGTCAGCTCTTTTTTATTCTTTATTGTCATAAGTCGAATTCGTTATCACTTTGCGATTGATAATAGACTTAGGGATAATACTGTCCCTTAGTCAGGGGGTAATTCGCAAATGAAGTTGAAATCTCAGCATCGAAGAATGTGAACAGAGAACAAAATAAATATAATTCTATAATTTTGTAAATATAATTCTAATTGTATAATATTGTTTTAAATAAATAATTTTAATATATCATAATAATTTTAATATATCATAACATGAACAGAGAACAAAATAAATATAATTCTATAATTTTGTAAATATAATTCTAATTGTATAATATTGTTTTAAATAAATAATTTTAATATATCATAATCCTCATGACAAAACAGAGAAACTCACCGCTTCAGTTTAAGGTTAATTTCAACTACTAATTTCTTAACAATTAGAAGCAACAATTATATATTTGGAAACAGTTCACCTGCTGAAGTGACTACAATTGAGCTATCAACATGATTATCATTATGATCATTAGCGTCCTACGCCTTACACCCTTCCACAAAATTATGCGCACGAGTTGCGGTGAACGAAACACTTACAATTAATGAAATCGTTATGCGAAACATTGACATATCCATTTTCAGGTTCATAAATCAAGCGAAAATTACAGCACTCAAGTAACTAACTATACGAAGAATAAAACAACAACAAAAGGAACAATAACAAAATGTACTCCGTCTGCTTTATAATGGAACATCATACAACATAATTAAGGCGTAACGAGGTCCGTTGAAAGCAGGTGAAAGGCGTGTGAGTGTGCCGAAAATTATTTACCCGAAAACAACAAAAAAAACCCAAATATAAAAAAACAAACGAATATGAAAAAAATTCTTAACCTCATGTACTTAACATGTGAGAAATGGCGCGGCATGAAAATTCAAATTGTAATTATGAGAGCAGAGCAAAAAAAAAACGAAGTAACCACACGAGAGGAAAGGAGGAAAAAATGTAGCATAAAAAGGTTAAATAATAATAAATGACAATGTTTTTAGGCGCGCATGCGGTTGGGATCACTCTGCATGTGGAAGAGGGAAGGGGAACGGCAGCGGGAAGGGGAACGGGAAAAGGAAAGGGAGCGGGAAAGGGAACGGGAGAGGGAACAGGAATGGGAATGAGACTTGTGTTGTGTCGCTTTTCAGCTTTGTTTGCTTGGATGCTCCAAAACCTCAATTAAAAACGCATTAACATTTCACTCGTTGCACTTTTTAGCGACGTGTGTGTGTGTGTGTGTGAGTGTGTGAGTGTATCTATGTGTGTGTGTGATACACATTCACCGTAGGGGCTTCGCACAGCGAGTGGCGCCGTCGCTTTCAAGCGCCATTAATTGGAATATTTCAGTGTCTTACTTACACACACACACACACAGAAACTTACGCACACACCCATTACACACACGCACACTCCCATACACACATAGTTGGCTGGGCATTTAGGTACGCTGCTTGACCTAACGATGTGTGTAATGTTGTTTAAACAATTTAATTAAAATGTAATTTGTTTGAAAATACTTATCAAAATGTATTCGAGTTCGCTTCGACTGGGTTTGGTTTTCTCTTTCTCTTCCTCCCCGCCTTCCCCTGCTCCTGCTGCTCAAAATAGTCGCGATGATGATAATGATGATGATGATGATGTGCCTGATAGACGTCTAATTAACTTGTAATAAATGCTTGCAATTTACTTATTTAACTTTAATTATAAGGTGCAGCAACAACAACAACAACGACAACGATAACAACCGCAGTTGGCTTAAATGACTAACTGCGCCACTGGGACTTTTATACTTTTATTTATAATAGATCGTGCTGGTTCTAAGTTAGAATTTATAGTTCCAACGGTTGTTGCATATATATTACTTTAAAAGGTATACGCCCAGTTGAAGTTACTCAACTGATTTTTTTTGAAACCAAAGCTATTGAAACGACATTAATGGGATTTGAAATTGTTTTAAAGTATTGTGAACATCGCTGAGTCTAAATACCGACCTAAATAATCGTCAATAACTCAGTTGGTCTTTTCATTCAGTTCAACTTATTATTCAGTTATTGTAGATATTTAGTATTGTTTATTTTACTACCGCTTTGAATCTTAATACTTATCACTATCATATATATTTAACATTATTTCCCTGATGAAACAATAAAATTCGAATAAAAAAAGATTTCAATGATCGTTATCGGGATTAAACAATTCACACTTATTTAAATTATAATTACCAGGTAATAAAATTAATTTCTTTAACGGAAATAATTTGTATCTCCAATTATAATTCTAAGAAAACCGGTTGGGTTGCATATGGGATTAGGTTTTAAAATACGCAAAAAATACATAATTAAGCATTTCTAAAGGGGTTCAATTCAGAACTGGTTTGCAGATTCCATTATGAGACTTAGCTATATAGAGGAAAGTATAATATAATAATCGAACCACTTAACTTTGTGGATTAACAGATTATCAGAAAACATTCCTAAAAACCTGAAAATCATTATGAAAAAGTGTAGAGACAATCCCAAGATAGAGAAGAATTATAATTGGAATAGTAGAATAATAATAGAATAATACGGCGGATATACTCGTAGTTCCATCGAGAACTAGTCGATTTCAAGCTGTACTTGACTTTGACCGATTTGATCTTCTAAACATTTTCTTGGGTGAATGATGAATACTTACTGCCTGGAAACCGTGGAAAGATGCGTCCGTGTCGACTGAGAAGCCAAGGATACAGCGGATAGCTATCACGTATGAGATGAGGAGCTGTCACGAAGGGATGATGGCCATGTGGAGGAGGATGACCCGGATGCGGGCCACCTGGAAAAATGCCTAGTGGATGACCAGGCCCCAAGTGTGGCGGTGGTGGGCCATGATGCGGCCCCGTTGGCACGGGCGGAAGCTGAGGATGTTGTTGCTGCTGCTGCTGATGATGATGGTGCGCCAGGGCGGCGGCCATTTGGAACTGTGCGGCGAGAAATGGAGGCGGTGCAGCAGCTGTGGGTCGAACCGGCGACGGGTTTCCCGGACACGGACCCGGACCCGAGCTCGTGGGTGAGGCGCTGTCCGAGGAGCGTGGTGCGCTAAGTAAAGCTAAATTTGATGGTGCTGGCAACGGCAGTGGGCGGATTAAGCCGGGCAGCACAATAGGTGCCGTGGGAGCAACCGGAGCAGCCGTTGGTGGCGACGGGGAGCGGCTGGTTGTCGGCGGCGGACTACGCGAACGATCATCCAGGGAGGCGCGTCGCCGGCAATATATGAAGCCGCGCGGTGTTCGCCTCTCGACTGTGGGCGATGTGGATGCCACATCTGGGCTGTCGTCACGCGCCGGCGAGGCAATCACACTCAGTCGAAGCGGAGGAGGCGGCGGCTTCGATGTTGGCGAGGACTCCGCACCCACAATGGAGTCAATGCTGAAGGCCAGCTTTGGCTTGTTGCTGCTGCTGTTGTTGGAGGAGCAGTTGACGCCTGGAGCTGAGGACGCTGTTGGGGCGGACGCCGATGTGGAGCTTACGGACACCACAAAAGGATTCGTCGGCGCCATTGGCAGCATGTTGAACGTCTGACGACCGCACGTGACCATTTGGCCCGACTATAGAAAGAGATTCGTCGTGAGTCGAGAGTCGAGAGACGGATAATTGAAATACCGCACAAGGGTCACACAATGCACAGCAGACTAACAACAATCGATGGGTTAGTGATCGGTCAATGGTCGAGTATCACACACCCGGATCACACATTGACAAATTTAGAATAGAGTTGAGAGTTTAATGCATCAACGATTCGCATCTGCCGTTGACATTGATAAACTGGAGCGCGCTTTCGATAGCGATAACGTTTGCGATGTCGATGTCGATGTCGATGGCGCTGACTTTGTTAGTTAAGCGTAGCCGTCGCGCTTCACTGGCGAATTGACGGCGGCAGCAGCAGCAGTGGGAGCGGCGTTGACAACGTCCGTCGATTGCGGTCGTCGCGTTGATGAGCACTGTCAACGCCATTAGCATTATGCGAGCGTCTAAAGGCGTCTAATTGTCGGCAGAGCGAGCTGCCCTCTCTCTAACGCAGCCCCGTCTGTCTCTGACTGACTTTTAAATGGGGGCGTCGGCAAATTGTGTCGGGAATCGAGTATCGAGTATTGAGTATCGCGAATTGCGTTCCGTTCAGTTTCTTTGCGTTGCGTTGCGTTGCCTTACGTCGCGTGGCGGCTGCCGCAAAACGCGCGCGCGAGTGTCAGACACAAAATCACAAAAGCAAACTGGCTGTCGCTTCATTTTTCGTCTGGCATTCCAACGGTGCTGCAGATTTGCTGTAGCCTATTGCCGTCTCGCTTGTCCCCACTGCGAGTGGCGCATGCGCCAAAGCGGTGCAGATAAATGAGACCTCTAAACCTGCTCCCAACCATGTGGATTGCCACGCTATGTAAGCTCGTTATGTGTGAGTGTGTGAGTGTGTGTGTGTGTAGGTGAGCAAGTATTTGTGTTGTGACCACTCGTCAGTCTGGTCCAAATTTGGCGCTCTCGCTCTCACTCTCTCACTCGCCCGGTCGCTGGCTCTCTTCGCTCTCTCCGCGGGGCAGCGTTTGGCCATTTTTCGCACCAGTTTATGACAGCGAAACAAACAATTTGCGCTAAACAAAACAGCATCATTAAAGCGTTTGTGGTTTTAGTGCCTAACTTGCTGCTGCCAGAGGGAGCTTCGATGGGGAGAAGTCGTATTGGAAAGTGGGCAGTCAGCAGAAATGGGCACAGTGGTATTAGAGTGAGCGAAAGTGGTGTAAAACTTATTGAATGGGTTGGGATGGAAATGAAAAGGTCTCGCTGAGTGGGGATTGCTCTATTACATAATAAATAAATTAGATGTCCAGTAATTGCTCCTTTACATGTGATCAATCAGCTACCATTAGCTACTCAAATCAGTTTACTACATGATAGCTGTCTACTATAGCTCTTAAAGCTCCATGAAAAATATAAATGTATTCGTAATTATTTTTGAGATTCTATTATTTTATTTGATCAAGAATTATGAAAGTTGATCAAAATTCTAAATTTATCTGATTATCATACATAATTTCATAATAGTCTTAAAAATATCTATGACTCAAGTAAATATACATATTTATTATTATTATTTGATAAATTAAGCTGCCTACAAATATTTTACTACTATAAAATCCATTTCCCTATGATTTCTAAGCCCTTTAAATTAAGCAGAAATCCATTGTCAACCACTGTACTCACCTTCCTGCCACGGCGTCAACATCATTGCTTATTTCCATAGACGCCCCGCCGTCAAAGTGGCTCCTCTCCGCCACTCCCGCCCCACTTCTTGGTGCACAAAGTGATGCACGAACTGCATCGTCATCGGGCATCGAATCTTCATCATGTTGGCGGGCCAAGAGTCGAACATAAAAATGGGCGGGCTCTCGTTTTCTGCACCTTCAATAAAGAGCAACTGCAATCGCATACACACACACACACACTCAGCAGTACATATTTTTGCACACAAGCACACATGCTCCGTCACACATATAAACACACACATCTATGCAGACTCCTTGGCCCTGAGAGTTGTGAAAATAAACACCTCGTTAAAGCTGCAGAGGAGGCATAAAACATGCAGCGCCAACTTCGACATCGTCATCATTGGCATTGGCATAGGTAAATATATATGAGCACTCCTCTTCTCCTACTTCTTCTTCTTCTTCTCCTTTTCCTGCTCCTGCTGCCGTTGCTGCGGCAGCAGTTGAGGCTGGCAAATAAATTGACGTGCGCTTTGTGTTGGATTTGTATGCATCTAGATAAAGTTTCCTTGTCCAGCAGGCGGCTGCTGTCGTCGCTGCTCTCGCTCTCCCGATCTTGTTCTTGTTCTTGCTCCCTTGCTCCTTTCCCTCTCTTTGTTGTTGCTCCTCGACTGCATTACTGCACCGTGTGCTGGTGTGTGTGTGTGTGTGTGTGTATATGTTTTTGTGGCACCTTTGGGTGCGGTAATTGTAATTGGTTTTTGTTGCTGCTTGGCCAGCTGGATTCTTTCCGTGTTGTTCTTGTTGGCTGCTATTGAAGTGTTGGTTGCCTCACGTTTCGGGATAAATCATTTAATTAGTCAGACAATGAGTTTGCGCCTTCTTCTCCTTCTTCGTCTTCGTCTTCTTCTTATTCTTTCCAGTCTTCTTCTCATCAGCGACATTGACGACGCCATTGCTGTTTGGCGCTCTCAGCAAAGGTTATCGCAGTTATTGATGTTGTTGTTGTTGTTCTTGTTGGGTCATGCAGATTTCGCAATGCCCATGAAATGGGATGGGGGCGTGTTTCTTGCCTTTATGGTGTAATTGAAATATGACCATAGTCATAGCCAAGAGCAGTGATTAAACTTTGTTTATTGTTTGCATGTGATTCTTAGATTGTGCTGCTGTCACGCCCAGCGCCAAGAGCATCAGCATCAGAGTTGACGATACCTGGAAAAAAGTGAGCACGTCCATTTTGCAACTAATTAAAGCCACTTTGTTTTAAATTAACGACTTTATATAGACATAGAAAATATAATGAAAGCTAAAGCCACAGAATAATGTATATAATATTATATGAAAGTAAATAGAAGCACATACTTATGTACAATTGACGCTCTCTCATTTACTGCTGCTTTGCACAGGGTGCGCAAATCGAATGCGTTCCACTCCACAAAACTTCCACGTTCCACACTAACAACGTAGATAACAAGCAGCACACAAACGTTTGCCATTGGCTGTCTGCCTGTGCGCGTGAATAAGAATGAGAGCGACGGAGTGAGAGAGATAGTTAGAGCGTGACAATCTAAAGGGGCGGCTATGAAAGCAGCAGTTATGAGAGAGCGAACGGGGACTCTCGTTGTTGTTGTTTTTGTTGTTGTCGTTGCTGCTGCAGCCGGGAGCATATAAATCCAATTCATTTAATAATTGCCAACGAGATGGAGCTCATTATGACGAGTACTTTGCACGGCTTTGCCAGAGAGTGAGAGAGAACGGGGCGCTGCGAGTGAGAGAGTGTGAGTGAGTGGTAATATTTTGTTGGCTCTTTCTGTCACTGTCTAGTTACAGTTACAGCTACAGCCGCAACAGCATCCCCCTCTCCCACGGTCGAGCCACATAAATTTGGAATCAGAAGCGAATTGATTGCGCCGCCTAAGAGTTTTGCGCTAATGTGTGCAGTTCGTCTGTATGTGTATGAGAGTGTGTGTGTGTATGTGTGTGTGTCTGTGTCTCGTTAGCGTTTTTATTAGACGCACAAATGAGGAGCCAGCGTCTGTCTCATTTCTAATTTTTGCGCTCCTCTCTTCTCTTTGCTCTGACTCTCTGGCATGGAAAGGGGAGAGCGAGCAGTTAATGGCGACGATGGCGGCGGCATCTGAGTGTCAATTAAAGCAGCTGCGATTGTTGCTGTTGTTGTTGTTGTTGTTGCCCGCCCGACTCTGACTGGCTGTTTAGTGGATCATAATTGGGAGGACCAGTGACGATGCTGCGACTGACAGACTTACTCGTATCGTACTGTCAGGGATGTGGCTCTCGATGTTGACACAACTAATTGGCATTATTTGCTTTAGTAATTGAGCGTTTTTCGTGTGCCGTGCACTGATTTAATTAAAATTTGTGCTGGCCTCCTTCGAGATGGAATTCCAAAAGGGTTGTCTCTCGATTTTTTGTGTTTGATGCCCATTATTTATTTTGTGCAAGAGGAAATTTAAATTGAATTTTAATTGCGCGGATTTGTCCGATGCGTAACCTGATTAACAGCTGAACTTCCGAATGCCGTCGCTAAGCTCGCGACTTAATTAAATGCAAATAAATATTTTGGATTTGTAGTGCAGCCAATTGAGAGCTTATTCCAAGATCACCGTCTGAAGCCAGGACTCAGTTTGTAGTCTCGGTGGCAGTTGCAGTTTCAGCGCATGTTTAGTGCAACAAATCCGAAACTTAACTTGGAATTTGTGCGCCTCAAAGCCAGTGGAAATCCGAGATCAACGCTGGACTAAGGCTAGGATCACCAGATCGTCCCAGCCGCGCATTTAATCCAATTATCGATGGCCACTGCTCATTGCCAATCCTTTCGGGTCCAAACAATTAGAAGCTGACTCAACTTTATGAGTGGGCGGACCATGGGATTAAACGCTCGTAATGTGCAGCCCAAAAGCAATGGGTGCATCCTCGGCTACCGTAGAACAAGAACCGCAGGGAAAGAGATGCCGACTTGGCTGCTACAAGAACAGATTATCGGCATTACCGCAATTATGGAACTTGGGCAGGTCCTGGCGTAATTTCAATGCGGTTTTCCGGCATTCACCGTTGCCAATCGCACAATTGCTTTACCTGAACAAACAGCCTTTTGAAATCTACAGCTGGCTAGCACACGGAGTGCAGGGAAGAGAAATTCATTCTAATTGTGTTCAGCTTTCAACTGAAATTTCAGTTAAAGTTATCTTAATTTTCAGTTTTGAACAAGGAATGAGAATATTTATTAAATTGGATGATAATGATATGATATTAATTGAAATGATAATATCTTTATTCTACTAATCTTAAGGCTATTGTATATATTTTTTGCAATATCTTTTTATTTTTTTGCTTGATGATTAATTATTATTTTCTAGTGTTACTTTTACTCTCCCTTCGACTGTCTCTTTTACTCCCTCTTTCTGTCTCACTCATTCTACCTATGTATATATATTGTATAATTATATATTCTCTTTCTATCTATTTTGCTCTTTCTTTATTTTTTCTATTAAATATTAAAGCTTCCCCGTCATTTACGGCAATTTAACGTGCTCATTTAACGCTCAAGATTTGCGCATTATGGAACTGTCCCCTTCCCCCTTCCGCTGGCATTACCCTTCCATTTATTCGTTGTTCACTTTTAATGCCAATTCGCTTTGCATAATGAGCTAATAAAATATTTGGCGTGCATCCCACGCTCCAAGTGAATTGCGCTAATTTGCGGCAGTTGTCGCGCCTCGAATTCGAATCCGAATCTGAATCTGAATCTCAAACCGAATCCAAATATGAGTCCCCAAATTGAATGTGAGGCCCACTCGCTGTTGGGCTGTCGGGTCGCCACTTGCCACACCCAGAGGCTTGTCATAAAACTCATTAAATAATGGCCCTCGTTTGAAAGCTGAGCGAAATTTTAATTAATCAACTTATCCAAGATCAACAGCCAAACAATTTCGTTGCCTGTTCGAGTCCGAGACTTCGACGACCAAAGGCAGGGACCAAGGCATTCTGGGAAGCGATCACAATGAGCGTGTGGGACGCGCTACCTGGCCATGTCACACACTCTAAGCCATTCAACCGCCCACAATTTAGACCAGGCCGCGATTCGCAGCATCGTTAATTGGATTAAATGCGCTATCCGGTGATTTCGTTGAGCTGCAGATCCGCAGCGTAGATCCGCAGATCCTGTGATCCTTTGACATGAGTCGCAGCCGCATTCGCTAGTCCTGCGTTGATCTTGGGTTTCCAAATGCCTTTCAGACTGACATATAAATTCCAAGCTAAGTTTCGGATTTGCCGAGCTAAACACGCGTTGATCAAGCGATCATCTGTGGGACACGGCTTTGATCTCCATTCGCTGAAGAAGATCTTCGCGGATCTGCCTGCCAGCTGGACTAACTTCGCCTTGATCTGGTCTCAGATCAGATATTTGATCTGGATTCTGCAGCTAGATCCAAAATATTTTGTCACACTTACTGGGGGCACTGACAGCAAATATTTCATAGGCTTTATCTCGAAATCAATCCGAGGATTCAAATGTGAACTTCAATGGGATTTACTTTATTTTCGGAGATATTTATAAATATTGAATTGAAAGCAGCTTGCAATTAATTAAATGATGTCGAACCAAACAAATAGAATGGGAAACAGACTTTACACATTACTCAAAATTATATAAATTGCCCCGCAAGTGGAAATGTTGGAGATGGAGGCGCATTATCGATGCACAGACAAATCGCTGCTCATTAATATATTCATTCATACTCATATTCACATTCACTCATCAGTGCTGGCAAATGCAACTCGACATCGAAATCGAACTCAACTCATAATTGTATTTACCACAAATGCTGCTGCTGCTGCTGCTGCCACTCGGTTGCAATTGCACTCTGACGGCGTTGATAGATACAAATGGCAGCGCCCGCTCATCCCTTACCCTCAACATCAACCTCAACCTCAACCTCTTGGCCGTGTCCATGTCCGTGTCTCGTCTCTGGCAACGCCCCCGCTAAACAGCGCAAAGTGAAAAATGTTTTCTCCTTGTTTTTTGTTTTATTTTTTTGAGCCAGCGTGAAAATTACAAGCAGCTGCTGCGGTTGTCGCCGATGCTGCACAGTGTCCAAAGTTTCATTTTTAGTTAAGAAAAAATGGAATAAAAATATATATTATTATGGATAATTTTAATAAAGCTTTAATTTTATTTGTAATTTAAAATGTTTTGTTTTTACAAGATGAGAAAGTTTTATATATTTGCGTTTCATTCCAAGAAGCCTAAAGTTTCATGTTTGGATGTCGTTTTTAACTAGTTTGAAGATCAGTATTTTTCAACCTAATAGTTCTTAAATGTAGCTAGTCGGTGACTCTTACCAAAGAGCCATATGAAATGATAGTTCAACAAATGATACTTCGTAAAAATGAGACTTGTAGCTAAAAATGTTGAATACAGATGTTTCAATGATGTTGGTACCACTGTGCCGCCGTGTGGAAAGTGAAGGGCGACGATCTTCTGTCTGCGGTTTGGCTGCAGTTGTAGCCGTGTCCGCGACACAAAAGACATTTGTCAACACCCCCCACTTAGTGGCTGAGGCCACCGTTTGAGATCTGTTTTTTTTCCTAGGTCTGTAAAATATTTTGACGCGTGTAGATCAATTAATAATCTGGTAAAACACACACATGGTATTTGTATCAGTGTTAATCATAATTCCTGGTACTTGCCACAAGTTGCAGCTGCAAGTGTTGATAGCTGCACTTAGTCGATGGCTCGTCGCAACTCTTTGGGCGCTAATTGGGTGCGAACGTGCCGCAATTAGTTGCACTCGCATACCGCAAGATCGGCTCCATCTGCATCTCAGCCAGAGAATCGTGAGCTCATCACAATCCCTGCTAGCGCCATGCTGATCATCATCGATCTCCAAGCAGCGCAAGATTACCCCGAAAACACAACGACTATGTAACGGTTAAAGCTTCCCAGGCTGAAGAAAGTGTCAGTCAGTCAATTGGGCATTGTATCTGCATCTGTGTAAAAGCATCTGTATCTGTATCTTTAGCTATTGTTAAGCTGCATGGCGCCATGACCAAATCCAAGTTGCTTAGGGAAACACGCAAACTTTTCTTTTGATTTATTTAAGCGCATGTATCTTGTGGATGCTACAACTACAAACATAGCTAACAGCTACAGATACTGCATCAGCTATAGATACAGATACAGATACACGTGCTGTGCTTTTGTTTTGGTGTTTTTGGCTGGCAATTAATTAATTTTCAGTCTTTGACATTTACAAAATGTTTTGCTTAATTTGCTTTGTGCTTTTCTGGGTTCTTTTTGGTGTAGTTTATTATTTGGGTTAGCTGGAATCGCATGTGGTTTACTTGGGCTTATTGTGGGTGTTGCCTGACACTTTTCTGGGCTTGTCCCTCATTAGTTGTGCTTAACAACGGCTCCCAAAGTCGACAGCCAACATTTGGTCGTGTGTCTGACTCTTTGATATAGATGAACTTGTCGACGAGCGACAGTAATCTCTATAGGAATGTAGAGAAGTGATGATTGTCGATAGATGATAAAGATGAGGGGCGATTGTTGAACTAAAGAACTTCAAATTCAGCATATTGCACTGAAATATTTATTTATTATAATTACTTTAGATTAGAGAAAAGATATCTCAGTTAGAATAAACCTACGAATTTGGCGAATATTACATTTTCTTATTTGCAGGGTATATTAGCTGATGTGCAAAGTTATTGTTATTGTGTGAAATTATTATTTTAACTGCTAAAATTTCTATTTCAAAAATTATTTAAGTAGTTGTAGGATTTGCTTTGGCCAGTGGTGTATATGAAATATGATTTTCCTGGGTTTCCAGTGGCATTCCAATGACTAACTGTTTTGAGAGCTGTTGTCGCTCATTGTGAAATTCCAGTCAATGTTTATTTGTGATATCTCATTGACTTTCTGTGTCAATTTGCATGTCGTTCTTTTTGTAGTTGTTGCTTTTTTTGCTTTGTTGTTCATTGGCATGTAAAATGGTTGTTTGCCTGTGGCTCAGTTTTTGACCACACGCCGTGTCTATGTCACCTCGTCTTATTATTCTTTCATTAACCAGAGTTTTTCTTGATTTTTGCAACTTCTGAATGGACACACACACACACACAGACAAACACATATGCGTTCGAATTTCGTATCTATGTGAATTTAAATTTCGAAAAGTATGCCGCGAGCTGTGAAAAGTAACTCACTGGCCATATGAAAATTATAGATCAGGTGCAACAGCAATTGGATGATTGGATGTGTAATTGTTGCCATAATTGCCACATGCGGCAAGTGGATGCATCTGTATCTGTGTCTGTGTGAGTATCTGCCATATACCCTGCAGTTATGAGCAACTAACCGAACCATTTGCCATTTACATTTGCCATTTACAATTGCTGCCCCAATGCTACAATGTGGCATGCAACATCTCTCGGCAGCAGCATCTCCAGCAATTGCAGTTGCAATCTGCATGTGTAATAGACAGGCCAACTAATTTTCCAGCAATTTGGCCTGAGAAACCCAGACGTTATACGGAGCACACAGTGACTTTGCATTCTGGCTAAAACGGTGGCAACATGTCTCCCCTCTCTCTCCCTCTCCCTGTCACTGTCACTGTCTCTGACTGCTTGCCCCATCTAAACATGAAGAAATTAACAAATGATGGACAGACGTCGACTCAAGATCGGAATGGAATGGAATGGAAGTGCTTGCAAATGGGGCGAACAGCAACTGGGGGGCGATCTCTCTATCTCTCTCTCTCTCTCTCTCTCTCTATCTTTAACTTTGAATGCCACCACGTCATGTTATTAGCAGCAATTTAAGCAAATAATCAGCGCAGCAACTGATGACCCCAAGGGTGGGCCAGAGAGGGGCTGGGCAGGGACAGAGTTAGTCAGATAGAAAGAGAGAGGCAGACAGACAGAATGAGAGAGACAGACAGCGTCTCAACGCGTGACTTGCAGGCAGACATGCCACAAAATTGCTGCAAAGTGTGTACTACACAGACAAAAAAAACCATGTAAATTTTGAAGTTTTTTAAATTCTTGATACTAAAAAAAATGGGTATAGAAAAATCGTATTTCATTCAAGTATTTCTTACTCGATTTAAGAAAATTCCTAAATTACCAAACTTTTGACAACCAATTTTTTTTCTCTGCGTATTTGTGTGTGAAGAGACTGTATGTGTGTATATCATGTGTGTGTGTGGAGCTTACACAAATTTAATAAGCAGGCAACATGCGGCAATTGTGAGCTCCAGAGAGCTCTTGAAAGAGATTCTAATGCTGTTTTTATTTTTTATTTTTTGGATCTGTTAGAAATCTGGTGGGTCGTCTGTTGGTGGTGCGGCTGCTGCTGCTGCTGCTGCTGGGGCCCGTAATCACCAGTGGGACTGACTGAATTTGCATTCCGTTTGAATTGCAACTGTTGTTTTGCGCCTTGCGCCTCACGATTTGCCAGCAATTTGGCACAGTTTGCCGTAGTTTCTGTGTAGTTTGTGCTTGATTTTCACAGTTGATTTTCCAGCTAAGCGCTTGTGGTGCCGGTGGTGCTGGTGGTGTGGCTGGCAAATCGCTTGAACGCTTGATCGCTTGATCGGTAGATCGGTAGTTTTATTTACAAAAAATTAGCACAGCTTTGCTTGTTTAGTTACTAGATTCGCCACCTCCCCCCTTTCCACTTCTACCCCTCTCTGACCCTGCTGCTGCCGTAATTCTCGTTTTGGGAAGGGGGACAAGCGTTTTAGTTAATTTTCCAAATTGCTTTTATTAGGTTTCGTTTATTTGCATTTTGCGCTTTAATTTTACGGTTGGTTTTTCTTTCTTTTTTTGTAGCTTTGACCCTCCGCTGCCTTTGTTACGTTGTTGTTACTGTAGTTGTTGTTATTGTTATTGTTACTGTTGCCGTCCCTTCGGCTGCGGCTCCGATTTATTGTTAAATGTTGCAATTTTCAAGTCGTAAAAAATTTAAATTTTGTTGTGCGGTGTCCGCTAAAGCAAAAACAATGCCAAATTGCAACAAAACGTTTTGTTTCTGCGTTTTTTTTCAACTCTTTTTTGGCGTTTCATTTAACGCCAGTTACGAATTATGCAATCTGCATTGTTACTAAGGTTGAATAATCGTTGAACAACATTAACAGCATTTTTTCTCTTCGGGATAGAGAGTTACGAGTTAAAAAGCGATTTTATCTTAAATGAAATCAACTGAGAAATAATTTAAAATTGCAAACTCCAATTGGTGGTTCAGGAAATTGCCATATTTGCCAGTGATAGCCACAGATGATTCATGGATGAATATTGCAGCAACTTGAATGGGTTTTTCATAGTTTCGGAATGACTTCTGTAATTAAAATATATCAAATGAATTATTAAATTCATCACAGATTCTATGAATTAAAGATTGTAATAATCAAATACATTTACTTACATATAAATAAGTTTACATATTTGATAAGATTAATGTTACGATCCATTTAAAAGTTCAATAAATAATATTGAAAAGCTAAGAAAATAATATGTTTCTTTTTCAAAACAGTCCTGCTTATTAATAATGAAATAACAAAATATTCAAGACTCAAGAAAATTATTTAATTGGAAACCTAATTTAAATAAAACACCTGCTTAATTATTCTAGCCATAGTTTAATTTTTCCGACCACTGTTTCATCTTCCTCATGCCTTGTCATGCTGTTTGGTTGACTGCGGTTAATTGGCTCCTTGCTGTGATATTTCGAACCAATGTTCAGCGCTCTGCCTCATCCCCAGAGACAGGAGTTAGTCAGCTCTTTTGGCAGCTGCCTTATCGATAGTCTTCAATCTGAGCAACATCATCTATTTATTTAAATTGCCGCTTATCAAACGCATTCAATCGTCAATCCCGAGACTTAAGCTGTAAACTGTAAATTGTAAACTCCAAAGCACACCCATTACATGAGCAACGCGACGGGCAAATCAAATTACAACAACAATGCGCATGTAAATCAACACATGATAACTTAATGCTGCTCCCAATCCCAAATCTCAGTTGCCAGTTGCCAGTTCCAATTCCAATCCCCTGTCGATTCTAAATCCAAGTTGAAGTCGAAGCGCGTGCGCTGAGTTAGCCGTTGACTTAATTACTGATTACAATTTGTAGATATGGCTTAGCTTGGCTAAGAGCGTTACGATGATGCTTAACCCAACCCAATCGACTCCAATCGAGTCTTGGTAGTTAATTAAGACATTAAATTTAGCCCCGTTGCCTGCAATTTGGCATCGGCAATCAGAAAGCGTCAAAAGCTTGGCCCAAATCGCTCATATCCGCCCCCAGAGTGAGATTGACGAAGACGGAGACTTCGAGCCTTATCAACGCCCACGTGTCGCCTTTTATTGTTGACGACTTTCCGGCCATTAGCGTTACCCGGACGGAGGCATTGTAGGCATAGTGACTGGAGCTATTACATTGTCAACGGTCTCGCTCTTAGCCTTTGTCTCTGTCTCTGTCTCTGTCTCGACAATTGTGTAAACTTCCTTTCCAATTTGTCATGTTCGACTTTGACAGCGACACCTCTTGAAGAGCTTCGATCCCATCGCCATTTGAGTAACTCGCTCTGTCCATTTATCCATTCGACTTATGAAAATTCGACGGAAGTACCGCTGTCACTTTCGTTCTGGCCAAATTGGAGGAACCTCTGGCTAAGTAGGTGCCTTCCTAATTATGATGGTCGCCATATTTGTCGTGCTCATAAAGTAATTGTTTGTCCCGTGTTTCGATTGCCCAAAGTGTTCGAAGGTAAATAAAATTATCAATTCAATGCGAGGCATACCAAATATTTTAATTATTTCCAATTGCGTTGAGCTTGGCTTCGATGCCGTGACTTCTATCATGCATCACTATTCGAAAAAAATGACAATCTCCAGCTCCAACGTTGACTCGTTGAGTGAAGAATTATTTGAAATCAAATCTTGAATTTATACTCTGAGTGAGACCCTGAATCAAACATCTTTTTATGCCAATAAACACTCATACACTCAAGGCTAATTTAAATCAAGAAGTTTTAATACATTCGAATTTATATATAAATTCCCAACACTTTGACCTGAATTTACATCTAAAAATATCTAATGTAGGTGACTTCACTATAGAGAAATGTAATCGCTTAGCTCTTTGGCCATAAATACCAGAGTGTCGTCCAGTTTGTTGTATTTATGGCAACTGTTTAAATAGTTTTGAAACGAGTTAAGCTCTCAATTTCAAGTTGCAATTACATTCCTTGGAATCGCTTACAGTAGTTGCCCACATGCCAGCCGATTGACACACTCATAAAAATCCAAATCAAATTCATTTGTAATTCGATATTTTGCTCGATTGCTACCAAACGATTGCCAATCGGCAAAAGGCCCAATCAAATTTCAAAGCCTATCAAATTTGCAATAAAATAAATTGCGGCTATAACGGCGATGTCGCCCGAGTGCTACAATGTATTGTATGGTTAAGGAGTATACTCCTATATACATATGTATATATATACATATATCTCCCCCTCTTCTCCCTTCCATGCTCCCATTCAACGGAATTGTTAAGGTGTAAAGCAATTTTCGTTTTAGCGCCGCATCAGGCGACACACAGAAATATGTGCGTCAGAGACATAAAACATTTTTTATGGCTTTAAAATCGACGGAGCGTCGAGTAAAAGTTACACTTTCTCAATAGAAAGCCGGCCAGGGGCTCGAAATTCGAATTCGGGTCGGGGGACTTAGGCCAAAAAAAGCCCGAGGGAGTGCTTACCAAACTCTCTTTGGCCGGTGTTAATGTTGCGGCGGGCCATAAACCCTGTGGACCAGGCCAAGCCAGCAATGACTAGACTTTAGTTAGCGCCAGTTACAGTTACAGTTACAGTTAAACACACATATAGTTACAGCTAGAGTAACAGTTACAGTTTTGGGGCCAAAATTTATTGCAAAATGGCAATAAGTCTTCGACTACATCTTCTTCATCTTCAGCTGCTAGTTGGGGTGGGGTACACAATGAAACTGTCATGGGCCGCATTTTAAAACAAATGGGCTAAAAGCAAATAAAAACTGGGCCGTCACAATGCGACTACACGCAAAGGTCAAGCGGCCACAGTCTGTGACGAGCTGACAAACAACAGACCCCCCATCCCTCTAGTGGACAAGTAGTTACCCCCCACCCCTCCCCCTTCTTACCACTTCCCCTGCTCCATTGTGCTGTGTGTGTGTGTGGGCAATATTCTCACTTTTAACATTACATATGTACCTCAATTCGACAGGCGGTGCGACGGCCCCTTGGGCCTTCTTTAATTGGAATTGGCCGGTCGCTGCTTTTGTGGATCTCCCATATAGCTGGGCTCTGGGCCTGGTCATGGGTCTGGGTCTGGGTCTGAGACTGGACATGGACTTGGGCCTGCACAATTGCAAATTTACGAGCCAGGCGTCAATTAAGTATCGAATTACAACTTGTTTAATGTCAATCTGTCTTGGCCCGGCTCTTACTGTAAGTTGTCAGTTTGTCAGTCCGTCCGTCTGTTTTTTTGTCCCTCTGCTCAAACGACTGCCTGCAATTTCACTTGTAGTCAATTGGCCAACGGCTTCGATTTGTTGATTTTGGTTCGGAACTGAAACTGTAGCTGATGTTTATAGTAAATGTACACAAGTGATATGTGTATGTTACGGACGATCTGGCAACGCCGTTGTCATTCCGCCTGTCAAAAATCGCACAATTATCCAACAAATTAGCTTGTCAGCCACACACTAAACATGGCCGGCGCGTCACTTTGTCTCCGACTGAACCCACCAACCTCCTCATTTCCCCCCTCTTCCCATCCCCTTTGGATTCGATGGCAACCCATTCCTCCATTAAATATGCCAGACCAGACGCATCGCGTGGGCCGTTGGGCAATTACCCGCGCTGACAGTTGCTTGTGTGAGTTTTGACAGCCCGTTGGCTACCATATAATATCAAAAAAATAACTTATTAACTGCATATATTAACATTCAATTTGAGCGGCCATTGCTATTGCTGCTACCTACAATTCCCTCACTTCCCCTCTCTTCCACACCTCACACACTCAGCCGAATTGCGCTGTGACATTTGCTTGAGATTCATGGGCATAAATCAAAAATCGAAGAAAACTCCAAAGTCGTTTATGAATTGACAATTGAGACAACGCCAACACGGCGAGGCATTTAGGTATCACACGATCGGCCCGATCACCCGATATGCTGGAGGATCCATTGCACCAACTGTGGGCTGTCCTCAACGGTTGCCTCTGTTGTCACGTTTGGGCTGTTAACGTGTTTCGGAGACACTGTCAGAGGCGAGGTACTTGACAGCGGTACGAGAATACGTCGACAGGGGAGACGGAGGAGACGGGGATTGTGAGCTGACGGGATTGACGACGATTGACTTGACACTGGCACTTGTACAATTTTAATTAAACGCCACTGGTATTGATAACCGATCTTTTTTGTTTATTTTGGGTATATACACTGAGAAAAATTGCCATCAAGTCAGAATAATATTCTAAAATACCTATACAAATTGAGGATTTGAACTGTGAAATAAAAAGAAAAATTCTTCCATAAAAGAATGTCACTTTCAAAATAAAACCTACAAATAAATTTTACTACTAATAATAATTTCACTCGATAAATAAATTAAATTATAAAAAATTCGAATAAAATCGAATTTAATATTACATATGTTAGTCACATGTTACACCTACATTTTTCTCAGTGTAACGCGCTTATTCCTCCACCTACACGCAGTGCATTTAGGTTTCATTGACTTTCAATTCTAGGAAACTTTTAAGCCACAATTTATGCTCGTTTAAAGCGATAAATATAACAGACCCACTGTGATTGAAGCTGATTGCATTCCAGCAACGAACCGCACCACCAGCCGCACCAGCTCCAGCAGACCCACCAGAACCCACCCATGGTCCGGCAGGGAGGGAGCTAGTGAGTCACTTGCTGGTAATTGAATGCGTGTCATTTGAATGGCGTTGCTCAGACAGACAAACAGACTGATCGTTCCAAGCACAATCTGGTCGTAAATAAACAAATAAATAAATAAATAAATAATTGAGCAACAAATGAACAAATGCTGCAAAAGCAACCAGCGACAATTCGACAATTAATAATGCGAAAAGATTCGCAAAATGGCCGCCGACATTATTGGGAATTGCATTTTTACGAGCTGTCGAGCAGATTGCAGATTCCGGAATGGCCGCTGATTTATGCATCCCGCTCGTGTGCGTATTCGAACTCGAATTCGAAGTCGCATTGGGGCATCAATATAAATTATTATTGCATTGCATTTGCAGCGAGATGCGAATTTGATTTATGGGGAACAATTAAAAGCGCATTTCGCTTAAAGCTGGTCGGTAATTCCACTATTTTCTTTCAAATCTTAATGGTTATTTCGGTTGGATAGTATTGAAAGATTTTCATTAACAGAATAAGAGGTTAAAGAGTTTGGCTGAGAGATATGCTTACTTGATTTTCGACTGATCGTTCCTATGGCAGCTATATGATATAGTAGTCAGATTTGAACCATATTTGGTCAATATAAATATGACCATATCAGATGCATGCTCTGTAAAATTGGTTGAAATAGCTCAAGCAATAAAAATATGTCGATTATTGAAATTACCTATGTATATATGAGAAATGTTGACTCATTGGACTTTCAACAAGCACAACTTTATTAAAGATCATCCGATTTCCATCAGGAATGTCTTGTTTTTCATAATATTAACCCTAGCTTTGCATTTAAATTTTGATCATTTGAGACAACCAAATTTTTGCGAAAATTTGTCGATTTTTGCATAGTTACCCCTTTACAAATTTCGAACATTTTCAAAACTTTAAAAACTTAATTTTATTCTTCCTATCGACTTTAGGTGATAAAATTAGGGTAAAAAAGTACTTCAGGACTTATTTCCATAATTTTCTTTCAAATATTAACGATTATTTCGGTTGGATAGGATTGAAAGATTTTTATTAACAGTATTTGAAGTTAAAGAGTTTGAACATGCAACTTGTGACTAATCCATTGGGGAAGGTCAATTGAGAAGATCCGAGTGCTTATTTGAATGTGATTCAGCTAAAGAGAAATGTTAATTAGTTAGTACTTTTTTTGACTCATTGAAATAGTCAGAGTTTCTTCCGCTTTGGAGTAAAACTTTCCACAATTTACTCAGTGATTCACATACAGTGACAGCTGCCCACTTGGGGCACATTCGGAGATCTCTAGTCCGGCCACTGTGGACATAATTAAATTTAAAGCGAAAAGAGCCCCCGAGCAGAAGGGCACTCATAAAAACAACTAACTGATAATATCTCATAAGAGCTGCAAACGAAAAGCGAACCATTAAAATTTCGCACGACCAAAGACAAAGCAGCCGCTTCCACAGAGACAAAAACACAACACAACAACAAAAATAATCATACCCGCATCCGAAACCACATGAAAACACACATGATTCCACATGAGCATCGGCCGTGAAGGTGTGAGCCGAGTTTAAGCTTCAATTCCATTCATGCGACTAATTAGCAACTGTCGCGCATGCGCAGAGATATGACAGTTGCCCCAGGCTATGATAGAGTCCGAGAGAGAGAAAGAAAGAGCGAGAAAGAGATAGAAAGAATAAGAGAGAGGTGAGTGAGAGGGAGGGAGCTGCGTCTTCAGCGGAAATGCGATGACAAACGGCTTAGCGAACGTCTCACACCTTTTCAGTGCCAGTGTCTTTCTTGCTTTTCTCTGCACTGCATTTTGGGGCCAAAGATGCTTATCCCAGAGATGAAATATTTCGGTGATAAACGCGTCCCAGATGAGCCGCCTTTGTAAACGCTTGTCAACTTTGCTTTGATTGCGCTCTTAGCATGCGAAAATTAATTTTTATTGCTTTCAATATGCAAGCGGACCACGGGGCGTATCAGCAATGCCGCTGCCTCTTCGCAGACAGCCCACTTCCTGAGAGAGGGAGCTGGAATTGAAGTTGGAGTTGAAGTTGGAGCATTGGCTACTGCTCTTTGTTGACTTGTTTGCTGTTTGTTGTTTGTTTCTCGTCGCGCATCTCTTAGATGCGACTTGTCAGATTTCGTAGTGGCACAACTGAAGTATGGCTTCCGTTAGGGGCTACCGTGAAGAGGCGCGGCCAAAACCTGGACCAAGACCTGACCCGACTCGACTCGACTTGATTCCACTTCGTCTCTTGGCCGTTGCTTATTCAAATGCAGTGGCCCGGCTCGGTCCAGCTTAATTAGCCAGCATTGCATGTGTTTTGCACTTTAGTTGCTGGCAATGTTTTTAACATATTTCTCGCAAATTGCTTAACTGCCGGTGATGGAGGAAAACGACCATGTTGACAGCACGCAAAGTCCATTGGGTCATCAGGAGTTAAGCTGACCGAGCTTTGTTCGACGGCAATTAAGAGAGAGTTAACATTTGCTTACCTGTTGTCAGCTGTAATTAAGTCGCATTTAACAAAGTTTAGCTTACTCTTTGCTTGCAAATTATCTTAGCCTTTGAAATTATTTTATTCTGATTTTATGTCTTTATGTTAAAACAAGAGGTATATACATATGTTCATATTCTAATTTCCACACATATCAAAAATTCTAGATCAAAAACAAAAAATAAAATTGAGAAGAAATATTTTCTCAGATAATAAAATGAAATTGAGGAATTGCCTTTCACATTTAATCGAACATTTCGAATAGCTCAAACATTTTATGGCACTTTCAACACGAATATATAAAAATTTGTGAGAGATCTTAACATTGTTCCCATATAAATCACATTAGAAAGAAGCACCCAAAATATTGTAATCGTGAGTACTCATAAGTACGAGCCAAGCCTCAAGTCGTGGCAATAAAAACTGTAATTAATTACAATGTTTCATACAAAATTAACGAAAACAAACAAATAAATAAATTCGAACTGGCATCGGAAAAACAAAAGTAACATAAATATTTTATGGAGCGAAGAGTGCAGAGTAGGAGAATAGGAGAGTCGAAGAGTAGGAGAATAGGAGAGCAGCAGTGTGGCAGTGTGGCACGATCACGAGGCGGTCGCATTTCACCGCGTTCCAAAAATAATTCAAATTAATCACAGGCCTCGGCTGCGTCTGCTTTTCGTGAAACATTTCCCACAGTCCTCGAGGAGAAATTCATAATTAAACACAAAATCAAATTGAACTTTTGTTAAACAAATCTGAAATCAAAAATGCAAAGAAACGAACCAAAAGTGGATGGCGATTGACCCATCTGAAGTCTGGTTACGAGTATTTCTGTCTAATGCGCAGTTTCATTTGTAGAGAGACTCGTGCAATTAAATAAAATTCCATTACAAAATAATCAGAATGACTAAAAAAAGACAAAGTAGCCGCCAAATATGCAAAAGACATTTGCCTGTTATCAGCCTGTGATTTCGAGTTCTTTGGAATTGCTGTGGACCCCTTCACAGTGATAATCGCATAAAACGGAAGCCTTTGTGTAGCGCCGACATTCGAAATTATGAAATAAAAAAAACAATTAAAATTATGCGCTGACCTTAATTAGCTGATTATAAAAGCGATGCGATGCTTGAATATTTCTGAGTTTATCAAGCCAATCGATCGCCTGAGTCACAGTTTCTCTTCTGACTCAAAGAAGTTTGTGCAATTAGGCCGAGCCATGTTCGGGGTACACCCCCGAAAATATGAAACTGGCCTGGACCACACGCAGATGGCACCGATTGTCGTCTAAGTGCCATCGCCATCCACTTGATCCACTTGACATGCGTCAGGGCATTTGTCGCAAATGTCAACGACATGACGCCAGAGTCCGACCACACACATGGCCCCGTTGCCTCGACATTCAGTCCGAGTGGCCTATAAACCCGCCTATATCGATGCTATCTGTCCAGACATTCCGCACGCGTTGACCAGCCCGTGGAAAAAACGTAACAAATTTCAAACTGAAACGTTACTCATATTTCAGGCATTTCGAAAACTACGCGCCAAACTGGCAAAACTATTAAAAAATAAAAATCGGAGAGAAAAAAAAATAACTGCGACGCGTCGTAATTCGCTTGAAACTGTGATAAGTCAGTGGACAAGAGGAGATCTGGGACTGGACTGGAGTGGAATGGAGTGGACTGGAGGATCGTAGGGCAGAGACGAGCCAACCCTCATCAAGCAACGAGTTCATCATCTTTTTGACAGCCAAACTAATTGACGAGACGCGCATGCGCCGTGGCCATAACAAGATATATGGCCAAGATGACAACCAAATGCTTTGGCCAAGTCTCAGTCTCAGTCCCCATTCCAATCCCAATCCCAATCCGAAACCCAAACTCAGTTCCCTGGTAGTGTCTATGTTTGAGGCTTTTGTATAATTATGAGCTTAGCGCCGGCTGGGTTAATTAGCGTGCAGCAGCATTCTGTGTATTGGTTTCAACAAAAATATCAATCAAATGTGAAATTGAAACTATTGAGCAAATGCTTGACTGCTTGACTGACTGACTGACTGACTGAATGGTTGCCAGACAGCCTGACCAACTGAGTGGCGTGTCGAACAATGCGGCTTTGATTTGCCAGCACTGAAAAGTGTCAGTGAAATCAAATCAATTTTAATTAGGCATTCGAATCAACTCGATTCGAGTCGACTCTTGGACTCAGAGTCATGTGTGAGGTCTGCGGCAAGTGGCAGCTGATTAAATAAAAACAAAGCTAAAGCCGCCGCGGGCTCTCAAACTTTAAACAAATCTGTGGACATTATATGAATACCGCAACGTGCATTGACACCAATTGAAATGAATGCAATGGAATTGTGTTGACCCCCAGCTCGTACTTATCACCAGTTCCATGTCCAGCTCCAATTCAAGCTCCCACATAAAATGCCCAGGCATTTTAATGTTCAACTTGGATTCGTCTTTTCGGCACGGGCCGTCAAATGTCCGCGTACTCGTACTTGTCGGGCCAATTAGCTTTAATAAAAAATATTTCAATAAATTATAGAATTTGTTTTTGACAAAAATAAGACATCATTATGCCCTGACATATGATTTGCATTGATGGGCAGTTTGGCTTCAAGGGCCCGTTGGCCACATGAAAGGGCCGCCTTGGAAAGTAGCACAAATCGAATTACTCGGCAAGTGGCACAAAGAAACCGCTCCGAGGGCCATCACAGCAAAGAAGTGAAGAAGCCGCCTTCAACTTCTCGACTCGACAGGGCAAATTACATAATGGCATGCGCAAATTTCTTCTTTTAGTTCTAAAATCCCGACTCTTACTCCATATCCGACACCGGCTACTGTGCGGCTACTGAGCACTTTGGGATTACGATTACATGGTTCAAGTGGTTCAGGTTGTGGTGCAAGAGACAAGTCAGGCATGCGGGTGTTCCACTTTGCACAGAGTTAAGCCACACATATGTGAGCGTGTGTTTTCAGTTTTCCCAAAACAATTAAGGATCAAAGATGCACTCGCATCCTCTGCCAATGTAATCCTCTCGTTCAATAGGCACTAAATTGGCTTAAATTAAGTCAAGTATGTGAGTCGACTGAGTATTTTGATGAACACACTCTCTCTCTGTCTTTTCTTTTCTTTTCAATCATTTTATAATGGTCGCATATGAGTTATATTATCCTTTTCTGTCATTATCTTGAGAATCACTTGGGAGACTTGAGACTGAAGGGTGCTTGAGTTGACTTATTTCTGGTTGTTGACATCTTGGCATCTTGTTGACTTTTTTGTCTCGTAATCCTAATGAATTTAAACGACGTGTCCATGGCTGGGAGGTCTTTCCAATTTTTAAATGAAAAGGGTATACAAACAGGGGCGTACTGTGATGTTGAATATAATCAAAAGGATGCAACCTCTGACTGTACCAATCAAGGGAATAATTCAGTTTTCTCTAGAAAATGATTCCCGAGTATTAATTCCACCCCTCTTCCAATTTATTCCACGCTACTGTGCGACATATGCATCATGTTGTTGTTTCTTGTTAGGCAACATGCTTGAGATGTGTGAATCTATTAAAATGTAAATACAAAGGAATTATAAATGGAATTTTTTAATTGAATTCATAGAAAAGTGTTGCAGTTGCTGCAGAGTTTAAACTGAAACTCGTTGCGTTTGTTCTGTATCTTCAAACCAGGGTAGATACACATACGTGCGTATATACATATGTATGCATAGATAACTAGACATGGACATATTTTAATTATAACTTTAATAAGCCAAAAGGCAACACGCACTCGTTCCAACCCTCATTTGGAAATCTTCCATTTCTGCTGATGTTTCCCCTCTGCAGAGCGGCACTTCATTATTTCCCACTTTGTATTTAAATCCGTTTTGATCCTCTTGTATGTTTGTGGCTTAACTTTTTGGCTCTTTCCGCTTCAGAGCTAGCTGGGCAATGGCAATGGGAATCTTTCGGCAGGAACACCCGCGTTTTGCCCTGACTTTTGTAACAGGATCAAAATGTTGAGATCGACAACGATCTTCAGGCGATCGGGATCAGCATCGGCATCAGCTGCTTGCCGTTAACTTTGAGCACCTTCATGTGGTCATTGTCTTCCGCTTTGAGTTCAAGTCCATGTTCACAACTCAAGTGCCAGTTCATTGTGTTGTCAGAAGTTGAAGGATTTTGGCCCTGATCCAGTTACAGTTACAGTTGCAGTTGCAGTTGCAGTTGCAGCTACTGTCGGCTTGTTTGGACTATGAAGCTCATATATGTTACATTATCTTATTGTTAGATCGGCTTAGATGTGGCTGAACGATGGCTACTGTTTTCTATTTTGCTCTCTTAGGTAGCAGAGGATATCTCAACAATTTTGTAATTATGTTTGTTGGAAATGGTCACGGTCTAAAAGAGACTGTCAAATTTCAACTGTCATTAATTCAACTATGAAATAGCCAATTCGGAAATTCTCCCAGCTGATGATCAGTTCATCATTCCACCCCTTTTCATATAGTACAATAAAGTCCTGCTGCACTTAATCAACACACAAATCCTTTTAATTTAACACACGCGCGCTTTTAACTCTCACCCCACGTTGGGCGCCATTTTGAAAATATCCGGACAACAAGATGAATAAAAAATAATGGAAACACAAAGTGGCAGCATTATTTGTCGCAATCAAATGCTGATGATGTGCGCTGATTATGTGCAGCGGCAGCCTGAGAAATATGCCACTGACAACAACAACAACAACAACAACGCACTCTTGGGGTGATTGGCTTCAGCTTCGAGTCCTTCGAGTTCCTTTGGGTTGCTGGCTAAGAGGGGGGTTGGAAAACGTGCCAGACGGCGAGTGGCAGGCGACAGCGGCACAGCATGAAAGCAAAAATTATTTAAATGGCGTATAATAATGGCAGTCGCAGGACATGGGACGCGCAGGATGCGCGGCAGCCTCATAATGATGCGCCTCATAAAGTGTGCAAACTGTTGTCATTGTTGTTACCCGCCCAAAGGGGTTGAGTTGAAGTTGGCCCAGTGGTTGGGCTCTTTGCCATAGTGGCTGGCTGTTTGCATTTGCCAAGCGTCTCTCCCAGACAGAACAAACAGCTGCCGGAGCAAGAGAATCAGAATCAGAGTCAGAGTCAGAGCGACGGAGCCGCAGCTTATTATAAAACCCATCTAAAGTGACATTGCAATCAGGCAGCGCTTATGGCAATTCATTTGTTTAACGACGCCGCGCGACTCTGGCAACAAAATGGCGGCTCATCATCCTCGTCCTGTTCCTAATTTCGCTTTTATTAGGTTTCCTAAAAATGAGAGATAGAGACAGAGAGAGAGAGAGAGAGAGAGGGGAGATTGCTTCCCTTTCAGATCCCATTTGACATTTGGCAAATGCCATAGGAAAAATTGCGCACAAAATGAGTCGCAATTTACAGAGCTCGTTGTGTGTAAATTGAGTCATCTGCAATGCGCCCCGCGATTCGTTCGCATTCATGGCCAAATCCTCATCCTCATCATTATGTTGAGCTCTATCCCATTCCCATTTCCATTCCCATTCCCACTCCCAATTCCATTATCATTGTTGTGCTCGTTTTTTATTTTATACATATATTTGGCAGCGACATTTTCAAGTTACATGCACAAATTTTCTATCGTTTGTCTTCATCCCTGACTCTTCGCCCCACGTCAGGGCACTCAACCATGTCCACGTCCCTATTTCGATTCCTCCCTCCCCGAAAGTGCTGCCGTTTCGAAATTCACATTTACATTTTCGGGCATTTTTACAAATTTACACATTTGTTGGTATTTTTTATTGGGTGTCATCATTAGTTTCGATATGCTTGATGCATGCACGATAGCCAAGGGGAGGGGAGCAGGCTTAAATGGGGTGTAAAGTGCGACTGACAAGTGTGGGCGTTTCGTTTACGGAGTGTTCCTTCCTCTGGGGAAAGTTATAGACCAGAACTCATAGATATTTGACGGCCGACAAGTCGATAGAGGAAGGTGTTAAGCTAGAGGAATTAAGAGAGGAATACGCAGAATACTTTCATGCTCTTGTTATGCTCTAAGAATTTTACATTCTCTTATATAATTTATTTAAATTATTATTTATAATCTTATTTACTAATTTCATTTTTAGGTCTAAATTGTAAATTAGGTTTAGATTGATGAAAAGTTTAAGCGTTAGATAGTTTCATAGTCATATAAAACTAGAGTCCCACAATCAGAGAAACAATCCGACTATATAAATGACTATCTTATCCTTCGTTCGATCAAATAATACTTGTTTATAGTACGCCGCCGGTTCATAAGTCCCATTTTGCTACTATGTAGTTCTACGACTTCTAAACGGATCCCGGCCAACGATAATGACACACGAACAAAAGTGCCTGTCAACCAAAATATTACATGGCAGAGTGTCAAAAGGGGGCAGTAAGGAGAGCAGGAAAACTCTGCCTTGTCCATGTGTAGTACCAAAAAGTAGCGGTGAAAAGCCATAAAAATTACGTTGATTTTATTTTCAGCAACTAAGATTTTTCTACTTTTATATTCGTTTGTTATTGTTGTGGCTGGTCGAAAGGATGGCAATAGGGTTAGCGTAGGGTTTAGGTTTAGATTTAGGTTTCGGTTTAGGAAGAGGGATTGCGTTGTCCTTTCCCGTTACGGAAAGTGTCATAAAAATGCCAGGTTCTTGGATAGTTTGGAATGTTTTGCGCACGTACCGAACATGGGCGAAACGATATCGGGGAAAGTGGGAGCCAGACATTTTTATGACATTTCTCTGACTACCGTATTTTTTTTGTTTTGTTTTTTTTGGTAACATCATCTTGCTGGCATTCGTTTTTGTGTTCCATTTGAGCACTTTTCCGACAATTTAAAGCAATGTTTGCCGTTGCTGACAGCTTGAAGCATTTCCCATTTTCCATTGTCGTTATCGTTATCGTTGACATGTCGTTTCTCTGATTTTTATTATTCTCAAGGATTAGATATAAATATTTTATGGCTCCAGTCCCTTTCCCTCTCCGCACAGTTCTCTAAGTTGTTGACCAAAAATTGTGTTTTAATAAGATTTTATGGTCTTTTGTAGTCATTGTAGAATAGTTGAACTCGTAGTTCTTGAGGTTTTCTTCTTGATTGGCCCCGTTCTACGTGGCGTGTCCGAAATATCAAATACTTATAAACGCTGATGATCCTTGGGCCCTTGCCCTGGTTACCCCTTGTTACCCCTTGGCGTTGGCATTTACCTTGTAATGGGTTTTTCTCAGAACTCAGTGCCCAGTTGTTTGATGTTCTTATTCCACACGCGCCCCCGCTTCTCTAGCCCTCATTTCGATACTCTCATGCTTATCATCATTCGAATTGGAAGCGCTGTCAGTTTGAGTTTTTCTCGGCTACCATTTTCCCCCCTTCGGTTTTCAAGCGTGAAAATGCAGCCACAGAATCATCCATCATAATTTTTGAGCCGCGTGGATTTACAAGCGTACAAATTATGAGAGGATCGCTGGGAAACGAACTTATTATAAAAACTGTGAAATTGATAGATCTTGACTCAATTCCTGGAATCGATCTGCCTTCGTGACACACACACATATGCATCTCTTGTCCATCAAGTTCCAATAAAGGTAAGTACTGTAAATTAATTACATTTAAATACTAGCTCCCCCACAAGCAGTAGGTATGAATATAATATTGAGATTTCTATATAATTGTGCCATTTTCAGCGTAAAAATAGAAACATCAACACAAATAAGAAAATTCAAATGAATTTAGTCGCACTCCTGAGGGCACTCGAAACACTTGGAAGAGTTCTAATCGCCAACTCATCATCATTAAAGTCAATTTTTTGTCTATGTTGTTTCTCCCATTTTCGTTGCTTCTCAACAATTTCTTGCCACTAAATTAAACAAAGGGAAATTTGCCACGTTTTTCATTGTTTTCCACTCAGACAGGCAGCTAGCAAAAGTGAAACTGCTGTTTTTTTCTCATTTTTATTTTTTCATCATTTCATCCGAAAAATTGTCTAACAATCCCGGGCATAGATCTTCTCGAGCGGCAGAGTGAGAAAGAGAGAGAGAGAGGGAGCGAGGGAGAGGGAAAGGCAAAATTGCATCACGCTGTGCGCCTTTTTTTCTGTGGAATTGTTTGCAGCTCGAAAATTGTTGATTTTGACACCTTTCGGCCGAGTTCGCATTGTGCTCGGGGGCTGCAGTCGTTTTATTTCCATCTAATAAATACGTTTTTTGTGTTGTTTGTTCCCTCTGCCCTTGTCTTGCATTTTTTATGGTTTTCATTCGCAGTCATAGTCACAGTGAGCGCCATGCGAACTTTCTGCATGCGTATACCCTGTAATCATGGGGTAGCTTGGCTTGTCATGAATCACTGCTTATTTTATAATTTGTAGTATCTTAGTTATTTATAAATCTACGAGTGCTACCTCTTAATTATTGTTTTTCTTTATAAAAAACATCATCCTCAAAGTGCTACAATTTAAAATATGTAAGTGTTAAATTTTTCATATGTTGCTGCAGTCTTGTTGTATTTGTGTGATTTGAGCACGACCTAAGTGGTTTGCAGGGTATTTAAAGGGTCGAGTTGCGTAGGAGTTGTCAGCTATTGGGTGCTCAGCGGGAGCTAATGTTATGGCTATGCAGCTGGTGAGTCGGACATCTATTTAGTCGATGAGGATGCTGATGTTGCTGCTGGTCATATAGATAT
Source organism: Drosophila rellima (assembly GCA_035043635.1). Classification (NCBI taxonomy): domain Eukaryota; kingdom Metazoa; phylum Arthropoda; class Insecta; order Diptera; family Drosophilidae; genus Drosophila; species Drosophila rellima. The sequence goes on along the minus strand of JAWNMV010000811.1, from coordinate 6,365,550 downwards.
CTTTATTTGCTCATTAACAGCACAATTGTTGCATAGATCCTGCGGTGAGTGCCAGGCACTCGTCCTGTGGTACTGTTGTTGCTGTTGTTGCTACTTCGTATTCCTGGATGTTCCTTGATGTCCCACTGTGGGCGTGTGAATTTAAAAAATAACCAATCTGAATATTTTAGCTAATGCGTGCATTATTTTTGCAACTTTCACATTATCATAGTGTGTTTACACGTTTTGTCCATTAATGACCTCACTCTGAACTTTCCATAATTTTGATTTGTAAACGAGTCCCATTAGGCGGCATAATTATGCTATAGAGTATACAATGTGCTATGCCATTTTGCTTAATTAGCTGCCCATTAAATTGATCTTAATCTGAAAGCAGCAACAACACGCAATATAAAATTCAAATGTTGTTTATTTCGAATGTCATAAATTTTTTGGGTTGCCCCAGAACTGATAACCCCAACACGTGGCAAGTGGGAAGTGGTAATCAACTCAGCTCGACTGGACTAGAATCTAGAATAAACAGAAATAGTGTGAAAATTATTTGTTTGAATTATTTACTGATTACTAATTGATATTTGCGCCTTCGTTTTGAAATGTGTCCACGTTTTGGCAATTTTTGTCGTTGCTCTGATTTTGCTTTGGATTTCGATAAAGCATAAATTATGCAAACTTTGTCGTGTGCCAACAAGAAAAAAAAGTGAGCAATATTCATTGAAATTAACATTTAAATCGTAATGCCTAATGCTTTATTGCCGACCGTAAATAAAACTGTCTCAAAAAATGAGCTGGTCGTATGATTTATTGGTACAGTGGCAGCTTTGAAGTGCATTTGTGGTGCGGAATTTATAATGCGATGGATTCTGGTCTGATAGAGTTGCTCAAGATAGTACATACTATGGTTTAAATTTAATCAGCATTCAAAGTGTTACACACAAAGTCCATAGAGTGGCATACAAATCACAAGGCGCTAAAGTGACGCATTCGACAATTTTGGGAACTTGGAATTTCACGAGCTTAATTTCCTAAAAGTTTATCACACAAAATCCGAAAAGATTTCCAATAAAATTCAAATGTAATCAATATTGAGAAATTAAAAAAAAAGCCCATACGCTACAATAATGTGTGAAAGTCCCTCACTTAATTGGTACTCTATTAATAGTACTCTATTTTAGAGCGTTTAAACAAATTTATGGAACAACCTGCTTCTTTTGGTAAAGTAAATAATAGTTAAATGGAATTTGAAAATAAATGACTTTAACCTATTTTTCTAACACTATTTTACAAGCAAAAAATTGTATCGTGCTGCAAGCGTAATATAAGTAAAAATAATAGCTTTTATATTAAGTAAATTTAACTGACTAACTTTGGTTAGCACATTCGAGATTTCGAGCGTTTCGCCACATTTCGTTTGTTTTCAAACAAAATAAAAGCATGAGAATCTAACCACAAAAACTATGAATGGCAGTTTAAGCCAAATTACACAGAGACAGCCACAATGCCAACAAAAAAGAGCAACAACTACTACAACAGCAATCATCCACCACAAGCAACAACAACAGCAGCAGCAGCAGCAGAGAACCCAACGGAAGCCATATGCAGAAATATACACAAATACAGTGAAGTGAGGAACGTGGCGAATTAAATTGTACACGCCTCTCCGGCGTATAGCATGTACAGCTGACCCGGACAGATAATGAGACAGCATGGCGTGGCCAGATAAAATCCACAAGAAGGCGAGAGCGCAACGGCAAGCGAACGAAGAGCGCTCATTGGTCAGAGCATTTGTCTGTGCATGCCGTGCTCTCGCTCTTGCACACGGCAGGAGCAATGCAATCGAGAGAGCAACAACAACAACAGCAACAGCAACAAGAAGAGACAGAAGTGACGCTCAGGCGCAGACCGGTTTGACGTGTTTTTGGAAAGCAAGCGCGAGACACACAGGCAGAGACTGAAAGAGGGAGAGAGAGCGAATGAGAGAGGGAACGAGTTGTCGTGCGTGTCGTTGAATAATTCCCACTGCCTACACTTGGTGCCTCTGCGTTGCTTCTCTCGATTATTCAGACTGTGAACGTCGTCGAGTAAACACGTAACGAGCGCGTCGATCGCAAAAACTCAAAAATTCTTCCGACTCTTCGCCCCGCTAGAAAGTTGTTTACGTTTATCGTGCCCATCCGTCGTCCCGAAGCACAAGGCCCACAAAAGAGTTCAAGCCAAGTGCAAGTGTTAATTGTAAAGTGTTAAGTGAAGCGCTCAAATGTTGCGCCAAGTGTAACCAAGAGAGGACAAATTACTAAAGGATTAATAAGAGAAACAGAAAAGCCGCCAACATAGCCGAATTAATCGCCGCCTCGCCCTCGCCCCTCGCACACACAACGCGCGTATTTATGACTAAGATGATTCCGCCGGTACCCACCTCAGCCGTCATGTTGCCCACACCCAAGCAGAAGATTGGCTTCAGCATCGATTCCATTGTTGGCAACGATGCGACGGCTGTTGCCGCCGGAGGCAATTCCGATCAGCAGCAGCCCGGCAGTCCTCAGCCGGAGCGCAATGGACCCGGATCTCCGCCACAAACGCCTCCCGCTTCCGCCCTCACGATGCTGCCTGCGACGCCGACGCCAGCTCATCACTTGATGGCACCGCCATCTCATCACGCAGCTCACATGCTGTCACCGCACATGGCACCGCATCCACATCAGCATCAGCATCCACATCTCTCGCCAGCTCAACAGCATGCCCTGCATCAGCATCTGCTGCTCCAGCAACAACAACATCAACAACAGCAACAGCAACAGCAACAGCAACAGCAACAACAACAACAGGGTACACCAAAGTCGCATCATGATATTCAGGAGCTGCTCCAGCGTCTGCATCACAACGCCGCCATCGCCAACAGCCTCAGTCCGCTCCAGACGCGTCTCTCTCCTGTGGGAGACATGAACTCCTCTCCAGTTGGCGTCTCGCTGAAACGCGAGCGTTCGCCGGCTCCGCCAGGTGCTGAGCAACGCGAGAATCCAGCACAGCGCATTCAGCCGCCCCACACTCCGCCCAAGTCGGTCTCGCCCCAATCCTCGCAGCCGTCTTCTTCGCCCACATTGCTGGTCAGCAGCCCGCACAACACTCCGCCACAGCAACATCAATCTCAGCAGCCGCCCAGCTACCCGAAGCCACCTGTAATGCATCCATCAGCCGGTCCGGGCTCAGCGCCGGGTCAAAATCCGCTCATGCTGCCTGGCATGCCGCCAGCCGGCTTGGTGCGTCCCTTCCCGATGGGCCCAGGCGGTCCACCGCAATCCGGCCAGCCCGGTTTGCCGGACATCAAGGCGCTGCCGGCGTACATCAACACGCCGCCGGAGCTGGCGCCTCAGCACAATCCTCATCTGATTGCCGCCGCCCAGTTCCAAATGGCCGCCGCTCTCCAGGCCGGTCTACCTCCGCACGCCGCCGCCTCGTTTATGGGAAATCCCGGCATGCCGCGCGAGAGTTATCCGCTCTATCCATGGCTCCTGAGTCGCCACGGACGCATCTTTCCGCACCGCTTTCCAGGAAGTAAGTACACAACTCCCAATGACAGCTGCCTGACAGTTAACTAACTTGTTCCTCTGCTTCTTCTTCTTCTTTCTAGACTTCCTTCTGCAACCTTTCCGCAAACCGAAGCGCATTCGCACCGCCTTCTCGCCATCGCAGCTGCTGAAGCTGGAGCACGCCTTCGAGAACAATCAGTATGTGGTGGGAGCGGAGCGGAAGGCACTCGCCCAGTCGCTGAATCTGTCGGAGACGCAGGTGAAAGTCTGGTTCCAGAACCGACGCACAAAGCACAAACGCATGCAGCAGGAGGACGAAAAGGGAGGTGGCTCCGGATCCGAGCGTAATATGCACAACGGCAGCGGAGACGAGGACGATGACGAGCTCATCGACATGGAGATGGATGATTGTGGCAGCGATGATGAGCACGATCTCGATGCGAGTCATTAACTTGCCACGCCCCCCTCTCCACTACACTCCTCTCCTCTCCTTTCTTCCTGCCTGGCAATCGTGCGCATCCCTGGGCAAAGTTATCCGTGAGTTCCTTATTGAAGAAGCGCCAAAACTGCTGAGAGTTGCTTGTGTATCTGTATGTGTGTGTGTATCTGTGTGTATGCGAGAACTTAAAATTAGTTATTTGTGATATATTCTTAAAATGGAAAGCGCTAGGCTTAGTGTACATATAAACTTAACATCTCTCGTCGAATCAATCGAAGCAAACACTCCCTGCAAAAGTATTATGTGCGAGACGAGGGGCGTCCACCTGCCACGCCCCCAAAACTGTGCCAAATCCAGGGTATGGGGCGCCCCTCGATTAAGAAATTAACCCCAAAACGAGTTGAGTTGAGCTCAAATTTCAAACGGACAGAAACTAAGATAAATCTCTAAACAGAGACAGAGAGAAAAGGAAATTGTACAAATTAAATTGTTTAAGCGTGTAAATATTATTAAAGAGAAAAACTAGAAGAAAAAATCAACGTCCTCAACCACATTAATTTTAATTAGCGAATCTCCTGCACATTTAACTCGTACTTTCTATACAATTAATTCGAGTACATCAACTTTAGCATTTATTTATAGCAATAGTTATGTTAATAATTGTATTTATGTTTAGCCCTAAGTCCACAATCCGATAAATTTAATTTTTCATCAAGAAATCATTTAGTTGCTTTAGCTATTAAGTTTTAGTCATTAAGTCTATAGAGATAGAAACTAAATGCTTAAAAAATATTATTATATAAAATATAAAATATTCTTATCCAAGAAAACAAATATAAATGAAATGCGATCTTTTTTGGGATGTCAAAGGGTAATTTATAAATTATTTACAGATGGTAAGTACTAATCAACTTTTATCTAGATACATTATTCTAAAAACTAAATATTTTAATAAATATTTTTGATAAATTTGTATTCTATAACTTTATTATTCATAGTCCAATTTATTAATCTTTTAGTAGTCTTAATTTTTTCCGACGGTAAAAACTAAACTAAAAGCAAAAGTGAACGGCAAAATTAAGCAAAAATTGTTAACAATTTCAGAAAAATCCCTTCGAGCTTTCGCATTAAATACGGCTTTTACTTAGAAAGGCGTCTGACATACCGTCGAATGTTGAAGTAACCACAACAACAACAACTATACTTACTATATAACTAGTCTGCTATAATCGTAGGTATATCTGTGACTTTAGTTGTTAGTTAGCTTGAGCTACAATCTCATCCATTCCACCACTGACAGCGTTAATTTATGCGATGCTAATTAATTAACGTGTGACATTTAGCGTTACCTCTTTGCTGTTGTTGTTGTTGTTGTTTTCCGCAGTTGTTTACGCTGTTTTTCACAATGTTGAATGGAAGAGGAAGATGTATGGTGGAAGTAGAAAGGAGGAGAGCGGGGTCCATAAAATGCATTTAACGATTTTAATAGATTTCATAAGCATTTTAATTGCACAATTTAAAATGCAAATCGTGTTTTATTGTAGAATTTAATTGAGCGCAGCTCGTGTGAGATCAAAAAAGCAACAGCCATGGGCATGCAGAAAGCTGATAGAAGGGGAGAGGGGGGACAGGGGATAGGGTGGACAGTGGGAGGTGTGATGGGGCCATACCAAAACTGGTTGCTCGGAAATGGCAACGCGGCACTTTGACTTGAGGTGTGCTAATGATTTGAAATCGAAATTTATGATTATTGGTATTCAATTTATGCGTCCAGCGACAGATCGAATCTTGCCTCGAATCTTATGAATATGCAATACTAATTGCCGAGGGGGGACTCAACTGTTCATTTAATCGACAGTGCACGGTGCAAGTGAATGCAGTGCTGGCCAATTGATATGGCTAATTAAGAGCCATATCGAGGCTAATTACTAGCTGTTAACAGCACTAAATTGTGGTGTTCACTGTCAGAGGTTCTCAAAAGTTTCTCTGATTTGGTTGAATAACTAACAGTTCTCGGCCAACAATGTACATCAAGTTCACAGGGTCGGGCATAAATCAGTGTCAGAACCTGAACCCTTCAAGCAAATTACAGAGCACACATTTAGGTATATAAACTGATTTCAATCGCATTTACCTATAAAACGAACCACATATTAAGTGCTTGGCCAAGATATATGCACAGTTCGAGCCATGTTTGTTTAGTGGCACGCACATTTGATCCAAAGATACCGGTGCTGTTACCTCAGGTACTTTAAATATCTCTCCACTGACTCTTGTCTATCAAAAGTTGATTATAATTAATAATAAATAACGACGCCCACTTCAGTTCAGTTCATTTCAGTTGCATTTTGTTTTGGGGCTTATCTTTAGCCCTGTTTTCTTAACGATATCATTTCGAATGATTCCCTAGAACAACACACATTAGAGGCGACATACAACAAGTGAAGGTGGAGAGGCAGCCTTTTGATAATTCTGAGAAATTAACTCACATCACAATTTCTGTTCATATATCGTACAACTTGTTTTGCCTCGTGGCTTATTTTGAATGCCACAAAAGGTTTGCTTCGTTGTGGCGCGCCCCAGCAATAATAACAAAAACAACAACAGCAGCAACAACAACCAAACGCTGTGCCCACAAAGGCATAAAGTGAATGTTTTGTTGTTGTTGCTGGTGTTGTTACGACCAAGTTATTTATCCAATAAACTTATTAAGTAATCCAATTTGGTTAAATTAGCTGCGTCTCTTTTTGGATTTTGAAGTTTTTCTTCTTCTTTCTGTTTGGCAGCTGGCCATAGTTGTTGTTGTTGCTGTTGCTGTCTCACTTTATTTTTTATTTGATTTTTGCTTTTGCTTGTTTGATTTTAATTGAGTTTTGTTTTGGGTCTCAATACCTGAGCATCTATCGATTGTAAACGTGTTTGCCGTGTTCACATGTTCATTTAATTGCCGAGTATTTTGATTTTGATGAGTTTATTCTCTTCCTCCCCCACTCCCTCCCTTTCCACTGCTTTGATAGTATGCGTAGTATATGATATTAATTAGCTGATCGCATTGATCGATTGCCTGCTTGATGCAAATTGTCAAAAGGCGATGATGATATATTAAGCCTGGCCGAGTGTCCATTTCATTGCATTGCCAATGAAGCCAAATTGATGCTGTTGATTTTCATGGTCTGCTGATGATCATTACCAGCTCGGACCGTGCCACAACCAAGAGAGTGTGTGTTTGTGTGTGTTTCTCCTGATTTCTGCTGTGCTTTTCGCTGTGTGCCGTGAGTGTGATGTGTTTAATGTGTGTTTCCAGGAAGATTAATACAGCGAAATTAAGGAAAATAAATAAATGTCAACGCACTACAAGATCGTTATCTCATTTAACAATAATTACCCTGATATGGGATATGCTAACTAATCTGTTATGCCCCCATCTTCACTCTACAGTCGACAGTCCACAGACGACAGTCGACAATCTCCTGGTTCCAGGCTTGGAAACATCGTCGTTGCTCAGATCGATCGCCAACAGGTTTCGCCTTGAGGCAAATTGTCAATGTTAGTGCTTTGTGTTGTCGTCTGAGATGTTGTTGTCATCGTTTGGGATGTCATCGAAGGTGTCGCTGTGCCGTGTGTTGTGTTAAATTAAGTAATTAATTTAAAGTCCATGTTGAGGCATTTGTCTAAACGAATGACTTAGGCAACGAACTTGCTCGCTAACCACCATTTTGGTTTGCAGATGAACCGCTTGCCACGCTTGTTAACTTTTCAATTCACTTCCGTCAGTTGGCCTCAGATATTGATCAGACTCGTAAATACTCGAATTTTCTTTCAATTGCTTGTAATTTTGAGTCCCCCCATTTTGGAACCTTTTGGAACTTCCTGCGGTTAGCCAGAGATTGGCATCACTTTAAATACACAACAAAAAAAGTCTCGACATTTGTTTGTCATAATAATTCCTAAGCGTTTTAATTGAATGATTATAAGGTGGGCGTTGGTTCCAGCTCCCTCAACACAAATACAAATTCAAATACAAATACCATTGCACAAACCCGACTCAAGACTCAATCCAAAACGCTATGTCATTGCCCAGCGCTTGAGAGTTGGCTTTAATTACATTGTGCCCCTGCCTGAGAGTCCGAGTATTTGAGTTCGTATTTTGTTTGTATATTGCCCGGCGAGACTTTACATAAACATTGAGCTAAACTCTCAAGTGCTTAATTAAGATCAAAATTTGTTCGCATTTATTTATTTAACCATTTTCGTTGGCCAGACCCAATATTTTGATGTTTTCTAATTGCCTCAATTATGTTTGTTGCCGATCAACTTGCCACAGAGATCGACTCTGGCGCCAGCTGCCACAGCGCCATCTCTCATTCATATGCAAAGTACTCGTATTACCAGATTCCAGCACTCAAATCTCCATACTGTCCACTGTGTCCACTCTATGCAGTGTCCACTGTTCATTGCTTTAATTTGGTATATCAAAGAGAGACATTATGCTGCCTGTGGCAGAGTGAAGCGGTCGTAAAAGCGTCAAATTTCTCGAATCTCTTGTGGCCAACTCGATGGGGCGCCTGGCGTGCTTCTAATTGTTGATATGCATCTTGATTTTGTGGCGACTCGAATTGAGACTCTTAATATTATTTGGTGAGTTTTATGTTTTATGTTTTATTTCAAATTAGTCACATAAATATGCCATCTTTATGATGTTGCCCTATTGACTGTGCTCTCTCTGTCTCTCTCTCTGTTTTATTGGCGCCCACGCGGCGTTTGATTGTTTATTTTGAGGCAACAGTTGGATACAGTTAGGAGTAAATATATAAACTCACAAAATATTCGTAGATGTATAAGTTGTGATCTGTTCCGCCCGCAATGCATTATTCAAAGGGGCATTAGAATGAGAAAAAACCCCGCCTAGCCATTTAGTTGAATAAACATTCAATTACCGAGCAGCCACAGCTGAATTATGCATACCGTTATTGAATTATCATAATTGAATGAATTACCAATACACCCCATCCCGCTCCCCCTCCCTCTCAATCGACTACCCTTACTTGGCAAGCTCGCCAAATGCGTCGATTGCGTGTGGTCATTTCCATGCATCAGTTGTGTGGAGCACCTGGCAATTAAGTTTGGCATTAAGTTGCCTCCATTTGACGCCGCCGCCTGTTGCACATTGCCTGATGTAAGCTTGCGAGGGTGGGCTGATAAGTACTTGGTATGTGGCAGTGAACACAATTTTATTGAATAAAAATGAAAAATATATCTGCCGGTTGACAGAACTTGTCATCTATTACAAATAATAAGAGTGGCTAGTGTCCCTAAAATACTTAGTAATTTCATAACAGATAATCAGAAAATTTGAATAAATAAATAAAAATTTAATATACCTAACCATCAGCTTATGAATTACACTATTAATCAAAACTTATCATTTTATTAAATAAATTGTGTTATTTCATCTAGGCTAATGACTTATCAACCAACTCTCGAATGGTAGTATGGCCATTTTGAGCCAGGCGTCTAATATTGCAATTACCAACTGCAATTAGCCCATTTCGAAGTTCCAAGACACGAAACACACTCTTTTTATAATTAAAAGCCAATTAGAATGTTCATTATGAAAATTGCTATACGCTTTAGATTTAAAAAGAAATGTGCATAAACAATTTCATGCGAGTTTATTTAAATTATAGAGCGGGTGTTGCGGCACCTTCATGCAATTGCTCAGTTCGTGTCGATGTCGTTACTGCCACTGCGATAGACAACTTATTTTGTTTACATTAAATAATTTAACTAGCGAACTAAAAATAGAGCTTCGTCATAGAATTATCAGCACGTGATTGTGGCTTGATTTATTCGAATATGAATCAACCTTGGATCTTAATTGAATTATTGTTAATGAGAGTATAATTGGAGATATTTAGAAATGGTTTTTTAATTAATTAGATTCTCAAAAAGCGACACGAATAAATATAAAATGGCATCTAATGAATAATCATTAGTGGCTGTCGAATTAAAATATTATAAGCTGAACAAGTTCAGTGCTTTGTTGTCCAAGTCATTTGTTTGCTCCCTCGTACCCTTTTTTCTTGGTGTTCTATTAGAGATGTCTTATTTACAAAATAGCCAATTCGTCACACAGCTGGCTAACCCAAAACTTGGCTAACTAATGTGCACCCACACGCACATCCAGTCATATTCAGAGTCGCACTCATCGATTCACACTCCGCTGGGCTGTTAATGCCCAGAAATTAATGAATGCAGTCAGCGCCTAACATTTGTCACACAAATTTTCTATAATTTCCAGCAGCAGCTCGGAGAAGAGACATGGAAATTATTGGGAAATTATACGGCCAACGTCAGGCAATCAAACAATTAAATATAAATTTGTGGTATTCACGCCCAAATGCGTGAGTGGCAATCGAGTCAGACCCATGATGAAGGCATTTCTGAGCTGCTGATGTTGCTGCTGTTGATAGTTGTAGCATACGGACATTGAAACCGCATCCATGAAATTCACAGGAAAATATTGTCAACATAATGCTCGTAGATTATCAAGAGCCTCTGAAGCAGCAACAACGACAGCCACAATCCAATACAATTTTGACAGCGTATTTCGTAATAAAATGGAAAATTCATTGAAATTGAAATTGAGCAAGACGGCAAGTGCATTTCAATTAGCTCCCTTGAAGCCATATTTAGACTTTTAATTAATCAAACCCTGTTTGAAGATCGAGGGATAGAGCGAGACAACAACAGTTGTGCGATGTTTGCTTTATTTTGACATTTTCCACGGATATTAGATTAACATCGTTTTAAAATCAAATTAAAACATTAGCAGGGCCCACCCCTGACAGTGAAGCGGCCAAAACAGTTGTTGTTGTTGCTGTTATTGTTCAGGGCTTGGCCCATTGGAATATGGTATGGTAGGGGCACCTACTCCGTTACCCAGTTGCTCTCTTCGTTACGGCAACTGCTGTTTTGTTTGGCGTAATTTAGATAACAGCTACAATAGGACAGGCATTGGCCTATTGACAAGTGGCATTTTCCGGGAAACGGACAAACCTCACTTCATCTTCATCGCACTCATTTCAACGGGACCCACGCTTGACCAGACACCAGTTAACTGCAGTCAGCAGTCATTGGGCACCTTCCATCCACCAGGCAGTGCATCGTTCAACTGGTCAGCCGCAGAGCCAAGTGTCAGGCGTTTGCACACACGCAGTGCGAGAGATCCTTTTACCTTAACATCTACCTGTGACTGTCTTCCCTCTCTAAAACAGTTGTCAAGCAGCAACAGCAACAGCAGCGGCTAACACCAACAACAACACCATCAACAACAGCAACAACAGCAACAACGACAACAACAACAACAACAAGTCATGTCGTGATGTCAATGATGATAATGCCAGGCGATCTGACTCTGACTCTGACCTGCTGTGCGTAGGCGTAGGTGTGTGTGTGTGTTTATGCATGTGTGTGCGTCGTGTTCTCTGTGTTTGCTCTTTTTAATTGGAAATTAAACAAATGGCCCAAACCAGCAAAACGAATCCTGACTTGAGGTTGAGACTTATTATTACTCTTATGGTTTTGCGTGATTTACCCCAGGGCACTTGAACAGCAATTGTTGTGGTGATGCGTTTTGTTGACTTGATTGTTTTGTTTTGTTGTGTTTCGTTTTTTTGATTTTTTAAGGCCCAAACAACCGTTAAGGAGTCGACCAGGCCAATGTTGTGCCCTGGGAACAATGAGTTTTGCTGTAAACTCAATCTAATTACCAGGAAATTTTCAAGCTAATGAAGTGAAATGATAAGAAACAGAATAAGTGTATCAAGATTGATGAATTCTGAAAATGAAAGAGAATAAAAATTGTATTGCCAAAATCCGTTATTAATTTTAAAACATTCTTAAGTTCGCAAGTTCGTTGCCTAAGTCTTTTGTTTCATTTAGTCGTGTAGCACACAAAACTGGTAAAACCCACTGAAAACCCCGCTTAAAACTCATTTTATGAACATCACAAGCCAAAACGCAACATTTAGTGCGTCCATTGGCTTCCGTTGAAATCCGTTGAGACAAAAACCCCCCGCCCGGAAGGTCCCTAAACGAAGCTTTACCTCTGCCATCAAAACTGAAACAATAAGTAAGGCAAATGACACACAGAAACCCTTTTGGTTGAAATTTTAAGAAAATCTAATCATCTGTTGCAACGCCCATTGAAGAAACAAGTCCAGGGACCACGACTCGAATTCCGGGGCCAAGCCAAGGAACCAAGCAACAAGCAAACGTATTAATTAAATGTGCGCAACGCCTCCCAGTTTCAGTTTCTGTATCTGTATCTGTATCTCTAGCTGTTGGTATATCTGTATCTACGTCTGTTTCTGCGCATTGTGTCAGAGCTGAAACCCTTTAAGGGCATCCCGCTGACAGAGCTGCATTCCGAAGTTCGCTGTAAAATTATGATTATTGCCATTATGTGCTTATTAAATATGTATTCTGAGTCTGGCAGGGCCAAGGCACAAGGCCGGTTGACTTGTGGCTCGGACTTGTGACAAAAGGCATAAGTCAATGCTGGGCATGCAAATATAAGCGTGGGCGTGTCAGCAACCCTTTTGGCCAACTCTGACGAGATCTGGACAGCAGCTAACTCGACTACAAACAATGACAAGCTGAAAACATACCAACTGCAGTCGAGGATTAGGCTTGCTTGCTTTCATTGAAAGAATTCACAGCCCTCTTCCTTGTCCCCGTTAAATTCTGTGTCCCCGTGTAAGCCTAACAGGATTGCCAAAGTTAAGCCACAAGTGCATGTTGTTGGCTTAAAGCAAGTCGGGCTGTTTTAATCCTGCTCAAGAGAGAGGGAGACGGAATTGTAACTGGATTCAGCTTAGGCCAACACACTGCGAAAATCCCGCTGACTCTCTCGGCTCGAACGATCTCGGATCTTGCAGGTAAGCACAGCCTACTTACAGGAATGTATCGGGGCAATTTCCCAAATAAATAAACAACATTTGATTGCCAAAAATGAGAGCCAATTATGGTGGCTGATTGACATCTGAGACGCTTGTCAACGTTCAAATTTAAACTAAATATTTATTTTGTTTATGTTTATGTTTATGTTTCGGCTGAACAGAGAACTCAGAGTCTCTTCTCTTTTTAGGCTTCATTGGAAGACGTAAAGATTTCATCCGCTTTCTTTGCTTTCTTCGGTTTTCCGTTTTTCCATTTTTTCCATTTATCCATTTTTATCGTTGCATTCATCTGTGATCGTTCCAAAAAACTAGACAGCGTTTGCCTACATTGTTGGCCCGCTTTTATAGCCAATTTACCAACTGAATAAAAGTAAAACGTAACAAAATCTCTTAGCCCAGAGATCCGACATTAATCTCAAATATATTACAACAGTAATTTGATATTTTCTCTCGCCGCGCGCGCCAACTACACAAAAACTTCAATGCAATAAAATTAATTTAATTTCTAGACTTGGCTAACACACACACACACACATACAGATACGAAAATGACTAAGCGCCTTCGCCTTATGACACCATCTGCATCTGCATCTCCAACTCGAAGTTGAAGTTGAGGCTGGAACCTGGCTCATAAAGCAGCCAGCAACAAATATCTGTCGTTTATTTAAATTTAGCTATCAAAAATGTTTACGATCCACATAACTGACTAAATCACCATAAACACCCTGTTCGGTGTTTGGAGTCCGCTGCAAATCGCATCTCTGCCACACTGCCACATGCGGCGTTTGGCTAGACCAAACTCCAGACTCTAGACTTTGACTCTGGTCTCTGGTCTGGTCTGAACTTGACCAGCATCATCATCCGCAGCATCATCATGATTGTGTCCCACAATGGCGCATTTGGTTACCCTAGGTGGTAAGTTGTGGCAACAAGTGCCTTGCCATAGATGATCCTCCTCTCTCTCTCTCTCTCTTTCACTCTCTCACTGATGGACTTCTCTACTTGACTCTAATCTCTGCTGGCCATGCTTCGAACAATCTTTGGCACTTTAGCGTGTTGAATGCGCTCATTTATGTGAAATATGATACGGGCCATAATATGCAAAAACATTTTAATCAATTAATTATCTGCACAGCTCTTGAGGCAAACAGAATCCCGCCAAGAGTCGCCACAGAAGGCGTTGCTGCTGCTGATGTTGCTGGTGTTGTTCAGTTCTTCGAGTTCGGTTGCTGTGTGTTGTTGCATGTAAATAATTTCAAAAGTTGCTCATGTGATATGTGGCACTTAAATAACACAGCGGGTGGGAGCACTGACTTCTGGGATATGTGATTACAGCCATGCCAAGAGCACACAATGTTAACCGACATTGAATTCACAAGAACTCATCCCAATGAAACAATCACTTTTCACACCTTTTTCTTTACGAATATATCTTTATAAAGTATTCAACTTAATGAATTGATCGGTTCACTCTGCAACATTCAATAAATTCGCTTAATATTGTTAGCTTAATTTGAAACTTTTCCGCCAACGGTCACTAATCGTATTTTATTGATTTTAAACCGCATGCCAATCTCATTTTGATCACATTTTTCACATATGTTAACCTTTTTGATACCCTGTAAATATAGTAAAAGGTAAGACAGGCATAAATAGTGCAATTTGGCTCAAAAGACTTAATATATAGCGAAAGCAGCAAATTTGTCCTCCTTGCATCCTCTCTATTAAGCTGTGTCTCTCTCTCCTTCTCTTTCCATTGTATTACTATTCTCTCTCTCTCGCTTCTCTCAGAGTGCAGGGTATCTCCATGTTAAGCCCTTTTGACTGACAACTTTTATTTAGTTGGATCTTAACTCTCTTTCCCAGTTTCTGTGTGATGTCCCATAAATTTGTTCTTTTGTCTGCCCCTTTTATGTGCTGTTAATTTATTAATGAACCGCTTCGAACAGCCACAAATAAAATTACGAAGAAGAAAAAACTCATTTGCCAATCCACAGATGCCAAACGGTTCACCGGATTTTGCTTTGTCTTTTTGGCCAGTGCCTAATTAAGTTTTAACAAAACTTTATAATTTTCGCTGCGCATAATTTAGCCAGAGAACTGAGAGAACTCAGGGAGAGTCAGAAAAGAGACGAGGAGAGGATTTGATTGCTTTCATAAAATGTATTATTTATTTATTTTTAATTGGCTTCATTTGATGGCTTTAATGATGCGCAAATATCGGCAGCAGTAATTTTTATTCCACGCTAATAATATAAATTTCATATTAACCTGAACTGGGGATGAGATTCGAAAGGGGGAAAAGTGAGGGAAGAGGGAAGCTGGGACACTGGGAGCAGGTAGAAACGTGCAATGAAACGGGTTTCAAGCTGACTACAGGGGAGCTAATGATATCACACCCAAAATACCCAAATCGGAATGTGTGTAAGGAAAGTGAAACCCATTTGGATACTGAATGCTTCTCACCTGATGCGCCAGGCAAAACACAACAGGAGATCGAACTATGCTTGCCCCCCCCCCTCTTTCTCTTTCTCTCTCTCTCTCTCTCTCTCTCTCTATTGCTCTGACTCTCTCTTCCTCTAAGTTGCCACCTGCTGTGCACTGATGCCTCAATCGTTGGCTCTTTGCAATCTCATCGGAAATCACTTAGAAGCCAATAAATAAAGTTGCATACAAGCAAAAAGATTTTCGAACCCTTGCCACCTTCTGGCATCCACCTGCCCCCAATTTACCCCCCCCCTCCCCCTCATTTTTACGGTGACTTGCAACATTAATTACGAGTTACTTAAATTCTAATGCGCTACGATTACAAATTAAGTTGTTGGCTTTAACATTCATGCGAATTGTCATGCTGAGCTGGCCATATATGTTTGATATGGGCAACTGGCGAGTGGGATTGGATCTGGGACCAGTTAAGCACAGCATGCATCGGATTATGGCTAGAAAAATATGCTAATTCATCAACATGATCATAATATAGAGAGAGCGAGAGAGAGAGAGACAGCTAGAGGGAGAAGGAGGGGAAGACGCCCCCACAGCATCCACATTGGCCATTAACTGACATTACAATAAATATGAAATTAATATTAATTTCAATTAATGTCAAACATTAATGTCCACAAAAGCGTCGGGCATCATTTGTTGCTGTCATTGAGGCACAATTGTTGTTGTTATTATAACTATTGTTGTTGTTGATCGTCTGTGTGCTGTTGGCGACTTGGCGGCTTTTGCATGCGATTTTATTAGCGTGATAATGTCACAGAGTCCGCATGATTTATGAGGGACCCCAAAAATCAATGCCTGACTCAGAGTCAAAGCTAAGCTCGAAGTCGAAGCCAAAGTCAAAATCGAAATGCGGGCCCAGCGAATACGTTTTTAATTTCTTTTTAAACAATTTTTCGATATGGCTGAGATTCGATTCGTTGAAGCAGATAAATGCGACTCATTAGGCTCCATAACGGTTGACTTTACGGGATTCGCAGTTTCGAGACAAAGCCAAGAGTTTAGGCTCTGGATTATGCAAAGTTTAGTACTTTCGGCTGAAAGTTATTGTCATCGCGCCAGCTTTCCCACATGCTGTCTTTTTTGTCTCTTGGCCCTGGTGCAAATTGGCCAAAAGTATCGCTGGCCAAGTCGTTACTCTGTTGGCCCGATCAGCTGCCTCGAAGATCGATTGCTTAATTAAGCCGCGATTTGACAATGTCAAATGTCGCGCACAAACACGCGGACTATCTTTCAGATACAAGAGCTACAAGTTTCCAGCTTACCTGCTCCGACTCTCCACTCTCCACTCTTTGGTCTCTGTTCTCTTCTCTCGCCCCTCTCACACCCTCCGCTGCCACGCCTTTGAGCCAGCATGCAAATGAGGCGTTGGCGTTATCGATCGCAACATGTGTATAAATTTTAACTTGATATGTATTTTGTTTTTATTACTGTCGATAAGTCGTTATAAATTGGGTTAGAGGTGCGTTCCGATCACAGCGTTGGCGCTATGTGGTTTTATATCTTCTCTTCCCTCTCCACCTCCACCGCCCCTCTCTCTTGGTCGCTCTACCCCTTCCGCTGTACATTTGGCATAGCTAATGCGTTTAAAGCTTTAAATGATTGTCACGAGATTTGCATAATTGCTGCCTGGACTAAGAAATATTTCGATGTGGCTGAAAGATCGGTTTATATTCGATCGTGGACATATGTACATGTGTACATATGTATGCTTAAACATTTTGGAAACATGCGTCAACATAATATTAACGCCAAGTGACTTAACATAATTGATCTTATCGCAGCTACCCCTCCCCCCTCCCGCTCCACTCTTGCAAGAGACAGGTCGATATTTATGTTGGCCTTGGACATACGTAAAAAGAGAGAGAGGGGGCATTTTGGCCTTAAATCAGTTGCTTACCATTAGGAGAGCTGCACTACCTACAAAACATACGAGTATCAGCCCGGTTAGAAGGAAGTCATAAACCAATTTGGTGATGCTCGTGCGCCTGGCTAACCAAATCGGAGCTGGCGCTCACTTAACTTGGCTAGAGCCAGAGCCCCGCGCCTGTTTAATATGTCGTGCATGCGGCTATATTTAAACAGAATCTCGTGCGTACGTGACGACTTTCGAGGGGTTCTGGCCAAGACGAGTGACGAGTCTACCAACGGTAAGAGTGAAAATAGTTGAAGGTTTAAGCAGAGGCGTGCCTAAAGGGGATGGTTACTTACAGCGGAAATGCGTCAACTATGATCTCTTCTCTCCCTATGAAATTCTAATCGATTCCTTTTGAATTCAGTACCTACTACGCCTCTGTCTGCTTTTATGATTTTAATGCTGGCATCTTCCATTGAAACGGTTCAATTGACTTCATTCACACTTTTCCCTGTCTGTTGTTTACAGAGAAAGATCGATTAAAATCAAGTCTCTTTAAGAGACAAACACAAACTAAATTCGTTAATGAACTTGTTCCAAATTGTTAGGGTTTATTTGACACTCGAATCTTGAATTGAATCCATTCACAAACTACAGCCCTTGATTGTAATTGATAGGCAGCATCCTGTTTCCGAGGCTGCGATTGCACGTAGAATTTTAATGAAGTGAAAAGAGACTGAGACAGAGATGAGGCTGTGTAATTAGCCAGACGGAAATGCCAACTTGGGCAACGATAGAGAGAGAGAGAGAGAGAGAGAGATCCTTTTACTCTTACCCCAAACTTAAGGGCGCCCACATCTTTGATCATCTCGCTGAGATCTGTCAATCTGCCAGCTGACAAAGCTGACAAAAGCCAAATGAAAGCGCGAATTAGTGTTGATTAAATTATGTTAATTTTACTTGATCGTTGTTGTTGTTGTTGTTTTTACTTTACAGCTATTGTTGTTATTTTTAACTCGCAACTGTCACATTTCATTTGTAAGGCACTAAAAACGTTTTGTTCGTTTTGCTGGCAATGCCACAAATATCGCATTTTACGCCAGACATGCGATCACATATGGCAATATATGCACATACATCGATCGTGTGTGTGTCTGTGTGTATCTGAGTTGTTGTTTTTTATGATTTTTCGCTAGGCCCGCATCGTGTTGCAAACAGCTTGTCGAACTGTCCACACAAAACGCGCGACAACAACAACAACAACAGCAATAAGAACAACAATGCAGAGACTTCAGCTCTACAAAGAGAGAGAGAGACGAAAAGAACAAAAAAATGTTGTACGCAAGTCCATTTAAAATGCATTTACATTAACATTATGATGAGGACGCGAACGAGGACGAGGACGAAGTTTGTGTGGCCCAGAATGAAGCTCAGGTCTGCGGTTCGATTGTGACTTGGCCTGCATAACATACAACAATTACAATTGTATCTCGGGGATAGGTTGGGATTGGAACTTGGTCCTAAGACCTCTCCCGATGCTCTCGGGGTTCTGTCAACGCGCCAATGCCGATCGATCGCAGCGATAGCTTTGAAGTCGTATTTGGTGTGTTTTTAGTGCAAGATTTGGCGCTTTTTTCAAACACACACCGAGTCCGAAGGGTGAGCAAAAAATCCAAAACGAAGGGCAGAGTGGCCAGCGATACTTTGTAGAAATGATTGTTAACAACAGAAAAGACAGCACCAGTTTGAGCACGGGACTCGCAGTTTGGAGCTTGAAGCTTGGAGCTTGGAACTTGGCCACATAGTGAAAATATTTACGAGCCAATCAAGCATTTAAGTATCACATTACAACGTGTTCAATGTTCGATGAGTTGTCAAGTCATGTTTGTTTGTTGTGCCAGAGTACACGGGCCCTGGGCCATGGCCTTTTATCTGAAATGTAGTTTTGTAGCTTTTAAATGCATTTTGTTTGTTTGACTGGCCCAATAAAACACACCACACACAAGCACACACACCACAAACACACACTCTTAGCCAGTTGAGAGATTCGTATTTAGATTGGTTTACATGCGCATAACATGACTTGCGACACGCTTTTTCGGACCCAAGTCCACATTCACCACAACGACCCATCCAGTTCATCCAATCCTAAGAAAAAAAACTACATACTCTTCTACTTCTTCTTCTTGTTGTTGATTGTAACGGGCGTGGAATTTAATAAGCGTGTTTAACAAATTTCCCAGTCAATGTCACTTGACATTGAACTTGAAATGTCAACTGGTCCAGTCTTTGCTTGAATCTTCCTCTTTCTTATCGCTGTTGTTGCTGTTGTTGTTCCTACTTAATTTGCAAAAGCAGCAACTCGATGCCCAAGTTCCATATAAGTAAGTGCCATCTAATTTAGCACCGTGTTAGCTGTCAATTTGTGAACAACATTTGTGTGTTCACTTCAAAGCTCACCGCTCACTGCGTAGCAAGTGCCGCACTCCGTGTTCCGTTTGTTCAACCCGTGACGACGACGTTTGACTCTCGCCATATGTCACATAACTCATACGCCGCGTAAGCCAGTTACCAACCAACGGACCGGCCCACGCCAAGCTCGATTCGTGCTCGCTCCATTGTCTCCAGATATTTTAACGCTGCTTAAATTTAGAGAAACGCGTGGAATGGAACATAGTGCGTACAGTGGGTCAAAATAATATGGAAATGTTAAGGGAAAATCTTTCACAGTTTGTGAAAATTGTAAATGTAAATTGGGAAACGTTAGCTGGGATCGAAGCAGATAAAGAAGTAACCCGAAAAGGATCCATAGGAAAAGATGAGTTATCTCCAGATTGATAACTCTCCTATTCCTTTACCCTTGCCTATTCAAGATCCTTGAAATCATATTGCTTTTAGCAGAAGAACCTGATAGATGGCTTATGACCTAATCTGAAACTTCGGCTGATTGTGAAGTTGTCAGAACTGAATGTAAAATTAAATATTGATTGTTTAAATACATTTGATATTTGATTCCGCACTATTTATATACTATAAACTGTGACCACTATATCCGTTCAATCCCTTAGCATATACTTGATTATCTAAAGCAGATTTTTCCAATTGCCACAGTGTCACTTAGTTAACCGAAAAACAAAACCAGCAACACTTTCATGAAATTGGCCAATTAAATTAACAATAAACGAAGCTATCGTGCGCTCATATGTGGATGGGGACCGCCTGCTGCATCGATGTGAAACAAATGGAGGCCATTCCTCTAGAGCAGCTGGCCACAAATTCGCAGCCCACGTTAAAGAGGAAACCGGGCAAGATTTGAGGAAGACGGCAACGACGACGGCGACAGCGACGACGACGACGACGATGCGAGCGGACGATAAGGCGCGAATTGAGTTTCGAGGGCGTCGCACGCTCTACGACCAACTATAAAGCCATCATATAAAGCCAACTCCACTCTGCAGTTCACCCAAGTGTGTGTGTGTGTACTTAGTCAAAACAATAAACATGGAAGGTGGAACCTATTGCGAACGTAAATTAAGTCATTAAAAAATGCTAAGTTACCGGGCAAAGACTGTGGAAGGCAGGGGAGCCGAGGAGGGGCTGCTGTTGTCGTGGCAGCAATATGTTAAGGCGTAGACTACGTGTGTTTATGTGTGTGTGTGTTGGCCCTCTACAGCTCTCAATGAGGTTAAGTAAGTCATTAAATTTGTCGCTAGACACGACCATGTTGCTCACAATGGCGACAATGAGTGGAGCGAATCCAGCGCTGCTGCCTTTCCTGCTGCTGCTGCTGCTGCTGCTTATTCTGGTTCTGGTTCTGGTTCTGCTGTGGCAGATGGCTAGGCTCGATAGTAAAACAAGTGAGAATGCTGCCGTCGGTATTGCTGATCAAACTAATTTGAGGAAGTCTATAAAGAACCACAAATTTAACTTACAGGGTATACGATAACAGTTAACGCATATTCGAGTGCCTCAAAATAAAGAAAGGAAGTGACGTTTCTCTGATGATGTCGACGTTTTCAATGATTAAGTTACACCTACAAATACACATGTAAATAGGCGATTTTTTGCCAGACAATTAATAATTTTATGGTCACAAGACATAAAATCAAGTTCTGTGCGGTGGTCTACCCATAATTAGGCAACCACTTGGCCTAAACACATAAAATGTGTTAATTGAGTAAGCAAACCAATGGATCGTCAATCAATAGTTGGCGTTTATGAATCATTAATTAATGCGATCAAATTTGGCACAGGAAGTAAAACTAAAAGTCAACTGAGAATGATGTTTAATGAATGAAAAGTAGAAAATGGGTAAGTATATATATGTATATGATATATGTAGATCAACAAGTCGATTAACAAGTCAAATATGCCATGGTTATCCAATTGTATATTTATTTATGAGATCTTTAAGCTGTAAGTTTGAAAGTGCTTCAAGTGCTTCTAAGTACTCTGAGCTAACTGCGTCGAATTGTACTTATCTATCGCATTAAATGATATTGTTATAGATCCATTAATGATGCACTTTGCCCTTTATTCCATAATTATGTCCATATCAAACTTGGCTGTTGGAGAAGCGACAAGGCAAATGTTCCCATGAACATTGGGCTCGCATTAATCGCCATCCAAATTAATTATGTAAAATTTTTAACTTAATTGCAAATGTTTTATCTAAACAAGAAAATCTTTACTTTGAATTCGAATTCGAGCAAAATTTAACAAATGTTCAATTTAATAAAATTAGTTAAACTCTCCGCGCGACGAGCGATAAAAATTTGAATTTTTAAATAGTCAGCTAGAGGAAAGATACAACAACAGAAAGAGCAACAAAAACAAAACAGAAAGAATTGTTGTATATTTATGTCAGGCAGTGTATTGTATACGATTGTATTGTGCGAGTATCTCAGTTCCAATATCTGAAACCCATAATTTCTAAACGACACACACGCACACACAGCTCGATTTATCTTAAGTGACTTATCTAAGCAAAGCGCTCAGCTCTTGATTACGCCCCCCGTTTCCCGCTCATCCACCATCTGGAACTGAGACTGAGATTCAGACTGAGACTGCGACTGAGACTGAGACAGAGTCTGGATTTGAGTCTCTTGGAGACGGTGAAACGCCCGCGCAGACGCTTGAGTATCGAATTCGGTTTTCAGTTTTTATGTACGACATGGCGATTGTTTATGAAACATTTGGCTTAATAAAGTAATCATAGCATGTTTTACGAGCACTCGCAATGGCATCCCCTACATTTACATTTACCCTTGTCAGAGTCAATCCCAGTTCCCATTCGGAGACTCAACTCACTTTCTATGCGAAACGAGTTGGAGAATCGTTATTTGGTCTCTTGGCCAAGTGCGAAGCACATTAATGCCCCGCTGTTCGAAATATCTGCGCGATTAATGAGCTTTAATTTGCATTTAGCAGTTTTTAAAGCTCGCCGCTGTCTTGAGAGACAACCAAACCCCAGTCACAGTCACAGTCAGAGTCAGAGTCTGAATCAGAGAGTCATATGATGATATGGCGAAGCGTGCACAATATGACATTTATTTATATTTGAATGCCGTTTAGCATTGCCGGACTCCATAAGTCCATAGTTTATGGCTCTGCGTGGGTCGTAGCGCAATAATAAATAAATAATAAAAATAAGAGTGGACAAAAAAAACTTAATCATATTTAATATTTAATTATTTCAGTCGAGCGCACAATGGAAACTTCCGCCAAAAAGCAACGAATTTAATTTATGCGCCCAACAAACATGACAAAATGTGGCTTATGAAATTCGCTGGTCTGTTTGACATGCAAATGTTGTGTTTTATTGCCAATTTGGCATTAATTACAATAACTCATCATCCACATATCATCTCCGAGTTGTCTAGTCTTTAGCCTGGCCTTTTAAAAGTTCATACTCATGCAAATGTCCCTTCACCTGCTCTATTGTATTATCTACTACTTAAATCTATCTATCAACCTATCTGTTCGTCTATCTGTGTATCTAATTTCGTTTCCTAAAACGGTAGTTACAAAACAATTTAACAAATAGCTGAAGAGATATTCAAATCAATTCCCATTGTCAATTCTACCCGAAAATCAGTGTAACGCAAAAAGATACAAATGTATCTATGGCCCGAACCGGCACAATTTATGCACAATTCACACCTCGGACAAAGCCTAAACCCTCCGTCAGGGGCAGCCGGGCGAGGACAATTGCGTGTTTCCCAAGTTAAATAACAAATTCGCACATCAAATGCCAAAAGAAGCGACCACTGAGGACTGAGGACTGAGAATCGGATTCGGTCTTGGATTTCTCTATCAAGCGAGACTTGTGCACAAAAAAGGTAAAAATTGAGCCCAATTTCGGGCTCAGACTGCGGCTTATTGTCACCTCAAGCACTGTGGACTGGACCCAAAGGCTGTGGACCGAAGTGCTAAATAAAGTTGCACTCGACGGTCTTCGTCTTCATCTTCGTCTTTCGCCTCTCTCCCTTCCATCTATGTCTTCCTCTGTGTCGTGGGCCAATCTAAATATCTTAATCTGATGCCACAAACTGAAACTGAAACTGAATTGGGCCTGCAACTGGATTTGGGTGTTTGTTAGTGCGTAAGCTTTTTGATAGAATTGAACGATTAGAAGTCCATAAAGCGACAAAAACATGACAACTTACGCGCAGCGGCATCGCATTTAAGGCGTTGCCAATACAAATACAAATACCGAGTACCTTAGCAAAGGATTAATGATGCCAACTGATTCTGATTCAGGCAGAGACAGAGCGGAGACAGAGAGTTGGAAACGAAGTTGGAGACACTCTCCAATATCAACTGTGGCAGTCGCTCAGTTCAGTTAAGTTTCAACTTCAACTCCAGCCTCCGTCTTCAATCTTCAGTCTGCTTCTTGGTCGGCTCAACAGCTCGTTAGTCGTTTTTGGTCAAACGAGATTGCTGCGACAAAAAACGGTGTGTATGTTTTGTATCTTTGAGGGCGCAGCAGCCACAAATAATCGCCACGATCATCGTCATCATCATCAACATCATCAACATCCACATCATCATCATTGGAGTTGTTGTTGCCGCATTGCTTTGCGGATTAAAGCAGCAACTGCTGCCTGGACTATCCAGACCAAGCCAGACCCAGCGACGCGTCTGTAGAGTGTCACCAAGTTCCCCTCGCCTCGCCTCTCCCTATTCCCACTCCTCTTCCCATTCCCAGTCCCGCCAGAAAGGTGCATTGTACCCAGTTCCATGCTTTGTACGCGACATCGCGGCCCATTTAAAATGTGCACAAATAGTTGCGCATGCGCACAGTTAATCTCAGGTTCAGTTTGTTAGTGTGTGTGCGTGTGTATCTGAAGCTGCGTCACACTGTCTGGCTGGTTGGTTGGTTGGTTGGCTGGTTGGCTTGTTAGCCGACCATTTGGCTGGCTATCCTCACACTCGCCATCGTCGCAGTGATGGAAAGTGACGCGTTCATGTTTTGTGTCATTCCTCAGCCATTTGATGTATTGTGACAAACATTCTTGTTCGGCTGACGGACCTGGCCAAAGCCACTCTGCGATACAGATCAACTGGACAGTGGCTAGTTTGCGGCTAAGTGGCTACTTGGGCTGTGGCCACTTTATGAGTCTCTACAAAGTTGGTAGCTGAAATTAGTATGTGATTAGTTACAATTGTATCGGTAGTTCAGTAATTGCCTTTAACATATGTCTATGTACTGCAATTAAACTCCTTCTTGTTAGAGTTAACAAGAGTAGGTTTTATAAGTTCTATAGAACCTATGTCATTAGTTGAATATAGGTGTTAAGTATACTTCCATAACTCGAACTTCTATAACTCGAATTTTCTCTGCCTCATTGGCAGCTTTAAGATATTTAAGCTTAAATTGATTAATCCTTAGTTCGATCAATTTATTACTACTACATATTTATGCTAATTGGATTATTGTTTTCTGTTGTACTTCCATGCAACTTTTTGAAAATCAGAGATAATAATTCAATAAAATAATATAATTTACATAACTACCACTCCAATTGAGATTTCAATTAATTTATTTCATGTCAGCCAACCCGAAAACCAATCTCTATTTTGCTTACACAGGACGCCTATCGTCCTGTATAAAAGGACACACACAAAACGGTCCAGTTACAATTTTTGCCGTTTGCTGTCGGAACCCACAAACGTTGACCAATAACAATATCGGTAAGGATACACAACTAGCTATAAATGAACAAAAACCAATTTACAATTTTATTATATTTTCGCAGAGGATACACACTCACACACACACACACAGAGAGCCGAAACGGGACAAACAACAAAATGGCCGAAAACGTCATGGAAAGAAAACCAATAAAAATCGAAATTGTCGCAATGGAAACGGCGCGAAATTGAATGGGAATCAATTTGCTTGCGAATCATTGAACAAATTGAAAAGGACATAAGCACAACACACATGTACATGTGTATGTACACACAGCACACAGAACACTGAACACTGAACAAAACAGGACAATTGTACAATGTACAGTGTTCAATGTAAGTGTCCTGTGGAATGTATGTGGGCCGCAGAGAAAGAGCGGCAAGGATAATGCACTCACATTGAAGCAAGGAGAGGGGAACGGGTGCGAAGTATGCTGAAATTGCTGGCAAAATAAATAAACAACAACAAATGGCTGACAACGGGTCTTCGAAAGGGAGTTCTGGCAGTCCCGGAATTGAGCCAAAAGTGTTATTGATCCTTCAGCTGGGTTGGGGCAAAGCTGCTGAAATGCAAACAAGCTAAAGCAAAGCAAGTAAAATGGGGGTGTAGGTGAAAGGAGCTGAAAGGAGCTGAGTCCTTGCTCTACGACAGTCGTCTCTGTGTCAATATCTCCGTGCTCCCGTTGCGATTATGTTTGCGCAGCCATCTTGATTGGCAATGTTATAAAATAAATACGCTACGAGGGCGGCATATGGCATGTGGAGTGCGAGAAGGGTACGGGAGGGTAGGGGGTTGATGCCGGATGTGCCTGAAGCGACAGCCATCCAAAAGGGGATGGTGAGTGCTGGAAGTAAATGGCTGGCAGGATTAGTTCACTTTGCCAGCAGCAATTGCTGTGGGATTTAGCAACATGGATGGGCGGTAAATGTAACTGGATGATGGTAGCTCCCTTCCCGCTGCTCCTGATGCTGATGCTCCTGCTGGTGGCTTATTGGTTTTGGCTGGCTGCGACAGCGGAAGGATAACGTCAACGGCTGACTGTTTGCTAAATTGAGCAGCGTAAAGTGCGACAGCAACAACAACAACGAAATTGAGAAAGTGTCTGATATTTTTGGGGTCAGAGTTGCAGTCAGGGAAGGAGTCGGGAACTGAGACGGAGACGGGGACGTAGACGAAGTCGTAGTCGAAATCAGCCAACCAAGCGACAATGACAATGGCAATAATAATTTCGCAAAATCGTTTGTCATTTACGCATGGCAAACGGTTTTGAAAGTAAACAGCCGGGTCGTCATGGACCCCAGGCTCCGCACTGGGACACAACACGCAGTTTGTACCAAAGGGGAGATACTTTTCGATGAGACAGAGAGAGAGAGAGAGAGAGAGAGTGTGTGTGAGAGAACCCCAGAGATATTTATGGCATATAGATATTGTTCATTTCGCTGTTGGCAGGCAATTTTGTGACTAATGTTTGTTTAGCTGTCGTTGCGCATTTGCGATTCGATTGCGTTTTGGGCCAAGGACAGCGAAGGGAGAAGAGTAAAAAACTAGGAGAGAAAATAGTATACCAGTGTTAAGTATGTTGTGGGCACAAATAGTTTAAATATAAGGAATATATACATATATCCTAATTGTTATAAAATTGTATCAGTGCTGGCACATTTTATATATTTTTATTCATTACATCACTCTATTTAACATTGTATTTTATCATACAAATAAAATATACTGTAATTTCATTTATTTCGGGAGGAGAAATGGTATTCCCATTTGGCCAGCCACTCCCTAATGAAACTCAAGACACCTTTCGGAAACCGTTGAAATTCTCGTATAATTATGATGATTTATGGGAAACAAATATACAAATATCTCAAACAAAGGCAGGCAAAAGCAGCGCCCACGCCCCGAAGTCGACTTGGAAAGCGTTTAACTAAAAGCTGTAGATACAAATAAACAATATTATAATGATTTATGTGGCAAATCTGAACAATAGATCTTATATAGAAACTAAGCGAGAGGCCTTCAAAATTAATTTGCTGTCATTAGGAGTGCATTGTGAGCAGCGACAATAGGAAGCGAGTGTTTCAGATCATGTTTCAGAGAGAGAGTGAGATAAAAGAGAGAGAGAGAGAGAGAGAGAGAATGAACTAATTCAGCTATAGTCGAAAATTCCACAAGAACCAACACAGAGAGAAATGAAAGAGCAATAAAATTGCGTTTTATAACTATTTTAGTTCATTTCGAATAATAACGTGGATCATTAACAAAATTGGTTCCGCCAAGTTGACAACTTTAAAACGCGTTTCAAGACCGAAAACTCGTCTAATTCTTATAGCTGCAATAAAATTTGATTTTTTCTGTATATATACTTTTTGTGGGCTTTGACTATGGTCTATTGTTGTTGGAGCTATTGTTAAACATTAATTCTTTATTGAAAATTTTAATGTATTTCTCAAATGTATGTATGTGCGAGTATGTTAATGAGCCAGTGTCAAATACTTGTAAATGGGCGGCTCGCATCGAATCTGGCAAATTTGTATGGCAACGAGGCGTATGCTTAATGTGCCATTAAAATCAATGAGAAAATGCCGTTGGCTCTGCTGCCGGTGGCATTTGAATACTGACTTTACGAGCTGGCATCCCTCATGCCCATTCTCATGCCACTCCCGAGCAATTAGTTTATCGCCGCATTCGCTGTGTGGTCCACGCTCAAGTGCGGCTGCTGAAATTCCCAATGAAATCCCAATGCCCATCCAAGTCTGAAGAACAAGTAGCTGGACTACAACTGTATCGAATGCTGTCCTTGCTTCTTATGTAATTATGCGTCCTTTGCCATGGCAATCAAAACCAGCAGCCTTGTCCTTCAGAAAAGGAAGGCAATCGCTGCTCAAGTGGCGCGCAACGGCATGTGTGTGTCCTTTGTGACAACCCGAAGGATATTTAAATTTTATGCCAAATTAAAAATACAATTTTATGGCTCATAAACAAGGAACGCTTCGACGCATCGGCGGCTGCTTTGTGGCAGCAGATGAAATCAGCAACGGGTTGAATTTCATTTAAAATCATCTCATTAGGGCAAATGGGAAATGCTTGCACCTTGTCGAGTAGAACTCGTAACAGACTATTAACTAACAGTTTCCAGTTCTTTAAACACAAAAATAAAGAAAGTACTACTAATAATAACCATTTGTTAAATACTCCATCAGATATATAGAATTAGGCATATAGATTGTATATATTTTGGTTTATATACTGCGCAGTCTCTGAGGGGCACAGCATCCACATCCTTCCAGCTGCTTAGATAAGTTGGGGCGTTGCCCAATCGTCAATCGTCGGCTTCCAGCGCATGCGAATCCGAGGAAAAACACTGCGACCTCCTCTGAGTTTGGATAATTGTGTCGCAGGTTAGACTGAAATTACAGCCATATAAGTAACTGAATAGGGCGCGTCATGTGGTCCATTAATTTATGTATGGCAAGTGCTCGGTTTTGTGCTCATTTAATAATTGCACGATGCCTTAAGGTATCATTACCGACGCACTGAAGCATCCAGCTACCCATTAACTGTGTGCGTTTATGTAATTAACTGAAATCACAGGCCAGGCCACTCAGACGAGGCTGAGAAGGAGTTGCTCAGAATAAAAGGGGGGAAAAACTGGAGCTACATATACTACGCCCAATGGCAAGTGGCTTTTCAATTATATAAAACAAGTCGTCGAGTCAAATGTGTTTCGGAATTATTTAAATTAACACGGGTCTGGAATGTCGGAAGCTGAGAGACTTAAGCGTCTGATAAACGGCTTCAAAACATACAAAACGTTCGATTTAACTCACAGAGTTAATAATATTATCGGCTTAAGACATTGTCGCCGATCCGCTTCGTTGTGTTCCAGCGATTTATTAAAATGTCAAAAACTAGTTTTCAATTCAATTCAACTCGACTCCACTCCACTCAACTGAACTTGGATCCATGTCGCAGAGACTTTACCACTCTATATATATATGTATATGTATGTACGAGTATATTTTGATCTTAATGCGTTATAATTTCGCTATAAATCAAAAGCTCGGCTTATGACGACCGCCAGCTACAGCCTCAGTTTCAGCCTCTAGTCTCTAACTCAAAGGCCTTTCGTATTCATTTCTAACACCTGAAATTTATGGTCCCAACAATCTGTGTGCTTCCTCAG
The DNA here is from genome assembly GCA_035043635.1 of Drosophila rellima. Classification (NCBI taxonomy): domain Eukaryota; kingdom Metazoa; phylum Arthropoda; class Insecta; order Diptera; family Drosophilidae; genus Drosophila; species Drosophila rellima. Next base: position 6,335,884 of record JAWNMV010000811.1, on the reverse strand, counting down.
CAGCTATCTATCCACTTCAATTCGTATTCTAATTCCTATTCCAATGCAAAGTCCAATTCTAATGCAGATTTCCATTCAAGTTATTGGTTGAACAGTAGCCTTACAGTTCGTTTACAGCTGCAAATGTATCAAATTGTTAAGCTACGATAATGGCTTTTTAAAGAATTTCCCATTTCCATCAGGGCAATGCGGCTTACGGCAGCCGACGTGTGCGGTGCTGCTTTGTGGCCACTAACTAATCTTTGAGCCACCCAAATTGAATACGGTTTCTTGTTGAATGACGCGTAATTTGCATCCAAATGGTGCAGCATTCAATTCATCCAATCGCAACTAGATTTGATCTCTGATGAGGGGGCTGATTGTGCAGAATTTTGCAGCCACTTTGGACAGATTGATTCAAACCCCTAGCACAAAATACTTCCCGACTTTCATTCCGTCAAATCATCAGTCAACCCCGTTACGCCGTTGTCGCCGTTAATTAGAAACTATTCAAAGTCTACTTAAGTGCGCACTTCCTGTGGGTTCCTCTGTATATGTGAGTGTGTGTGTGTGTGTGTTGATGCGTAACCTCAAGTGGATGAGAGTATATAAGTATTGTATATACTCGTATGTATCTTGCCGGTAATTGTAATTGCTCTGCATTTCAAAAACTAACGAGACAATTTGAAAATAATTGCCTTGATATCGCGGCCATTAAACAATGCGTGCTCATTGGCTGGGTTTCTGCGGTTCGCTGAACTTTATCTGTCAACGTTTTGAGTGCCTCTCGCACCACTTGAGAGAACTGTACTTGTAACTCTCGCTGTGAGGTCTCAATATTCCACAAATAGCTGCGGTTTCCAGGCAATCCACAAATTGTGCAGACTAATGAGAGTCATTGTTTCTCTAAATTAAAAAAGAGCACAGTCAATTGGCTGAGAGAACTAACTTGGTCAATAAAAGTACTAATAATATGATATTTGATATCTGCAACTCGTCTTTGTCCTTCAACAAATCAAACAATCTTTCCTCCTCTCTCTCTTCTTTAACTCGATTAATTAATTAAAATCAGTTTTGATTTGTGGTCATTTAGTTTGCTTGTGGCCCACGGGCAGGCTAAAATAGTAAATTGGCCATGGATTTGGTTGGATGTGGATCAGGTTAATTAGTTAGCCAAACTACAGATTTAGCCGGCAATTATCTATCATTCAATCTGAACGATCGAGAGACGAGAATAGCAGCAAATAAATTAGTTGGACCGTTGATGTGAATATTTGTTTTCGTATTTGTTTTTTTCTTTGTGGTCTTGTGCGGTTCGTAAAAGATTTGTGATAATTGCTTAATTTAGTTAATCAACTTTATAATGGGAACTCATGCAATAAGCGCATAAATCACTTCATTAACCGTTCGCCACAGACTGTCCCTGAAACTTCAACCGCAACATGGTGCATCATAGAAATGTGATTAGCATTTGACTGCAACCCCCAACCACCAACCCCCGAAGCAACCCCTACCCCTGGATGTCAATTCACTTCAACGAGCTGGTAACTCATCCGTCCCACGGTGCGATACTCACATTTCACCCCAATTACCTTATCGCCAGCGAGCCACTTAATTTAGAATGTTTAACATGAATGCGCCGCAGTTCCATATCCATCCACATTCATACCTGCCCCAACCCCAGACCGAAATCCACCCCGTATACTCGTACTTAGCACACTGAACAATTGTGGTTCACAACCACCATCAGCACTGGCCGAGATTAACGGCTAAAGTCAGCGCCTCTGCCTCTGCCTCAGCCCCTTTCCCTGCCCCTGTCTCTACGTCAGTCCGACCCAGGCAATTTTTCGGTTGGCGTTTAAGTGTTCCCCAGGGTGAGATACATTTTCGTCGACAACAACAATCACACTGAGTTCGACTTTACATCATTTTCATGGTCGCTTCCATTTTGTTGCTGCGGTTAGACAGAGAGGGACAGAGCTAGAGAGAAAAAGAGAGATAAAGAGAGAGAGGGAGGGAGACAGTATATGCTATCTCTATGCTGTGCTGCGCTCTGTCAAATATTAAATTACGCTTGTTAAATTGTCTTGTTAAAATCAACTCCGTAAAATAGACGCAATTTATCATATTTTAATGGGGTTCAATTCGGGAAAATTGCTGCTTATCGCCAAAGAGATTGGGGATTGGAACACTTCTCTGATTCTCTTCTAGGGAGCCACTTCCTCACACACACACACTGTGATCTGGCTTGGGAACTGTTAGCCGAGAAGACTCAACTCGACTCGACTCGACTCCACTCGATCTATGAATGTCGATGAGCTCAATGAGTTGTTGATTTCATTTGTAATAGACTTTTATTTCACTCTTCTAACGCAGCTGTATAATTTTCATACTCGTAGAACTCCCTGACCATCTCCCTCCTCCCACCTCCCACCTCCCACCACCCAATTCTAAACGCCCCTCTCGTCTGCACCTAATAATTGAGCAATTGAGTTGCAACACGAAAAGCGTCTTAACATTTGAACCTCTGCACTGAGCCTCGTTGGCTGTGCCACATTTTGTGGACCAGGTTCGGCTCTAGGTTGCGAAAGTTCCGCAGGATATCAGCGCATGCTTATTATCACATTACGGGCATATAAATTATTCCTAGACCTGCGCCAATGTTAGGTTTTCATTATGTGAGATATACGACTGACGGGATGCAGACCAGGAGAGTGGAGGAGTTTCTCGATTATGGCACGATAAACGGGAGTTCCGCTCAATAATTGGGCAAATTATGTGGAGAGAACAGCTTGAGCAAAGATATAAGTAGAACGATATTTTGAAAATTATCGTTTTGGTTTTTATACAGTCAACGAAATTGCATACGATATTCAGTTTTGCATTTCTTCTTAAACTCAAACACAGTGATGACGGCAATTTTCTGCCTAAAGAGTTTGTTTTTTTATCAATCATTATCGGTCATCAACATTTCCACACTCCAAATTGGCCTTTGGCCTGAACAAAAAGTCAGAGAAGAAGTCCATACTTAAGGTATATTTTCAAAGATCTTCAATCACGCACAGTCAAATTTTGTTCAATTTTTCTTTGACTTTTTATTGACGACAAATTATAATTAATTGCATTGGTCACGTGATGGAGCTCGAGCTGACTGCAGATACATTTCAGCAGGCGCAATTTATACCCAAACTGCAGGTGTGAATAGGCCACGCCAAGGCCCCAGGGCATCGGTCTCCTGATCGGCAGCGGGATCAGCATCGGGATAAACGGCGAGGCTTCCAAAAGTGCAATAAACGCTTACGAGTATAACAAAAATGAAAATAAATAAATAAAAAGAAAAATGAAATGGCCAATACGAGTACATGCAATGGTCGACGCCCTGGTCCGAGTCTGGGAGATCGGGTGGAGACTGGAGGCGAGTGTGGACGACATGCCGGTCACAGCAGGACTCTTCGCAATTCAGAAATTGGCCAGGCAAACGCTGCACAAAATTATTAACACGATTTAAAACACTTTTATGGCATCGCCCGCTGTGAATGAAGTTGTTATGCATTTTATCGCGATATTTCGCTGAAATGCTGTCGCGCCAGAGGAGGTGCGAGAACGGAGGAGAAGGAGAGGGCATCTGGGAGAGGAATATAACCAGTTGGTTGGCATGCAAATCCAAATGAAATTAACGCCCTGTCCGCCAGTTTTAGCAGCATTTATTTACCAATTCCACAGCCATTTGGCCAATGCGTGCAAATCAATTTGGCATCAACTACGAGTATAATTCTCCTTCTCCTCCTCCCTCTCCTTCTATGGAAGGAATCGGGTAGCCTATTGACTTTGTGACTGCGGCTAGGTAGTTGTTGTGACTGGCGCATTTGACGCTTTAATTCCATAGAAGTCGCACCCCTGGAACACAAAACAGCCGAACAATAAACCAAACAATAAAACAGGATCATCATCAGGACAATGTCGAGGCATTCAATTTGAAAATTTGTTTTAATTGTTTTGCCATTATGCGAGTGTTTTTCTTTTCTTTACTCGTACTCGTACACGAATTTGGTTTTTTGTTGACTCGGCAAAAGGAAAATGTGCAAATCGAATGCCGTCGCTTCCAGCGAACAAACAACAACAAAGGTGAAACAATGACCCCAAAAACCCCGAGGATGAGCCCGTTTGCGAGATTGTTCTCACCTTTTTTGTGGTCCTTTCGATTTCGTGTGAAATCAAGGCAAAAAACAAACGAAATAATAAAGAAGAAAAGGTGTTGCTCGGTGGCAATTGAAAGGCAATAATTGAGATACGAGGATGGCCAACGACAACGGCAGTTGACAAAGAGCCGCCTGCCAAAGCACGCGTGAATATTTGTTATAAATTTGTCATTGGCCAAGTCAGATTCAGAGGAAGAGGAAGACAATGAATGCCATTGGTCTGAGATCCTTGGGCTCTGGCCCAGCAGCTGCCAAGATCTTTGCACGGATAGTACAGAAGGAACACGCAGCAGAAGCAACAGAGTCATTGCATTTCCATTAATTAAAATGAGAGTCAACTTTATTGGGCATTGGAGTGTAGAAGAAGTGATCGTGTGTGTGCCACGCCCACAGTTGTCGCTTTGTTGCGCCTTTGTTCGCCTAAGTGGACATCGTTTATTGCACTTTTGTTGGGCCTCCATTGAAAATTAGTTGCGCTATTCAGACAAACACACACACACACACACTCGCAAGCATCTGAGCCATTTACTGCCACTGCAACAGCCACTGCGAATGCAACTGCAACGCGAGTGCTGTAAATTACCTTGCCCCGCACCCCATTCAGATGTTGATTGCACCCACACGCTCCATTCCATTGTCCATTGTCCAATGTCCATTGTCGATTCCATGCCATGTGTGGACCCGGACCTTCCATCACTATCCCGATCTCGGCCTTTGCATTTGCCACATGCGTTGTGTCCCCTCGTTTAGCAGCTGTTGCAAGCAGCGCTAGCGAAATTATGTTAAATGACTTAATTTATTATGTTTGGTTTGCTTTCATTTCGCTTCGTTTCGTTTCATTTCATTTCGTGGCCAAAATGGAGCAGCAAGAGAAGAGGGAAGCGTGTGCAATCCAATTGTAATACGATTGTCCTGCGGAATGTCCGACAATTTCGCAATATGTCGCTGAGGGGAGCGATTGAGTAAATGTGTGATTATGTGTGAGTATATGTATACCTGACAATGGTACATACTTTATAGGATCTAAGACTTCAATTTAAAAATTTTAACAAGCCTTGCACAATTAAAATACTTCAATATAAAAGTGCAAAATAAATGTATGCGATATTTTTTATAATATTTAAAATTGTAATTATAATATCCAGTTGGCAATAAATATATAAATTACTGTTACTTCTATAAATTACATATCAAAATTTATATATTTTAATAAATTTATATATTTCTTATAATATTTAAGATTTTTATTATATTATCTAGGTAACAATAAATGTATGAATTACAATACCTCCTATAAATTTCTACAAAACAAATAAATTTAAGCAATGCTCATTTCTATAATTTCCTTATCAGTATATTTACTTTATTCAGTTTCCCTTAAATAATGAGATTAAAACCGCTTCGCTAAGACTTAATTTATTTACTTTGTCCCGAACACATAATCTTTTCCACTTTCGTTGCAGCAATTTCATGACAATGTCTCAACGATAGCAGAAAGCAAAGCACCTGTCCGCAAAATGAAAACAACTGCTCTGTGTATTTTTTTTAAGCAAATCCTCTTGAAGATCACAGTGCTTTTCAGCTCCATCTGCAGTTGGCCATTAACATCGAGCAATCGAGCTTACAACGAGCAACAACTTGGCAGGCTATTAAGCTGATTGAGTTGAGTTTTTGAGCTCATTTCCCATTACGAGTTGATCAGTTTTCTGCAAAAGGGAGACAGGAGTCTGAGGGAGGGGGATTGACCATCGATCTCTTTAATTTTACTGCTTGTTTGCTTTCACACTCTCATTACAACAACAGCAACCACGGGCAGGAGAATGATCGAGGTAGATCTGGTTCCAATAGTTGTTCCACTTTTCAAGCGTAGCCCTTCCTCTCTCTCTTGATCTCTCTCACTCTCTCTCTACCAGTTACCAGTTGAAATTTCGCCCCTTTCCGCTTGCTTTGAACGCGTTTCCCGTTTGCAATTTTCACTCTGTGGCCGTCTGATTATTATATTGTACGCACATGTTCCGCCATTATGGAGTTATTATGATCAATAAGACAACTTAAATGCTGCAATTAAGTCAGACCAGCGCTTTTTTCTTTTTTTTTTGCAGTTTTTTTGCTCTGCTTCTTTTGACTCTTCTGATCGCGTCCCAAATTTGAGACTTGGCAGCGCCAATGGCAACAGCAACGGCAACGGCAACAGGAACATCAACATCAGCATACATATTTTTTTCTTTTGCATCGCGTAATTGGCGCTTAATTCTCCTGCGGGATCATTTAATTTTACGAGCCCGGCCAATTGATTATAATGGACGCCATCAGACTTTTACAACATGCTAAATGCGCGCGTAAACATCGCGACTGGAGCCGGAGGAGCGAGGCAGGCAGGAGGATCGTAGGATCGTAGGCCTTGGACCACTGTCAATCAGTCGATGCAAGATTGAAGATCAAGATGCGTTCAAGTCAAGACCCAGACTCAGACCCAGACCCAGACCCAGAGCAAGGCACCCGCTCGGCTTTTGTGTTGAGTGGCCGTCGCCATTAGGCAAATTCAACGATCGATTGCGAGGTTTGGGGCAGGAACGCGGATGCACCGCGGTTGCTGCCACCAATTTGAGTTTTATCGACGGCAGCAATTTGCAGTTACTTGTGAACTACCTGAGAAGCCGTTGCCAGATTTTTACCACGGCCAACAGACACGCATTGCCAGACCTCGATCTCCGTATTAATAACCACAAAAAATAACGATCGATTGCGGTTATTAGAGGCAATTTGGAGAAACAAGATTTTGGTCTGGACTGAAGCTGAAGCTGAGTCTGAGTCTCGGGTTGGGGCTGGATTTTTGGATTTTTTGATAAATTGCATCAAATTTATTGGTTGATTAAATGTTATTGCACTCGCGCCTAAGTGGTTAATGATAGGCATGAGCATAGGAAATCTTACTCCAGCTACATCGATATAGTCGTCCGTCTGGCTGTCCCAGCATTAACTCAAAAATGGCATCGAATTAGATTTTAATTGACAAACACGTCAAACGAGTTGCAAACAAATTGGCCCACTCGATGGTCTTTCGATCGTTCGATCGATTGGCAACAACTTTATCATCTCGTCTCGTACTGCAAGCCCATCCTTGAGATGCGACTGAGAGACAATCGCTATGGGCGGCAACCCGGCTCCATTAGCCACGTCGATTGACGGCCTCAAGCTGCGCCCGCGCCAGCTCTAAGAATGGCCCAGAAGCTATTGCCAATGCGACCAGCTGTTGCCAATCCTCTCTCACTCTCATTACTTCTCTCTATCTTATGCACTGTCTCTGTCTGCTGGTCTTAATGACACTTAAATGATCGTTGTGTATGCTCGCCGAGGGGTTGCTTTGTTCCCATTTGCAAAACTGGCCAAGTGAGCTGGCAATTCAGAGCACAATTCTTCAGTGTTCGCTTGGGTTCTGTTTTATTGTGTTGCAGTTGTCTTTTTGTCGGCTTGTCGCCGCTTGACCGCTGCTCTCATTGCTGGGGTGTCAAAAGCAACCTTTTGACATTTATACCCACTCACAATGGCCAGTCATTTATTAAGCAAACAATGAGACTTCCAAGTGCCACTCAAAGTGCCCATTCGACAGCCAACAGTTAACAGCCAACAGCCGTAGGACTCTTAACAAGTTTTTGTGCCAGCAGCTGAGCAACAATCGAACACGATCAGCAGGATCGCCATGTGCCTCGAGCTATTTAAATATGGTTTAGTTGGAAAGTGTGAAATTTTGTGGGAATCACATTACGACAATTCGTACTTGTTGCGAACAGACAAAAAGGAAATCCATTTTTCAGGTAAAAAACAAACAGGATCATACTTGGTCAAGCGATCTACGTAAATAAAATCCACTCCAGACAAATTCATAACACAAAAACTATGCCAAAAACTGCAAAATGTTCCTTGATTTATAGTACATGGTATTCTTTTAATTTGAATAGATTCGTCAAAACTTGAGAGATTTTCAAAAGGGATGTTTTTTTGACCATTTTTTTATTCAAATATTGATTTGGTATCAAAATTGGACGATTTTGAAAAATTCATTTTTTTCGGAAATTTTACAGTGTTACCCCTTAAATTTTTCGAAAATTTTCTAAAATTTTAAATATTAAATTTATTCTTGAAATCGACTCCAGGCGATAAAATTAGGGTAAAAAAGTACTTTTGCACTAAATTTCGGTTAGTTTTTTAAGATTTAAACCAAAAACTGCAAGATGTTCCCTTATTTATAGGCATAGTGTGTAAAAACCGATCTTTAATTTGATTCTGCATCAAAATTTTACACATTAAATATGAAAATATATTTTAATAATCAGATCTGTTTAAACTTCAGAGTTAATGGTATCCTTACCAAATACGCTAAATCGACCATGGCCAGGCAGACATTGTTGGCTTTATTGGAGTTTCTGAAGGTATTTGCATATTGCTCACGAGTTGCCAAATTGCCGGTTTCATGTGGCGGTCATTTGGAATCGTGTCGGTAATTGCAGTTCACAAATTAGGCCCAAAAAGGAATAATAACGAATGCAGAATCGAGCCTGGACGAAGCTTTCCCTTATTGATGAAGCCCATGAAAACTTATTGACAGGCCGAGGCAATTGCAATTACAATTACAATTACCCAAAATGCTGATGGGGCCCGTTGGCGAGCACGCACCGAAACACTGAGCCTTAACTTCAAGTCTCAGTCTTCGTTTCTGTTTCTGGTATCTCATTAAAGTGTATTTAACGAGTGAAGAGACGCGTTGGCAATTGCCAGTTGACTTCGATTTATGAGCGTTAAAATGCAGCACAATAAAAGGGCGGCCAACGAAGCGCAAACTGGGCTAATGAAAGCGTTAATGTAACGTGGCTCAGACCTGGCTAAATAGCAGAAGTTGCTGCAACGAAAGCCAACAAGATGTAGATAAAGATTGAGGCGGAGGATAAGAATAAAAAAGGAGGATAAGGATGAGAATGGGAATGTGGATGACTGGCTGCTATTTGTTTTAAATCATTTGGCCAAATGCCAGACATATTTCATGCTCGAATATAGCGCATACGCCTCCGTGTGCCACGTAACGCTCGGCCAGGGCTATGCCAAGTTTCGTTTTGGGCCATATCTTCTTCGTTGCAAAAGGAATTTGAATTTGAACGCCAGACATTTGGGCGTTGCACGGTTGTAAATTCATTTGTTAAACGATGCGCTCATAAAATTTGCGCCCTTTTTACGGCGCTGGACAGAGACCCAAAAAAAGCAAAACGAAGAGAGAGAGAGACTCGACTCGACTCGACTCGACTCGATCTGTGACTCTGACTCTGACTCTGTGGTTGTGGGTTTGCCTTGAAAAGTTGCCAGTTGCTGGCAATGCACAGGACACCGAGGGGCGTGACTGCGACTTCGACTTGGACTTGGCAGTGCCATTCGCTCTGGCATTGCCATAGAGACCCATCCTCCACTCCACACCGGAGGCACTGAAAGTTCAACAGCAGCGCGATTTATTTGCCAGCCACAGACGGCGCCAGCTGAGGCCCCTTTTCGGCTCTGTAGGGGCTTATGCTTGCCACAAAAACTTAACACTAATTATATGTTTTGCCCGCTTCACAAACAGAAACAGAAACACAAATACACACAAAATGCAAATTGTGTTGTGGCCATAAGAAATTTCAGCTAATTTGCCAAACATTTAAATACACACACAACGCTTAGGTGTTGCATGCCCCATAAGGTTGATGCTGCGGCTGCTGTTGATCCACATCCATTCGCTGATCCTCTCGCAGCTGGCCCAAAACTGACATTCCACTTGCACAGCCACAGCCACATTTACGGCCAACTTGAGCGTGTTAATTCGACATGTTTTTCGCCAAAAACCATTTAGGGCCAAGTATTTGCACTGCGTGCGGCTGCTGCGAATGCTGCGACTGCTGTTGCTGCCGTTGTTGCAACCTTTTGATTTTCATGGAATAAAAACGCGCGTAAAAAACGTCAAATTGCAACACCTCGAGGGCACACACAGAGCCAAGTCAAGAACCAGAACAGCAGCAGCCGCAGCAACCTCTCAGCCAAAAGAGGCTAAAAGAAACTGCTGGACAGTCCATAAGTCAGTTCTCATTCCCTCCTCTCCGACTCCGACTCTGCCTCTGTCTCTGACTCTCTGGCTGTCCCTGTATCTTTCCCTCTGCCTGTCGACCCTCATAATAATTGCGTATCTGGCAGATGCAATTTATCCGTGAATTTGTTTTTAATTTTCAACACATTCGCTAATTTGATTTTTAACTTCGTTTCGAGCACTGCCTCGGTCTCAATCACAGGCAGCCCGTCCAAATTGCTACACCTAATCGTGGACGTGGATGTGGTTGCTGCTTTGCTCGACTCTGAGATCCTGTCCTGTGAACGGCGTCCAACACCCGCTTTCATTTATAATTTTGTGCAACTCACTTTGGCTCAGGCACCAGGCTCTCTGCTATCCACAGTGTCCACAGATCGCAGCCTGTTCCCAAGTGCCCAAGTGCCCAAGTCCATCCAAGTCCCAGTCGAGGTTTTGTATCTTTTTTAGCTCTCGGCCAAGTTGGCATTGCCTGCACGGGGCGCTGCTTGTTAGTCGCGTAATTTATGTTCCACCAGATACTCGTTGGCGTTGGCCTGAACCATTTCGCCTTCTTACCCTCCCCTTAGTCCGCTGCCCCTTTGCGCATCCCTTCGGTGTCTTTGCTTATTCTCTTATCCGTTCTTATCCATGGGCTGCGTTGTTTGCGCAGGCGCAACCCAAACAAATCGATTTTCAACGCAATGCGACGTACGACGTTACTCGTTTCTACCTTCCCTACCCCTCCTCCCCCTTTGTCCACCGCTTGCCTCCTCCCCCTGTCCTTCCATTATTGTTTTTACTTGGTCTACTTGCTGCAAAATGCACAGTAAGCGTGGAGGGATTAAGCCTTATTAGTGCTTAAGACAAAACTGTCCAATGTGAGCTCTTTTTTCATGATGGCCACACCAATAAACTCATTATTTAGATCTATTATTTATTAATTAATTAAATAAATTGGCTAGACAATGCCTCAAAACATTTGTGTGGCTTATCATCATTATTAACTAAATATTTAACCAATTATCTGAGCGATTTATTTATGTAGAATGATCTATTTGAGCTCTATTTCTTTTTATTAATCTACTTGCAAATTTATTTTGCCCTGATATCGTTAATCGCTGACTCCATCCACCTTCAACTGAAATCCCAGTGGCTGTCGACTCTTCGACTGGTTGGCTGGTTAACTTGGCTTACTCGTAAGCTACCAGCCAACTATAATCCACACCTTAGCTTTATTGCCAATAATTTTTAGCATCGGCCAGAAGAACACGAACCGGAAACATAACAAATCATAAATTAAACCCTCGTTAAGCGAACTTATTGCACTTGGGGGCCCGAGTCTTGGCCGGGATGAAACGGGCTGGGATGGGAGTTTCGCCCATGCGCCATAACTGGGAACCGGACTGAGTCTGAGTCTGAGCCTGTATCTGAGCCTGAGCCTGAGTCTGTCCAGCTCTGGCCTGGCATCATTTGCTTCATTTTATGCCTTTCAATGCGGGGCTGTGAGTTTTATTTTATGTTACTACTTGTTTAAATTATATTGCGCTATTAAGCGAATTTAATGAAAACGCTGCAAGGCGAGCGTGCGAAACAAGAAAGGGACAGAGAGAGCGGGAGAGAGAGTGAGGGAGAGAAGAATAGTCAGGTAGAAAGAGACAGTCTTAGCGTAGTCCGGGTAGGTGTAAAGTAAATCCAATCCGTTCAACTGGTCAATTGCTTGAGTTGCAAAAAAAACAGGGAAGATTTAGAGAGGAATTCAGTGAGTGGAGCCCACTGTCCATTGTCCAGTGTCCCTTGCATGCCGCACAAATTGCGCTTAATCCATTGGCATTTCATTATTAAGCAATTTTCTGTATTTGCCAAGGCACAAAGAAAAACCCAAAAGTTCGCTGGCCAATTTAAATTTTTATGCAATTTGTACAAAAACGCTGTTACTTTTGTGCAAAAGAAGCATAATTATTTCCGAGAAGTGCCCCAGCCGGAGACGAGCCGAAAGAGCGAAAAGCGAAAAACATGTCAACCAAAATCATTGAAGACGACACATTATCCTCACAGCAAAATGATGCTAATCCATCACAGACTCACGTCCCGCAAAATGTCACTTAAGCATGCGAACAAGATCGGTCAGTGGATCGATTCCCGGTCTCAGGCTCAGACCCAGACTGATATCATTTGTGTGAGCAGCGATTGCAGGACGAGGATGCGGATGAGGAAGAGAACGAGAACGAGAACGAGGGCAAGGAACCATTCTATTGTACTCTGGCTGCCTTGTATGGAGCGTAAACCAAGTGCGAGCTGGCGATCAGCGATCAGTTATGAGATCTGAACAAAAGAACTTAACTGTAAACAAGGGAAAAGATAGGGAGAGACACACGAGAGAGAGAGAGAGAGAGAGAGAGCCCAGCACGACGCAAAGTCTGGCAAAACGTGAACGATCTCGTACTCGATCAGTGAATTATGCGCGACATCATTTTAAATCGTTGTAGCAACGTCAAAGCTAAACACCGATCACAGGTCAGCAAAAAAGTCAGTCAAAAGCAAGCAAGAAGCAAAAAGCCAAAGCCCATTGTCTTTTGGGTAGCAGTCGTCGGGCAGCCGCCCTAATTGATGCAGCACGGCCATAAATTGTGATCTTGCAACGATCGAACGTCGAGGAGCGACGTGTTGGCCTTTCAGTTTAAGGTGAACTGCCAGAGGAACGCCTAAATATTGCCATGAATACATCAAGCATCAGACATCCGCATCAGTTTCAGTTTCAGCCTTATTTTCGTTTATTAAATACATTTTTCCAACTGATCCTCCACATGCCCAACGAGAATTCAATGCCACGATGAGGTGAAAAGTTGTAGCTCCTGGTTGGCAATCGTGAAGGTATCCTCAGCTAGGAATAGACCGACATGCTTCTATCATCTTCTTGCTGGATCACTGAAAAATCAAAAGTGTAATTTAAGCGCAATTGAAACTTATCCCGCAACTCATCATATTTACAAGTACGACAGATAGTGTGACCAATCTTATGATGCCTAACAATTTGTAGTAATAAATAATAAAGTATATATTAAATGACGACACTGATAAATATCGTTGGAATGAGCTTATCATCCCGCTGTCCATTGGGAACTGCAGACAATTAGTTATGAGTCAATGAAGTGCTTTGATAACGAGTTGCATCCCAGGGTCTTTTATCAGCAGGACTTGTTGCTTAGACATGTGTACATGGTTAAGCTATCAAACGAGCCCTTAATTTATGGAGTCTTCCATACAGAGTGCGCCGTTGACAAATGCCGGCAATTTGATACCCAACAGCAACAACAACAAGCAAACGAGAAGAAACGCGGAAAGACGCAACTCGGTTTCATTATACAAATTGAAATGTTTGTTGCACCGTCCCCCGCACAGCTCCGCTTCCCCACATTGAACTTGGCCTGAACTTGGCTATGCTATTGTTTAGAATTTTGTTAATGTGCGCCGCGGGGTGCGCGTGGTTGGTGTTGAATTTGACCAAAATCGAAGATCGTCTCACATTTTGTGGGCCTCCACTCGACTCGATAGAAACAGAGACTGAGACTGTTGGTCATTTGTGAGGCTTTTGTGTGCGCTAGATACTCAATATATTATAATCATGTCCAATATTGGTGTGCATATTAATAACATGGACTTATAAAGCAATTTTATGGCATTTTAAAAACGGCCATTAACAAACGAGAGAGAGACACACCGTGCACAAACACAATAAGAGCTGACACCGCACCTCAAGAAATCTGACCAGAGACTAGAGACAATGCCAGACTGAATACCCAAAATTGTAAATAGAGTTATAAACACATAACAGGCACTCATTGTGGATACTGAGGCGACGGCTTTCACAAATTTATATGGGGCTATCAATTAATTAGACCCCGATGGGCACCTTCAAATTTTCACATTTCTAAACGATTTACTGTGGTGTGGCTTATGTTGGATTAAACTATACACACATATATCTCTATCAGAGGTCCAACTTCAACTCAAACTCAGACTTGACAATGCTGAATGCGTGCCGAAATAAATTTGTTAAGAATGTCGTTAATATTCACAAATGTCGACTTTCTAAGACAACTTTTGATTGCCTAAGGTCACAAATTGTCCTGCATTAACGGCCCATTTTATGATAGTTATTAGGTTTTTCATCGCGTTTTATAGCTGCTAAGAAAATTAAATTAACGAACATTTATTTATAGCCAATGAGTAATCATTATGCGAAAGCCAGCTTCTGATAGAAGTCCATTAAGCAATTTGACGACCTTAAGGTTTTCCAACACCAATTCAACAATTCTTTCACATTGTTCCAAGAGATCAAAAAATCCGAATAATTTAGAAGCAATTTGGAGCTTAATTTCACAGTCTATAAAAAGCAAATATTTTTTCTACATAGATTGTCAAGGATTATTAAGAAGACAATATTCTATTGTAGTTTGAAATTTTATTTTCCAGTCTATACTTTCTGAAAATAGCGAAATTGGCGAAGATTATAATTTCGGAAAGATCACTGGGCCAATAAAATAATAATGCTCTATTAAAATGGCTCCAAATGAGTTTCGCTTGGTAATCAGGTTAATTTTATGTATATTTATACCAATTTAAATCCCAAAAGAATTATATGCCGCCAACGCCTTGAAGTTGAGCAATAACTCTCCTCATAATCTGCTGGCCACAAACAAATTTTTATGGCTAAAATTTAATGACTCTATAAGCCACTTTCACTACCAAACCAAAGGTGAATAAAAAGACAAACAAATTGTGCAACTTGTGCCAAAAATTCGAGTGCATAAAGGTAAATAAAATGAGGAAAACAACAAAAATAAATCGTCATAATTTAAGCGTGTCATAAAAATGCTCCAAAAGTGATCGAGACAAATGATGGACTTCATTAATCAATTTTGTCACAAAGTAACAATAAAAAAGAGCACCACATAAGTCAGTATATGAGCATAATAAAGTATGTATCATTTTAATGCTGCAAAGTTTTATGCTAATTTGCCATTTGTGGCGTTCCTTAATTAGCCCATCGGATCGTGGCCCGCTCGGTGTCCGGTGCTCATCCCATCGCCCATGGAGTCCATTTGCTCATCGTGGCGACTTAAAAAGCTGTTAACCGTATGGCACAAATCTATTAATGTTTACAGCCAACAGACTGGGACGGAGACGGTTACCGAGACGTGGTCAGTGTGCCATTGCTAATGCCACCCACTGTGCGTACGAGTGCAAATAAAATTCGTTGACGCTTTGCATATCGAATCGTTGTGGTCTCTCCTCTGACATACTTGGGGGCAAGTGTTTGGTCATCCATGTATTTCCAAATGTTTAACATCCAATTATGAATGGTGATGGCACTGAATCGTGCCGTTTTCACCTGCTGACCTATACAGCACACTCGTAAACCTCTTCAATTTATGGCTTAATTATGCATTATGACCGCCTTGGAATTGATTGCACACATACTTACATGCATATTTACAAATGGACATATAGATATGTATATGACACGTTACTTGACAGTTGTAAATTGTAACAAATGAGAAGACGAGGGTTCATCTAGGGGTTGCTTCATTCGCCAGTTAACCACTTTATGATGAACTAATATCAACATGTGCACAATGAATGAATCCCTGTCAATTGGCATCGAATAAAAATCCCAGAGAGAAGTGGTTGATCGCTCTATCAAATTCATTATCCATTATTGTGTCGTGCGCCATTACAGTGTGCTACAAAATTATGGTTTAACTGAAGTTATTTTATACTTATAATATCATCGAATTGTCCGGTTACGGGTTTTCATCATGACTTTATTTCTAAGCAGATTTCCAATTTGAAATATTTGTAGCGTAGTGTACATTTTGTTAGGCAATCAGTCATCGATTACAACTGAATTCATTACAATTCGAATTGAATGTTGTTTTCGCTCCCTTTTACATTTCCACTCTTCTGATTTTGTCCAAATTTAATTGCTGGTTGTGGCAAAAATTTGATTGATGCAATTATTTTGGCAAGGAAATAAATTTACTTTCTGACACTTGGGAATTTAAATTAGAACGCTTTTGTTTCGTTGCCATAATACCAAGAACTGCATACAGTTAGTCTAAAAATTGTGTTGTTAAATTTAAAAAATCACATAATTGGTTTACATTGAAAAAAAAAAAATATAATAAACAGATAGGAAAAACAAATTTTTTGTATTTGCCAAATAAAATGCAAATGCGAATTTTGAGTTGTGTCAAAACAATTTGTTGACTAACTGTAACTACCAAGTGTTTGCCTCAATGAATTTGTTGCCAATTAGCGCTTTCCAAGTGGCCCAGAATCGTTGGTAGTTGGCACGATTTGAGTGTGGCTGATAAATTAGGAAATTTTAATTTGATTTCCTTAACAAATTTCCGGCGAATCAGGCAAAGAGCAGTCTGCTGTCTGTCGGTTGTCCGTCTTTCGTGGTTGCAGCAAATAAACAAAGTGAATTTATGGCCAAGGGGCCGCAAACACACACGTGTGCGACATGCCCACACATTGACACCTCTTGGCTGGTTAGTCAGTCAGTCCCCCCCTGCCTCTGTCCCTGGTTCAGTCCTGGCCAACAGAGTTTGTGTACAAATTTGCTACAGTTGCAGGTCCCTCGGCGCGCTTTGTTTTTGTTTATGCTGGGCAGGCACAAGCTGACAATGCTCCATCATGTCCAGTGTACGTGCGGCCAAGCAAATTACAGGGGCACTACGTCACCTGCAGGAATTTCCAAGTCCACATTGTCATCCATGCCATCAAAAGTTGTTGGACATGTCGTAACATTAATTTGACATTTTACTGCACTAGACGTGGGCCAACCGAGGGATGGGGTTGGTTAGACCCCAAAAAGAGGAAGAAGCATAACAGAAATTATGCATGATCAATTGACTGGAGTCCTTAAAAATCTGTCCAGGATTCAAACCGCAACGACACAGGACAACATTTACTCTCGTCCACAGACAGCTGTCAAGGAGGATGCTGCAAGCGTGAGGACTGCAACAGTTCCATGTTGCATGCAGCTGCTGCAAGCTGTTGGAGATGCTCCGAGTATCTCGTGATCAGAGCACAACTTGATGCAGGCCTAGTGAATCTGATTTGTGGTCAACTGCAGCATCAACAACAACAACAACAAGCAACAGCAATATTCGTCTTGTTAACCCAAAATATTTACACTCAGCCCATCATTATTCGTACACACGTTTTCTAACTATCAAATTTTAAATATTTTATTTGTTTTTATTTTTAAATGTGTAGTGGAAATATTCCTCAATTCATTTGAAAAATAAATTATTTTTTGTATACATATGTAAGTCGGCTGCTTTCTATATTTGAAGGTAAATACTTCAACATTTCGGGTGTACGAATAATTGTTGGGCTGAGTGTATGTGTCGGAATAAGGTTTGCAGATGCCAGCAAACTGCAGCGATTAATTTGCTGCGGTTCTGATAATTTGCTAATGTTAATCACAGTTTGCCAGATCAGCTCCCGTTCCCGTTCCCATTTCCCAATCTCAATCGCATTGCACTGCTGTTGTTCAATTAAAGTAAAGCATCTTAAAAGTAGGGTGAGAAATAAGTACATTGGGATGTTTAGTTCGGACTCTGCCAGTTTTATAGCCAGCAACTGTTTACGATACCATTAAGCTAAACTATGCCCGTTCCACGGGATTGGCTCTGGTGTCTCTGGATTTGCTGATGCCGCAGCTTTTAATGCGTTGCCATTTGTGAGGCAATCGAAACGTGCCGCAAAGTGTATCGATATCGAGCTCGTTTTCGATTAGCTGTGCCTCAAATATTTATTCAGCGTCACGCAGTCGCCATTACGCCCACAGACACGCCCACGCGATAAACACAAGAATGCCGAAATCCTTAATCGCCGTGTGTGCCACGAAATTGCAAATGGAATCAGGCCACACTTTGATAATAAAAAAAAAAAAAATACGAATGCTACCGA
Organism: Drosophila rellima; assembly: GCA_035043635.1. NCBI lineage: Eukaryota > Metazoa > Arthropoda > Insecta > Diptera > Drosophilidae > Drosophila > Drosophila rellima. Next base: position 6,317,635 of record JAWNMV010000811.1, on the reverse strand, counting down.
AAACAAATACAAAACTTTATTAGAAAGACGCTTTGTTAACTTAATAATAATAATATTTGGTCTTGGCCCTAATCCGAGTCTCCGGTTATGTGTATAAATGGCGGTTTGAACTTGGAGAGCTTTTTACCTCCATCAAGTTCAAGTGACGATGAAGCAGTTGAATCCGTCGACGAATTATTGTTTTCCCGCTCCTGATTTTCACTGGCCAAGTCGGACATGGCCTCAAAGTAGCCTTTATCTTTGTCCGGCCTGGCCGCTGACTTCTGAATATGATCCATGGCGGTCTTAAATGAAGTGTTCGCTCTTTGCTTCACATCTCCCAAGCGAGCCCTGTTCTTTTCGTACTCAAACAGGTGATGGACTCCAACTTTGGCAATGTTGCAAGTGCCGTAGAAATAAACTTGATACATTTTCCTCTTTTCCGTTTGCAGGATGCGTGCTGGCCAGGCTCGAAAGCCGCGCACCTTGGCGAACACAAAGTCGCCCACATGGAACTGTTTCACATCCTTCTTCCCTCTGCGACCCATTTGGTTTATAATAAATAAAATGATTTATCAATTTTGCATAAATTAAATTGCGATTCACTAGCTTTGCCGGCGTTGCCAGATCGTTTGTAAGCATGCAACAGTGTTGAGCAACGCGCGTAAATTACAAAAATTAGCATGCCAATCGAAATTGGGTCAAGCTATGTTAATGGTTTCCTAATAAGCTGTGATCAGCTCAAATTGACGATATTTGCATTAGAGTGACCATTTGCTAACATGTCTTTGTGTCTGTGTGTGTGTGTGTGTGCATGGGTGAGTGCTTATAATTCTGTTTAAGATTTTCGCTCACGTTCGCCGTATTATGCGCAAATTGGCTTTTTAAATTGTCGACTTGGTTAAACTAAACGCAGCTACACTTTATGGCCATGTTTCGTGCTGCATTTTAAACCATGCGAAATTCCGCAAACTTAAGTCACTCTCCCTCACCTTCTCCCATTCCCTTTTCAATTATAATTATTGTAATTGTAAAATTGCATTATTTAACAGACACAATTACAACTATATTTTAAAATTTATTCAAAAATGTTATTTGTTGCACCTCCTTTTCTAGTGTCATAAATTAATTGAGTGCTGAGATAAAGTGGCGAAAATATTTGAACATGGACATGATTAAGAAAGATGCCCCAAGCCTAGAGAATGATTTCCCAAGCCTCTAAGAGGGGTCAGGAAATAAGAATTTTCAGATATAGCCAGAGTATTTAAAAACCTTACTTGGCTGGTTGATAGAGGCCCACACCCACTTGACTGTCACTGGACTTGACAGTGCTCAGAATTCAATTAGGAAAGGCAATTTACGATCCGGCCACGAGACATAATACTAATACCAGCAGCACTGGGGAAAGGGGCAGCAACGATAACTGCCTGGCCACATGGACATTGGCCACATAGACATTGGACAGTGGACACAGAACATGGGCCCGTAACCCGCCACAAAGCACATTAAGCAAACAAGCCGAAGGCGGCACGGGGGCATAAGCTACGCATGTAATTTGTAAGTAATTTTTTCAACTATCAACGCACCAGACAAACGACGAAGACGACGACGATGACGGCCACGCACTTTACTAGCCAAAACGCATTACAGGTGGGTAAGGGGAAGGTGAGGTAAGGGAAAGGAATGGGTAGATGGGAGTATGATCGGCAGGCACAAGCCAGCACGTTAAGTTGAAAAAATTAAGTAACGAAAGCATTGAATGGCCAACTGAATGACTCTGGGAACGGGTATGGCAATGGGAATGGCCATGGCCAGCGACAGGCAAAGAGTTAGGCATAAATTATGAATCATTTAGACGCTTCCTTATGACACCAAAACGAAGAAGCCACCAGCTCAGCCCAGTCCCAGTCCAGTCCAGGCCCGACTTTGCCCCATGATACATGGCCAACCAGGCGAGGAGGTGATTAACAGACGACCACGATGACTCTGGCAAGCGACTCTTCTAACCTGACGACTCTCCTTCACTTTGCATTCGATTGCAAAGCTCTTGGCCGAGGGAGAGGAAAACTAACAAGTATTTATGCGATGGTCTCGTGCCTCGACTTTGCGTCTCACTTTGTGCCATTTTATTAGCGCTATTGCCTGGCAATGGCCAACATCAAAATCATCAGTGTTTACCTTAACGGACACCAGTCGATGCCTGTACATATTCAAATCTATTTCCCTGTCCATGTCCAAATATGTGACAATCACAGATCCAATCAGTGCACGTTGTGCGAGAGGCAGGGAAAGTGGAACGAATTTAGGTGTGTGATAAGTTATGGCATACCATAACACCTTTGGCTCTGAGTCGGAGATCTGCACGGTGCGATCTCTCACTTGGCAACTGGTCACCTCACGCACTTCGGAGAAGCACTTTAAACAAAAGACTTAAGACACGAACTTGGCCCCGCAAGTCACAATTTCCTGGGGTGGCTCGAAAGCGCACACCGCACACCTTTTGCATAATTTGCAATAACTTCTGGCCAAGACAATTAAAAAAGCCTCTAATTAAGTGATTAAAAACGCACACAGACATCAAATGGTGGAAATATGCAAGTCAATAAAACAAGAGGCATGCAACCCACAGCTGGCAGCCCCACGCAATTGCGACAAAGAGCGGACTGAAGGGGGGGAGGTGGTGGGTGTACGTGTATCTGTAGTTTTTCCAGGAATAAACACGCTTTTGCATTTTAATGCCGCGCAAATGAGGCGACGAGGCGACGTGGCCAGAAGCGGGACAGTAAACGAGCCGCAGCGGCAGTTGGCAGTGGTCAAAACCGAATGTGTGTCGGGGCATGAGGAGGTGTCAGTGTGCGAATGTACAAGTGAGTGTGGCTAGCACGCACACTCATACACACACGCACACACTCACAGATATAGAGTCATTGGCAATGGCTTGTTTCTGGCTAATAAATGCCTTTTTAATGAATAAATCACTCAGAGATAAGCATCTCTTAATAACGTTCATTTAAAGCAGCGAAAACAAAACACAGACCGGCTAATAAACAAGACAAGAGAAGAAAGAGAAACACACTCACACACACATATTGATGGTAGATGCATATGTATGTGTGAGTCGAAAGTAGCGCCAAATACTTGGCGTTGATTTTGAGCATTTACTTTGAGAAACTTTGAGAGATTGGCGCTAGAAACGCAATACCTGTCCATGCGAACTTCCATCTTTCAGTGGCTGCTGCCCCCTCAACCACCTTTACTCTCTGCCCACCCCTCGTCTCTGGGTCTCCACTTGCGCTGTCTGCTTGCTGTCTGCAAGTGCCACAAATTTATTTGTATGTCTTCTTCATGTCAGTTAGCTGGCAACTACTTACGACGACTTCAACTTCAGCTGGTTGGAGTAGGAGCTGGAGCCGAAGTCGAAGTCGGGAGTACAGCTGAAATACGCAGCTCAACTGTCAGCTCAACTGGCCCGATATGATTTTTTAATAATTTCTTGGCATTGGCATTGCCATTCCTATTCCGAGCACGCTGCGCAAGCAGCAACCGTTCTCAGACTTGTCCAGTGCCGCAATCATCAATGTCAATTAAATGTTAATGCCAAATTGTTGAGATGAGCACTGCGTGTGGGAGTTGACCAGGATACGAATATGGCCATTGGAATGCAAGGTGTCTGCAACAAATGAAGCTATCCCAAGCTCTCTACGAGATAGGAGAAAGACACGTCGGGTCAGATACGCTGACCCTTGAAAACCTGCCACAATTCATTGGCCGTCGCATAAATCTTCAGCTAACGCCTCCAACTCGAAAATCTACATATTAACGCCACGCCAGGCCAGGCCAGGGCAAAGCCAGAATCAACAGACAGCGCCACAATTGGCACAGACTGGACGGTGCCAGGTCCGCGACCCAAAACGACGATCACTTACTTTATGATCACTTGAAAACCAATCAAGCATAATAAATAATATCAGCGAGTGGCACGGGGGGCACAGGTTGTACCCGGCGATATTGAAAATGGCACACACAAACAAGCACACACACACATTAAATTATATTCACACTCTGGCCTCCAGAAAATGAAATGGTTTTAAATGCGAACGAAAGCCAAACAACCACCAACCAACAACCACACGGATCCAAGCTGATCGCGTCGAGATCAGCAAACAGAACAACAACGTCAACAAGCACAAAATAAAGTAAAAGAAAAGAAAATAAATGAAAAGAAGGAGGCAGGATGCGTTCCATGGACCATTAAACATGACTCTGCATTGGCAGACACAGAGACCCCAGTCCCAGTCCCATTCACAGTGCCCAACTGGCCAGAGGTGAAACCTGGACTTGCTCTCGCTCTGCAGGCAGCCACGTCCAGAGTGAGCACAGCACGTTGGACATGGTTGCTGCAACGATCGCTCGCTTATCATCATAACAATAATGTTAAAGTGGCAAAATGGCAAACTATTCGCAAAATGCATAAAATTTATATGCAATCGCCCAGGCAACAGATTTGTTTTTTTTCTATATGTTTGTGTTTCCGCTCGATTTGTGGCCGAATTCTAAAGACGATTCCAATGCCCACTAGCTGCAGGCTGAGGAAACTAATATCAATTCACCAGCTGTCAATTACTGTAAAGTGAATGCCCATTGAGGTGAATTTCCGATTAGTGATGTAAATCCAAACTGCGAATCAAATTTAATATCAAAATGTAAATAGCGACAAAAAATTAATCAATATGTTAATGTATCTTTAAAATATACCGATATGATTCATGATTTCCCAAAAAAGTTTTTAGATAAAACGTAATATTAAATACAATATACACCTGTGCTTCTATGTAAACTTTGACTTGTAAAGTTACTAGGTCAATAATCAGACCAACTTTAAACTTTAATACCTTCGCCAAAGCTGATCCGATTTCCAATTTAATTAATTTTATTTAACTATTTTATTAATATATAAGAAATAAAAAGAAGTGATGAACAAAATAGCCAATTAGAATACTTATACTAATTCATTAATTTATCTAGGATTATAAATATTTCAGTTTAGTTGCTGCGAAATAGAACATGGCAGTTGACAAAGGAATTGCGAATGAAGGAAGCAACTTTAGCGAGTGGGTGCTGCACCGCTCTCTCTGTCGTCCGCCGCTGGTTGGCAATTGCACCAATCCGAAACTGGTAAAGACAAGTTCTATTTTGAACGGGTAGACATTTTGGAGTTGGCTGCAACGAGTGTCTGGTTGATCGCGCTCTTTGCCTATTGCGCATACGCCCCGTCGTCAATACATTTGATGGTCACAATCGACTTAGCTAATCCAATTGAAGGTATTTTCTTGTCTTGGACTCAGGTTGGATTTTCAACGCCCTCTTTTCGATGCCCCGCTAGGTAATAGACTGCAGCGCATAATTTAAAACAGTTATCAACATTGTAAGCTTTGTTGTGGCATCTTAATAATCAAGTTAACAGCAAGGCAAAGCCAAACACTCATCAAAATGATAAAAGCAAACAAATTTGTAGAAGCGTTGAAACTCGTTTACAACACCTCAGGGGAGGAGCCGTCCGTCGCGAGTAGCAAACAACGACCAACAGCAACAACATTGTGGCCATAACAGAAATCAAGTCACAACAAATTTAAATATTTATATATTTCAACATTGAGAGAAGAGAAGAGAAACGACGACTGGCTTACATTTTGCTTTGCCGATTAATTAAAGACTCATTAAGAATTTGTTTAACTCAAGCGATTAAGCGAGCAAAGGGTAAACAAACAAGCAAACTACAATGCAAATAGAAACAACACAGAACATGTGTATCCACAGTTAAATCGAATATATTTAATTTAAATTATTGCCCAAAGTACAACAAAAGACTTAGGCGACAAACTTGTCAAGGCAACAACAGCGACAAGGCAAAATGATCAATCGTATGATTCTATTAATACACAAATTTACAATATATTGTATTTAAGGAAGAAAGAGTTTGAGGATTAAATTTTGTTGGCAGCTTGGTTATATCTTTAACTCTATGCAATTGCTCTTTTAGGATCGCAAAAGCTAGACAAGTTAAAGAGATTATTACAATTTGTTTCAAATCTGTCTATTTAAATATGTATATTCCATATTGTATATATAACCGATGCAGTGTATCCACTAATTTAAATTGTTTCAATAGTTTATTTTGGTTGGCTTGAGTTCATTGGAAGGGCTTGCTAAAAGAGAGCCCAGGGAGATGACGAATGCTTCAGGCCAAGCCGTTGAAAAATTGTTAGCCAAAAGATCAGGCAATGGAATTGAAACGTCAAGAGTCGAAATTGGCTAAAAGAAAAACGACAAAATGTTCGAGTGTTGTCGTTGTTGTTGCTGTCGCTGTTCTTGTTACTCTCCTGCTACTTCCCGCATGAATATTAACACATTATAAGCAACGCGTGCGTTTGAGTGAAAAATTAACCCGAAACGAAACCAACATGTTTGTGGTGCTTCTGCAGCGTGGCGTAAATTATGCAAAGTCATCAAGTCAACGTTATCCAAACATCAATTGCTTGGACTGAGTCTGGGATGTGTTGCCTGGGAAAATTAGCATAAGCCAAGCGATACACGAGGAACAACTCGGATGAACGCTGGCCCCGTAGGGCAGCCAATTCTGTGCAGGGCATGGCATTACAGGAATGCCACATTGATGCAGTCACTTTGATAGCGCGACATTAGCAGCAATTTATATGCAAATGCGTCAGGCAGCCAAGCTGCTGGGATGCAACTGGAGAGTGGACGCGGTACAAGCTGATTGATGGTCCCATTTCATAAGATGAAGCCGGAGCTGAAGCTGCACTGAGAGCGAGAGGGAGAGAGAGAGAGTGAGATCGAGCGATGTATTCAGCATCATTAATGCGAATCATTAGCAATGCCTGTCGATAAGATCGGGTGCAAATTATGCGGCAGCCAGAGCAGCCGAGGTAGCAGTACCAGCAGCATCAATATACATACAAACATTTGCTGCCCCATTCCGAAATGATTCATGACCTTTCTACATATATACATATGCTAAATGGGCGGTGAGTGCGTAATTTTTAATTGCCAATTAAAACTGGTTCAATTAAGTTGTGAAAGCTGCAAAATGTACTTCATTTTCTATCCGAAATGTGCGCAATAGTCCCTTAAATATTTAACAAATGAAATTTAACTTAATCTTATTATGAAATGCGCACACAACTTTGTTTACATTTATTAAAAATTTATCTCATAATAAAGTTGTATCGAATCATTGAGAATAAGTTGGGACGTCACAGTCGACTTTTAAAACAAAACAATAGACGGCGTCTTTACGCTTCCCAAAACTGACAATAAGTGGCGCCACAGCTTTGAAACGTGTGGCAGCATTGGTTCCCATAACAAGATACATTTCGTGTCATGACAATCGAAATCTTTGTTTGAAATTGTCGATTTTATTTTTATTTTTTTAGTATGTATTGATTAGTTCAAATACTACCACCCAAAGTGATAACATTCACTTAAATTTTTTAGACTTAAATTGCGCACTATGTTCGTCGTTCATTATCAAACAAATGTTAACAACAGCTAAATGTTTACTGAAATTAATTGTTGCTGGTATAAATTTATCAGTGATGAAAAAACAAGATTTATTAATTATTTGTTTAATATATGAATTTAAAAATTACAAAACTCCACATTTTACTATTGTGAGATACTTTTGTGCAGAATTGGCAGCACCATAGCGATGTTTGTATAAGTGTGGTGGGAAACGATATCAATTATCGTAAGATATTATTTATCGAGCACAGTAGTACGAAAATAAATGAAGCCTTAAAAGCGATATAATGTAAAAAGTTTCTAATTAAGGCAAGCAGATGGGAGAGAACATAAATTTGCTCCGCGCTCTAATTAACTGTGCAGAGAAGGCGGCAAATATTGCACGACTGTGTCGCTCCAACGAAGAACTGTTGGCACTCCTGATCCAGGAGAAAACTGGAGCTGAGGCAAATGAACGCTTTGAGCATGATTTCAAGACACTGGCTGATGTGCTTATACAGGAAACCATCAAGCATGAGATTGCCGAACTATTTCCAGTCATGCGTGACGCCATACTAGGTGAGGAATCACCGAATTTCACCAACAAACTGGGTGAAAAAGTCACCATTGTTGTGGGCGACACGGAGGATGAAACTGCAGCCTGTCTGGGTGCTGTACTCGGTGACCACAAAGCTGCTGCCGACGCGCTTGCCGGTGAGGTGCATCAGAAGGTCATCTTCGACAACGCTAAGTTGGGCGACATTCCGGAGTTACCAGCTGAGCTTGACTATAGTAACTTTGGCATTTGGATTGATCCCATTGGTATGTGATGTGCAAAAAAAATGTTCTTATATCTATATATCTTTAATACTGTCTTTTTTGTAGATGCCACTGCCGAGTATATTTCTGGCGACAGCATATTCACAAACTTTCCTGGCATCACGTCCACGGGCTTAGATTGTGTTACAGTGCTGATTGGTGTCTACGAACGCGACTCTGGAGTACCCGTTATGGGTATAGTCGCTCAGCCTTTTGGAAACAAGCTAGAGGAGCATGTTTATAGTTCTTCCTTGTATTGGGGTATCTGCTTGTCCACAGTGCAGGCCCACAACTGCAACTTTGCGGCACCCGACAGTCACGAGCGTGGCAAAATTGGCATTTTTTCCAGTTCCGAGGACTCAAAAATACTCCAACGCTTTCTCGATCTTAAATACGAGTTAGCCTTCTCCGCGGGGGCTGGTCACAAAGCGCTTAGAGTTATCTCCAACGACGCGAACGTTTACTTGTTAAGCAAAGGATCCACCTTTAGATGGGACACCTGCGCTCCACAAGCAATTCTACGCGCTTTAGGCGGCGATATACTCGACTATGCTACTAGCGTAGCAGAGCAGAAGGCTGTGCCAATAAGGTATCTCGCACCCGACGCAAATCAAATGGAATCTGACTCTGACTGGAAACGTAATGGGAACGGTTTAATAGCCGTTCGTGATCTTGAAACAGTAAAGGAGCTTCTCCCCAAGTTGAAGGGGGACTGAATGTAGTCTTTGTTATTGCTGTTGTACCTTATTGATGTTTGTATCAAATAAATAATAGATCTCATTAAACCCCATTTGAGTTAATATTTATTACAAAAATTTCCATTTGAAGAACGATATTTACTTTAATTGAAGAAAATTCAATTTAAACGAAAAAATCAAATTTATTCAGAGTTTCGTTACTCGAACTAAATAATGAAATACACATTGGTGTACATTTAATATTTAAAACAAAACATATGGACGCTTTCCATGTCGTCAGTATAATAATAATTTGTATGGAGAAAAGAAAACTACTTCAATTCTTGGGACAAAATTTTGTCCAAATTCGGAATGTTCACCAGACGAGTATTGGGTTCTGATCCTTCCAGTACAGTGCAAACAATTTTATTATTGGCTGTAAGATATTCCTCCAAATTCAGAAAGTTCTTGGTATTGTCGAAGCCTGAATATTTAAAATAAAATATCAAATAAGACTAATCAAGGGACCAAATCTAAGTACTCACCATCTATAAAACACTTTGTGGCATAAACTGTCTGCAGCAATTCGGTCGGAATAGGCTTGATCTTCTTCAAGGGGACCACCTCCGAGTTGCCAAAGTCGCAGTACAAAATTTCGACATTATGACCTCTTACCTTAAGGCACACACCACGGTACCAGGAATTGTCCTCGGCAAAAAGTGTCAAGCACATTTCACCAACGCTGTAAAAGAGAATGATCAATAATAAGCCTATTTAATTGACGACACATTTTAATTACTTACTCGGGCAGATATCCTGGCAATAGCTTGTCGTCGTTGCCAAAATCGGCCACGAGATTTAACAAGTTCTGAAAACTTTCCGCACTCTTCTCGCTGGAAAAGAAGCATGCGGTAAAGCAGCCAGTCTTGTGCAGACCCATGGAATTCATGATCAAAATATGGACATTGCTGCCGAGCGGAGGAAGCTCACGCTTAATGTCCTCAAAATAATGACGTTTAATTTGCTTAGTGCTTTTCTCCACGATAATCGGTGTATTAGGTGGCGTCAGTGGCAGCTGCGGTGATCCAGTAATTTTCAAGGTTACAGGCTGTGGCGCCTGGGTAACTTCCGGCACATGCACGGGTGCTTCGGGTAAGTTTTTAGCCGGTTTCTGACAGACTACAGATGGCGTCAAAATCAGGGGCAGCATACGAGCCACGAGCGAAGGCGGCTCTTCCTTGGTATCTAGTAAATCAAGAGAACTACACTCAGAGTCGGTGAACTCGACCTGCAATTCGGACTTGTCCTCATATAGCTTCGTCAACAACCGCATAGCTGTTGCATTAGGAGGCACTATCTCCGGTGGAAGGCTACATATGTCCTTGATACTCGCGCGGCACTGGCTGACAGGCAAATTTTCCAGAAAAGCACAGGATTTGCGCAAATAGCTTGACGGAACTCGATGCGCAGTGCCAATATCGATGTTGCGTACACCGTATCGGGAATTTTCCATGTCAGCGACTACCTGTAAAAAAACAGAGCATATTGGGTCCTAATTAAATAATATTAGTTTAATTATGTTACTTGCCTTTCCGCGATAAATGCGCCCATTGGGACAGACAACCAGGACAATAATTCCAATTGGTATATCGCTAGACGGGCTAAACGGCAGACATTTTGAGAGCAGACTTTTGAATATTTCAGTGTATTGTTTGGTCTGCACAGAGCTAATACAGATCGTGTGATAATTGTCAACATGCGTGATGTAGACCAAGCCACCGTTCTTGATTGGTTCCTGCCAGTACTTTAAGCCCAATTCAGCGATGCGGCCCAGGAAGCTGTCAACTCGCACGGCGCACACTTGCTCGTTGTGGGCCAATAATGTCGCCTGAGCTTTGTGGAGCTTATCGGCGCTATCTTCTTGAAACTTAATAGTTAGCTCTCCATCATATTTAGATAGTATCTGCCGAAGGGAGCTTGTTTTACCATCTGTGAGCGTGACGGCAAACACGTGTAGTGGATGTTCAAGAAGCTTGTCGGGAATGCGGCGAACTACATTAGAGATCGAAATGCGGCCCTCATCCATTTCATAAACCAAAAACTTTGATGGTTGCTTGATAAAGTCTATCAAAAAGGCACGTCGATAGCCCTCATTGGTAAGCGCTGCCACACAGAAGGTGTGCAAGTTATCCGGAAAGGGTTCATTCAATTTCATAGGCCACATATTAGTCAGAGTATAGTTGAGCTCGTCGTTGAGATTACTTGGCTTTTTAATTTGCAACAGCGCTACTTGCGGTTCATTAAGCGAATCGTTGTGCTTAAAGTTCTTGACTAAGATTACTTCCGGATTACTAGACAGCAATTTTATCGGCAAGTCAAGAGGTATTGCCTTTTTCATTTTTCGTTGAGCCTGATGGATACCATCGACATTCTTGCTACCCAGAAGGCACAATGATAGAAGCATGTTGACTTCCACGTCCACCTGGCAGGCCATCTTCACTCTGAACGCATATGCCCTGATCACGGCCATGCGCGGTACAGCCAAATAAATGTCCTGTACATCGATGGTAGCCACTGCACCGTAGTCAATAAGACGCACCTCGCACGCCGAATTGGATTTCAGGGCCATAACCTCGGCACGATACATTTTTTTATCAAAGGCGATGCAAATCAAGTCGCCAATAGCGATCTCATGAATGTTACAAGGATTCGTGTTCTGCATGCTGCGAGCCATGCAATCGGCAAGACGCTCCAGGCGCTTGGCATTGGACTCTTCAACGATCCAAAAGGAACCATCCTTTTCCTTATACGTGACCCGACAGTTAAAGAACTCATTTTCTGGCGGATTTACATGATCACGCCATTCCGTACTCAACTTGATGACTGGCTTTTGTGCCACTGGCAATCCTTCACTTGAAGAGTTGATCGATAAGCCTCCTATCGTCGATTTCATGCTGCATTTAGAGCTTGCTCGTTCGAGTGGCCTTGGGGCGACATTGCCGCCAGGCTCATGTCTAACAGTTGCTCCCGGTTTCAACGGCTTCCATTCAACCAATGGCCTAAAAAGAGTTCGATGAGATACAGTTGAACAGTGACTTAATATTATTTATATGCATTTTTGTACACAGATAGTATTGTATATGTATAATTCCATATTCGTATATATACATACATATATGCATTAAAAAATTGTGCACGTCAATGAAAAAATATGCACGTATGTATGTTGTATTGGCAGATATGTATGAACATTAACTACTTACGGCATTACGGTGCAAATAAATTTGTGACGCTGCCAATCCTTTCGTTGACAGACATCATTGCAGTAATATTCTCCGCAACGCTGACACGTCAAGACAGATGAATTACCACAAACTACACACGCCATTCCAGTAGTTTCCGAGCTCATAGATAATACCCAAATTTAGATCTTTGCAAGTAAAGTCGTATTTAATGAACACAACACGTGTCGTAAATCACAAATGCAAAAAAAAAAATGGCCGAGCTAACGGTTGTTTCGTGCCGCAAAGCTGCTGAAGAAATATAACAGCGCACAGAATGATTGTTTTTTATGAAAATCATGCAATCCTTCTTTAAGACATAAAAAAAATTTTGGATTACTTGGATCTTTGCACTTTATTAACTGAAGCTGAAATTTTTAAATGTAGAAATTTTTAATACGCACTCCGCATACCACTACTTTCGATAATTCTTCGACGCATTTAGTATCCTAGCTGCGTTCAGTGTTGCCAATTTAGCTGTTTCCCCGCTAGATCTAGCGGGTTGCAATTGGCTAATGCGGGATTAATTGTTAAATAGCGGCTAGCGGGAATTCTAGCTATTTTCCAAGCAAGGTGAAACCACTAAGCAAATAACCTATAGAGAACTCATCCAATACAAATGAATGTGCTATTCGTTATTGCTCGCGGAGCGTCCACTTTCGGCTGGGAAATATTTTGAGAGTGGACGCTCCGACGTCCTAACCATTCTTCAAGGTGGAATCAACCAATATTGAGGTGATTTGTTCCAATACTCGAACGTCCACCTTATTAAGTGGTCCAATCCACTTCGTGTATGCAGCAGGAAATAAAAGATTTTTGGCATTGGCATTATTTGCTCGGCGAATATTTAGGGGAGTATTCGTCTCGATTTAATAATTATCTTTTTCTCCTCCATGTTTTTTTAATTTTGCAATGCACGTCCTCTTTTTTCAACGGTATTTTTTCCGTTAGTTAAGACAAGGCTGCCATCCACGAAAACGGCTGCGAAATAAAAAAACAAGGTGGCAACGGTTCCCAAATAAAAAAAGATATCTTATTAAATGCTTCAATCTGGCAACGTCATATTTGAAACGGTTAGCTTAGCCAGTGCACATGAAAGCTTTATTTACCTCTGCCGCCGACTTCTGTCCCGCTCGCTCTAGTGACTTACATGTAAGCGGACAAGTGAATGCGAAAGCAAAGTGGCTTTTTCTTTATTAGCTGTCAGACAGGGAGTTGTTGGCGGTTGTGCATTGTCTTGCTGTGTGCAACGTATGACGATTCCGTGCAATTAAGCTGCATCTGTGAGTGCTTCTAAGCCAAGACAAATTGTCTCGAAGCGAAGCGTATGTATGTACATACAAATGCTCAAACATTAATGATTGTTCATATGCTTGTGTGGTTGTACAGCTGATTACTGCAGCTCTTTATGCTTACCTACTCACTCTTTGGTAGGCCTGTGTGTTTAATCTTGGAGCAACATGTGAGTGTGTATGTGAGGGAAGTGGGTTCATACATGTAGCTAAATTCAATTTACTGTAAATGCACACATTGTTGTTGATTGCCTTTGGTTACAGTTCGCTAATGAGCTACAGGAGCTATTGAGTCACATAGGCTGATAAAGGCCTCGGCTAACATAAACTTTAGTTGGGCGCAGGCGTCACGCACGCACACACCCACACACGTAAACACGAACTCATGTACTCTATACCCATACATGTACACAGTTAGTGGCTTTAATTGCCATGCTGCTGGGCAAACAGGAATGGGACAACACTGTTTACTTCGCTTGGCGTCGCACGGTGCTGCCGGAATGGGATTTATGTTTGCTGTACATGAATGTTGTACAAACAATTTAGCTGTAACTGTGACACTTACACATATTCGTTCACACACACACTCACACACACACACCACACAGACGTTGGCGACCTCCATTTAACACCAAACGTGTCATTTGTGGCCATTTGCCTGGTTGTTGTGGCATTTTCCTCGTTTGCTTTATAGCGTTTCGCAGCTTTTGTGGTCTATTAAGTGGCTCGAAACAGTAAATCAAAAGACGTACTGCATAATCTTTATGCGACATGTTCCAACATGCCGTATGGGTTTTTTGAGGCATAGCACTTGCCACAAGTGAGCAACAAGCGACAGTATAGCAATTTTAGTTAATGCAAACAACATGCCGTAAAAGTGACACAAAGTGCTAACAAAACAGCTTTAAGTGCCAGGAAAAATGAACATCCTCATATTAACTGAAGTTCATTAAAAGTGAAAACAAAAGAGAAAAGTCTTAAAGCAGTCAGTGCAGTTGGCTGTGCTGCATGCAACAGGGGGCAGCAACAGCAATTTAGTTGCCAACGACAAGACCAAGACTAGACAAACTGGCGAAGTTCAGAACGACGATGACAACGGCAACTGTAGAATGCACACAGAGAAAGTGAGTAAAACTTTTAAGTATATTTTTTTATGATAGAATGAGAATATTACAACCAAGGTTATCGAAATTTAAAATATTATTGGCAAGGAAAGAAAAGTTTTATTTCAATGGTTCGAACTATAAAGCAATAAAAAAAAACCTTGAGCTTTTCTCAATTCTTGTAATTTGTTCTTACATTTTTCCGCTTAAAATAATAGCTGTAAAAATACTTTATATGTCGTATATCTAATTGTTTTATCCATTTAACGTGTATTTCCTTTCTAATCGCTACTTATTTTTTACTGTGTACTCCGAGAACGCAGCACGCGCTGAGATTTTCCAAAGACATTGGACTAAAGCAACAGGAATCCGAACGCGTGGCACACACGTGGATGGACAGGTAACACTCAGCTTGCCACAGTGCATAAAACTGTCTATATAAGGATAAAACTGTCTTTGGGTGCATGTGTGTGTGGGTCTATAATTTTTTATTACGGAGCACATAAAAAGTAACGTTTAAAAACCAAACTGACTGGCGAACTGGAAATGAGCATTGCTTCGCAGAAATAAACAAATTAATAAAAGGCAAATAAAAAAATAAAACAAAAACAGAAGAAAAGACAAGAAAAACACGAGTCATAAATTAAATAGAAACAGCGAAAATTACTTACCCAAAAGAGGCTCCAACAACAAATGTGTCCCCTTTGCTGTGGCTGTCAATTTTTCGTAGCATACACACAGGCGTGCTTCAAAAAAAAAAAGGAGTGGGCGTCGCGACGCTGCTGCTCTTGGTGCCGGCACGGGGCGATAAAGGGAGGGAGTGTGGGAATGAGAACGGATCAGAAGGGAGCTGAGTGCCAGCACGAATAATCTACTAACGATTTATTTGTTGCCGTCGCCGTCGCCGTCGCCGTCGCCGCAGTAGCATTCGGAGTCGCTGCCGACGCTTCTTCTGCTGCTGCTGCTATTTTTGTTACTTCTTTTCATATTTTAACTTACTTTCAACCAAATGCCGACGACGCTGTGCCAATGGGCCATAAAGCAACGGCTGCCGTTGGTGTTTCGGTTCGGCTTTTTCTAGTTCGTCACCATCGGCGCTTGGCGTTCGTTTGCCACAGTCGTGCGTTGTCCGTTGCTCCTGTCGGTCGTGCACGCTCCTGGCAGCTGCCTGACGCTCATTCAGTTCGCCAATTGGTTAACTTGGTCGCGAGACACGTCCAGTGCACACACCTGTACGCGCCACTAGGCGCTCGATTCCTCAGCCAGCTACAGAAACAAGAAACGTAGCAAATTTGCACCTAAATTGCTTTAAATTATCTGCCCAAAATTTGCCACGCGCGGAGTTTACGTTATGGGGATTGTGAGTGTGAGTTTGTGTGTTGTTTACGCTCAGCTGCTGCTCTGGTTGAAAGTGAAGAATAAATAAAAAAAATATAAAGTTAAAGAAAAACAAAATAACCGCTAAGTGTTTTACAAGTTGAAGGCATTAAGTTGCTCGCTCGGTCGCTCGACAAGAGCGTCGGGTAAAATCTCTGGTAAGCATTTGGGCTTCTTTGTTGTGGCCCAAAGTCTTTTAATTGTTACGAGTCGTTTTGGTTTAAAACATATTTATCATATTCTATATAAAGTATAAGGGGTTTTATTCGCATTCACGTAAGTATTTAAGTGTGGCTTTCATAAGTTTACGGATCATTGCGGTGTCCTGCCGTGTCCCAAAGCGTATCCTAATCTTCATCTCTATTTCAGTGCTCTATCCTCAAGTACGTGGTTAGGATTTGTGAAATTCAGCTTTCGAGCTCCCTGTGCCCTGAGGCATGTCAGCAGGTATACCTACGTCACCTCATGGCACCTTTCCAATTCCTTGTCAGTCCTCGAGTCGACAGCATTAACATGTTCCTTTTGCCTAAGCTCAATTGTCCTTTGCGTGTGTGTCGGACGACAGTTTGTCTTGATGCTTTCTGTATTGTTCTCACTCTGCTTCTTCTACTTCCACTTCTTGGCCACTATACGAGTATTCACGCATAAATTTTAATAGTTTTCCTATGCTTTAAATGACCCCTTGGGTAATACTTCAGCTTGTCTGGCTAACTGCTTTTCTAGGTCGCCAGTCTAAGGCCTCCCTAAAATGTATTTTGTGAAAGCCAAGCTAAAAATAGCTCACGGTACACGGTGAATATCCTTGAAAGTGATTTTTAAAATAGAAAATAAATATTTCACGTACCAAAATAGCTCTGACTATGCAATTACGATAGAAAATACGAAGGGATCAGCCCTGGAGGGAGGTACGTTATGTATTTATACATCATGGTTTTCATTTTAAATTTAGAAGATTAATTATTTTGCGGCATATGTAAACGGAATTTATAAAATCAATGCGAACTTACATATTATTATTATTTTTTTTTTAATTTTTTGTCCAAAAGTAGTCTAATAATTTGAATTTTTTGCTTTCAATTTCAATAATTTAATCCGCTTACTAAATCAGAGTGGACCCTAATAGCATGTAAAAGTTGGGTAGTAAAAACATTTTTACCAAATTTCTGCCACATATAAAGTGCATAATCTCATGAATCCGTAAGCTTCTTATTGTAAGAGTCACAAGAACTTATCTACTTGGACGTTTCTATGCTTCTGAACCGGAGTGTGGTCAAACACCTGGCTGTCAACCTGCATTTGGCTGTGAAGAGAGTTTTCCATAGCGCATTTCATTTTAATTAAGCTGCCAAGAGTCACGTACTCCAGTTCGAGTTATTGTGCATTAAGAAACTCTCCCCACTTAATTTTTCACTGTTCTATCCAAAATACAGTTGATTGTAATCTACCTTTTTCGTCCAGCTCAATAGCCAATAGCTCGTGTAAATAAACAACGTTCACAGCTTTTCGGCAATTTGTTAAGCACAACTTACACACACACATACTCCTATGTAAATACTGGTAACCTCAAGGAGAAACTGTGAATATTACTTAACTTTTGTGTTTCCACTCAGTCGTTTGGGCGGGTTACCTAAATTCAGAATCAAATTGTTAACACAACCTGAGGCATCATGTGACCCAAATAGTTCGTGTTTACAATGTAAACTTTCAAATGATTTATATGCAATAATATTTTGCTGGGCCGCAGTTTGGGGGATTGTTTGAAAAGTTATCGTATCGTGTTGCATACAAAGGGGCGCCTCAATAGTAGTTAATTAAACGATTGCCAAAATATGTGCTGCGGCAAAGAGGTTGAATTGTTCAACAACTTTTCCAATCGATGCCACAAAAACGGCGCTAGCAATCCACAAAAAAAAAGTAAGTAAATGAAAGAGAAGAAATAGAAAAAGTTGTTGATTTTGGCAGCGTATATTTAAGTTGTTGCTTTCAATGCCCTTTGAAGTAGTTAATTAAGTGATTGTCTGATTGATGGGCAATCTGAGCTGAGCTAAGCAGAAAACGATGTCTGTGCTTTGATTTTCATTGTATCGAGTATTTAGCTGTGTCTCCTTTCTGGAGTGACGTTTCCTTTGGCTGGGTTTTTAATTGCCAACAACATGCCAAGGGAAGAACCTAACAAAGCTATTAGCAACAGAACAGCAATAACAACTTAAAGCTGTCGATCCTGGACACTGAGTGCAAGAGCCATAACAGAATTAGCCTTGCCCTGCAATGACTTACAATGAAGCAAAACAGGATGAGACTGTTTCATGTTTAGCTTCTGGTTTGATTGATAGTCGAGCAGGTTATAAAATATTGGACGGATAACATGGCTTGTCTAAGGTCAGCACATGAATTATTGAATTTCGGTTTGAAATTGGCTTTAAGATTGTTTTAAAATGATGAAATTCTTCACCTAGTTAGTAAAGGTACTTGTATCAATCAATTGTCTACTTTAACATTGTTTTCCTTTTAGGCTAATGGAAAATTAATTCGCGTAACTGTACTAATTAACATTGTCGATTTGCATATGTAAATTGAAGCATTGCTGCTGAAATGGCGTCAAAGTTATTTCACATTGCTCATACGCATTGTAGTCCAGTTGCGACATTCTTATTTGCATTCCAACTATAACAGACACTCAAAGAGACACACTGAAAGTGTTCTGAATATCAAGCAAACAGACAGAACAGACACAAATAGATAGACTGATAATCAGACAGTCGGACTGTAGACGAGTCCATTGTCCATTGGCTCCACGGGTGTCCATGTCTGTGTCCTTTGGCTGCTAATGGTTGTGCACCCAATGCCAGTGCCTGTCAGCTGGAATTTCGTTAGTCAAACGTTTGTCACATTTGTCGCACGTTTTTGTTGCCAGTGTTTGCTCGTTGTCAGCTAAAAATACAAAGCCAGCGACAGCTCGTTTTATGTATCTGAGAGATACACACCGTCATCATCATTGGCGCTAACCTGGCGAATGTATATCCATACTGCCAAGGATGTTACTGTAGGCAGCAGCTGGTTAGTTGGTTAAGAACTGCCTGACTGACAGACTCTCTGACTAACTGACTGACTGACTGACTACTGCTGCGCTTATCTAATTATAGCTTCATTACGACCACTGCGATGAACTTAACGAGCAAATGGAGCGCTCGTTGTAGGTGTAACCGGGCTCAGCCTCTGAAGGCCAGAGCCTTTGAGGCAGCCTGCTGCTGTTCACTAGGTCTAGGACATGTGCAGGCATCCCTTGGCCCAGACAGTTATTTATTTTCATCATTATTGCTGGCAATATTACAGTTAGATAGTTTCATGGCCTCTTTACCTCTCGCGTTGATGCTGATGACAATGTAATAATATTGTAATCAGACTGAGCTGCATGTCAATAGTCAAAATAACAGGCATTAGATAATAAGCCCACCCATATAGTTGTCGGCTAACAGCAATTGAGTTCATTAACTTGGTCAAGGAGAGGCAGGGGAACTATGCGAAATTTCGTTGTTATATTTGCAGCAGGCGATCAACATCGTCAAATTGAGAGGTGGCTCTCACCTGGCTACATTGGCAAATGGCAACTCAAATGTTGACTGACAGCATACACTACACTTATACACACACACACACACACACACACTCACACACAATTCGCCACACCCAGTGCTATTATTTTATTTTATTTGATTCGATTTACCCTCGCATTTCTCATTGCACTTGCCTTGCTCAGCTTTTGGCTTTTGTTGTTAAATCGTTTGTCCATTACTTTTTTTGTTTTGGCGCCTCGCTTGACGCTGATTGAATACAAATACAAGCACAAATACACATAAACAAATGTCGCCCACCTGCATGTAAATACAAACAAATGCTTTAATATATGTACCATCGAATGATGGCATGTCTGGCAGCTGCCTTCACCTGCCATCAAGATTCCAAGCTCAGCGAGCGAGCGACGCTGGAAAATTCGATTTTCAACATTTGCTCGTCTTTTTTTTACACTTTTCTCACTTTGTTTTTCCTCTTGGCGACGCCATTGTATGTTTTCGATGAACTTCTCTCCTGAAAATCAAAACACGTTTAAAATCTGTGTAATTCAGATACCCTGCATTTTTAAGAGACGTTCTTCTTATCTGTATTCATTTCTGTCCCTGACTTAAACTCAAGTTCCATCACAAAAATTAATTTAAAAAAAATATAGTGCCTTGGTCCATGTCTATCTACATCTATCTATCTTTACGTCTATTCGAATACGATCGATTTATTTTTACATCTGTATTAAAAAATCAGCATATTCTATTATTATTATCTTATTCTATTCTATTCTATTTAAGTTCTTTTCCATACCTATTAAGTATGTATGCCTTTTATTTAATAATATTAAAGTGCGCCCAAAGTGTTCATTGCTTTAAAAAAAAGTACATAATCTGGAAATATTGTAATTTCAAATAGTAATCATTAAGTGTTTACAAATAAGCGCATACCATTTGTTGCTACTTTTAAGGGTATACAAAGTAATGGTTGGTAGGTAGGACATTTGGTCCTTGGTCCTTGGATGATGTGACCACCTCAGCAGCCATTGGCTTGAAAATTCCCCGTGGAGCTTTTGACTTTAATGGCGTTGGGAGTTAAAGTATATTGACATGTTATGATGCGTGGCCAAAACCAGCGGGCTCTCACACACGCCAGACCCTAAAAGGCATTTACACACACACACACACACACACACACACACACATAACCACACAAACAAACATACTGTGATTGTGTGACGCGTGTACAGCAGCAATTTTATAAGCGCTGCGTGCGTTGCTTCTTAAGGGGCGCTCAGGTTCATTGAGTGAGTCTCGCTTTTGGTGGCGACTCCGATGTCTACTTCACAGTTTTCCAATATTAATTTAATCACTTTAGTTGCAGATGCCATTTTATGAGCCCTGCTACGAATTCGAGTGCGAGTACTCATCACAGTTTTGTCCTTCACATCTGTACTCGTATTTGGCTTAAAGGTTTTACACTTGCGACGGCTCAATTTCTTGGTCTGCTTTGTGTGTTTGGCAACAGGAAATATAGACCGCAAATCGAATATCACACAAAAGCCATCAGCCCAGCGGGTTGTGCATATTCCTCTCATTGTTGTTGCTCCTGTTGTTGTGGTTGTGGTTGTTACTTTATGTTATGTGTACGTGTATTGTGTATTGTTTCTTGTCAGCTTGAATTTCGTGATTTTTCTCTTGCTCGTTGCGATTGCCGTTGCCGTTGCCATCGCTTTTCCTTTCGCCTTTTGCCATTGCCTGTCAGCCAAATAACAAATATGTATTTTCTGTCGAGCATTTTGCACAAAGCGCAGCTCAGTCTCTCCATTCAATATGCTTGCCAGACCTTGCAAGGTCTTTAAAGTGGGCGAGGCACACGATGGGCGGGACTTGGGCGAATGGGGGAACTAAGTTGTGTATGACCTTTGCTGACAATCGAAGACCAAATCGCATTATATACATACATACTATACGGAGCACCAATAAAAGTTAAATTGTGCGCCATATACCGAGCATTCAATAAGGGATTTCATATTTGTCTTTTTAATATTTCATCGGAGCTTTGAAAAGGGTAGCTACCGGAGAAACGAATGACGAGAGACGGTGGGCAGGAAACGAACTTCGCCAATGCGATTTATCAACATGGACAATAGATATTAAATTTGATCTTGTTCCTGCACGTCTTCCTATCAGACGATTACGATTACTTATTGAATCTACTTGCATTGCGATTCTGTCAATAGTTAAATTGGTTGAGATAGCTTAAACAATAAAAAAGTGTCAATTATTAAAAATTATCTATATATGAGAAATATTGACTTTCTGGACTTTCAAAGAGCACAACTTTAATAAAACTCACCCGATTTCCATGAGGAATGTCTTATTTTTCATAATATTAGCCCTACTTTTAGTTTGCATTTAAATTTTTTGATTCTAAGACAACTTTTTTTTTTCTCGAAAATTGACGATTCTTACAGTGTTACCCCTTTACATTTTTTGAAAATTTTCAAAAATTTTAAAATTTAAATTTATGCCTTTTATTGATTCCAGGTGATAAAATTAGGGTAAAAAAGTAGTTTTGATCAAATTTCCACTTTTTTTCTTTAAAATCTAAGCTAAAAACTGCAAAATTGTCTCTGTACATAGTACATGGTACTCTTATGATTTGAATAGATTCGACAAATCTTGATGGATTTTCAAAAGGAATGCCCTTGCTCGCTTCACTCGCCTACCCCCGGCTCCCATTTCACAAAACCATTATATCCTTTTTGACCATTTTCAATGGGCACAGGGTATATAAATGCAGAGCTTACATACTCATAAAAACCTAATTACTTAATATTAGACAAAAGAGTAGCATTGCAATTTTTTGAGTCTGGTTGAATTTTGTAATTTTTGTTGCCCAATACTTAATATTTATTAATATGTATAAGTAATTATTATTTCTCTTATGTACATTTTAATTTGGGATTAATTTAATTTATATTTGTATATCTATTTGTTCCGACATATTAAAGAAAGCAGCAGCTAACATTTAACCTTCCCTTTCATATTTAATATGCCCACATTTAGGACTGTCTGTCTGCCTTTGAGTCAGTCTACATTTTAGGCTTATTAAATTTGATATTTACGTTCGGGATGCGTGGGCCTGACCATAAAAAGGAAGCAGTCCGTTCAATGAAAACATGGGCATATACAATATGAATATATTGGTACGTAAGTACATAAGTCGATTAGGTGTGTGTGTGTGTGTGTGAATTTGATGTGTGGGTAAATAAAAATAGCACGGGAATCTTTAAGAAGCGAACCATTAAAGCTGTTGTGTAAGGAGTCACTTCAATTGAAAATTAAATATTTATGAGTATTCATGCTTTAACTTGAATAATCCAATTCTATTCTGTAAAAAAATTACGTAATAGCTGCTAATGGCGGAGAGTGAAACAAAAATGACAGAACTGTATAAGGAAACGGAGCCAAAAGTAAGCTTTTCGAGGGCAGGCAGTTCACAACCAGACATTCATACGCACTCACTTGGTACGAGTAAATAAAATAAGTACAAAATTGCACTCATATTAGGCATCAAAATGCCATAAAATGTGCCGGCATTCATACACTCGAGTGTACTTGTGTGCGATACGCAGATGCCATAAAAAACCAGTGCCGAAAAAAGAAGCAACACAACAAAAGCAACAAAACCAACAAGAACAAGGGCAACTCTCACAAGTTGAGTCAAGTCACGGAGCATAGCAAACTTATTTTGGGCAACCTATGTATGTATGTATGTGTGTATATGTGAATCGATATGTAGCTGTG
The DNA here is from genome assembly GCA_035043635.1 of Drosophila rellima. Taxonomy (NCBI): domain Eukaryota; kingdom Metazoa; phylum Arthropoda; class Insecta; order Diptera; family Drosophilidae; genus Drosophila; species Drosophila rellima. The sequence goes on along the minus strand of JAWNMV010000811.1, from coordinate 6,294,216 downwards.
CGTGTGTGTGTGTGTACGTGCAATGCAAATGCCAATTGACATTCCTTTTGACCGACCAAGGAACAATGTCATTTCAATTTCAATTCGTAAGCAAACGAAAGCAAAGCGAAGCGAAGGTCGCACGCCATGAAAAGGCCAAAGTCATCCGACTTAGGTGATTGACTTGAACGGCATCCAGACCGTGCCGTATACGTGATTTCATGGTAATGATAGTGCTCCGATATTGCGGAGCTGCTGCTGTTGGCTCAACTGCATCAGCTACTCGAGCAAAGTTTCTGTCAGCGCACACGAGATAACCACAGCAACCGCAACCGCCACCGCCTGTGACCTTTCCACTCCACCCTCCTCTCGCCCTGAAGGCTGTCTACAATTTTGCGCTTCGTTTGTCAATGTCGTCTGTGTAACTTTGTCGTAGCTTTTTACTTCTTTGGGCCATGTAATCAATTAACGCTAATGAAGCTGCGCATTCTGTTTGCCTCTCACTGTACGTAAGAGTGTGTGTGTGTGTGTGTTTTCTATTATTTGTATTACTTTAGGGCGAGTGCAATCAGCAGCAGCAGCAGCAGTTGCAGACCGTCTAAGCAGCGCCGCCACTCAAGGTCAAAGCTAAAAGGTGCATGCGGCTGATAGGCGCCACCGTCCAAGGGGCCATGTGGCACAGGTTGCACAGTCAGCTTGGCAGTCAGTCTGCAGCAAAAAAACCAACCACTCGCACTAAGAGCAGCTTCCTCTACCTACCGAGTACACACACAATCACGTACACACACACACTCACCCAAACAATCAGCACAAAAGTAACAACAATTGAGGCAAAGTACTTTCCTGTGCTGCCAGCGATGCTTTCACTAGTATGCCATTGCTAGCAGTGCCACGCCCACATAATAGCAACAACATGGGTAACTGTAACTATGCTGCTCTTGTTTGCAACGAGCTCTATGCCACACGACCCACCATGCAATTGTTTGTGTCCTTGATAAGGATGCTTCTTTTTCTATTGTTAGCTTGGCATTTAAAACAAAATGCTCACCGCACTCGTCTCTGTCGCAGTCGCTGTCTCTGTCTATGTCCCTCTCCCTATACCTGTCTCTTTTACACTCACATTTAAAAGCCAGCGGCTTTTGAGGTACAAATATGAATGTATGCGAGTATGTCTGCCTATGCTTAGTTGCACTCGGAAATAATTTAAAATACAAAATCATGCGGAAGACAGACGCACTGCGGCGGACACAGACACGGATTCATTTACAGACACATGAATACGATGCTCAAGCTCAGGGCTGCTCAGTCGTGTTCAGTTTCCAGTTGCGCCTTTGTTGCCCTTGTGGACATCTGTCTGTTACACACACACCCACCCACATATGCACACATAATTATATAGTGAGACAGGTGTGCGTGGCTTGCGGCATTTTTCGACGGTACCAAAATAATTTGTCAACAAAATATTCTAAATATTTGTTAGGCATCATCTCATGTATACTCGTATCAATTAAAGCGTTAAGAACACGTTTTGCTCGTTTATTTTTGGCATTGTCAACATCATCGTCAAGGCAACTTTGTCTGCATATTTTGCAATTTCCTGGCGCTTTAAATTTGTTTTAATGAATCTGTGTTCGTGCGTAAATTGTGTAGCAATAACTAAAGTGTTTACTTGCCACAGAGACAGCGACAGCAAATTGTTGGCCGACAATAGCAAATATTTGCATATGAAATATCAACAATCACACCACATCTATGCATCTCAGTGTATGTGTGTGTGTGTGTGTGTGTGTGTGTGTGTGTTTGTGTATAAACACATCAGTCACTGAGTTGTCTGACATGACTTCTTTGCACTTTAGTCAAATAAATTATGACAACCAACAACAGCAGCATAACATGCCCCGAGGCACGTGTGTCCGCTGACCGCGTCTATCCACACACACACTCACACACACACGCTCCCACACACATACTCTGGCTTACCCGTAAAAACTGCAAATAAGCTAAAATATTCATCAGTTTACGCGTTTTCACTGAAACGTTGCGCTTAAAAGTATGCAATGTTAAATGGCAAAAAGCCAACGCGGCGTATGCGCAACGTGACACAAATTGCAGATGCTCGCAACCCAACATACAAAAGGCTTTACTCAGCCTGCTTGGCAATATTCCTTTTTTTTGCAACTAAGTTAATTTTTTTTCCATATCTTTCGCTCGAAAATCCCTTTTTATGCACGAACAAATTAAACGAATTTTTATCCATCTCGAAAGTTGAAAATCCTTTCGAAGGTTACACATACAGCTGACTATGTGTAGCTGTGAATGTGTGTGCAATGGCTGGAATTAATTAAAAATTGTTCAAACGCCATTTCATGTTAATTGGAAACAGAGAAAAGCATTACGCACACTTGGCCACCTGTCTAATTGTCATTCCTTAATATGTGGCCTAGATATATGTAATTTAAATATAAATTTTACAAAATTTAGTAAACAATTACCCAAGCAAAAGGGCTTGACTAACTAGTAATTTTACAAGTGCGTAAATTTTAACCGATTTTAATGAGCAAAATTGAGGCTGCATCCACATTGTCTTAAATTGGTGCACTTTGAATTTTAGCTAAAATTAACGATTTTTTCGTGCTTTATTCTTGATAATTCCAGCTTCGACTTGGCTAAAGATTTTACTGAGGTTGCTAAGCCCCGGCACGTGTGCACATTCATGCGAATCAAGCTCAAATCTCACAGCCGAAAAGAGTATAAAATTACATGGAGTTTGTTAGTAAAAAGTTCCTTTTTTTTGTCATTCAATAGACATTTACATGCAAAATCTCATGGTTAAAGGCTTTGCCCTGTGTGTGTTCAATCTCTATGGATTTGACAACTAATTGGCAACTCTTGGTATTATTTTCACTACTAATTTTATTATATGCATCAGCAGCTGTTCAATTAGTGTTAAATTTGGTTTAATTTTGGGCTTCTGTTGTGGATTATGCGATGAACAAATACAAAGCTAATTGGGTCAGCCTGCATTTAAATGTAGATTGCAGATCAAAATTGAGTTACTTTAGCTATTTATAATTCCGAAATTTAAAAAATATTTTGTAATTTGTTATAATTAACAATTGACAGCTCGACTTGACATTGAACATTCGCATTTCCATTAGCGTTTGCATTTGCGTACACATAAATACAACTGTGTGGCTTCAAGGTATGCGAGTCTATTTCCGGGATATACTCTCGTTCCAGAAATCTTGCAATAAATTTGTCTACTCTTCCGCCCTCCCTCTTCTTTCGCTGTCATCCGCATCGAAAAACAGAGAAGGAACCGCAAGAGTTTTTGTTGTTGCCATCGGCCAAATGTGAAATGCCACAAAAATGCAAGCTGGAAATTTTATACTCTGCCCTCTGCTTTCAAGTCATGTTGCCCTGTGTGTGTGTGTAATGCTGTGTGTGTGTGCGTGTGCGAGTGTTATGCAAACTAAATTCAAATTGTGTACAAAAAATGCTATTCACAAATTTGTAACGCGTATTTGAGGCCATTTTGCAGGCAATGCAAATAATCGTGTGGCTGCAATTTAAAATGTAAATGCTCGAGGCCAAGGAGATGGCCAACTAGCTGGTCAGTCTGTTAGCACAGTACGTATACGTAATATATACTGTGTGCGTGTGGCATTTTGAATGTTGCATGCCGCCTTGTCATAATCAACTGAAGGCAAAGAACAAATTAGTCGAAAGAGGATAAGAAGAGGGTGCTGGGAGGAGACAGAGTCTGGGTGTCAGACGGGTGGATGAATAATTGAACTGTTACTTCCGCACTGACAGTTGATTGCTGGCAAGGTCACTAAAATAGTGATAAGGGTGTATGGGGAGGGGTAGGGGACAGGAAACCCATACGCCATACAAAACTTGCAAATTTCTTTCCCAACAATTTCCCAATTTTTCCTGTTTCCTCGTTTGTCGCTACTGCCTGACCACAGTCGCTTTGTCTGTGCATAACTCGAGTCGCCCAATTAGTTTCGATTCGTTGGCATTTGAATGATTTACGCTTCGGGTTCGATTTGCTGTCTACTGAGCAAGAATGTTCGCTTGATTTCATTTGTCGTCCTTTTATCTAAGCATCTGTCTTCCGCTTTGTCTCTGCCATTTTTAGCACTCAATTAATTCACATCCAAAACAAAGACCCAAGCCCTAAGTTCTGTGTCCATGTCCCCATTCTCATTAATACTCTCCTGATAAATGACCCAAGATTGACCGCTTAGTCAAACCCAACTCCGAATGCAAAATCAATTAGCATAAGAAGAAATTGGAAAACGGTCAGAATTCCTTTCTCCTTTTTTGGCTTGCATAAATAAAAAACTTAATTAAAAGCCGAATAAAAAGCGAGAATGTAATTAAAGCCCAATAACAACTGACCCAAGTCCGAATCAAGTACAACAAACAAGCATTCGTTGTCCTAATATAAATATCTGTTTAGTTCTCTTGGTTAAGTGTGTGTGTGTGTGTGTGTGGTTGTATGTACTTATATATAAGTTTGTGGGTCATGGTTTGGCTACGTCTTAGGTTTCCCGCACAAAGCAAATACGCGTAGCTGGCTTTTGACTTCTTCGTCCAATGCCCAGCTGTAAATAAACACCGACAAATTCAAATAAGCAAGAATAAGTACGAATAAATAACTTATAAGCCAACAAGAGAAAGAATATCCGAGTCGCCCGAGACGCCAGTGATGCCTCTGACGCAAGTCTCAGCAAATCATTCTCCATTGCACCTCAACAATGGCCAGGCGAGAGCCCAAAAGAAATGAAATGAATCACAGTCCGTCACAATGTGAATGGAGCGACGCGTCGTGTGAATGAACCACTGACCCACCCACGCACCCAACCACAGAACCGCGCCCATCATCGCACAGTGGTCAAAAATATGCCGAAATCTCAGTCACCACTTAAGGCAAAAAAATCTTTTTAATTGATTTGAAATAAATATGCTTTTTATAAATTTTACATAGAACTTCTTACAATCCAAAGAGTATCTTAAATACAAATTAGTTTGCTATTTTCCAACAACGAAATCCAACAACAATTCCTCAGAAATATTTAAAAAGAGTTTAAAATTGTCTAATCGATTGATAGTCCTTATGTGAAGCACAAATCCTTAAAACATATCCCTGTACATTTTAACAATAATATTCTTAAATATAAATTTAATATATATTAGGCTGTATCTTCAGACTCACACTGATGTTTTGCCTCAGTGTGCAGCGACCTTCTCCTATTGAATGAATGAATCCCAAAAGTAAACAAGCGCAGCTAAGTCCCAGATACGTTAACAACAAATAAAAGGCGAAAAGAAAAAGAAAATACAAAGAAAAAAAAGAAAAAGCGTGAAACGCGCAAGTCGCTCAACAATCTGGATCGAGGGAAATCTGGGAATCCAAAGCTGGGCAGCCAAGGACTGGCGGCTGCTTGTGGTGTGGTTGGAAAAGTGTCCTTACCTGGGAGCAGCTGATGGACGAGTGCGAGTCTGGTGCCTGTGAAGAGCAGATGGGCAACAAATCTCAATTGACTTCATATATATTGTATATATGTACATATATACCCTGTCTGCCCCTGAAGCCGCTAGGACACTTGTGAGGCAGCTGCAAGCTATTATGCCGTTGTTCTTGTTGTTCTTGTTGTGCTTGTTGAGGTTGTTGTAAAGCATTGTCAATGCGTTTGACAAAAGCACTCGGCAGGCAACAGAGCCCAACATGACAGATTTCAAGAACTTCTCATTCTTTTTTCTTTTTGTCGAATTTTATTATTGATTTAAAGTTGAGTTGAGCTGTGGAAGTGGAAGTGGAATATGAAAAGCAAGTTCGCGTTTTTCTGTATGCGTGTCAACACGAAATACATTTACCTAACTACATAACACACACAAACCCCCAAAGGCTTTTCATTTCGTGGGTTACACACTCAACTTGCAAGTTGGAAGCCACAAATATTTGTTTAACCGGAAGTAAATCAAAGTCTCGTAAGTTGAACACATCTGCAAATAAAAACATCAATTGGACATTTGTTGGCTTCGTTAGATGGCAAGTCGATGGCAAATCTATTTCTCTGAATACACAGATAATTTCGAACTTGACGTACGCTAATGATAAGAACAAGAACACGAACAAGAACAAGTTTATGGAATTGGAGTAAGGATAAGTATAAAATATTGACAGGCAACAGCTGTCGGCTGGGACGAAAGCGGAAGGAAGTGAATTTTGTCGCGTTTGCTGGCGCCAAAAGAGAAATTCGCTTGGAGCAGACACATTGACGCTATTTATGGCAAATTAAACCAATTGAGTTGAGCTCTGTTGGCTGTGTGGGATTAGGTCGGGCAACTTGAGAGCTTTTTGTGTAGGTAGCAATTTCTATTACGACTACGAGCTGAGGCTTTTGTGCTTCGGAATGATTTTAGAATTTGGGTAACCAACCGCCTGAGGTTAAACAATTTGTACAATGCCATCAAAGGCGCTAGGTGTTTATGGGCGGGTTTGCATTTACATGTTGTAGTGAGCAGTGAGTGGCAGATGGCGAATGGCAGACAAATGGTAAATTGATACAAATCGAATGATGATACTCACACAATGCGGCAATCAAATGAAATATGAGCACTAATAAATCGTTTATCTTTTCAATTGCAGACTTGGCAAGCGACTGCCATACTAATGGCCATAATAATAGTCAACAGCAGCGACAACGGCAGCGGCAACGGCAACAACAACTGACAACTGACAACAACAATAACGATTGCAAACAGAATGCCCCTGCGTGTGGCAAGTGGCCCTAACTATGCTGTAGGACAACTTCTACAACAATTCAGCAGCGAGTGGCAAGCCAATAATTGCATTCGATTCGAGGACTAACTTTACCCCTAACACACACACACACACACACAGAGACAGACACCGTGCAGCCACAGCAACAATGACCCTAACGGCGACACCAACAACAACAACAACTGCGGCACGGGCAATCTTCGCGACTCACGATGGGGCAAGGTCGTTGGCAAAGGACGCACAGCTCAAGTCGCTGCTCCTGGAGGCATCTGCAACGCATGCGAATTATTTGAATTTCGTTGCCGATGGACTCATCGATGGGGAGGAGGGCATTGGCAGTGGTGGCAGCAGTTCCATCCAACTGGACAGCATTGGCGCTGGGCAGGCACAGGACAATGGCAGTGCGACGGCAGCTGATGAAGAGGGCAGTGCGCATTTAACATTTGTCATCGTCAAGTGTTTCATTATCGGTTTCATCATCCTGGCCGCCATTCTGGGCAACATGCTGGTGATTGTGTCCGTTATGCGGCACAGAAAATTGCGGTGAGTCTCTGCCTTTCTGACTCTCAGTCTCTTCACAAAAACAGCAACAGCGAACATTGGCATAGGAGCTATTCGTGCTTCAGTTACGTGTTTATCAAGCTGCTTTTTGTTTACGGCGCAATTGTCTGTTTTGGACCCTGTGCTTCTAAAGTGCAAAGGGTATATTCAGTAAAAAGAAGGACGATTCTGTCAATAGAAAAATTGGTTGAGATAGCTCAAACAATAAAAAAGTGTCAATTATTGAAAATTATTAATATATGAGAAAAATTGGCTTTTTGGACTTTCAAAGAGCACAACCTTAATAAAACTCACCCGATTTCCATGAGGAATGTCTTATTTTCCATAATTTTAGCCCTTCTTTTAGTTTGCATTTAAATTTTTTGATTCTAAGACAACATTTTTTTTTCTCGAAAATTGACGATTTTTACAGTGTTACCCATTTACGTTTTTCGAAAATTTTCAAAAATTTAAAATTTAAAATTTATGCTTTTTATTGACTTCAGGTGATAAAATTAGGGTAAAAAAGTTGTTTTGAGCAAATTTCCACTTTTTTTCTTTAAAATCTTTGCTAAAAACTGCAAAATTGTCTCTGTACATAGTACATGGTACTCTTATGATTTGAATAGATTCAACAAATCTAGATGGATTTTCAAAAGGATCCTTTGACTTCCTTCTGCCTGTTACATACATTTCACAAAACCATTATACCATTTTTGACCATTTTCAATGGGCACATCTCAGAGTCTATATGAGCTAAATCCTAAGCCGAACAAGCTTACGACCACGAATCAAAAGAAACTTAAAAAAAGGAAATTTTAGGAGATAGAAACCTTGGCACACCTCAAGCTTGTTATTTAAGCGAGCTATGCTGAAATTTGGATTTGTAATTGTTGTTCAAATTATTTGTTTTATTATTATTTTCATTAGGGTAAATTTTTTACAAATCAAATACATGGTCCCTCAAAGCCAAGTTCGCTGCAAAGTTGTCTGTCCAACTTGTTTTATTATTGAATTGTTAGCCACAATGATGGTGAGATGTCAGCGGCGCTGGCAAGGACATGGCCAAGGTCTATAGACGCTTTGCGCCTTTTGCCTGTGGGCGCGTTAATCCTGTGCGCCATTACTTTGTCATCATTTATCATATTTTGGGCAATTTGCGTGCCAAAGGAATTGTCGTTATCGCAGCGAGAGTAAGGTGTGGTTGTTTAATTTCTTGACCTGCCATTGGCATACTTTTAGATGGCACTGTCAAATGTCAGAAACGTGCGTAATTACATCGAATATGTTAATAACCAAAGGCGTTCACATTAAAATATTGTGGGCAATATCAAATGCCAGAGTAACAGACCATGTTGTGGTATTTCATTTACGAGCATCCATATAAATTTGTCAAAATATACATACCTAAATACGTGCTACAACTGTAGTGTTAGGTGTTGGTTTTTCCATAATTTTGTACGTGTTTCAGGCGCAAATTCATGTGTTCTACTCGCACATTGTTGGCATTTAACCAGCATGAAACTCACACATATATGTACATAGTCTGGTGAGGGGCGGGTCACGCCCACATGCCTGACATGCCTAAGGCATTCAATGTCAAGGCATAAACTCTTAAAGCAGCCAAAGAAAATGATTCCGTCGCCTTGGCAACAGCACAGGTAGACGAAAAGAGAATGAGACAAGGCCTTAGACGAGCACCTGACATTTGTGAGGCTCATTTAACTCATGGACTCATGGAATGGAGCTGGGCAATTTGGATGCCAGGCAGCATTTTTATCTGACTGTGGCCCATTTCAACTGTTTTGCCTCGTTGCGCAGTTTAAATCATGATGGCAAATTAAGTCTAATTATGCTTAACATGCATTCCTACTTAAGCCTCCATCTCTCGTCCAGATGAATCGCACATCCAACCATTGGCTGTTCGCATAACGCAAATAGTCGAGCGTTAATTTAGGCCTCATTTAACCAGGTCCTATTACCAGGGCTATAAAAATGCACACACGGAACTAAAGAAGAACTTCCAAGGGCCAGGCTAAAACCCAATCCTAGGTTTGCTAATTAAACAAACTTGGCTACACCAAATTATCTCGAATATGAGCTGTTAAAGCTGAGATACGTGAGAGTTATAAAGTATCTGAATACTGCTGCGATTTTCTTATTTGTAGTTAACTTTAGCTGCTCTTTAAGCATAATTGTTTGTGTCTAGTTCGGAATGGGAAAACTGTCAACTCATAAATCTAATTAAACTTGTCACCTATCAGAATCGACGACGTCCTTTCAACTCTTCTACCTCTCTCTCTGTTCTCGGCTCGTCATTTTAATCGGCTTTAAAGCAACACCAAGATACTCTATACCCAAACAAAGGGTATGCAAGACTTGGCATAAGACTTGTAATTAATTTTAAGAGACATCTCTAATTAAAATAAAAAATATATACAAACATCTCGTTAATTTTTTTAATGTCTACTTAAGTTATCTGATAACTATTGTTATACTAAGATTATAAAGTAATTTTAAAATTTTAAGTTTATAAGTTTCTCTTATTTATCAAGTATAATTATTTGTTTATTTGTGTAGGGTATTTGTTTATCTGCTCCCTTGAGTTCAGTTGGCTTTTCTTGTTAGCCCATTCATTCTGATAGCGATGTTGGTATTTTGCCTTGTGCCTTGTGCACTTTTGCGGTAGTTAAAGTTTACCCAGTCATCAGATGTCCGCCTACTGCCATCTGCACATCTCCGCATCTCCACATCTTCTCCTCTTACCGTCTTCTCACTTGCCGTCTGTCTTCTGCCAACTGCGGCTGGTTCCTGTTGGTTGTAATTAAGTTTGTTTGTGGGGGAAGAAGGAATTGTGGATGATGTTGGAAAGTTGCTTTTTTTTTGGCTTGTGCTTGTGCTTGGTTCATTGGCCTAGTGTAAAGTGAAGTGAAATATGAAAATTTAATTGCCTGCTATTTAAAGTACGGGAAATTAAAGCTGTAATCAGTTTTTCGGTATTGCGCATACGCCGTGTGCTCATAATTGAGTTATGAATGCTGCGGTTGCTGTTGTTGTTGTTGTTGCTGCTGCTGCTCCTTCTACGATATTCAGTTAATTATCAATTAAGTCATTAAAGAACGACATCCAGTAACCAACCGACTGTCACATGCGGCGTATGCGTAATATATGTTCAACATTCTTCCCTTCTTCACAAATTAGACTCGAATGTGCATTGTTTCAAAACTCAATTTGGATAAAACTTTTGCACATTTTCCTGCATTTCCACTGACTTTGCAGCTTAGCATGCGAGTATCCTCATATCTTGGTTTCAGCTTCCTTGTTTATCTTCTAATTGTAGCATAATTACAAACTATTTTGTGGTTTCTCTGGCGGTGGCCGACATGCTGGTCGCTCTCTGTGCCATGACTTTTAATGCTTCCGTCGAGATATCGGGCAGATGGATGTTTGGGTCGCTCATGTGCGACGTATGGAACAGCTTTGATGTCTACTTCTCCACAGCGAGCATTATGCATCTATGCTGCATATCGGTGGACAGGTAACCCCACACCTGCATACTTAATTATCCAAACCCAAAATATTTTTCTATCTCTCTCCCTTGGATTCTTTCAGGTACTATGCCATCGTACAGCCGTTGGACTACCCACTGATAATGACGCATCGTCGAGTATTCATCATGCTGCTGTTGGTCTGGCTATCGCCGGCGCTGCTCTCCTTTCTGCCCATCTGCTCTGGCTGGTACACAACCAACGAGAACTGGAAATATCTCAAATCAAATCCGCATGTAAGTTGCCTATGCTCTTGATTTTTATTCAATTTTCTGGCACATCAGAATTTCTAATTTTATTGCACAGCACATAGGTTCATGTGGTTCATGCCGATAAATGTATTCTTAAAGCTGTTGTATTTAAATATTGTAGCAATTATTGCATTCGGGAACAATTTTATCGACTATACGAGCTAACACTGCGAATACGTAATTTTATTAAGGAGTTTCGAGCTTTTGATTGGAAAGTGTAAATAATATTTTGTTTTAATTGAATACTAAACGAAATTCTCAACGTATCATAGGTGTGGGTTTCTCAACAAATTTATCAATATATGCTAATAACACTTTGAATCATTAACTCCAAAAAGATCGACAAAATTTAAATTTATTTTCATAAAAAAATAGACTTGAACCCAAAAATCTCGACATCCGCACCAATGTGCACTGCGCAAAGCACTTATGTATCTGCATGTGTGTTTGTGTGTGTTTGTGTGTGAGTTAGCCTGCAGGTGAGTGCTAAACATGCAGCTTACCTGCTGCTGCCACATGTTCGCCACAAGTTGTGCAATAAATTCTGTCAATGCCCATGACTTTGCCTCCGACTGGAGCTCGAACTCGAACTCGAACTCTCAGCGTGATCCAGGAGCAAATTGATTTATGTGTGTGATGTGTGGGCGTGTGTCTGTGTGTGTGTGTGTGTCTTTGGTGTCTGAAGCATTTTTACGCCGACAGCTAGCATATTTATTGGTCTCCTATATTGGCCAGTTTTCGACATGAGCACGTTCTCAAGTATTTGCCAAGTTATCATGCCGACTTAAAGTGATTGCCATTGCTTCTGTTGCTTAACAACTGTTGCCACACCAATGAGAAAGTGACTTTCTGCTTATTATTACACAGATATAGACACAAATACAAATACAGACACAAATACAACTGCTGATGTATTAATAAATGTAATTATATTTTCGTTTGTGTTTTGCGGTGCCTGCGCCGCCTGTGCATAATTTTCGCCTTTTGCACACAAAGCGCCAACTCATTGAAAGCCCTTTGCATACATTAGCATTCAAGTAGGAATTTAATTAGTTTAATTTGTTGTTGTTTCCCTTGGTGTTGTTGCTGTTGTAAACAACTTGGCAGCTTGTCTCTTCTTAACTCTTGCATAAATCAGATTAGTTGGCCTTGAGCTGCATTAAGTGCCGCTGTCTTCTGGCCTTGGTTGTCATATCATCAATTTAATATACATATGCAGTAATTGTGTTGGCTTTTTATTGCTTCCACTTGAATGCAATAATCGTATTACGCATACGCAACATTGCCACTGTAATTGCAATTTGCAAGTGCACCGCAATTTGCCATTGTTCGTTTCAGTTAATTGAGTGCATTCTACATATTACCACGTTTCTCATCTGGCCATAAAAACCGCATCGTTTTATTGGCAATCCTTTACAATTATTGTTCTGATTGATTTCTGATTTATTACAGTCATTTCCAGGTATTCAATTGGTCCTAACTGTATATCCTATCTAATCTAATCGAATCAAATTGAATTTCAGATATGCGAATTCAAAGTGAACAAGGCATATGCCATTGTGAGCTCCTCGATGAGCTTTTGGATACCGGGCATCGTCATGTTGTCCATGTATTATCGCATTTACCAGGAGGCGGACCGTCAGGAGCGTTTGGTTTACAGGTAAACCAATTAATTTGTGTGCTGCGCACTGAACGCTAATTACTTACACAACGCAGATCTAAAGTGGCCGCCCTGCTGCTGGAGAAGCACCTGCAGATTAGCCAAATACCTAAGCCCCGGCCAAGCATACAAGTGGAGCAGTCGGCCATAACGACAATGAGACGCGAGCGGAAAGCAGCCCGCACATTGGGCATCATAATGAGCGCCTTTCTGCTCTGCTGGCTGCCCTTCTTCCTATGGTGCGTAAAGTAGCAAGACTCCAAAATAATGGAGAAGGTTCGCTTTCAGGAACCTGCGAACCCAAGGCTCGTTTAATTGAATACAAAGAAAAAAGGTTTTATTTTCATAATTGTTTTCAAATTTTATTTACCTAATTGTTTTCAAATTTGAACTTAATTTTTTTAAGGCGATAAAAGTGCTTGGGTTATTGAACTTAAGAATATGATTTAATTATGTTTAATTTTCTGATGATTGTTTATTAAGGTCTCAACGAGTTGGAAGTCATTAAATTATTTATTTAACAGGTACATCACTTTTACGCTGTGTGATAGCTGCAAAACACCGCGAATTGTTGTCGGCATATTGTTCTGGATTGGTTACTTCAACTCGGCGCTGAATCCAATTATTTATGCATACTTCAATCGCGATTTCAGGGCTGCTTTCAAAAAGACGCTCAAGGTGAGTTCGATGTGAGAGCTAAGAGTTGGGGTTTTAAGTAGGTGTAATCGTAATATGTTATGTAAGTCCTTTGATCAATACATATTGCTTTTGCAAAAACGAATGAAATCGCCATCGCCGACTTCGACTCTCGCCTAGACTTAGTTTTAAAGCAGCTGCTGCAGCAACAACGGAAGCAACAACAGAGCCACGCCCACTGCAACAAAAGGGCCACAGCACGCCCCCAGCCAGGCTAGGCATACCCTGGTAGCTATACGAGTTTACTTCGCTGCTCTGCATTGGCAACTAGTGCCGATTTAGCCTTTAGCCAAAATAAATAGATAAACAAAATAAAGTGTAGCATACTTATCAGCTGACTGCGCTAACAGTAATAGACTGTGCAACTGCAACTGCCACAGCTACAGCTACAGCTATTGCCTGTCAAATGTCACGACTCTCATAGCTGCCAAAATTGTGAATTGCCTGATGAATTCTATGCACGCTCTGCTTGCCTCTGCTGCTTTTCTTACAATGCATATCTCAAAAAACTATATTTGTATCTATGCATATGAAGTTCTTTTGCTCTCTCTCTCCCTTTCTCTGTCCCTGTCCCTGCTGGCATATCATATGAATATCTCTCGCTCTCTATCTCGCTCTAACTATCTATCTCTTTCTATAATTTAATCTCATCTACATCTTTTCATGCACAGCTGGCGTTTGCCCTACTGATTCGTTGCCTAACGTTCAACAAATGCTAAAGTCCATGCTAAAGAATGCCACACATATAACAAAATGTAATATTCAAATTGAAAAGCTTTCGCTTCTATAAGTATGTTATACATATGTATATGAATGAGTATGTAGTCAACACAGATACACACATATACACACATATATATATATCTATATGAATAACCGTTGCTCTATTTATGGTAAACCAACAACAGCACCTGCTACAAACACCAACAACATCATAAACAAAAAAAAAACACTTGCAAATGTGCATATTTTGTCCGTTGATGTTTTATTCTTTGCATTTTTTTCTGTCTCTTACAAACTTTTCATTTTGCACACAACTCTTTAGCACTCACATACACATACACACACACACGTAACTGGTCCATTTGTTATGGTTTTTTTCCTATTTTCTTTTCTTTTTTCTGTGTAATGAATGCGGCATTTTATTTCTTTTGGAATTTCATTTTTTATTCTTTTCGTTTGTTCCTCGTTTAATGCCACAGACATGTTTTTGTCTATCTCACACACACACACACGCACACACATACAAAGATGCATACCCAAATTCCGACTGTGTGTCACACACTTTGTCTTCTTATCTGTTTATTCTCGCTCGCTCGCTCTCTGTCTCTGTCTCTGTTTGTCTCTCTGTCCCCGACGTCGTTTAAATATGCCTAACCTTTGAGTATGTAATAAACAGTTTCTAAATGATATTCTCTGCCTATTTGCACTCATTCGCTCTATCTCTGTTTCTGTCTCTGTCTGCTGTTTGTGCGGTATGTGTATCTTTTGCAGAGTTGCTGTCCCTATGCGTTCATCAATTGTCGCGCCAGCATTCGGGCATTTGGAGGAGGAGGAGGCGGCGGCGGCGGCAATGGAGGCAACGGCAACGGAAGAGGCGCCGGCAGCGGGGGCCAGAGGAGGGACAACGGCGCCAGGGCAGGCTCCACCGATCTGCCAGCGTATGTGAACTCAACGGCCTCGTCGGAGATACACATGAACGTGATGCGCGGTCGTCCATATGCAGCTGTCACGCTCACAATGACCGACCAGGAGCAGCAGCAGCTGCATCCGCTGTACAGCAATTAAGCGGCGTATCCACGTATCAAATCCAACTTCAACTTCTCCCACTTGATGCTCGACTCTTGTGTGCTTATGTGTACCTAAACGCTATGTGCTACTATATGCCATACCATATACTACCTATACATATACATACATATATGCCCAACTGTAAGACCACGCTATAAGCAACAGTTAGAAAGATTTACTGTACCGAACACGACAATCCCACAGATATAATTGAAGCCTTCAAAAACATTAACCGAAATTGATGTGCAAAACGAAATAAAAAAGTGAAAAAAATGAATACGTACAATAAATAATTGAAATATTTACAAGTGGAATTTAAAGCGAAATTGTTGTGCAAAAAAAAACAAAAGAAAATTTATTAGAAAATTAAAAATTAAAAGAATTCCTAGAATTGCCGGCAATTTAAAAATAAATAAAAAACATTTGATTGGCATTTAGTGCAATGTTTATATGGAAACAAAGTATATAAATATATATACAGATATACATATAGTTATTGAATGTTTGATATACGTATATAATGAAACATTTACGATGCTATTTGATGTCCCATGATTATTGATACGAGTTTGTCTTCTTATGTATTGTATATGCATATAGAAGAGAAGAGTAAGCAAGTAGAAGATACTTTTAGGTAGTACTACTAAACACGTACATGTACTAATTAGAGTCGTACGACTAACATATCCATTGCGTCTATTAGCCAGTCTACTCGTAGCCTCCATACAACAAATATGTATTAATTAATAAACTAACAAAAAGCGTGACTTAAAGTCTCATCAAAACAATGCTGTTACATAACAATTGAGCACGTCGCGATTTTGAGCGCATTAGTTAGTTGTTGTATTTAGTAAGTCTAGTTAACGCTCAAATACTACGTATGTTAGATCAGAATAGTTACTAAGTAAATACTTACTTATACTGTCGATACTGTAGATACTTTTTCTTAGTTCTAAATTTCGTTTTCTAAGTTCTTTCGCAAAATGCAACTGCCAGAATTTTGGTTTCTCTGACATATCTATGTATATATGTTTACAAATCTGTATTCTATATTTATATATATTTATATTTTTATATTAATTTACTATTGCCCTGACAATCTTATCCAAGCACGCTTTGACTTTGCATTTAGATTATAAACAGAAAACAAAACGACAAAAAAAAAGAAAATAAATTATCAACATTGCTTTTTACTTTGGTTCTTTTTGGTTTTCCGTCCAACTTTCATTTTCGACTGTCTGACAAAACAAAGCAATTATTTACACCGAGCAGCTTATCAAGTTCGCTTTGTTTGCCTTAAATATCAAATTGTTGCAATATACATCTATATAGTATATGTACTTGTACTTAGTATACACGCGTACAGACAACGCGCACTGTTTTTGCAAATCATAGTCATTATCTAAAGCGCCAGCTTAAGGGCTCAATCCAATAGACAAATGAGCCTCCGTCTGTTCACCAAGTCTCTTAGTATATGACAATATTTATTTTATTTAACTTTGACACTTTGATTAAACATGGAAACGCCCACAAAATGCCAACGAGAATTCGCGTGTTGTCAATGAAATCAATTTTAAATCCAATCGTATTTCTTGGCCAGTAAAACAAAAATGTGCCAGCGATGAGAATGTTAAGAGATACTCTTGGCTTTGTATTTGGCTTATAAATAAATCATTACCAAGTTCCAATTAAGAGTCCGATTAATTTCTTAATTAACTGCCAACAGTTGCAATTGGGTACTTTACTTTTTTCTACTTTCATATGCTATAAGTATATCAGATTCAGCAAATATAGCTTCAGTCTCTTGGGTTTTTACTGAAATTTATTCTAATGCAATCAAATTCCCATGAAAATAAGCTACAGATAATCATCACTTATACAAATGTAGAGATTGCAGTCGATTGCAAAACAAAGTCGGTGATTTTTGCCTATGAATTCTGCAAGCGTCAACTGATTTATAATTTGGAATACATTAGGTTGACATTTAAATATTCTTAACAATATATGTGAAAAGAAGAATAAGAATCATGAATGTAAAGATATTGTCCCATGCGGCCAATGATGACATCTTTTTTTTCCATCAGACGAATTACCACATATTTATAATTAACAGGGTATAAACAAAGAAAATATTGAAAAGATAATTAGGTGCATTGATCGTTTATTATTGCCACAAGTGTTCAAGGCAGTCCAGAGTACGTTTTGAGTTGGAGGAGACTTACAATAGATATATTGATAAAACCATTTGCAACATATGAAACGAGTGTAGAGTATCTGTGTGTGTGCTATCAGAATAGTTGTGACTCAGCTACATATTGATTCCGCTTGAAAGTTCGTAAAGCATTTGCGGCGCAGATATAAAGACTTGTGTATATTTCCCAAATCAGCTGGCGAAGAAAACAACAATAATAACAACAGCAATTAGTATAGCAACATGCGATGTATTGTTAGTTGGTTTAACAACAAATTGGCTTGCGAATTGACAGGCAGAGCATGTGACTTTCTGTTATAAATAAATTAAATATTTAGCGCAAATAAAATGGCAAATAATTAAGTTATGGCAGCTCGGTATATTTATACAGTAAATTGATCACAGTCGTCGGCAAAAGTATATTCACCAGTTGTTAAATGATAAGCGCTATTGCGGATGACAATGCATAACTGATAAACTGCTGGGTGTTGTTAACTTTTGTCTGCGACTGTGTAAACATTTTAAATGACTGATTAATTTTATTACATATTCTGCACTTTGTTTATTCCATATGAGAAGTTAATGTGCGATCTAACGCTAGTCATGCATATATATTCAATACTTACATTTAAGACGTATCTATTAGTGTGTGAAGGATTTTGTGTATCAGTTATTATATTGAATGTATTTAGCGTTGATCACAACAATATCATAATCATAGAAAGCCAAATACGCTCGTAAATGTCCAAAAGTTTAACTAAAGCATAGATTATTGAGAATGTAATGAAATTACGAAATGCATTAGAGAATAAGTAATTGTTAAATGTGTTTTTGTGTGCGTCTGTATAGCTAACAGCAATAGCAACAATATAATACAAAGAACAACTAATAAAAAACTTGTTAAACTACTTGCAACTGTTTATTCGTAATGATGTTACAAGTTACATCATAAATCATCGCAGTCGGTTACATAACTTCAAGTTGTTTTTGTTAACGGGGGCTAAAATAAACGGAATGAGTTTACTCGACTAGAAATTTCCCAATTTTTATTAACTTTTTCAATAGCTGGTTGGGTCCTATGGTATTTAAAATATAATAAAAATCGTTTACTTTTCAAGCCATTCTCAGTGGATACAGGGTATTTAAAAGGTCAACACTGAAATCTGTCTCTACTGCATTCTCGGCCAATTTTAGAATTGCGATACGATCAAGTTTCATAAACATCAACATAGACATGAAAGAGAATTGAACATAAGCAAAAACATCAACATAAACACACACAGATAAACAAAGAGTCGAGGCTTAAGTAAATGTTAATATGTGCGTTCTCTCAGTGTAATTATGACAGCAAGTTAATAATCATTATATTTATTATGAAACAAGAAAACATATATATTTGTATGGTATATGCATGTATTGTATTTGTATATATAAATAGTATGTATGTATATCAAATACATATGATACAATCTACAGAAATGAAGCAATTACAATCGTATGTGTAAAATAATAATAGTGAAAATAAAAATGAAAATAAAAATAAAAAGTTTAAAACATCATCAAATCTCTTGTCGACGATACTCTTCTCAGGTAGGTGACACTTCACGGGTTGACAGATTGAAGGGGTTAAAGGGGATGAAGGGGGAAAAACACAGAGGTTGCAGCTTGCGGGGCGCAACGTCATTGAGAATGATTGTTATTGCTGTACGTATCCTTAAACTTTTTCTGTATTAACTGATACGCATTGTAGACTCTGTTAAGAGGAAGAACAAAGCCAAGTTAGTAAGGTGATAATGATGATCATGATGTTGGATCTCACCGTTCTTTCGCCGCCTTAAAGGACTTCTTGCGCTGCTTGAGACACGCTGAGTTCTGTGCGGCGTCTGTTTGAGGCAGATCGTTGGGAGATATCATTGTAATATTGTCTGGATGGCAGAAGAAGGCGATCGAGTGACGACCACGATTTCGTATGTGCTCCTGCTCTGGTATGACGACGCGATGTTCCTGTTTGATGTACAAAAAAAACAGAGGATTAGTTTGAATGGAATAGACAACTCGATTTTTCGAAAGCGATATTTATGTACTTCAAATCGATAATCTTTATGATAATCTATCCAATTGATTCAATCGATTTTCATGAAATATAGACAACTCACTGGAGTTTGGTCCTTCAACATTTTATGAGCGACCAAACAAAATGATCATCCATCGAACGAATTAATCGAGACAAAAATCGAATAATTAACAAATCGATTTTCTAGTACTTCTACTGGATTGCTTCTTTCGATATATCGACAGCTAGATTTGGAATTATATGACTACTTTTGCCTACCAGTGCAGGGTATCGCTCCTTTGTCCAAATGGACAAGATTTCGCCACAGTTGACTAATATGGCACCTGGTAAATGGCCGACACGATGCCACTTTTCGCTGCCGGGTAGTTTGACTTCTAGGCCACCTTCTGAGTCCTGGGCGAGGAGTGTGAATGTGCCATAGTCGACATGGGCGCCACAGCGTATGACTTCGCCATTGGCCAGCTTGTGCTCAAAGATCTCTCCATCGTTTCCTTTGGCCGTTGGCCCACCATCCAACTCACTGAGCTCATCGCGGGGATTGTGTTCGGGACGAAAGTCGGGCTGATCGGAGAGGCAACGTTGGTAGCTATATTGGCAACGGCCTTTGATCACATCATTCTGTCCCTGGCCGGGCTCATCGTCCACCACGGGCGGATAGTAGAGCATGCGCAGGGTGGTCATATTGTCGTGATCGCCGGACAACATGTGTGAGTGCTTTTCGAGGAAAAATGTGTGCGGAATGTCCAGCGAGACGGCCAGCGCCTGCAATATGAAGCTGGCCAGCGCCTTGAAGTCATTGGCCAGTGTGCTAATGTGATCCGCAAAGCCTGGCAGTGGCTCCTCCGGCAGATTCTGGGCATTCAATGTGCATATGTTGAATGCATGACGCAGCTCCGGTGTCTTGCCATCAAACCTCTCAACTCCCGGACTCACATAGCCATGATTATCGCCATCGCTGCGTATGTAATGCTGTTTCACATCCGTTTCCAGGTCCACAAAGTCATCCAGATGATCCCAAGCGGTCTTCAGCTAAAGGCGAGATGAGAGAGGATCAGTATATGACTATGCAGAGATATAAGATTAGCTACCTTTTCATCAGATATGCCATGATTGACCAGCAGTGCCATGCCCTTCTCGGACAGTGCCTTCTGGAGCTGATGACCCACACGATTCACCACCGATTTGACGGGCACTTCCTCAATGCCTGCAAGTGAAAAGAATAAAAAAAATAGATCATCAGTTGAGTGCGTGGGCGTGGGAATGAATTAAACCCCAAACGGAACTGCCACTTAAGTCGATTTGATACGGAATTTGGAAATGTCATTAATCGCTTTGTGGTTAGTTCGTGGAACCAAACTCGAAATAACAATTGCACAGCTGCTGACAATAATCATAAATATTGAATAAAATTCGCTAGTTTTATGGCATACAATTAGGGTACAAGAGCCGAGAACTATACGGGACCCAATAAATACCTGATACCGGATCGAAAACAACAATAACAACTCATCAGTACTTATACATAGAACAAGTGCTAGATGCCACGCGCCGACTGTCGACGGAACGATGTAAATCCACGTGCCAACTGGGAACTGGAAATTGGCAACTGGCAACTGGCAACTCTGGGCAATCATTTAATAAGAATTGAAAATGTACAATTACAACGCGATCAAAATAGACCATAAAATACCCATTTGCCATAATGGGCAACGATATAAATGCTTGGCCAAGGCAATGCATCCGTCCAATTCGATAAATGCAATAAAGGTAAATGCAATCAATTTGCAATGCCATGGCGAATGCCCGCAGCGACGACGACGACATCGATTGGGGTTTTCCATTGCGGAAAATTATATAAAAATAAACCAGCTGAAATCGAGGCAGTGAGTTGAGCAAAAAAGGGATGTACCTTGCCCCCTGCATCCTGTCGCTGCCCTCCCCATTGCAGGTGTCGAGCATTATCGACAACTAGAGGTATGACTTGGTGCATTTTTCATTTTAAAAATCTATATATATACATTTGTATACGTTTGCTGTTCTTGTTCATTGAGTGTCAGGTAATGAATGAATACGAACAATTTGAAATATTTCCACACGTTGGTGTCGTTGACAAGCACACATGGGGCGTATGAGCAATCTATAAATAAATAATTGCCAATTTCAGTTAGTCGCACGCCAACACCACCAACCAGCCAACAAACAGCAACCACCACAACCAAATCACCACAATCCCATAAGCAAAACACATGAAAGTTCCAGTAGAGCTCTAATCAACGGCATGACGCACTGTTTTCCAACTGATAAGAGCGGAAATTCACGGTTAATAGTAATTACGTTGTGTAGTTATCAGTGCGTGTCGTACACAAAACAGATTTTTGTCACCAGGCGGCAATTACTATATACTTCCCAATGATTATACAGAAGGTCTATACAAAATTTCATCTTGAATATTCGCTTGAGGATGATGATGATGATGTTGATGAGATGAGGTCAGGCTGACTATTCAGTGGAATCAATTGAAGCGCAACGCGTCGGCTCTAGAAACGCCTTTCGATTTCATTTCATTAGATGCAAGTACTCTTCCTCTCTCACTCTCACACTGTTGTACTGTCTCTCTCAATCCATTTGAATTAAAATTCGTATGGGAACTGAGAGAGATTGAGCTTTGCATGCAATTCAATTACAGTGCGAAGCGAGTTGCGAGCACTTTTCAATTAGCGACAGTTTTTTTTCGAAATTTTCGCAGTTTTATATACAGCTCACATGCTAGTCGCTAACTTGTCGCTAATTTATCTATATTGAGGCTAATTAATTGAGTCATCAGTCAGTCAGTCAGCATAATACGATGCCTCAGTACGGAGGTCGATCGACGTAATCGTTGAAGATCATCGCATCGAAAGATGCTTCTTGAGTTTTTGGCTTTGAATTTTTATTAGTATGTATTTCAGTTCGATCTGCTGCCAAATGGTTTATATTTACGTACGAGTATAAGCGATTTTATATCTTTTGATATTTATGGTCGTTGCGGGCGTCATAAAGAGACCAAACTGCGTTCTGAATTTTGTATACTTTTCAAATGCGAGCTATGTTAGGAATTTCTATTGACGGCTGACCTGCTGTTTACACCCTGTACTTTTTACAACCAGTACGGGGTGTATTGTTTCTCCTCTTGGCTTGCTGCTGTATAACAGCATAGGGTATTTCTTAGTCAACCAATTGTGTATGCAGATAAAGCCCACATTTAATTCAATATTTATAGGGCAATTCAAATGCCCGCGCATATATATAGAGAGCTTAAAAGCATTCAATTTGTTGTTGAACATATTTTATTTATAGAAACATTAATTGCGTACAGTTGAAAGTGTTTTGTTGGTCAAATGTTCGAGCACTCGTATCATTAAATAGTTCAATTATCAAAGTTAATAGTTTCCCGAACCGACTGAAATGAAGCCAAGTCAATAATTGATTTATCGTAATCCACAATTAATTTCCGGGGAAATTCAACGAAACCACAGCTTCTTTCTGTACAATACAAGTCATCCAAATAACCGACATTTAAAATTATTCGATCTCGTTGTATTCAGATGTGGCGCTTTTCAGGTTTTAGCTGGTTTTAATCGGACTTCAAAGCGCCTCGTTAATATCGCTGATGTTGCTGTTGTTGTTATTGTTGTTTTTGCTTTATTCTGAGCTGCTGTGACGATGCCGCAGATATCAATTAAGCTGGCAATCGGCAAAGTGGGAGCGGGCCTGGTGACGCCGCTGGGAATTCACTGGCCAAATGCGTCATTTTTCCGTTGACGTCGTTTGAAGCGGCTTAACTCGGCTTGTGTCTGATTTAAGTGTAAATATAGCAGTTGTACTCGTTACAAACAAATTCAAATTCAAACAACCAGAACATAAGTCGAGCAAAACAAACCCACAAAAACAAAAGTAGCAGACAACAACAGCAATGATAATAATAATAACAAGCAAATCAAGTTCCCCAAATAAAGTTAAAATGAATGTAAATATTGTGATGCATTTCCGCAATAAAATCGAACTCGAACTCGAACTCGACTCGTACTTGTAAATATAGTTTCAACTTGGCATTGAGCTTCAACTAAACTATCTGTATGCGTATCTGGTTCAAAAACCTCTCTAGTTCGATGAGCAATTCAAGTTCCGTTGACACAACTGCCACAAGTGGAGCTTTTTTGGGGGTCAATGGCTGAAATGTTGGGAAACAAACTCGACGCACGAGGGTCAAGTACTTAACCGAAGGTCAACTGCCTATAACTTGTGGTATGACTTGGTTTATGTTCCCATTGTGGATTCCCTAACATTCAGGCAGTTGAACTGTGAATTTGATAAACGAAGGTTGCCACAAAACATATGTGCTAAATACATCAACAAATGAAGTACATAATAACATTAACAATTTGCAGTTAGATTTTGATACTTTTATGTGTATTTTTAATTTGCGTAAAAATACACTCATTATCAGTTGCATGTTCGCAAGAAAACAAACCATTTTTAGAATAAGCTGTATGGATAATACTTACTAAACAGTTGCGCCAAAAGTATGCGCATATCAACAACTGTGTCAGGCCTGCCTTATAGAGTGACAGTATCTTAAACTGTAGTGTACTTGGAATTCATAAATTAACTAGTTTAATCATTCATGTTTTTACAACCTGTGACAGCATCAACAAATATCCAAATTGTGTAATTATTAAGTATAATTATTTTAAAGTTTTTTAGGCTTAATCATTAGTTTAAATTGTGAAATTGAATAGCCTGACTGGCGGTCTCGACTATCTATTGTTGATGTGAACCTCATTACAGTGGTGTCAAATAGACTCATTCTATGACTAAGTTATGACTAAACCATTTAACTAAAGATAAATATACTTCAATTAATATTATAAAAGCGGTGTTTTTTTTCGAAAGTTCACTTAAATTTGAACTTAGAGATATTTTTGAGTGTGACATTAACTTCAATGCATTTGTTGTCAAAATAACTTTGAGTTAATTAACTAGACATTGATTAATGGTACACAAAAAAAGAATGGAGTACCATGAAATACATAATGTAATGCCTTAGATAAAACAAAATATTTATATATTATTATATAGACAACTCAATATATTTATATCTAGCATCTATCTTTATATGCTTGCATATATTTATGTATATTTCTCATAGATACAATTACCTTTCTTAACCTTCTTCAAGCACAAAGTTATCTTCAAATAAATAATAATCTTATCTACCAAAATCTCAATTCTCATGTGTAGCTGTGTTAACTTGATAGTAATTCACTTGCTTAGTCTTAGAATGACTCTAAAACAACTTGTGGCTTTTCTTTGTGCAACTTTGTCATTTCCAAATCCAATAGAAGTAATATTCAATATTCAAAGCAATTACTTGATACAATAATTGCATTGAAAGTGACACGGGGACAGGTGCCAGGTGTACAAGTCAATAACTAAAGCTAAAGCTAACTGCGCTTAAAAATTAAGCAACTGCAATTACGAGTTAGTCGCACAACAGCTACAAGCAAAACAAAAAACAAAACAATTGTTAATTATCGAAGTATGACGCAGGGTTGTGGTTAATTAACCAGCGAGTGCTAAAGCTCGATTGTGGATAAGGCGCGCTTGGCAACTGCAACTGGGACTCGGTCTGGGTCTGAAAGTCGCGGACAAGCACATGTTGGACCCTCATAATAAATACAAATGTACACACAGATGTATGTATATATATATATTATGCTCCCTTGGAACTGTTGGACTTACCACAATGAGCCAGATCGATGATGGGCACCGCAGATCGTGATAGCAGCGTGTCCAACTTGTCGTCGCTTGTTTTTGTTTTCAGCATTTTGTATCCGTGTGTGTGTGTATCCGTGTATCTGTGTATCTGTGTTTTTGTTTATCTTTATTTTGAAGCTGTCTTTTGCAATTCTTTGGTTTGGAGACACGCAACACACAGTTCAAGACGCTTTATCACTAATTAAGCAAAGACACAAAAGCGAAGCTTGTTTATTATATATATACTTCTTACTGTTAGTCTTACTTATTATTTTTATTTTTATTATTGTTTGCTGAGTGCTTTGCTGTATCTCTTTGGTTATTCAGCTTGACTACTAAGCACTTTTATTATTATTATTGTTGTTGTTTTTGCTATGGTTTTATGTTCTAGTGAACGCATCGAGTAACTAGCTGGCGGTCAGCAACGATAATTAAAGCAAAAAACAATAACAAATCAAAGCCAAATGGGCCGAAAGCCAATCGAAGCGGCAACTGACTATCAAATCCAATTGGAATACGAGAAAAGGGGGTTTCTTCTTTGGTGGAAGGGCGCGTGTCGGGCGTTTTTTTACGCCCCGTCAAATGTCGCGCGCGTGGGCCAAAACGCAAATAAACCGTTCCGTTTCGTTCCGTTCGCTTCGCGTTTCTCTGCCAAACTGATCAAGCTACAAAATCAAGTTGGCGTTTTCTTGAACGTTCTGCTGTCGCCTCAGCTGGCGCCGCTGCCGGCGTATCTGCTGCTGCTGCTGCTGCTTGTTGTGCTTATCGCACCTTTGGCTTTAGTGCTCAGAGTGGCGCATGTTATGGGAAACTTAAGAGGCACTGTATGAATTTGCACTTGCCAGCGAGTGTGTGTGTGTATGTGAGTGTACACAGCACAGCATGTGCGTCCGAAATTAGATAAAATTTAATCAAATCAAATTTGTGATAAGTAAATTAGCACTTGTCGTTTTGTGCAATGCGCCCAAAACAACAACAACAACAGCATCAGTTTCACAAACCATTCAGCAGAAGGACAGAGAGTGAGAGTTAGAGAGAGCGAGAGAGCAGAGGACCCCGGGACATATGCTAAACACATATTTGCACTGGCCAAGTGCGAGACTATCTAAAGCCAAATCCTCAGTCGCAGTCACAGTCACAGTCACAGTCACAGTCTCATCAACAGGTAGCTGGCAATTTGCTCGCGAGTCGCGATATTTCAGGTACATTGACACATACATTCACACAGATACGAGTATGTATGTATTTGTGTGTGAGTTTCGCATTTTGCTTTGTGTTTTTATTCGCAAGCCGATACAAACAGTTTGTCAAGCAATTGTTTTGACAACATTAAAAATTCACATATTTTATTTATTTATTTATTAAGATTTTTTATTATTAAATTATAATTTTTTTTAAATAAAATGCAAATTTTTGCTTAAGACAAAACAATTGTCTGATCAACTGTATGCTTATGTTGTATTTGCACAAACACAAAGGTAAATGTATCTGACAGATCTCGTTTAACGGCACTCGCACACACATGGACTCAGGTGTGCCCTGCTGCTGCTGCCTCAGCTTCACCCCTTGACGACCAGCTGAGCTCTCAACCTGGTGCTCAGTGTCGTTGGCTTCAGCTTTTGCTTTTCATCTCTTAGTTTTCGTTATTGTTTTTTTTTTTTGTGCTTTGATAGCATTGCTGTTGCCAAGCGGCATCACAGGAAACACCAGATGAACATGAAACTGCTATGCAAAGTCTGCAGCGCTTGCATCTTTAGGGATGGCAACAACGGAGGGGAAAACCCATAAACGTGTGTCAGTCTCTTTGTGTGTGTGTGTGTATGTGTTTCTGTCTCTCTATCTCTCTATCTGTGAGCGCATGAGTAAGCGTTTCTCAAGCAAACAAACATACGTATTTATCTATTTTTAAATAACTTTACAATTCCTTGTTTATGCATTCATTTAGATTACACATTGGCATTTCCAACGAAAAGTCGCTTTCTATTTTTATTTTGGTTTTTTATGTATTTTTTGCACAGATTTCCCTTTTTTATGAATCAACGTCACCAAAAATTTCCAACAGTCATAGTCAATTCTTTAGCATTGAGTTCAGCAATGTTTTGTTTTTAGTTTTCGCACACTTTCCAATATTTTGTAACACACACGCGAACGCGAATTTAACCTAAATACTACAATAAAATAAATGCGCACGCCAACAGTTGAGCGAGGCGAACCTATATACCTGGCAACAGCAACCAGAGCGACAACAACAACAATAACAACATCAGCAATGCTAACAACAACAACAACAACAATGCGACACTTACAACAAACACTTAGTACGCAAACGACAACGCGCCAACGAGCGGAAGGGACGCGTCTGCACTTCACCACATTTTCGCCAACACTGCGAGGCGAGTTTTAGTTTCAAATTGAATTTGCCTGCAACAACTTCAGCATTTATCACCACACACATACATCAAGTACATACATATTCAGATACATCAATGTCATTGCATACTTTTAGGCTGCTTCGAAATTTAATTGGCCAACTTGGTTTACTTGTCAAATGGCATGACAAGCAAAAGTCAACTGAATGCTGATATAAATGCTGATATTATCAGCGTTGTCATTCTTTAATTTAAACTTTTTATTGCCAACAGCTGTTGAGAAACTTTTCCATCGTAGATCAAATCTTACACACTGCATAACTTGACGTCTGTCATTCGCACGTACACGCCATCTAGCGACTTGGCTGTAAGTCACAGCTCAGGTTGAATTTTTTTTGCAGCATACTTTTAGGCAGCGTTTAATTTAAAATTTGTTTCTTTCCATGCCAAATCAAATTGTTAATAGTAAGAATTTTTGTTTATTTCTTCAATGTGTGATATGTCTTACAGTTTTATTGCATTTCAAACAATAAAATAAAAACTACATAGTACATATTGTTGAACTAATCTATTAATCTAATATATTTGGTTCTATTATACTTTCCCAATACAGCAAGTGCGATTGATCACTGCGCAATGGCGACTGTTCAAAGAGCCACATTCTCATTCTTGACTAAAAATACTACGAAACGAACTTAGAAACTATAAAATGTGTAATATCCAATGTACATACATTAACCCAACTTGATCTATATATACCTAAAAGGGTGTGTGTGTGTGTGTGATATACCCTCGATTATAGGGTATCTTCACAGTAGACGTGTACAAGTGATAAACCTAACTAACGACTGTTGCTTTCGCATCATAACCGATCTTAAGGCAATTAAATATGGGCTAAGGCCATTTACTCCTGTTTCACTGCCAGCTTGGCCTCTGCTGCCTGCTTGGCCTGAGCCGCCTGCTTGGCCTCCTTCTTGTAGTTGGCCACGTAGAAGGCGCTGAACATGTAGGTGAAGAGACCGGCATTGAAGGTCAACAGAGCCGCAATCGACTTGGGGAAATTGCAGTTTGGCTGGAACTGAATCTGCAGCGTGTGCACAAAGATGATCAAGAATTGAACCTAAAAAGAAACAATGCATTCAAAATGGTTGCCAGAGAAATACTTCTTTGCAATACTTACAATCTGCAGAATTGTGATATACTTCTTCCACCACAAATACTTCTGGACTTTGGGGCCCATCGCAGACAGCAGATAATAGGCATACATGATGATGTGGATGAAGGAGTTGATGAAGCCCAGCAGAGTTCCATGACCACCGGCAAAGTACTTGACGCCAATGAAGGCGCAAACTGGCATCAGAGTGTGATGATAGAGATGCAAAAACGAAATCTGTCTCTCCTTCTTGCGCAGCACAAAGAACACCGTGTCCAGCAGCTCACTAATCTTGGCAATGTAGTAAAGCCAAACGGCTCCCGCCATCTAAAACAGAATGGAGAGGTGACAAATTCATAAAGTAAAAATCATATTCATATCCAGATTGATATACCCTCATTGAGATGGGATCCGTGGCATAAGTGACCGGTTGGCACTTGAAGTTGTAGTGTCCCCCCCAGCCGCCCTTGTAGCCCTCGTAGAAGAGCACCCAGCTGAGCAGCACTTGGACTGCATTATAGATGAGCAGCGTGTTCTTCAGCTCGAACGGTTTGCGATCTCGCATATAACGTGGTCCGGCGTAGAGGCAGAAGTACAGGTAGGCACCCAGTATCATGAACAGCGGTCCGGGTGCATTCGAGAGGAACCAGCTCTGAGGGGAAAAGAGTTGCATCAGCTTTGAAAATAAACTGAGACGATATCAAGGTCTTACCTTTGTGCGCAAATCCTCGTGCTCCACAAAAAAGTTGACCATCTTGTCAACAATGGTTTGTGTCTCGTTCAGTCTGACCGACATTTTGCCAACTATAAGTAAATAAACAATTAAATTATCAGCTCCGGATTCTCTTTTTTTTTGAGGAAGTTAGCCAATGCGATTATTATGTCGTAATATTAGCACCTAGGCCGCATTTATTTGATCTGGCAATAGACGGGCTCGTTAATCACAAAGTTACACAATTTGCGATCGATCGCCA
This sequence comes from Drosophila rellima, assembly GCA_035043635.1. Lineage (NCBI taxonomy): Eukaryota > Metazoa > Arthropoda > Insecta > Diptera > Drosophilidae > Drosophila > Drosophila rellima. The sequence continues at coordinate 6,264,398 of JAWNMV010000811.1, read as the reverse complement.
AGGCGAAGCCTCGCCCACACTCGACCTAGGCGACATCATTTATCCAATGAATTGGGATGGGATCGGATCGTGCGACATGGCGAAATATTGCAAATTAGATAAACCATAAAAAAACAAAATTCTTAATGCATTCGAAGTGCGCTCAAGTGCAAATTGTCGACTTAATATGAACATGTAAATCTGGCAAAAAAAAAGAACGCAAAGTTCCGTGGCATTAACCTGACGTTAATTCTGCTAAACGGGCAAAAAGTGATCGACAATGTTTTCTTTTCTTTTTTTTTGAGTAAATGCAGTTCGAAATATTTTTTTGATTGGATTGCTGCTGGCCTCATCACAAAAAGTCATTTCTGTTTGCATGTAAAAATAAATCATTTTTTGTTTTCAGCTTTTGGCTAAAATTACAGGTAGGCCCAGGGATACAGCACTATCTGGGAACTGGTTTGATTTCTTATGCGAAACTGTTGCTTGTCGATTTGTATTGTCATCTAGTTTATTGTGCAAGCTGGAAAGACCCAACGGGTAACCAGAGCAGCAGTTGCAGTAGCAACATCTGAGCCAAGAAGCAGGATACTCGTAGTTCAAGGACAGGCATTGTGGCCAAGGAACAAAAAAAACCTGTTTGCCACTCAGCTTGACGATAATTTCATAATTATTGACTAGCTAGATTCAAGTCCTTTAAGGCGCAGACTTGGGCACTTAAGGCATATATAAATATTGTATCTTGATGTCGATCATTAATGCGGCACGCCTCACCGTCTCCAAGCATGTCTGGCACTGATTTTTGTGGCAGTTGCAAGTACATACATATTAGTGCCTCCTCCCACCCTCGGCCAGAACCATAAACACTTGAGTTAGTGGCGACCTTGAACCGTTGGGATTTGGAGGCGCGCTCCGTGTGCACATCGAATGCCAGCTTAATGAATGCATTCCATTTGCTTGAAACACTCGAACGACCGAACGAGCTGGCGAATGAATGTCGCAATCTTCCCAGCGAGAGACCAACAACAAACAATCCGCACACTTCAAATTGCCGTAAATCAAATGTGACAAGTGTCTCAAACTAAGGTGAGAAATTTAGTAACTCGTACTTTTTGCCGTTCTAATTATGACGCGAACTCATTTGCACATGCATAAGATACGAATAAGATTTGAATAAAAGTGCACGTCACTGTCGAAACATATCAAACCGCAAACGAACTGAAACGACCCCAAAACAACTTGTTGCCCGCTTTCGATAATGTTCAGTCATCGTTCTTGGCCAAGTTGCGGCAACATTCAATATAACATGATTTTGGCCCATTCAGAAAAGCGATTTATAACTCTGGAGGCGTTCCCGCCAGATGCCTCCAATCGAATAATCGAATATGTGCAAGATTTACCTCTCGATATCTCTGATCCAATTTGTTCTGCCCCGTCACCTTTGGCTTTTCCATTTGTCTATCGACAGCCGTTAATAAGCAAACCCAAAATATTTCGTAACATTTAATAAACAAAATGTTGAAATATCGAGAATGAGCATAGGTTAACTGTTAATCAAAATATATACATACATATAGTTCTGCATATTTATCAACCGGTTCAAAAGTTTGGGAAATAAAAAATAGTTTTGTGAGCATTTGCAAATAAATGGGTTATCTTAAATTACAAGTTCTACTCCCAAATAAACGAGTTCCAGAATTTTTATTTACAATCCTAAATTTCGGCTGATTTAAATCAGAAAATACTAAAAACAAGAAAAAATTCCGTGAACCTAACACGTTTCTATGTCAACTCTCGATCCCAAAAAAAAATATGCAGATGTTCGGAACTTTTTTTGTGCCGTTGTTTATGTTTGCTAAATACTATTTTTTAACAAGGTACGGCGCGGTAAAGTCTTGTCTAAAATATATCCAGAATTATAATTAATCTATTAATTCCTTTCTTCTATTAGTATCGATATTCTTTGTGTTGAATCTAGATAACTTACGAACATGTTTCAGGTAAATTATAAGCAGGATATTGCTAGTCTTAAAAACATATGCCACATAAAAAACAAATATTTCAATGAAAAAAGTAAAAAATCGCATACCAATACTAATTCTAATTAATTATCAAACTAGTTATCTTAAAGTGATCTGACAATTGTCAAATCAAATTCAATGAGTAATAGGCAAAACAATTTTATCTTTCCGGTTGCATTTCTCTTTTTTGCCAATTTTGGCATTTGTTGATCACTCCAAGGTGGCATCTATTATATTACTAACATTCTTCCTACTGGGCTCAAACTCTAGCTTTCAAGCACGTTATATAAGTGACAGTCTCTACATAGCAATATATATACTCATAAGTAAATATATACTCGTAAGTAAACATACAATCTCGTGGCTCATTCTATGCAAACAGTGAGTGGACTATGCTGTAAAATTTGCATATTTATTTATTAAGCTATTAATTTCCTAAACATGAGCGACGTTCACATGCAAATCAGCTTTGGCTTCCTATACCTCCCTTTGTATCAGCCAAACAGTTCCCGAATTCGAATGCTTTGAAATTCTCAAAGTGGCTTTGCATATGAATTCTATAATTTGCTCATCCCGATCATATTCGAAAGGTGAATACGAGAGACAGATAACGAGCCCACAAAACGATGCTCTATAAATATTTGCACCCATTTTGCATAATACAACAGTTCAAGCCATCAGTTGTAGTGCGAGCATTCTTTTATTACTATTATTTTTATTTTTTTTAAAGCTACTTGAAAAGTTTTGACTATCAATTACGAAGCAGCGAGTTGCGAAATATATAGAAATTTGATCCGAGCGTTGCTACGCCCCGACTGACGTCACTGACTCAGCTTATTATTATGTGATAATCAGCCTGGCAGCGTGTCGGAGAATAAATTCTAGACACGCGTTGCCATCGTCCGAGCACAAAAGAAACGCACGTTTGTTTTTCAATTCTTTTTCAACGTTTTGTTCTTCTTTTTGACCATAATAAAAACATGCCGCCAACTTTGGGAGTCGCGCACATGGCGTATACGCAATACTTAATGGCGTTCAGTTTGATAAGAGAAGCTAAACGAAGGTTGCATGAGCATATGATTATATGTATGTATATCTAAACTGGCATCGTCATTGGGCATTCAATAGCATGAAGAACATTATTTTTAATATTCTTATTATAATCGAAACAGGCCAAAAATTGACAAGTGCGTCGCATAAAATTAAAACTAATCAGCAAAGTCAGTCGACTGTCGGCAGCATCTGATCAAAACGATTGAATCGATCAAGTCAGATTCGTTACTGAATGGACCCAAACGTCAATAACAACAATACTAATAAGACAACGGCAACGCATTAAAATTCGTTACCAAGGTCGCACGTTTTGAGGAAACGAATCGAAAACGAAACACAAACGAAACAAAATGATCTGTGTTGCACTGTGGTGCCAGCCTCTCATGGGCTTCTTGATTATGTTTACAGCGTCATTTGGAGCCATATTGAGAGTAGCCATACATACACATAGCCAGCTATCTGGCCAACTCGATTCGGTGGTCCACAAAGAGCGTGAATTTTGTTACCAACTCATATCTCGATTTTTGGCGATATTAAAACTGGATTTTTATTGTTTTTGCTCTTTGGCATTAGTTTATTGTGTTCGATTGCTCGTGGCAATCACCTTGAACTAGTGCGTATGCATGTTAGTTTCCCTGTCTCAGAAACCAGCACTATAAATAACAACATAAACTAAAAAATATGTTTGTATATTCATCTATACATGTTTTTCACTTATAAATAATGCACAATAAACGATAAATGAACTCGATTATCTTATTTCCGCAAGGCGTTAGTCTAACAGCTCTCAGCACATTCCTAGTGTGAGGTAATAAACAACCGCTTAATATACCTAATTAGCTGGAAATTTCCTTAGTGGCGTCAGGGTTTCGATTTCAGATGCCTAGAGAACTGGTATCTATCCGATTATGGTTATGATTGATCAAAACATTGGACTCCATTATCATTTACAGCATTTCCTATTGAATTCTACTCAATCAGTTTGTTGTTAGAGTGGTGATTGTTTTCGAGAGTCATTAGGTTGGATATTATTTAAATAATGTGCAATTGAATTTCAATTATAACGCTACGCCTATACAAAAAAGTGCAGAGTTCGTTTCCAGAGTCTTTCGTTTGATGTATTGGTTAGGGGGAAATGTAAATAAATGAAAGGTGAAAAGCCGACTCGAAAAGGGCACAATTCGTTTCTTTTGATATTGGCTAATTGGAAATGTAAATAATTTAAAGGTGACTCGATGATAGTCGCGCGTGTGCAGTTCTCATGATTTTCTATCAATCATTGAAATTCCCCACCAGCTAAAGGAAAATTCAAGGGCTAAAGCACTGATTAGTAAATTAACAATACGTAATATTAATTAACTTGCAGTCGTTACAATCATCAAGAATATTATTACTAATACTATTAGAATTATTATCTCATTGTAGCTGCTGTCAATTTGACAAATCATTTGCCAATACCAAGGGCTTTCAGTTTGCCCAAGTCATTCGTGAGTGCAGCAAAAAAGTGCTTATCTATATGGATAGACGGATGGATTAGCCAATGTCCCAGCCTGGTCAACTTCTGGCCTCCAATATTTGCAGTTGTCATCATCATCATCAGCGTGGTGTTCTCTCCCTTGGTCGAGGCTCGTCGGGGTGTTTACCTTGCCATTATTATCAAATTTTGACCGGCGACCATGGCTAGTTAGGCAAACGAAGTCGTTTGAAAATCAACCGGCCCCAAGAAAATGGAGAAACTCAAACAAAACTCTAAAAAGAGATGGTGTTTTTTTCCACCTCTTCACTAATTTTCGGATTGAAGGTGTGACCGGCCACGCATGTGACCCCAATTGGATGCAAAATTAAAATGCTATTTCACATAGTTGAGATGTCACCAAAAAGGCCATGCACATAAAAAACAATGACACCCGCGCTCCAACTCTTTCTGCCCCGAATGTAACAGTTGTCAACGTGCGAACGGATGTGTAGCAAAAAAAACTAAAAATCTTGGGTGCCAGATACAGTGCTTGATATAAAGATAATTTGACTGGGCTCTCAGTCGGGCTGGCGGCAGTTGGACTTTTGTTTACGCCGAGACAACAACTATAAAATCATAAATAAACAAATTGCGCGCATGCGTTACCATTGCGACGTCTGCGCCTTTTTTTGAAGGGCATTCGGCCGATTTACGAATATGAGAAATTGGTTACAGTTGACCACATGTGTTAGCTGTGTGAGTGTGTGTAGTGTATCTTGGCGTTTAGCACATTGTTGGCTGCTTTTTCCTCGAACTTGTCCAAGTTTTCATATTGCGTCAAAAGTGTAACGCTCCAAAGAGAAGATGGGATTAATTTAGTCACTGCAGAAGATGATATAATATCACGATACACTTCATTATGAAGCTGTTGCATCTATGCATACATATGCAAATATTTGCGTGTGTATGAGTGTATATCTACAATATTAACAACAAGTTGTTACTGTTGCGTGACACTGTCGTGATCAATATCGAAGATGCGCTTTTTTTTGTTGTTAACAGCATCCGATTGAGCTCGTCGATGATCAATCGCCAAATCACCCGAAAATGCATTTACATATAAGCCGCATTAGAGGTTGGCTTGACCACATTTGTGGTAAATTACAGCCCTGACTAGATAGATGTTGTAAGTTCGTCTCAACGATTTCATTTTCAATACAACTCGACTTTGACTTCTTCTTTTTTGTAGGGCCCTCGGAGTCGAACAACAAAACACACGCGACTCTTTCGCAACGAGCCAAAAACAGATACAAAACATAAAAACTGGCTCACTTTGGAAATTTTGTTAAGATGAAACTTAAACATAACTTGTATTATTGTAACTAAATTTGATATTGTTACACTTGCCTTTCTTTTGGATTGGTTTGGGAGTGTTTTTATATTGTGGCACGACACTGCACACTGCACAATGAATTAAATAAATATGATTGAGTCTTTTCACTATTCGTTCGTCAGTTCGTTATCCTTAACGTACACACTCGATATAAGGAACTTCACTTAAGTTATAGTTAACACGCGGCGCATCAGAACAAAAGCAGCTTTTGAAATGGATTTATTGAGTTTTGCCAGGGGCCAACTTCACGCTTAAACGCTTACTTTGCGGTTAAAGCGCCGGCAACAGACTAAGCGACATCCGGACTCGACAAGCCGTCTTCTATGCGCCGCTGCAGACACACAGATACAAAATAAAAGCACACAGGCACAGGCACAGATACAGATACAAAAAGCAACAACGACTTTAATACGGCGCGATCACACGAGTTGAGGTCCGAAGCTGATCGCGATCGCGATCGGTAACCAACTTGTTAATTCAACTGCAAGAATATACAGGTATGTGTGTATGTATGTGTCTGCCGATCACACACAGACAGTTCTCAGTTGGAGCCGAACAGGTGATCAGATACTTAAGTATTGATCGTATAAATTCTAATGTGTGAGTATGTATGAGTTTCATATGCTGACTTGTTGCATGTTTTTGAGGGCTTCGGCTCTAGGCTTTGCATTTGAATATCCAAATAAGATATATATATAAAGACAATTATCGATCAATAATTAGCGTTAAATGTATGCACATGCATAAGTTGTTATTAGAAAGCAATAATTTCTACTCAATGCAACGGCGCATTGTAATTATCGACGCCCCCAACGTGTTGTTTTCACATTTTGATTGCATTTTTATTTTCGTTTGGCTGATTGGGTCTGCTGCCATGAGAATGACATATTGGCAGCCAGACAGAGGCTCCACCGTAAGATTTATCAACTTGTCGGCGGACGGCGGACCAGTTGCTGACTGCCTGCTGATGGCCGAGTGCGCAAATTATTTCGCAATTAAATGGACCCAACACCAAGCCAAAGTGTCTGACTTCAACTTCAACTCTAGACCGCAACATGTGGCCACTTGTCGCTTTAGCAACGTCATCATTCAACTGAGGCTGGGCGTCATTATGTAGGTGCATGAAGGTATGAATATGAGTACTCCACCTTCAGCTATTACTATAATGCACAATAAAGAAGCCAACAGCCCAAAGACAAACTGACTCGCTGACAGACTGACATTTGCCACCATCCACAGCCACAGCCACAACCACAACCAAAAGCGGCACAGACTGCAATTTGTTGTGCCGCCAACAGTGAGCAAATTAAATGGCACTCGAAATAGTTGCCTTGGTCCCTATTGTTAATTACTCAATTGCTTTGCTTGTTAGACAGTTCTTCAGCAGCAACAGCAGCTGCTCTGCTTTTTTTATACTTTTTTTATATAATATATAATTTTATTATATTATCGATTCATTCATAGATCTTGAGCATGTGCCCAAAGCAGCTTCAGCTTCCGCAAATTCGAAGGTGAAGCGTCACTGTTTTTTTTTGGCATGCCAAGCGCGTGTTTTTGAGCTCAGCTGAGCACTGGGCAAGCGGCAATCAGTTTTTGTTTTTGGGGTGCCCATTGGGGGCTGTACATATATACGCATTATTTCAATTCGTCAAATACACTTCCAGCTCTGCTGAACGAATTGTGACGCGTGCTTCACCTGTCTACGAACTATAGACAGCTTCATTTGTTCAGCAAGCAATGCTTTCAAGTAGAACGAGACATGAGCAACATGCCATAATCAGTTTTTAAAAAATGTATCAATTAAATCAATATTATAGTCAAGCCGGAATATACAAAAGACTGAAGGCACGAACTTCCACATGTCTACTGCACACAGTGACTACAGTGACTTTCAGCATTTTTGACCCACAAATCTTACTTATTACAAATTTTAAACGAGTTCATCGTTTAATGGGAGTGCGTTTTAAATAAAATATAGACACGGTTATTAAAGCTATTATAATTTTATCAAGTTAAGCAATTATAGCAACAATTAGTCAAAAGTTAAGTGGATCAAAAAGGCTGTGAGCCACTGTATAAATACATACGTATATTTCGCACTTTTAACGACATATTCGATTAATGTTTTTATTAAACTCACACACATACAAACATATTTTAGAGCATCTTTACAACACATCCAAGTCCAAAATGGCCAATCCACTAGCAGGTTGTGACTGCTTTAAGCCTTAAGCGAATTCTTTTTGTTTGCTTTGTTTATTATACGATTTTAATGTTTTTGAACTTGACAAGATAACATAATTTGCATGATAATGATTGGGATTCGATCAAGCCCAACCTTAATGTCTGCAAGAATCGACACTTTTGTCGACTTTTGTCTTTATGGTCGTCTTTGCTCATTAACCTCTTCACAGCCAAAACAAAAAATTCTGTACACACTTTTTGTTGTTACTGATTTTTGGGCAACAGACGCACTAATTGTGTCTACATTAAAACTCAATTTATGAGCAACATTAAATGCGTGTTTGGTGGGGAAAAATACTCGTATACCAGAATAAAAACTAGACACGATAGAAGCCACTGTCACGCTGATTAGAAATCAATGAGGTAGACCATACACACATACATACATACATGCAACGGCAACTGGGTTGGCCTTGACCATAACACTTATACGCCAACAGCCTTGAAAGACAAGTTGATTACCGTTGCCTTTGACTGTCCGTTTAATATAATATATTATTGATTTATACGCACAACAAAAATCAGCTGCTGAAAACCATTAATAAAAACCAAAAGCCAATGAAACCCAAAGAAGTCTCTGTTTGCACTCAAGTCTGAATCGACAAGAGTGTTTTGAACTCTATGGAAAGATACTCTGACATTGAACTACTCATCGATGCCAGATGCAGATACTATGAGATAAATACAGATACCTTCCGCGTTGCTTAGAAAGCATATTAAGCACTTAAAAAACACAATTTAATATTATATGAACATGCCGTTGTTTGAATACTCTTTTCAAACTCACTACTTTATGTATAGTAGATAAATCTTAATTTGCTGTGTAATTTCCTAATAAATATATATGAGTAGTTGATTAAAATCAAAATTTTAAACCATCTGGAATATTTGTAATACTTAATATAATGATATAATTGATTCTTCGATTTTCTATGTATATAATTAATTTAAGTAAACTAATCCAGCCCAAACTAATGATACAGAATTAGCCTAATGTAATCATGGGGGTGTAATAAATATATCTCGAAGCTCACACATTTGTTGAAAAACTAATTATACCTCATGCAAAGGGTATAAAAACAAGTACGATTCTGTCAATAGTAAAATTGGTTGAGATAGCTCAAACAATAAAAAAGTGTCAATTATTGAAAATTTCTATATATGACTAATATTGACTTTTTGGACTTTCAAAGAGCACAACATTAATAAAACTCACCCGATTTCCATGAGGAATGTCTTTTTTTCATAATATTAGCCCTACTTTTAGTTTGCATTTAAATTTTTTGATTCTGAGACAAACATTTTTTTTCGAAAATTGTCGATTTTTATAGTGTTACCCCTTTACATTTTTTGAAAATTTTCAAAAATTTTAAAATTTAAATTTATGCCTTTTATTGATTCCAGGTGATAAAATTAGGGTAAAAAAGTAGTTTTGATCAAATTTCCACTTTTTTTCTTTAAAATCTAAGCTAAAAACTGCAAAATTGTCTCTGCAGTACAGAGTCTGTACACAGTACGTGGTACTCTTATGATTTGAGTAGATTAGACAAATCTTGATGGATTTTCAAAAGGAATGCCCCTGTTCGACAAGGACATGACTCAATCGACTCGGCTGTTGATACTGATCAAGAATATATATGCTTTATAAGGTCGGAGATGCTTTTCTTCTGCCTGTTACATACATTTCACAAGACCATTATACCCTGTTTGACCATTTTCAATGGGCACAGGGTAAAAAAACCTAAAACTAATTGTAAAATTAAATTTAATGATCGAAATTACAGCTTGCGTGAATCTGGAACATTTTAATCAAAAGTGAAAGTTTTACTGGAGACACCAGAGATAGAAACAACATCGATCCCCAGATTATTACAATTTTACAGCAAATAACAAAAGTTTAAAAGAGAGAAAAAGTTGGTAAGCCACGAATTGGTGCAAAGACGACAAACATATCTGAGTCGACCCAGAGCTTAAGAGTGTCCCAGATAAGATATGCGAAATAAATGTTTATTTAACCTCTGCTTTGACCTGACAAAAGCAGAAATCGTCACGAAGACTACTGATAAATTTAAATTATGTGATAGCTCCAACTGTATTAGATTGGATTAATTAAATGTACCGATAACGACGGTATATAAATACTCAAACTTATAAACATATATTGACTTGAGCTTGAACAAATTTAGAATGGTATATGGCTCCAATTTCTGGGGGCGTTTGTATATTTCAAGTTGAAAATATTCTCAAGAATATAAATAATTGAAAAAAGTATTAATGCAACCGAAATGTGTGTAGATGTTAATGATCAAGCAAAGACTTGACCTAATGGCAACTGGTATAAAACAAAACCAAATAACTTAAAGTAGAACAGAAGGGGCAGAAGAAGAAACTAAGCTAAGATCAGATCAGGCCAGACACAGTTGATCACTTGATCAAGCGGGTCAAAGTCGACTCTTGAGCCGAATTTGCCAGTCATTAGCAATAACCATGTTGCCCTCGCTGACGAGTCAAAGACCAATATAAGCAACGACAGGTAGCACCAGAAACTAAACATTTAACACCGCTTCCAAATGCAGTTCTGTTGTCGATTTCATAGATATTACTATATCGAAACCATGATGCGCCATTAATTTAGACAAGTCTAAACAAGGCACATCGAATGTTTGCTAAACTCACTTGAGCTCAAATCTTTTGCGATTCTATGTAAATGTAAATCAATAATACTTTCAAACTTGTAAATAACCTTGCAAATTGCATAAAAGTAGGAATAGAGTTTCAATTACAACTCAGTTTAAAACCGTCGATTGAAAGTTAAAATCTTAGCTCGTTAAGTTTTTAACAGTTTATTGTTTTGATTTGCATTATCATGTAATGGTTATGTGTATGCTTATAATCGACTGCTTTTAGTGCTATATTATAATCACACATTGTTCTTGGTCGCTTGTCCCCAAGTGCTTTTAATAATATAAGTTTTATCCACTGAATAATAACTACTCCAAGCTGCACTCAAGCAATGATCCTGAATCGGTGTAGATTAAAATTAAATAGACAAAAATTCATAATTATTGTAGACCTGAGCTTAATGGATTATTGAAAGATTGATTTCTTATGCGATCACTTCAGCATTTAAAAGAGTTTTGCCAGCAATATATATTTATATGAACTATTCAAAGAAATTAAGACTTAAATAAAAATTAAATAAACAATAAAATATTTTATAAATTATTTTATATTAATTATAACTACTACAGATTTCATTCGATTATAGTAATAAACAGTATCTCTCTATGTATATAATGCGTATTTTTCTTCATTCCAATAAAAGTTTTCCGTATTTCCATCCTGAAAGTAGATTTTCTCGTATTACAAAGAACAAAGACGAGCCAAAGCTAAAATGGCTGCATTGTTAATCCGCGCTAAGTTTCCGATAAGTAATCGTGTGTCTCAGTGTCTCCGTGTATGTGCAAGTGTAACTTAGTATTTGTATGTGTGAATGTGGGTATAATGATTGTATAGTTGGTGTAAGCAAACATTTTTTTAGAATGTAATGGGCTCTATTGGCACGGTACACTCGCCGACCGTGACACGATACATTGCCATCTCGGAGATGCCGTGGTAATGCACAAAGGCGGCTGCAATGACGAGCACATGGAAAAGCTGATGCGATTGAAACTGTAACAAGTGAAACATCATTAATGAGTGCTAGCACATTGATGGTGTAAAAAACATACCCATATGTCAAATTTGCCAGGGAACCAACGCTCTGGAACCCGCAGAGCATACAGCAAAGCACCAAGGATGTACAGCAGACCTGAAAGGAAAGTCAAGCCTTAAGCATTTGGAATTTAACTGGAGTAGTTGTGTGTGCTCACCCATCAGTATAAGCCAACCAAGGCTAGCACGACTGATCTGACTGATCCAGCCCTCCATGATGCTGTAATGTATGGCTGGAATAACGCCAGATAGACCGAAACTCATAAAGACGCCGGCGCGCAGTGGACGCAAAGCTGGCTCCGAGAATTTATCCCACAGGGAGACAATGATAGAAAGACATCCAAGCACAGAAACCACAGATAAATATATCACCTTTGGCTGATAGTGGCAATAAAAACCATAGTAAAGCCAAGGCACAAAGGAGCCCATTATAAGCAATGCAATTCCACAATAGTCCAGCCTAAAATTAAATAAAAAGAACATGACATTACTATCATAAAGCTAAAAAACATCAGGGGAAGACTTACTTTGAGAACAGTCTTCCAATCTCTACCGAATGACAACTTAATGTATGAAAGGCAAACGAGAATCCTAAGCAAATGATTGCGCCAATAAAGAATGCTCCAAATACGAGCTTCTCCTGAAACTGTATCTCAACAGTTGGGCGAGAAACAAAGTAGGCCGCCACGCCAATGAAGGCAAGGCAGCCAAGCAGATGCGTCCAAATGTTGCCAGTCTCCGTGTGTAGGCGAAATATCGATTTAAAGCAAGCCCGGAATGATGGTAGAGGCGGGCGATGGCCACGATGCAAAAAGTCATTATCCTGCAACCATTTGGGCAAATTTCTGTAGTGACAAACTTTCCAGCTGGCTTCCCAGACCTGTGGAACAGACAAGGCCATTAGAAATAGCATTGATATAAACAGAAAACTACAATTGTAATGAAATTAAAAAGTAATAATAATAATACATTACATGCATTTATTTAGTAAGATTCAGATATTGTTTTTTAATGATTAATGAAGTGTTAATGATATTAAAAAATAATAATATTATTTATAAAAATACATGCATTTTTTTAAGATTGAGAAATTGTTATTTATTGATTAATGAAATGGTAATGAGCAATATTAAATGTAATTAAAATGAACAAATTAGACATATTCCTTCGTTAAATATGACATTACTTGAGGCGATCTTGGTACTTACCTTGCGTACAAACTCTTCCGCTTGCTCAGCGGCGTTATGAGCCAGGGCACCCAAATCGATCTCATCTGAGAGGACTCCAGCCTTTAGTACTTCTGTCATCTAAAATTACAATCGTTGAGTTTGTTTTGAGCACACTTTGAACCGGATTTAAAAGCGACAACAAAGTTTACTAAGCGTATGGGACTAACGTTGGTCACGTTTGCTTCACATTTGATTGTGTCTTCATTCGGTAATTTTTTGTATGATTCCGGAGGCTCGTCCACATTTATGGCAGCATCGAAATTGACTCGCGTCTCAACCATTTTCAACAATTAATAAATTTCATCTAAAACTAAATAAAGTGCACAACAAGACGAGTTTTGTACTTTGAAACGCCTGCCAATCGTCTACTGAGTTGAAACATTTTGTATACATTTTGAGGCGGAACAGCAAGAACAGCGAACGAAAGGGTGATAAGATAAGAGTATACGAAGTCGACAGACAAACGCAAAAAAATAGTTTTTTTGCGTCACATCTGTTTTCGAATTGATTTGTTGTTCTTAAGCTTTCCATGTCTCGTCGACAACAAGCGCCCAAATCCGGCACTTAGTCCCTAATCCGCACCTGACCCCAACGAAGCGTGCTAATGGCCAATACCCAACCGAATGCTATTAATAATTCTACATAAATGCTTTTATATACATATAATACTCGTCAACAGCTCAGACATGCGGGTGGCTTGCTATCTTGCTGCACCTGTGGTGACAAAGTAGACGGCAATTTCATTACTGCCTATCGAAGTCTAGTGATTTGATAAGCACCCGGTTCACCATTGGCCACGACATTCAATTGTCGTGTATGTACATATACATACATATGTATATGTATTTGAGACCTGAACTGGTAGATGGCGATAACCGTTGACCATAGGGTCAGCGATAATGGAGCATTTGCCCGCGCAAATGAATTTTGCACAGTTGATGTTGTTGACGAAGTGAGGAACATAACTTACCTCAGCTTCAATTAGCTGCGTGTCCTCTGGAGTTGAGGGCAGTGGACAGCCTGCGTCATCTTCCTCGACCAGCTCATCGTCGTCCTCGAGCAAATCCAGGTCAAGGCCATTTTGGCTAAGCGAATCTGTTGGTCCCCAGCCACGTCGCTTGCGCAAAATCATTGTCACCTGCTCGAACATATCCTGTTCGTCGTCAATCCCAACGCCTTCCGCTAGAGGCGTATCAGCGATTTCCACCGAAGAGGCCAATCCCGAATCGGCATTGCCGGAGGTGCTGTTGGACGTTTCATTGTCAACGTTCACATTGCTGCCCGAGCTGTTGCGCTCCAGCAGAGTTTTAGCGGAATCCATCACAATATGTTCAGGCTCTTAGCGAGTGTACTATAAGAGAAAATTATATATAACGATTAAAACAAAATTTTAAAATGAGAAATGATAATTTTTTTCATTAGAATTTGACATGTATAAACAATTTTCATTATCATTTCAAATCGATTGTTAATAGTAACGAACACGTTGAAGTCTATCAATGACCTTTGTACCACAGATATTTGTACATAAGACCAGCTCGTGTCTGTGTTGTTGCTATTGTTGTTATTAGCCCAGCATTTATCAGGGCGCTGAGTTGGGAGTGGGAGAGGTACGGCGAAAGCAAGTAATCCAACACAGCAACAAGCGATTAAAGCTATTAAACTTTTATATAAGAGCGTCAACAGTTTGCGTTGGACGAACGATACTGTGGACGTAGACGGCAGTTGGGGGCAGGTGTCAGTTGACCTGTGCCCATTTTGATTGGGTCATTCCCACTCCCAAACGAATGCAACAATGAATATTTTAACACTTTTCTTAAGAGATTAGCCATTTCCAAGAATTTAATCCATGTTTTCTTTCATTTCCACCACATTCAACACAGAAACTGTCGCGCAGTTAGCAAAATGTCGAAACTTGTTTCGTTACAAGTTGCAAATGAGCTCTGATGAAGACGTCTGTCAGCAAGTTATGCTATATTAATCTTACCCCTTATATTTTCGCAACGTCTGCAATATATCCGTGCGAAATTTGGATTCGCGTTGAGTCTAAGCCAGGTATTTTAAGAAAAATTAGGCCACACAATTACAACTTTTCCCTTCTTCTTTTGTAATATAGTTTTCAGTGTGACCACCCCTTATAGCTCTTCGATATTCAGTTCATTTTTATTTCGATAATTTTAGCGATAGTATTGCAAGTTTCGCACAGTATGCTGTTAAATTTAAATTTGAATTTCCAGAACCTTCTCACAGCAGAAGCACAAGCAGAGATAAAATATCAATATATATGAAAAATTTACCGTCCAATTTGTTTTATTCTCAACGTTAATGAAGGCAAATCTGTATTATGCTGTTTAACATCTGTGGCTTTTACAGATGTTAAGTACCGTCGGTTAATCAACAGAGCTGCAAAGTCAGCTGATTACTTTAATGCAGTACCCTATCGATAGTTTAAATCGCCGATCGCCCCAAACCGACAAAATTTTAGGCGCGCTTTTTAAGTTTTTAAAATTACAGCTTCATAAATTAAAGAAATACAAAAAAGTTAATTTTTTTATAACTCTTAACTGACAATTGTCCTTTTTCTATTGAAAAAGGCTGCCACTTATCAAAACTATCGGTTACTTTTGGGTGCCGCACGTTGTTTGGTAATCAAGGCTGCCACACGTTTTAAAACCGTCTGTGAACGACTAATAGTTTGTTCTACGGAACCATTACATGCGAAACGAAATTCGGCATATAATATATACGTAATGTATACAAATACAAAAGTAATACCATTTCGTTGGCATCGTAATTCTTAAACTAGCTCAAGATGCAGTCTTCACAAAAAACAATTAGACTGATAAGTAATTAAATTTTTCTATATTATCGGCATACAGTATGCATACATTGTTAATCGAACAGCTGTTAACAACAACCAAAACAAATAAGCATAACATGAGAAATTGCGCCTTTTCAAACCACTTCCCGCTTTTTTGTCTATCGGCGGTAAAATCATAACCAATTCGTGGTTAGTTTGTATACGGCAATCAATTCGTACAGTTGCACTCATTCAAGCTTATTTGATTTCACCAAGAAACGCAAAACTGACGCACCAGTTGGGTTAGAATATATTAAAAATACTAATATTTTTATTGTTCAGGGCAAAGATTAGCTGGATTCATGGATACGGCAGCAGCTTGTGCAAGAAATGGTCATAAATATGCCCAGGGCACACAGCCGTTTACGGTGTTAATTGAAGGAAACATTGGAAGTGGAAAGACAACGTATTTAAATCACTTTCAGAAAGATAAAGATATCTGCCTTATAACGGAGCCGGTCGAAAAGTGGCGAAATGTGAACGGTGTAAATTTGTTCGCCAAAATGTATGAGGATCCCAAGAAATGGGCAATGCCCTTTCAGTCGTACGTCACGTTGACGATGCTGCAGGCGCATACACAGCCCACAGATAAAAAGTTGAAAATAATAGAACGCTCTATTTTTAGTTCACGGTAAGTACTTTTCGCGCAATTGAATTAAATGCCAGACATCTCACTCCGTCCTTGTTGCAGATATTGCTTTGTCGAGAACATGTTCCGGAACGGATCTTTGGAGCAGGGCATGTACAACACACTGCAGGAGTGGTACAAGTTTATTGAGCAAGCGATTCACGTGCAGGCCGACCTCATTATTTATCTGCGTACCACACCCGAGGTGGTGTATGAACGCATGAAGGAACGTGCACGCTCCGAGGAGAGTTGTGTACCATTGAAGTATTTGCAGGAGTTGCATGAATTGCACGAGGATTGGCTCATCCACCAGCGGCGTCCTCAACAATGCAAGGTTAATTGAATTGACCATGTGCCACTGATGATTTAGGCGTTAACTTTCCTTTGATGTTTATTGTAGGTACTTGTCTTGGATGCCGATCTGAATCTGGAGAATATTGGCAGCGAGTATCAGCGTTCGGAGACGAGCATCTTTGATGCAATCTCAAGTGCGCATCAGCCTCCAGCAGTGCTGGTGTCGCCCAGTAAACTTCAAAGAATGTCCAGCTAACTGACGACTTGAAGTACAATTATGGACAAATCTAGCAGAATATATTTATATATAGAATTAATCATTTAACCCAGAAGTCTGCTAGATTCTCAGACTTTGAATGCACATTTCCTATTAATTTTAATTGCTTAAATATGGGATTCTATTTAGAACCCAGGCAACCTTTTCTTATGTTATAAGTTTAATTTTGTAATACGTACTTATCTTCAATTTAACCAATTATAACCTATATTATATTATATATTCTACACTATTAACTTACATTTAAGCTGAAATTAAAATACAAACCATTGTTCGACATTGAGCTAATCTAGCTAGACTTGGAATTTCCGTCGTATTCTATTCGTCACTTTGTAATTAATTCTACTGAAAGATAAAATTCGAAATAAAAACAGTCTTGTGTGTATCACATGTCTATTATTGTATTTTTGCTTAGTTATTACAAGATCTTATGGAATATAGGATGTTAATATGGTAAACTAGAAGAATCCGGTTTCAGCGCCTCCACTTTGTATAACGGATGCGACGCGCCAAGTCATCGACTCGTAAAGCTGATGGATTTTGCTTACAAGCTCCTCGTCGCTGTGCCAGATTTCGTAGAGCACGGATCGAAACTCGTTGACAGTTTGTGGTGCCTGATTTTGGATCTTTGGCTCAATGATGGCCATCAGTTGCTCCAGAAGATTCAGGTCATTGCATTCGGGAGATTCAGGGCCCACCAGAGTGTCGACAAATATTTCTTTGGGTGCCGTGTCATCCAGTGCCTTGAAGTCGTCCATGTTGAATATGTTGCGCCAGTCCTGGACAGTCCATTCCTCATGAGCTCGAGCCCACTCCAAGCGCCGCTGCTTAACCTCGGCAGTCAAGCCTCCGTTTTTCAGTTGAAATTGTCTCGACTTAATCTCACTGATTCGCCGCTGAAGCGTGCGACGGCTGACTTCGATGCCGTAACGGGTCAGGAGCTCACGCTGCACATCGATCGATGTGTATTGGGGATGATCGGAAAGCATCTGCTCCACCAACTTGCTGTTCCCAAACACTTTCGGCCGTCCGACTGTTCGGCCGTTTTCCATTGGCATCGTTCGCAGCCTCAATTTACCGACGTTCTCATCGTGGAGCTCGCAGTCTTTGATGCAGGTCGCCACGCTTTCCACATCGCACTCAAGGATCTGTGCGATCTCCTCGTAGCTGTATGATGCCTTCAGAGTCTTCACCAAATTCCGCACATCTGAACCCAGCACCATTTCTATGCAGTCGCTCAATTCAAAGTTGTTGGCCGTGCCAAAATCACAGGACGAGTGTGGCAACTCAAACTTGCACGTCAATTTATATACGATGGCAGGTAAAGTTAACATCAGTTAATCGCTTGAGTTTATGGCGAGAGAAAGGTACACAGATTGAGGGATTAGCGATATGTTTTATGATACCTTTTTACTTCAGGTATCAGCTGTGCAATGATCACCGTTACGAGAGCGTGTTTAACCTAACTTTATGATCAACTGTCGATCTGAATCGGTGTTTCCCTTAAGTTGCGATCGATCATCGATATGCTTAGCTAAATTTCCTGGAAATATTCTTCTCCGCGCGGCGTAAGTGGAAAATTCCAACATTGAGTTATGCCAGTTTCGTTGTAAGTGAGCGATATATTTTTATCTGCTTTGTTTTCTTTTCTCTTTTTTTTCCCCCAATAAAGAGTGAAATGCAATGGTTTCCGTACTTGCAATTTAATATGAAGACGATCTTATGTTGAATGCAATTGTAGAATTACAAAAATAAATGTAAAAAACTTGTACATGTGAGTTAGTTATTTCTACAATAGGAAATGCATCTCTGCAAAAGGTCAAATATTGTTAAAAATATATGCCAGTTTTGTCTTTTATCTTTTTTTTGTTGTTTATAAGAGTATGTAAGTTTTGTATCCATTTACGATGAACAAGTTAGAGCTATTCATATTGTGCCGAAGGCGTTTAAGGCCCGTTTGAATGTAAAACGAAAGGTGATGAGAGTGGTGGTTAGTAGGACTAGGGACTGAGGACAGTCCTTGGGGACTACCTGGGCAGTTGTAGCTATCCATGAGCAATGGAAAGGATTAGCATCATTCGCTAAGCATGCCAGATACAAGTTAAAGTTAGAAGGATTAGCAGGAGCTTGATTGGAATTATACAATTAAATAAATAACGCTAAACGTATGCCTAATTGCTTTTCTAATTTCATGTGCTAGGGTTTTGATTTGTTCTTCCTTTTCTTTTCTTTTCATGTTCCTTTTTTTGTTCTTTCTCCGGCGCAACCAAGTGCCAAGCAGCTAGTGTACTTTTAATGATTACTTTGTGGATTTGTTTGCATGTTTGTGTATTGTTGGGTTCCGTGGGCGCCACGTTAGTCATCCAGATCGATATCTGAATCATCGGAGTCATAGCCACCGCGTATGGTCTTCTGTGGGCGGTTTATGAACGGCTTACGTTTCACATCTGGTGGCTGCATCAGATCCCCTTTGTATTCGATGGCTCCCGAGTGGGCGATGCGCCACTCGAGCATCTCTGTGGAGAAGTCATCGCAGTTGCCCAAATCGGAGAAGCCGACAATGAAGTCCTTGGTTTTACTGTCCTTAACTAGGGCTATAGTTGGTATCACCTTAATGCGTAGGCGTTGTGTCAAGAACGGACTCTTTTCAGCATTCACCTTGCAGAATTTGGCCTCGATATGCTTGGCAGCGAGTATTTTCAGGTGCATGTCGACAATGCGACAGCGTTCTGTGCTGTCTCTGTAGAAGTGGCACACAATGTTGGGCGATTTCTTGGATACTTCGAAAAACTCCTTCTCGTCGGCCAACTCCGAATACGTGCCGTGACCCTGAAATGGGTACATACCATTCTTTAGGAGTGTCCCATAAAAACTAGGCACTTATGTTACTTACGTTTCTTATCCATTCCTGCTTTTTATTGTTTAGCTTCTTCATTTCTTGTATCCGTTTCTCACGCAAGGCTTTCAAGTCTTCCGTGTCCAAGTTGTCCAAACGATCGAATTCTTGATCTAGCTGCTGTTCAATCACTTGCGCAGCTGCAAATAATTGATTTTCCAATATTTGTGCCATGTCTTCTGTAGCTCTGTAGCTGTGTAGGTGCACTTGCTTCTTGGGGGCAACTGATTTGTATCTATTTTGTGTCTTATTATGTTTGTATATGTGAAATGTACGCACTGTGCATTTACGTGTGCGTGTTATTACAAATGTTTTGTTTGAGTGTATGCGTGTCCGGCATAAATGAAAGGCGTATCCAGATGCAGATGCGTCATGTTTTGTGGAAAATTCAATAAAGTAGCCAGCGTTAGTAAAAAAAGACCATCACTTCTATTAAACGTATCTATAAATATTTAATTGGACGAGTACTTACATTAATTTTTTACTGATTTCATTTATTTCTCAAAGTTATTTATTTTTAATTTTACTTATTAGCCGTGTGGGACGTCGATTGTACAAGCAAATCGATTGACAAATTAATCGGTGTGACTTTTAATTGAAAACCACAAAATACCTATTTATATTAAAATTACACTTAAGGACTTGAAACCTTAATCTATTTTTTTTTTTAATATTCTATTAAATATCTTCCACTTTCATAAATGTCTGTCAAAATTGTAATATCAACCTCTTGTGGCCCAACTACGGAAAGGGAAATTTATCGAAGTGTTTTAGCATATACCTCCATTTATAACAATACATAGAACAAACCATATATTAAATTGCAACATAATGCACTATTTATATATCAATACAATACATTAAATTATTATTTTCAATCCGAATAGTGAATTTGGCCTGAGTGAATAATTTCGGTATTTTAGTGGGACTTTTGTATTTGATATGTATAAGCTCTGGTCACATTTTCCGACATCGCGCGTTAGTTTTTTAACTTTTTCGTTGGCGTCGGTAGCGTTTTGGATTCGCTAAAATAACATTGTTGAGAAAAGAAAAGTCTTGTGCTTACAACAATAATTGATCTATTTTAAAAGAAATAAAAGGTTTGTTGTGCTTCCATATTTATAAATATTTTTATATTTATTCTATTAGTGGCGTGAGGGTGTTCTTAAATTTTTTGTGTTGCGGTAGGATTTCAGTACGACTATATGTATAGCATATAAAACGTTGCGCACAGTTGCCGGGCTTCGGCTGCATTGTGCAAAATACTTTGAATTCAACGATATATACAAACTAGCAATATAAAACTATGCGGAATATGTGTTTGTTCTAAACGTGCACAAAATAGCCGCGTTAATGTACGTAGCCATGAATACATATGTATGTACGTACATTTTTATTATTTGTCGCTGCAGCTTCCGCCATTTTTAAAACAAACCCCGTCAATTGAGCCTGCCTGGTACAGTGGTGGCAAAGCATAAAGGAACAGGGCAACTTGATGGCACTTTAATCAAATTGAAAGTTCACCAATAACTATATAAATTAATTCTGCCCTATTTGATATAGATCGCTTAAAATGATTTATTAAATGTAACATAATATTCGTGATGTTTTTATTTTAACTGCTGCAAACACTGCTCAATATTTTGGCGCGCACTATAAGCCGCCTTTTTATCTGATTACATATATGCATTTGTATGTGCGCCTTTGTTACAGAACTAAAAGTGAGGAAAAGGTTGTTTTCAGCAAATGTTTATGTATTAACCGATCGGGTCGTACAGACACACAACATTCCGAAAGTGTAAACATAAACTTTAATTAAAGACTGCCTATGTATCTACATTTATACAAACATAACCGCTCACTTATGCTGATGTTCATCGTGTGCGTGTGTATGATGTGCATTGTTGAGTTTATTAAACTCTGCTGGCATACAAACAGATCATCAAAACAAAAAGCGAAAAGAATTACAATAATGTTGGCGTGAGGGCTTGGCGCATAATTGCAAGCATACATACAAGTATGGTCATATCAATGTATTTGTGTTTTGATTGCCGTCTGACATAGCATCTGTGTGTGTGTGTGCTTGTGTGTATATATCTTTCTCTCTGCTGATTTATTTTTCACGTTGCAGTTGCCTCTTGCACTTTCTAAAAGAAAATCTCAGCACACTTGCCCGTTGCAATTTCTAAACAGTTTCGTCCCCCTCTCCCCACCCCTGAACTTGTTTCATACCCTGTTGAAGTGTAAAAAAAGGTATAACAAAGTTGCAGAAATGATTGGTGTTAAGATCAGAAAGAGATAGCAACTAAGTATGAGTAGGAGCGTCTGCTAACGAAATTTTAGTTTGATCAAGGGATATTTATTGAATATCGATCTCTTGTTATTTAATAATTTCCCTTTTGTAATGTGCCCAATGACCGTTACGGTGACTATTTAGCCATTTACATTAACTTTTTTCTACTCTTTGCTCCTATTTCTTCTACCGGGAACTTTTCACGTCAATCTCGTATACACCGGAAGCCCTTTAGTTATGTGTAGGGGGACTCGGCTTGTTCAACTGGAACGATGTTGCTGCGTTTTAAAGTGGGACTGTCCAAATGCTTGCTTTTAAAATTCTTGCCTGCAACCAGTTTCATCCTTAATGATCCTATTTTTAAAATATTTTGATTGTTGCTGGAAAATCCTCATTATTATTGCAACTTATTCGCGGACAGCTGTTGGTCATAAACAAATTAGTTGGGCAGCTGCTTGTCGCAGGTAGCGTTATTGCCCCTCACCCACATCCTTGGCTACCTGAATGCACTCCGTCAACCTATTTAAACTCCTGCGCGGTCCTTTGGCAGACAATACAAAGTATAGACACCAAACTGTCAGCACGTGCTCGAAAATCAGAAAACGCTAAGCGTCAGAAGATTAACGAATATACAACTACATAGAAATTGCATTTGTGATTGAAAAGTTCTAGTCAGCCAAGCAACAAAAACAACTAAGTGCAACTACGCTCATCTGTGGTAAGTGCACTGGCCAAGCCGGTTCCATGCGACAACGGCAGGAATGTGGCTAGAGTTCCAAGTCGAAGACAATAACGTAAACAAACCGCAGTGTTTGCTCTTGAATAAAACATGAAGCGTGTTTAGATTTCTGTAGCTCTCTTTCGATTTCGTTGCACTTCAAGTGTGAAAAGTAAAGTTAGTTTCCAGTTGAATCTGGGACCCATGCTGAGAAGTTTTAAATACTTGACTAACCTAAATTGCAAATTCCTTTATACTCATACCTTGACTTTATTTATCTTCCACAGATCGTGCAACACGACAATACAAAAAGCAATAAAGTCCTAATGCTCAGCAAAATGGCACAGTCGAACAATGTTGGAGGAGGAGGCGGCGGCCCAGCTGCCGGTGGCCGTCGAGTGCCGCTCTCGTTGAGCAGCAACAGCGGCAGCAGTGGGAGCAGCGCAGTTTCCCGGCTCCAGCAAGCAGCAGCCGGTAGCAATGGTCGCTCGAATAGTCCACAAAATAGCAGCAATGCAAACAAGAAAAATGAGCAGTTGATGGGCAATGGACCATTTGTTGCCATCAAGAAAACCAGCTCAAGCCAGCAGCGTTCATCGGCTGCCAGCTCTTCCACTGCTAAAGATGAGGAAAAGAAGGGTCAGAACGGAGTAAACAAATCTTCAAATAGCAATCCAAAGGCCTCCCAAAATGGCAACTCCAATGCCGTCGTCAAGGAACAGCAAAAGCCCAAGGAGAAACAGGCTGAAAAGAAGGAGGCGACCAAATTAGAAGCTAAGGAGGAGGAAGCACAGCCAAATGTGAAGGAACCGGAAACAGAGACCAAAGCAACAACTGTTGAGTCGAAGCAGAGCAAAGCTCCAGCATCCGAGGTTATTGATTTGGACAAAGAACCAGATGTGGTAATTGTACCCACAACACCAACTTCCGAGCGCAAATCTTCGCGTCGTGTGCCGGGAGCCAATCAACAGAAAACTCCCAACAAATCGGAGCAAATCGAATCATCGCCAGTTCAAAAGAAGCCTGAGCAGCCTGAAAAACAGGAAACAGTTGCAGCCGTGGAAGATGTAGAGATGGAATCGCTAGCTGTCGAGGCATCGCCAATAAGGAGCGGTGCAAGCGCACAGCCAGCAGCCACATCGACACCAGGTCGCAATCTGTTTGGTTTCCGCAGCAGCAGCAAGCAGACCAACGAGGTGGACTTGGCCACACAGCCATCCAGCTCGCCAGCGTCTGTGCCGGCACGTAGCTTTGCTCCGATCAGCGGGCGACGCAGCATTCGTCCGGCAACAACGCTGACGCCCGGAAAACTGGGCAACTACAGATGTCTCAACACCAGCGAGCTGGACACGTCCGGCTGCACAAACGCTAGTATGAATGCCACCGTCGGGTCCGAGATACCCAACTGCTCATCGTTTTCATTTTCATTCTTTGGTCGCGGACGCAAGCGTGAGCGTACTCCTCCTCCACTAACCGGCAGTCAGTCGACCAATGATCTGGGCCATGATGTTGAGATGTCGCCTCCGAAGCGTGCACGCTTCGAGTTGTTCAGCCTGAACTTGGCATCACCATTTAGCATGCTGCGCTCACGCTTCTCTAAAGCAACGATTAGCACGCCCTCGTCGCGCCCGCGTCTTGATCAGACACCACCAACTGGCGAGGATGAGGAGGGAGAGAAGGGTGAGGTGCAAAATGTGTCGGGCATTGTCATCCAAGAAGAGGAGCAACAGCTTAACAAATCATCGGCCAGCAACGAAGTTACTGTCGGCCAGGAAGCTGGTCTGGAGACACCCAAAAAGAGTGGCTCGCTAGTGGAGGATGCCGGAGAGAAGATGGAAGAGGATATGAAGAAAGCGGATCAAGGTGATGATGTTGTAGCCAATCTGCCGGCTGCTGATGCGGAAGTGTCCACCGAGGTCGAAGGCCCCAACAGATCTCGTTGCGCCATAATGTGAGCGTATCTGGCTTGCAATCTCTAATACCGACCCTTCCTCCCCCACTACAGCTAGCTCTTAAGATATATATCATACGTGTAGTAGCGTCTTCTCTTTGGTAATTTGTGTTCTTGCTAATAATTACAAGTTAAGAGTAAGCATTTAAGTTGGGCCAAAACCAAAGCCATGTATGATTGTTGGCTGCCCGTTTCCCATTTTAAAGAAATGTTAGCCATACGCTATAGACATGGACAGCCCATTTACCAACAGTTCCGATTTCTTGCTGCACATCTGTCTCATCGTATGACAGATGTGCACCGACAAATCGTTTACATTAGATATAAGAAAAATGATTTCAGTACCCAAACAACGTTAGGTACAAAAAAAAAACAAATACATTTGTAGACAACACCTTGATCTAAAATACAAACACATAAATGTAGATTTAGTTGTAACAGATTTTATAGATTTACGTATTTCAGAGTTTTCTGTATTTTATTCGTCAATGTATTTTGTGTAATACGTAATCACACGAGTGTAAAGAATGTATTTTATAAATAAAGAACATTTTTATTAAACGAATTTTATTTTTATTAAAATATTAAACAGAAGGCTTTGGAATGCATCGGAATTTCGTTAAGTCGAAAATTATTTGATTTAAATTCTGTTATGGGAATACAATAACAGCGTGGTTTCTATGTTCCTGAGGAACATAGCTGATAACTGGAAAGCGTAAGTGATTCCAATAGTCTTTTGAAGTGTTTCAAACTATTATTAAGTTTATACGAAAAAAATGTATTTCATTTGTTATAGCAAAAATAAAAACGCTTGTATTTTTGCAAGGTAACAGCGTACTAGCCTATTATTCGAAAAGCAACGTGCAACGTTGGTGCTGTCAACTTGCTGTACAAAGCAACCCTGTTCATAACACAAATTATCCAACACTAGAACCGAAGCAAGATATCGACGCGCTGTTTAAATTGTTTCTTAAAAAATTATTGAATATTAATTAAATGATTGCTGCTCAATTCAATTGCTATATTAATTGCATTGTTAGCTCAAATGACATGAGCATACTGATCACGTCTAAAGTCTGATAAATTAAGTTAAAAATTTTGCGCGCGAACTGTTTTTGGAGAATCAAAATAAGAAGGGAAAACAGAAATTAGAGGATAACATGGAACACGCTGATGTGGCCACCGCGCATATTGAACTGCAAATTGACTACAAAACGCCAAAGAAAACGAGCTCTCTAATCGAGAGCGAGGCATTGTTGGAAAAAATCAACATCTTAACCACCAAACCGGAAAATCAGTCGCACAATGCGAAGGTAAATGGATTTGATTTACTGTTACAATGCACACGTACACCCACGTCCCGTTACTTTGCTGCTGTTTCTTACATACACACTTACATATTTTTGCATTTTTCTCATCCACTCTCTTTGCCGCTGCAGCTGCCCACCATCAAGGATTTTGTCATTATTAAGCCCATCAGCCGTGGAGCATTCGGCAAGGTATTTCTGGGCTACAAGCTCAATGATATCAACAAACTGTTTGCCATCAAGGTGATGCGCAAGTCTGAGATGATCAACAAGAACATGGTCTCTCAGGTGATAACCGAACGAAACGCATTGGCCCTGTCGCGTTCACCATTCTGTGTGAATCTCTTTTACTCGCTGCAATCGATGTCCTCCGTTTACCTGGTCATGGAGTACATGGTGGGTGGTGACCTTAAATCACTGCTGGCCATGTACGGCTACTTTGACGAGCCTACGGCTCGCTTCTATGTGGCGGAAATAGTTATGGCTCTGCAGTATCTGCATCAGCATGGAATTGTCCATCGTGACATTAAGCCGGACAACATGCTAATCTCGGCCACTGGCCATGTGAAGCTGACAGACTTTGGTCTGAGCAAAATAGAATTGCGTCGCGATCTGGAGATATCCGATCTTATTAACTGCTCGCCTAATCTGAATGCCCGCACACCTGGCCAGCTCCTGTCGCTCACCTCGCATTTGTCCTTCGGATCCGAGAAGAAGATGCAGGATTATGGCACTGTTGGCTATGCCTTAATGACAGTCGCCGGCACGGGAACTTCACACTTAATGCAGGCCATCAACAAGCACAGTATGATTATGGAGTCCTCCGACAGCGAGGCAGACACATCCCTAAACGATGCAGAGAAGACCAACGATAGTAAAATATCCGGTGTCTCGCCATTCTTTTCCGCCGAAGAGGTCAACGGGTCCATCACACACACCTGTACCACAAATACCAATGTAAGAGTTGATTTTTGCCTTGTAGTCCATGTCTATTATTTTTGCACTGTTTGCTTATAGCCTTTAGACAGCAGTTCGTCTTCGTATCACACATGCACATCGGCGGAGATTAGCAAGAGCTCGCCGCCACTGGAGGCATCAGCCGCGGGCGGGGCTCCGGCAACCAGCAAACGACGGGTTGAATTTATCTTGGACAACATCAGTGCCAGTGCCAATGCACGCAGCAATTGCCAGGTGAGTGTCCATCACTGGGCGAATACATTGCCCATTGTCTTACATTCATTTTGCATATTATCCATCATCTCAAAAGGGCTGCAAAATGGCCGAGCAGGACAAGAACAACATTGTTGCTAGCGGCGACTCTAAAGATGTCGCCAAGTTGGAAAACACGAACGAAGTCTCGTTTGAGTTTTCCATGTCGCGCAGGCGTTCGCTCGACGAGGTGCGTTAGATCCTGTCACTGTGTGTGTGTCTCTCTCAGTTTGTGTGTACATGGAATTGTCCTAGTTCTAAGATTCTGTCTAGCTGTTCGAAGATTAACTAAAGGGGTTTCTGTCGATACTTACAATAATACCAAGATTGTTCCAATAACAGGGAAGACTCCGACATCAGAAAGATCTAATAATCTTTATTATCGTCCGTCTGTATAAGATAGTTATATATATAGTTGAAGGGTTCCATGTTTAAAATTTTGTTGGTATCAAATTTTAATAATTCTTTCTCTAAATTCAAACAGCGCAATCGGAATTTGAAGCTACAGGAGGACTCCGGAGTCTCGAGTCGAAAGGGCGATGATAATTCGAGTTGTCATCTAAATTTGAACAGCGAAAGCACCGCTTCTTCCATTGAGAAGATTACTGTGAATCTCAGTCAGTCGAAGGAGGAATACAGCTGCTCCGATTACTCACGCAGGTTGATAGTCACTAGACTGGTCGACAATCTTGTCAAACATAACTAATCTATTGTGTCTTGCAGCTATAACCTGACAAATAATCCCAATGAGCTAAGTGGAATCCGCATGAATTCTCCGTTTCGCAATCTCTCCAAGCATTTCAAGCGACCAGAATTTCTGCGTGGCATGAAACGTAAAATCAATCTGGTCAATCGCTCGGATAATATGTCCAGCATGGAAGTCGATGGGCCAGGCAATTCTAGTGGTAGCACCGGTTTAACCCAAGAGATCGAAATACTAAATATTGGAAGCAGCACACCAAAGAAACGCAAGGCACGTTCCTCACCCATTCGCGGAGTGCTCAAGGTGCGCTCTTTATCCGACGATGAGCTGCCCATGCAACATCTGCTGGGCCCCGAAGCCAACATTGCCAATGTGGTCTTCTCGACGCCAGTGTCCTCACAGAAATTGCCACGCCGCGATGGCGGTCTGTTGGGCAAGCTGAAGGCTACTCGATTCGCCCTGCCGCTGTCCATTGAGAACAAAAAGCTTGAACATGCGACTAAGGAGAAGCTGTCTGGTGTACAATATCATATAAAGCTGGCCGATGATCCGACAATGTCGCCTATTAACCATGGTGTCGGCAACGTGCCCAAGACGCCCAAGAACACAAAGATTAATACACCATTTCGCACACCCAAATCGGTGCGACGTGGCATGCGCGTCTCCAATGAACGCATTCTTGGCACACCCGATTATTTGGCACCGGAATTGCTAATGAAACAGGGACATGGTCCTGCCGTCGACTGGTGGGCGCTGGGCGTGTGCTTTTACGAGTTCATGACTGGCATACCGCCTTTTAATGATGAAACGCCTCAAAAAGTATTTGACAACATTCTCAATAAAAGTAAGTGGTGGATGCACTGCATAATTTCTTTATCTGACTATATCTTAATATTGTTTGCAGACATTGAATGGCCTGAAGGCGATGAAGCTTTGTCGGCGGACGCAGTGGAGGCTGTAGAACTAATGTTGACCATGGATCCCGCGGAGCGTCCAGCTGCCAAGGAAGTGCAGCAGATGCGTTACTTTATCGGCATCGATTGGGAGAACATTGGTCACATGGAGCCACCGTTTGTGCCCACGCCTGACAATCCTACCGACACCGGCTACTTTGAGGCCCGCAACAATCTACAACATCTGCAGCTATCCAACTTTGCACTGGATGATTGAAGACTGTATCAGGCACTATTTTATTAGATTTTAATGTTTTAAGTGTTATTTATATGCTATATATAGAAATTTGTGCTTGTGTCAATTAATTTATATATATACTTCATTGTTATCGTTCGATTAGCTCAATATTTATACTCGTAATCATTGTAATCCACATTATATCATTCAAAATGTGTTGCCATCGTTAAGGCGATCATGTTTAAAGCTCGATTTCGGCTTTGTTACTGTAACTACGCTTAAACAAATAGCTTCAAGTATACATGCTAGAAACTGATTAAATTACTAATGTAAATCCAAACAGTGAATCGAGTTTAATATCCAAATCCAAAGATCGTCAAAAATTAATCGAGTTGTCGATATAACTACGAATAAAAGCCATAGATCAAGAATGTCGTTTTGATCATGACATTTAAATCTGAAAAACAGTTAATTTTCCATATTATTCTTATCTAGCTAGCAATATCTGCGACATCTGCCTTTAACCCTTTTTTACAAAATACAAATTTCATTGTTGATTGATGCAATTTCGAAAATAGCAAAAAAATAATCACTGTATTTATACATATTTATAATTGGTATCAAAATAACACAATTGGCTGCCCATATAATAATTAGTTAGCTTTAAGCTTGAAGTCGCAGTCCCATACCTCCGGAATGGTCGTAAGGAAGCTCTGCTCATAGAAAACATCGATAAGGCGACAGATTAAGTGCGGAACAGCGCGCAAATCGGGCAGCAGTTGTTCCTTTAGAATGCTCACGGCCCCGATGATCAACGGCTTGACATCGTTGAACTTTTTATTGGCCAACAACATGGCTAGCTCACGCATGCCGCTCTCATACTCCTCGCTGGGCAATCTCAAGTCTCGACTGGCCGGGAACAGCGAAAAGATTACGCATGCCAAACATCGGGTTAGCACTTTGCGCCTGCAATCGAGAAACATGCAATTATTTAGCAAAATGTAAAATAATAGTTGGCATGCATTTAGAACCTGTTGGTAATATTCTCCGATTTCAGGCCAATAACGCCTAGCAGACCATCGCTCCAACCTTCCGCTTTGGTTGAGGCTATTTGAAGATGTCGTGCCAGCATGCAAAGTGGTTTCTTCACAAGCTGAGATCCTTGAAGTAGCTTACAGCTACGAGAGATGATCAGACCCCAGACGAGAGCTAGACGCGGCTCTGTCTGGGGATCGGTTTTCAAATTCTCTAGCAGCTGTGTCAAGTCCTGTAGAAAGGTGATCCTCTCACCATCCGTTTCGATCTCCTCCAGTTTGTAAAGCACAAAGACGTGTAGTGAAAAGAAGTAGCCGCCCCGCAAGACTGGCATTAGTTCCAGCTTGGGCAGGGACATTTGCAGCGCCTCGAATAATCCTTGCCAGCTGGGCGCATGCCAGGGAGCGTTCTTCGAGGACTTGCGGAAATAGCACTCAATGCTCGACTCCAACAGCGAGTATATGCAAGATATATAGGTATTAAGATGCCCAATTGCAGGAAGAGCTGCACACATGACAGGATTCGCGGGTGCACACTGATGTTGCCAGCGCACCATTGTTTGGATGTGGAGGCTACGAGCAGATAAGTGAGTAAACCTTAGTCCCTCTACCTAGATCATTTAAGTGTGCGTGCGCTTACTTGGAGATCTCCTCGCTTTGGGTCTGTGTGGGGGCAACTAGCTCAAGCATAAGATTGAGTGCCTCACGACGCTGCTCCTCCGGCGTGCGATGCTCGCTGGAGCCACTAATGGCCTGGTCAATGGATTGCAGAAGCTCCAGAAAGGCGTTGGTGAAGCTGCGTTCACCCTCCTTGGTGGCCATCAGTTTCTTGTGCTTGGCTCCACAGGCACGCTGCATGCGGACGATGGAGCGAGTGTAAAGCATTCGCTTCACCGATGCCTGCTCCGCCGCATTGTGTGTGCTGCTCTCCGGCAGCATGGCACAGGCCACTCGAAGAAGTCTGCAAAGGATTACAAATAATTCACGCATGCGTCAATTGTATAGGATTCACTTACTCCAGAACAGCACGATCCGCGTAGTTGCTCTCAGTGGGCAGCTTTAGGACAATCGCGGGCTCCACGCTGGACACGAACCACTTGAGCAACTGCTCCAGTTCGCTGTACTCGACGAGATGCCAGGGATACTTGATAGCATCCTCTAGAATCTTGCTAGTATTGGGATGCATATGGATGTTCGGCTCAAAGGCCATCTTAACAAAGATGCCAAAAAGAC
Source organism: Drosophila rellima (assembly GCA_035043635.1). Taxonomy (NCBI): domain Eukaryota; kingdom Metazoa; phylum Arthropoda; class Insecta; order Diptera; family Drosophilidae; genus Drosophila; species Drosophila rellima. The sequence goes on along the minus strand of JAWNMV010000811.1, from coordinate 6,232,775 downwards.
GCGACATAATTTCTGGCGATTGCGGCATCTGAGCGAAGCACGCATTCCAGTCAATCCTTATGAAGATGTGGCCCAGCATGGCATGGGATTCCGGCACGAAGCGCTGCAAACTCTCATAGAGCAGTTCAATATGCTTGACAGGCGGCAGGAAGCGCTCCCAGGGCAGCTGGGCGAGACCCTCATGCATCGGCGAGAGCACATGCCTCGCCACGTTGTGCTGGGCAAAGTGGTGGACATACCAGGCAAACGTGTGCTCCAGTATTTTATTCGAGGCTGGCAGATACTGGACCACCTGCAGCACACTAGCAATGAAGGATCTGATCAGGAGCTTGCTACTTTCCACTTGAGGCTCACTCCAAGGCAGCAGAATCTTGCCCTGATCGGGACTCAGCTGTCGTATCCAGTGGGCTGCTGCGCCTGCTCCTAGTTCAGTTTGTTCCGTGTATGGGATTAGCCAGGGTGCGTATGTCTCCACAATGGAGCCAAAGACAATGTCGCTGACTGCAAGGGAGAGAGATGTCTTTAACTTTCAAATTGCCATCATTTCGGAGCTACTTACTCTGATCCGCCAAGAGCTCCTGGTAGGTGCAAATGGCGGCTGCCAGCAGCACGTGTCCAAAGCAGGTGAACCACATGACCAGCGGCTGGCAGTACTCCTTGTGCTTGGGGTACAGTCCATGCAGACCATGATGCAGTCGCTCCTTTTGGAAATGCCGTGCAAACAGCAGCAACGTATCCGTGGCCGCTTTCAGCGTGAACAACTTCTGACGGCGCGAAAAGTCCACGGCCACCTCGTGAAGCTGCGTTTCTCTGCTGTTGAGTGTGAGGGAAGCGCTGTTTGCGGTTGATAGCAGTGCATTGAGCAGATCCAGCAACACCACTGGCATCAGTTTCTGATCTGAGATGCGATCAAGCACCAGCTGCATAACCTCGCCATAATGTTGAGGAAAGTCATAGGTGAATATGTGCACCAGCTGACGCCGGAACTGATCTTGCAACAGGCTGCTGTCTGGCTGCGACCAGGACTCGAGACCTTGGAGCACAAGCGATAGCAGTCGATTGATTTCACTCAACTTGGGCTGATATGCCTCCAGCCAGGTGAGCAGATCGAACTTGGAGAGCAGCACAAAGAGAATCTTGGTATCGCAACGCTTCAAATGCGAGTCAATAAGGAACTGATACATGTCCAAAAAGTGTGCCGCATCGGTGCGACAGGGCACAAATACTCTGGCCAGCAGTTTCACCAGATCGCCCCGTCTCAGCGCCAGTCTGAGCACATGCAATCCCTGCTCCGCCTGCTCGGCTTGTATAAACACCTAAAACAAAAAAAAAATGTAATATAATAAATATATATATTTATAATAAAAACTAATTTTGTAGTTTTTTACCTATAATAAATTTTAAATAAATATAGAAATTTAAATTAAATATATATATATTAAATTTTAGAAATTAGTGTAATCTTTTCCACCAGATTATCTGAGATTTTCTCATTAGACATTATTTTTCAGATCTGATTTTTCTAAAATACTAATTCTTATCTGTAATTCCTGTTGAAATTGATTCATACTTACGCCCAGTTGTTCCAGTATTTCCGAGTAGAAATCATGGGTGGGCGGAAACTTCATGGTCGTGTCATTCATGTTGTCCACCACATGGTAGAAGAAGTCCACTCCAATGGCTGTAGCTAGTTTGTTTGAGGTCTGTTGAGCCTGCAACAACTGTACCGTATAGCTGCCCATCTCAATGATGGCCTGTGCAAAGCCATTCACATTCAATGCCAACATCTCCTCAATGATCTTATCATGACGATCCCGGTTCTGTTCCTGTTTCCGGGCTATCTGATCATTGCGACGTATGTGTTCACCCTTCACTTTAATATTCCCCGCCATCGTGCAATTGCGTCTAAAAATCAGGGATGTGCACTCCTTGCGCCGCATCTCCTCATAAGGCACCATCTCATATAGTGCGGGAACTCGCTCCAGATAGTTCAAATTTAATGAATTCAACTCTGAGGTATTGTAATGCACTTTGCTGAAATTGTAAATGATAAACAGTATATACACAATAGGATCAGTAAGTGGAATATTATTAATTTCCTACTTGGCGGTGCTGTTTAGAGATTGTATGCGACGCTTCAGTTCGGGCAGCGTCTGTCCATCGATGGGTCGTTTCTCAATTTGATCAGGATGACTGTGGTTCGGGGTCGGAAGGCGCTTGTCGTAGGTGGCCAGGTGGTTTTTAATGCGTTGAGCGGGTGGCAATCGAGGCTTCGATTGCAGAGGATTGCGAAGTGGCATTTGACTGTGTGTTCGATATATCTTGGCCATCCATTGATTCGCCTGCTCGCGCTGATCCTTGCGCAGGTCGGCGAGACATAGAAATTCTGTCCAGTGGGCCACATGACCGTTAAGTAGTTCGCGCAGTTTATCGCTGTTGTACTGTGCCGGCAATTGAGTGGCATCGTTGGCGAATCTATTTATCTGGGTGTCCTCCAGCCAGAGGACGCAGCTTTGCATCAGCTTGGTGCAACTGCGATACATATGAGCAGCCGCTTCGTCCTGGGCTCGCTTACTGGCTATGGCAGCGTAATAGACCTCGGCGGATTTCAGTTGCGTCTTCACTGTCTTCATCAGCGTCACATTGTGCTCATAGAATTTTTCGGCGACGCCTGAGTTTTGATTGATATTCCTGACATCGCATTCAACGGGCACCCGCCACAAATAGAGCTCAAAGAACTTTTGACAGACAATAGGGAAGAGTGCATGTGTTACATCCATGCTGGCCAGGAGCTGGACGTACTTGAAGATGACCAACTGCTTGGCGGGGAACGCATTAGACTTCGTCAGCGACAGCGTTTTCTTCAACGCTTGCTCCACCGTTTGGCCCGAAAGCTGACGCAACAATTCAGGCCAAATGCAAGTCTCCTGCAGCCTGAATTCTATGTCCAGCAGTACAAGATTAAGCCAACAGTACTGTGGCCACAGTTGAGGAGCACGCGAGTTTGCCTGCCCACCAAAAAGTCCCTTAAGTCCAGACGACTTGGCCGGCAACTTCCACTCCGTGCAGTCCTAGAAAGCGAAGAAGTTGCCTTTAACACTTGCAGTTTAAGTGACTGGAATTAAACGATGTACCTTGAAGTAATTATAAAAAAACTCGACTGCCTGCACGCGACAATCGATGAACTGATAGGAGATGGAGAGTATCTTGTCCAGCAGGTAGAGAACGTGTGTGTTCTGAGCCCAATTCGGCAGCGATGTGAAGCAATTTAGCCAGACATTGATGAGATTCAATGGCGAGCAGAGACCGTAGCTGGAAAATGGGACAGCGTGATAAAAGACAGTTGCGCAATGAGGAGTATCTACTTGCCTCGTATAGGAGACGTTCTGATGGTGCAGCATGTTGTCCAGCAACTCGAGAATGGGGCCAATAGAGTTGGCATACACCATGTCTTTGGCCAGTTTCAGGTAGGTCCGGTCCGCGTTGAGCAGTGTGATGAGCAATTTCTGGAAACTATGAGAAGAATGGGAATCTCTAGTAAGTCCGCAACTTTGTTTCTATGTCCTTAGTTTACCTCTCACAGTTGGCCAATGTGTCAGGTGTTTCAAGGAACAATGGAATAATTAGCTCGAGACTGCGAATGACAGCTGCATGTCGATGATCGCCCAGCAGTTGTTGGAGCAGCTCGAAGCCATGTTGGCATATCACGGGAATGGAATGACCATGTAGGCTGACTAAAACACCAACGTACAGCGCCAGCGGGCGTTGTTCACTGACGCCCTGCCAGATCATGTCCAGGCGCTTCAAATCTGGCACGAAGAGCAGCGGCTCCGTTGGATGCTGCAAAGTTCTCTTCACTGACTCTGTGCTCTGATCCATCAGGTGCAGCCGAAGCATGGAGATCATACGCCAGCACCAATTGGTGAACTGATCCCGGCTGGACTGTGTCGAGTCGATCAGTGAGGACACTTGACGCACACTCTCCGAGATACCCGAAGCACCAATCACCTCAGGCGCGTGCTTTGTTATAGCCTCGGTCACCAGACAGGCCATGCGCACGTGAATGTTGTGTGGCATATAGAAGCGACCCTCGTCATCAAAGCTCCAGTTGAGGTGACCAATGATCAGGCGCGCCAGCTGATTCTCAGATGTTTGGTAATCAAAGTGAAGCAACCAGTTGGAAAGCAGCTCAAAGCTCTCCATGCTAGGACGCCAATTCTCCAGGGGCAGCGCCTTGAATAGATACGCAGCTTGCTCGACCTCTGCAAAGCGAGCTTTAAGCAGCAGCAGCAGGCAATCCAATAGATCCTCGTAGGCCAGCGAAATGTTAACCAACATATCACGGGCAGTTTTGTAACAGAACTCCCGAGTGCTTTGATGGATAAACCCAATCTGTAGAAGGAGACAATTATACAATGCGCGAATTGAAGTATTGATTTCATTACCAACCTCAAAGATAGTCAGACAAATTATTCGGATAAGTGGTCTGTCCTTGCTGATGTCCCGGCCATTTGCCATTTCAAAGAAGGCCTGCAGCAAGTAGTACATATCCTCGGACGAGATATCCGCATTGGCCACGTCAAACCTGCTCCAGAATTCCGTCTGGTAGATTGTCTCCATGTCGGCGGCTATCTTCATATTCAGATCGCTGGGAAAGCCTACACTAAGGTAGTAGAATAGATGCCAGATGATATCAGCATGGAGGGTGGTATAGGGCAGAGTGGAGAAGTACTGCCAGGTGCCCAGATTTCGGGATCGATAGATGTAGCTGCAGGCGCGGATAAGCAACGCCTGCATCTCCAGCTCGATGCGTTCACAAAGCTCCTGTGTCTTGGGTAAATTGTTGTTCCTGAAAATGGATTTAGTTGTAGCATCTGTATCTGTAGAATCTGGTTTGCAGAGGCTGCTTACAGAAAGAGCTCATGATAATCGGATATGTACTGCAGAGAGTGACGCACCAGGCGACCCAGTCGCTTGGCCAGCTGCTTGTAGCGCTCGTTGTTGTAGGTCAACATGCCCTCGCCAAGTGTCTCCACCAGCTGAGCGAAAAAGGCCACCACAGTGAGCATTTTCTGTGGCGTAATCATGTCCGGCTCGATGATATAGTCATCGAGAAACTTTTCAATGCACATAGCCGAGCTGGAATTTAAGATAGATATATATTAATGGAAACTCTTCCGCATTTTTAGTGAATTTGTTAACATTTCAAAATCAAAGACAAAGAAATTAACGAATAAAATTTAAAGAAATCAAAATAATTTGTAATAAAATCATTTTGTTAATATTATAACTTACGTAAAGAGCTTATCGAAGGGCAGCTGATTGAGCAACGCTATTAGATCACATTCCTTGACACCTACATATTCGCCAGTGGGTGTCAGAGTATCCTCGCCATCCGAGTCCACGACTGTCCAACGCTCACTCCCTCCAGTTGAATCCGACAGCTCTTTTTGTGCTTGAGCCTGGCTCTTGAGGTATTCGTTACGCTTTTTAATTGGCAGCAGAAGGATTTGTAGCACAGCTACGCAGTGATTGAGCTCTGGTGAATTCAGTGCCAACGGCAGTTCATTGGGCTGTGAGCCCTTCGGTTTCATCTGTCTTGGTCCCATGCCTGGAAGCTGCAGAAATTCCGCAGCCCAGACCCCTACGCCGTTGGGACACCGCAAGATATTGAAGAGAAGAAACCAATGATCCTCCTTCGTGGCCAACAGCAACTGCAGTGCAACAAGCTTGCGCAGCCAAAGCTTTAGATCCGCATCAAAATTCTACAAGAAAAGCAACTTTACTTAATTATGGCTTAAATTAATGTCAGCTGGATAGGAATACCGCATTGGGACTGGGCCGTCGGGCGAAGTTGAAGAGGATGCCAATGGCACGTCTCAATTGAGTTAAGCACTTCAAGGCGGCGTCATCTAATTTGTAGTGCAATTCAATAGATGCCTGAGGATCTACGTCGGGATACGCGAGCAGCTCGTTGATAATCTGATCAATTTTGACTTTGACTATCTTAGTCGTAATTAGATTAGTGGTGTACGTGTGGCAGACCAGGTCGTAGAGGCTCGTTAGTGCTGCCGAGGCACCCTCCAACTTAATGGGATCCACCTTAATGCGCCTGCAAATGCCAAACGGGATTAGAGATCGGATTTCAATGAATTGAAATTGAGTAGGATTCACTTACTCATAGGTTATAGTCTCGCTGACCAGGTTATTGTCGTGACAGTTGGCACTGAAAGTTCGTGTCACCGGCACACGTGTCCATACCTGTTGCTGTGTCTCCTGGCAGTCCTTACGTCTCTGTTTTATGTCGTGCACGTTGGAAGTCAACTTTCCCTGCAGATTGTAGTACTCCTGCAGTTGCAGATAGAGGGGATCCGATTCACTGGACTCAAGCAGTGTACTCATCAGAAACTCCAACTCGAATTGCTTAGCCAGCTCCAGCTCGGGACATTGATAGATTTCTCTAAGCTGTTCGCTGGTAAACGGTTTCAACTGGCTGCTGGCCAGGGCAAATCCCGGCGAGCGTGCCGCTTGTGACTTGTAAACAATCTGAGATTGTCGCTCCTCGATGAGTGCATTCGTTAGCCGCATTGGCTGAAGATTGGGATATTGCACGAGGGGAACGCTAGTCAAGGGCGCAGTTGGTGCACTGGGCGCAGCTTCATCTTCCTTATTCTCAAATTCACTTTCAGTTGTAATATCTGCTTCTGTTGTTGTTGTTGCTATCACTTCGGGCACCACATCACTTGATATGCAGCAATCGTGACTAATGATTGTCTCGGTTTTGGCCATTGCAGCCACCCGCTCGAACTCTTCCAGAAGCGACGCATTTTCCACTTGTCTTTGTTCGTGTATTTTACTTGTTGATAACTCATCGCACTCTTCTTCTTCCTCGTGCCTTTGATCGTTGGACACACTTGGCTTTTTTGTTTTCTATAAGCAGTTGTTTGTTTGTTTCTCTAATTTTATACAATATTCATCTTGTACTTACCTTTTTTGGCTTTGCCAAAGTTGCCATTTCTTTATCTTTATCTTTTCAAATAAGTATTTGTTCGACTTTTACTATTCGACACTTTTGCGCGTTATGCATTTCGATGCGCCGCTAACATTAAAATCCCCCACAAACTTTATATTGCCATCGCCAGTGATGAGCACACATTTCAAGCTGATTTAAATCGATGCTGTTGTTAGCTTAAAATTCTATGTAGTTAATAAAAATCTATTTCCATTTTTTTTTTAACTTAGTTTTAATTCATATTCAATAGAATCTAATGCGTAATTCATTTTTTCTGCTCATTTAATGATTTAAAGTTAGCTTTAATCGAGCTTTCTACTGTTGCCAGCACTGTTGGCAATCAGCTGCTTTTGAAAACGTTATCGATAATCAGCTGTGCGACTGCGTGCGATGGGCTGCACTGACCTATATAAATTGGCAGCACTTTTATACGCTCCAATTTGCACTTGACGAAACTTTTGAAATTTTGAATTCAACTGTCGCTAAGCTTAAACGAATTAGATTATATGGAAATAAGTTCTTGTTTACTGCAAGTCTTAATTTGTCTGGCTCTAAAACAAAAAAAATGTCTGATAAATCTTATTAACTGCCTTTTCGCTAAAACAATGGATGCAAATTTACATTTAACATTTATTTAAATAGAATTCGCTTAATTATTGCACAAAATGTTGAGCTTAAAATTGAGTTACATAAGTACATACACATTAAATTGTTATTCTACAATACGCATCTCGATTATATCTGCCAAAGATCCAATGATATGCGTAACTGTATACTCTTGTACAATAAGTAATCACAGCATCTTTATCGATTGACTCCCCTCATTAATTGCTCTAAAATATGGCTTAGCTTACAAATTACGAACTAAGTAAAGACTAATTTATAGTTGCATTTGCGGAGGGATCAGAACGTCGTCTTTGAGCCGAGGTGTCGATAGACACCCGTTTCCCCCCCTGAGGGCACCGTATCCAATTGGATTCGACTGTTACTGCAAATGGAACTGCGACGTTCGTTGTTCTCGCCGGTTGAGCTTGTAAAGAGTACGGATATTGGACTATTCTTGTCCTCGCTGGCATCGAAACCATGATTGATCTTTTCCACTTTGCAGGTTGTGGTTGTTGCAGATGAGTTGCTGCTACTGCGTCTGTTTAATCCGGATTCCTCCTCGTGCTTAATGTAATACGGTTTGGGGACATTCAGGCGCTCGTAGCAACGGAAGATGAGCGGGTGCAGCAGCTTGGCATCGTACTCGTCATCCGAGTGTTGGGTCAGACAGCTGATTAGTGTGCCAATGAGAACTGTCAATGCTGTGCCAATCAAACTGTAGTACATGAAGCTTATGGAATAGAAGGTCTCCAAAGGCGTTCTAGAAAGATTAAGAGTAAGAGCTTGAGTGTCATCATCAAAAGTCATTTACATTTGGTCTGGACTTACCTTTCGTGAGCAATCTTGGGTGTCGGGTCCACAAAGGTTTGATTGTAGCCATCGAGCGGCGTGTGCTTCAGCAGCCAAGGCAACTCATCGATTCCACTGCTGGGCTTGGCAATGGACCGCGAGAAGGTGAAGTTTGAGCAGCCCTATAAAAGATAGACTTTGATTAGTCCTTTTAATACTAGTGCTTGTAATACAACTAATTATTACTAATAATTTCTTTTAACACTGCCAGATTTTTGACTTATAATTTATTTTTCTGGACATTTATGAAGGGATCCCTTTTCCGGCTTACCTCTGTGGATGTGGGCAGCATAGTGGAGGGCTTGTCAATCGTCATGCTGCCGCCAATGATCCAAAGCACAAAAGCGCAGGCCGTGATCATGCCGGCAGATGTTCCCTTCCAGTTGGCCACAGGCACCATCATGGCCAAAATAAAGCAACCAAGAAGAGGGCCGGAGGTCGCCGAGAAGACCAACAGCGAGGACTCGATAACGCCCGAAAGCAGACCAACTCCAAAGGCGACGCACATTATAATCAGACCGCAGACAACGGTGACAATTTTTATAATTCGCAACTGCTGTTTGTCAGTGAGGCCCTTGAAAGTGGGCATCTGCGAGATGAAGTCCTCCCAGCATACGGTGGCCAGTGAGTTGAGATTGGATACCATCATGCTAAAGAAGGGCTCATAGGTAAGTCAAGAATTCTCTTTCTTATTCTTAGAGTCGATTACTTACCAGAGTGCGCCATTGAATAGCGTGGCCATAAAGATGCCCACAAAGCCGGGCAGGAATCCCAGTTGATCCTCCACGAAGAAGGGCAGAATCTCGTCGGGTTTTTTGATATAGCCCTCGGCATAGGGATCGCAGTTAATGTACGCGGAGTAAATAACCATGCCCGATAGCCAAGAGAGGGCGAAGAAAAGAAATACAATTGGAACGTTGCTCAGCATCACGCTAAAAGAAGAAATGATTTGGTATTCGATAAATCGATATATTTGTACAGGCAGTTATTGTATATTGAAAACATATCGATATCGATAATTTTGCACATTTGCTTTGTGGTTTTTAATTGGTATGAATTATTTGACAGTAGTGCACTCTGGTTACAAAGATGTAAGCAATTTTTTTTGTGAATTGTAATTGAAATGTTTAACCGACCTGCGGACCTCCTTAAGTGACTTGAGACTGACGTAACGTTGCATAAAGTTCTGCTGGCAACCGATCTGCGATAGGGACATAAACAGTTGTCCCAGCCAGGCGGATGTGGTGTCAACGCGCACGGTTAAGTCGCCGGTGAAGTTCCAGAAACTTAAGCGGCCTACGAAAGAAAGTGTAAAAGTGAAAGAGTGAAAAAGTTGCCAAATACGTGTTGCACAAAGCAGTTGCATGGCATAAATTAAATTTTGTGCGGCACGTCACGGTGTAATACGGCCTGTCATATGGGAATATTCCCAGAGCGCGCTTGACAATTGGTCCAATGACAGGCAACAACTCAAACTCGTGTGACAAACGCGATGCCCCGCCAGACATTTATTACTGTCGTCACGCAGTCGCGTCCTGCGGTAGTTGTTATTGTTGTTGTTGTGAGGCTGCTGTTTTATGCTGTTTTTATCATCATCATTTATGTGCATAATGAGCCGTCGCAGCAGACAACAGCAACAAGAACAACGGCAGGCTAAAATGGATGCCATTTTAATAGTCATCATTCGTCAGCACAAATATGTATGTACATATGTATGTATGAAAATGACACACACAGAGAGAGAGAGAGAGAGAGAGAGAGAGAGAGAGAGAGAAAGCTCACATACACATGGCATGACATTTGAAAGGACTCGCTAATAAGCTGCCATGATCAATCGGAGCTAATGTTGTACCCATAGCAGAATCTTTGATTGCTTACCATTGTCGCGATTCACTTCGTAAACCTTCTTTGGCCCACCGCTGGAGATGGTGCCCTGCAGGCAGACGGCAACGGTTACCACCAGAATCGTTATAGTTTGGATGACATCCGCATTGATGGCCGCCTTGAGACCGCCCTAAAAACAAATGATGGATACTCGTATACAGTCATGTCGGAAGAAGGGAATGTCATAGTACTTACCATAATCGTGAAGAATATGCAGATGACGGACATGCCCGTTATGGACGCCCAATAGGGTATGCCAATGACGGCGGATAGCGCCACGCTGGGCGTGTAGACCGTGATGCCCAGATTACAGATTTGCCGAACAATATATGTGGCCGAGGCGAGGCACCGCACGGTGCGACTCTTGAATCTGAAATTGAACAGCGCGAAGGAATGGAAACAGTTGAGTACAGATTCAAAACTTCCCACTCATACTCATGAAAGGTAAGTGGCTTAGTGGTAGTCGAGCTCGATTTACAGCATTAATTAGGCAACTGCCTTGCCTTTCATTTATTTACTTTTATTAGCTGCGTTTATTAAAGTTTTAATGGTTTTGCCCTTTTTATGCGCGCGCACTTCATTTTTTTTTCTTTCATTTTTTATGATTTACTGCAGCTGTAAAATGAGGGCGCTTACAATAAGGGGGCGCCAACAGGCGTGGCAGCTGCAGCTCAAGTTTCCAACGTGCCACAAATTTACGACAGCTAAGCATAAATAAAGTAAATAAGCAAAATAACAACAAAAATGCGAATCAGGCTAAGAAGCCTGCGCCTCTAACAACCAAACGCCAGCTAAATTGGCGAGTTCGTAACTCGTTTTGATTGTTTTTATAGTTGTGCCGGGTTTTTATGATGCTCCTTCGCTTCCTTTTGGCGGCACATGGTTATAAAAATTTGTGTGTTAATTTGATGCAAAATGTGCGACAAGGCGCCAAGTGGCCAAAGTGGCCCAAGTGGCCCACATAGGCTTCCAGTTTCGCCGCGTCTAATGATCGCTTTGTATGCGCTTGAGGTTCGTGTTGTTGTTCCCATCACAAGAGGGTCTAGTTTTAACCACAAGTGATGGTCTATTACTGAGATGGCTAAAGAGTACTTCTAAAATTACATATTTTTATGCTTTTTATGTGCATGAATATATTTTTTTAAGGAAGCTGTTGAAGCTCTCTTATCAGGTTTTTTTTTAAAACCCCAATTCTTTAATGTCTAGTTAATGTGTCGAGTAATTTAAAAATGTCAATTTAAAAATGAACTGTCAATTTCAACTGATCATTATTATATTAGATATTATTCTCGACACTCTTTATTTTTTTTTTTTATGAAAACCGGATATTATTTTTTTTTGTTTTTACTTTTGAAAAGTTTTAAGAGTCAGACTTAAAAACTTTTAACTTTTCTGAGTTCACATTTCATTCGACATTTTATTTTTTTCTTGTGAATTCCACTTTAAAGGACAAGAAAATTATGATAATAAAACTTTAATAAATGCAACGTCAAGCAGTATTGAACTTTGAAAAACTCACAAGGAAGCTAACTTTAGAAAGTATAAAACCCTTATTTTTTATAAGCTCTTTTAATCATTATGTTAATGAGGCGATGCTGAATATAGTTTTCAAATACATTTTTTTAATATATCCAAGCATTTTTAGCAGACGTTTCTTATAATGAAATCAGTCACAAAGCTGCTGCTCCAATAAGTATGCTGTACTTCTGTGTATTGTTTTGTGAAATTGATTAGATAGTGAAATTCAGAACTAGTTTGCGTATGCAAATACAAGAAACAAGCACATTTCTGTCCACTGTGCGATTGTGTGTGTGACAAATTAGGCAGTTTCGGCATTAGTGGCCAAATTACAGCTTCACTAGCCGCTCTACACACATGCAAACATACACACATGAATGTTGACATACAAATGTGTGTGTGTGTAAGAAAGCTGACTGCATAATCCACTGTTCGAGTGTTGCTGTGTGTGTGTTGGCTTTATTGATGGCACACTAAATGATTAATGGCCAAAGACAAATACATATTTATTAGTCTGTGTTGTCATCAAGCCCAGGCTTATCTGCATGTTAATGCCAGGCAAGGTTTAATTCGCTTCAGCTGCTCAATCATTTGAGTGATTGGACATCCTCGTCCCATTGCCCTATTAATTGGTAGCCAGGTGTACTGCATTGTAAGTTAATGCCAAACGCCAATAAAACTGGCAGCTCCCAGCTGAAAGCCAGGTGCATGCATCTAATTGCAGTAAACAAGAAGTTCTTTTAATACGTAATGTGGAAAAGAAGAAAAAGAGAAACCCAGAGGATTACACAGTGTTTGTCAATAAGCAAACATCAATCAATAACTTTCATCATTTTTTCTGTGTGTTTGGCTGAGCATTAAATGTGCTTAATGCATATTATGAATTTCCGTTTGTAAATTCAACGTTATGTTGGGCTTAAGCGGCTTACAGTACAACATGACAGCGTGTACAACATGTCGTATGTGTGATATAAATATATATACATATATACGATTGTATATTTTAATTATGGCATTGCTGACTCAGATGACAGCAGTGTATGTAAATAGTGTGCTCATTATCCTCCCCAAGTGGCTCAACATACTCATATTGCCGATGGCCGTGGCTTTATTAAATGTCCATTAAGTGGCACACATCGAACTGGGCTAATAATAAGTATGAAACGATGGATGTGTGGCAAAAACCACAAATTGCCAAGGCGTGTCAATTGAAAAGCAAAATACAAAGAAATTGCAAGAGCGAAGGAGAGAGAGAGCGAGAGATGTGAGTCGAAGAGAGTAGGGAATAAAATAGACAATCGTTTATTTAGGAATTTGCACATGCTGTTCTTGTAACGGAAATTGATAATGAAATGTTATTGTAGCAAAATACACACAAACATTCAATTCCCCACACTCACTCACACTTACATACGTACAGCATATTGTGGTCATTCTCATTCTTATACACGTGTCGGAGTCAGCAGGATATTTCTCCCAAAACTTTTCGTTCAACGCTCGTTGGCGGTCAATTTTTGCCTGATATGTCAATTTAATATGATTTATGGGATTTATTGTTTCTTCGTCTCCTCTTATATGTCTTGTTTTGTGAGTGTGTATGTGTGTGTGTTGTTGTTTCTGCTGTTCGCTTGTAGCAATTGTTTCTCATTTAGCCTGTTAACATCGTGTTCATCACAATAAGTGCTCTGCATCAATTCCACTTCCTGTCTGCTTTCTTTTTCACTCGTCTATCTCTCTCTCTCTCTCTTTGTCTCTCTGTTATTCTACTATATATGTTTGTGAGTGATGACCTGAGGCTATCACTGTCGGTGTTCCTCTGTCTGCCTGCATGCCAGTTGATTGAACGCTGCTTGGCGCAGTGGGTGGCTTTTGTTTTGTTTTACTTTAATTGATTTGCCTTCTAGCTCATTCTCATTTCCTTTCTTTTTGGTTCTCTCTTGCTCTGTAAGTCTTTCGGAATTTGCATTTCAACTTTAATTGCATTGCTGTATCTATTTAATGGCGTTACGCCGTCTTAACTGAGTCGCGAATGTCGGTTAATAACTTTAAATTAAATGTAAGTGCCGCAAAGTATGCAATAATTGCTGCAGCGTTGCCTGCAGCAGAGATGACAGAAACAGAGAGAGAGAGAGAGAGAGAGAGAGTGAGAGAAAGGGACAGCATTCGTGCAATTACTAGCAATGCCACAAGGACGACCACCCATCGACAGAGTCAACGACCAGCTAACCTTTCAACGGCAACTGCATTGGCAACCGGCAATGGCAACGACACGGACAACGTTTATTGCAAGGCTACGCACCACGTTGCACCACGTTGCACCACTTGCCTCACTTGCTCCACTTGCCCCACTTGGCCCACTTTGCGGCCGTTTATTGAATGCATTACCACTCGCTGTGTGTTGTGCATGTGGGTGGGGAACCGCTTAAGACTGTCTTAGTCGCTTGACGCATTCGCAATTTGCTTTGCCTGGTCACATCATTTATCAATGTGGGCGATAAGCCAGTTTGGTTATGAACAAAAGCATAAATTAGGGGACAAATTTAATATTTTGCGTAGAGGAGACACAAAAGGGAACAGAGATAGGGCAGAGGGGGATGAATAATACCAACTTAATCGCTGTCCAGGGAACTCGGATTGCTTTGGTCCATTGCGTCGAGTTAATTTTATAATCAAAGACAACTCAGCTGCCATTTGGGAGCTGCTTTTTGATTGGATTAAACGCTTCGCATAAATAAACATAATCAGCCATGGAATGTGAGTGTTCTGAAAAAATATACTAAAATATACTCATATGTATCATATGTAAGTGTCGAGGGTGCGAATACCTAAAAACGTGTTGCTGCCAAATAACTTTGTTTTCTTTGAATTGCAAATCATGTTGCCATCATGCCAAAAATGTCTTTATTTATGCGTGCATGTTATCTCGCTTTATTTGAGTTCTCTCTTGCTCTTTTACGACCGGGCTAACCCATCTTTGATGATGTCTGACGTGTGTCAGGCACTTTGTCCGATCCTTGTACTCGTAAATATTCAAGCGGAATTCAAATGCACTCACTCACTCACCTACTCACTTGCGAGTGGTCTTTTTTTTTTTTCTATTTATTTACTGTTTCTATATGTAATTGTCTCGAATTGAATGGAACTCATTCATTTCACATTGCAACCACACAGTTGGCACACGTTGTATCCGAAACTCTGCCATCTTTCGGACCGAACAACTTGACCATTGAACCTCACCAAGGGCGAAATGCCAAATACTCGTACTACGAAAATCCTTACCTACAACTTTTGGCCAACAAATGGTCGCCTTGCACCACTCGAGCTGGAGCGCATAAGGCAAAGGCAAAGACAAAGGCAAAGGCCATGTGCTGAGTGGCAGACGTCACTTACGACAGCCTGCTGACAAGTCTGCCGAGTCGAAGTGTGTTAGTGTTGGTCTTGCCTACTTCCCAGCCGGAAATGAGGGCATGCAATAGCACATGACCACATTAAATTGGAGAATTATTCAGAGAATAACACAAGGGATTTAGCCTGAGGTTGTTTTGATGCAATTCAATGAAACAACGGTCAAATTTCAATTTCCTATAAGAATTTAGAATAAAAATACTAAGAATATCAAAATTGGGCAAATAATTAAGTACTCCAAACTAGCAAACTTCTAATTAAGAAACTTAAATAAGGAAAATGTAAAAAATTTTTGTAAATTTAAATTATAATAATAAGTTAATATTATTTTTTTTCATATACGATTAGTACTTTTCTACTTCTCGAACTTTAGTTTACTTTATTAATTTTTAAAAAGCGTTTTGATTCTTTAAATACACAAAGATATTTAAATAAGCAGTTGTTTACTGCTTCTAAAATGACTTTGTAAGATTCAAAGTTCACAAAGGTACAGTTCACAATGTAGTTTGCCTTCAGAAAATTCATGTATTTGTCTTATCACATGTGAAAATCAGCAGCTGGGTGGTTTTTTTGTTTTTGCAAGTTTCGGTTGTTGACTAACTGGGTGATTGGGCGCAGGGGTGACGGGGTGAATGGGTTTTTGGGCTGTTGGGGTGACTGTCAACGCGAACTGCTGCAGGATACTGGGATGATGGTCTGACAGCAACAACGCGCGCTATTTATAAACATTATGACACAAACGAATTGTCATACAATTTGTCAACAGCAAGCACAAGTGCGTCGGGGTGTGGGAGGGTTCTTTGTTTTTTTTTTTATAAATTCAGTTGGCTTCTTGGTCTTTATACCCTACAAGCTAGACATCTTAATCTTTGACTTTGTATTTCTGACCATCAATTCATTTCAGAACATTATTTTAAGAAAATGTTATTAATATTATCTAAATTGAATTGTTACTGAAACGGATTCAGAGGGTATCTGGAAGCTGTTCAGTTTTGATTGTGTTGATTTAACTTGTTTTGCATTGTCATAGTGTATTGTGAAAGACTCTCTGGCTTTTGTCTTTGACTTTAGAGAGAGCGAGAGACAAGTGAGAGAGAGTTGTGTGTCTTGCCAATTTGTAGCATATTCACTTATCGGCTCAAACGACTTGTACCCGTTTCCGTCCCTTTTCCTGTCATTCTCCCAGCCGTCTTTGCCGATTTTGATGAAGTTGTTGTATGCATAAACATGTCGCGGGGCGTCAGTTGCGTTGACAAGTGACAATGACAATGAGGCTTCAAATTTGTGACAACTTTTTGTTGTCCGGGCAACATCTTGTATTCGTCGTCCTAGTCTAGTCCCTTCCAGCCCTTTGGGGTTGCTGTCTTGAATCTCATTTGGCTGTCATCAAACTAAATTGCACATAAAATGTACCATGTGTCTTGAACGTTTGCATGGAACTTGGCTAATCGCAGTTAACTAAGATTGATGGCCCAAGAAACAAGTCAGCTGAACAAACTACAAGTTATCTTTGTGTATAATTAGCTGAAGTGCATGTCATGAAAATAATTATTGGTCTGATTAGCGTATGACATAATATGCATGTAGATCTTTTTTAAAGTAATATAAATATGTTCGCTTTGGCTTTCAATTGCATTTGTTGACAGCAATCAATCATTTTGCAGCTTGTGCAACATTTGAATAATTTCTCAATTCTGCACAGATTTGACCCAACATTTTTGGGTGTCTCGGCCTGGGCTACTGCCAATTAAATTTGAATCAAATTATGCTCAAGTCTCCACTGCTTTTCCCCTCTCACTTTGCCTTAGGCGTTGTGTCAGATTTTGCAATTAATTGAATTTTGTTGTCGAAACTGCAAACATTTGATAACAAATTAGTTTACTAATTTCAATCTTAAAAAACAATTAGGCTGCTCGGCGATAAGGCGACCGGACGAGCAGCGACAACTTGCGACAGCCAAGAGTCGACTTGGCCAGTGGGAATGGGAATAGGAATGGGAAAAGAAGTCGGAGTCCGATTCCAAGTCTCGCAGTTAGTGTCGCCTGTTTTGGGCACGGAAAGGACAAATATATAGATTATTTGCGCCTTTGTTTGGACACTTGCTGTTAATTTTTTGTTTTTTTGTTTTATTTTACAAAATGTTATTCAAATTTATTTAGCAACGACGCAGCCTGTCTTCCTCATCCTTATTCCCATTCCTATTCTCTGTGCTTCAGCTCGTCCTTTGCTGGTCTGTTTAGTCTCATTTGGTCTCTTAATGAAGAATAAAATTGTGCGGGATCTCGGCGATAAGGGGTCTCATTGTGTCTTTGGCGTGGGCGTGTCGCTCGACGCATTTGTGAAATGAAAATAAATGTTGAAATAACAATTTTCATGTTGTCGCTTTTGTGCTAATTAAATGTTGTCTTTCCCATGCTCGATGCCATTGTCAGTCTCATTCTTATTCTCGTTCTGTTGGGGACTCACCTGAGATCGATGTACTGATAAACAGAGGTGATGCCCAGGTTGAAGTAGACGGGCACAAACATGAAACAGACTATGGGATACGCACTCATCATGCCGTATACAATTTCCCACATGGCCGAGCCGCGATAATAAAGTTCACTGGGATACCCTGTAATTGAAACATACGCATATTACGGGAATTCTTTTGTTATTTTCGGCGTTTTGTCATTTGAACTTACCTAACACCGACCGTACGCCAAGTGTGCCGCGTGCTATGGAAATCATGACTGCCACAATGGATACACCGCCGGTGGCAAAGACATAATCCGCCTTGCTCTGTTGCTTTTTCTTGCCAAATATGCGGGTCCAGAGTGGTCCCAAGACGGTAAGCGCTATAAATGCCACAAACATAAAGTAATCCCAACCCAGAGTGCTCAAATCCTTCGCCATTGTGCTGCAAAAGATACCAAAAGGGAAAAAAATGCAAAAATCAAATACCAAGTTGGTCAAAATAAGTTTTTAGCGGCCAACCTTGTAGTGCACACTTTGTAGAGGTCGGTTTATTGTCGAAACGTTTTCTAGTAAAGTTGAATATGTGGATATTAGTCACGCTTGGAGCACATAATGCCACATCCCCCCTTCATCGCCCATAGCCGCACTGAAACTTTGGCTACATTGTTGCATATCCTCAGGCGCGTGGACAGTTTTTGCGGTGTCCCAACAGCCCAACAAACCAACGCCCTGCCACCCTCACATCATAACCCGGGCAACAAGCCAACCAAAGACAGAGTCAGTCTGTGTGTGTGTGTGTGCCAAATGAGTTAAAACAAAACAAAATGTTGCGCGTTTCAAAATTTATGGACTGTGTCCCTTGCTCGCACCGCTGACATTTGTATGCAAGCCAGCGAGACAACGGAGCCTTGCTGTCTCCTTTTACCTATGTATGTATCTATATACATGCTTATACAAATACGTTTATTTAGGTGTTAGTATTTGTATGCATATATGTGTTCGGTCTTTACTACAACTACGTAGTTGGTAGTGGTTCACAAAGCGCGCAGCTTATGTGCAGATTTGGGTTGCAACTTTGTGTTTTTACATGCACTTGAAGTCTTGGTAAAGCCAACTGTTGATCTGCTTGTGCGAGCAGCAACAAAAATATTATGGTCTAGCTTACAATTGCTAAGCTCAACACGCACATAAAACTTTAAGTATCTCTTCTTCCAAAAATACTTGTCTATAAAAAGTCTTCTAAGTAACTCAAAAAAAAAAATACTTCACAAAGAGAGGAATAGACTGCTTTGGTAAGATTGTCTGTAAATAATTGCAGATAGAATTCATAAGAGTATAAATATAGGAAAATGTAATGTCTTACTTTGAATGATTGTAGATAAATAAGTATGATTTGTGGATAGCGATAACATAAACAATCTTTTACTCATTTACATTTTTTTGGAAAATGTATATCTGCTTTTGAAATAATTCTAATGAAAGCTGAGCTTTATTAATACTACCTTATATACTATTTTTTTTATCTTTAATAATTCAAGTTAATAACAGATCTAATTATTTTATAGAAAATGAGACAGCTTGTTTAACTGTCTTTTCAATTGTGAATTCACAAAATATTTGTCATTGATTGATAACAGCGATAGTTTTGAACTTTTTGTTATCAACATGTCTTCAATTTTGCTCTTACTTTTTGCTATGGAATCATGTTATTGATATTGCATTGTCAGTGACAAGCCTTTATATATTGACATTCTGTAAAAATATTATCATAAATTACGTATACGCCCCATTAAATTGTAAATTTAATTTGTTGCTGAGTCATTCGATCATCATCATCAGCATCGTTAACTGTTTTGATGTGCAACTAATTGGCACATTTACCATATACACATATGTGTGTGTGTGCGTGTGTGTTTTCGTCTGTCATTTGCCATCCTTTAAGCTTTTATCTGACACTCTGTCTGGCTTTTGTTTTGCCTTTTCCCTACAAACTATTAGTCATGTTTTTTCAGTATTGTTTTTCTATTGTTTTTTTTTTGTTTTTTTATTTTTGGTTTATTTTAGGTAGATTCGCATTTAAACTGCACAGATGCTCGGAGTTGACAGCTGACCAGTCGGACTGTCCGCTTTTTCTCGGCCATGTGATAAGCAGAGAAGCCAACAGGAGCAACCTGTGAGCCAACAAAGGTCGACTCATTGTGTGTGTGAACTTGTGCGAAAAATGTTATTTTCTGCTTGCTGAGCTTAAGCAAATTATCCGTGTTGCGAGCGCTTTGTTAGCTACTCGCCAGCAGGTGCACCATGTGGGACAGATTCTGTTGAAGTTAGGATTTTAGACCGTTTTGTGTGTTAGAATTGGTGTGTTCACAAAAAAGTCAGGAAAAATGTCAGCGTTTCCAATAGATGGCAACGACAACGACAATTTGTGCACATTTCCATCAAGTATGTAAAATGGAGCCGAAACTAAGCCACACGTATGCATAAGCTAGCAGGGCGAACCTGTTTTCAGCCTGACTTCTCCCTTCTCTAGTCTTGAGTATACACAGCCTGACTTCGAGGAGGTGCTGACTGACACTTGAAAGTTTCACATGGCACATAATAAAAGCGTCGCTCAAGTAGCCCGTGGAAGATGGGATGGAATGTTGCAACCGGAAAGGATACGCCGCTTACATCATCACCGCACGCCCATTTCCTTCACTTCCGCCCAAGTTCGCGTTTACCCGTGACACTTGCAGTTAATATTCATGCACTTTTGGCACAGCTTGAAAAATTATACGAAACTTGGCGACATGTGTGATATGAGATGACTAAGGAGTCGTCGATGCCAAGGATCATAAATTATAAAGCAGCTTGTAGCAGCAGTCACAGCAGCAGCAGCAACAACAAAAACAACCACAGCGAATTCTTGATACTTCGTGGATCCTGGCGGAGATGAAAGACGACATTGTGTGTGTGTGACTGAAACTGACAGCCACAATGGAAAGTTATTAAAAAACGGAAGCTTGTGTAAACGAAAGCTCTCCCTGTGAGAGGAGAATTAGAGGAAGGAGGAAACGGAGGAGGGCATTGCATAAACAATATTTATGCCACTCATAAAATATTCAGCATGCGTGACAGTAGCTACCAAAAGCAGCTGGATAATGCGCCAAAAAGCTTGTCCAATGAAAATATCAAAAGTACATTTGCAAAGACGCCACTTAATTTGCCATTGATGCGCGCTTTAGACACGCCCCCTGTCCTGTCTGTCGGTCTTTCTATTCATTTCTCTTTTAATATACATTTTTTCGCTTTCGTTTTGGCCATTTGCCTGTGCCCTGTTTCCGCCTTTGTGCCTGCCCACTGACAAATTGAAAATGTAATTTAGCCAAAGTGCAGCATTGCGTTGCATACTTTTGTGAGACGCCATTGCCACGCCCTGCTCCGCCGTCCCAGTCCGCGGCAGTCTTGGCCAACGTCCAAGCAGGCCAAGGGACAGCAAAAGTCGCCGCTTCATGGCGATGGCTTAAAGTGCCCGCCATGACGCAAAACTTATGAAAAACTGCATTTTTTTTCCACCTTTTCCTTGCGCACACACACACACTCACACACACAGGCAGTGTTGCAATCAGGAGTTGCATGTTTAATGCATGATTTTGCATTTTTTGTGTGTATGGCAAGTAATGTAAGGAGTGACCAGTTGGACCCTCTTGGCCCTTTTGGGAGCACTCTTGGACAGTCATCACCTTGATCAATTTTTATGACTTGCAATGGGTAATTATGGTAATTGTCTTGTTAGCCTTATCTTGGGGTGTGGCCCAATCGATGGCGCATTTATTTCAGTTCTTATATATTTAAATGGACTAATGGAAAGATTACCTGTAGCGTGAACTTTGCTTTAGAACCAATTCAAACAAGCTAAGGAATGCCACACCCACACATAACTAGTAAAGGGTCAGAATAATAAAGACATTAAATTGAAAAATCTAAAAGTACAGAAGAAGAAAAATGTAATAATCCGAGGATTATGATAGTAGAAGAAAGTAAGAAATATTTGATATTCTTAACTGAAATGTTTTTATACTCAAATTAAGCGGGTTAAAAAGCATAAAATACTTATTTGCGTAAGTGATCTGTCTAAGAAAGGCTTAAACTATAGCTATAAAGTGGTAGTAGATACGCTTGAATGTGAATAAAAAACTTGCCCAGCTCTTCGCTGTCAGTACTAAAATCACACATGACTTTGAATGTTTACGACAAGTGGTTATGATGAAGTAGCCCTATTTGGCTGGATGGATGGGGGAGAATTTGCTGGTACATACATTGTGTGCGAATTATGAGGTACTCGGCGTGTGATGCGACCCCAATTCATGGCCAGGATGCAACAAAGTTGGCTTAATGTATGCATTTCATTACAATGCATAAAACTTTTAACGCTCGTTGCATTTGCAAGTGCGTTCGGTTAATTAAAGGAGCGAGGCAGCAACTTTTGAGATTGCAACAGATTTTACCAATCAAAAATGCAATGTAAATGTGGCAAAACTTGTTCCTGATGGCTTCCATTTTCCGCTCAAGGTGGGAAGAGAAGAGAGGAGAAGGGGAAACGCGTGCCTGAAGTTGTCTTCATTCAGATGCTTTGCACTACTTCAAGTTAATGTGCTTGCAATCGCGTTTGTCAGTTTTTCTCGCAAACTGTCGCCTTTCATTTAGGTTGGCTGGCCACGCCCCCCTTGCCGCCATCGCCCCCTAAAGTGCGTAGCAAGTGCAGTTAAGTCAAGTGGCTGCAAGTAACTCGTACTTTTGTTTCGGTTGCTGTTTGTGCTGCTGTGGCTGCTTCTCCTTCTGCTGCTTTTTACAGGGAACTTTCATTGGGTTTTTGTTCCTCATTTTTGCCGCACGGCTGCTAAAAGTTGTTAAACACAAAACTTTGCCACTTAATACCAGTTCGAGTAATGAAATACGAGTCAGCTAACCTCCTCTCCACTCCTTTCGACCCATCAGCTCCCCTCTCTGCTCTCAGCCAACAAATTGAAGTTGAAGTATGCGGTTTACAAAGTTCTGGCAACATGCAACTGTTTTCTAGTTTCTCCATTTTTACTATTTCTCTCCCTGTTTTTGCAACTGTTTCGTCCCTCATTGCGTTGGAAAATTGCTCGTTTTCTTCTGTTGCATTCTTCTATTGGGGTTTTGCTTTAGCTTTTGCTTTTAACTGCTTAACGCTTTACACATGTTGGTCCTTTTGGATGCCAACGTAGCTTTGGCAAAAGACTTTTCCTTCGATTTCATTTTGACCACGTTCGGTCGAGTGTCTAATGAGAAAAGTCATTGGTGGGCGTTGCTGCCACGCCCCAAGTGTGGTTTTTGGCCGACTTTGTTTGGCATTCGCCTTGCATTTCTCGCCGTCAAAGTCATTTATCAAAGCGAACCAAAATAAATACTTGGCCAAACCAAATGATTCAGCTGCCGCTTATTTATCGTACTTTGCTCGTACTCGTAGTTTGTTTGGGAAACTCAAGAATAATGCCAATTTTTCAACTGATTGCGATGGGGTTAAAGTTTCAATTACATCGCATTTTTCAGCCCAAGATACAGTCAAAAGGGATTTGGAATGTTTTTCGAATAGCCTTCAATTTGGCATGACTTGCTCTGTCAGTTTGTCTTCTGTTTCCTCAGACTATTCATAATTTGCTGCGACGCATTTTATAATTTATTTGCAGCATGACTTTAAAAAGTGATTCTTTGCCTTCCCAAAAGTTTTCCCAAAGTGAGAGACAATTGCAATTGTTTGCTTGCTTTTCAAGTTGTCGCTGCCTGTTCCCTTGCTCGACTTTCAGTCACAGTGTCAAAGAAAAGTTAACTTACACAAGTTGTTCTGTCGAATAATTAGGTAGCTGTAGCCCCGTTTAAGCAATTTGCGGGACACTCTGGCCGTTGGAAAGTATGCTACGCAAAAATATCGTTGGGAGAGAGATTGAGAGAGAGGGGAGAAACATAGGGGGCCACCACATGCTGTTAATTTGATCAACATGGTCCTCGGCTGGCACAACTTCATCCTGGCAATTTAGTGGTCAGCGTAGTTACTTTTTCGCATCCCGACTTCGACTCTGGCTCTTCTCGTAGTGTTGCCAGCATGCACAACTAATTTCACTCACGTCCCATGGTCCGGATGCTCCGTCCTGCACTCGACACCACTGGAGGATGCTACTCGGCTTGCACTGTCGCTCCTGTTGAGATGCCACTTTTGTTGGCCTTGCTTTCCCACAACTATTTTACTTTTTTTCATCTTTTTTTTGTTTGTTTTCTTGAATTTTTTGTAGCTGCACTTTGCTTCAACAAAGTTTTCATTACGCGTGCTGTTCAGTGTCCTTTCAACCGCTCTCTCTAGGCAGCTCCTTCAACTCAGCTCTCCGCTTTCACATCTCACCTGCTCGGCAGACAATGGACTGCGGTTTTGTGCTTGAGTTTCCGTTCCTCTGCGCACATTTCACAAATAATTAGGTTAGTTAGTCCAGCGCGTTGAGTGCTCCGACAATGGCGACGACAGTTTTCCATATTAGGCATATTAACGCGTTTAGCGGTTGCTTGCCAAGCTACCTTCCGCCTGGCCACTTGTGGCTCACAAACATTAAACTACAACCTTGGCTTTATTCTATTTTAAAGTCTTATTTAAGCTAAACGTGACTCTTTAGAATTTACTGCAAGTTCTGAAAGCAAGCTTTTAATTTCCCAATAGGCCAACATCTATAAAGTGACCTTGTTTCGGCCAGTGTCATTGTTTTCTGCTTATTAGAGAACAGATAAATAAAATTGAGTCATTCATCTCTCTCTTTTCGAACACATACATGTATAATTTATCTGTAAAATAATCGTTTTCTATAATAAACTTTTCAAAATACTAATAAAACATTTATCATTTAACTATTCAGAAAATTGTTTTTAAATCATTTTATTGATTGTATAAATGCTATAAAAAGTTGGTCAGTTAAAAGAAATATTTGTTGCAATAGAATTGTACATGTTTAAGACTACCTCTGAGCCGAGCATCATCTTATCAATTCTTTTGTATTCTATCAACTAAGCAAACATTTGTTTGGCGCGTGCAATATTAATAAAATAAGTCGCAAATTGAACTGTGGCCATGAAAACGAGGTTTTTAGCCGAACACGATGACCTGATGACCGTATATTGAATCCTATCCTTTTTGGAATGTTAAAGTCTCGCTGGCTGGCCATAAATTTGCATTTAAGTGTCCAGCCAAGGGCTAAGCAAACTATAATTTGTCTTGTATTTCATGTGACACAACAGAGGACACTAATCATCGTTTAAAAAGCTGTCACTTGGCATACACACAAAGAAGAAGAGAAAGAAGAGAGAGAACGAAAGTAGAGGGCCAAAGGACAGACAACGGTTCAAACTCCCCTCGTCGCCCACCTGCCCAATTCAGTGGCAGTTTTCGTTAGCTCTGCTGACTAATTGAACTAATGAAATGTTTTGTCCTGCAACCAGCACAGCTCGTTTGTCCAGCTTATTGTGTTTTCACAGTGTGTGTTTGTGTCAGCTCAAATTAAAAACCTCTTTTGGCCTCTTTGTTTGCACAAGAGCTGCTGGTAATAAATTAAACTTGCTATATTTTGTCACCATGGAATTGCTTTAAATGGATATTTATGGTTTGTCCCTTGGTTTCCCTCCTTTGAATAGGTGCGTGTGTCCTTTTGTTCCAGCTACTATGGCATTCCCTTTACAATTTAATTATGTGCGAATATTTGCCTGTCAGCTGCCAATTTCGGATCACTGCGCAGGAATATTCTTAGATGCATTTGATGCAATTTCCTTTGATGCAGATATGCAATTAATTTACCTGTTAAATGTCGCTTGTCTCTATTAGGTTTTTAATTAACTTTTATGGGGTACTGGGTATATACTGAATGGCCAATGTTAGCCGCTGCCAAGACCGGTTATTAAAACTTTAATTCACTTAGCTTGATAAAAAATTAGTTGGCTCAACGTTTTTCGTGTCATCTGCTCCCTTTGGCCAATATGCAGATTCTGCAGTCCCTTCATCTGGCTGCCGCTGCTCTGTTGCCTGCCAAGATAAGCGACACAATTTCTATGCAGCCTCGACAGGTAAAAAAGTCAAGTCAGCCATGTGGCGGTGACTCCCCTTAATGCCATACTGCCACAGTGCCACAGAGCATCAGAGAGTGCCCTTTTTGGCTGCATGTGGCAGCTGCACAAATTGTTTGCTGCCAGCGAAAAGTTTTGCAGGCAACAATGTAATTTATTTAAGTTTTCTCTCTCTCTCTCTCACTCTCTCACTTCATTTTATTCTTGTTTTTGGCTGCTGCTGCTAAAATTGGCAACAGTTGCTCAACAGCAGTTGCCACGCCCCGCTTCTATCAGCCGCCTCCCGCTCGGCTCTACACGCAACTTGGTTGTTGTAGATTTCATTTGAATTTATGCTAAATTGTCAGCTTAAAAATGCGTGTTATCCTTTTGGACTGTTGCCTGTTGTTGTTCTCGTTGCTTGTTGTTGGGGGCGTGTTTAGGGGCTTAAGAGTTTCGCGATTTTCTCGTTGTCGGAGCTAAATTTGGGGCGGGGGCTAAAACTGGGCATCGCCATCGCTCGAATTATAATTTCAAATGATTGTACAAATTATTTGCGTACAATCAGCTGTAATTAGCATATTTAATTATATTTCGCATAAATATTCATGAGACGCAAATTGCATTTAACAGTTGGCAAAGTGTTGACAACTTGAGGACCAACAATGAAGTTGGCTCGGAACTGCGGCTAATGATAAGTTTATAAGCCCAAAACGAAGCTAGATAAACAGCCTGGCGTTCTTCATGCTCTACATGTACGGCTTGATTAATTGATTGATCAATTGATTGATTGAGGCAATAAATATTATGCTCGAATCATTTAAAAGTTGACAAACGCTGTCAGTTAAACAAACACACAGAAATACAAATAAAGAAACACTATCAATATGCAATTAATGTCATGGAAGAGTTATTTACATATGTCACCCTTCTCTTTCGCCCTCCGTCACGCCCCTTACACAGCTAATTGACAACAAAAAGTATGCAATTAGCAATATGCACTTCAATTTCAATGCCACTTCAGGTGGCATTTTACATTGATAAGCCATCATAACACCTACGCACACACGAGTACAACCATAAAAGCACAATCACAGCGGGTATGACAGCTGAGAATACCCTGTAAACTTGAGTGACTTTGAAAGACTTTGTATGTAGTTAAGTTTTCAAAAACAAACTGATTTTGTAAATAGAGTTGTGATCAAAGCGAGTAGGCAACTGAGAATACCCTATACATTTGAGTGACTTGGAAAGATCTATCGACCGGGTATACCTTACTCATTGTGGTTACAGGGTATACAACCAATTGGCTGAAATAATTCATACATATGTCAGGCGTTTGACTGATGAGGCGCGTGTCAGCTGCACAAATTTATGTTCGTTTTCAGTTAAATTAATAATTAAAGGTAATTAGTTGGCTACCTGAATGGCATTTAGTCAACAGTGGTATGCAACAGTTGGCGGCATGTGTTAAGTGGCAAGCGGCAGCAAGTGCTGCATTCCACGGATGCCAAGCGGTTCAAGTAAATTGCCAATTTGCTGGCAAACTCAAGTGCAGCGTTGACAAAACTTAAATTAATTTCTCATATTAATTAAGCTAGTAGCTTGAGAGTAGGCAGACAATACACACACACACACACACATGCAGAGTATAAACTTTTCAAGTGTAATTTACGTTTCGCATAGGACAGCAGCAAAGTTATGCCAAGTTGTCATAATCAGAAGATTATGTTGCAACAGCAGCAGCAGCGGCGACAGCAACAACAAACTCACTTAATAACTTGGTAAAGCGTAACAGCAATTACACGACAACACAACACAAGAAACACAACACAACACAGCAAAGCTCAAAACAACAATAACAACAAAGTTTGACAACACCAGCTTGTCCAGCAGCAACAACAAAGTCACTTTGTGTTTATGCTAAAAACGTTGCACGTCTTGATTGACAGAAGAGCAAGGAGCAGCAGCAACACCATGGGGCAACAATGACAACAACAACAACAGCAACACCAACTACTACAGTTTGTGTGTATTTGTGTGTGGGAGCTGCTCCTCTGAGAGGAAGTGGTTGTTGTTCTCAGGTCCCATTTCGGCCACATCATTTATTAGCCAAGTGGGCGTTGTTTGCCATTGTCGGTTGCACTTGTAGTCGACTTTGTTGTTGTTCTTGTTGTTCTTATTATTCCTTGTTCTTGTTGCCTTTTATCATAACTTGTTGGCAATTTTGCTGTGCCACAACCCTTAGGGTCGTAGGTCGCCCGCATACGTAACGAACTTAAATAAAGTTGTGTGCCAGCAAAGTGAGTTAATTTGCATAGACTTCTGATTGTCTCTGTGATAATGGTTGCTAATTCATTAAGACGCCTGTTCCCTTCCGCTTCCCCTCCCTCGCTTCACATCACTTCTCGAATTGGCTCAGGGCATAAGCAAATCTTCCGGATTAGAAAAAACACTTGTACTAATAACCCATATTTGCCCGTAACCGTTTACCCAAAATATTTGTCATTTTCCAACGCCACACTCATTATGTATTCGATTTCGTATTCGTTGTTTGTAAGTACCGCAACGGCTGTTCAAGTGAAACTGTTGCTCGCAAGGTGAGCACCGAATATTCTCGTTAATTTATATAATAATTTTATTTATACATATTGTCAGGTTTATGCGCAACTTATTGTGATATTTTGCATGCATCACTGCGGACGGCAGTCCGCACTAGTGACGAAAGCTTTCGCATCGACTGTCCGATCAGATATCACAATACTTGAAATATTCCATTGAACAACTTATTTTTGGAAATTATTAAGATCAAGTTAAAGACTTTCGTATGTATGAATTATGAGTAATAAATATTATAGGTTCTGTGTGGAGTAAGAGTCTTTATTGCTTGACTAGAAAATACCCAGATATCCAGGGAAAAAGAAGAAGATGATCTCGCTTCTTCCAAATTATTATTATTATTTTGATTTGGAATGTGAATATAGAAACTGTTGTCTTTTACTATACTTGGATCACGTGAAAAACTAAACTAAACGTAATCTTCTTTTTTGAAAAGTTGATCTTAATTGGGGCTCATGAAACTTGAACTGCAATGGTATCAAGCTTTCAAATAGTCTATCATTCAGGTAACTCCATGATTTTTTCCTACACGGTAGAAGCTCAGAAAACCAGAAAAAAGCATCAGCTGTGCAAATATATCCATAACAACGTGATAATCGGTGACTAATAATAATAATCATTCAATAAAAAGTTACAGAGTATGAAGTATACTTTAACCACAAGGCACTCACGTGATATAGAGTTATATTTGTTAAGTCTTTTATTTGTCAGCCGAACACGCACTTGAAATAGACTTCACGGTAGCAAATTGAAATTGAAATGACACCTCCGGAATCCCAGTTGACTATTTATATGGCGTTAGGGCTGAGAACTTTGGTATCTGCGGTGTCGGGCGACTGACGAGATTTACAGTGAAAATATTTAAACAAATACCGAGCCCGAGCACTTGTTTGCGCAACTTTTTATTGCTTTGAAATAGGTAATTAGTTAAGTGGAATCGCGTCCCAGACAACCAGACATATGTTTGCCCGTCTATGGAATCATAAAAGACATTAAATCTCCGCACTATTATCACGTTGCCTTTCACGTAAGCCGATAGCTGGGATAGTGCCTGTTAAGCGGAATTGGATTGAATGGGGCATCTTGACCCACTCCGTCTCAGAGTGCATCGGAAATATCTTATTTTCACAGGTGTTCAGTGAGGTAGTCATAAAGTACACGCAGCGTTATCACAGATTACTCTGAATATTCTGTTGACTTACCTTAATGGTGGCATATTAATCTTCTGTGTGAAAAATGTAC
Source organism: Drosophila rellima (assembly GCA_035043635.1). Classification (NCBI taxonomy): domain Eukaryota; kingdom Metazoa; phylum Arthropoda; class Insecta; order Diptera; family Drosophilidae; genus Drosophila; species Drosophila rellima. The sequence goes on along the minus strand of JAWNMV010000811.1, from coordinate 6,203,104 downwards.
TGCACGGAACTTTGCCTCTGGTCTGTCTAGTTTTGCCCGCAATTCGTCTTGCATCACAAAACATTTCTCATTTACCCATCCGTCTATTTAATTTACCGAGCTGCATTTGAAATGTTTGCTTAGCTTACTGTGAGTTGAATTGCTTTGAAATATTGGATTAGCCAACGACAAACCATACTCCTACCATAATTTAGGGTTCACAATAAATAATGAGCCATAATTTCATTTCAAACACAAAAGTTTCTACCAAAAAAGTATCAACTTCATAATTTAAAGTAAGGCATAGAACTTCATAAATTTTCATTAGCCCCAAATTGTACATAAGCCAAATTTTTGTTGTTGCCATTGTTGTTGTCGGCTTAAGTAGGCCAAAAACAACATAAGCTGAATTTGGGTGCTCGACTACGAACGTAGTACGTTCAATTTATGGGCCACCTCTCTCCGGGCTAGCGTAAAGTTTCCAATGTATTAAAATTTACGTTATAGCGTTAGAAGGTTTAACATTTGAAATTGTTGATTTTAAGTACAATGCGCAGGATTGACGTAGTAAGGTGGCAAACAAGTAACCGCTGGCGATATGTTCCCAACACAACAGACAAAAGCATAACAAAAGAGGAGAATACGAAGCAGCTGTTATATTACATTACATACGTCACAATCGAACACGACATGATCACAACAGATCGAAACAGTTGTGACTGTTGTTCCCCGACAGATAAAGAGCTAATAAAGTTACCAAATCTTATTTGGTTACCTAAGTTGATAATATATAGGAAAGAAATAAAATGAATGTCGAGGCTCGATATGAAATGAAAATAAACAAAATTTTTGTTTTAATGTTTGCACTGTAATCATTGAACTTTGCATTAAATATTCTATAACTATTGTAAAGAGTTGATTTCCTGAAAATAGCGTGCTCAATTCATGTTTTTTATTGTTTCAAGTTATTTTATTATTACACTTAAAAATGCTGCATTCAAAGACTGATTAAAAATGCATACGTTTGCCAATAAAAATATGCAAAAATATATAAATATTTGCTTATTTTTGTGCCTTTTCCTCTATATGACTTGCGCATGCAGAAGGGGAGCTATGTTGGGGGTGTAGTTGGGTCGAGTTGCGTAGGGTAACATGAGAAGAGTGTTTGAAAATTTTCATAAAACCACACAAATCAATTCGCAATTGTGCACATTGTGCGTGTTGGAAACGCAATGAAAATGTTTTTATTACAATAGTTTTTATGCGGTTTTTATTTATTTGCCACAGTTTAAATAACAATGAGTTAAACTCAATTGTTGTTCGCTGTTTTTGCTTCCTTCTGTTTCTCCATCATTCATTGTTTCCTTGTTGGACAGCAAAATCTGCATAAAATATTACAGTATTTTAGTTAAATTTTGCAGCTGTCGCTCTTGCGTTTATTTATGCTTAAATGTAGATAAAAATGTTATAAAAACTCTAGCAAATTTTAAGAAATATTGCAGTAGATGAGGGTCTAGACTAGCTGATACCCTGCATAGTACTCAATTGTCAGAGATGCTTTTATCCTCTATCTCTTTGTGTGAAAGACTTATTGATACCCTGAAGTACGAGATTATTTATTAAAAATTCTTGTACTTAAATTTAATGAAAAGATCTCGACTTTTACCCTGCATTAAAATATAATCATTTCAATAAGTGTATCTGAGATTGCTGTAGTACACTTTCTGCAGATTTTTACAGGGAATTAAAACACTGCCATTTGTTATTCGAATTTGGCTAATTGCACACAATGTGTTTGGGGCGATTTGGGGGAATTTACACCAATTTCAATGTGCTTAACAGAATTGTGTTCTGTTTTATGGCTCTTATTCATGAATGTATTTGTTAACGTCGGATTGGCCATATGCAAATACAATATATGGGGCATTTAAATAGAAATGCTTTGGTAAGCGTTTTGTGGGAATTTACATGCAGTCGAGCAATTAAACTCATTATGCTCTACTCATTAGTTATGACAGGGAGAGACAAGAATGGCGCCTCGTTGTCAAAGGACTGATGGGGGAGGGGGAGAGGCGTTAAAAGATTTATAAAATGTTATTAAAAAATTAACACATGACTTTGTTAGCTGCTCGACAGCCGCTTGCCAGCTCTTATGTGTGTTGGCCCCTTGGATGCCGCGACTGAGTTCTGTCTGATGCCTCTCAGTCAGTCTCTGGCTGCTAGGGGGTGTCTCGTTGGCACTTACCTTTAATTAAATCATTTATGCTAATTTTCTGCAACATCGTTAATTAAATTTCAGGAGCGGGAAGCTGAGTTATCTTCTGCTTCTGCTTCAGTTCCAGTTTAAGCTTCAGTTTTAGCTTCAGTTTCTTGAGCATGACTAATAGTAGATGCAATGACGTAGCTGAGATATTGTTGTAAAGATTGTTATTTGCAAGTTAATTGTTGCTATTATTGTCGTTTGTAGTCTGTTAATTAGCCACACCGAAGTGTATCTAACAGTTTAGCCCCAAAGCAGCCATTTAGTGGAAATACAAGTTGAAATGAAAATGTCAATATTTGAATAACGCTTGATTTATTGATTCACTCAATATAAAGGGTCTAGTTTTATGCAAATTGGGTAAATAATTTATCAATTTCCAGTTGAAAGCGAGAGAAAACATCAACGGTGAAATTGAGAGAAATTCTCAGATTGTCAACAAATTCAATGCACATTTAATTGCGTTTGAAGTGAAACAAACAAATTACTGTTATGCAGCAAGTTTCTGAAAATAATTGCCAATATAATAATGATTTCACTAATTGCCTGAACTAAGTGAAGAGCGGGCTTTTTCAATCGTAAAATAGTCTGCAGCGGATGTCACATTTAATCAAAAACTATTTATTTAAAATGTACTTCATTTGGTATCTTTATAATTAATTGCAACAAATCACAAAGTCATCCAGCACTGATACAAGGCCATCAACATTCGTGTGCCTTTCAAATAAAAGCTACAAAACAATTGCAGTAAACAATCAAATCTTTTGTTAAGTGACTTTATCTTGTCAGTCATCAAACATTTGCGTGTTTTCGCGTGTAAAATGTCGCACTCGCTATTAGAAATACAAATTTAAAAAATTCAAATCAAACAAAAGAAAAACAATAACAAATTGTCAGTCCCATCACGTGCATTTCTATCAAAGAGTTTTACTATGGTTTGATTTCTTTTTCGATTGCAACTCTCAAATAATTGCAGTAATTTCCACAAATTACAAAAATTTGTCATTTTATAACTACTCAGAATTGTCAATCTGAATAGTGTGAACCAGTAATTCATCTCGAAATATTCACTCATTTAATTGATCATTTGATTTACAGGCGATAAGCAATATAAAAAACATTAAACAAGTTGTCTTAACATTAATATTGAAATGCATATAAACAATGCTTGCTGCTTGGGTAATAAATACACGACAACAACACTAAACAAGACGTAGTTAGGACTTAAATCATAAAATTGTTTTAGATTTATTGCCATGGTTTAATACTTTAATGTAGCTTTTGCCTTGTGCTTCATACTCGTATCAATATTTATTATTGTGTAATATTTAAAAAAACATTTTATGCAGAGCATTGTTTCTGCCGATGTCTACTATGTCTCAAATTTCTAATCTAGCTAATGCTTAAAAGCTGTAAAGGTATTGACTTATGACACACATTCCATAAAGAGTCCTTAATGTTATATCTTTACTCTCTTCTCAGCCATTATATTCTTTTACTGTTTCCAATATAATTCCATTAAAGGGAAGCTCTCTGCATTCCTTGTCTTAATGATAATAAATTCTAGAGTGCAGTTTAATGTATCTTTTTTAAGAACCTCAGCAATCCTTATCTTAAACTTGACTATTTAATAAAATATTAATGAAGCACTTATATGTAAGAGTATGTGTAGTTAAGATATCAGTCAGACAACAGTTATATATGATTTGAATTGTTGTTAACATATGTTTGGGCCTTGTAATGCTTACAAATTAAACAGATTCTTTTATCAACAAATTGAATTCTCATGTTTGCTTGTTACTCGCCGCAAGTGCGATTGATTGTGGGTGTGTGAGAATGAGGGTGTGTGTGGGTGAATGAGAGTGTGTGTGTGTGTGAGTGAGTGTGTATGAAGCTGTCAAAAATGCCATACACTGAGCGAGTAACTCTGACCAACACGTTGCAATGGCAAACCACTCAGATTGCGTCCGAGTGAGTGAGAGGACGAGTGTGCCACCAGCAGTGACTGTGGCAATGGCAGTGGCAATGGCAGTGGCAATGGCAGTGGCTGAGTAGCGCGAAGTGACCACGAACCCAAACTCAGCCCTAGGCAATATCGAGGCTAACGAAGTGCTCCCCTGGCTATTGCCATTGCCGTTGCTGTTGCTGTTTCTGTCATTGCGGTGATGCATTTGCTCGGGGTAGAATTGCACTTGACTGATTTTTATTGTGACAAGCGCATGCTGTTCGGCAAATTAAATGCCCAAGCCACAATAATAATAACAACAACAACATCACCAATAACAACAACAACAGAAACAACAACGAAAAAAAGTAATGTGCCAGCATGCACCACACTGACAAGCAATTAAATGTATGTTGCAAATGTGGCCAAGAGCAGCCAGAAGCAGAAAAATTGGTAATTGCTGCACAATTTTATTACGGCTCAAGCTAGTATATAACCGGGACCTTGTCCGGACGTCCCTTTGGCGGATTCAATTGACAGTGTACTCTATGAAATTGTAATTTTCCGTTTATTGTTAATTATTTTTTTTTAATATGTTGAGAGATGCAAGTGATAAATGTGGCGTAATGCAGAATTGAAATAATATTATTATTGTTATATTGGAAACTTAAATTTATTGCAAATATTTAAATTTTAAAATATTAAAATCGAACATATTTTACTAGGTTCAGCTGAAAAATATTTTCAGGTAATTATTGATACTATAATCAGCAAAGGAATCAAGGCGAAAAATCACATGCAAATATTTGTAGCTTGTCATTGAAAAATGGTCGAAACCAAATGAAAATAATTTAATCCGCGCTTATAAAAAATACAAAAGTCATTTAACACATGGCAGGGATTATGGTCACATTAAGAATGTAATTAATTTAAATTCATTAAAAATGCAAAGAGCCACAAAGAAAATAAACAACTACAACAACAACGACAGCAAATGAAAACTATCAGAGATATTTAAAGTGAAAATTAAAAAATATCACATAAATAATTAAATAAAAATTGCACTGCACAAACAACAAACACAAGAACAAAGAACAACGCAACAGCGCAGAAAAAAAAATAGTGAAATACATTTTTACCGCATTCTCACATAATGCACAGGGCGGGATGTGAGCCTCCGCCCAAGCCCAGGAAGAGGGCGTGCCCTCTTTCATACCAGAATAAAGTCTGTGCCCGCTGATTATTTATATGTATTGTATGTGAGTATATGTATTTCCCTGGCCTACAGGCAGGCCAAATTCTGTAGCTGCCAAGCCAAGCCAACGGCCAACGGACCAACAAGTACAGCCTGAGGATTGACATAAATAAAATGGGCAAGTCAGTGTGTATGTGTGTGAGTGTGCCGTGTTTGTGTTTATAAGAGTGTGCGAGTTGCCTGGCGCAAAGGAGCATGTAAACGATTTTGACCCAGTCTGTTAAACAGGAAACCAGACGAGTTCTTAATGCACCGAAGCTTAAATACGTTTCTAATCCATAGTTTAAAATTTATTGAAAATTTATTTAATTAAAAATATAGATATAAAAATTAGTACATGTTTCTGATGCATAATTAAAATTTATTAAAAAATTTATTATTTGAATATATATGAAAATGAATTTTAGTACATTTTAAAAGTAGAGCAGCCAACTTAATTTAGTAATTTATATAATATAAAAATATGAAATTCATTAGATTTTAATTTTGATGAATTTCTGTTAGCTATGGCAACTGCAACAGAAGTTCAAAGATGATCAGGTTTGGGTTAGGGTATGCCAAATAATATTTTCTTTGCTGACCAAAGGGCAGACTTCGCACCGAACTGGCAAAAGCAAAACGAGATCCGAGAATGAAATTTATCTGCTGCGATTTATGGCTCATGTTGGGGGCGCACATGGGATTTCGAAGGGTGCGGCATTCTCGTTGAGTTCATAAATAGCAATGTTGCATGCAACATGCACTCTGCTCAGGCCGCGCACTTCTCACTCTTTTCAGCTCAACTTAGCTCCTCTTCAGTCAAGTCAACTCGGGGCAGGCTCTAATTTTTATGAGAATGTTGCGTGCTGTGTGTGCTCGAAGGCGTTCCCTTCATGTCGACGACAACACCACACAGGACTGCGACTACAGTCTGCAGCAGGAGCAGCAGTGGAAGAAGAAACAGCCGGTGCAGCAGTAGAAGCAGGACTTTGGCATAATGGCATTATTCACCCCCCTTCGACTCTTATGCTACATGTGCTGGACAGATTTAAAGCCAGCGCCAGTCAGAATGAAATCTGCTTTATCATGCAAAATGCAAACACCCTGCATGTACTCTTCGTACATTGCGCAATGCATATTACACATACGCCACGTGCGCTGCCTCTGAAAATCAGCTTGCAGTTCAAAAACGTCGACTGCAGGCGGCTGCAGTCACACGACAAACCGCTGGTGAGTAACAAGTAATAAATAATGCTTGCTTGCTCGACTGAAAAATACCCTACACTACTTAAATTTTTATTTTCCGCTCACTTACAATTTATTACTTATTTTCTTATCTTTTATTGAGAGTTACTTGTCAACACGCAAAGATACTCCAAATGCACTAATGCCAACAGAGATCGTGAAAACTGAAAACGAAATAAGTGAATAACGACTTACAATGGGCCATTGTCTGTGTGTGTTGGTAACAAGCAATTCAATTAGTTGCCAGCGGCAATAACAACAGCTCCAAGAAAAACAACAACAGTTGCAATCATCTGCCTAGTCACAAAAGGCACAGCAAATCCAATGTGAGACAGATAACTAGAAGAGTTTCGCAAAGTTTTTTTTTTTTTTGGGTGGCAAACTTTTGAACACAACTATCAGCAGAAGCTGTTGTTGTTGTGGTTGCAATTGCAGTTGTTGTGATTATTGAGGCGCCTTTCAAATAACTAGGATACAAGGGGATCTGAAGCCAAAAAGGAAGCCGGAGAGGCGGACAGGATTGGAAAAGCGCCGCTGTCCCAGTTGCTTGTTTGATTTGGCTGCTTGGTTGGTTTGTTGGTTCGTTGGCTCGTTGGTTGCTTGCCTGCTTGGCGTGTTGGCCAACAAATTGCAGCCACAAGAAACTGTTTTTTGGCTTCCGACTTGTTTGCTAGTCTTGCCTTGCCTTGCCTTGCCTTTGCTTTACTTTGCTTGCAGCCTTCATTGATTACTTTGTTATGGATTTTGTACGGCTGATTTGGTTTCAACAATTTCTTCCCTTTTCCTGCTATTGTCGTTCTTTAGCTGGCTGCAAACATTCCACAACAGTAACTACACTAACACAAACACAACTGTCCCTGATTGCGGCAATAACGAAATAGCTCTAAAAGTTTTTTTAGTTCTATAAATTCAATGTACATACACAGTACTCATATATTTATTATAAGCTGCATTGATATTGAATATGTTCAGCAACGTCATCGTCAATTCATCATGTTAACATTATTCTCCAAGTTCTCAAAATGCATTCAAATTGAAGGTTAATTCATACTTATCTAGTTAAGCACACCACAAGTTGACGTTGTCTTTGTTTATATAAAACGCGACTGTAAGAAACGCAATTAAAATGCAAAGCATGCGGCGCTTTATGATTAGAGAACGCGCTACAATTTTATACACGGTCTCGGCGTGGACTTCAAAAAATTAAAGAGAATATAAAAAAAAAAATACTTTAACGAACTGCCAGGGAGGGCTCCCAAGTGGCGCATGGAATAATTTAGCGAATTGGCGAAAACAATAAATAACCGTCTCAATGCACTCAAAAAAGCTGAAATTTAATTGAAAATATCAACCAAATTTTGAAGTACTAGTGGTTTTAAAATTATTTAATTTGTTTAAGTGCCTATACAATTTGTAGCAAGAAGTATCTTAAAGATGCTAACCATCAATTGATAATTATCAAAGCAGACTCATAGAAAGTAGCCTTGATGAGTATTTTTTTTGGGTATATGAATAATAAAAGGTGTTATAAAAAAAATACTTGCGGAATTTCTCTGATACCTAAATCTGTCAAAAGTTCCCATTTTCTACATATTATTTTCTTTCTTGTCTTTAGTAGTAAATTTGTCGATATATAAATCGATATTTTCACTAACCTCCCTAATTTTGTTCAGTGTATGAGCAGCACTCAGTTGGTGTTAGCCAGTTGGCCAGAGTTGGACTGGGCCAGCACTTAAGCGAAATGACCGGAGCTCAACTTTGGCCAAATGCAACTACATTGAAATGACAGGCAACAACAGGCAGTCAGAGGATGCAACAACCACGTCTCCTTTGGGCTCTCGTTTGTTGTCGTCGGATTTATCATGTCTGTCTGCATGCAACACAAGGGGAGGGAGGGAGCTAGGGGCGTGTTCTGGTCAGAATTAGCCTCAGGTCAGGTTACCAGGCAAGCTGATTTTTAATTTGTGACTTGCTCGCGTTACTTTGGCATCGTGTTTATAATTCGATGTTGCTCTGCTTGATGTTGTTGTTGCAGCAAATGAAATGGAACAGGTAAAGTTGCAATGCCACTAAAGACGCCCTTTCTGTAAATGTGTGTTTGACTGTATTCAGGTGTGTGTGTGTGCTACGAATGTAACGAGTATTTTCGAGTTCATTGGCCGATTGAAAAGAGCCCAATGGAAATGCAGTCTGAGTGCTTAGCCAGTTTGTGAATTTGTATGTATTTTATTGAATTTCATTGATAATTGCTGGCAACATGCATGTTGAATGTTGCATGTTGCTCTTGCAGCAAAGTCGTGCAGTTCTTTGACTGCTCCGACTGTTTGACTGTTGACTGTTTGACTGTTTAGCTGTTTGTTCGATTGTAATTCGATTGCTGTGTTTGCATGCCAGCTCGCTAGTATTTGGCAGAATCGATTCTCGAAATTCAATTTGGGTCATATGCAATCAATCAGTTATCGTCGGGTAAGCGAACCCTTTGAACAGTCATTCAACTTTGCAACTAGATCGTGATTCAATACGATTCTTTATCGATTCAACCAAATTAGCCATGTATCGCAAAATAGCCAAATCTTGTTTTAAGAAATTAAACGTAAACGGGTTTGATTTAAACACATTTTAATGAACAAATTCGCATCAAGTGACTGCAAATTAAGAACGACATCGTCATCAGCTGAACTTAAATTTTCAAATTACAATAATCTCTTTCTATTGTTATGGTGAACTATAATACAGCGTTTTTTATGTTTTCCAAAAGCTAATTTTGGCCATATTTATAGCCTTATAAACGGGTAACACAGCGGAACGCGCAAAAATAATTGATGTCGTTTTTTTTTCAATTTAATTATTTGATTTGCTTAATTTGCAGCAAAAAAACCAAACTAATTGCATGAAACAAAAACCTAAACAATGTGCTTGACCAATGTTCAGGGCATTCACAAGGTGTCAATGTTTCAACTTTTTGACATCAATTGCCAGCCGAAGGGAGACGGAGGCAGTCCAAATCAAGAGATTGAATAAAAATCGCACTTTACTAAATGTTTGTCACGCGAGCATTGAGCACGTGATGCTTTTGTTGGTTTTTACTTCTGTTGTAGCTCCTAGTATTTGCATTGCTTGGAGTGTCATGCAAATTGAGTACTTAGCAAATTGTTGTAATTAAAAAACGCGCACGCAAAGTCGCTGGCTCAGAAAACGCGCGCGTTTTGTTAGCGACTCTATTCACTTTTATCTATTTTTAAATTTTAATAATGTATTGCTGTACAAAAAGGTTAACAAACGGGGCATTTTATTTCATAACATGTTTAATAAGTACAAAAAAAAATATGCAAAGTTAGATATGCAATATATACGATATATATTGATAATCATTTCCCGAAAAGTTCTAAAACCTTTTTTAAGTTTTTGTTCACAAGTTTTAATAAGTCATTTAATTATCATTTAAATGTTTCAAAACATGATTTCTTTACTTTAAACAAACAATTATAAATACACTAACAAATGTTTGTTCAATTTCTGAGAATTGTGGGACAAGTTTCTTAAATTAGAATATAATGATCAAAATAATTCAAATTCAAAACAAATTCAAAACAACACTTTAAACTTGATTATGAGAACAATATTTTTTGTGTAAAAAGCAATGCCAAAATGAACACAAATTTTTAACTTGTAAAGTTGCTAGGTTAAAAGAGTGACCAACTTCAAATTTTAATACCTTTTCCAAAACTGAACAAATTTTCAAGCTGAATGTCATATTAATTATGTTTTGACCTCGTGATTCATTCTGCATTCAAATTTAACTCATTTCGTTCAAAAAATTTTGTGCCTCAACTACGATGAACAAACAAATTTCAGTGATCTCGATTGATTGACAACAAAATGATCGAGTTAATGTACTCGAAAACCGTTTTTACATCACTACCCTGAATAAACAAACAATCAATTTTTAAGTAGGCAAGACATAAGTGTGAATGATTAATTAGTGCATTCAATTGAAAACTCATGTAATGAGTGTCAATGCGAGTGTGGGTGTGAGTGTCAGTGTGAGTATGAGTATTGTCAGTGGTGCTACTTTGCGATGTGGTTGCGTGTCGCGGTTGGTCTTCTTGTGGATGCTGTCATATTTATGAAAGGTTAATCCTGGCTTGACAATCTGACAGGGCAACCAAGTTTAATTGGTCAATGTCAGATAGTTTGACATACGGGCTTTATAATTGATGTAGCTCATTAAACGTGCATTATGTTGGCTTGAACTGGAATGCGAAAACGGTTCGATATTTAGACGACATTCTGGGGCCAATCGCTGTCAAACGGCAGCCAACATAAAAATGGTTTAAATGTAGATTTATGCAAATGGGCTACTCGCATCCTGTCTCCCCTTGAATGCTCTTTATTTGACAATGCAGCTCACTTCTCTCTATACTCTATTCTCTATCCTTTTTTTCCCTCTATTTCTCTGTCCTTTGCCATTCCCATTTTGCTTCTTCTTTGCCCTCTGGCTGTCTATTTGCCAGTTTTTGCTGCTGCTGCCTTTGTTGCCTCTCCTCTATCTTGTCTGTGTATTGAGTGTATTGCATTTAATATTTATTCGCTTTTATTTTTTTCTTTCCTTCGGCAAGAGCAGTTCGCAGGAGAAACGCGCAGAATACGGCGTACGTGTATTCTGCGCGGAACGGAATAGAAAAACGCTAGCGTCAGGTAGAAAAGAGGAAAATTAAAAATGCGATTGCGATTAAAATTGCATGACAAACGCATTGCAAAATATTGCATGTTTAGCCGTTGCGCTCTGTGACAGCCCCAAGTGCCACACCCCCTCTTCCTCCTTTCCTCTATTCCTTTATTTGCTCCACGGCACTTGCTAATGTTCGAGAAATGTGATGCCTTAAACAAATGATAGCGTGATTCACCCAGTACTTGGTTTAGAGTAAATGATTTCACAATGGTTTCGCTTATGGCACATCAATTCACACTTACCTTTAATCAAATTCAGGTGTTAACTGTCGCCTATGCAAATGAGCTCGAATCCGTTTGAAATCAAATCTGATTTTGTGCACAGAAAGTAGAAGAAATAGAAGGGGTAAATTAAAGTAAACTCCACTTATTTGATTGAACAATTATCGCGACACAGAAATATATTTTAAGCCACGTTCGAGTGTATTTTTAGAGTACAAATTTTACCAAACAACAATTTTAAAGGTTTACTCATAAAAACTATATTTGATTTTAATATATTATTTGTTTATACAATATGTTGGACTTTTGCCCAGTTGAGATTTCGATGCATCTCGAATATATATATGTTTGTAGAAACGATTTCCCGTGCCAACGGCCGCCACACGCGACACTTGTCTTCTTATTTATTTACGCTAAGAAGCAGATTCGACTGGTAAGTCGCAAATGCACAACTGATAAACACAAAGCACAAAGAGAACCAGAAAAAAATGGCTAAAAGAGAGCGCAATCACCACAATTTATGAGACAGGTAGAAAAGTAGACTGTGAATGGCGATGCAAGTAATGAGTATCTATGTAGGCACAGATATACATATGTATATAGATATACATATGTATACATACATACTAGATACAAATACCAGAAAGGAGAACCACGTGACCGGTCTGTGATTTTCTAATGTCACCGGCGTGTTTTAGGGGCCATTTTTGTTTTGATTTAGATTTTGGTTTCTGTTTCTAATTTATTTTTGTTGTTTTTTTTTTTTAGTTTTGTTGATGTTTTTGTTGTTTTTTTCGCAGTTTGTTTCGTTCGTTGATTTGTTGTCGAGCACTTGTCTGAATGTCAAATGATTTGCCACGAAAATGTTTATGCTTTATTTATAAAGACACTAATTAATTTCTCTCTTTCTATCTGCATGTGTGTGTGTATTTTCTGGGCAATTACGAGACCAGAAAATGATGTTAATGCGATTGCGGATAGGCGGCCAGCGAAAAAAGCTAAACAATAATAATTTGCGGAAACTGTCACATAGCAACCGCCCTAAAGCAATTGAAACATTTTATTGCTGTTGTTGTGGTTCCGAACAGCTATTATTATTAATTTAACAGAATGTTTGTAAACAGTTAAATAGTCAGGTAAACATCTGTCTCATTCAAACTATTTACACCGGAACATCAAGCTTATGCTGACTTTGGAAACTTGTCACGAGATTACCCTGTAAGCAGATTGGCCTACGCACAGTCTCAGCTAAGATCTATGTTACAAGAGCTAGAATTAAAATCTATGCTATTGCATATTTGATTGGAATAACATAATGAATAAATTAATAATCAACTGGCTGGCGTGCAACATTGTAAGAGATTATTTTTGGGCTTAAGAACCAGTTTCGAGTCTATCATGTGACATATTTAATAAATATTGAACATAAACGAATCAGTTATCTCATCTGCATAATCTCTGAAAAAAAAACACGTTTGCATTCACTCCAAATCATGCTGAAATTCTAGTAACATTCAATCAAATATTCCGTTTCTATGGACGCTCTTTCTTTAATATCTGAAGAATTCTTTAACGACAGCTATTTAACATTTAAATTTTTAATTTGTATAATTTGCATTTGTTAATGAACTACATGGTTTCTGTTGTTGCTCAAAATCCATTTAGATGTTCGACCTTCGTAATCATTTTCGTTGTCACAAAGTATTTATGAACAATTTTCACTGCAATTTATAAGTTGAGGCACAAAGTTTTACGAAACGATAATGTATTGAGTTTCCCTGCGCCCTTGGAGGGAGAACGTGGGGGCGACCTTTTGTTTGTTTTTCATTTTTGAAATGTTTGTCACGTTTTAAATTTATCACATATGTTATTAGCCCTATGGGTGACCCTACAAAAGACCATGGTTTATTTTCGGATTTATTTATTTCGATTGAATTAATGCTGAAGCATTCCTCTATTTTCGAATTCAAAAACTCATTAGATTAATCGCGTAATGTCAACAATTGCAATTGCAACACTCTCATAGTGGTTTGAAATCACAACATAATTGAGTAATTGTATACGTATTTGTTTATTGTATTTACATTTTGATTTCAATTTGTATTTATTTATTTCGGCAGTTGACGTTTTGTGCTCCCTATTGAAATTGTATTTCAATTTTCACTTTTGTGATTGGTGATCGGATTGAAGCGCGCTGTGTCTTGCGTCTGCGAGTGCCACGACGGGTTTGTTGTCATCAGCGGCTGCGTTCGCCTCTTGGGCGGCGCTTTTGTTGGCTCGATCTCGTTCGCGGTCGCGGTCGCGGTCGCATCAGCGTCGACGCGTCGCGTCGCGACGTCAGGTGCGACAGAGGTCGTTACGTTTGCGTTAACGTCGTCATAGTCATAGTCGGAAGGTTCGTGTGACGCTTACGTTGACGCCGACGCTGACGCTTGCAGCGCAGTCAGCGTTTTCAGTTGTCGGATTTTTGTTGTACAATAAATGACTGCATATCTTGGCCTGGCCGCAAAGGCAAATATGCGTATAGTGTTGTTTATGAATTGGCCGACAATCCGGTTTTTGGGCCAGCAAAATCGCAGATGCATCTTTGGACCCAGGCCGAATCTGTGTCTCGTCTCGATCGTTTGGTTAAGCTTGGACTGTGTGGTGTCAATGGGTTGAGCAAATACTCGTATGCACACGGAGATAATGACCACATGCAACACTCGCTGGCGGCAGAACAACGACTGCAAAAACAGCTCACAAAAAGATGCAAACAACATTTGGCGGCTGCCCTTTGCACAATTAAGTAAATCGACAGAGTCAAGTGCATGGCGTGTTTTTATTGGAAAACTCATTAGATACATATGTATATTTTCAGTTGGGGAACTTTTAGCCCTATCAAAAATGTAGTCGTATATCATATGTAATATCTGCTCCCTATTTGTGTCTACCAGTATGAATTATTTTGCACAGTTGACGCGTTAATTATCGCGCTCCAACTTGACGGCCGGGTGTTTGGGAGGAACGGCTTTAAAGGAGTTACGGCAACCACAAATATTTGCTATTAATCGCTTCGTTTGGCGCTCAAGTCGTTGTCGTGGCAAAACTTTGAAACTTCTGCCAACTTCCGGCAACAATTTTCAGTCGGCGCAGCGGCGAGTGCTCGAGTGCCAAGCGAAATGCAAAAGTTTTTGCATTAAATGCAAAATAGTGTTAAATAATTTCTGCTATTTTACGATCATTTTTCATCGCCTGGCGCCTCGTTCTCTCTGTATATAACAACAATAACAACAACAACGGAAGTGTTAAGCCCCCTTTGACCCGGCACCTACACTTGCCGAGCTGCCACTTTGCCCGTCTGCCATACTGTCTGTTGAACCGCTTACTTTATAGTCACTGTCGTGCACGGAGACTCGGGCGGGAGAGGAGCGAAAGACGTGAATTAGCTCAAAACCGCATGTAGATTTGTTGATAACAAGCCGCACACTTTCAAACACACTCGCACACACAGCAAGAGTTGTTGTTCTGTTGCGGCGTGGGCTAAGGACGAACTCAGTGCAGTTAGATGCTGTCAAGTTGAGAATTTTATGCGAAATGTTTAGTAATTAGTTGCATCCGCCAGAGGAAATTACTTACCAGCGTCACTGTCGACTGCAAGCACCCCAATTTCAATCCCAGTCTCTTGAGAGCGTTGACAGCTCTGAAGAAAGCCCACGCGTCGTATGTGTGATGTGCATCTGAATTACTCATACGCAGTGTGCGCTAGCTTTGGTTGGCGCCAGGCGTTAAATTAACTAATTAAAAGTTCCTCAACTCAAACTGCTCTCCCGGTCTAACATTAGTTTCTTTCTCTCTCTCTCTTTTGAGTCCGTGTATTTTGTTAACCGAGACCCCTGACAATTATTTGTAGCTGCTGTTTTAATTCAGCTAAAATATTTGCTCGCACCACAACACAGGCAGACAAACTACTTACATTTGCACATAGGGGTTGACCTCAACCCTTATGTCTGCCTACTTGCCTGGTAAACGCATCAGCAACAACACAGGCGCAACAACAACAATGAACAAATGTTACAATTAACACTGTCTTGCATTCACAATTTGTCCGTTACTTTTTGTTGTGCGAAACTTCTGTGCGACAATTAATTATCACCTGGTTGTTTACTTATTCGCCTCTCTGGGAAACTTTGCATGTCGCGCTGCTTTACGAGTGCTCGCACGAATGGGGATCGCGATTTGATTAATAAAGCTGCAGCCGCTTTGTGGAAATATGACATTAATTATTTAATTGCGCTAAAAGTGGTTTTTAAACTTCATAATATACACATAAGTGCAGCTTACCATAAAGTTTGCTTTTGGCTTTCTGCCACTTTTTCCTAATTTGTCAGAGAGCAGTGTGCAAAAAACAACTAAAATTAAGATGTTAAAAATTAAACTAAAATAATATAAACACATTTTTTCTTAATAGCAAAAACTAAGTTATGGGTGTTGACAAGTTTTCTAATCTTTACGTTTAGTTTTAAGCTGGATTGGCGTTGACGTTTTTCTAATATTTTAGTTCGACTGGAAATTCTAAACGTCTGTTGACCAAAATATGTTGACAACACCGTTTGTCATTAAAGCTACAAGCATTTTTTGTCTAAGCCAATAACATTAAAATGGTATTTAAATTGTTTACTAACATTGACTTCTTCGAAACTCTTCTGATATTTAAAAAGTGTTCAATTGAATGGTCTGTCCTATAACTGAATTGACAAGTAATATTAAAGAAGTTAAAAGCTAAACCAAAATTATTATAATCAAAATTTGTATTATTTATAATAATACCCACAATTTTATTTGTCATTATTAAATAAAAAAAAGGTTTTTTAAATTTACGAACAAATAAGTAAATCACATGCAGCACAAAAGTATGCTAAGCGTATTGTATGTACATGCCCCAAAGTATGCAATGAAAAATGCACCTAACACTGCTTACCGGCAAATTGTTCGCTGCGTTGGCAACTCTAGCGACAGATGCGTCAACTGCCAGTTGACTGTGAGACGACTGCCTTTTTCCGTTTCGCCTTTCGTTGTCGCTTTCGCTTTTTAGCTGTTCGAAAAATCAATAGTACGACAGGCGAATTCGCTGAGTTTTGAGTTTTTGCGCATGTGGCAAATAACACAAGGCGACACTTAAACTGATAAACTGATTCCACGTGGTATTTGTAGATTCCATGCGATTTATGAATACTTTTTTTCGGTTTTTAAACTGTTGGCGATGCGTTTTTTTTGTAACACACAAAAATCACTTTCGCTGTTGACATTTACATTAACTTTGAACACGACACCTGGAACAGGGTTGCCAGGCATTTGCTTTTAAATTTTAAATTTGTATGGAATAAAAACACTTTTGAATTTAAAGAATTTAGGAATACCTTTCAGTTTTTATTACATATTATGTAGTTCGCTTTCGGATTGTTGGTATTTTTGGTATTTACTTAATTTTTTGTTACTTTTTTACTTAACGACAAATTTTTTAAAACATTTTATTTATATGTATTTTGTTGTTGTTGTTGTAGGTAGGTTCCATAGTTGGTAGCTTTAGCTATGTTGTTGATGAGTTCAAGTTTAGCCTCATGAAATTTGAATAACTATTTAGTCGACCTGCTTAATTGTTAGGTATTCAATTTAATTTAATTTAATATTTAGAAATTTTATTGTCCTTTAAATGGACATATTTGCCTTATCTAATAGTTATCTCTTTTAATTTTTTTGTTCATGTTGTTTTTGGTATGCTTTAAACTGCTGGCATTGTTTATTTGTATGTTTGTGTGTTGTTATATGATTTTGTAAATGTTCAATTCAGAGTCTTAGAATCTAGAAGATGTTAGGAAAACACTTTTAATATATGTACATGACGTACTCGTACATCGTGCAGATCCATATGCATTTTTATATATATAATAAGTTTACATACAAGTATGAGTTACTCAAACTCAACTGTTGTGTAGTTTAATGAGAGTTTGCATAAACAAAACTAAAAGTTTTTAAATGCGTTTTAGTTTAGTTTAGTTGAGTTGTCGAAATTTACAAATAGTTTTTTTTACTTTAGCATGTTGTTTATTTTAGTTGAACTATGATATATGAGCACCTAATTGCTAAAAGTTTTCTTGCAACTATCGTAGTTTCGGTTACAACTGGGTCTCAGTATCTGGCTCAGGGTACGAGTTGGGATTGTTTACGCTTAGTTTACGTCTGCTATAATTAAATACTTTATTTTATATTTTTTTCGTTATCGGTTTGGTTTGACTTACATGCAAAATTTCAATTCTTTGGTGGCTTCAATTTGCAAATTTTATTTTGCACAATTTACATTTGTTTTTATATTTATTTGTATAATAATATTTGACATAGTATGAGAATAATTGTAGGTATTTACATTGCTTAGATTGCTAGTAAATTTATGCTATATATTTTCAGTGTTAAATTTGCAGTAATTAATTATTGTAAGTTTACTTTCATGGGATGAACTAGAATGCTTGGTCTATAAGATGAGAACAAATTAACATATTAATGGAAAATGTTGTTCAAGACGTTAAAAGGGGCTCATGTTTTAACATTCTTGACCATATCGAGAAACTTAAAATAATCAGAACGGTTCCGAGCTGCACTAATGAATCAATTGATTCGAATATGAAGCACGGAACAGAAACTGAGTTTGAATATGAAATGTTCAATGCGTAACTCATAGCACCATGTTACTTCGTTGTTAGCCATTTGAATATGTATTAGTTTTTTGTGAACAATTTAAAATCAATGATGTTTTAGATACTCGTATAACAGCAAGAAAATTATTAACAATTTCAATGGCATGTTTCGATTAAATTATGTTAACTACTTTAACTTTCTCATTGGCTTACAATTCTACAATAATTAATATGCAATTGTGCAGCAAATATATATAACTTAATGCTTTATCGTTAATCATTATCGCTATCTTTATAGTTTATATTGTATTTTATTTGTATATTGAATTTTTTGAGGGGGAGAAACCTTGAAATACATACACATATACAATTAGCACTAAAAATACATGCAAACTCGTACACAAGTCGTTTCAGAGTTTGAGTTTAAATTTGTTATTCTTCTCTTGCTATCAAAAGAACTAACACTAAAAACTGTCAGATTGAATGCGGTTTTTGGGAATTATTACGCGGCTTGGAGTTGAGGGAAATTGGAAACTTTGGAGGATTGCGAGTATAATGAACTTTGGAGCGCGTAATTGTAGTGGAAGACTTCCGCTTAAAATGTAGGTAGTTACTCGTAATTATTTAAACAGTTTTTTATTTTATCAAGTTTGATTCTTGCTTATGCTCGATTTCTTGATATACACCATACAATAATTATAATTGTATCTATATATATAATTATGTAGATTTCATATATCGTATTTGCTTAGTTTGATTAATTACTCGTAGTTTAATCAATAATATTTAACTATTAAATTCAACTATATAACAGAGACACGACACGATAAGAAGTTAAAAATTTGCTATGCACATTTTGCATATTACAATTAAATATGTTAAATGGTTAATCCTTTGATTTTAATGCTAAATACATGAACTACTTATAAGTGTATTCATATTGTATATACTGGCTCTTCTTTCATTACATTTTTTTTAAATTAAAAAATTCAACTTTGATATATGCTGTATTAATTTAATTAATATAACTATTATGATTCAATGGTCTAATGCTAACTGCTACGGTTATTAGCAAAAAATTGTAATCAATACTATTGAAATACACATTAGGTTAAATTATATAAAATTATTTGATCTTAGGTTATTTTAATGAAATAATTTCATTTAAGCAATTCAGTCATTTTTTTTAGTGCCGCTCCATCAAATTCAAACTTATTTCAATTAAAGTTGACCAATTTCATGGGCTGTCCTTAAGTAATCGTAATGGCAATAAATTCATATTCATATAACGTCTATTCAGGCATTGGATTTGCTTAGTTTTCAACTAAAAATAAAAAAAAACTAAAGTGAATCATGCAAAACTTAATTCTCCCCGAACCAGAAAGAATCGTTAAAAATCAATCGTTTTGTAAAAGTTTCGCAATTAATCAAGTGAAACTACTATATTATTAACCATCGAGGTCGCTAGTTCATAAATATTTATGCTGTCAGCGGGAATAAATATGAGTTCTTAAGTGCGCATTTATTACCGAACACCATGTATTTTATGATCTCTCTGAGTTGTGGCTATTCAATATTAATTTTACTTAAATGAGTATTCTAATGGCGTCCATAAATAGCAATCGAATGCAGCAGAACTAATTAACCTTGTAAAAATTATGTCTATCTGTCTGTGTGTCTGTCTGGAATACGGCCAACAAGTCGGTTTACGCGATGCATTAAGTGACTGTCATCTGTTAACTATAAACAATGGCGAGTTGAAACGAAACTGATTTATTCGGGTGTTGGTCGTTAACAAAAGCGCTTAATTATGACTGGCAGGCATTAGCAATTACATTTCTAATAAATCTATTTAAGCTGGTGGCTTTGGCGTCAATAAACGAAAGTCTAATCCAATATTTATGTTTACAAAAATTGAATTTAAATTGAATATATCGTAGTTTCAGTTCCGATTACTGTGCAATTGCAATTGCCGGGTTAATCGGGCATTAAATTGGCTTACGAAATTATGCATTCTCCTATATCGCAGCGCAATAAATGTTGATAGAATTTTGCAATTACGAATTCTAATTTTCGCACTCACCGCACTTGCACTCAATAATTTAATTTGACATGCGAATTTGTAGCTGTTGACCAATTTTACTTCGCTCAAAGCAAATATTTGTAATAAACATTTGTGAACATAGTTTTGTAATTTTCTCGAGTATTTGCATATTGGATTTTGTTTTTTCAAACTTGTAAAACAATTTTAATATAATTAAGGCACTAAAACCAGAGAGTGATGGAAATTTACATAAAAAGTGCACAACTGAATTATGAGCATTAATGCAAATAATTGAATAGTGTTTAATTGTTACTATTGTTTATTGGCTAGTATTTTATTTATGTTAATTACACGGCCATAACCAATGAAATATTTATAATAGTAAAAATACCATTTGGTGAAAGTCGTCAGCAATTGTGTGAAATGCTTCCCAAAAATGATTTACCAAAGTATGAGCAACGTTATAATGCATATGTATGTACAGTATACTAACGGGTAACATTTATCGTGGTCCTTGTTGTTGTTATTATTGTTATTGTTGCTTTACACTTAGTGTGAAAATGACTTTCGATGTGCCAGCGAAAACAAAACCCGAGCGGAATGTGTTGCCTCGCTCGACACTTATCCTGTGCCTGTCGCACCTAAGTGCAGTTAAGTGCTCTAGGTGTGTGTGTGTGTGTGTGTGTGTGTGTGTGTAAGTGTGTGTGTGTGTGTGTGTGTAAGTGTGTGTGTGTGTGTGTGTGTGTGTGTGTGTGTGTGTGTGTGTGTGTGTGTGTGTGTGTGTGTGTGTGTGTGTGTGCGTGTGTGTGTGTGTGTGTGTGTGTGTGTGTGTGCGCGATTTTAATGTGCTGTCGCTGCCTTCTGCCTCACCAGTGATTTCAATTGTTTTCGAATTCGCTTTTTGTGCCATTTTTTTCATTCTTGTTGCTGTTTTTTCTGCGTTTAAACTGTCATTTAAGTGCAGTTGTTGTACACACACACGCACACACAGTGCTGACAATGACGTTGTGTGCGTGTGTGTGTGTGGCATATAAAAAATGCATGTTGATTGCAAAGAAAAGACTCTGTCTTCATGCATCCAAATGATTCAGTTTGGAAACTGACAGAATTGTCAGCCGCATTATTTATGAGCATTTTAACAGTTTGCTTTTTAAAGGGAAATGAAAGAGGTGTCAATGAAAACTGGCCACTTTCGGACAAATGGGCTAGCTAATAAATGTGATACATTTGCAGTGTGCTGAGTTGAAAGCGCCGTGCTAAAAGCTGCCATAAATTCCAGAAGCAAACCGCTTACATCTTTTGTGATGGAAGTATCTTATATATCTATTTTTTGTATTTGGGGTGCAAGTGTCCAAAATACGAGATAGACTCATATGGCAGCTAGAATTATATGCATATTTGTGTTTTGCCTTTCGACATAGTAAACAGAGAGATTGTATGGGCTGCATGCCAAAACATGCCTTAGATATTCTCAGCCGCAATGTCCCCCTGTCTATCCCCCTGTGCCCCTGTCTCGCTCTTTCATCGCTGGTTGTATGACGTGTCATCTGTTCCAATGAATTTGTCTATGCACAGCCCAAAAATTATGGCATCTAAAGTGGTAGGAAGGCATCTCTTATATATATATTTACATATATACTCTCAGCGCTTTTATCTGTAATATTTGTGTATGCCCATTAGATGTGGCTTTTTTTTGTTGTTGTTGGGGTTTCTTTTATTTCTGTGTGTTGAATGAAACTGGAGCGACAGTCTAGGAAAAGCGGAGAGTGTGGATGATGGAGGGGTTGTCCTACTTTGTCTATATTGTAGTATTTGCTAGATTATTCCTTCATTTTTGTGCCTAGGCATTTTCAACTCGTATTCAATTCAATGGCAAAATGCAGCAAAATTTTAGTTGGCAGCAAAGTGACTTAATGAATATAATAGTATATAATAATAAAATTAATTTGTTGCACAGTGTCGTTTTTCGCGCCAGTCCAGACTACATTTCGATGGCCTCATTTCAAGAGCCAGACAATGTGTCTCCCCCTTTTCTGCTGCATTGTTTACCTGCCTCCCACACCCTGAAGACACTCGCAATTTTCAGTGTGCTGGGAAAAAAGGAAAATTTGTGCAATAATATCAAGTTGAATGGCCATTCAGTCTGTATAAAAGATGTTTGCTTAGCTGGAAATTCGTGTTTGCACAGCAGTTCGAGGGTTTCTCTGTGAACTCTGTGTGGTGTTATGGTTTGTGGTTCGGGGAGAGCCTTAGAAATGCAACTTAAAATGCGTAAATTGAAATTGAGAGATTCCATCAAATTCACAGCCGTTCATTGCTTTTAAAATGAGCTACAATGTTCGTTACTTTTCGAGAGGCAAACGAAAAATAAAAAAAAGGATTCAACTTGAAAGTAAAAAAAATAAAAAGACAATTTGTTGAAATGTGTACTCATAAACGAAGCAAATCTAACGCCTGTAATGCTGATACATGCCATGCCCATAGCCCATGGGTGTGCTGCCCATAGCACGTTCGGTAGCCTTCTCGATGCTCGCATAAACGCACCTGTAACAGCACACGTAGGCCAAACATCACTTGAACAGGATGCGTCGGAAGGCGCGTCGGAAGTCCTTGTTGAAGATGGTATAGATGGCCGGATTGAGTGCCGAATTCATGTAGCCCAACCAGAATGCAATCGCAAACGCCGATTCGGGAATATTGCAATGCGTACTACACGCCGGCACCAGAATATACAGAAAGAAGAATGGCAGCCAGCAGGCAATGAAGCTGCCCATGATTAGGCCAAGTATTAAAGTGGCACGTTTCTCCTTTTTGCGGGCGATGCGTCGCTTCTCCTTCTCCGGATCGCGAGGCTTTGGCGTCTTCGGAATGGCCGGTTCCAGTTCCGTTTTGGCAGCCAACTCCTTGCTTTTGGCCGCAGCAGCTGCTGCGTTGTTCTTGGCCGCCACAGTCGCCGCCTTGGACTCGTTGCGACGCTGCTGGTTCGACTTGCGGCCAAAGATGGGCTGGCAAAGGCGAAACTTGAGCGGCTTGACAACTGCACAGCGACTGACGACGCCCGAGTCCGAGCTGGAAGGATCGAATTCACTCACCATGTCCGTATCAATGCCCACGGAGAGGGCACGACAACGTCCGGCGATGGGTGAGACGCGCAGCTCGTTGCCCACAGACGGAACAGGAGCAGCTCCAGCTCCTCCACTGGCTGCTCCACTGTTGGTCGCACTGTCTGTAGTCACGCTGCCGTTGTTGTTGTTCAGCACATTGATGGAGTTGCAGCTGCCCATGGATGGCGGCACTGGGACATTGAGTCCGATGCCACGGCCCGTGGCAATCGTGCTAACCTGAAGTGTCTCCTTCGGCGAGCTGAGACCGCTGCCAACAGCTGTGGTGGTCATGTTTGAATTGCCATTCGGGTTGGGATAGGGACTGGGATTGGCATAGGCCAAGGCCGCTGCCTGGGCGGCAACGACCTCCAGTTCGCCCGCCTCCGAGGTGGATATATCGGAGGCCAGGTCCATGGTCACCGTCGGTATTTGCATGGGTAACGTCGCACTATTCGGTGGTGTCTCAATGGTGGCTATCTGTCGCTGCTGATGCAGCTGCAGCTGCGTTGCGCCGCTGGAGGATGGCATCGGAATTGTTCCTTTCTTGTTGGCGGTGGTGAAGCTCGTTACCTGCAATCAAAGAACAAGCAGAAAAGAAGCATGCTACATGGCATTTCCATTTCCATTTCCATTTCACAAAAATCCAGTTTAAGCCTGTTTACGGGCGCGTCAGAGCTCAACGATTACGCACACAAAAGACCGCCAAAAGGTGGCAGGGGGCGTGGCCTTTGCATACTTAACTTGCAACGAGGGGCAACAACACTTACTACCAATGGCAATTAACAGTGTCCAAATATGCTGCAGTGCCCCTGCAGCTCGTTAGTGTGTAATCATGTGTGTGAATACAAGTGTGTGTGTGTGTGTGTTTTAATCTCATGGCTGTGTTGCAACTGCCGCATCATTTGGGGCGGCTTTGTTTGCCCGAAAAACTGGCCAAGTGTCGTTGGACGTCGAGCATTGAGTTTCTTTTTTGCCTCGTGCTCAGTTAATTGAAAATGCAAATTGTGAATGAATTGGCTTTAAAATGTGTTGTCGCTCTTCGCTTTTTGGCCGTAATCGACGGTAATTTGGCACGGTAATTACCATGCCACGTGTATCGCTTGCTGCCAAATGATTAGAGATTTTCTCACTCAATCAGCGAACTTCACTCAACTTGGGTCCCTATTATTCGCAGTCAAAATCAACAAGAGTAAGCCATCAGCCATCAGCACAAAGCGGAACCGTTCACCGTTAACCGACGCCATTTTGTTGAATGGCTCTGCCATCGACTGGGCCCCAAATCAGCAAATCAGCAAATGGGCGAACGTGGCTAAAGTGCAATGGCGAAAATACTGCAGCTGCAACACGTTGCACAGATACTGACAAGAAAAGGCTTGTGCCACTTGCACCTCTGCCAAGTGAATTCACTTAAAAATGTGCGCTGACTAGTGATGGAAAAATACATCGAAATATCGACAGCTCGATGATCGCGAAATCGATTTCAAGTACTTTAATTAGATTTTTGTGTTGACGATTTTGACATTTCGGTTTAAAACTGTTAAGTACCAAAAAAAGGTTTTTAAGTTTGCTTTACATCACTAGCGCTGACTTAAAGCTGGAATATTGCGTATACGCACAGATGTCAGCACGAAAACCGAATGCGTTGCATGTTTGATTGAATTTGCAGTGGCGACTGTTGCTCATCCGCTTTGACTGGACAATTGCCCGTGGATGACAACAATGAATCTCAGTTGCCATCCAAAAGAATGTTTGCGTGATCGTGTAATCTTAAACTCAGCTGGACTGAACACTCAACACTGAACACTTACCTGTTCGTTGTTTGTTTTACGCGGATGTTTTTTAATGCCGCGTCTCGCCCGCGCCTTGGCGGCAAAGTAAATTCGTATGTACACAAATACCATGATGCAGCTGGGTATGTAAAAGGATCCCAGCGCTGAGTAGAGCACGTAGCCAATGTCCTCGCTTAGCTGAAAGCACAAAAGAAAAAGTGAATTGTTGAAATATTGATTTCTGATGAAGAAATGCTCCATTTTCGCCAATCCCCCACTTTCCATTCACCATTCAGTAGAGATTTTAAGCTTAAGTTGGGCAAATCTCTTTGTGAGCTATATTTATACTTAAGAAACTGCATCCAATTTGTCATATTTTGATATGAAATAATGCATAATAAATACATTAACATAATTACACTGCACAACAAAGATTTTAAGTAATGTTTTACTTTGTGCGTAGCTCGTAACCAGTTATGCTTCAATAACCTTTTTTATATTGAAATTTGCAATTTGACAAATATGATATATTAAATGTCTCTGCATTTTCTGCATTTATAATGGCATTAAAGTTGTTGCAAAGTGTTATTCATTGGCTTAAAACGACAGAATTTTGTAAACTTGCAGCTGATTGCAATTTAAGAACTTAAATTGAATGTTAAATTGCCCGACTGGTTAAGCATTTTATTCACTTACTGACTTACTTCTGTACTTGAAGTTACAAGGGATATTCTACGCTGGCAGTTATTGAGTACATTAGACTGATTTTACTGTGGAAAATGCATTTACTTCTCTCAATTCCCCTCACCTCATTTCTCGCTGGCTGTGGAAAATGCTTTGTCAGTTGCTGTTGCTGTTGCTGCCGTGAAAAATGGGCAAAAAATGCAAAGTGCACGATTTGCACGGAAATTTCATAACGATAAATGAAGTAAAAATATTAAATTACAGCACACAAAAGCAATGCCAGTCTTTTCTACTAAGAGTATGAAAAGAAGAAAAGACAGCGGGCAGAAAGGTTGAGGAAAGTGGACGATAATGCTGAGGTTGAGGGTGCGGCAAATGGGCGCCATATTTTGAAGCAATTGCATTTCATTTATTTAAAGCTAGCGGAATTAAATTGCATCATAGTTTTTGATATCTTGCCACATTGCTGCTGCTGCCCTTCATGTTTTGGTTGCTGTTGCGAGTGCTTTGCTTATACACAGTGCAGTGCTTTTCATGCCAAGCACCGCGAACTCTGTACAAAATTATGCAAATTAAGTACTTTGATGAAAAGCATACAAAGAAGTGCACTTGATGCCTCGCCAGAGATTGCTCAAGAGCGTTAGCTGCATTTTAGCCATTGTTATTATTGTTATTGTTATTGGGGTTGTTACTGCCATTGCGCATTATGAAAAGCCGTTGTTGATATTCTTTGCCGTATAAAAGAGGAAAATGCAGCACAACATTTTGGCAACTGCGCCGAGGGGCCAGCGGATTTTAAATTTGAGGCTATTTAAACAGCTGTGTCAGGTGTGACAGAAATCGGCAAACAGTTCGGCATATAGTACAAGAAACTAAATTTATAAAACTTGTAATCCGCTTACACAACATTCTGAGTAATACGGGACGAAAGGAGGTTGGAGGGTTTCTAAATTGAATTTTTGAACGGTAAGTGAATAGCTGCACTTGTCGGCAGAGTGGGTCGATTTGGGAGATTTGGGAGATTGGGCCGGGCTTTATCATAAGCCACAGCAGCAACTGCGTCGGCTGCATAAACTTTATCCTATCCGACTATCCGGCCGTTGAGCACAAAATAAATTTCTTTGCAACGTTCTGTGGCATCGCCTGGCGTCTTGCCTCACTCACGTTCTGCACAAGAAGTTGTTGCAACAAAATAAGCATAAAGTCTTAAGCGTTGAGTATAATGTTGCCAAAATATACGACAACGAGTTGCATGTACGTGTAATGTGTATGTGTACAGTGTACACTCAGAAAAAAATCAAGAAATCTTACAGGTTTTTTTTTTGGAGTGGTCTTTAATATTCTCACTAAGTTAAGTTAAAATCAGACTATTATATAGTAATTTTAAATAACATATAAGATCGTTTCATACTTAATTTAAGATTAACAGTACATAACAATCTTAAAATATTTAGAACGTAACGGTATAAATTGAACTACGGAAATAATCGATTTTAGGATGGCATATTTTTCTCAGTGTATTTGTGTATGCACGTCAAGTGGCAGGTTGCAGGGGCAAGTTGCAGAGGCAGTTGTGGGCAATGGCAAAAACCAGGGGCCAACAGCTACTTAAATGGGCTGACTGATATTTCAGCTTATTGCCAAGAGGCAGAAAACGTAAGTTGTTGCTGCTGCTGCTGCTCTTGCAGTTGCCGGATAAGTTGCTGTTGTTGGTATTGCCGTTGCCGTTGCAACGGCATCATAATAAATCGTCTCATCATTTAGGGTTTACTGTTGATATATTGACAGCATTTGTCAGCGCACCCACAACTAACCCAATGAAGCATGACTCTTGCTTCTTTTTCATCCTCCTGCTCCTGCCTTTGTTACAGATATCGAAACTCAAGCGTTACGTATACGCAACTTTCGTATATATATACATTTCAATGCAAGCAAAATATTTTTTGGGGTAACACTTAAAGTAACAGTTGCTTGCGTAAGTTACGCTCATCCGACGTGTTAAAAGATGGGTTTCCCTTTAGAACTCATAAGAAAACGAAAACTTTTGGCCTAGGCATAAAAGTTGCGCATACGCCACGTTGCCTGGCTCGTAATCTTAACACCTGTGATCATGTTCCCCCACAACTTTACGTACATATATGATAATCATATAAATCCATGCGTAGCAAAAGTGGTTTTACTAACGCATTTGGACAAATCTCTTCACAATTGTTGGCGCTCTGATTACGGGCCTTAAGCAACTGCAACTAACTTGGCAAGAAAAAGCTCACAATAAATTGTCAACGGTGCGTGTGCGTGCTGGTAACTTAAGTGTGCGGATTTAATGTAATTGAAAAGTTTGCTTGCTTGCTGCATTTGCAGCTGCCCATTTTCCATTTCCTTCTTCAGTTCAACATCTCTCCGTTTCTCATCCATTATCCATTTGCTTCGTCTTCGTTGTTTTCATCTGAGCTGCATTTGCGCTAATTTGCAGATTCTCAAATTGCGCTGAGCGCCTTTGTTTATTTAAAAGTTCTTTTCCTTGCGACCAAGCCCGTGTGCAAAGTGGAAAGATGCGAAAAGAAAAATAATTATTCTGCAATTTTTAATTAAATGGCAATGGAAATTGCTTGCTGGCGTTGTTGTGTCGTTGTCTGTGTTCTTCCTGTTGTCCGCTATGTAGAGCTTAAGCTGTTGGAAACAAAAACTCATTATGAGCGACCAAAATCGTTAGGGGAAGCGACAGCGACAGCGACAACGAAAACAACAAAAACAACGAAGGCAACGAGTGTTGATGTACAAAAGGATGACGAGGACGAAATGCTTGCAAAACTCTTGATGGGAGCGCACAATTTATTGAAATGTAAACATCAAGCGCCACCCAGAAATGACTGTAATTAAAAGATAAAAATTTTGTCCACGCAGCGGGCCACATGGCGTATGAGTGATGTCCGAACAGAGAGTCGAGTGCTTTGAGTGCGTATTTTAAAGCCAAATCAACTGGACGCTTATGTGTGCTTATAACGTTTACTGTCCCCAATAGCAAAACAACGAAAAAAAAAAACAAATAACAAGAATTATATGGCAAAAATTCCGTTGTAAACACAAAAGAATTTCAATCCGAATCGTTGCTGAAAGTTTGCACAAAAAGTGAATGTAAAAACGAACAAATGTTTTTTTGTTTTTGTATTTATACATGTTTTTGACTGAGTATATGTGTATGTTTGTATGAGTGTGTACAAAAAAGTGCGTTTTGCCCGAGGATATCAGCTCTCTGACATGGTCGAAGACGGAAACAAGGGCGACCGGTTGTCATCATCAGCATTGTTGTCGACATTGTCGTTGTCAATGCAACTTTTTCAGAGAAAGAAGCAAAGACTTGGCCAAGACAATTGCAGCTTCCCTCTGGACTGCTCTGTTGGTATATCCACAAGGTCGATCACTGATGCCGCTGTTGAAACAATCAATAAATCTAAAGTGCGAATACAGAGACTGACTACACTTTTCAATGCGGCCAAAGAAGACATTTGCAGTTTTCTTTGGTAGCTTTGACAATGTTGTCAGTACTCGTACATGAATGCTGCGAGTTTCTTAGCCATACTTATTTGCATTCGCAATTCCATTGCTTGGTGCATCTTCTTCATTCTTGTTTGTCGCAGTTCAGTGGAGCAACCATTTTGTAGTTTGCGCTGCCAATTTGCATGGCAGTTTCCTTTTCGCTTTTGCTCTAGACTTGACTTGACTTGGACTTGCACTTGCACTTGCATTTCAATTGACTGCATTCTGTTTGCTTCTCCCCAATACCCACACTACTGTCTCTCTCTCTCTGTCTTTCGCTAGGGACCACCAATTCCCAATTCAGTTCAGTTGAAATTGTCTCGCGTTGACTTTATTTTCTTTGCCTTTTAGCATTTCTACAACTTTACGCTTGCCCACACCCGCCATAAATTTAAATCAATTGCTCAAAAGAAAAAGCAAAGGAAAATATAGCAAATGAAAAAAGCTGGCTATTTTAATGTGCGTTTCTATTTGAGGGCCAATCTGCCTGCCGCAATTAAAAGACACCGTCGCCATAGTTAGTTCTAAAAAAGTAAACAGATGCCAGCCGATAATGGCCTCGGTGTCAGTATCCATAATTAGGCAGAAATTCGAGGGGCTTGCTCAACCATCATATACGCTGTAGTTATTTCTGGTGTGGGGTAAGACCTTAGGGAGAAGTCAGCGAATTTCTGCTTCTCTATATTTATTGTGGAGATATGCCTATTGCCATGGAGTGAACTAAATTCTATTCGTATAGTTTATATTTTATAAATGTGAAACGCATTAAAGGAGGCGATATATACATAAATATCGAATAGCTCCATTAAAAATTAATAATCAATCAATCATTTCCTGAGATATCTCAACCATTCGCACAGATTAACATTTCTATCTCGTTAAAGTCTATAATTATGCACGAATCTCATCCGAAGCAAGCCTGTTACGTATGCTCAATGCCACTGGATATACCTGCTTTGTCTACAGAGTATTAACATTGGTTGTTGCGGCTTGTGGCTGTCTCGGTCAGTTCGTTATTGTTGCCTAATTGCGGCTAACGGCATGGTTCATTAAATTGCAATTTTTTAGCACAATGTTGTCAAGCGCTAATCCACGGGAAATGCATTGGCTGGCCTGCCCTAAAAAGCAGGCAAAACATAAAGAAATGTTGGAATTACGCTGGGAGGCATTTTAATTGTGGCCAGAACAGTTTATGGCTTTATTATTTGATTTTGTTGCCCAACACAATAGCAACAGGACAGCACTCCCTATCCCTTCTCCTCTCGCCCTCGCCCTCTCTCTCCCAGTCAACCTCTCCTTCTCTCCCTCCCCTGCTTGACACTTCCGCTGCGAAACGGCGTTTTTATTGTGCGGCCTGATATTTTTAATGCCAACCACTTTATGCTGATTGCCTGCCCGACTGCCCGACGGTTCAACTTTAATATTATCGTAAAAAAACCACAACTCGCCAACTGTTGCTGCTGCGTTCGGTCGTCCTTATACTCGTACTCGTATTTGCCTATTGCAACGAACCCCTTCCCTTCCCTTCTCTTCCCACTTTTCCCCTTCGCAATGGAGTTATCGTTGTTTTGTTCCTGATCGTTCACAACGGGAAATTGCTTGTTGACACGCAGAACACAACATGTATGTGTACGTATGCGTATGTGTGTATGTCTGTGTGACCTACTGCACGGCAATTTGTTTTCTCACTTGCTGGTCAAGTTTTTAGGCCGAAGTTGGGCCTTTGCTAAAGTTTGATTGATGTTTATCCTGAGCACAGCGCTCCATAATTACAGAATACAATTTGCATTCCGTTTTATTAGATTACAGGCTTCACTGCCCGCTGATGACTCTATTTTCATGGGGGAAGGTGGAAGTATAAATATGCGAGGGTAGCTATTGATTTTGCCACATTGAGTATTGGGTCTGTCGAATGAAATGAAATGTGTAATTAATACGGGCATTGTCTCACTCTAATGGCAGCCGCATAAATATCACAATAAGCTAATGGGCAAATGAGGCAATGCTATCGACAGTAAAATGCCAGAAAATTAATTTCGATATTTGTGTGTAAGCCCTGAATATATGTATGTGTTTGTGAGTGTGTATAATGTGTGTTAGGCTTGGCCGAAAATGTATGATAATATTATGCTTTTAACCACAATGTCGCATACATTGTTAATCATTTGCAGTTGCCATCGTTGTAACAAATTGCTGCCAAATTGTTGTTTTGGGGCTTGACTTTTGTACACACACACACACGCACACACATAAGCGCATAAACACTGATACACGCATCGTTAATTTCAATAGTAAATTAAATACAAGCATCCTCGAATTGGGCCAAAAAGCCCTAAGCGCAACCAAACTGTAACCGGAGCTGAAGCCAAATTCGGACTCACACCAGGCAGAGCAGGCAGTTAACCAGGCCAAAACCGAAGGCAATGCTGCCAGCTAACTTACCGTAATGCTTGTGCTTGTGTGTGTGCGGTGTGAGTGTGTGTGTGTGCGATGTGTGTGTCTGTCAAGCCAATTGGAAATTTTAAATGATCTACTACTAGGCTAGTTTTGGCTTGGCACTTGAACAACTTCCTGGCAAAGGAAATCTGATACGAGACACAAATATAGAGAGGGAGGAGAAAGTAGAGAATGTGGCATACTGACCATTGCAAGCATAAAATAATTACAGTGTTTTGGCCAGGCTAACAAATCTTGTTGGTTGCACGTACACACGCAACTCGTTCAACTCGTGCAACAAGCCAATGCAGCAGCAACAACAAAACTGCACAAATTTTAACGCTTAATGGTTATTGGCACACAAACACACGCATTCACACAGATACACACCCACAAAGTCTAGGACAAACAGCATGACACTTGTGGGCCAAACAAATGAACAACTGCGGGTGCGTGCCATGTCCAAGTTGCCCAAGGCATGAAGGGAATGGGAAGGGCATTCGACCACAACGACAACAACTGTCACAGCAACAACAACAGCTCTACAATTCTACGGGCCAAAAGGAGCATTGTTGTTGCTTCTGCTGATGCTGTTGACCATCTCTTAACAAGCAAAACAGTTTTGCACAGCTCACGCAATTTTCAATGTTGTTGTTTTTGGTTTTTGGTGTGTGCTCTCCTGCCCCCTTGCCGTCTGCTCCTCATCCTCCGGCCAGGCTATAACAGCCGATGCCACAATAGGCCTGGCCATTATTTATGGCCTTAAATGCAGAAAAGAAATAAAAACGTTTATGGCACAAAAACGTGCATTATTGAATTTCAATATTTGTAATTATACCACAACAACCGTTTTGGCGGTGTTAAAATGACATCAAAAAACATATTTTTCATAACATTCTGCAAGATTTGTACTTTAAGGCGTTGCACAGAAAATGCATAGAAGGAAAAATCCGGGATACCAGGAAAAAATCAACCCAAGGCGGTGTTGGAAGTTCGGTAATCCCGGATTTTCTTAAAACAAGTGCAAAACACTTAACTTAATTTCGGTTTTTCAATGGATTATATTCATTACGACTTGTACATATGTGTATTGTCCCACAAATTTCATTATTATATCATGACTTATCCCTTTTAAAAGCTTAATATAATCCTATCATGCAATTGATGAATTTAATGTACATTTCTCAGTTTGGAACAATATTTGACTATATAATTTATTTAATACTATAATTTACTATTTAATTTAAACAACGAAAGCGTGTGCAGTCTTCGTTGAATTGATTACATCGTTGAAACATTTATCAGCTTAAATTGAAACTCTGGCAATGCATCAGGCGCTTAATTGAAATTACGATTATAAATTGTGTAATTCGAAAGCATTTGCCGGTTTATTTATAGCTCTTCCCCTGGCCATCTCCTACCTTAAACAGCTGGAAAGAATTATATATACATGTATGCATTTCTTTTATTTTAAAGCACTTAGTTAATGGCATTAAATGCCATGCATTTCTTTTATTTTAAAGCACTTAGTTAATGGCATTAAATGCAATGTTGTATCGTTGTCAATGAATCAACGTGAATTGATTAACATTTCCAACTACTAAAAAGAGCAACAATTGCCATTTTTACTACCCACAATACAAGGTATATTCGTGTGTATGTGGGTGAGTGTGTGTGTGTGTGGCGTTTTAATGGCTAATTAATTGCTGCTTTATTTCGCGATATGTTTAACATTTTCGCATACATAGTAACAAATGTGCAGGTGGCACGCATGGCAAAAGGGGGGCAAATTTAACTGCCTTTTAAAATGTGAATCGTCGTACAGAGTGCAGAGCTCTCGTTTTGTTATGTAAAATTCTGGTAATTATTTTATTTAAATTTTCATTAATTTTTAAACGGCAGCGCTCACGATAACGATGTGGCCACAAATTGCAGCCGGGTCAGTGGCGCATCGCATGCAGCTGCAATTGGCAGCGACTTCGACTATAGCAATTGCCACTTAAAATTCAAGTGCTCACTTACACACACACATACCTGTGAGTGTGTGTGTGTATGCATGTTTTAAATGCGTTAAGCATGCGCGAATTAAATGCGAACTAAAGCAACAACTAATTAGAACACTAATTAACGTTTTTAAAATACGGCAACAACGTCTTCAAAAGTACCAACGATGCCAGCACTGAACGAACGCACTGCCAAGTGCGCAGAACAAGCCAATAGACAGACGGACGGACGCACAGAAGGACAAACGGTTGAAACAGAAGGGGAGGCGGGAACAAATGTAATGCATGTGGCAACTGCCTGGCAGCCTTGCCGCATGTCTGTCTGCCTTGTCTTTGACTTGGCTGCTTCAGTTGGGGGAAGCTGCTCATTAAAAGCACATTTGAGATGTTTACAAACGTGTTCTAAGACGCTGCATATACACACACTCACACACGCATTGGCGAAACTAGAACGCGGCGCGAAAACCACAATCCGGAAACGGAAGTATGGCAACATCGGCATATGGAATTGGTTGTGTAAGGCGCTTTGAAATTAGAGCTGCTTGCTGCTGGGTTGCTAGGCTCTAAGTGTGTTATACATAAAAGGAGAGATAGAGAGAGAGAGAAAGATAGAGACACAGATAGAAATGAGTTTACTTTACAAGTGGTGTTACCACAAAAATCTCAGCTCCACGTTGGCATCGTCATCCTTTTGGCTTCAACATTTGATTGGCCCTAATGGCAGCGACGTCGTCGCCTTTAACAGCGACGTTGGCATTGCCAGCGATAGCGAAAACTTTACTTTAATTGACAGCAAAAAGCAATTTGCCTCATTACAACGAACACGAGCGTAATTAAATGCCGCCCCGAAGCGTCTAGCGACCCCAATGGAACAACGTTATTGCCACCCCACACCTACACACCCCTACTCCTGTTGCCACGCCCTTTGCCCTCAAAAAATGAGCAACCTTCAATGTAAGTTGTGCTTGCCAAAAATACAAAGCACAAAAGGGTCAGCTCGCAATGGCGTGGCGGACATGCGATTTAGTTTCTTATTTGATACTTTTCTTTTTCGCTTAGATTTTCCTCCTCTCTCTGTTTATAATTTCGTTGGGGTGAAAACTTCATTGCAGTCGCCGCAAATGTCATTTAAAGGACAGTAAAGTCGGTCCTTGTTTCGAGCGGGGAAAAAAAGCTTGTTGTTGTTGGCCGCTTTTAAAGTCAAGTTAAAGTTCAAATTACTGTTAAAGTGTGCGACAGCTGGCGATGTCTGGCCAGGATCTAAGCAAGAGTGACATAATTATTAAGCTGCTAACACACACCCATACACACACACACACACACACATACACCCTCGGACACTTGAAGTCGTTGTAGGCAACACGAGATTCGTTCGCAATACGAGGCAAGTTGAAGTGGAGGCCGGAACTGCTCTCAAGTGGTTGCTGGACATGTGCTAAAGGGCGGCATCTTCCAGTCGACACAACATAGTTTATGGCCATGTCCAGTCTCTAGTGGGCAGGGTGTCGATTTATGGCGGTCGCAGGCCGCTCTTATGTCAGCTGTGCGAAGGAGAAGGCCAGCTGCCTTGTGTTTAGCTGTTGTTGTGTTGGCCAGCCTCTTGGCCATATTTAATTTAATAAAGCGAGCAATCGCCAGCGAAAAACTTTAAGCTATCATTAAGCGGTCTCAGCAGAAAGTTTTGTATTTGCCAAGATACCACCATGATGCTTTGGCTAAGTAAATATTGAAATCTACAACCTCTGAACCGCATGCCAAAGGCGACAGCAACAACAATGCCTTGCATACAAATTTGTGGGCGTTGCTGAAGAGATTTGTAAACAACATTCTGTGGCATACATTTGGGGCGTCTCGTCTTCTTTCCTCTCTCTTCTCCTCTCTCAACTCGGCCAACGCCTCGTCTCGGCTTCTGCTACGACATTTCGACTTTTGCTATTTTATGCGCCTTTTTTTATTGGGCCTGCTGTCTATTTGGTAGTTGAAGTATTTGTTGCCTTTCTTATAGAATGCGAACAGAAGGTTTACTGGATTATAGAGTTTTTATGAAGCGTATAATGTGGCAAATGAGCAAATGAGATTAAAACTTTGCTCGCCTTCAGCATTTAATACTGCTTTGGATTCGAAATCTTTCATTTTGTTTTTGTTTTTGTTTTGCCTTGAACTTGACACGATGCAATCAAGCGAATTCACAAATATTTATGGCTGGCATTCTGCGCCCAATCAATTTGCATTAAACGAAACATATTCGCAGATATTCACAGAGCGACAGTTTGTGTGAGAGGGAAGCATAGAAAAAAGAAAAGCAGGAGCGTGGAAAATGCTAACAAACACAAAGGCAAAGGACGTTGGAAATGCGATGTGGCAGCTAACACAAAAATTTATTACAACTGTCAAATGTATGGTCGGCAGATACTTTACTGTTGTCGCCAGCCTGTCAGGCGGAG
This sequence comes from Drosophila rellima, assembly GCA_035043635.1. Taxonomy (NCBI): domain Eukaryota; kingdom Metazoa; phylum Arthropoda; class Insecta; order Diptera; family Drosophilidae; genus Drosophila; species Drosophila rellima. The sequence continues at coordinate 6,166,796 of JAWNMV010000811.1, read as the reverse complement.
CGTCGGAAATATGCCGTGGAACTGGAACTTGAAATCGAAGAGATCCAACTCGGAAAACAGACAGAACAGACAAAAAAGATAGAACAGTCTGTTCGCGTCGCTTTTTATTTCGTTTTCATGCCCAGCAATTTAACATTACTCTGCCATAGACTCACACACACACACAGTCGCAGTTACATAGACAGGCTCGTGATTGCTTTGCACTTTTTGAAATGTATCCTACCCCCTACCCCCCGCAGTACTCCAGCTACTCTTGCGCCTGCTATGCGTAGTTATTTCTGATCATAAAATCAATATGCGCATACTAAAATTTTATTTCTTTACAATTTGTGTACGAATTTCCGTTGCTCTTACTGCTGCTGCTGCTATTCCTCCTCTGTCCTCTCCCTGCGCCCCTGTCCCTGTTGCTTTACGAGTTGCCAGTTGCCGCATTGTTTTGCTTTTTCTTTTGTTTTTTTTTTTGTAGTCCATTTAATTCTAGCTATGAAGGACCTTGCTCGCAGTTCGGTGCGGCACATGTTTTGTCCATTTAGCAATGTGTTGGGGAAATGGAATGCAACGCTTTGACATATTTCTCTTTTATCGCGAGTACTTTGGGTTCTTATACCCTGTAAAGAATTTATTGCGGAGGTATGGTGTATTTGTTAAGGCATTCAATCTAGCAGTTCAGCTTTTGGCTTCGTCAGTAATTTGGGTGGTATATTCCTACTATATTGTCTAGCTTCTACATTGGTTCTTCTTATCCTTCTCTAAATAATACCAATGTAACGAGCTTTCGCAAAGAAACATTTATTGTTGTTTACATGACGTATACTTAATATAAAAACATTGCATCAGTACGTGTCTTAAAGCTTTCACACCCTGTAATTTGGAATGAATATTTGGACTTATCGTATCTGTCTATTCTTCACTTTTGTATGTTAATTTTCAGTATTGCAATTTTCTGGCTTCTCACGACGTATACTTAATATTAAATGATTATCCGTTTTATCCTCAGCACTTTAGATTCATAGATCCTGTTTAGCTGTATTTAACCTAAATGTGTCATCTTATCTATCAGTTCTTCCTATTCTTCATGTTAATTTCCTTTATTGCTATTTGCTTGTCATGTGCCCACACGTCGTATACTTAATAAAGGTAATGGATTTGCAACGCCTTTGACACGGTTAATGACTTGCAAGTGTTTGCTTTGTGCTTTCCTAATTGCGTTTAGGGACAACACAAATGATTGCTAGCAACATCTACAACAATCAGTCGATGTCCTGATAAGCGCTACAACAACAACAGCAACAACAAGAACATCAATATGTTAGAGACTGCCTTGGCCATTATGTCATTTAAGGCATTCAATAGAAATTGGTAATATCTCATTTACTTGGATGTTTTGCTTGGTCATTCGCAAGCTTCAGTTTCTTCTTGTTCAGCTTATTTCCCTTGCTTGTTGTTGTTATTAAATTGACGCATGTGTTTGTGACAGATACACATACATACGCACACACGCACACTCACACATGTGAAGAGTGAGAGACACATAGGGACACTTAAATGCGATACGTGCTGTCCGCAAGTCCTTCAAGTAAACGCTGCTGGCCATGCGGGTCATGATAAGGAAGGGGGGAGAGAGAGAGAGAGAGAGGAAGGGAGAGCGAATTGTGGAATGAGTCAACTCCTGGATACTCGTTCACAATCGTTTCGAGTTTGAGTGACCAAATGTCAAATATACAAGAGTGTACACTTATTTCATTTCCAGATTTATGGCAACGTGCTCGGGTCTGACGCGTCTGTCGGTCGGTTTGTCGAGCTCCCTATGACCGCCGCGTGTAAGCAAACAATTTGAAAACCTCAACGCTCATCCGTCTGCTCTCGTTGGTTCTGGTGAAGCAGACACAGCGCAATGCTGACAGCAATTTCCGTTGACAGTCGTTGAAAACATGCGCCATCGCCACATTTTTTTTTCTGCTGCCGTTGTTGTTGTCTTTGTCGTTATTGTTGTGCTGGCATCTTCTATGCGTTCAGCTCTGTTGCACTGGATCGCACTTCACTTGCACTCATATCATCAAACTGAGAGAGAGAAAGAGTGTGGCAGCTGAGAAGTGTCATTGTTGCTGCATTTTCCAGTTGATTGCTTGGCCCCATCCTACCAAAGGATTGCAGTGCGAAAGCAAAGCTCAAACAACGTTATGTGCATGTTTGTTTTACAGCAGGATGTGTTGTTCCATCGACACATCCTTGCAGTCGCTCTCATCAGCAATTTCATGCAACAATCCGTCCATCCATCCATCCATCCATACATTCGCTCATCTATCCGTCTGTCAGTCTCAATGTCTCTCTGTCTCTCTGATGTCTGTCTGCCTCAATTACAATGTATCATGCCACGCACGTATTTTCGCTCGCTCTTTATGTCGACGTAAAGAGTTTAACATGTGCTTCGATTACAACTCCTTTCCTGTTCTCTGTTCTCTCCATTATCCTGCTGAATGTCCTTGTACACTTGCACGTAGCTGAATGTGACCACAACGATTTTGTTTTTGCTTTCCATCTATAAATATGTATAGCTCAAAATGGAATTTGACATAAATTATTGATATGTTTGCAGTCACACACACACGCAATTCCCCAACTTCCCAACTGCAGTATGAAATTTCCAATGGGCCACTAATTTTGCATGTTTTGGCCATGTTTATAAATAAGAATTAAATGTGTTTCTTGGGGCAGCTTTGCTTCTTTTTTTTTGCTTTGTCAAAGTTTTGCATGTGCTTTGCCAGTTGGCTCTAAGCGAAATGTGTCATAAAACAGGGTCATAAATAAAATCAGTTTACCAAGTGACCGACTGACGGGATGTCATTAGACGACGACTCGAACCATCGTTAGCCATGTCGTCGTGCGTGTTGATGGCTTATAACTAAACGGCTTAGTAACTGCCGGTTATTTCAGCCGTTTCAGGCTGTGCTCCGGCTGTTCGGCAATCATGGCTTATAGTGTGGGCTTAATTTTTAGGCCAGATGAGCTGGCCATGTCGCTTGGGTCTGATTAAAGTGGTTTTAGTGAGCAACATAAATAAATAAATTAAATAAATAACAAAACAAGAACAAAAGAAAAGAAAAGGAACCAAAAGACATGGAATGGAAAGAAAACATGAGCGAGATTTGTGGCTACGTCAGGCAAAAACTCAAATTGAAAGTGTGTGCAGGAGGGAACCCATTCGAAAAGGCTCACGATAAATTATGATAGCAGCAAACACAACTTAAACAAACACACAGCGCACACACATGTGGCCGGTTTAATATTTTATGCTAAACCACAAGACCAACTCAAATCTCATAAAGTGAACATAAAACATGCAAATTAAAAGGACCGAACACGTCGTCCAAATTGAAGATATAATACACACACACACACACACACACTGGCACTATGAACTAATTTACACAAAAACAATACAATTTGCGAACCCATCCATGTTCAGACCCCCCTCGCCGCCCCCCCCACCCCATCTTTATTACCAATAGCTGCCTCAACTCTATTTCTCTATTTCTGCTTGAGTTTCGTTGCTTTAACCCTATTTCCACATTGTGCACTCGCAGCCAAACGACGCCACCCAGATATTTATATCCTACTCTATCTTATCCCTGTCATGTGCACTGAAAGAAATGCCCACACACAATCATTCTAAAATTAAAGTTTAAAATTCTTCATTTAAGCATGTAATTTCAAAGTATATTAATTAACAATAGTAATAACAAGAATAAAATTTCCACCACTCACCACTGCAAGTTGTAATTTATTTCCAAATGAGTTGAATTTTAAGATGCTCAACCATTTCGCTCAGTGTAGCTCTGCGCTTGCAGTAATATATATGACCACACTGTAAATCTAGCTGTCATGAGACCGAAGCCACTGGGCCACTTCATTTGGCGTTGGCCTGAGTGAATGTTGCTTTTTTTGCACCACGATGCCGAGTGTGAATATCAAAGGAGTTGCTATAATTTGGTACTACAGCTTACTAAGTATGTAAATACACATACACATACTCATGTGGACAATGAATGCTAGTTGTTTATGGCAAAAGTCATTCATTGTGAACGCTTTGTTTGGTTAAAATACCTTTTCTTTTTCGTCTACTCGTTTGTTTGTTGATGTTTGCTTGGCCTGCGGGCCAAAGATTAAGTTTTTGCCATACTAATTTGCCAGCTAAATTGTTGTGCGTGTGTACGAATGTGTGCATGAATTTGTTGCTTTTAATTACTAACATACATAGACGTACATTGGCTTCTTGAATACATTCTCTGACTTTTTGGCCTTAGTCCCTTTTGCCCTGGGCTAGGCGGATGTTGACGACGGGGTTAAAGTAAGAAGTTAAGTGGAAATTATTTAATCAAATAAGGCAAAAGTTTTGCCGTCAACCGCAGCAACAGATACATAGAAATATATACAGTGAGTCACGCCCACAATGAGGCGTATACTGAGACTGAGTTTGAGGCTGCTAGAAAAATGCTTTAGCTTCAGAATTGCCAAACTAATTTATTTGATTCATTTGAATGCAGATTGTGTTTTCTGATTTTCCCAAACACACACGCGCACACACACACATACTTTTTGAAATTGTGCCTTTCTCTTGTGGCTTTATCTCGGCTGGCTTTAAATTGTTGGTTTTTAGTCCTCAGTCGGCTGAAGATATGCGAATATATATGTGCTTTTCTGTATAAATCTTAGTTATTAGCAGATTTATTTTCCTATGATATTTTCACGCAGCTCGAGCAAAGTCATTGCGTCTAATGAAGCCATTTGTATATCTGAAGAGTTTCATTATATGTATATTATATATACATACATATATATATTCCCTAGTTAAAGGCTGTAAAGCGACTTAATGGCATGTTGATGGCTGCGATTGCCGGATCGTCGTTTGGCTTTGCATCAAAAATTGTGCACTTTAAAATCCTTTGAGTGTGGCACTCCAAATGAAATTAATGACTTAAAAGCTTTTTTGCGGTACACGTCACTCATAATACAATCAACGCGCGTAACGACAGTAACAATAATAACAACAACAGTAGCTACAACAGCTACAACAACAACAACAATAAACGTCGACAGCTGCTGCTGAGCCATGCCCAAAATGTGCTGTGCTGTGTTGGGTTTTGGCTGTAATGGCAGCAGTTTTCAAAGTTTAAAGACATTTTCAAAAGTTGCCAGCAATCAAAATGCCCTCCTCCTCCCACCCCGCAAATCTGACACAGTTACAACACCTACGAGGGGAGTTAGGGGAGTGTCTGCAAAGGTGTGCAATTATTATTGTTTTATGTGGCAAGTTCATGCAAAAGAATTAAGTAACTGTAAACGCTATAAACGGTCAGCATCCTCCAGACTCTATGCCACATGCCCCATGGCAGCTGACCCCTAGGGGGCAGTCCCACAACCCCCTTCAACCAGAATGAGTTTTTATGGTTTGACTGTCAGCCGCGCAGCCACCCAGCAATAAATTCTGAAGCGAACGTTAAACGTGCAACATATTCTGAGGGCTTTCCAACTCGGTGCCCTCTTCTACTCCCCTACTCCCTACTCCCACTCCACCCCAGCCCTTCCCCTTGAAATAAATGAGCATTTCAGACCGTGGGGTTTTGTGGCATCATTTTTCTTAGCATCGCATTGGAGCAGCAATAACAAAGGCAAATTGTAATGCCATTAAATGCCCCAAGTTGGCCAACACCTTAAGCAGTGCAAACGCCAACCAATCTGGACAGCAGAACACTCTTCTAAACACGATATCATACACAGAAAAAAAAATTTGGGATTTCGAGCTGTTCGGTTCCGAGTAGAAAAAACTTGAGTTAAATTCGATTTTCAAACTTTCTCTTCAAATATTTTGATTATCAGGGCTCTATAGAATTTTTCTAGTCAAATCCAATGCTATAGACTTTTTTTTACTATTTTAAAAACGAGTGCTTGCAATTTTATCCGCCTGTTGGGTTAATTTAACAATAATTCCTGGTTACATGCTTAAGAGGGATATGCCGAAATCAGCTTGAATTAAGATTGATTTTTTTTCTGTGTACATGTTCTCGTTTAGGGGTATTCCTGTGCCAGCCAAGCTAAATCAATTGTAAAAGTGTGCGAAACGATTGGATGTCATGTCCTTGCCTTTCTTCGTTCCCACTATGGCTCTGAGTGATGAGGTTTTGTGGAGGAGCATCAACAGAAGCAGGATGTGCTCGTACTCGTATCGTCCCTCCGGAAATTGTGTGGAACAGCAACACGTACATAGTGTGGCAATTCATTTTGCTACTTTTCCTTTGCCTTGTGCCATCATCTTTCCATCTCAGAGTGCGTGCATTGCTCAAATAAATCATCTTTCTCACATATCGCAAGTTGTACTCAATTTCCGGGTGCAAGAACAGGAACAACAACAACATCACAATGGAAAACTATTTATGTGGAAATTACCAAAATATTGGAATTCATGTTAATTATTTAAATTCATATCATAATCATTTTATGGGGAGTACCTCATGTATTCAGTGGATATTCTTTTTGGAGAAGAGTAGAACTATAATAAATATGATTGAAGATAGTTCCAGATTGAATTGTAATATTTCTTTACAGTGTTGTTTACTTTTTGAATCCAGAATAACCAGAATGGAAAAGTACCTCCAATAACTCACAGAGCGATTTTTTATGTTTTTTTTCCATTTCAACCAAATGTTTTCTTTTAAACAATTCTGTATACAAACATATTATCTCTCTTAGGTATAAAAGTAATGTTTCTTAATAAAAATATGCACTATCAGAAAAATGTACAATATATTAAATACGAGCCTTGTTCTCTCACTACCTGTTTGGTTATTGCTAAAGTTTTCAGCGGGAAATGGCGGTAAGAAGGCGGCTCTCATGCTCGTATGAATGTTGTCATAAAAAAGTTTTGCGGCGTTCCGTATAAATTAAATTAAAGATAAATAAATGCTAACATCGTTGCTGGGCCTCCCGAAGAACGGATGATGGGTGGGGCAGCTTCATGTGGCAGCAATTAATTTAATAAATCAACAGAAAAACTTTTGCCGGCCTCTCACACTCCCCGTTCACTCTCTCAGCTGAGTTCTGGCCAAGTCGGCTCAGTCAACTCAGTCAGCTGAGGCCACTCAGTGAGCTCGCTGCTAGTTGGTTGGCTTTCTCTTCATTTTAACGTTGGAGGCTTGTGTCAACTTAGACGGCCATTAAGCGCGAGCTTAACCCATCAGTGTCACAGTTGTGTGGAAAAGTTACACAGCTATCGATTATTACAGCTGACCGTGCTTGGGACGGGTTCGGGTTTGCTTTTTGCCTCCTCCTTCTCAATGCATGTTAGCATTTTATTTCAGCCTTTTGCTGAACGCTTTTTGCTATTTCTTTTGTTTTCTCATTCTGTCTTCTCGCTCTCCAGCTTGTTCTAAACTTTGCACAATCCTTAAAGTTTAATTACAACATTCGCAAGGCATTCACAAGGCATGGGATGCCCGGGATGGGTCTGAGTGCTCTAGAAAAAGTGCTGCTGCCACTTTGCCTCATAACATTGTTGGACCTTTGGGGATGGGAGGCCGTTGGGCGTCGGGCGTTGGGGCGTCGTCTTGGGATCTTGGAAGGGGCATGGCCAGACAACGTTGCGTTGTCTGCAAAGCGGACAAGACTTTCAGTTTAATTTGAACAGGAGATGGCCCGGGGACGATGATGAGGCTGACGACAACAACGATGATGACGACGTAGCCTACTTTCTGAGAAACAACAATAAGCAAAAACAAAAACAAAATGCGGCGCGCTCTGTTTAAGGCAAATAAAGCGTGCATCCTGCGTTGCGTGTCTGCATTGTTGTGTGTCCTGGTGCGGGGAAGGACAGAACGGAAAGACATAGAGTCCATAGCAGAGAGCTGGCTTTTCTTTTAGCTGGCCCCAAAAAAAAAAGAAGACAAGCTAAATGCTGGGAAAACGCTCCCAGCGTTTGTTTCTCTCCTTGTCCATTGTCCTGCTGTCCGCTCAAATCGCCTCCACATCGAAGCGGATGATGATGGGGATATATGTATAGTACAGCTAGAGTTGCCTCTACTATGCTGTCTATTTGTGCATTTACTTTTGATGCAGCAGTTTCTTGTTGTTGCTCCTTAAATGACGGTAAACGTTTATCAGCACACAAATGGATGATGGGAATGCCAAAGTCAAAGCAGAAAGCAGCAAATGCAATAATCTTTTCAGTTTCCTTCGTTTCGTTTCATTTTGTTTTGTTGTCCTCTTTGTTTGTATTGTTGTAGTGCGTTTAATTAGCGGAAGTGTTGACAATTAGGCCAAAGCTTGCAGCCAAGTTGGCAGTCAGTGTCAGACGCAGTTTGAATCGCATTACACATACGCTCTGTGTACATCGAGTACTAATAAACCTCTTGAGAACTATCGTCAAATAGCCCGGGTACAGTTTAGAATTATTTTTTGCACAAGAAAATAAATAAAAGTCCATTTAATATGCAATGATTTCGATGCAGAAAATTAGGATAAGTTTTTAGTGGTAACTTTTTACTGCGTTTTGATGGCGGCGAGTGAGCAAAGTTTTTACTTAGCTCCTGCCTCCGATGGGCCATTAAATTGCAAAATGACTATGAGAACTCGTACTCGTATATTTAGTTGTTCTTCTCACTTTATCACATATTTGTTTCGTTGTTTGTTTTTGTGTTACTTTTATAGCCGTGTTTATGAGCGATATGTGCGGTTATGGCAGCGGCAACAGCAACAACAACGGCAACAACAGCAACAGACGCTTGTTTATCTATGTCGAGGATGTTGGTGTCGTTGTTGCTGTTGCTGTGTGCCACCAGCAGCAGTGGCATGTTGCTGTCACTTTGTTTAAACGCAAAACGCAGACCGAAAGCTAGTTATGGTCGTGACTCGGTCGCAGACTGGCCAACAGTCCCCCTACTGTCCCTTACTATCTAACATTGGCAGTGTCCTCTGCTGGTCCTATTCCCTGTCTGCCTTCTTCTCCTCCTTCTCGGCTTGCCAACGTCTTGTCACGTCATCGCTGCGATAATGTCTGCAATGCCAGCGGCAGCAATGGCAACCGCTAATATACCAAAATGGTCTCGGTAACCGCTCAAGTGGTGAAACCCATGCCACAACTGGCAGCATGGAGAGCAAGTACTTGCTGGGTGCTTGGGTCAGTGCATTTCCTGACCCTTGAAGCTCATAATGAGCGGCCTTTAACTATTAAGCAACTCGGATACTGCACAAATTCCGTTTTGGTATTAGACTTATGAAACAATTTCCACATAAAAAAGCGGTAAGCAAATGAAGGAACTAGCTAACAAACTATTGTATAATCGAGAGTGCCCAAGATGTACACTGCTGTTAGATATACTAGTATATTACCTCTCCTTGTGTAATTATTTCTAATCCGATTCGAATGATATTTTTCTTAAAGATCGTGACTTTCTTAAATACCATACGTGGTCTACTATATCTGTAAATCTTGTAATTTATAAAAATTTATTTATTTATTTAATTTAATTTAATTTTTTTAATTCGAATTAAACGCTAGACATATAGACTGTCTAATATGACTATATAGAGTTGACTGTTGATGTTGATCAAGTATATATTTGCTTCATTTTACCTACTGCATACTTTGCTCAAGATTATTATACCCAAGGTATAAAAAAGAAAGTTCCAACTAGCGATTTGGCAGCGGAGCACACCCAAAACGACAATTGCCTTGTTACATCAAACTTCTCACTTTTCTAGAGCTTGCAAAGTCATAAAAATGCAACTGCTGACATTTGCATACTTTTGTGCGAAACAATGCAATCACTTTTCATGAATTTTTGCTTTTGTTGTTCGGTTTTGGCAGCTTTGGGGAATTTGCGTAGCTCGGTGAACAACAGCTGAAAGTTGCAGCTATTTGACAGCGAATCGCTAAACTGTGCAGTTAATATATTGCCAACGATCCAAGCTAAAAAGCTGCCACATAACAGAGCCACCAGGCAGCCAAGAGAGCCAGGACAGAGAGAGGACAGCCAAGGAGCTGTTGGCATGAAAATGGTAATAACCAAAAGGCAAATATTTACTCTGGGGTGCGTTGACGTGCCAAAGGATTGCGATTGTGATTGCGTTTGAGATTTGGACTTGAATGCGAATGCGGATTGAGATGGCGGGCTAGTAAATTGAAAGCAAACAACAATCTATTTTAATGTGGACCACGCAGTTTGCTTTGGTTTCGACAGCGCATAAAAAGCATTGCCTACATTTGAAGGCGACTCTACAGTGCCGCGAAAAGGCAATGGTCACACACACGGGAATGGACAGATTTAGCGCTAAAAGTTTTCATTCAGCTTTTAAGCGAAGCTTAAGCAAATGGAAAACTTTTTGGGCGCTGTGTAAACAAAAGTTAATTAAAGCATTCACTTTCTTTTTACCCACTTGAATGGTGATTCTGAATCAGAAGAACGTGAATTTAAATTTAAAGGGCTGTAGCCAATTGCTGGTTGACCGCTTCGACACTGTTTCCCACTGCATTTTTAATTAAAGTAATACAATCTTTTCTGCTGCTATACTAAGAAATCGCACAACTTGACTAAATCAGTTTGGCAAGCCGCAAATCCCAAATTAAAAATTAAAATCACCAGAATCCATTCGTTTTATGGGCAAGGGAAAAGCCAAAACTCAGGATTAAGTAAAAGACGTTGAGGCGAAAAAGAAATTCATGGAATTTAAATTGAAATCGCAGTCGAAATAAAGTGAAATCAAGCATTTAAATTGAGAGTGTGTGCGCTTTTACACATAACCAAACACATACACACTCACATACACACACATACACAAACACGTTCGTAGACATAAAGTAAGCGAAAGTTAATGTAAGCGCTTGTTTACTCTGTGGCTGTCGAAAATATTTCACGTGCAGCTGAGGCAAAAAACATTACCTTCGAGACCGTCAGAGAAACAGCAACAGAAACAGCAGGAAGTGGAAGTGGCAGAGGAAGAAGAAGAAGACGAGTACGAACTGCGGACAGAGCACAACCCGCAGTCAGTAAGGACACAGCTCGCAGGACTTAAAGGAATTGATTAGAATCTAGTAACTAAGCTCAAATACTCTTTAACATCGAGTTTAGCTTTGAGTGAAATGAATAAATTTTAATAGTTTAATCTATAAAATCAATTGAAAAATTGATGTTAAAAGCATTGATCATTGAGGTAAATAAAACGTTGAAGTAAAAAAGAGATAATATGAGAAACCAGAAATAACAGACATATACTTAAAATACTTTAATTCGAAAAAATCACATATAGTATAGTGATGTAGAAAAAAAATTAATGCATCGAACATCGATGTTGTTTTGGCGATATTCTCGACGTTTTCCGATGTTTTTGTTGATACCGATGTTGCGCGATGCATCGATGTTTTGGAAAAAACATCGCTTATTTAATTAAACAATAAATTCCGTACTTGTCGTTAGTTGCCGCACTTTCAATACGCTCTTTTCGCCATACTGCCCTCATTAGGGCATAGAAAGTTTAAATCGACAGCTAAAAACAGAAGCAGCCACCGCAAATAGCTCGACATCTCTGGAGAGCTGAAGAAGCACGAAACATGGTGAATGAGAGCAAAGGGGGACAAGCGGCAGTAGGGGGAAGAAGAAAGCTAGATTTAGGTTTACTTTATTTTTAACTACCTGGGCAGACACTGCAATTCCAATTCCAATGGGGGCTTCTGACATGCCATGCGTTGTCACGTGAAGCGAAGTAAAGCGAAAGCAAATAAGTCTGTCAAAATCATGGAGCTTGATGTTGATGATCGACAACAAATTTTGCAGAAATAAACACATGGAAATTATATTTCACTGAGGGATTTACTTGTAAATCGAACATAAATCAACAAACCGAAGCAGCACCTGCGAAATCAAGGCGCTTTGAAGATTGCCATTCAAACTGGGCCTAAAAGAAAGCACAACGCACTTGTATTTCCCCCTTTTGAGCTTTGTCTGTCTTTCAGTCTGTTTTCTAGTCTAGGGGCTTTACTTGGCTTTAAGGTGGGGGCATGACTTAAAAATTTGTTTCAATTTCTTCATTGTCGCTCCTTCGAAGATTACAAGTAAATTCAAATCTCAGTTGCGCACATTTCGCACAAAAGCATTGAGTATTTTGTTGGGGATTTGATTCAAAACAACTCGCTGGAGTAACTGTAATAAACTTAAATGTGTCAAAACACACGCACAAACAGACAGGCAGACAGAGGACACCCACCTTTGTGTCAATGCGAACAGCTGCACCCCTCTGTGAGTGTGTGAGTGTACACAGAAAAAAATCGTTTTAAAATTTAAGTTTAAAATTATTGATTTTAGCATGTATTTTTTAAGTATGTATCTAGGATGTTATTGTTTAATTAACAAAATATGGGCATAAAATGGCAACCACTCAGCATTTAAATACATAGTCCAAAAAGCCTTAAACCTTTGATTTCACTGAACAAATTCTAATAGAGCCCCGATAGTAAAAATATTTGGAAAGGAATTGAGAAATTGTACTTGATTCAATTTATGTATATTTCGTACTTGACTTTAGAAATTCGAATACTAAAGTTTTGATACAAGCAGGGCTTGATTTTGTTCCGGAATCCCAGACTTTTTTCCAGTGCATCTGCTTGCTTCTGTCTCTCTCTCTCTCTCTCTCTCTCTCTCTGTCTGTGTATTGGTATGTGAGCGCGTGATTTATGCCCTCATGACTGCGTTCGCGTTGGCTTTTGTTTGCTTAAGCGCCAATTGAGTCTCACGTCCTGGTGACAAATCGATTTCTTATCACTCTGCGGTTTATTATGGCCTTTGGCAGCGCAGCTGCTGTGCGTGTGTTTATGTGTGTGTGCGACTTACAGTGATAAGCTGACGCAGCCATAGACGTAGCCATTTTTAAAGTAAATAAATTTTTAATTTAATTTTTAAGCGCTCGAAACGATTACGCGTAACTCAATCGACGAAAAGAGGATTGGGAACTTGGTCGACTGCCCTTTATCAGCGTTGTCGTCGTTGGCAGGCAGCTAAAGTTGTTGACTTTTATGGGGAGAAAGAGATGCGCCTTTTCCCGCATGCCACGTGCCACATGCCGCATGCCGCTTAACTACTGCTCTGCTGCTCACATTTAAATGCCTCCTGGCGGACTTCAGTGAATTGCTTTGCTTTGCTTGGCTGCGGGCAAAGTTTTCTACCATATTTATTTTCATTTGGCTTTCCCAAGACTCAACCTTCCCCCTCACCCTCTGGCATGCTCTTATTTGTTGTTGCTCCAATGGCTGCCTAGTTGGAGAGCTGGCATTTTATATTTGTTTTAATTTCCTTGCCATTTCCTGGACGCTCTGTTTGCCGGCCACATTTGTCAGTCAAATGGCGCTGGAATGGCACGTTAAATGTGCAGCTTCCTCGAGCTGTTGCTGTTGCTGCTGCCATTTAGTGTTTATTACAGTTTACTGGCGCCCATCGGGAAGTTCAGTTACTTGCAACTTCCGTTGCCACGCAAATGTTTTCACTTCATATCAGGGCGGAAGCTTTTACGCCGTGTCTAGTCGTCAGTTACTGCTATAGCTCACTGGCGTTCAAAGCTCACTTAAAAGTCAAATGTTGCACGCAGCTGATTCGCATTCAATATTCAGCAAAATGATGACCATTAACCGTTTTATTGACTGTAGTCCAATTGCCATTTATTGGCCTGGAATTGAGTAGTTGCTCGCATCTCAGGGATGCTAAAATACAAGTAGGTTACTTTAAGTTGCAGCTGCTGCTGATGCGGCTGATGTGTTGCAAGAGATTGGCAGTGCCACAGCTGCCACACGTCTAAGAAGACAATGGGGCTATCAGGATGACGGGACATGGACACTGGCTGCTTACTGCTGACAGTCACTGTTGCTGACACTGTCCCTCGTTGATAGCATTTTATCGCCAATTATAAAACCTGCCATTTTGACATTTTTATTGATGCGCAAAAAAAAAATGTTAAAAAAAGGACAGGTAGCTGGAAAATGGAAAATGCTTTCGCTTAAAAATGCCAATCATGTTGATGACGTGCTGCACGTGGAGCTGCCACACTGTGATGATGATGCCTTGGAGCTTGTTAAAACTGACAAGTGGAAGTCTGAGCCCAGGTTCGGTTCAGCTCAGCTCAGGTGGTGAAACAACGAAAGCAACCCGAAAAGTGATGAACCCTCTCCTAATGGACTGCCTGGACCACCTGCGTTAACTGTTTGGCAAAAGCCATTTGGCTTATTTAAGTAATGTGCCAAAAAAAAACAGAGAAGTAAAGATTCGAGTCAGGGAAATATGTTACAACAATTTCACTCAGCTCATTTTGTTGATCGTCTTTAAAAGCAGATGTTTGGGAAGCAGTCTCCAATTCGTTCATCTCAAATATTCGGTATTATTTTTATATCTGCTCAAATTAATTTTGGGATTATTCATATGTTCATATTCAAATGTGCATTACTTCTAAAATGAGTCATATCTCCATCACTGCGGATGGCAGTCCACGCTAGTGACGAAGCATCTGTAACATAACAAAAGATAAGCTGTAAATGGAGATTATCTCCCAAATCGGTTACCTTTCTTTATATAGTTAACATAAATACCCTAGTCCCACAGATGTCTTTATCTGCAATTACACGGTCTTATCATACCCTTTTAAGTCATCTTTAAAACGTACAAAAAAAGCTGTATAGCAACAAGAGCAGCAAAACCAAAACTATGATAAACAAGTGAAAAGCTTGCGCCACGTATTTCTGTAAGTGTGTGAGTGTGTGGTTGTGTGTGTGTATGCTCATACAAACACATGTGTAAATAAAAGCTGTTAAAATACGATAGCGCTGCCTATTAGCACAATAGACACGGAACAGCAACCGCAGCGCGACGCAGGCAAAAGGCAGAAAAAACGTCAGGATGGCGACACAGACACGGACTGAAACATGGGGGAGAAACATAGGGGTGAAAAGGAGGAGGAAGAAGAGGGGAGGAGGAGACCAATGCACAGCACGCAGAGTGTAACCACAAACACGACAACGCAAGCAGGAACAACAACGGGAACAATGACAATAACAGCTAACAGAAAATAACTAAATGGAATGCAACTGAGACAGCAGGACAATGAGATACCCTGTATGGAACTAATTTTTAAAGCGAATTAAAACGGAAAGGGCATTGGAAAAGGTTTTAGAAAAATATTTATGCAGCTAATGCAACTTGAAATGCTCTGCATTGTAAGCATCCCCGCCATACAGCTCTTACAGGGTAGCTAAGCCCAAACACATATGGAGCGAGAAGCAGACAATGGAATTGTTGGACAGACGGCAACGGGCGACGGGCAACAAATGATATGTTGTGTCTTGTGCTTGTTGGATGAGTGCGAAGGGCGTTAGCTTTTCCTTGTGCTCGGGCTTATTTATTTGCCTATATATGAGAATGTGTGTGGTTGTGAGTATGAGTGTGTGTGTGAGTGTTCCTTCAAGTTTATGATCAGCAACTGGGCTTGACGTGCAGCATACGCCGACAATATAGTCGCAATCGCAGCTCAGGGACAAGCTGGACAGGAATTGGACCCCCATTCATATCTCTCTCGCTTACCCCGAACTCAGAGCCTAGAGACAGAGCACGGGTCCAGGGCACAGTGCCGGCAGCTGGGCTCACACGTCCGCCATTGTCTGTCTTGCGCCTGGCTGACTTTACTTTCACAGCGAATTTCCTGAGTCGGCTTTTCTCCAGCATTTGTACGATTTGTACTCTCACTCGGCTCTGTAGTTCTCTGGGTCGACGGTTGGCTTTCACGGCGACCACTTAAGCTTTTGGTGAGGCTATAGTTTTATTTCCATGCCAAAGTGTAGTTACTCGCAGTTTGGCTTTTCTTTTCTTTTACATGTACTTGGCCGCCATTTGTGGCCTGGCCACTTACCTTTCTCTGAGTGGCTGCGTCCTTATGCCAGGGCTTTTATGATTTGTCACATGAAATACACGTGGCTAACAAATGAGTCGACAACTAGGAGTTAGCTCTTAAAGCGTGTTTCTCAAATTGATTCCATCTTGAAATTCCCCTGCACTTTCTGACTTTTTGTAATCAAAATTCCAATGACGTTCAACACTTAATTTTGTGTACGAATATCTACGTATCTGTCTGATTGTCTGTCTGTCTGTCTGTGTGCTTCCGCTTGTTATTGTTACAAAGAATTGTTGTTATTGTGGCCAACAATAGGAGGACCCTCATTGCATGCTCGAATTCATAAAAAGGATAACAAATGCCAAAGCTACATGGCAGCTGCCTCCTCGACTGACCCATTTCCGTCCATTTGTCTTTGGGGCGTGCCTGGCCATAATATCAAATCATATTTTAACATTTATTCCAACCGAAACACATCTTACTCTCCGCTTCTTCGGGTGGAAGGAAGCTCTTAAAGCGCCACAACAGCAACAACAACAATGGTCAGCCGTTTGCTAATTTCATAAAGCCAAATGAAATAAAAATGGCCCAAACGCCGCAGCCAAAGTCAGACAGGCAGGCAGAACACTTATTGTGCCCGAAGTATTGTAGAAAAAAAGGATATTACTTATGAAATGGATTTATCGCGGCCTCAACTTTGGTCTGCTTTGCGAAACTTTGACAATCGTTTCAAGGACAGCTGGAAAGTTGGAAGCGTTGATGCGCATTGTTTTTGCCAAGGGGAAAGTATCGACAAATATTCTAATAATAACATAAAGACAAAGACAATATCAAGGACAAACGCATTGAGGACAACTCCAAACACAGTTGATAGCATGTCCTAGCGTGTTCATTGAGGTGCTAATGAGAGGCAGAAAGAGCAAGGGCCAGATATCTGGAGGTAGCTTTTATGACAAAAACATTAAAGTGAACACAGCAGAGTGCGCTTCATTTGTGAAAATGAGTCACTTAGCCAGAAGAAGAGTGCGAAGGAAACAACGGGTCGTATGCGCAATGCGTGTGTCAAAGCACTTCAATTATGATGATTGATGATAATATTGACTGACGGAGTGTGTAAAAGCGACAGAGTTGAGGAGCTGAGCTGACTGAAGAGCGTTTCCCGGCGGTTGCCGTGCTTTGGCATGCAAAATAAAAAGGAATTTTGCAAATGAATTGTTAAGTATGCGCCGCGTTAGCTGCCAATGGCTTGACGGTATTTGAAAACACCGCAAAGTATGCAGCAGCCGACGAGCTGTGATGTGCTCTGGTCTGGGCAAAAGAGGCTCGGTCTTGGCATGTCAAAGGCTTACCCAGCGGCCAAATATGCCAGCGGAATTTCAAAATGACTTTGAGCCGACTAACAATAAAGCAAAAGAGAAATAACAACAAAAAAAAAGGGAAAACACAGGAAACAAAACCGAAGCGAAAGGAAGTAAAAACTGAATATTTATAACACGACGTGCCATTAAATGTCAATGTATTTTTAATTATGCACCCAAATGCCATGCGAAAGAAGAACCCAATTTGAACATGGCTTTTAGCTTCAGCTCCAGCTTCCACTTCCAATTCAACTTCAGCTTCAGCTTCTGCGTCAGCTTTCAATTATGCCACACCAATTTTCACTTCGTTGGCGCCTGTCAAAAAACTTTACACGCCCGACTTTTATTTTATTTCGCATCTCGAATAAACGTAATTAAAATTGACCCTTGGGGATTGACCCAACATACACAGTCAAAAAAAAAATGTAAGCGGCTGAAAAAACAAAAAAAAACTTTTACATAATTAACAGAGCTAGGAGTATGAAAGGGCACGAGTCGAATCCAGATCCAGTCGAGTTAAGGAAGAAGCTTCATAAATTTGTTGAAAAGTTTGTTTGGCCCGCTCAAAAGCTGATCCTGATTCCGAGCTCATGTGCAGAATTACATTTGTTGCTATTCAAGTCAATAATAAACATCGTACAGCAGTCTCAAAGCTTTCCATGTTCATTCAATTTGTAAAGTTTTATGTGCTTTTTTTTGTACAATTTTTCTGATTTCTCTCGAGTATTAAACATGGTCAGAATAACTCATCCCAGAAGTAGGGTGGTCAAACTGCCAATTGCCAGTTTTGTTGACTGCAAATGTGATTTTAAAGTTTTCCCCATGCGCAACAAATTAAAACTATGAACAAAATTTATTTACGCAATGCATTTGAAAAGGAAATTCAATTAGTTTGCACACATGAAAGTTTAATTCCTCGCAAATGTTAATTAAGCTCACATTTGTAGCCAGATTTTCAATCTGTGTTTGCCAAATTAAATTGAAATGCAAATTAAAAGTTATCACTGCGCTGAGTGTTTAACCAGCAGCAAATGCAATTAGATGGCTATTAGTCATAAGGGCCGAGTTACACTCATGGCTGCAATCACGACTTCAAGTGCGACCAGTTAACTCAAGCCACGCCCGTTAAATTTGTCTAGATGCGCCTTTTTTGCCCCATTTTTTGGGGCATATTAAATTGCCATGAAATGTGCCACAGAACGGGACCAACGACACTTGCTGTAATTTATTTGGCCCAAAGGCGCACCGCATGCTGTCCTCCCTCCTGCCCTGTCTTGGCCATAGTCCTCTTCCCGGTCAGGACCAAGCCCAAACCGAGAGCGAAAGCGACGACGACGATGACGATGGGGCGGCAAATGCGTTAAGACGATTTTATGTAAATGTTTTTCGTGCTCATGTTTTAAGTGTGTTTGCCTCTCCGAACCGGCAAAAAAGGCATCGACCGCCGCGACAACTCAACAACAACAACAACATCAAGAAGAAGAACAACAACAGCAACAAAGGATAGCGCAGGTTTCGGCTGCCTTCATTGTGTCTGTTCATTTGGAATTTTATTTAAAATGGATTATGCCGCCTGTGAACAGCACAAGAAAGCAGAAAACAAAAGTCTGTCATTGTTGGCAACGCAAAGAAGCTTTAATACTCTTGCCAGAAAGGGGAAACAGTAGAATGAAAGAAATTAAAATCAAATGAATGGCTTGACAATATTAAAATTACTTATGAATATTTCTGTCTTTCGTGCAACTCTATAATTATTGAAATCGTTTGTATTGTAAACTAATTCGTTTGTGTTGCTGTTCAATTTCTGTAAAGTGATTTAATCTATTTTTCTATTCTCTTGTGTTTATTAAGCTTTAACTTAACAATTTTGTGATAAAATAAATTAATTATAAAAAGCTATATACTTTAAAATAAAATATAATTTCGAACTAAGTAAGAATTACATCGTGACTAATAATTATAAGAAATATGAATCAAGTTTTTTTCCAATTCACTTAAATAACTTAATTATACTGCTCGCTTGTTAATCAATATTTGCTTCGATTTGTTGATGATTCTTTTCTCTGTTAACTAACTAAAATTGAAATATTGAAATCTTAAATTGCAAATTTAATGCCAAATTAATCATGCTCTTTGTTAGTGTATCCAATGGCTACGATGCTGTTTCTACGCTCTTGTTTTGCCGCGGCATTTGGAGGTGTTTATGTTTATGGGACAAAGTGCCGCAGCCCAAACCCGATGCCCTTCTATGCTGTGTATATATTTATGTAACCTTCCTGGCTGCTTCTTAAAGCAGGGCTTAGAGTTGAATTTAATGAAAGGCGAAATTGTTATTTGACTTCACAGCAGCAGCTTGGCAGCAACAACAACAACAACATCGGCATCGTCATCGGCTATAAATCTCCATATTGCGACGGGTCTCATGTGTGTGACTCTCATCAGGCAATTATCTATCACTGGCTTTCTCTCGTTTCACGAATAGAAGGAGGTGGGGTTTGAGTAAATCAATATACGGTTTATATGGCACAGCTTACGGCGAATAACGCATTAAATTGTATGGCTAAATTTCATTTGATTGTGAAATCGTGCGAGTCGACGGCTCCTCTGACATGGCCGGAATATCCTTTTTCCTTTGCAGAGTCGTCGTGTCGACGACTGCATAACTCTTTCATTTATTAACCATTTCCTGCGATTCCCGAGACGTTCCACCCTCTTCTCTGCACCATCTACACCATCTCACTCTCTCTCTGTCTGCTACCCGCCATGTGTATCGAACCAACAAAGGCGCCAGGCGATGGCAAATCGTTGACAATGCCAGCTGGCGTGATAAGCCATTCATTACGATTATTACGGTGGGTAGCATGTGTGTGAGTGTGAGTGTGTGTGTGTGTGTGTGTATGTTGCAATAGGTTGAACTTGGCTCGGTTTGCCATGCCGAGCTGGCAAATAAAAAATATTGCTGATAGGAGTAAAAATTTTCATACTCATTTATTTTTATTTACTACGCGCAATTTGCACATAAAAGCTGAGCAAAAAGACGGCCCGTGTGGTGTTTGTTGTGTGTTGAGCTGTGTTCTATCCAGCTCTGCTCCGCTGTGTGCTGTGAGTTGTGCCGTGTGAAAGGGTTCTCAAATCTCTGATTTTGACACAAGTGAAAATATCGAAAAATTATGCGTGACTATAAACGCAGCGCACGGCGATGGCGACGATGTCGATAGCATTGTCAATATTTAAGTTTTGACATTGTTATGACAGCAGCAGCAATAACCACACAAACAGCCAGATGAGATGAGGAGGAGTTTCAATGGTGGCGCTTGACGTTTATGGCAGGATGTGGGGTTAATTTATGGTGTTCATGTATGCAAATGTTGTCATAAATGTCGACAATTTTTTGAAATTTCATTTAAGAATTATGATCGTGTGGACTCTCTGTGCCGGGGTGCTTAATTCCATCATTAAACAGAACGAACTGTCTTTAATTGAGGATCTGACAGCTTACAGCTTACAACTCGGCCACAAATTGCCGCTGGCAGGCGCCCAAAGGAAACCTCGACTTCAAATTGCTGCCTGGCGCCGGCGCCGGCGACCGCGACGCCACTGGTGAGTGGTTAAAACTGAATGCTGCTTGCGGCAAGTGGCAAGTGGCAAGAGACATGTGGCATGAGGAGCATTTTATATCATTTGATACAATGCTGCGTGGAATTGCAAATCACAAGGCATACATGCAATTTGCTTTATTTGTCTTCTACAATTTTACGGATAAACTGAGCGGAAGATTGTAGAGCAGAGAGAGGCGGGCTTGGGCAGGGAGATAGCAGAGTGACCGACGCGACGACCAGTTTAATTTAAACTTGGAACGTGCATTTTCACTTTAATTTGCACTTTTCCGCTTGTTTTACCAATTAGGCGCCAGTTGACTTTTACGACTTTTCAGCACAAAAAGCAACGCTGCTTTTTACAATAAATTAACTATTCAACTCATAAGTTGGCCGACTCGTAATTTTAAGTCGGATTTGAATTGATTCATGAGAAACAGACAGAAACCACACAAACGATTTTAAACTTAATAATAACTGAATCTTAAATTATACTCTATAACTGTGCTTGCTAAGAATTTTCAACGGAGTATATAATATTATTCTTGTGCTTAACTTAACTTTTTTATTGTGTAGGGTATTTGTTAGTCGAAAAATCAACTGCGCAGCATTTCTTTTACTGTATTTTATTCCGTTTTTTGTCGCATTTGTTTGCCAACTTTAATTTACTTTGCCCAACTCTCTGCGTGGCCGTAGACAAGGCAAAATATAAGAACTTGAGCTCATAAATTTGAAATCTGTTTCAATTTTCATTGGCCTTTGCTGCTGCTGTTGTTGTTGTTGTTGTTGTAGTTGGCATAAGCTTGTTTATGTTGCCAGGCAAGTGAAAGTTAATACGCGTGCGAAAATTTCAGGCACTTTTAGCACGAGGATCCAAAAAAACGCGCCGAGAACGAGAAGCGAAAGCGAAAAAAATGAAGCTAAACTTTTAGCAAAGGAATTATTCTTCATGTGAGATGACATCAGCGTGTATAAAGTTGCATTCCTCACGTGTGTGGGTGTGTGTGTGTGTGTGTGTGTGTGTGTGTGTGTGTGTGGGAGTGTCTGTGGCAGTGTTGTTGTTGTTGCCTGTATCAGTGGTAAAGTTTCAAGACCAGCATGAGTATTCGTGCTTTGTGCGATAAGGAGAATAACAACAAAAATGAGTAACGGCCCGCAGACTTGGCGTCTTGTCTCTCTCTCTTCCTTCTCTCTCTCTCTCTCTCTCGTGTATGTGTGTATTTGTGTAGCATGCTCAAGGCTATGAGGGTGCTTAGGGATAAAGCAAAGAATGCCATTTTCCTGCGAGCTGCAGCAGTTAAAGGAATGCAATAAAAAACTTTTCAGACAGCCAGAAGCGAGTATGCAAATGCAAATTCTATAAGCAATAAACGCGAGACTTAAACCTTACGAATCTCTTGAAGATCTGGCGGCAATATTAAAAAGCATACACGTTAACTCAGCATCCCCTCCCCATTTCTCTGGACTCATCGTAGAAACCTGTGCCGAGTAAATTCCTCACAACAATTGACTGACTTCAGTGTGCCAACAAATTCTGGCACTAATCCCAGCTTAGAAACTTTGCTTTATTTTAATCAAATCGAAGGAGAAGCAGCGGATGAAAAAAAAGAAGCAAAATATGCTACACACAGTCGCTGAGGGGGGAAAATGTAAATGGAAAGAAGCCATTGGCGAAATGCGCGACAGGCACGAGATGGCTCTAATGGACGGGGGATGAGAGTCCAAATGAGAAGTTTAAGTTGCGGCTAAAAGGAAGCAAGAACAACCGCAAACTGTACGCACTTGTACTTGTACGTATGCTATGCTACGTGGGGCACTCACCAGAACAATGCCATGCCACACAGTGGCAATAAAGGGCCGAAAGCAGCCGGAAAGAATTGCTCAGTAATTTAATTTAAGCATACGGATTGTTGGGGGTCTGAGTCAAAGTCTGATTCTGAGTCTGGGCCCGGCCAAAATGCCAGGCGTCAGTTAGTGGTGCGTGCTCCATAAGCCCAAATGTCAATATTTGACTATGCTACGCATTAAACCCGCCACCAAATGCCAAAGCATGTGCTCCTTGTACACGAACGGGAGTGAGACAATGAGTATGTGTTTGTGTGAGTGTGTGAGCGGACATTTAAAGTATATTCTTTTTTGCCGTCCCCCTCTCCGCTTTACCACACTTTGTGGCATATCTATAGCCAAACCCGCGGCGAGAGCGGAAATTAGCAAACGATTTAAGCGCTGGAGTCTAAGGAAATTTCACACAGCGAGACAACGCGGCGTATGCGCGTTATTTGATTTTGTTGATTTTTGTTATGTTCAGTTGCTTTTTTTCTCTCTTGCTTCATTGCTAGCACACATTTTCTTTAACAATTTCCTGTTATAAACAAATCAAGGATGTAATAACGCAGTTCAATGCACGCACTTGGAGAAAAAAAGTAAAGAGGGGTAGAGTTATTGAAAATAAATGCCGCTGATTATAATCTTAAGATCTGTCGAGTCTGTAATGGCCGAGAAAAAGCTTGACATAGCTTCGTATCCTTTTTCGCTAGGCCTGGTCCCATTAGTTTCGACTTTTTTCCTGCTGTTTTTCCTTCCTAAGTAAAATGTAAAATTTCTTGGATAACGAAAAAGGCTACTCAAACACAAGCTCACACACTTGTTCAGTCGTTATTTGAAGGCATGTGTAAGTACAGTAACAATAACAACAAGGACAGACTTTAAGCAAAGCCAGTCAAGTGTATGAAATGTAACAAAGACCTTACCAAAATTACAAACACACACTCATATACACGCACACACACTCAAATGCCACTCACACGTACTGGAAAATAATGAGAAAATTTCAAAAGTACGAGTGTGTTTGCCCCCTCCACTTTCACATTCACTTTCACTTTTGATATTTTCTTTTCGGGCCTTGGGCTCAGCAGCTGAAATGTCAACTTAAAGCTCATCCAGCTGCCGCTGGCCACCAAATGGATAAGAGCCTGATGAGTCCTAGTAGGACTTTCACTTTGTTTTCTTTAAAGTACCGAAGGCCTGGGCTAAACCGACGCTAATGAGCTACTTAGGCGATGACTTAAGTCATTACGAGTATTGCGTGGGCGTTTGCACATCGTGACATTACACATACGCAAAGTTGACTCGACCATTTTTAGCAGCAGTTTTGATGCGAGTTTGAGCCAACATGTTATTGCCTTTGGAAGTTTTTCTTCCATTGTTTTCCTACATCTTTAATTCGATTCAACTTTGGTTATGCTTCATTCTGTTCATTGTAATATGTTTGTGGTTGGTCCCAAAAATGGCATATAATATTCGATTAATATTTCAATAAACTGCGTGACCTTTTTAAGGATTACAATAATAAGATCCTTTTGTGCGTGGTCGTAAGCGAGGTCACAAAGGATGGCAATAAAGGAAAGGACGCTGCTCAAGAAAGTCGGGTTTTGTTTGCAGTCTCTGGCACGGAAATGATGCACTAAATTAAGTGTGTACTTACCATAATACTTTTGCTTTTGAAATGTGAATATCGAGTACTCGAATTTAAATTCAAATGAGCCCGAATAAAATTGAAGACCCTTCCCAGTAGCCGCCTGACGAATAAAAGGCAGCTGATTTGCGGATCAGCAGCACCGCGGGATTCATTAGACAGCGCCATCCAAAAATAACACAAAAACCACAGCGGGTCACAGACACACACACACACACACACACACACACACACGGATACACACACATACAAGCAGACAATTCATGCGTAATTGCCAACACCTCATTAGGCAAATGTCGCATAATAGCAGCAGCAACTTTTCATTAATCAACGCTGGCCACATTTGAGAATGAAAACTTTCAACTCAACCCCCCGCCAATTAAATGCGTCTGTCACAATGTTTACAAAACATGCGGCACGCACAAAAACCAAGCTGGGGATTTATCTCCCTTCAGGCTCATGGATAAGGTAATGGAATAGTTCAGCTGGAGGAGGTGAATTCGCTGCAGATTGGCAAGCAAGAGTCGAAAATCAACGACATAATTCTCTAAAATGTGATTTTATTAATTAAATGCGACAGGCAAGTGTCAAATTAGCGACGTGGGCGTCGCTCTTGCCCCTCCTCTCCCTCCCTGCTACTCTGTCTCTCTACCCTCTCATCGGTCTGTCTGTGTGGCTTGTGCTGCGGTTCAATGTGCTGCGAATGTCAACGACGGCGACGACACCGACAGCGTACAACAATTTTAAACATGTCAACATGGTGTCATAATTAAAATGTTCGCCAGGCCATGCCAATGGCTGTGTGTGTGTGTGTGTGTGTGCTGTGCCTGTGTCTGTGGCCTTGTAGTTGTGCTTGTGTGCCGTTCGATTCGCTCGCAAATTGGAGACTTCAATTCACGACCCCATACGAAACCAGCCATCGCCCAGAGGCGTTTCCTTTGAAATTGCCAACGTTTTTGTTTGCTCTTCCATTGGGCGGCATTTTTAATGATGACTCAAAGCTCGACAGCAGGAGAAACGCAACGTGATGAAACAGGAAAAGGGAAAGAGAGAGAGAGAGAGCGTGAGTGGATTGAGTTAAGAGAGAGAGAGAGAGAGAGAGTTTGGGCCATTTTATTTGGTTTTGCGTCGCGTTAAGTTATTTGTTAGTTGATTGGTTTGGCTGTTCGGATTTCAGCCAAATGTTGATTGCACCCATTTATTATGGGTTAAATTGCCAATGCTGCTAATTGCACATCATTCTGCCTCTTTTCCCTGTCTTTTCTCCTGTCAGACGTCAGTTGTCATTGGGGATTACACCTTTAAGAGTGACAGATCAAGCTCTGTTTTGATAGGGATTACAATTTTGCGAAAGTTCTCAAAAGATTATTGTGAATATGTTTTCACATTTCAGCTACCAAAAGTACAAATTGTATTTCAAGGTTTAATTTTGTTTATGGCAGTAACACATTTGTTATTCAAGTATTCAAAATATACAAAATTATTAAAAAATAATATGCTAATATCAAATACCAAAAGTTCTATACAAATCGAAATCAAAATATAAATAATTGATTAATTCATAATCTGTTTTGTTTTTATATTCGAAATATCATTTTATAAAAATATGCAAATTTAGCCTTTAAATTCAATTTATTATTATCATAGTGCTCTAATGAATATCGCGACATTTTCTGTAACCTTTACTTACGAATCGTATTGCATATGAACAGAATAACCTGTGTGTTTAATTTTTCATTAATTTATGATTATTGTTCAAATAATAATGCCAGAAAGTTGATGTAATTTATTTCTCTCTCGATTTTGTTTATGCATCTTCCTCTGTTCAGGTCCTTAGCTCTTAAATTTAAAGCATGTCGGTCAGAAAACAGTAAAAAAAAAAAGAAATACGCTGGCCAACTAACTGAGCTACCGACCAGCAGTTGGCTGCACGTTATCCTGGCCACTTAGTCTTGATTAATGTGTCCCATTTGCCGGCGTCCAACAACGGCCAACAACCCACTGTCAATGGCCAACACCCAATGGCCAACATTGGGAATACCAAACACCGAACTCATGTACCCGTAAATAAGAGAGGCGCCTTCCACTAACCGATGTCCGGTCGTCCACTTAAATGAGCTGGTTTTTATTGTCTCAAGGTTAATTTGAATGGCAAACTTACGTAATCGTCGCTGCTCCTATCTCTTTAATACTCTCTCTCCACTTTATTATAATTTGTTTTATTTATATTCTCTTTTTTCTCTGATATTTCCCTTCTTTTTTCAATGCTGGCACGCATGTGTTTTCTGTATTATTTACTGCTCGGCGAATAAAAAATTAATCAAATTTTCTGTGGAGGCTGCAATATGCAAAACCAACTGTTGGGGTTGTATTTATCATGGATTGCTATAAATATTGTTGCGGCTTACGATCTCGACAAGGCACAACACATTCACATTTTGGACACATATTTAATGGAAATTCAATTAAACTGCCCGGAAGGCGACTCGCATTTTAATAACTTGCTGCTGCAGTTGAGCTTTGCTTTAGTTTTTGTACTACCATTTTTATACTCTCGAATCCCCAAGGCAGAAGAGGGAGAAGTTAAGGGCGTGGCCCGTCAGTCAATCAGTCACTGACACATTGATGGAATGCTGCGTTGCATTTCCAGCTCAGCTCAGCTGTGCCAACTCTCACACTCTTGCCCCCTCTCTTGATCTGACATATGCCTGACAGACTGAATGCCCCTTGGCCCCCTTTGCTTACAATTTGTGGCAAAATTTAAAGCATTTTCAAAGCAGAGCATCGACAACATCAGTTTGGCTAGCTGGTTGCTCCAAAATGTGTGCCTTGTGGCACGTTGCCCATGTTGCCGCTGTCAAGGAATCTCTCTTGTGAATTTTCAAGGCAGCAACACATTCATAATGTGAAGAGGAGGAGACGAAGGAGAAGGAGTAGGACTAACAATGTGGGGTTCCAAAAATGTAAATGTATGCACGCATTTACTTAGACAAAGACTGGCACAGACAGAGACAGAGTCAGAGACAGCAAAAGAGATAGAGAACGATAGGAACAGAGACAGACTGTGTTCAGGACCCGTATGATAACACGCATATCTTGATGGGTTATTGCCTAGTTTTTAGGAACAGGCTCGAAGCGAGCCTTCATGTGATTTAGCGATTTGGGGAGAAAAGCAAATTAGACACACACATAAAAAGAGAACAACTCATATGCATAAATATTTGTGGGTTTATTCGCTGCGAGTCTTTGCAGGGGATCCAATAACAATGCGAGCCAAAATGGGCCGACAATTGTGGCAAGTAGCAAGTGGCAAGTGGGCGACCGGAGCTGAAGACGAAACGAATTTGCATAGGGGCATTGTATTTTGCATATTGACAGACAGAAAGAGAGTGAGAGAGAGAGAGAAAGGTAGTTTTATTGTTTGCAAATACGTAAATGAAAAGAGTCTGGGATGCCGTCAATTGCCGACAATTGGCGTCAATTTCAAGTGGATTGTGGACGGCGAACTGCACTTACCTCGCACTTTGGCAGCGGACCCTCGGGCATCTTGACCTTCCAGCCGAGCAGCGGCGGAATGCAGATGAGAGCGGACATAATCCACACCGCCGTAATCATGACGGCGGCACGGGCGGGTGTCCGTGACTTCAAATAGTCGACGGCCTTCGTGATGCTCCAGTACCGATCCAGGGAGATGAGGCACAGATTCATTATAGACGCCGTGCACAGCAGCACATCCATGGCCGAGTGGATGTCGCACCACCAGCTGCCAAAGATCCAGTAGCCCATCAGCTCGTTGGCCAACGAGAAGGGCATTATGATGAGGCCCAGAAAGAAATCGGCCACGGCCAATGAGGCAATGAACCAATTCTGTATATTCTTCAGTGACTTTTCCGTGGCAATGGCAATGATCACCAGCATGTTGCCCACCACAATGATGATCATCAGTATGGTGACAATAATCGAGGCAATCACAATGTGCGTCAACGTATATCCACTCGGATATCGTCCATCCCAGTGTATTTCGGTGGCATTACTATTATTTCCCAGGAGGCCGAAACCGCTGCTCAGATTACCCGACGTCTGGTTGTAGTAACTCCCAGCCAACTGCAGGCTGCTGTTGTAGAGGCTGCCATTCAGCAAATATATCGTGTCATTAACCGGCGCCGATCCCGACAGATCCAGCAGATTGGGCAGCAACACCTGCCCGTCCACGGTCACCAGGGGCGGATTGAGGGCGCCACTTGGACTCACATTGGGCAACGTGGCCGTTGTGGTTGTTGTTGTGCCGCTGGTGAAAACCGCGAGAAAGTCATCGGTGCTTATGTTGCCCGTATTGATGCTGGCCTCCACCTTGGCGTAGTCCATCTTGTGCTTTTCTTATTCTTATATTTACACTTTGTAGTTGTTGTTGTAGTTGATCTTGTCAATATGTTGCTATCTTTGTCTAACGTTTTATTGGTCCCATGCTGGCGCACTCTGATACTCGTATTTATAATTAAATTTCGAAATTTGGCTTTTTGAAAATGCGGCCGCTAATTTAGAATTCCTTTGCGCGTTGAGAGTGTGAATTGTATTCAGTGTTTTGCACAAACACCCAATTAAATCTAATAATTTATCTAATGCCTAGCATAGTTTTGCGATTCGCAATTATTCGATTATGTTTTACCCGTTTTGCACCGAAACTTGTGTGTGTGTGTGTGCGTGGTGCGCGTTTTATATCGCGTGCATTGGCGCGAGAAACGCGCGCGACTTTTACTCGTAATTAATTATGTATTTGTTAGAATAAAAGAAATACAATACATACGATACGTATACACCTCGAATTACATACATATACACATACAGAATAGAATCACATACAGATATACGATTACGAATAGAAAATACTGCCCGCTAATATTTTTGGACTATTTACAATTTGGGGCTCATCGCCTTGGCGGCATATGATCCCCACGATCTGAATCTCGATCGGGCTCTGGATCTCATCGATCTGACCGATCTGCTGTCATATTCACATGGCTTCCACTGCCGCTTCCCACGTCACCATTGACACATTATTCTCAACTTTACACTTTTTGTTTCCTCGCACACTCGACTCGATTCGATCAACAGTTTAAATAAAAATGCGGTTGAATTTCTGATTGATTTGATTGGATCGAAATGTATCTTTTTGTCTGTTCGTTGAGCATACAATTTAAATCAGCCGGCTGCTTGATTTTTGTTTATTTACACACAGATACATTGGCTGGACGCGCGCCGCGTATTTTTCAGTGAGAATTCAATCGGGCGTGGGCATAACTTGGCTCATTGACTGCGGAACTGTTGGGAACTGTTGCCCGTTTTGGCTACTTATTTGGTACTTTGTCTACTTGGCCAGCTGACGCGTCCGCGACACGTTCGCACCGCTGAAAATGCACATCTTAACTGAATATGCCCCAACAGTTGCTACCAAATTCGTCTTCCACACGCAGCGCAGCTTCTGTTGCCGCTGCCTCGTCGCTTCGGCTCGACAAATTCGTTGTCGTCGTTAGAATCGGAATCGTTGTTGTCGCTTTCGGCACCGTCGTTGTTCGGCACGTTCCACTTGCTGGGAAATTTACTCATTGGGAAATTGCCTCTTGTTGTTTGTGTCTCATTCTCAGTTCGTTTCATGTGCCTTTGTTTTGTTTTGTCCCAGTGCCCTAAACCTAAAACCCAAGTGAATCCATTTGTTGCAGCACTTTTCACGTATTTCATTTCGTTGTTGCACCTTTTTCGTTTGCCTCCTCTAAGTGTATATGTGAGTGTATGTGTTTCTGTGTTGGCTACAAATGTTAGCCATGCCAACGATGCCCATGTGTGCGACGCGGCCTTTTGTTTACATTTTTATTTTAACCCACATTGCTGGCTTTGTTTTCACGGCAAATGCTGGCAGTTTCACCTTTAAATACTCCTCACGATTTGTGGCCAGTTAAAGTACTCGCCCCAGCTGTGCCAATAACGCCTCAAAATGAAGCCATCAAAAGGCGTGCGGGTCTACCTATATATGTATTTACTTATATATATTCTTAAATATAGTTGGCATAACACGCACATTAAGCGCGATAGTCACGTAGCAAGAGGCACATAATTGAAAAGCCAAG
Organism: Drosophila rellima; assembly: GCA_035043635.1. Taxonomy (NCBI): domain Eukaryota; kingdom Metazoa; phylum Arthropoda; class Insecta; order Diptera; family Drosophilidae; genus Drosophila; species Drosophila rellima. The sequence continues at coordinate 6,136,333 of JAWNMV010000811.1, read as the reverse complement.
TCGAGTATCAATCGTGCCGCCAAACAGGTTGTTTGGAGCCCACTCTTTGCCGTGGCTAACAAATGAAATCAGCTGCAAATTATTATGATAATGAAAAGTTGAATACTCGTCGCATTAAAGCTCCCTATGAGCTGCGCCTCAAAGTATGCAGCAAATTTGCTGCGAGTTCGACGTGGCATACGCTGCGTATGAGTTATGCGAGTTATTTGATTATGTTAAGCATACGCTGTGCTGTACAGTGCTGCTGCCACGCATAATTTCAAATTACTCGTACATAATGCGGCAAAGCAACATCCACATCAACCTGATAAATCTAAAAAGGGCCCGTCGACTGACAAACAAGCAGCGACTGAGCTGTTACGGCAGCAACTTATTTGCCGTGACGGCAAAACACACACACACACGCACACAAATACTTACTTGTATCCCTAGCCAAGTGACAAATTCCAGAAAGACTGAACAGCAACAGCAAGAAGTAGAAGAGAACGGGCACTCATCGTCAACGCCTGACAGAAGATTGCTTGTCGAGCGATGATTATATTAACTGCCTATGTTCTTATACACACTCACACACACACACTCACTCACATGCACATTTGTATCTGTGTAAAGCCAATCAGTGAATCACGCAGGGCATCAAATTGCGCATACGCCACATTGGTTAGCCCAGTCTAACGGCATAGATAATGCGCAAATCTCTCAAATGCGCATGCATTAAATTACAAGCATGCAATCACACATATTCAGTCACATATGTATTGCACATATACAGATGTAAGTGTGTATATATATGAATGCATGTTGCATGACTCTTAGCTGCTGCAGCACGCACTCTGTGTGTTCCCGTTAATGGAGCCTTCATCTTGCAACTAAATGGGGAACGTTGTCCCATTCAAGTTGGCGTTGTGCAAAATCTAATTTTAATTCGCCGCACGTTTTGCATAATAAAATCCGATTTGTGGGCGTACGTAAGCTACGCACAGTAGTGAAACAGAGGCGTGGCCAAGTTGCACAAAAATCGAGCACTCTAGCTCTCGTTTTTCGTATTTTGTTCTTTGAAACTACCCGCTCTTAATCATAACACGACTGGGGAATTGAAATGGCACTGAGAGAAGAAACATTTCTATGCAGGCTCAGTTGAAAAATGCGCAAATGCAGCTCGCTAATGGCAGCGAATATTTTATGTGCGCTTATCATTCGCATTAGCTAGAAAATTGTTGCTAAAAGCATGCCAAACGCCATGGTAGAGGAAGGATGGGAGCTGCGGGGAGTATCTTTTGGTATCATCCATGTTGCCACTGGCAAAAGGCAAACGCAACTCGCAGGGCCCACGGAAATTGCGTTACTCATACGCACCGTAGCACCCCACTCGATGCATTATCTTAATTTAAAAGCACGTTACAACAACAACCAGAGCAGCAGCAGCAACAGCAACAACTTTGGGATTTACAAGAGCAACACAACATTGGACAGACAGAAAGGCAGAGGGGTAGACAGGCAGACAGGCAAGCTGGTTGGCTGGCAGCTCATGTGCCGTGTTTTAGTTTCATTAACTCGACTGCAAACTCATTTATCAAACTGTCAGCGGCAATTATTTATGCCTGCCCCCTCCGACCCCGCTCCCGCCCCCGCCTTTTAGTTCACAGCTCTCTCATGTGCAGGCGCAACAACATTTTTTTTTTTAGAAAATTATCAGCAAGCCATAACAATGTGAAGCAAAATGCGTCTCAATTTTCTTGGCAAGTGAATCTCGATCCTTCGAGCTGAAACAACAATCAATTGAAGTTAAATGCGCAACAAAATGAAATTAATGGGCAACCTTTTGGTTCGATAACATCGCGAATTGCGACGGGCAAGTCACGACCCTTACCATTTATAGGCAAAACATTTAAAGTTTTAATCTCTTGATACGTTTATTTATTTAAATGGCCTTTGCTTTGTTGGCCTTTAAGGCTTTCCGGGCTATCCAGCTGCCCATTAGTCCGGTAATTAGCCCCGGGCAAAGTGGGCAACACGTGCACCCAATGACAACTGACGACTTACGAGTACAATTCAGGAAGAGAGGAAACGAGAGCAGGGAGGGGAAATCAAACTTGGACATGAACTGCAAGTGCATGTCCCATTCGCTTCGAGGCACACAACATATCAAATTTGCTGCTTAACCGGGCAGAGAAACAGAAACGCTTTTTGGAATAGGATTAGTGATGTAAATCCAAACTGTGAACCGAGATAAATTTCAACATATCGATTTTTAAGCCAACCAATCTAAAGCTCTGAAATTTAATTGATCGCGAGTTGTTAATTTTTAACACTTTTTTTTACATCACTAGACTGGATACATGTTAATCATTGCTAATTTAACAACATTTTCCGAACATTTCCAATGCTGATCTTAAATAATGTCTAAGGTATTAAAGTGCGTGCCGTTCTAAGTTGTCATAAAATTTATGCGCCTAATTACTTGCCATTTTCTTGGCAACTTTTCACAAAGAGTCGGAGGACATCGACATCATTTATTATATTTATTTACACAACAACAAGTCATTTATTGACACGACAACCTAGCCGACGGCTGTGGCTCTCACTGGAGTGGGGATAGTCAATAAGGCAGCGACTGCTCAAAGGACTTTGCCAAAAAATGCCATTAATCTTAGGACGAAGTTGTGCAGCTAATTGCGCCGCATTCGACAGTCTGGACCGTCACAAGGTCATTTGCCTATAGAGCAGGGAGCCAAGACAAAGGATATACATATTTTGAGTATGTAGTCGAATCTATGGCAGTTCAGAGAGTCTTGGCCGACTAAGCAATCATAAAAGGACTTTTTCGAAATTAATGCTTTTAATATTCCTTAAAATTTGTATGAAGCCGGCCAGGTAATATGCTTGGAGTTATTTATGTGTCGGGCAGTTAGAAGAGCAAAATGGAAAAAACGTTGAAATTCGCCTACATATTACAGTTAACAACATTTTTAATTAGCTGTGCCGCCGACAACACGAACAAAACAAAGCCAAAAAGGGGACCCAACAAAGGCGAGGCGGGCACAAAGGTCGTTGTGTGGTCTGTGGACTCTAAGAGCGGAGCCCTGAGCTGTGGAATGGCCAACCAAGGATGAGGAGGCTGGTGTGGAAGGGAATAGTGGAATAGCGTGTCCGGTGTCCGGCTGCGACAGCAAAGCAAACATGAAAACTTGGACTTTCAAATGGAGCTCTTTTCAACGCCATCAAAAATCTGCGCCAGTTTTTGAACAGTTGCGTTGCGTTTCCTGCGTCTGCTTCTCTGTCTCCTCCTCTGTCACCGTTTCCCAGTAAATTCGTCTGTCTGCCTTTGGCCTTTTTCATAGTTCTCATTGTGCATTCTTTTTGTAGCTGCTGTTTTATGGCAAAATTTTCCTAGCCGACACGAAAATTCGCAACACAAAGCGCCCGTGGCTCTGGAAACACAAAACCCTATGACTTAATTAGAATTTGGTGTAGCTGTTACCGTTGCTATTTTAGATACCCTGCAACGCTGGCGGTTGTAGGGTATATAAATAGGCTGAGTAACAGCAGCAATATAAAGTAGTGACTTAAGTGACTTTTTGTTACATAAGTGAACTTAAATGCTGCAATGAAAAGGTGTCAGAATAATATAATACAGACTTGACTATACCCTGTAATTGGCTGCCTAGGCCAAGGTAATGCCTGTATCTGTTTTTTTTTTCTTATTGAACTATTCTCAATTGTTGTGTGCATATAGTGGTTTTTCTACATACAGGGTATCTAAAAGTCGAGCATACTTGGCGCATATTAGGCACAGAACGCCTTCAGACACCCCGCGGATCAACTCTGCAATGACATGTGAACTGCATTTGAGCAACTCCAACGAAGAACTTTAACGCAGGCAATTAGATTCCGCACTCTGTAAGTGTGAGTGCGAATTTGGGTGTGTGGGGGCATTTGTGTAATTACGAAAATGGTGGTAAAACATGAATCCAACTCGTGTAATTGCAGTTGTCGTGTGACGTTGCTACTCTGTTCCCTGCTCTAATTCTGAATCTGATTCTGTCATCGGGCGAGGGATTTATTGCTTTCATTCGCAAATAGGGGAATGGAGGGGAAAAGTGAGAAGTGGAAGCCATCAATCGGCTGCTAATCGACCAGATTGAACTGTGGAAGTTCTCTATAATTATAGATAGCTTATCATTGCATTATAATATTATTATATTTTGCATGTAATTTATATGCTTTTGTGTTTTGTATAATCAAACTCTGAATGCCACCAGCTGCAGTGAGTTCAGAATGTGCTCTCTGACGAAATTGTTAGCTTTGCTTTCTCCACAACAACAACAACAAAATATACCCAAAATGGAAACTAATTTTGAATCTATTTGCATAAAGTGTCATCTGTCCAAGTTTCATATGGCCAGAGGGGACGTCTGTTGGGTTTTTGGCTGGGTTCGTTGCCGCCGCTTCGCCCTTCGACAGTTGCGAAAGTGCAAATATTTGCATGGAATTCAAATGATTTTTTTTTGTACTTTTCGTTGCATAACAAATTTCGAAACTAATGCGTGCAACAAAGTTTTCAGTGTGTGTTGTTGCATTGTAAAACATGAGGAATTACAAGCTTCAACATTAAATGCAACATGTTCAGCTGCTGTTGTAACAACTCAAACATAGGGGTCAAAATTATGTCTGAATGATTCAAGCCACGCCCACGAGTTAAAGCCACAGAGAACGCATTAGATACGCCCATTAAGACTGGCCAGCGGTAAGTGCATCGTCATTGCTTTCAATTGATTTTCAATCAGCATTTGAAGAGAGCTTCGTCCTTGATGGTGACTTAGCCCCACCCGATCACCACAGCACCTGAACAGCTGAACAGCTGAGCACCTGAACGGCAGAGTGCCAACTCAAGCTTCATTGGCCACGACGAGGCTAAAAGGCCTTTTAAGCCCGAAAAGTCAATGGCGATCTCGTAATTTCGGAATTCCATTTATGCCATGTATCTACGGAAATAACTTCGCCAGCTGATGCTGACCAACCTGATGCTTACTTTTGGGTGGATTTTGTATTCTCCAAAGGCACTGCCACATATGTTGCACATTGCCAAATTATTTGATTGCGTTTCGCAACCAAACAACAACTGGCAACTGGCAAATCCAGTCGCAATGTGTGTGTGTGTCGAATGAGAGTAAATTGAATTTTCTAACTGCACTGTTTGAAAAGCTGCTGCTGCTGCAGTTGAGAGTTGAGAGTTGATACCAGCTCAAATCAAACAAATATTCAATTAGGGTTGAAATTAATTGCATTGCTTTGCGAAACAAAGCGAGCGCTTTTGAATTTGAATTCAATGCCAATGCTGAAAAACAGAGAGTGTTGTGTGAATAGTGTTTAAGCTCAGGATTATCACGTTATCGCGTTGGCTGACTGAAACGACTTAAAGATGCCTCAATTTTGATACGTAATGGCTGACTGACTGCTCAAGTGTTTAACAACGACTCACACATCGTTAACACAAAACTGTCTAAGGAAAAACTTACTCGTATTTAATGAACTTCCTGCTGTCGACCCAACCTTTCGACTTATGAGCCCAGTTGGCCGTGGCCATGACTGCGAATGTGGCAATGGCAGTGGACTCTTTCGCTTGACCCTCGCTTCATTTGGTGCGAAAACTTTTCGCATACATGCATGAAACGTGCTAAAACTTAATTGGCGCCAACCAGGTGGGTTGCTTCCTGCTTTAATGCTGCCCACAAATAAGATATTCGATTCGAATTTATCGCCTTCCATTAGGGATCTACCTCATAAATGCCAGACGCAGTTAATGAATCCCCAGAAATAAGTGCTCGACTCACAGGATGGTAATGCATCCGAATGATGGAGTAGGCATAGTGCATACCATGAAGTCACCTTACTTTACGTAGTCCCAAGCTCGGCAAGTTTGCACTTCTGTGGCTAGGACGAAAACTTTGGCCATTTTCTGCCACAACAATTTTAACTGCAACTAGGCGAAAAAGCTTGCATTATTCTCTGTTGCCAGAAATGCACTAAGTGCGTCAAATTGCTTACAAATTCACTTTCTGCCAATGCAGAAACTATTTTGTGGTCTAGCACAGCCGCAAAGACTCTGCTTTTACCGAGCTGGTCAGCTCACTTACACGAAGACAACTTTTATTATTGCCATTCATTGAAAGTACTAAGGTAAATCCCTAAGCTAAGGAATTTGTTTCATAATTAGGTTAGATAGGTAAATAATATATAGTTAAACTCCCACAAATTCAAAACAATTATTCATTTAGCTGCTTTACAGTTTTTGCTATAATGTTACGTAGTTTTAGTTGACAAATAAAATTTAAATAAATTGCCCATTCTAATTTATGCATTTATATGACTTGTTCATCATCTTAAAGTCCGAACATAAAATTCAAATATAGAAAAAATATTAAAATTTTCAAATAAATAATATTTTGATGCACAATCAAGTTCAACGTCAAACAATAATAAAATTGACATTCCGCAAGGAAATCGGATAGGTTTTGAAAGAGTTATAGGAGTTGGAAGTTTTTGAAAAAATGTCAAGGGATAAGTATGGAAAAAATGTTAGACAGTGTTGGAAAAAATTAATTTTTTCATTTTAACAAAATTTTGATGGAAAATTAAATTAAATATTTATTGATTTCGATAAAAAAATAATCAAATTTAAGAACTTGAAATTCGATTCCGCGAACTTTGAGTAGTCGAATTTACAATGAGTTTTGTACATCAATAATCTGTACGTGTACGTCAAACGGTTTGAATAGTATAAAACTAACTAACATTTTCAAACGAGATTACGTTGCTTTCATTTAATTTCATTGGTTTGGCAGAATTTTAATTGAAATTAACTTGGCTGCATTTATGTGCTGCGATTTAATGAATAGACAACATAATTAGCGAGGCGCGTGCAGGAATCTGTAATACAAATTGAATTTGAATTTGAGCCTGAATTCGGATTTGAATTTCAATTAAAGGGTTTGAAAAATGCGAGCGATTGGATTCCAAACGCACCCAAATCAAATCAAGCACTTCTCCCTATCGCCCTATCTCCAGCTGTCACCTGTCGCAATTTCAGTGTCAGATTGGGTCGGTCACCCCTAAAAGGATCCCCTTTGCTGGCGTGTTGCGTTTCACGCTTTACGCGTAATTCCGAATCTCGGGAGATAGCCTGAATCCAATGAATACTTTAAAGAAAATGCTTTTTACATCTGAGTACTTTATTCCAACGTTCTTTTTGCCATTTGTCAGAGCTTTTGATCTGAATGTGGGAATGTAGGGAGCAGTACTGGTGGGTCAGCTAAATGCAAATAGAATTGAATAAAGTCCTTAGGAATTAGTTGACAAATACGAGTTCAAGTATTTCGCAGTGCACCAAATGCCGAAGACATTCTCCATCACTCGAAGGACAGCTGCCCATCAAGTAATTGAAAAATGCAGTGGAGAGAGAGGGAAAGACAGGAAACGGCAAATGCCTCAAGGTAAATCGGTGGCAACTTATCAGCCAAAACACAATACAGAGGTCTAGGCTCCTCCAAGTAATCGTACTCGTATAGTGGAACTCAAAGCGATAATGTAATGTAAGGCAATTTGTGCCAATAAATCAAATTGTCTCTGCGAGTCGACGAACTTCAACTGCGAGCCGGAGAACTTAGGAGAATTGAGACAACAAATGGAATCAAAATCGGATGCGGAAAGCCAAATGGGAATAACCGACGCAGAGGCATTTGTATTGATGCTGTTGCTGTCCCTGATGCTGATGATAAACCAAATCAGCGAAAATTGGCTTACGAGGCTAACATTTTGAGTTATTGCTTGGCAGCACACGCGGCGGATGCGCAACATATCATTAAGTGAGCATTAGCAACGCCAACGTCTTAGTTTGTATTCAGTGGACAAAGGCATTGTTATCGCATACTGAAGGCACTGCAGAGGAAATCATTTTGGTCGTTGACTTGCTACTCTTAATAACTATCATTTCTGCCGTTCGTTCACAAACTTGACTCTCATACATAATTGCCGTAGCAAGTTTGCAAAAATAGTGACAGTTGTTTGTCGCAAGCGCGAAATATTTTCCTGCCGCTTCGGTGACTCGCAATCCTGTCGCTAAAAACTTTGACAGGCCTCCTGCATGTCGCAAGCAGATTCTCATTGACTCCTCGCATCTCGTCCTGCGCCCTCGCGACAGAGTGCAGCCTGCTGACGGAAGCCGAGTAAGTGTAGTTGATGCAAAGTTTGTAAGCATCCGCCAGGACTTCATTCAGCCCCACATGTGCGCCTTATCTGCTAAGCTGCACGCAGCGGACGACGGCTTCTGATGGTTGAAGTTGTCTTGTCTGTTGCTGAAGAAATGAATGTCGTCTGCAGTCACTGCAACTGCCGCTTGAGACTATGGGCAGGGCGAGGGAAGTGAGAGGAACGGGCACAAAAGAAAGGAAAGGAATGGAAAGTGAAATCAAATCTTCAGTTTATTACCAGCTGGCAAACACTTGAACTTTTCAAGATTTTCCACTCTAATTACGCCTATGAAACGGCAGTATTGTCATTTCAACATATTTCAACAGCTAGATGTTAGCTGAAATTCAGTTCTATTTGCGCTTTGGGTACACATGAGAGAAATTAACAAAAATTGGGTTAAGCGCACATACACACTTTGGCTAAGTGTATGACAACGGGTGGCAAATATCGAAGTCAAGGCTCTGTTAAGTACACTTAGGCGCTAAGAGGCAACTAACTCGTAGTTGGTGGTGCCATCGAAACATTTGCCACTGCAATAATTGCTAAACCCAGTGGCTAACACACAAACACTTGCACACACACCATTAAGAAGCCTCTATGTCTGTGCACATTTCCGCATCTAATGGATTTTTATGCGCCAACATGATGACGTGCCGCCATTTAACCTACACTCAATATGATTTCATTACACAGCAGGAGTCACAAACACACACATTCTCCTAAACTCACTTACAGATATATATCTATATATATATATGTGTGTTTGGTGTGCGCTTGTTTGTATTTATGCAGCATAATCAGCATTTTGAGAGCCTTTTTGGCATTGTGTAGTACTACGTACTAATGATGATGAAGTTGTGCTTAAATGCCTGAGCTAAGCCGGATTCACCACTTGACACTTGGTCAGCCAGGGCTCTGTGTTCTACACTTGTAATGAAAAGTAATTTACCCTCTATAGGCTTGATTGTGTGTGTTTTGTTTGATAAACTGGCGTGGAGCCGTGGACAAGGCGCAATAAGAGGCGTTGGCATTCCGAAGATGGTGGAGCATCATAATAATTGCGTACTAAATTAATGAACGTGATTCTGTGTGCAGAAATTTGATTAAAGGCCTCATTAATTCCAATTGTACGATAATTTTGCGTTGGCCCAGCAAATTGAGTTTTCTACACCTCGACAAATATCCCATATTTTCTTCACTTCAAGTCAAATTATTCAAATAAAATATATAGTCAATAAATATTAAGTATACGCATACAAAAGAAATACACATATTTTGTTCCATTTATTTTATGATATGCTATTTCTCTTTGTGTATTTGGTTGCTTGTTTAGTGAAGGAAAAGTTAAATTAATATTTCATTTATGAATTTGAGCTTTAATTGCAATTGCGTTGACCAAAATGTGCTGTGGCATTTAATCAAATAGGCCAAGTTTTCGAAGAAAATTGTCATCAGTCATGAATACGGCAAGATGCACAAATGAATATTAGATAACGTCCCACAGTGCATTATAGAGTATGAATGAATGAATGATTTAATAAATGTCAGCAGCTTGTGTATTTGTCGGAATTTACATTTTAATTGAAACTGATAACAGCGGCCCGAAATGTTGTGACATTTATTTTGATCAATTGTTCATAAAAACTAAAACTGCAGCTGGTTGAGCTGAACAATAATAAAGCTATGCATCCAAAGCAAATATTGGCAAAAAATCAAGAAAATATTCTCACTAAATGCAAAGCAAACAACATGAACAATTTGATCAAAACGATGCCAAGCAATTGCCACTGGCAATATTTGAGTCAAGTCTATTTGCTCAACCAGAAATATTGTACAATAAATCCAAACTTGAATGGCAAAAGGCATTTGGACGAAAGGATTCAGTCCCCCCAAGGTACGTATTCCGAGACGAACCCAGTCCAAAAAGCAGAGCTAGACCAAGACAGGCCATTCGAGCTCATTATTATGCATGAAATCATTGACAGTCTACCACCTGCAGGACAAAGCATCGAACCAAAATACACAGACTAAAAGAGAAGTGGAGAGAGGAGTGAGAGAGAGAGAGAGCCACACACATTCGAATATGTATGTATGTATGCATACAAGGGACTCTTGTGGCACTGAAACGGAAATTTACGCTGACATGAAAACCTCGCCCGTGGCATCTGTGAAACGCAACATCCGTCGCCGATGTCGCCGCAAAAGTTTAAGTGGCCTGCGTCCTAGTCCTGTTACTCGTTACTGTTGGTGTTGGCCTGTACCCAACTAGTTGTTATTCAATGCAGCATCCGGAACCCGATGGAATTGACTTTTGTGTCCCACACCTCTGTGACGTGTCGTGTCGTGTTGTGTTGTGTTTAGACGCTAACGCGTTGAATTTGTCCTGGCATCATTAAATCAAATTGAAACCCCTTTGCTGCCACTAAAGGACTACAGACTTTTGATTGCCAAAAACACACCAACACCAACACACACACACACAGATGCAGTATGAAAATCTCTTCGATTTTCCTATGAGTAGATTTGTATGAGTGGGCGTTGGCTTGGGCGTGGGCGTGGGCGTGCCAGGTATTCATAGAACGCCCCGCTGAGCATTAATCACACTTAAGTTAGGCAACCCTATGCAATGAAGCGGCTTTTTGACTAACGGCTTCGGTTTGTGGCAAGATGGCTTTTAATTAAAATCTAACGCATGCTAAATTATTTATTTTAATGCGCTCCGAACACGATTCATCTTCAATTACAAACAATCTGGCAATCTCTACTGGTTAAAACCTTTATGCTCCCGCCGCTATTGATTTATTTCATTCGAAATTGAGTTTTTGCGGTTCAGCTCCCTCAACTGCACCAACGAAAATGCTTGCATACTTTCAGGCTTTTTTATAAATGCTTATATATGAATGTGGTAAATGCTGTGAATAGCGACAATAACCAAACAATCTGCCCCACACCGCTTTAATACAATTGAAGAGTTGCTTTCGACAAAAGAATAAAATAAAAAAAGACAAACTAAAACTTTTAGCTTTTATACTTTCTATTGTTGGTACTCTGTCACTCTGCGCTCTTGCAACAAATGTGGTTGTGCAACAAATGTTGTAACTACTGTTGATTTTAGCTGTTGCAACTTTTGCACCACCACAAAAATATAAATAAAAAAAAACATAAAACTAAAAGTTGTGTATTGGTACCACTACATATACCCGTAATATGGCTGGCTTGAACTACGTTTGCAAATTGTTTTTAAAGAATGGCAAAAGGAATAACCAAGTTGTCTTTAAACATTTAATTATTTGATGTAATAAGATATCATATTTGGATCTAGAATGAAAAGGAGACTAAAAGTGTTTTATAACTTACAGACTGCAAAATATTAAAAGAAAGTAGCAGCTATTTCAGGTAATTATAAATTTTTAAAAGAGTTGATGTTCGATTGATTTTTATTATTTTTCCGTTTATTTCATACGTTTTCCACGGTTAATGATTCTTACATCAGCCCGAAAGCATTCTACAAAATATAATATATAATTGTTCTACTTTCGTTAATTTACATAGCTTAATAGACAACTCATTTATTTCAAATTGCAGTGTTACATTTATAATGCTCTTGAGTTTAATAAATATAATCCATTTTATTGATATTAAATGTTAGAGAGAGTGTCTCAAAGTCGACTTACGATTGATTTTTTCTATCAAGTCGTTTGTTTTTACCGCTTTAGGCCGTGCAAATGGTGCCTTGTAAAGTTGCAACTGTTTATGCAAAATGTTTCATTGTCGCGCATAGTTTGCATATTTGCGCAATGATTTTGTGGCCGTGCAAATATTTGTTCACACATTTGCTGCGTATTACAGCAATCGTATATAAGTATGTGCGTGTGTGTGGATGACTGACTGTGTGTGAGTTTGGGTGCGTGTGTGTTTCATATGTTTATTAAACGGCTCGACCAGTCTTATTAGCATATTAGCATATTGTGGTATTTTCACACACACATTGCCATAATCGCAGGCGCAGACACACCGAGCCTCATAATCGAGTTGATTAGCGGTAATGCTTTTGCCAGTGAGTTTATTTAAATTGGTTAAACATTTGCCTATCCACTTGATTATATACGTAATTCATTTGACATTTTTATTAAGCGATTAGCTAGATATTTATATTTTTAATACAAATCTGACGAGCTATTTTTAATATGCTTTGAGATAAGAGCAATCAGATCACCTTTCCATTACCATTTGAATGATTTAAATTCCCATTTAGCATGAGCTGAAGAGAAGAGGATTATTGATTGGCATTAGAAAGCAATACAGTTAAGACAAAGGAAATATGAAAAAGCCACCGGCAGGAAAATAATAAGAATGCCAAATATCCCAGCTGTTGGTTCGTTGTTTTCTTGTTTTGGCCAAAAGAAATGAAAGGGACACATAGCTGGTCGACCAGAGCAATAGAATAAACCGCATTAAAGTCGGCTCACAGCTGCCCAAAGAGCCCTAGAGCCAAAAAGTTTCCATAACAAACAGTCGGAAAGTTTATTCAAAAATATTTCAGGTGAGCATCGCATCGGATTGGGTTGGAAAAGTAAGAGAGCAACTTCAAAGTTGCCAACAATACGACCAACTTGCATATGTTTTGGCTCTATTGCTGGGCAGTTTGGGAAGCTATGTAAATTCTGGTTATTGTTTTTTTTCCACAAAATAAATTCAATGTATTTGCTTTAGGATTTAAAAGTTCAAATTGGAAATACACACAAATGCCACGACATGACAAAACAATAAGCAAATTGAAAGTGCAGGCAACCTTTTGATTGTACTTTGATTGGAAATCATAAGCTGATGATCTGATGAGATGGTGAGCGTATGGCAACAAGTACTCTTGTCTAATTGAACTAAAGTACGAGGCGGATCAGCGCCAAAACAAATGCAGAGGCCATCAGAGGAGATATGGCAAATTATAGACGCCACGCGCCATAATCTGGCTAAATAATCTGCCGGTTGGCAACTGACAGCAGACTGGGACAGTGACCAAGTCCAAGTCTGAGTCCGCTTGGGTTTCAACTCGTGCGGCAACTTTATAAACTTGCAACTCCCCCAAAAAAAAAACAAAAACTTGTCTACGCTGGCTAATGTTATCTATTTTTGCTGGCCGTTGGCATTATCATTGTCGTTGTTGTCGTTGCTGTTCATGGGCCATAAGAAGTGGAGTTTAAGCGAAAACTAAACGAAAGGAAACACAGACCACACCTACAACACAACAAGACCAACAAACAGTTCCGCCCCAGGCGTTGGCTTAGTGAATGCCAAAATAATATGCGACTTGGCTGAGACAATAACAACCACGGAAATTAAATTCTCGCCAGATTGCTTTGGTCCGAATGCAACTGCTGCCACTGTTAGAGCTGCTGGTTTCAGCTGATTGGAATGGAAGAGCGTGCCCCATTGAATTTCGTCTTATTCCTATTTACGAGATTGTGAAATGCAAACGAACGCTGTGATTAGAGAACGACAAAGTGATATCCTGGCTAGGGAGTTGCCTGAGCTTAGCTCTTCTCAGCTCAGCTCAGCTTAGCTTGAAGACCCTCGCAGCAGCTAAGCCAGTCGACAGTATGATGTGTTGCAGTCATTAAGCGTTTTTGCTTGGCCCTCATTAAAGCTAAGACCCAAAACAAAACACAGTTTGCCAGTTGCTGGCCACAAAGGCAAAAGGCGACGGATTGCCAACTCAATGGCAAACCCTTTTAACCGAGACCATTCGAGCGCAATTATCAAAACTTTTGGCAACCAGCTAACTGTACAAACTTTGTTGCCCCCAGTCCAAAAAGCCAAACAGAGCGCGTCTTAATTCAGCCGATTTACAAGAAACTTTGCAAGCCGATTAGGCGATTAATAAGCTTGTCAATTTGCAATTGTTGCCAACAGTTGGCGCCTGAGTTATGAACTGAACCCGCTGGAACTTAAGAGCACTCACACTAAGACTCCTTTTCAGACCCACACTTTTCTGAATGGCATTCAAATACATTTGCAATTAGGATGAAAGTTGGCAGCGACTCGAAGTAGAAGTGGGAGTCGGTCAAATAGGCTTCATCCAGTCAGAGTAAAGTAAACGTAAACAAGAGTCGGAGTTCACTTGGCCAGACTCGATGCCAGTTAACACCTATGCAGTGCGGCACAGATTACTGCTAGCTCTGTTAGCCCGACAGTGGCAAGCAACAGTGCCAGCCAAGTGAGCGACGTGCTATCAAGGGGCTCTTCAAGCACATACACAGAGTAAGATAAAGAGTGTGAGCGAGAGAGAGAGAGGGAGACACATACTTGTACCTCGTATTTGTCTACACAGAAAAAAAACCAGGGATTCCGGAAGAAAATCAATCTCAAACGGTGTCAAAAGTTCGGTTTTCTCGGAATTTCGTAAAACGAGTAAAAGATACTTGATTCAAGTGCGACTTTTCAATTCCTTCTCCGCAAATATTTTGATTATTGAGGCTCAATAGGAATATGTTCTGTGAAATCGAATGTCTTATGTTTCTTTTAACTTTTATAATGTTGAGTGGTTTCCATTTTATCCTCATATTGTGTTAATACAACATCCATCAAGAATTTTAAACTTGAATTTAAGAATAATTGTTTTCTGTGTATGTGTGAATGTGTATAACTGGGAGTCGCATTAGGCAAGGCAGTAACAATAGTTTGGCTTGGGATGGGGAAGAAGTAGGGAAGCATTTGCCTGAAGCAAGCTTCTTCTTCCTCTGCTTACTTGGCTACACATCTTTTTATGTGCGCCCTGAGAGCAATTACCAAGGATTCAGCATTTCTTGCAATAAAAATGTAAGACGCCAAACGACAGGACTAGGCACATACTAGTCCAAACACCATTCAGGCATTGTTCTTGGCAAATTGAAGACTAAATGCAAAAAGTACACCTGTGTGTAACATTTTTGGTTAGCATAATGCCCGTAGACACAAACTGGACTATCTGGCAGCAACTGGCAAACAGCTTTAACTTGATGCTCCGAGATGCTGGGCTACCTTTAAGCAATGAACCTTGCAATTTGTACACAAATCCATTGTTTGAAATCAAAATACAATGCATACAACAGGAGCATGTTCTAAACGGGTTGTCGATCTGCCTGCTTCCCCTAAATGATAAAAGGGGCAAAAAGGGAGGAGAACTTACCTCCACTTCATTGCTATGCAGGCGTTACATTTGCATTTAACAGGAGTGTGAGAGACTTTTACAGGCTGCCTGCTGCCAACGTCAGTATAAACATGGCAGACCCAAACTCGAACCCAAAAACACAAATGCAAACTCAAATATCAACCAGAAACTAGCAGCTGTAGAAGCTGCAGAACAGGAGCAGAGGTAGATGAAAGGTGTGTAGCTAAATCTACATTTTCGCAACCGCAACAAGGCGCACTTAGCACACACACACACACACACACACACACTCATCTATAAAAAGTGAATTTCAAATAGATAGACAGAGAGAACGGTAGAGAGATAGAGAGAGTCAGCACACGTAGACACCGCATAAAGTAACTTTTTTTATTGCGCCTTTGTAAAAGCAGCAACTTTTCACTGAATTGGTATTCAAAGTGGCAGCCGAGACGAAAAAAGTGGAAAAAATATAGAAATGGAGATCTAAGCAGCAAATCCGCAAAGTCAAAGCCATTCCGAGAGAGTGGGGCGTGGCATTGCGTATAATGGAAAAAGTGGCAGCAAATTGAAAGACGAATAATGAGCTGGCAAAACAAAAATCATGCCAAGTTCATCAAATCAATAAGAACTGTAAGCTGGCAGTTTATAAAATATATGAAATATGGCCAACCAACCTTAAGGCCACCCCTGGGATTCGAATGGACATTTTGCTTTTGAGCCAGGTCGTCGGCCCTTTGGCTGCTGGTGATCCATCAAATTCACTCTAGTCTCACCTGTTTTTCATTCAATATGCTTAGTCCGTTCGGTAGCAGATTTTGGTTTTGAAGCGCGTTTGTTATAGCTGTTTTTTTTTTGTTTTGCTAAACTTCAATGGGTCTCCAATCCAATAGCAGATGTCTGCATGAGTTGGCTGAAACTGGCACTGGCAAGGGCAATGGCAATGGAGAGCATTTCAATTGAAAATGCCAAGCATGAAACTTGCACCATAAAAGTGGCACATAAAAAAACATTACAACGGACTTTTAGTTGCCAAAAATCTTCTCTAATTAAATTGAAGCGTTTTTTCCTTTTGCTGCAAACTTTTTAATGCAACATTTCAGTTATACGTGCGCTTCACTCAACCTGAAAAATTTAGCACACATTTTGTTTTTACGGCTTCAGCTCGGAACTCGAACTCGAAGTTGGCTGTAGGATTAGAAGCAACCCGATGGCTGCTGACTTAAACTTTGGGTCTGTTCTATTGCCACCATTGACCACCGACCACCGACCACCGACCACGAACCAACGACTAGCCAAAGAGGCAACAGCAACATGCAGTTGTTGCAAGTATTTGTATGCATTTAAGCCTCAATGACTGACCCACTTAAGTGCAATTTGGATTTGCCTTGTGCAAGGACTCTCGAGCCAGTCATACTGTAAACAAATCGCCACAAGACTCATCGCCTCAGTTGCCACTCAAATTGTCAGACAGTCTGCCCTGATTACGGCGGACTCACTTACAGCAACTACGATTACGAGTTTTACGAGTCAATTGAGGCGGCTTTCAAAACGCAAAGCAAATACGAGCATGCCACGCCCCTAATACTGCAAGCCACAGACAATTAAAGTTAAATTAATTTCGATTTTGCCAGCAGCTCTAAAGGAAATTCATCTGCTGCCAGCCCTTTCAAATTCGCTCACACTGATTGAGTTAGAGTTTCTTGGCAAAGTTTAAAAATTAGCTTACCTTAGCAACCAGCTAACTTGGTCCGTAGGTTTATACAACCAAAATATTCTCATAATCGCCAAGTCCACAAAGCACACAACGAAAACTTTCACATTAGTAATTAATATAAGTATAACAGGCAGTAGGACGTGAGTTGGCTAAAATGGGAGGCGGAGATGAAGTTCGAGGTAAGTCCGAGGCAAATGTCACTGGCAAAAGTTTTTGGCGTCGGATGGATAATTTTGATGTAGCAACTGGCCGGAGCATGGGACAGCTCATGTAAATTAAATTACAGGCAGCCCAGTGAAAGGACGCAGGACACAGAACGAAATGACTCATACACACATCAGTGGATTTAATGAACGCAGCAACTGAATTGAATAGCAAGAGCGAATTCAGTTGAAGAAAATTATAATGAATTCGAGTTTTGTTCTTCTCCAGATTCTTATTTATAGGATCTGCTTTTGGCTCGGCATGCATCAAGTTTTCGGACGACTTCCGCCGCGTCCTTCTTCATGTTGTTGCTATACACACTCAACTCAACATTTATTCGTACAGTATTTGCCTTCATATAAATCTATTTTAGTTGAATTATAAAAAAAAATATTTTTTTGACTTGGTTAAGAAATATTTGTACTAAACATTAACAACAAATTTAATTAAGTCAAATTTCAGAGTTAAATAAAGTTGAAATTAGTGTAGTTTTTGATCGGTTTTTGGCGCTTACTTAACTGCTCCAATTATCTGGAAAAAATGTGGTTAGTTAGCTTTGACAAACTGACCTACAATAGTTGTTGAAGTTTATAAAGTGAGTGTACGAATAAATGTTGGTCTGAGTGTATGTACATATCTTTGGTTTATCCGATTCTCGAATTGTTGAATTCTTGCTCCACTATATACTACTCGACAACTGTCGACAGCCATGTAATGTCAGCGACGTTAATTGCATGTACAACATTAATACCGTCGCCCTTCCCGATGTCGATGTGAATGTGGATGTGGATGCGGATGAGGATTCTGATGCCGATTGGAAATGCTGTAGCTGCAGTTGAAGCTGAAGCTGATGCGCATTTCTTTAGCGGGACATCGTCGCTGTTGGTTTGCATAATATGATAGCACACATGCGAGCTTACACACACACACACACACACACACACACACACACTTGCACACTCACAAATGGCACACATGAGCTGGCAAGCAATGTGAATTGGTTTCGACATACACACAATTTGCATAATTGAAGTGAGCGAGAAAATTGCAGCGCATGTGAAATGAGTATTTTGCCTCTATAAAAACGAAAAACATCATTCTTACACACACACACACAATCACGCACACACACACACATACCCAATGCACTCGGGCTGCATATAAAGACATTCCCTTTCGGCAGTTATGAAATGTGAAAGGAAGGAAGCCAAGGAACGTCTGTCATTGATTGCAGTCAAAATTGATTTTGTGTTAACTGAATTGCTCTGGCGCTGCGTTAATAACCAAATTATGTGTAAACAATATTACAAAGTTGTCAACAATTTAAGATATTTGCTACCTTCAATCGGATTTTCATTGGTCACGCTGAAAAGTCGGCAATTATTTGTCATTCGATTTCGATGCGAAGAGAGCAACACAATCAGCACACAATTGAATATTAATTACATTCAGTATGCAACATGTGCAACCGCTCACTCTATTCGCTCCACTCGGCCGCAAAACAGTTGCAGTATTAATTATGCAAACCAAAGTCAAACATGGAAGTGACCTCAAAGGACTTTCAATATTGCACCCTCATGTACCTAAGAGTAATGTAATATCTGCGGTGGCTTTATGTTTATTTCTGGGCACTAAGCCTTATTGCTGCTACTTCACATAATCAACATTAACCGCATGAACTGCAACTTGCAACCCTCCAGCCACAATTTATTCCTGCAAAATTACAACATATATTCCCTCAGCTTAAACCTTTTTTCAACAAACTATTATATTCCGGTGAAACGACGCCATTGTAAGCTTTCAGCCATTATTGCAGTTACCCAAGCTTGTACTACTTATCAAAAATTAAAAAGTTGCACAAATTTATATTTCTCAAATATTACAATATAACTACAATACGGCTGTTGCCAAATTTAAACCAGTTACAGATACAAATACTGTTGCTGGTCGCAAGAGGCACGTGCGCATAAGTTTGCCAACTTTTGGGGAATTTGTTGAACGTGTTTACTACAAGGTAACTTTTAAAGCAGCTAGTTGGCTAAAAGTGGGCATCAGGTTGGCCCAGATGTCCTGTGGTTTCTGCCAAATGCAAACATATATTTCATATTTGAATTTCGATAGGCCCATCCTACCCGGCGTATACGCAACATAGCGTCCAGTCTTCATTTGCATTGTTCTTTAGAAGTTGTCGTTGTATTAGTTGTTGTTCGTGCTCATCGCATTATTTATAACAAACGACGAGGGCGATGCTGAAATGAAAGTTGCCGGGTTCGCGGTCTTGGCCACATAAATCACTTGCAGGCAAACAAGCTCGCAACTTTGTTGCATATAAATTTGCATAACTTTTCTCTACTTTAGTTCTTTTCTTTTCTTTGACTGTTCGCCGCTTCTTGCTTGCCTTCTGCTCTCTACTTTGTTTTCTTCTAATTTTTTGCGGCAATTGCGTTGCATTTAAAAACTTTAGCAACTTTTATACTTTTAACACAACGCTGACAAGCAACAATTGTGTGTGAAAATGCAACAGCCGATGGTTTAATTTGTATTCAACCACGTTATCAATCGAGTGAGAAACTTCTGTGCATTTCGGGCACATTAATCTCCACAATGAGCACAGACACGTTTACTCTACTCACCAGACCGTGGCAGGGAAACGATCTATATCCCTCTCTCAAACAGTATATACATAAACTATCTGTATATAAATACTTATTTGCACTTTTCGTACAGATGCAACAGCATTTTGAACAGTGGGTCGCACACTGAAAATGTTTGAAACAATTAAATATGAGCTACACAAATATCCTACAAAATAAATATTCGTAAATTATTTTTAAATTGTCATGTCTTATGTTAATACGAGACTATGCTTTCAAGTCTCTTAATGTCTAATATGATATTTTAAAAGCACATATCAAATAACTAACTCATTATTTTCAAATTGTATACTAATATCTTTTTTATTGAACTTTGAACCACTGTTCACCTTGGGCTGATGACATATTGGAATTAAACGGATAAACAATTTGCAAAAGCTATAACAAACGAAATTCGCAAATGGATAATCATCCGCTGGTACGAATATCACGAGCTGTGCGAATTGCACCACAATTTGTATCAACGGCGGGTGGGTGGTTTGCAGTTTGTGCTCAGTGGGTGGGTGGAGGAGTTTGTCAAGCAGTGGCATCAACTAAATTTGTTCGCTGTCAAATGTGGTAATACTATTGTTGCGAAACCACATAAAAGTCGAGTGCGCAAACAGCGAGAAAAGCAATCCAAATTGGAGGTTGCTTTTCCAATTGCGAGTGAGGTGAAATCGATTCGATTCATCCGTGCCGTGGAAATCACAATCTTATGCGTTAGTATACACAATATATCTGAGCTTAAATTATTTATTATCAGTTCTGAAAACTGCATTGAGCCAGTTTTTTATATAAACTAAAAAGCGCATTAAATTTTATTATAATATTCTACTGCTTTTTTAAAAGATAAAATCTCTATCATCATCATGTATTTTTTGCGCATTATTTAATTCGGATTATTCTGTACTATTTTTGTGCTGAATATAATCTATTGCTATCAAACGCTTAACGCTGCAAAAAAATATAAAAGTTCTTAAGCATATAAGTATATTTATAAATTTAAGCATATTATGCATAAATAAATGCACAATTGGCAAAGAGAACCATATATAAATTCAATTAGAAAGTAAACTGGCTAATGAATTTATGTGTATAATGAAAGCGAGTATAAAGAGCAATTAATATGGGAACGTGTCTCGGAACTGCGCCGATTACCACAAAAGGCGCTGTTCGCACGAGTTGGTATTATCAAGAAATACAAGCGGAAATAACTACTCATTAAGCGCGATGGCCACGTAAGCTGCCAACTGCCAACGGCCAACAACAAACTGGTCAACTGCAAGCTGCAGCAACAACAACAACAACAATGGCCATAACTGAATTCAGTGTGGCAATAGAAATCATTACAATAAAACCTAATGGCCCCCAAAGCAACAGCCAACAGGCAAGACACAACTGCCAACATCCAACGGCCAACTGCCAAGAGCCAAGAAAAGAAAGTCATTTAGTGGCGGCTGCCAAACGAGTGTGCAGACAAATGGCAGACACGTTCCAACCATCACGGACATGTTGGACAGACGGAGAGGAGTCCGAGGAGGCTCAGGCAGACAATCAAAATCCATTTGAGTCGGAAATGAGTGAAATCAACATGACACTGGGCATCCTTAGCTGCAACTCGCACTCATACATAAAACTCGACACCGCTTTTGCTTTAGCAAATGTCAAGGCTTTTGAAATGGCTTTAAACTACGAGTACACTCTGCTACATGAACGAGTTAAGCATCAGCAAAAGCAGCAAAGTGTACGCTTCATTCGTTTTTGCTCGCTGCGCATTCCTCAACATCTTTGGCATGCAAGCGAAATATGTTTTGTTATTAAATTGTTGCTTGGCACGCCCACTCCCCGCACTGCCCCGCCCCTCCCTGCTTGGCACACGCAGCCTCTACGACGCATAATAATTTCTGGCTGATAGCTTGGGTAGCCGCATGAACGGTATCCTTTTCTCTGGCGCTCAAGGACACGACTCGGGATTCTGGCCGCTTAGCTGCTGCGGCGAGTCGACTGAATTCCAAAAAGCAAAACTGGAATTTTTATTGCAAATTGTAAAATTTTTTACTAAAACACAACACAAGGCATCACAACAATAGCAGCAACCACGACCTGCCTGGCTTCGTCTGTCCTGATTGTTTGGCAATGTCGACAGATTTCATTGTCACAATGCCAATGGCAATGGACTGAAAGAAACGGCCTGCCAATGAAATCAATAATATTTGCAGCTCCAACTAGTCCACGTTGATCTCCAAATGAAGTACTTAATTTCAATGTATTTACTTGACATTTTGCGAAGCATGCCCAGGACAGAGAACAAAGGACATATCATTCCCATTTGGCATATAAATAATTGAGTTAGCAAAGCGCCTTAAATTACGCAAACAAAAAGTGGAAAACTCTTTTCAACGTGCAGAATGCAGGAAATGGATACTTTCAAATGTTTCATTTCCTCAATTTGAGACTGTCTATCAGAAGTGAATTTAGTTGAACGGAGTACAATGAACTGAAGCTGGGATAGCCAAAAATCAAACAAATATGTAAAGAAACTTCTTGGCCCAACTATAACAAAGGAATCAAAATAGGCGAAGGAATCTGCAATTTTGTAATAACTCTAGAAGGATAGAATATTTGATCCTTATACAGTCGTCGGGTTCTGTTCACGTTTGGTTTGATGGAGTCAGCGAAAATGTCGAGTCGAATTTTGAAATGAGCTTGGGCTTGGTCTGGCATCGACTCTTGGCACGTTCAAGTGCAGCCATTAAATAACTTTTGGTCGAGTGCGCTTAAAAATCTGTCAAAATTAAAGACGAAAAGCTGGAAAATCACCAAATTGTCAAAACAAGTGGAAAATCACAAATTACGGCATTACAAAAACGTGGCTGGTCAACGGAAACGCAGAAATCAACGTTGGCGGCTTTTACTTTGCGTTCTTCTTTTATTTCTCTTCTTCGGCTTTTCATTTTTACTTTTTTTAGCTGTAGCTTAATCATTATTTTTTATGGTATGAACGGCGTTTATTCGTAAGTATGTATTGATTTACTGTCGCTGATACATCGCATCACGTATACGCCACCGACTCGTCTGGTTGTTGCTCCTTGCCTAACTAATCACGGACACTGCGCTCAAAACTCATTCGCTGCGGGCTGCTGCGGGCAGCTTGGGAGTTTGGCAGCTTGGCAGCTCGTCAGCTATTCCACTTGAGTGGTTTTGTATACCTGGGCACCCGGTATTTGGTAAAGACTTCCGTTTTGGTGGGGTTCTTATATCCTCTTACAATTTTACCTTTCCGTTTGGCGTAATTTTGATTATTTTCCAACTACAGATAAACTTCCCCATGCGAGATTCTTTGAGAGCACAGCATCCAATTATAAATCAAGTTGACATTTGGCACTGCAAATATAAAACCTGCTGGCACTTTGAGGGTATGAGTAAGGAAAAGGGTGTGAGTAAAGAGTTCTATCAAGAAATCTGGTGAATGACTGACTGACATCAGTCAGTGCGGAGCACATTCATTCATTAGCACCTTTCTTGTGTATTACTTGCCAATTAATGATATGATGTGTAAGATAAGACTACTTCTCCTCTATCCGTTGAGTAATCCTTTCGAAGTTCTCTTAACATTCGTGCATTTAATAAAGGACACTGGAGATTCCATCTCGTCTGTTTTTCCAATTAAATCATATATGCTGTGAAGTAGCTACTTCGGGGCAAGGAAATCTGATGATTACTTACTCTCTGGTGGACACTGTACAGGACAATGAGTTCATTTGCGGTGCACACGAAATTCCCTCATTTAATTTCGCTTAAATGCGTCCGACGTCAAATTATATCATTTTAATTCTCCCGCTGTGAATTAAATAGGTTTTAAAAGAAAATTTTCGGTTATGCACGCTACGCATTAAATTGAATATTAAATGAAGATTGATTTTAGCTTTTTGCATCTTGACTTGGTAGGGATACGGCTTGGAAGACTGACTTGTTCAAAGGGACATTGAAAAAATCTAAAACAAATGCCGCCCAATTGTAATTAGAGACAATGGAAGCGAACCCTTCGCTGGTCTCAGCTCTTTGTCGAACCTTTTGCTCCCTTTCTTCTCAAAATTAATTCAAACAAAAAAAAGGAATGAAAAAGGAAGAGGGAGATAGAACACAAATAATTAAAATTAATTATGTGGAATATATTCAATAAGTTGGAAATTATGCAAACGAGCGGAAAGTAAACGCCTCGAGATAACGCTAAGTGCAATTGCTGGGCCGCCTAAAATATTTGTGGACCGAAAATAGCCGCCCCTACTTAGCATTTGATGGACACAAACCATGAATGGATGAATTGACTGATTGACGGATGGATGGATGGATGGATAGATGGTTGAATGGACAGATGGCTGGTCAGATGGACAAGTGGGCAATGCTCGAAATATTTTCGAATTTTCGTAGAAACAACAAAGAAAGCTAAAGGCAAAAAAAAAAAAAAAGTATCTCGAAAATGGGAACAGACCAAATGCTCGTGTCGAGTTCGGACAAAATCTCGACACAATTTCCGGCATTTCGTATATAAACTGAAAGTTCGCCCCGGACAGCGTTCAGTTCGTTCGGTTCGTTGGCCCACGTCGCGCTTTTTTCCTCAAAGTAGTGCAAATTACTTAAAATAAACGCAAAGAAAACTATTGAAACAGCCGCTGGCACAGTTTCTTCTATTCTCATCTCTTCTCTTCTCTTCTGCTCGCTCGTGAAAAACATGAAAATTCCAATCAATGTGACAATCCTCTCTCTGGCACTTGTCTGCCTCATGTCTGTCATGCTGGTGACTCAGACAGTTGCCGCATCTGGAGACGGAGCGTGCAAGGAACTAAGTAAGCAAATAATATAAAATAATTATAGAAAAATCAGCAATTATATCAATCAAATGACGCTGAACAATATTTGATCAACAAATCCAATTAAAAATGGAACTTTATGGAAAAATGCATAATGGTATGCCAAAGACAGGTTTATGTACGTGATTGTGAATGCATTTATTTCAAAATATTCATAGTTTTGATTTGTTGTTTTCAACAAACAGTTCGCCAAAAGCATTTCAGTGGCAATTTACCTAGCCAATGCCAAAAATTGCTGCCAGCCGCAGCATTTAGCCATTTTTTCTATAGAAATGTTTTCAGTTGAGGTTTTTAGAATTCGGAAAA
This sequence comes from Drosophila rellima, assembly GCA_035043635.1. Taxonomy (NCBI): domain Eukaryota; kingdom Metazoa; phylum Arthropoda; class Insecta; order Diptera; family Drosophilidae; genus Drosophila; species Drosophila rellima. The sequence goes on along the minus strand of JAWNMV010000811.1, from coordinate 6,111,205 downwards.
TATTATGTCAAAATTGTATGCGTAATGCGCTTATTCAATTCTAATTGAAACAAATGAGGGCACTCGCTCTGTCAGGAGCCATTGAAGCGCACAAATAATAATGCAGCATTTATTGATGGGCACTTCGAGGAATCGATTAACCAATTAATTGCTCAATTATACAGCACGCTTCGCTTGTTCCATTTGCAGACAACGTCAATTGCTATGTGGGCCGCAACGAGGGCAACTACTGCAACAGGAAGGACCAGACCAAGGCCCTCACCCGTTGGTACTACGACAAGGGAGTCTGTCGCCCCTTCACCTACCGCGGATGCAATGGGAATCGGAATCGTTTCTGCACACAGGACAGCTGTGAAGCACGGTGTGGAGACCAGTGAACACATTCACATTAACGCATTCACACATTCAGTTTCACAGATTCACAGTTCCATAGATTCACAGCTTCACAGCTCCATAGTTTCACTGATTCGCATCCACTTAGTTGATAAGTTTGTATGTACAAGTCTAGTCTAAGTACTGATGAACAAATAGAAGCCACATGGCAAACCAAGTGATTTTCACCTTTGATCGAATCAATAGTCGCTTAATGCCGACCAAAATAGATAGGCAGGCAGTCGAGTGTTGTAAGCTGACAGTACAGCAGCAACAAAAAAATAAAGCAACAACAACAGCAACAGCATTTGGCCTGGTCCGAAAAATGTGCAAGCTGTCAACGAGGTGACGCCTCGTGTATCAAATATCGCGTTGACATGGCCCATGACAGTGTCGCCAATGGCCAGTTGACTTTGATTTTGATGCCGCTGCTGAGGCTGAGGCAGATGCTGATGCTGATGCTGCTGTTGATGCTGACTCTTAGCTCTGGCTCTCGTGTGGGCTTTTAGCGCTGACGCACTCCGAGACAATGCTGGATGAAAGCAGCCGGAATGTGTCGCAGCAAATGTCAGGGCCACATCAAAGGCCTGTCTGCATGTCGCTGCCTCTTGGCCATTTCGTACAGTGATCATTTTACGGCTAATTAAAATAGTTATACCTTAAACAATTTTAACATGTACGAGTATCTGCCACACCCCTACAACAGTCAGTTCTCTTCTTAGGCTTAAGTGAGAGGGCGGCGTTGTTTGATGGCTCCATGCAAACAACTGCCAATCAAAAGCATAAAGACATCGACAGGCAAAGACATGACTCGCCGTTGACGGCAGCACATTAATCTGTTTAAGTGACAGAAAGAACAACAACAATCGTATTACCAAAAGTGGCCACATAAAACGCACAAAGAGAGAAAGAGGATCATGCGGGCTTCAATTGCACCTGCTACGCACAAAAGAAATTCGCACAGTGAAATTTTGATTGGCAGCCGAAAGTTTCGGCAATCTTTGGCAATTTGCATGAAATTAGTTTGCTCTAATTGGAAATTCTAAACGCACAAAGTTGTATGTATCGCATGTTGTATGCCAAGCAGAGGATTCATGGCGAATGCGTAATAATTGAATATGCAATTCACTAGAGGATCTTCAACCCACTCGATATCATTATCTAAATGCCTGACAAGCCTCATAATCGCCTTTCCATAATCGACGCCTGGTCATAAATAATTCGCATCGTCAGCAGGCGGATAGAGGAAAGCGAGGGAAATGAAATGCCACAAAATACGCCGAAAAATCTTGAGCATAAAAATTGAAAGCAGAAAATCTTGGCGAGCAACAAATGCGTGAAAAACAGTATAAAAGAAACAGAGAGGCAGAGCGAGAGAGAGAAAGAGATGGGGCGAGGGGATAAAAGGAAGACAGGAAATCAGATAAGCACAAATTGTGGCCATCATTTGCAAAGAAAGTTCGGCAAGTCGACGGCCTAAGCGTATCCATTTTCCTTATGCCTGTCTGTGTGCGTGCTTTCACTCCGATATGTCAAGGGTCAAGCAGCGGGGGAGCGCATTTGTCAGAAAGCTCTTAGTGTTGACCTGCGGCGAACGTCATCTGAGGCTGCACTCCATAAAACTGACACCACACTTTTGGTCAATCAAAAAAGTTTTCAGGCTGATGAGGCGTCTGAGTGTGAGTGCGAGTGTGAGTGTGTGTGAGTATATGTACATATGTATGTTTACTGGTGTCGTGACCAGATTTCCGACTTTAAAAACAGCAATATTTCTAAAGGCAAAACTCCAGTTACCTCCCTGACCTTTGACAAAGCGAACAAAAGCGTGCTATGATTTTTGTACAATGATGTTGCTGCTTTAGTGAATACCCTCTGACGTAAAAACAACGGGTATATAATGTTGGCACTATAAGTGTCACTTTAACGCCTGTTTGTGTAATAATCCAACTATCTACAGGGTATCTTACAGTTAGGCAAGACTATTATTTCGACAGTACTACAACGGAAATGAGCCTCAGGCCATTTTACTCCAAAGGATTGCATAAAACGACAAAATTGCTTTTGTTGCCGCACACGTGCAAAGATTCACTGAAATGTTCAGCGTGTGTTGGAGTGTGCGTGTGTGTATGATAAAGGAGTGGGTAGGGTACAGAGTGCATTCCCTTTGCCTAACACCCATGTGTTCATATAAATTTTGTGTTTATTCGGGTGCATTTCCACTGCGGCGCACACTCAGCCACAGCCACAGCCGCAGTCACAGTCGCTCACGTTGAGTGGCCATGCGACCTTGCACATACACACTCACACACGGACACACACACATACACACACGCATTGGTCGAAGCATTGCAACCCGACAGGGCTTGGTTGTTGTGTGTGCCCCAATGGCTTTGGGCTTCATTTATGTGGATCAAATAATGTTAGTATCTCTTTTGCCCAAGCCGGTTAACCGTACAGCATTTGAGTGCACCGCACACACACAATCTACCCCCACCCCCCATCTCACAACCCGCCTTTGGATCCCTCTGCAGTTTTCACAGTTCGGCTGAAACTATTTTTCCGTTTAAATAATTTTAAGATGCTTCGGTGTGGCTGACTCTTAGTTATGTCACTGGATTTTTGGTTTTCGTTTGATTTTGGTGTGTTTTTTTGGGAATTGAATTAAAATTCCTTTGCCAAGTTCTCATAAAGCTAAAAGGAAGAAAGAGGCCGAAAGTTGCCAAGAAATTTATTGCCAGCGACTTTTGCGCAACGATTTAAAAAGTTTGTCCTACCAGACTTCGACTGCCACCCAAAACGCCAACTGAAGGCAATTCCAAGCGAAAGAAAAACGAAGACGAAGAAGTCACCCCTTTGGCCAATTTCATTTCTTCTTTGTATTTTTACACAAATTGGTTTCTCTTTCTGCTTGATTTCATGCACAAACTGGAGTACTGTTATTCCAGGTGCCACGCACACACAGTCTCGCAAGCACACACACCTAAGCACGCTTCACACACATGCTAAGCGCTTTGGCTCTCAGGCCACTTGACTTGTTATCTGCACTTGCTTACCAACTTACGCGTGTTGCCACTCAAGCCGGAGCTTGCCTCACATCCCGTGTTTCCACAAGCTAATATTTTGATTTTTTTCTATATTCAATATATGTATGTTTGTAAGGGGTACACACTGGCTATCATTGCGTATACGCAACGCAGAGACAACAATGACAATATGTAAAAAGTGTAGCATACTTTCGGGCATGAAAATATTGCAACGAGGCAAGAACTACACAACGAAAGTACATTGTCTCTCATCTTACACGCATCTTTGCAGAGCTTACATCGAGAGTCACTTGCAACTGGGGTGGTAATGGGAGTGCCACATCTCGAGGCAAGTCTCTAGGCAAGTCTCGAGAGCAGTCGAGTGGATTTATACGTTGTTGTGTGTTGATGCTGTTAGGTTGTTGTCGCTTGTTGCATACAAATAAATTAAAATACATATTTATGGGACAGACACACACACACACAGACAGACGTATACTGAGCTGGATATTAAATTAAATATAAACCTACATCGAATAACATCAACATGCTATTTCTATTTAAATTTCGAATCGGGCAGACATAGCTGCACGTACGAGATAAAAAATATATACACATCCACAACACACCCGTACACACAAACACACATACACACATAAAAGGTATACGTGTGCAGCTGCCTAGGGAGCTGATGTGGGCGTGTCAGTGGCAAACATATTGCAGTCAGTGTTGGGCAACTCAGCTCAGCTCAGACGCAGGCAAACGGGCAACGGAAGGAAGCGAGAGTATTTATGTATATATGAATGAGTGAATGAAAGGCTGATGGTGCGTATGTGTAAGAGTGAATAAATATGTATATATATCGGTGTGAGTTAGTGTCAAGTCAGGGACATTTAGTAATTCCACAGGCATATCAAGGACAACGTACTCATAAATACCAAAGACAAATGCCACACAGCAGCAACAGCAGCAACAGCAACAACTGCAATCCTGTCTTTGTCACACGCTCACCCATCTGTCCGTCTGCCTCTCTGTCTGTCTGTCTATCATTTGGTGTTTGTATGTATGGAATTTTTAACTTCATTATCGTGGCTGATGCTTCCATTTGTCGCTACGCATCGCTGCTCATCTTTGTCCCCGTACCGCCACGCCTGATCTTGTCCTTGCCCCATTGTCTCTGGGCGCATTGCTTAACATCTTTGGCAGCGCCAGCATCTTGTACTCCTCCTCCTCCTCTTCCTCCTCCGATGAAGCAATGACATGCATACCTAATGCCCAGCGATGTGCACGCTGGAGACGACAGCTCATCGAGCCGCCCACTTGAGTCACTGAGCTATCATTGTCGCCAGCTCCTGTCAGTCAGAGGGTATCAGGAGAATCGACTGAAGTGACAGTCAGTTAGCTAGTCAGTCGGTCGAAGTCTTCAGCTCATTTAGGCCACTTTAAAGTTCATTTCAGTTGCCCACTTGGCTGATTTCAAGCTTTAAAAAAATTACGCTTGCCGTGCTTGGCCATAAATTTAGTTGCTGTCCGCCAATGTTTGTTATTTATTCGACTTGAGCACGTTGCGCCGCGTGGCATTTGGTGCTCAGTCACAACCTTTAAAGGACATGCCACGCCCCAAAACAGGACTCCAGCTAACTCTACAGCTGTCAGCATTCATGCGTTCAAAAAGGCGACCAGCTCGGGCGTCACCAAAAACTGAATCAGCACGCGATTTATAGCGCACCTAAACGAAAGTTTTGCATTATCCCGAGACCCGAAAGTAGGCGAAGAATTTCGGGCACGTTTTCGACGCCAACGCCAACGCCAACTGAAATTTATAGGGCCCATTTGTTTAGTATGCGTATGTCAATGCCAACTGTCTGAGCCCCAAACAATCCAATTACAACAACATTACGCGGATATGTGATCTATTTTGTGTTTTTGGCTGTGTTGTTAAAAGTGAAATTTAATTAATTATGTGCCGCTGCCTCTGCTGCTTCCTGTGCTCCTCCTCATCCTCGCCCCCTGCTCCTGCTCCTCTTCTAGTGCGCCGCAGCGTATGCAATGATTTATTGCTGCCAGTCTAGCCTAGGAGAGGGGCGAGTGGCAAAGTAGAGGAGGAGAAGCTCTGGCGCTTACACTGAATCTCTCGCTATTTGGTCTTTCTCTGGCTTCCTTTGTGCAATTTTGATGGGCAGCTTCAAAAGCGCAACATGAGAATTTATATCGCGCGCATTTGTCTTGCCCCTGACACTCACTCGCCCACACACTCACTCGCATGCACTCGCACTCGCACTCACACATTCATATGGCACATTATTAATAGTTCTGGCGGTGCCGGCAATATCCTGTCAAATTAATTTCAATTTAATTAAATTTTTTCTCTTCTTTTTTAGACTAAGCCAAATAAATGAAAATTTCTGTCAAATAAATGTTAAAAAATTGACTCATTGTGGCGCTTTCAATGGAGAAAGGAAGACACAACATGCTGCCAAATGTTGAACACATTGTTGTTGTTCTTGTTGTGTGTAGCTATAGGAAGCGAGTAAAAGGAATCACAGCTGCAGAAATATTTGCAAGCATTTGTTTCTCACCCCGCATTTCGCTGAGTACGTGTGTGGGTATATGTGCGTGTGTGTGTCTGTGTATACAGCGAGTGTTGAAAATTCTTACGCTTGGCACTAAAGTCATTTTTCGCAAAGTGTTGCTGCGACGCCCGCTTCGAGCCATTTGCCATCGAAATAGTTAAAGCCCGTTGTTGCTGTTGCTGTTGGAATCCTGAAATGGCGCATCGAAAACGCGCTCATTTATCAATATGTCAGTTGTTGTATAACTATTAATGCTACCATCCATACAACCCTCCCTTTCCCCTTCAGCACGCACGGGTCGGCAGTACAAAACTTAACGCCAAACTTAGAAAACGTCAAATGCGTTTTAACTAATTTCAAGCAATTCATTTTCATTTTCGCATGCATCTTGTTGCCAAGTCGTGTTGTCGTTTTTCGAAATTAATGCGAAATGCATTAGCATTGGCTCTTATAAATGAACGTTGGCAGTGCTTAATGGTAGCAAATACTCGTACATCTTATATGTATGTGCATAAATGAATAAGTTGCCTGCATCCGGAGTCAACAGTGCGTATGAGTGATGTCACATCTGCCTGTCATTTTCTCCCACTCTCGTTCGGTCGAGTAAGTGCTATGATTTATTAAGTAAACATTCCATAATCGATAAAAAAAATCAGTGTCAACTTTAACCACCGCAAATAAATCGGCTCACCTTAAAGCGCATTACTTGCTTAATAGACTGCACGGCAAACGCATGTGAAATATTCCTTCTCTGCTGTGAATGTGTATATGTGTGTGAGTATGTGTGTGTGTGTATGTGTGTAATGTGGTCGTAAAGGGGTCGTCGAGTTGCCATCAGTTTTGACACTGTCTGGCATTTCATTGGGTCGCCACAAATGATGCGTCAAGTGGGGAGAAAAGCTAAGCGCGGCACATTTTATACCCTGGAATTATTGCCTTTAAATAAAAAAGTGGTTATAAAGCAAGTTATTTAGAAACTTATAAGAAACAGTAATGTGGAATACAAAAACAATTTGCTGGCTATCATATATAGGGTATCTACTAAACAATCTCTTTAGACAATGGCACTTTTTACTTATTTCAAGTTTACTTATTTCTCGCATACATCGCGCTGCACAAAATGCGAGAGTCTTTTGTATATTTTTTCATTTGCTTGTCAAGCTCATCTGTGGCACGGAATGAGCAACGAATGCGCTGCGCTGACTGTGAATCACCAGGGGCGTGGCAGGGGCGTGGCTGTCATTCGTATGACAACCAAATAATAAAAGAAAACAGAAAAAATACAAATTATGGCAAATGGGTCCAAATTTTAATGAAATTCAACAACAAAAATGCCACACTGAATGAAAGTGAGAAGAGTGTGAATATATGCATGTGTGAGTGAGAGAAAGGACGACACACACGGCAAGATGTCAACAGCGAAATATTAAAAAGGCACTGACAACCAGGATAAAACGGCAGTGGCAGGATGTAGCGTGCGGCAGGCAAACAAATGAAATCCAGCACAGAATTATAAGTGCAAATTTGCAATGATCACAAAATCGTTTTTGGAAAAGAATTTCATGTGAATGAATATATGAAATATTCAGTGACTTTTTTTGTGATTCCTTAATGAATTAGCAACCATAAAAAATGAGAGGCAAAAGGCAGGAAGGAGGATACAGAGGCAGATCAATAACAAATAAATTCAATGATTATGTATCGCATTACGAAACGGTGAAAAGCCACATTAATTCATGAGGTTGTTTGTTATTGCCATTTCCGGTTTGCAACATCCGCTTCTCACGCACTTTGGCTGACAGCAACCACACACAACACACACAAACAGAAAAACATTTAGCTGTCAGACTGAAATCATTTATAAATTCTTTTGTGCATATATATAAATAATTTAAACACTTGTAAATTATATATCCGCAAGTATTTGATATATTGCCCTAACATTCATATATAGTCTCACAAACAACCAATGGAAATGCAAATTTAATTGCCAGTTTATTAAAAGTGAAATGTCAAGAGCCACACATAAATTGTTTGCAATTGAATTTGAATTTAAATAAAAATATGATAAAATTAAAATCAGCTGAAGCAGCTTAACTATAAACTTTTTACACTTTCATGCTTTGATTTATTCAAATTTTTACTTCGATAATATTCCATAATTCTTAACTAGCCTCATTCATAACACCATTTTTATAATAAGCCCCATTCCACGGTCATTTTTATTAGTAGATCATTAAGTGCAAACCATTCTAAGATAGCTTTTAATATTATCTTATTAAATTTATTATTAGGTTGCCAACTTTATAGTAACATTAAATGAATTTCAAACTATATATACGAGTACATAGCATAATAAACTTAGCTCATCAACTTGAAAATCAATATTTGCAATTTAATTTGGCCCAAAGTTCTGCACACTTTAAATTGTAATATACAAAACTTTGTCCTCGTTCAGGGTCTAGTTTGCCAGAACAAAGCGATGTACATATATTTTCATTAAATCTTATCTTAAATATGCAATTTATAGTACTCTTTTATTTATTACAAAAGGCTCATTGATCTTAAGCTTTAATTCAAAAATCGTTTTTGTAATATATAGCTTACATAACATTTTCTCTAATAAATTCATGCAAGTATAGCTCAGCATAGTTTTTCAATATTAGATACTTATTAAAAAGTGTAGCATACTTTGGGGCTTGTCGCATAAATAAATGCACAGCTTAAATTTAGTGCGCTTATTGCGTGTTTTCGATGGTGTAAGCTCCAAGCAATTGTGTCATATTGATTTCGTGAGTAAGTCCTAAGACCGCCGGTTTGAAAATTGCTGATGCGTTGTCGCTGCCGTCGGGTTATTATCGTTATTAAAATGGCGTACACTGGAAGTAACCGGAATTAAACGCAAACATTTTGACAAAAGCAAACTCAAAGAAAAAAAACGAAAGTAGCAATCACATGATTATGAAAGCTCGACTATAAGATACTCTAGTAAATGTATGACAAATAAAACATCTCAAAAATGATGCTCATAAGACAATTGTAATTGTGTGTTATTTGACCTTACTTTTTGGAATTACCCTTTATTAAAGTGACATTATTAATTGACGAGTTTACTCATTCAGAGCGCAAGAGCGTAATAAAATATTCCAATCGCTTCTGTGAGGGTATTTAAAAATAATATAAGTATGCGCAAAAAGCAAACAAACACGCCGAACACTCAACAAGCAAAAATATTTGCTGAAACGCATATTTACTTGCCAAAAAACAGAGCCAAACGAAATTGGTTGGCAAACAGCGGCAATTACAACAACAATAGCATCAGCAGCCGCAGCAACAAAAATAACATGCGACAGCAACAATAAGCAAGAAGAAGACTAAAATCATTGGCGAAATCAATTTGCATTGGCAACAGGCTATATAGAGCTCGCAGTTCCGCATAATACAAAATGCAGCAAACAAATCAAAATTAACAAATACAAATTGCGGACGAGGAAGAGTGAAAGGAGAGGGGCAAGGGTCGAGTCGGGGCAGTAAAGTTCACCGCATGGGGGCAACAAAACATGCAACACAACAACACGGCGCCCCGTAGAGCTCTCGAGCTTCGATAACCTAAACCAATGTTAAAGTTGAGCACAAATGGAAATTGAAACTTCAACTCGTAGAATAAAAGGGGAAGTGGAAACAGGGAAGGATTTGATGAGAAAACTCAGCTTGTTGAGCTAACCCCAATTCGACAGCTTGTTTCAAGTTGCATAGCAATATTTTGTGACATGCCATGCATTTTAAATGCAGCAGTAGCTTCTGAGAGTCGAGACCAGACAGATTGCTAATTACGAGAATGCGATTTAATGACCAGAATCGAGCCTTAACAAATCAAATACTATATAAGTGAAACGGATGCGGGCCAAGTGTCAACTGTCGGCCAGAAGCGCAGCTGTAACTCAAGCCACTGACCGAAGTACAAATAATTCACACAATGTCCGAACAGGTTCACTGTAGTGAATGAGCGCATCAAAGGATCTGACAGTGGTGTGTGGTTCCTGTCGTTATTTATGATTATAACCAGGTAAGCAGTCAGTTAAGCCTGGCGTTGTTAGGCTGCGGTTAATCCGACTCTGTTTCAACAAAGCTCAGATGTTGACACGTGTGTGTGTAAGGTCAGAGGAAATGGTCGAGGGTGTCAGCCCTTTAGGGCCATCAAAGGACTTGGATTTGGCATAACTAATGGGCGTATTAAAATCACATATTAATGCGATATAACCAGATATACATCTGCCGATTGCCAATAAAATACCCGATCAGAAAACAGAAAAAACCCGGCAAAAGAAACTTTTGAGGCAGGCGATGAGCCACAAAAAACTTTTAGCAACCTCATCGATGAGCTGATAAGTGGCAATTGAGGCGACACACGTATGTGTGCGAGTGTCTGTGTCTGTGTGCTGTGGCATGTGAAGTGCCAAAGTTGAAAAAGTTATTTGCATGTAAATTTGTTGTTAGGATCGCAAATGTAATACAAGTCCCAATGAAAGAGGCAAATAAAAGGAAACCAAAGCCAAGAAAACTTTACACGAAAACTCAAATGGGAAAATGGGCAGATAAGGACAACAGGCAACACAGAGAACGACGTCAAAGTAATGATAAAGCAATAATAAGGAGTATGAGTGCGAAGTTTTAGAGGGGTGAAGTTTGCTGCCTAATGACTGGGACAATAGATGAGAAACGAGACAAACCAAAGAGCGAGCAAACGAAAAGTGTTTCAATAAGCTCCGGCTCACAGACACAATTGAAAACTTTGCAATTGCCACGTGTAAAATCCTTTCACACAAACACACACACACATACACACACACACCCACACTTTGTTTAGCAACACATATTACAAAACGTTGGCACATTATTTCCGTTTCCGCTTAACTGGCAAAATTCATTAAGCTCGACAAAAGAGAGAGAGTCATTCAATCTGTCAATCAGTCAGTCAGTCAGGCAATGCCTCAATCACCGTTGCCGTCGCACTTCAAGTGCTTTGCCTTGCGCTCAATAAACTTTCATTAACTTCATTCATTCATCAGGCATTGAGGCAGTCTGAGACGGACTCTCTGTGTGTGACCGACTTGTAAGTGTTTTGTAAACATGCCTTATCGAAATGGTTGCCAATATTTTCTCCTTGTTGCAGCCTGAAGTGGCCCACGCCCACGCCCACGGACATATCAATAAGCCGAACCAAACTGCAGCAGCAGTGAATAATTCATGAGCCAGCGCACATTCAAACATTCATGCTTAGCGAATTTGGCCAATAAAATTCATTCCTGGCCGCAGCAAATGTCAAGCGGGTCTCATGGCCAAAGCGTTGTCCTTCAAGTGGCCAAAGGCCAGTGCAAAAAACTCAATCTCAATTCCAATTCGAAGACCAATCGAAACCTCAATTACAATTGAAATCGGTAGCTGGCCCTGATCTGCAGTAGTTTCACCGTCAGACGCACTGAATCAGTCCAAAATTTAATTGAGCATTCAACGACGCATTGACACGTGCGACAGGGATCGGTGAAATCACCGCTGAGAATGCAGACCAATCCAGGGGACAACATGGATTCCGAGCTCAAATTGCTGTTGTCAGAATGGAATGAGATTGCTACGAGTTGCAGAACGATTTCTGCCAAGATTTATCCCGCAGTTTGTGTTTGTCACTCTGCATTTTGGGGGACAAGGACAACTTGTTATCATCGTGCCTGTCTCGACGAGACCTCTTTGATTGGCAGTTCAGGTTACAGCAGAAGGACGTTTGCCAGCATCCAAGTTTCCTTTTACTCGTTCCGACTATTTTCCAACATTTTCTTGGCAATTGTTAGACTGTCAGCATAAGCAAAGTGTTGTCACAATTGTCTCCAGCTCCGTTCAGGTTGCAACTGCAGCAAAGGACACATTCCAAATCTTCAATCTTCAATCTTATCTATCATTTTCTCTCTTTTTTTTCAAAGATTAGCAAGTGAAGCGTTTGCTGGGCTCGGTTCAAAGACATCACGTCTGGCAACTAATTAGCAACATAATTAAAACGACGACGCTACAAATCCCGCAGGATAACTGACTGATTATTATTGGCAAAAATGAGTTGAGTTCACAATTTCAGTTTCGGTTTCGGTTTGGAGCAATGCTCTTGGCCACAACTCTAATTGAATCACGTGCGTGGGTTGAGCAATTGCCAATGGCACTACAAATGGAACTGGGACTTGGATTGACTCAATCGCTGACTCTTCTGCTTCCACTTCTGTTGCACAGAGACACGCCTACAAATCTCCAGAGCGACGACGACCGTAAGACGCCATTGACTCGCACGCAATGGGACAACAACTTAATCATCATCACGTCGGCATTAGTCACACTCCAAGAACGCGTTATCCTTTCACTCACTCACGCACAATGATATGTATTTGTGTGCGAATGTGTGTGTGTGTGTGTGTGTGTGTGTGTGTAGGCACTCACTTGTCATTTCACACGCCATTTGCAAGTCTCTTTGATGGCCGAGGACAATGACGGCATTCGCCAAAGTCTTTGCAGCCAAAGGGCAATCATCGAACAGTTGCAGCTGCCTGATAATAATGCCATACGCTACTTATTTGCTGATTACACACACTCGTAGGCGTAAATGTGGCTGGGCGTGTGGGCGTGGCCATTAAGAGTCGGTAGGTCAGTAAATGTGAGGCGGCATGCATTTAAATTAGCGACATCAAATTGAAACGTGCAACGTTTAAGACTCATCTCATCAGATGCATTAGCCGATTAGGCAGGGCATATTTATATTTACATACTATGAGTGTGTGTGTGTTTTAGTATGTGTGTGTGTGTGTGTGTGTGTGTGTGTATCTATTTCAAAAAGCTAATTGTTCACGTTTGCATATCACGTTCACTGCTGCATCGCTTCTATTGTGTTTCTAAATAGATAATGTCGATATTGGCCTCCCCCCGGAGTGGCGACATGTGGCACGAAGGGGGGTGAATGGGGGCAAGGGGGATACGTTGCCTGTGGCACTGTTACATCACTATGGCATTGCAATTTAATTAAGTCACGCAGCATTTCGATTTGGCGCTTTAAATTGAATGCGAATGTGCATTGACCAGCTGCTACCCGCCCCGAATTCACCTAATTAAGTTCAACTCTGTTCGCTGTTTAGCCCATTAATTGGAAATTCGATGAGAAAGCCAGAGAAACAAACAGACAAACTGAAAGAGAGCTTACCATAAATACACATTTTTTTTTAGACATTTCCCGGTTTCATATGAGTATTTAAAAAAATGTATCTCAACGATAAATGAACAAAATATATTATCTAAATCACGTATACGTATTTATTGAATAACACAAATTCTGTGCAACCTCATAATTGAAAACAATTTTTGTTTTTAAAATCTATTTAGATCTTTCAGATTTTTAAGAAGTTTGTGTACGGACTTAAATATTTCAAATATATGTTTATTATTTATATTTATTTCTATTATTGATGCATATCATGAAAAATATTAAAGAGGCAAAAATTGTTTAAATGCCAAATTGCTGTTTCCCAACTCTTCTTTTGTGCTGAGGCCAACAACAACAAAGTCGAGTCCTGGGACAAATATGCAAACGGGTGCAAAAATGTTGCATGCACCTGCTTGCTTGCAACTGCCTAAGGCAACTGCCACACCGTTGATATGGGCCAGCCCCAATGGCTGCTGCTGGCTGCTGGCTGCCTTGTTAGCTGTTTCAGTCGCCGTGTTGCATGTTTGTTAGGCAACCCAGAGAAGCGTAAGACATTTACCTGCCTGCCTTTGGCACGTGCTATGCGAGGGGGCATGAAAGTCGGGCTGAGGATGGTGCACCATCCATGTCAGACTAGAAATAGTAATGCATGTTGTTTTCCTTCTGCTTTTCCTTTGCCTTTTCAGCGCTTTTCCCGATTTCTTTCTTTCTTTTTATGCAATTTACTTTGCAGACGACTCGTTATTTTATTGTTTACCTACACATACGGCAAACATGAGTTGAACATAAATTGCAGCAATGGAGTCCTTGTCCCTGGGCCTCTGTCTTAAGCAGTCACACTACTTATGGCTGTCAGTGTTGCAAGTACACACAACACTCAAGTGTAGTGACTAATTGGTTGTGTTGATTTCGCCTTGAAATTAGCGATTAAAACAAATAAAATAAAATAAAAGTGGAAACAATTTTGCAGACTTTGAAATTCATGACACTTGAAATGTTTATTGTGTTTGTTTGCTGACTTTAATTATAAAATGACTATAGGTTTTCCCCTTGTCGAGTCTTCTCTTCTCTCCTCTCCAATCGTAACTGAACAAATGCTGCAAAATCCTTTTAGCGCTAATCAGCTGAACATTTCAAGTGGCCCTCTGACTGCGACACATGTATGTGACTCTGTGCTGCGATCGTGGATGGGGTGTGGTTGTGGGCGGGGTAGGGCAGGGGAGGCAATCGGTTATTCCGATACGAATGCCGAAAGTATCCAAGTGCTGGCAATCGACGGTGGCGGCGGGAAGAGGTTGTCTGCTTAAAAGCTTAAGTGAAATTACACTTGGAGCTGAGCAATTTCATCCACAAAATGCGCAATGCGCGGTCCAAAGAGTGCCAAAGGGGGCGTGGCAGTGCTAAAATGCTCGCTAAAAGCTTTTCGGGCCAACTGAAATGAGGAAAATTTCAAAAATTCTAAAGTGACATTGCGATAATCGCGTAATCGATGAAGTCTGTCATTATCAAGAGCCCCTCGCTGTCGCTGTCGACATCTCAGTCGACGTCGCAGTCGCAGTCGCTGCCAAAGGCGAGTCAATAAGTAAAATTCTTCAATGGCAAAAGGTTGGGGCAAGCAACAAAAAACACTTAGGCGGCGACTGCGGCGGCAAAAACGGAACCAAAATTGTTTGTAAAAAAATGTCGCGCAAGGCATGGTGGGAAGGGAGAAGGGAAAAGGGGAAAGAAAGGGGGAGGGGTTATGAGGACGAGTTCAGCTTTTGACGTTCGGTGTTGTCACGTTGCCTTGGACGCTTGCTGAAACGAATTGCAGCAGTGGGAAGAAAGAAAGGCAGAGGGCGTGGCAATAGGACCGAAAACTTGAAGCTCTGATTTTGTGCTTCACAAGGAGAAGGACAGCAGAGCAAGTGGAGGGAGGAGGTGAAAGGGCAGCAGGAAGACAGGAAGATTCAATTTGACAGTTGCAAGAATTCAATTTTCTTGTCATCATGTTGCGGATTAGTTTCGTGCTTGTCCCGGCCAGCGAGTGAGTGAACGAAAGAGAGTGGGAGAGTGGCAGATAGAGAGAGGGAGAGTCGCAGTTGGACATCATTTGCAAAAGTGCAGCAGAAGCAGTCAGCAGACAACAGGCAACAGTCAAACAGACAGTAGACAGCAACTTACCACTGCACACGCACAAATGAGAAAAGTTGCGAGTTTGGAAAACTGTAAAAAAGTTTACCATCTGCTGCTGCTACAGATCGACGAGGGAAATTCGGAATATATTCTGCCTGCTCCCAAGCAGAGCCAAGTCAGACCAGAATGCGCAGGATGTGCCATGAGCGGCTGTCCTGTCAGTCTTGGACATACACATAACAAAGTTTGTGGCCAAGTCATGTGCGTGTCGCATTGAAATTGACGCACCGCTGCAGGAGCTGCCACCGAAAGCTGCAGCTGCAGCATCTGAGAAACTTTCAAGTTGCACAACGGGATCAGCTTAAGAGCTCCAGTTATAAATAAGAAATGCCGCTAAGCTCAGATGAACTGGAGGATGAAGCACAAGTAAAAATAACGAGTGTATAATGCCTTCAAAGTTGTTCTAATTCAATCACTTGAGTTATTCCAATGCTCGATAGAAATCATAATCTGTACCAGGTTTGATCTGCGCAGCTTAGAGTTGTTAAGGTGGAAAGTGTCCACATTTAAACTTTTAACTACTTGGTAATAAATATAAATGCTCGAAACTGTGTAAATTAAGATAATATTAGCAATACAATTTTATTTGTTTATACAACTTTTGTTTGCAATCCTCTTCCTCTCCGCCAATCTCTCTCACAATGTCCGTCTTTCGCACTTTCTGTTGCTGACTGTCATTATCAGTCTTATTTTGTTTCTTTGTCTGCATTTTCCTTGACACGAGAATCGTGTGGTCAGTTCACAGGCTGTCAGTCGAGAGAAATGTATATCAATTAGGCCGTTCTTTTGGCCATGTCAACGGCACTCCGTGCTGCACTTTGGGCAGCCACAAGCTGTCGACAGCAGCAGCAGAAACAGCAGCAACAACCAATTAAAGAACAACTTAAGCATCAACAACAGCAGCAGGAACTTCAACCGGAAGCGCCTTTAAGCAGGCTTTGACTCTGGGCTCTAATTTGTCACAGCCTCAACATTCATTTGGCAGGACCCCCCAGAACACCCAGAGTGGATTTGAGAGGGAAGGAGTTGAGCGCCCAAAAAATATGAAATGTCAACTGGAATGACTTATAGACTCCACAAACGGGTGATCCATCAACCGAACAACTGTCCCAACTGCTTAAATACTTAATATGCCAACAACCATAACAACAACGACAACATCGACAAGGACAACTAACTGAAATAACAAGAGACAAAGCCGAGGAGTAGAAAACAATTTGCTGCCTACGTTTTGGGCCTTTAGCCTCAACTTTTACTCCTACACCTACACCTACTCCTATTTTTCCTACTCCTGCCTGTACTCTCAGCTTTAGTGACAGAGTCTGAAAATGGTGAACTGAAGAGCCGCTTGATGGATTACAGCCAAAAGGCGGCAGCAGTTCCTCAGCCATCGGAAGGTGTGGCCAAGGGGGAAGAACTGATCGGGTAATGGGGGAGGAGGGCGGAGGGTGGCAGCTGCACGATTAGGCTTTTGTTTGGCTGCTTGTCAAATTTCTATGGCCACACCCCCTTCCCAGACAAAACCTTAGTCTTGGGGGGCTCTGTCAGTATCTGCGGCAAAGTGATTTGTGCACCCGAAAAGGATTGGCAAATACGTTTAATGAAGTGAAGGGTTAAATTTGGCAAAGGGTTGTCCAACACCAATACCAACACCAACACCAGCACCCCAACCACTTCGAAGCGGCTTACAAAACACACAGAACACAAAAAAGAGGTGGAGCACAAGACAAAGAATGAGGCAAATTGCTTTCTTTTGATACTTTTGTTCAATTGCAGAAAGTGTCGAGGCATTGAGTGGAGTTTAAAGCTTAACTTGGCTTAAAGCTAAGAAGCTGCGCTCCTGCCAATTACGATGATTACACTGCCTGCCACTGGCTGCGTCAATTTGACCGCCATAAACGAGTTGGCAACGAGCAAACTGCAACGCAGGCAACATAATCATTTATCATAACAAATGGCAGTTCTCAAGTGGCGTATGTGATTGCGCCAAGGCCCAAACCGAAAACGAAAACGAAAGGAAAATAAAATAAAATATAAGCCAAGCTAAAATCAAGGCCACAGTCCGGCTCGAGGATTGACCGCTTACAGGCTCACTCAGTGGGCCATAAATCTGCAGTCTGGGCCAAAGTTGCGGATATGCGAAATGGCAACGGCAACAGCAACCATTTGTCTAATTTTAATGGGCATGCTAATAGAGCCATTGGCTGGTCGAGCGTCTGCCACTGGGCTGGTCAGCCAACACCTGGCCCCAACTGGCCAACAGGCGAACAGGCCTACTGGCCAATGGGCCAACAGGCAAATGAGCCAACAGACGGGTCGACTTTTAATTTATGTCCGACAAAAACTTTGTGGCTCATTAAATACCTCAAAACGTTAAATGACTTACGAGCCTGGCTAACTGACTGGCCAAAGGACGGTTTCTTTAACGAGATGTTGCAAACGATTGACTGCCGTCTGGAACGTGCCACAATCCCCTCTCTGAGAAACTCTCCCACTCCAACTGCGGTTGTCATTGCATTATCATTTGACCAATTGCCGTTACGTGCGGCATTATCGGTCTTCATGAATCGCAATCTCGGCAAGTTAAATCTTTGTTTGCGATATTGATGAACAGCAAGGGGAGAGACAGAGATACTGAATAACAGAGAGAGAGAGATAATAGGAAATGGCAGGAGCTTGGCTTTTTAGTAAGACATGACCTATATATAATAATATATTAAATTAATATTTATTAGCTTAATTGTAATTTGACTGCTACTCACAAATCCAACCACTATATCATATATAGAATGAAAACTTATGTGATTTCTTAAGATATCTCAACCAAACTCGCAGCTGAATTTGCAATTGCTCTATACACCTCTATACACCAAAATAAGGTAAGGGTATCAAATCTTCAATAATCAAATTGTAAAGGTTTTTTTGTAAATCATTCATTCAGTTTTCGTTTTGCTTTGGTTTTGCTTTTGTTTGGGTTCGCCTGTGAACTCATTATTCATCAATGATGCGAATCTGAAAAGTAGACAACGCATTTTGACAAAACTGCGACAAAACTGGCTCATTTGTTGCCTGCAATCATTTGAACTCGAATGCAGAAGGAAGTTTATGTGCCCCATGAACTGTTGTTGCACAGCTGCATAGTGTGTCAGTCCGACAATCAGACAGTCCGACATTCAGTCAGTCAGTCATTCAGTTAGCCAGTCAGCCAGTTAGCTGACCGGATATGGCCAATTCAATCATGGCAGCTAACCGCACATAAAAGGACAACCCGACTCGGTTGCCCATTGACCAACTTGCAACCCGGCAATACAATCCGACTAGCGCTAGTGCGTTCATAAATATTTATAAGAGTACTCGTCAGCTCGTACAGCGTAACGCCTGCCTCATAGCAGCAGCAACAACAAAAGCAACAAAAGCAACAACAACAACAACAACAAACGCAACTTCAACAAAAGGTACCACATATGCATTTGAATTCATTTATCACACCTGAGTGGGCTCAAATAAAATAGTGGTAATGGCATTTATTTAGACATATATACGAGTTGCATGATTGCAGTGGCCTGCAGTAGAGTGAAAGCGGAGTTGAAAGGGCTAAAGGAATAGCTCACATACAACCTCACTCACACACATACATGTGCACACAGACATGCACGCTTCCGGCAAATTTAATTTAAAACGCAAACCCAAAAATTCGTTGAACCTCAATCAGCGGCACCGCACTTCACACCCCTCGTCCCCATATCCCCTCTCATGCCATTGTTCGCCATCTAATTGTGTGTGTGCACATGTGTGAGTGTGTGTGTGCATTTTAGCCAGCCAAATGCCATTGTATGAGTGTGGCGGAAACTATGAAGCTGCTTTTGCTCTAGCATTGAACGTAATACAACCCAAAGCCAAAAACCTACACCGTAACCCACACACACACAAACATCCATAAGCACACACACACACGCACACATACACCACGAAAGAGTTGTTGCATGCCGTTTACCACCCACGTTGACCAACACTGACCCCGCCCGGTCAGTTAATGCAGCTGCTGCTGCTGCTGCTGCTTTTTACTGCTGATGGCAAAACAACAACAACAACGAGAGCAGCAAGCACAGACGCACCAACAACGACAACAACTACAACAGCGACAACATCAACAATAACAACAACTGCAAAGTTTTGTTTTTATTAGTTCTTTTTTCTTTGGGGCTGCTACGTTTGCGTTTGCCGCTGATTGTTGTGTTGTAAATTGCATTTGCGGTCAACAAAGTGCATTTGCCAGTAAGCAACGACAACAACAACAATAACTACAAACGAATAAAATGTTGTCAGCCAGGCCTTTATCTTGTTGTTATTGTTCTTCTTGTTGTCTGTTTGATTGCGATTTTTCGTTGGTTTTTACATTTCATTTTCATTTTGCTCTTTGTTTCATTTAAATTGCCATTAAGTGCGGCTTTGTAGCAACTTCTGTAGCGGCGTATCTGTGTGTGTGTGTGTGTGTATATGTATGGGTGTCCATTTTAACAACCACAGCATTAGGGTTCATATTACCTTAACACACACACACGACACATACAGAGAGACTTCTCACATTTCCGGCTCTCTCACTTTCCATCTGTCGCTGTGTCTGTATTTAGACATTTTTGTGCTCAATAATTTTCACCTTTTTTCCCAACTTTTTCCAACCATGCACTAAATATTCAACAGTTTTCATTCTTTTCCATTCCACTCTATCCCATTCTATGCTTCGCTTTTCCACTCTCTCTGGTTGCTCACTTTTTGCACTACTTTTTTTGTATTTTGTTTTGTTTTTTTGTCAGGGCAGCAACTCTGGGTTTGTTTTTAATTAAAACAACAATGTGCCATCCCTTTTACTTACTCCGTTCTCACCTCTCTTTCTCCCGCCTGGCTGCAGTTAGTCTGATCGTCTCACACATATACAGATACAGTCACACACGCACACACACACACGCACACAGAGTATTATTGTATTGCCTGGGCTGGTCGAATTGTTGTTGTGTTTTACTTTTTCCACTGCGCTTACAATTTCATTTCGTTCGTTTTGTGCTCTGCAACTGACTGTAGTCCCCCCCTCCATAACCTTCTCTCCCCGCCCTCTTTGGACTTTTCGTTTTGTTCCTGGTTGTGTTTTGTGTGAAAAGCGATAAGTGAAATATGCTTTTCAGTTTTCAATTTAGCCGTTCAATGCAATTCCAATTGGATATTGCCAATGGCTAGCACACCACCTCCTCCCACCTCCCACCTCCCACCTCCCACCTCCATCATTCTTCATACCTTACCCCACACAGAGTCGGGAATCAGGAACCAGTTGCCTGACCATTCAACATGCCACAGTCAGGTCAAAAGTTTAGTTGTCGGTGGCATAATAATAGTCTCTTTGGATACAAATAGAAATCATGACCTATTGTATAATTTGTATGCACAAAAATGCAGGCATCACGTTTCAAATGCCTCTGCCAGTAAAGTCTATCATTAAAGTATTCGCACAGGGGACACAAATGTTTACATACGACTATGAATCTGCATACGAGTATGTAACCCATTATGGAGGTCCAGTTCGGTGAACTTGACACAAGTTCTCCTTCTTTTAACCCCTGGGGAGCCAATTTGGAATGCGTCTCACGTCGTCGTCGTCGTCGTCGTCGTCGCGCGGACACCTCACGGCCACTTGACACTCTTTGTGCACTCTTTGTGTCCCGCCCACCTGCCAGTCCAATATTTCTAATGCCTTTGACTTTGCCACCGCCACGAGAATGAGGTGGCAAGTGGGCGGGAAACAAACATTTGCCAGGTCAACAAAGTCGACTCGCGACTAAATTCAACTGACGCACAGTGTGACCAAATGGAAATGCAATGCTTATCTAATCAATATATTTATAAAGTCAAAAAGATAACGAATTTAGCTAAGTAATTATCGTTTAATTATTAGTATTTATTTGACGTCAAGTAAAAGCAATCGACAAAAAATTATCAAAAAACTAAAATAATATTACAAACTAAGATTTTTAAAATAACACCTTAAAGTATATATCAAATTAAAAACTGAACGAAAAAATAGGTCTGGGGATTAGAAAAAAGAATAACATCTTAATTGCAGTTCTTTATTTAAGTCTGCATGACAATTGGTAATTTACCAAAACAGACCTGGACGGGATGCACCTGACTTTGCCCTGACCCATTGCTGACCCACCCATTCGCCTAGATCATTAATTGCGAATGCCTTGGTGCTGGCAACACACACATTATAGGAGACGATATCCAGATCTTTCTTAAGGTTCTCATCGCAGATCTTATGGCCAAGCTCCAAAGAGCCTAAAATTTTATTACCCACTTCCGGAGCCTCTGCCGGCAGAATTTTTTCAAAAGCCAATTTCCAAGTCTGCAAAGTATTTTGGGAATTTTTCAGGACCTCCTCAACTGTGCTGTTTTGAGCGAGTGAATTTAGCTCGCCCAGCGATGCCATGGCCATGCCCTTTTGGGCGGCAACGCACTTATTATAAATGACGATCTGCAGATCATTCTTAAGGTTCTCATCGCAGAACTTTAAGCCTAGCTCCAAAGAAGCTACAATTTCATTGCCCAACTCGCGAGCCTCCGTATTGGCCGGCTGGTTTTCCTCAAGAGCCAATTTCACAGACTGCAAAGCATTTTGCGAATTTTGCAGGGCCAATTCAACTGTGTTGTTTTGAGCGTATGTCTGCAGCTGCTGCAAGAGGTAATTGTCAGGTAGAAATTTAGAATCAATTCGTTGCTATTTAAAAATAATTATTCTCACCGGGCAGATCACCAGAGATAGCACAAGCATCGTTGTAGACAACATTTTATAACCAAGTTCTGTAAGTAACTGTGTGGACCAATTTTAAAATGCTTGGATCTAGTATCTTGTTACTGTTATCTTATGTCTTATCAGTAGAATTATGAACATGTAAAACAATATTGTAATGCTGATTATCAAGTCGCAGTTAAGGCGCTTTGTGGGAAACGGAAATAATACAGGTGGCAATTTACGACCAGCTACCAGCCAAGGCAAATATGAAAGGCTCAGGTCAGAAAGGTAAACAGTGACTACCGAAAATATACGAGCGGATGTGAGTCAATGTACGATTGCTGCTAGTTACTAACTACTACTTACAAAATTATTCAAAGTATTTCCACTTCCAATTTTTTCTTTTTTGACTCAATTAAATTGAGATTGACCCACTGTGCTCACGACGGAGTAGCTGGTTCAGTAGAGAGTAGAGCTTGTGAGGAGAACAGCAACAGGCGGAGAAGTGCATAACACACACAGAGACAGACGGAGACACGTACTGCATTTCAGCTGCCACAACGAGAGTCATTGAAAATAGACTGAGCAATTTGGTGCGCAAATAATGGGAGCAAAAGAACTAAAGAGGTCACAGGCTAGTTGATAAGGTAGGTCGAGTTGGAGTCTTGTCGCACCTGCCTCATTTGTGTTAGTTTGAAAAAGGTGGCAAAATTTATGATAAGATGCCCCAATACAATTAGACGACTGAGTAGGCATTAAATAAATTTCAAATGGAACAAAATATTATTATAATTTACATTTACAAATATTATTTATTAGTCCAAAAAAGACATAAATATATAATTTATTAAATTTTCTGTATAAATAATAATGACGTTCAAAAAACTTCTCTTTGTTTGCATGGGTGAGTAAATAACGATGGATCTCGATTGGGAATTTTACCAAAATTGAAGCTGTCTATCCAGGCAATTCGTGCAATTCCCCGATGGCGGAGACGATCATGCAGAATCTGATGGTGAAGACTAGTCTCTACTGGGAGATCGACAGCGCAGCTCTGCGTACTTGGAATATTGGAAGGAAGCCGCACAAGCGATGCCTGCGAGTCCTTCGAGAGCATGGACTGCGAACAGATCACTTTTGCCGGCTGGTAAGGGAAACTAAATAAAACTAAATATACTTAGATCTTAAGGGTCATACTACTTTATTCCCGCAGTTGACAGTTAACGACTTTAGCTACTTTGACTATATCATCGCCATGAATGAGCATGTGCACAAGGAGTTGATGCTCTGGGCGCAGGTGAATCATGTTCAAAATATCTCGCAAGTCGTTATGCTTGGATCATATGGGAAAAGTGGAAGACCTGTCTCGGTTATCGATCTATCGCCAGTAAGTTCTTAAATTAATTAAAGCAAACAGGTAGATTAGTACCATATCTTTTAGGTACGCAAGTTGAAAGCCTTTCGATCTGCCTATTATCAGTTCAAGGAATTCTGCAAGCAATTTATACTCAGCCAACAGGTGAAAATTGTGCGCTATGATTTGCCCAGCACAGATGAGGAGGATGAGCGGGAATTTGCCGCGTTGAACCTTTCGAGATCTCTGGAGTCCAGCCAAAGTATGGACAACTTAAGCGTAGATCTCGCCAAGCAATATCCCTCGCAGAGCTCTCAGACGACATCGTTAATCAGTTACCATAAGAAGAAACTATGTGAGAATTGCGGTCAAAAATTCCTAGCCACCCTCTAATCAACCACAAGTGTGACAAAATGTGCGATTCTACAGCCTAATAACCTTGCATTAGACATTAACAATAAATTCAATAATGACTTTGATCTGACAGGTAGTCAGTACATTCTTACCTATCAACTTTATGTATTATCGATCTATTATAATTGGCTTTAAAAGTGGCCTATAAAAGTCTTGATTCTTTGTCAACCAGCTCTGTTGGTGCGGGATTCTTGAATGTGTGACGACAAATCGAAACGGAGGTAGCTGAGCATGGTGGCCAGTTTGTTGCCAGAGACGTTTGCCATCGCCAAGTCCGGCTCTGGACTTGGTCCTCGGTTCGAGGCGCAATCAGGCAGTAATGGCTCCGTGCTGGACAATGTGAGTTGGCCTTAAGCCAGGATACATTGACCTTATACTCTTGATCCATTTACAGGTGCTGCCGGACATGGCGCACCTTGTCAATCCCTATTGGAGTCGCTTTTCGCCCATGGATCCAACAATGAGTAACATTCTGGGATTGTTCACACTGTGTATTCTGATCATCTCGTGCTGCGGCAATGGCGTCGTTGTCTACATCTTTGGAGGCACCAAATCGCTGCGTACACCTGCCAATCTGCTGGTCCTGAATCTGGCCTTCTCCGACTTCTGCATGATGGCCTCGCAGTCACCCATCATGCTGGTCAACTTCTACTATCAGACATGGATCCTGGGTCCATTGTGGTGCGATATTTATGCCGTGTGTGGCTCGATGTTTGGCTGTGTTTCCATTTGGTCCATGTGCATGATCGCTTTCGATCGGTATAATGTTATTGTCAAGGGCATCAATGGGACGCCGATGACAATTAAGCTGGCCATCATGAAGATTCTCTTCATCTGGCTGATGGCAACGTTCTGGACAATCATGCCGCTGATCGGCTGGAGCAGCTATGTGCCCGAAGGCAATCTGACCGCCTGCAGCATTGACTACATGACCAGGCAATGGAATCCACGATCCTATCTCATTACTTATTCAATATTTGTCTATTACGTGCCTCTCTTTCTGATCTGTTACTCATACTGGTTCATTATAGCGGTAGGTTACTCCTCGTCACTTTCTCTCTCCGTTTCTAAAAACTCTTTACTCTTAATCACAGGCCGTTGCTGCCCATGAGAAGGCGATGCGGGAGCAGGCCAAGAAGATGAATGTCAAGTCCCTGCGCAGCTCCGAGGACTGTGACAAAAGTGCCGAGGGCAAGCTAGCCAAGGTTGAAGTATATTATTTATTTATGTGCCCAACATTTGCGTAACGTTGCTAACTCAGGTGGCCCTGACGACAATTTCGCTTTGGTTTATGGCCTGGACTCCGTACCTCGTCATCTGCTACTTTGGTTTATTCAAGATCGAGGGTCTGACGCCCCTGACCACCATTTGGGGTGCCACATTCGCCAAGACGAGTGCCGTCTACAATCCCATTGTCTACGGTATAAGGCAGGTGTCCAGCTAACACACCCAATTACTTTAACTAAAGTTTCTCTTTCTTTCTAACCTTCAGTCATCCCAAGTATCGTCTGGTGCTCAAGGAAAAGGTACTTTTAATTGCCTTCCCAGTCTTTATTTGCAAATTATCTCTGTTTCCTCCCATCCAAAGTGTCCCATATGTGTTTGTGGCAACACGGACGATCCCAAACCAGACGCGCCCCCTTCGGACACGGAGACCACCTCAGAGGCGGAATCCAAGGCCTAAGTAAAGGAACTTCTTTGTGCTATTGCCTAGAAAAAGGCACAAAAATCAAGGATAAAAAAATACATAATAATTATGCAACTATCAACAAATGATACAAAAATGTAAAAAATACGTAAATAGATGATGCTTATTTAAAATGCAAAAATCCAATTGACTTTTATATTTTGAGAACGCTTACCATCTAAAATAAACAAATGAAAATTTTAGCAATTGTACAAGTGAATGGAAAGTGTACCAGATGTTGTACAATTGTACCGTACCGTCTGTGAGGATTACAGAATGTTCAATAAATATTATAGAGCATACTTTTAGGATGGTCGAGAAATGATTTAAGTATTCTGCGGTTTAAAGTATGCTACAAAAATAATATTGTGAATTCGATGCATATAAGATACATATGTAGATAGATATTGTAGTCAAGAAAAATAGTCACATGATGTTGAGTGCATTGATCCTAACTTAAGACCTTCAAGTCAGGGTTATTCCATCCTTTTTTTGGAATATAAATTTCCACGACGCTAATGTCGCTATTTGCTTTGACTGTTCCATTTCGCTTCTAATGACGATAATTACTCAGCAGCATTTGCCTCACGACTCCCCCTCAACTCATCCCGCACATTTGTTGTAATGAGCACCATTCATACAAGGATAGACACACTCACACACACACACACACACACACGACTGTCTAATTAGAATACAACAAAGCTGAATTTTAGTCCCGTCAGCAATTTGGCCAAAACTTGAGCAAATGCTGACTCTGACAACGCCACTCGACTCGATGGCTTTATCAAGCAAATCCATCATCATTATCATCTTAGACAATGTGCCAACTAAGGCAACAGCTGTGCAATCTCCAAGTAAGAGGAATTACATCTCAATTGAAGTTCTTTATTTAAATCTGTATCACAATTCTACAAATTACCAGAACAGACCTGGACGGGATGCACCTGACTTGGCCCATTGCTGACCCGCCAATTCGCCCAGCGATGCCATGGCCATGCCCTTGTTGTGGGCAACACACGCATTATATGAGGCGATCTGCAGATCTTTCTTAAGGTTCGCATCGCAGATCTTAAGGCCTATCTCCAAAGAGGACAATATTTCATTAGCCATCTCACGAGTCTCTGCATTGGCTGGCATTTTTTCCTCAAGAGCCAATTTCACAGACTGCAAAGCATTTTGCGAATTTTGCAGGGCCAATTCAACTGTGTTGTTTTGAGCGTATGTCTGCAGCTGCTGCAAGAGGTAATTGTCAGGTAGAAATTTAGAATTAATTCGTTGCTATTGAAAAGTAATTATTCTCACCGGGCAGTTCACCAGAAAAAGCACAAGCAGCGTTGTAGACAACATTTTCTAGCCACGTTCTGTAAGTAACTGTGTGGACCAACTTTTAAATGAATCCACGTTGTATCAAGCATCTAGTATCTAGTAACCGTGTATCTTATATCTTATCTGCAGCATTAAGAAAATGTAAAACAATATTGTAAAGCAGATTATAAAGTCGAGTCTAACATTGAATGCGGCTGCTTTGTAAACAGCTCTAACCCAATTAAATTTTTATAACACCTTTGCATAAGCAAGTGAAGCGCTTTGTGGGTAACGGAAATAATACAGGTGGCAATTTACGACCAGCTACCAGCCAAGGCAAATATGACAGGCTCGATATCAGGTGAGAAATGTAAACAGTGGCTACCGAAAATATACGAGCGGATGTGAGTCAACGTATGATTGCTGCTGGTCAGTCAGTACTTTCAACAATCCATTTCTCTTCATTTTAACTCACTTTTTACAAGTATACCCCTCCCTCTTCAACCCTCTTTTCGACCCTCTTCACGCAGGCCCAACTCGGCGAAGCCGCAAAAAATGGTTGCCTGCTTTTAGGGGCGCAACTTTTGCATACAAATCCGCAAACCCGAAACAAATTTACATACATGCGCTTATGGAGTACGCATCCATAGCTTCCATCCTCCCCCTCCTCACTCCCCCTGCCTACCGCGTTTTTTTGTTTTTCTAACCAATTTTAGCATATATTTGGCAGAAGAAGGTTGTTCAAATGCGGCCGGGTTTTATTTTGTCCACTTTTTGTGAAATGTTCGCAATGGCTCAACTTTTGCATTAGCCCAAAGAAGGGGAAGGGGGTGGCGTGGGGATTGGGTATGGCATGGTATGCCGGAAATGGGCGACAGTTGGGCGTGGCTGGTATTGCCACAGAGAACTTAACAAAGTTCCACCATACACAGACAGACACATTTGTTGTAATGACAATAACAAAAACAGAACACAAGTTTCAATCTTGGGGCAAATATTTCAATTAAGTGACAAAACTTTGCACTCGCTTGATCCTTGTAATTCGCCTTGTCATCGTTGTGTATGTATGTGTGTGTATATGTGTATGTGAAACAAGCACTCCATTGACGTGGCCAGCGGCTGTTTCAAAATTTACATTTAATTACATATTTGAATTTGAATTTGAATGTGCTTTGCCGCATTTGGGCCGGCAACGAGGCGTATGCGTCATTTGGCTCAATCTTGCTGCCTTTCTTGGCCCTGCTCGCCTGGTCATTTGCCGCAAATCTTTGGCTCGTTAAGCCAAACAATTTAATTCTCCTAATGCCAAAAGGCACCCAAAATTCATGCACAAAACGACGTGACATCAAATCAAATTGGGCAATACGAGCAAAGGACAACTATTAAAAGGACATGGATTTCGAACAGCCTTTTTGGACAATGATAATTGAAACTGCATCGGCTGGCCCCGCACATAAATCAACATTATCGTTCCTAAAGCCACTCAATGGTCCACTTTTGGTTGGCATGCGTTCGAAATCATGCAGTGGAAACATTTTAGCCAGGACATGGCCAAGCCAAAATTGATGAATGCATAAAAGGGGCTGTCAACAGCGGCGTGGCCAACAATTTGCACAATGTGCCCCTCAAAAGGGCAGAATAAAGTGAATTGTAGGGAGGGACGGGGTAGTCGAAATGCCGCAAAGGCGAACAAATAAAGTGAAGGAATTCAAATATTTGGCTAAAATACGTCAAGTTGTTAGCTTGGCCTTCTCGAGGCTAACGGACACTGAACTGCTCGAAAGTGAGCGACATTAGCACCCCAAAAAAAAAGAGGGGAGCAAAGTAGGAAAAAAATTTGACCTAAGCTGGGTGACTTTCGTAATAGGTGCCAAATTTAATAAAGTGCAGATATGCTAAACACTTCAGCGAAGCAGTAGCCACATCAAACAGAGCATGTCCTGTCATAGGTCAAGGATATTGCTTGAAATTTGAAGATACTCGAACTTAAAGTTTTGGTTTGCTTTTCAACGTTTATTACATTATATCGAATCTATGCTGGTGTATTGGGCTTAGTTATGCATTTTTACAGGGTATACAAATTGAAAATTTTAAAAATTTTGGCCGTTTTTAGGCTTTGCTAGGAGCTGCTGTGGTGGATGCCGCCAGACGTGCCTGCCACTCGTCATCGATGGCCTTCAGCTCGTTCTTGGCCAGAGTCAGAGTGGGCTTGACACAACGGATTTGCAGCCACGGTAAAATGGCCGTATCGCAGTTGGCGAATCCAAGTTGGGCATTGTCCAGCGTATTCTGCACACGCGTGGCTAAATCAGCTGGGAAATCGGGCTGGGCGAGCAGACGCTCAGCTTCCCTCTGCAGCACGACGGACTGGAAGAAGACGGAGATGGAGAAGCCACCAAAACCAGGAGCTGCTGGGGCAGCTGGAGCACCTGGAGCAGCTGGAGCTGCAGCACCACCGACTGCTGGTCCTGCTCCGGCAGCTGCTCCGCCGAAGAGTCCATTCAAATAGGGATTATATGCTTGAGCGAATGGATTGGCAGCCGCATAAGGATTAAAGGGTTGAGCCTGAAAATAGTTGTCAGTTAATTAAATGCCATGATGATCAGACAACTGATTTTTTTACCTGGGCATTAACAGCGACGATGGCAGCGAGCAAAACAATTGCGAATTTCATCTTAAGGCGATTCGATTTCGTTTTCTTCTGAGTAAAGCTCAGTCGTGATAGTTTCAGAGAGACTAATATCTGGCTAGACATTGGAGGGGGTTTATATACACATTAGACGACTAAATTTGCCATCGTTATCAGCATCCCACCTCGCTCCGACAAGTAAACTAGCTATTGAACTGATTTACATGCCCACTATTTGTTTATCAAATGTATTGTAGTAGTGTAATCTCCTCTAACAGTTATCTTTAAAGATAAAATCAGACAATTTGCAAAAGCTGCCGATTCACCCAAAGACGTCAGGAATGTGGTGAGCTAATAGGGGTCAATGTTAACATTGAAACAAATTTTTAGCTTACAGAACTTAATTAATATTTTCAAATTACTGGCTCAAATTCAAATTTTACCTTTATGTAAACCATTTGAAATAAGTTGACAGCTCTGTGCGGTGATTGACAACCTTGCTATGTTAATCTGCCATGTTAAAGTTTGCCCGCTTCAGCTTTCTTTTAAACTTAAAAGATTGTTTACAATTTAAAATACAACACAACTTAAGAGTAAGTGCAACAAAATAAATATGATTCATAAACAATCTTCACATCGCTGAACTGTAAATATTTTGAACTACAGATAATTAATTAAAAAATATTCCGTAAACACTGCCCTATTTGTAGAGCTCATTATAAAAATATATTATTTGCCCACAGTAAGTAACAGCTTAGCAAATATTACTGAAGCTATCATTAATAAATTATTGTTACTGTTTGTTGATATCTCAACTCAAATGGAAATGTTAATAAACATTTGAGCTGTATGTTATACTCAAATGGCACTGTAAGTAACAGATATGAAACATGTTAACGCAAGTTGTGCAATAGCACAAGTTTTCGATATCGTAACAGAACGATAACATTATGTCTTTTAACATCACTAAAATTTTTGTACACAGCCAAATATCGATTTAGTTTGGAAAAGGAAAAACGACCCCCGCGTCCAACACACCAGCCCCAAGGCAGAGGGAGAAATAGTAGTAGTAACGACAGTCCTTCAAACATTACGCAGCCATTCGTCGGGGAAAACTCCAAGGTTCTGCATATATATATATATATATATAAAAAAAAAGAGAAGTGTCAACGCTGCTTGAGAAGATACAACATCAGAACGTGCAGCGCAAACGAAACGAGTGAAAGTGCGAAATTGAAATTGAAATCAAAATTCTATGCGACTGGCGTTAGCCACAATTTCTTCCAGTATTATCCACAGCCTCAATCAGTGTCAGCCCTAGCAGCACCCAGCAGCGGACGTATCCACCCCCAACCGACAAGTGCACGCCGCGTAAGTCGTTCAAACGTTAAAAATAGAAATACATATGCATATCGTATAATTTAAGCAAATAAATCAATCAAAAGAAATCAAATATATTTTACACTATTGATAGCCAATCAGTGGGTCACCAATTAAGCTGAAGCATCAATTGGCAAGTTAACTAACTCCACTAAACCCGTTCACAGCAACCGCGTCGTTGACATCAAACCACTGAGAGCGCCACTTGTCGCAGCAGCACCACCATTAACAGCAAAAGCATTAAAAGCAACGCGATGGCTTTCGCCGGACTGAAGAAACAGATCAACAAAGCTAATCAATATGTGACGGAGAAAATGGGCGGTGCGGAGGGCACCAAGCTGGATTTGGATTTTATGGATATGGAGCGAAAGACGGACGTGACCGTGGAGCTGGTGGAAGAGTTGCAATTGAAGACGAAGGAGTTTCTGCAACCAAATCCGACGGCGCGGGCTAAGATGGCAGCCGTCAAGGGCATCTCGAAGCTATCGGGACAGGCCAAATCGAATACGTATCCACAGCCCGAGGGCCTGCTGGCTGAGTGTATGTTGACTTATGGTAAGAAGCTCGGCGAGGACAACAGCGTGTTCGCGCAGGCGCTCGTCGAGTTTGGCGAAGCGCTGAAACAAATGGCCGACGTCAAGTATTCGCTGGACGACAACATCAAGCAGAACTTTTTGGAGCCCCTGCATCATATGCAGACCAAAGACCTCAAGGAGGTCATGCACCATCGAAAGAAGCTGCAGGGCCGGCGTCTCGACTTTGACTGTAAGCGTCGCCGGCAGGCCAAAGATGATGAAATTCGTGGTGCTGAGGATAAGTTTGCCGAATCATTGCAATTGGCACAGATAGGCATGTTCAATCTATTGGAGAACGATACTGAACATGTCTCACAGTTGGTGACTTTTGCTGAAGCACTTTACGATTTTCACTCTCAATGCGCCGACGTGCTGCGTGGCCTGCAGGAGACGCTGCAAGAGAAGCGTGCCGAGGCAGAGAGCCGGCCACGCAATGAGTTTGTGCCCAAGACGCTGCTCGATCTGAACTTGGACGGCGGTGGCGGCGGCCTCATTGATGACGGCACGCCGTCCCACATTAGCTCGAGCGCCTCGCCGTTGCCCTCGCCGATGCGCTCGCCAGCCAAGTCAATGGCCGTCACGCCGCAGCGCCAGCAGCAACCCTGTTGCCAAGCACTCTACGACTTTGACCCAGAGAATCCCGGCGAGCTTGGCTTCAAAGAGAACGACATTATAACACTACTCAATCGCGTCGATGACAATTGGTATGAGGGTGCCGTTAATGGTCGAACCGGCTACTTCCCGCAGTCCTATGTACAGGTGCAGGTTCCACTGCCCAATGCCAACTAAATGAGTAAATGAAGAGCATGAATTATAATTAAATTGAATGTTGGTTTCGTCGTCATCGGCGACCAGTTTGGCAGCACATGCATACATATGTAGTAGTTGATTAAATGCGGATTAATACGATTATAGTTACGGTTACGGCTTAGCTAGCACAGCACATTCATTCGTGGCCATAAAAAAGCAAATGCAACATACAAGAAGCAGCTAACAACAAATAGCAAACAAGCAAGCAAGCGATAAGCGTTAAGTAACGAAGTATAAAGCGAAATTTTACCAGTTGGCAAAACAATAACTAATAAATTAATAACAATTAAATTAAAGTATGTAATTATGTACTACTACTAACTAAATTTACAAATTGTTAAAATGCCGAATAGAAGATTTTCCATGCGTTTTCTGTATGTCTGCAACTGTTCGTTCCACTTTTGAATTCAATTTTTATTAATGCTAAATCAACAAAAAAAAGCTGTTTCGATTCAGATATGCAAAATGTATTTATTAACACAAACTTTTGGCAGAATGTCAACTCAATATATTAATTAGATAGATATACATACATACATATAATACATGCATACATATGTTGCGATTTTTCTGCTTTCTCATAAATTGATTGTTGTAATTTCAAGTTAATTTCCATTGCGCTCTCTATGCTAAAGGCTATCTACCTACCCAACATCATATACCTTCTAGTATACCTATACCTATTATTATTATTGTAAAGCTATTCTAAAAACTGATATTTGTGCAAAAACAATACTCCTTACACTCTATCCCCAAAAAAGGCATACAAAAGATGAAGGAGATAACGATTAAAATCTGTCTTAATGTTTGTTGTAAAATTTAAAAAATAATTCTAATTCAAGGATAGACAAAACTAAATTTGTATCCTACTTTTTTGCTCCTTTTTATGTGTGTTGTTTTTTTGTTATTTATATACATAACTATTATATAAATCAAATATATATACACATATATATATATATTATATATAAATATAGATATATATTTATTAAGCATATTATCTACATGTATATTTATTATTATGTATTTATTATAACATATACTGAACAGCAAATAATAATAATAATAATGTATTAACAGCAAAGTAATGAACAACGTAACGGAATCCTCCTAAGCAAAACCATAATATAACTAGTTAAAATTTGAAAATACGAGTAATTACTGATATTAAAAACGTTGATAATAACTATGTGTAAACAAAACCAGTCAAGTCAGTCGAAGCGAAGCATAGCAAACAAATTACTAACCAAAAGCAAATGAGTTTACTAACAGTAAATGTCTAGAAGAATACCTATGTAACTGTATCTCTGCAACTCTGCAGAATCAGATGAGTCAAGCCCCATTACCAGGCGATATATACAAAAATGTATGTACTATTTTATGTATACATAAGAGCAAGAGTATACACAATTATATATTTACTGATAATAAATTAGTTAATGAGCAACAAAGTTGAAATTTACGATCGCTAAAATAAAACATTCGCCGCGACACTTGCCAAACATTTCCAGAGAGAGAAATTTTGGTCTCATCGCCGGAGGCATTGATGATGCTGGCAAAAGTAAAACAATAATAATTGTAATTATGCATTTGTGTGGTGGATATAAAGTAAAATTAAAATATATATATACGTACAAGTACATACCCTACATAACTTACAAATAATACAACAAATTATATAAGAATAACGCTAAAAAAAAAAACTGATGCCCTAATTTATGCAAAAACCAAAATTAAATACATTTAATTTTTAATGTGTCTTTCGTTCAAAATCATAAAAAGAAAGGAAAAACCCAATTTGCGTTTTGTTATTTGCATGTTGACCTTAAAGCAGATTTCAACCATGGCAACCAATTCACACCCCCCAGCCTCTCTTCCGGTTGGCCTTGGCCCAGCCCCGAGTTCTCTGCATGTTGCGTAACATTGATTTGGATGCTGCACGTTGCCGGCGGCTTTCGTAGGGATGGGACACGACAGAGCGACGTCGTCGGCGTCCCCAACATAGTAAAAGGAGCATTTAAATTTTCGATTTTACACAGAATCACAATGGGCAGACGAAGAGGCAGAATCTTTACCCCCTCGTACACTCCCGCCGAACAAAAACGATGGCCCAGTTGGCATGACATTGAAACGTGACGCAACACCCCCTTCGCATATCATCATCCGCTGAGGTCATGCCGTCATTGCAGAGGATTCCGAACAGCGAGTCTCAAGTGGGGGGCAGTCCATAACTTCACAAGGATGAAAGGATTTCTAAAAATAATTGTGAGTGACGGAAAAACGTGATTTCTATGACATAAAGTGACGTCACTATGGCAGTTATTACAGATGTGATGAATGATATATGTAATAATGATATATTAGATGAAATGACTATGTTATAATATTATATTGTAAGTCCAAACTATTTAATATCGAATTGTAAAAATCGAAAAAGTGGAAAAAAATTAAATTAAATTCTAATTAAATCCATTTATATCATTTTTTTTATCGGGTCTGGATGATATCATAATATGTGGCTTATCAATTTGTGGATTGTCCCGTTGCGACGCAATGACTAATATAAAGAAAAGGCAGTTGGGCTTATCAGCATTTGAAGTTGATTTTTATTCGACTTGCGATTAGGAAAAGGTATAAAAATGAGTATCTAATCGTGTAGTACATTACAATACTTGATTTTATTGGCAGCATGCCAAGATAGGATATAGATAGATAGGTGAACTTACACCTATACGAGTACATACTCCTCGTACTGTGTAAGCACCCTGCGTTTGGGCCTTTGCAGTGCCTCGTGTCCCAATGTCAGACATACAGGATCCGTCTTGTATACTCCCTGGGCCTGTAGAACAGCGTGGGGTGCACAACGCCAGGGATCTTCGGTCTCTACCTGCCACTTGTAGAGCTTTTGCTGCAGCTGCTTCAATATGGAACTATACTTCGGCTTGTCCACAAGATTTATCCGCTCCAAAGCATCCGCCTTGATGTCATATAGCTCCCACTCGGGTCGCTGGTAATATTGAAGCAGTGTGCGATACCAGGGCAGGGGCTGCTTGTTGATGGTAGCATTAAGGATCTGCTGGAACGTGGGGGAGGTGTAGAAATCTTGATCTATGGGAAAGTCTGCCCAGTAGTTTAGATTATGGATGAGTTTATAGCGCCTGTTGCGCACCATGCGCATCGGATATGCCATGGTCACCTCATGGTAGCTCTGGCTACCGAACACCGAGTCGGTCTCCCGAGGCTCTGGCTCCTTTTGCAACACGGGCAGCAGAGATTGCCCGCTGAAGCGAGTTCCATTCGGTGGGGGCAGCTGTAGCGCGTCCAGAACGCTGGGATAAATGTCGAGCAGGCTCACCATGGCGGCGCTTGTTTCATGACGACGGTCATCGGGCTGCGGGGAGCTGACAATGAGCGGCGAACGAATGCCGTGCTCATAGAGATTGGTGCGACCACCTGGGAAGGGTGGTCCGTTGTCAGAGGTGTAAATGACCAGAGTCTC
The DNA here is from genome assembly GCA_035043635.1 of Drosophila rellima. Taxonomy (NCBI): domain Eukaryota; kingdom Metazoa; phylum Arthropoda; class Insecta; order Diptera; family Drosophilidae; genus Drosophila; species Drosophila rellima. The sequence continues at coordinate 6,075,394 of JAWNMV010000811.1, read as the reverse complement.
CTCGGCCAGACCGGATGCCTGCAGTTCGCGCAACATCAAACCGACTCCCTGATCCAATCGAGAGATGGTCATGTACTGGGCAGACAGTTCTTGCCGCACCACGTCCGTGTCTGGCAGCCAGGCGGGCACCTCCAAGTTGCGCCAGTCGTAGTAAATGGGCTTCCAGTCCGGTATTGTACCCATGCCCTCCTCCCCGCTGCCCCAGCGCTCGCAGAATTCACCGTACTGCGGAGTAATGTGACCACAACGATGAGGATCATGGAATCCCACCATCAAAAAGAACGGTCTCGCCTCTCGCTTGGCCTGGGATAGGAAATCGCGGGCGTACTCCTTCATCCTGGTGATATTGCGTCCAATCTGGTTGATCGAATGTTGCTCCTCCGTCTGCTCAAAGTCAAACCGAAAGTTTGGGGCGGGGCCAACATGTTTCTTGCCAATAATTCCGCTGAAAACGCGTCCATTGCTCTGCTCCCGCAGCACATTGGGCAGTGAGCTCACGCCTGGCAAGACATTGAAGTTATGCACTCCCTGATGGAGTCCATACATTCCATTCGAGTGACTCGCCTGCCCCGTCAGCAATTGAGCTCGACTCGGACTGCAGCTGCTCACCGAGGTGAATGCGTTGTTGAACAGCAATCCCTTGCGTGCCAACGCATCCAAATTGGGTGTCTGGCAGTATTTGTTCAGATAGGCGCCCATCTCGAAGCCAGCGTCATCGGCCAGGAGCAGCAGCACATTCTGCGGTGTCTTCGCACAGCAACCGCTGCCCAACAACGACAACAGCAACAACAATGGGGCAGGTAACAGCCAGACTTTCATTGCAACCACTTTTATTTCAACTCGGGCAAGAAATCAATCCGTCGACACAGTGCGCCTGAGTCCAACTGATCCGCGTATACATCGACATTTGTATTGTACCCAGCTTATGGTCAGCAATTGTCTGCTCTCATCTTTCTCCCGGCTTGCTCATTCAATTCCAGTCGTTCCAATTCCAGTTTTAATCTAATTCACAGCAAGAGCTCGTCGATGCTCTCCAGCAACAAACGAGTACAATGCAAATATGTATATATTTGTAGATTGAAATGTATTTGTTTTAAATTCGATAAGTATGTGTGGACCTGTACATTCACTTGGAAACTGACTTTCTTCAAAGCGATTTGCCGGCTACAATTCACGCACTTTGATTTGCATTTCATTTGATTTTTATGTCAATCAAGTTTACTGTTGTTTTTTTAATTAATTTTTAGTTTCTTACCACTGTTGCCTGATAGAAATCTACTCGTCTCAATCTTTAATTAATCTATATAAACTTTTCACTTTTCGTATCACTTTAAAAAGTAGTATAATAATCCTGAAATCTTTCTGTTTTAATTATAATGTCGATTGTTGTTTACTTTTTTATTTTTCTTATTAAATAATATAATATAAGGTGAATTTTAAAAACTGCTTTATTTTTTGGGAAATAATTAAAAAATATAAAAAAAAAAATAAAATCGAATCTTGCAGGAATCTATTGTCTTGAAAAGCTTATCTTCTAAGTTCATTGACTTTATTCAGAATTTGAGAATACAGTTTTAACACTCGTACTGTAAATTATCTGAGCAAAAAGTTGTCGGTGCCTTTTCACATTTGAGTTTAAAAAATGGTGCGCAATTTCACTTAATTTCTGTAGTGCTATTTTCAAGCAATTTTGTATTTTGAAATTGGTGCATTATTCATATGTATTTATTAAGATAAATAAGCGAATAAGTTCGCTTTTGAAGTGTACATTATAAGCAAATGTAAGCTTAGCAACATGATGCGTTGCCAACTGTCTCTGGCAGCATGTTGACAGTTCACCAGCTGTGCGCCTCAACAATCAGCAGCTGTTGTAATACGTAGCAGTTGTTGCATCAGCCAAACCGGCATACAAAGTGAGCGACAAATAGAGCGAACAGACAGAGGAGAGAGCAACTCTCACGCATGCTGCATGCCAAATCTGTTTCGTTGTTGTTGTTGTTCTTGTATACGCACGCTATAAATTTTGAATAGGCATACCCGACTAAAAACTCTGAACCAAAATAACACGTTATCACTTTAGGTAAAACGCATGTTAAATATATTTAGATTGCTTTTTTACTTATCTAATTATATTGAGTAATATTGTTATCGTTTAATGTTCACTGATACCAACACATATGTACGGGGCGTGTAGATATATAAAATAAGATCATTTTTTAGATATGTACTTAGATAAACAGCGAACTATGGTATAGTTTGATTTATTTTTAAGACATTTTTTATCATTTTTGCAACTAAAGTATGATGCAAGCATTATTTATATAATATTATTTAAAGCATACACTTTAATTCTCTCCGCTGTCTAAGACCACATCCATATACATACATATGCAGGGGCTTATCAGGTCGTTGCAACTTGAATTTACTATACTATGTTTACTCGTATAATATTATTGCACTGGGCATCAAATAGAAATCTCTTGTGGGGGCACGGCAACAGCAGTCAGCTGAGAGCGGGAAAAAAGAGGCAAAGAGCGAGAGAGAGAAAGCGGGAACAAGGGGTAGAGCTTATGCTACAATTCAACGTCAGCAAATGATAATCGGCAGCAAATGTTGCCGGCGTCGACGTTGACGTCGACGACTGTCCAGTGACTGGTTGAGCAAAACGTATCCGTTAGTAACAAAAATTTGTCCGTCGTGAACAGAGCAACTTTGATATCGTACAGCAAAGTGAATCGTCAATTCCGAAAGCTTTAATAAAAACAACAACAAAAACAAAACTTCGTGAAAAGCTGTGCAAATTTGCGTTGAATTTGTGAAATAAACTCGAGAGTTTGATACACTGTGAATACCAATAAAAACATTGTCGAAGTTTACGGTCTTAATGGCATCGAAAGCTGAACAACGTTATAAAGATTTCTTATTCATAGAACAGTAATATTCTTCCTCGTTTGTGTATGTATCGAAAACAAGTGAAAAGTGTCAAGAAAAAGAAAGATAACATTTGCGAGAGACGCAATAAATCTATAAACTAATTATATTTACATAATTTAAATTGTATCTGAGATATAAGTTGTATCTAGATACAGAAAAGACAATACTTAAGCTAATTCATTGCTAAGAAATACATTCAAATAGACACACTGTCTTTATCGGCCAGTTGCCCCACTATTATGTTATCTGTCTCTTCTGTTGCCACAACAACAACAACTACAATAACAACAGCAACAACAAGTGGTCAGGTCGTCGTCGACAAAAGAAAGAATCACTTCAAGCGAAGCTTCAACGTCATGCAACATTCGCCTGCCGTTGTCTTCATGTGTGTGCAACATTCGCAGCAGCAGATTCCCATGCTAAACCATTTCATGTGTATGCGTATGCGTGGCTGGCATTATAATTCCTATTGCAACAATTGCCTATCGGTTAAGGGCACCGGCACTACGGGCACTAAGTCCACCAAAACTCTTTTAAAGCGCTCCAAGGGGTTGCGAAAGAAGCGTGACATTATTATTCGTGGCAACCTTTGTCGCTTTCGCTGCTTTCATTTTTGAATCTTCGGCCAAAACATAAATCATAACAAACCCCCACTTCGCATCACGGATCGAGCGTAAACAAACGAAAAGAAAATTTGCAACATCAACGGAACTTGCTGGCCACAAGCGGCAGCAACATGATGGGCGGTAAGTCTAAACCACTGCTGGCCATTGAAATTAGAATCAACGACCAGCCCATATTTACAATTACATACATACACAGAAACATGATTCGAAGTTCGCATTGATAGTGCGATAGACCGAACATTTTCCATGTTGCGCACTTCACCTTAAAACGTGTATACCCTGCAAGTTAAGCATATGATAAAAAAACAATTTGCTGTTTCCGATTTTTGAAGTGCTTTAAGTTCCCATAATGCATCTTACAATAATGTTAAATGCTTTAAATTTTTTGAAAATTTTACAAAAGTTGAGTATAAATAGTATTTTCATATACATATGTATGTATTTTAATCTTATATCATTACTTAAAATATTAAGTAAAACACACATAAAATCATTACAAGCAGACATGGTTGATTACAAATATAGTCATATTTATATTAGTTCTTATGTATGTACATACATTATAGAAAGACATAAGAACTATTACGTGAAAGTTGTTTTTCCTTGACGTGGCCCTTGGCACAGAAAAGTGCCTGATCATCATGGCTGGCAAATTCCCACACATAACGTTTTCAACAAGTTTGGCCATTGTTAACTTTTGCGGGCCAATATGAATACAGATCTCGTGCCAGTCTGTGATCAGTGCCAAAAAAAACCCCAAATTTCACAAACACAAACAAATACATATGTACATAGATAAATACATGTGTACATATGCTCATACATATGGCGCGCGCTATTTTTGTAGCAAATTTCCAAGAATTCTGCGCACCTTTTTAGTAATTAAATTGTATTTTTTTAGTAAAGCTCCCGCCCAATAGATCTCCCCATTTGAACCTACCCCTCTCTTAACCAAAGTACATACAAACATACAATTTACGAAAGTCACATGGCCGTCGAGCTTTTCGATTGTGTGATTTTTGCGTTGGCATCATGACTCATGATTTTTTTTTAAATTATCGCCATAACAAAGATTACAAACATACATGTATGCACATACAGACAACTTGTATTTGCACTTGTATTGTTAGTTCAAAGCTCTCCAGCTCTGAGAACTCTCACCGCAAGCTTTTATCTTTACACCGACAAGCACACATACAGCAAAGCCGCTGCTGAGTAATCATTGAAGCTTTTTTATTTAAGTGCTTTGCGACGAAACTTTTTAAAAAAGTTCAGATTTAAATGTAACGTATTCTTCAACTGGAGAAACCCAACGCTTATAATAACGAGTACATCGCCTCTGTTTCTTATATTTATGTATGAAAATTAATACATACGTACATAATACATAACATACGAATTTTACTTTGCTCACTTTGTAGTCTTAAAAGACAATTGTGCAGAAAGTTTTGAGTCAGATCAAAAAATTAATTTACTTACCCTTCGTACTGCAGACTATTTCTAAAATGTATGTTGTTATTCAATACAAATGCATGCATATGGATGTACATATGTACAAACATATACCGAGCCCCAAGAACCAAAATTATTCAAACCCAAACAAACGTTAAGATTTTAAAGAAAAAAAGTGGAAATAAGTTCAAAAGCACTTTTTCACCCTTAATATATCACCTGGAGTCGATTAAAAGAATAAATTTAAGTTTTCAAATTTTTGAAAATTTTCGAAAAATTTAAAGGGGTATCTATGTAAAATTCGTAAAATTTAAAAAAAAAATATTTTTTCTAAATCAATTAATTTTGATGCCAAATCAATATTTGTATAAAAAAAATGGTCAAAAAACATCCCTTTTGAAAATCGATCAAGATTTGACAAATCTATTCAAATTAAAAGAATGCCATGTACCATAACAGGAAACAAATCGAAATTTGGTCCAAAGGTACTTTTTATCCTAACTGTATCACCTCGAGTCATTAAAATTCCAATGCAATACGTTTGTATAAATTTATATATTGAAAATATATCTGTGTGCTGCGAACAAAATCAGAACTTGTCTAATTTTCTGATTGTTTTACGAAGAATACTGCATGAGCAAATGAACATATGTATGCACATATGAATGTACAAATGTAGATATTTATTTATTTACATTATTTTTCATACAAATTGCCGGCCGGCTAGAAGACCGGCCGTACAAACGTATCGAGGTCAGGGGAAAACACAGTGAGGTTACAAATCATTGTGCATATCCATTGTTCGTCATGTAGGGCAAGCGAAAATTGTGACGTCACTTGTGCGAGGTGAATTTAAAAACTGGATAAGTCGAATATTTAAACATCATATTGTACGATATGTATGATTGCAGTATATTTATTAATACAATTTATGTTTTGAATTGATTGAAAGGTTAATTTATAATGTGATCTTTAATATAAATTTGATCAGATGACGTGGTAGAAAATAATAAGATTCACACTTTGGAGAACCTCGTTGCTCGTTCACATGAACGAAAGCTCGCTTATGAGAGCTTTTGCTTTTGTGAGTGCTTGTATCTATGTAAAGCTTTCTCTCTCTTGCTCACACACACAAGCTCAACACATTATCTTGCTTTGGGAAACTGGTTTGCCGCTGAGCTTTTTGAATTTCACAACGAAACTAAATTCAAGTGTTCGCAAGTCCCACAGTCTTGTACACATTTTAGCTCGACAGCCACAAACGTCGCGTTTTGTATGTTCAATACGACGTGAATATCGCAATCAAGCAGTTGAGGTCTACTCATCGCTGCTTTAAGTGAATGTGAAAAGTGAAATAACACAAGTCAAGTGATACCATATAGCAAGAAGGCATAAATTTATAGCAAAGATTATAAAGTGTGTGCATCCAGAAACATTCGTATAACTGTTGTTGTTTTACGTGAAAGCAACAACTGCGCACTTTTTGTGTGAATTACTTAAAGTATATACTTTAAAGCAACGGCAACTCGCGTAAAGACATTCAAGTGGTGGTGTGAGGAACCACCCAGTAAATTGCGACTCAATATATTCAAAGTGCACATTTTTGGTCGCATTTTTAACAAGCGGCCAACTGCTCTTGAAGGCACAAGTAAATAATTGATGTAAGTAATATTAGTGAAATTAAAATCTACCAAGTGATGCACTATACATAAATACATATATTATTCAATACTACACGTATGTACATGCGGCACGCACACATATGTTTGTATGTATACTAATAAGTAAATACTATATGCAGAAAAATTTTCACCGAAAGCTTTCAAGACACATTGAACAGAGCGGCCGGCCGCCATATTGAATGAGTCAAGTGTTTAGCAACAACAACAAATGGAACCAACACACGTTCGAGCTTACATACAAACATATACTATAAGTAGATGTACTTAAATACAATCATTTGTATGTACATATATACAAATGTACTTACATGCCGATAGATTATCTACGCCACAGACGTCAGCAGCTGACGACTTACTCACACACACACACACACACACACACACACACACACACACACACACACACACACACACACACACACACACACACACACTTCTCAGGGGTTTTTTTATTATTTGTGGCCACTTTTTATTGTCATGTATGTAATTGCTTGATTACTTAGGCACATGGAAAGCGGGATGGGGTTAAAAGTGGGGTAATTTAGCAAGAGCGTGTGGTGTTTGGGAATTTTCCACCAATTTATAATTGCTTTTCACTGTTGTTTTGGCGCACGATTTGATGTGTCAACGAGATTGCGATAAAGCCCCATATCAACAAACACACTTGCACATTTGAAGACTTACAAGTGTATATACATATTTATGTATGCATGCATGTATTTACATACGTGTTCACGCTCTATAATTATCTAAATGTTAGCCGGGCACACGCTAGAGGGCTAGATAATCGCGCTTAATATTTGCACTACCTCGATCAGGGGTATCCAACTACTGATTAGGTGTCAAGCGCAGACAACAAACCTGTTGCCAATTGGCGGCCATTTTGTTTTGCCCATACAAGGCATTGTTGTGAAATTAATTTCGAGAATCTTTCGCTTTGGACCCTCCATCGGCCCCAAAGCGAACGGGAGTGGTCCGCAAAGCTTATCGCTGCCTATCACGCCATTATAGGATGTAATAAATGAGGTAGTATTGTGTGTGCACATTGCGTTTTAAGAATAATATAATTTAAATTCAAAACTAGCTATCGTTAGTTACATACCTAAGCATACTTAAGAATGATTTTCACTTATCCAACATAAAAATAAAATGTAAAATTTCGTTTTTCTTTTCAGTCTAAAAGGAAGTTGCGTCGACGACACTTTTAGAGCTTGTTTCGAGTTTCCCTAACAATTTCATTGTTCCTCTCAAACGGTCAATTAAAAGTGAGTATACAAAGTCCTTTTGTTTTTAGATTTAAGTCTCATTGTTGCTTGAATGAAACACTACCACTAATTAGTATGTAAGCATGTTTTATGAAAAAATGTATAAATATGAAAAAAGGAGTAATTCCAACAAAAAAAGGATTAATTCCATAAAAAGGCGCAATGCCATAAAAAGGAGTAATTCCATTAAAAAAGGAGCAATTCCACTAAAAAAAGGAGTAAATCCATAAAATGTGAAAAAAGGAGTAATTCCAAAAAAAAAAAAAAAAAATACTAAAATAACATGTACATAAAAAGGAAATATGGAAAAAAGAGGCAAAACAAAAAACAAAAAAAGGAAAACAAAAGGAAAAAAAAACTAACAATGAACGCCAGAGAAAAAACAACAGAATGAAAAAACACAATTGTTACTCACCCACACAACTCATCCAAGCGAATGCTGTTAATAATCGCCCTCGAATAATTCAATGTTCGGAGATATCAAGGCAGCAATTTTGCCAATATGTTGATATCTCTGATCCATTGAAGATATACAGACATGTCTCCATGACCTGGTGTAACTTACATTTCGTACATTCCTCAACAAACTAAAACACACAAGTGGCGCGAGCCCCAAAAAGGATCGTGCTTCTGAATGCCGTCGATCAGCGTAATAACAATATCTTTTTTTCTTTTGTCTATTTTCTTTCACGTTAAACCAAATAAAAACAAAACCAAATCTCTATAATGTGCTTGCTCCACTCATCGACATATCCTGAAAAATCAACAAAAAATTATACAAATTATTGTATAAATTTTGAAATCCTGTCGAACCGAAACCAATTTGCACCGCTCACCAAAAACGATAAAAAATATATAATTATAATTGGGACAATAGCCGCGTTCAAAATGGCATTCAGCGCCGAAATCCAAGCCATTAGGCCCAAGAGCGAATCCACCAACAACAACAACCTACACCAAGACCAAAGCAAGATCAACAACAGCATCAAGAAGAGAAACAACGCCGATTACACTAACGGTGCCAACACGAACAACAACTACACCGAGTGCCGAAAATCTCAGAGATATAATATTGATGATCCAGGAGCCAGCACGGGTTCAGGCAACAACATACGAGGATCAGGAGAGAGACGTGACAACCGCTGGCGAGAAAGTTTACTCGCCCAATTGCAACTGCTCGCGGATGAGAACAGAGCAAACAGTGCCTACGAAGGATTTGCCACAGTTGACAAGGACTTTAACGTCAACAACAATACCAATCGTTATAAATACGCATCCCAATCCAAGAATAATATTGATCAAGGTGCCCACGCACAGCAAGAGCAACAACAGCAACAACAACAACAACAAGAGCAACAGGGCAGAGCCAACGGCGCCTCGTACTCGTCTAATAAGAATACCCTTTTTACCAGGGTCGGTACCAACACCGTCTTCAGTGAAGCGTGCTTTGCCTACGGCGAACTCTTCAGTAAACTTTACAACTTCGGGGACAGCATCCCGTATCGTGACGCAAACCTTGTCAGCGACTGGGATAATATACCCACCAGAGAAGTGCTCCAGCAGCTCATACTCTCTGTTAAACCAAGTCGCGAGCGACCAGACTTTAGGTCCACCGACTTTGTCGGAGACTGTGACAACGGTGAAGCAAACGGTCCAGGTTTCGAGCAAGCCACAGACTTTGGCATCAATGGCTGGTATACAGCTGACAGGTGTAGATATGGAGTCCCACCAGGATATGAGTGGAGCAATGCCTACTGCTACAGTTGAAGAGATAGATGTTCCGGTGTTCATTGATGGTGAGTACTGTGTTTATGTGTGTAATTCGTACCCAGCACTCTCTCATTACTGTTCAAAAATATCGATTATATCGAATCATTGCAAACAAAAAACAATCAGTTAGAGAATGAGTCGGATAGCAGGCATTGAACAACGCTCACTTGCCTTTCTCAAGGCATGTTGGAGGTGGTTCTGCCTATGACATCGAGGTACATTACCACGAGTTGATGAAGTGGAAGATCACAGTGCAATGACCCATTGAAGAAATGTGCGTATCTAAAACAGTTGGTCGCACAGCAGTCAATTGAGTTAAAGTTCCCTGCATTATGTCATATCAGTTGTGGTCGATGCAAAGTCCCCCTTTCCATCTTGTCCCACAACTCTTTTGACTGCAATGAACGACCTGGTTTCACATTCATTTCAGGATCTAAGTAATACTACCAGTTTTAAAATACTTATCAGAGTGTTGTCACTATTTTATTTTTGAGGTTCAACGTCTTGAAAACAAGATAAAATTCCAGAGAATTTCATCGCGCAATGTAGGAAGCATTTAGTATAGATTTTGGAATCGTGAATCATGTTTAACCATTTATATGTATCGAGAAAACTTTTGTCATTTTTTTGTTGTTTTTAAACTTATATAGAGTGGATTTTTTTTCCAAAGAAAAATAAACCTATTGTCACTTTTTTTTCTTTCTTTTGCTTAATTTGTTTTCAAACTTTGATTTTATGCACATTAAAAGTATATATAAATACTCCCCAGTATAATCTGTAGTATGAGAAAAGTTTATTGCAATTAAGTTGGAATAGTTTGAATTAGTGTGATGAGCAGAGTCTATATGACAACAATCTATTTACATCGTATATAAATAAAATTAAACTAGATTCGCACTGTGACCGAACTTTGTCAATCAGTTTTTACCATTTGATTTATTTGCGTGCATGACTCAGCATATTTTTTAGCAGCAGATTTTCCTATAGGTAACTCCTACGTTTTGCATATTTTTATAACCTTTAAAGAAAAAAAAATTAAGTAAATTTAGAAATTGTTACACATGTTTATATAACTTTTAGATAAATTGCATTCCAATTCGTTTAGGTTGCAAATATTCGATATTCAGTGAATTAATTACTTCTTAAGGTTGACAGCCGAAAAACGTCAGGCATTTGCCTTCGCCATTTTCTATCATCTTATCGGCGAGCCATTTTTCTGCCTATGTTTTCTCGTCTTTCTTGTCGTTTTGAGTTCTGAATTCGGTTAAAACGCAGTCCACACACTTTTCGAATGAGTCACGCCATTTTCAGGCGACGACAACGATGGCTACTCTAACTGCGCAGTTTGTAATGATTATATTGTACATATAGATGCACTATTATGTATACGTACAAATATGATGTTTTTAATACATTTAAAGTATTCGGTAGACTAAAAAGTATCTGTACATATGTCTACTTATTTACATATGTACATACATACATATATGAAAGCATTTATTTGTCGATCTAACATATGAACTTGCAAAGGTAGTAGAAAAATCGTATGTCTCATATTATATGCATATCTATCAATTTGCTAGATTTGAAACTTTTATATAATGTCAAAGGCACACCTCCTATAATTTTTATACGACACATAAGAATGTACTAATGTACAAATATACATACATAAATTTGTTTTTTACATGTCTAAAAATATGTTGCAATGCGTCCTTCCCCGTCAAAACAGTCCACCAGCCCATTCTCTTCCAAACCTTTATCAGTTGTTTTAGTAGTCAAGAAATTATCGACCAAATAAGGGCATACAATTATTAGCTCCATTGTCCAGTTGTTATTTTACATTCAAATTTGTAGAATATATGTATAGATACATATTTTATTTGTGTGCATTGCTACTTACATTCATACTATGTAATAAACTGCTATATTTGAAAAGTCTTTGTCTATAAACATCGACGTCACTTTGTGTCAAGTGCAATGTGAATCATTGACTCATGACCTAGAAAACATTTCTATGCATACATGCGTATGTATAATAAACACGTGCATATTACACATACGTAGCAGAATTTGTGAATTTTCTTCAAAAACTCACATAATGTAATTAATTATGTAGTATATCGGTTCAGAATTAATTAATTATGTAGAATATCTGTTCATAAGTAATTACATCCCTTCATAGTTAGTTTTCTCTGCCACACGTGTTCAAACATAGGACATTGGCATTGATCTTTGTTAGTTTTTCAATCCTTTGCCCAATTGTTGTGAAATTCGATTAGCATGATCTGCAGAATATGAGAGAGCGGCATGATGAGAGAGCGCAAAGCCCTTGATTTTTCACCACTTGTAGGAGTATGTTAGCGCACTCTCTCACTCTCCATCATTTTGGGGATCCAACTCATATACACATGCTGCCTATCTCTTTCCCCCCCAAATAAAGAGGGACAGCTGACTTTTGCCGGCCGGTTTAGGCGCTCTCACAGATACATTTACAAATACATTCATGTGGATGCACATTCGCATACATGAAGATTTTAGCATTGCGTATACGCACAGTGCAACCAACAGATATCAACACAAATATTAGATATTTATGCTATTATTTTTTTTTTAAATTTCTGTTTTAATACATAATTTATAATTGTACTAAGTAGTTAATTGCATTGTTTATAATTCGTAGTGCATGTGCAAATCCATTTGACTGAGTCAGACAATATATATGTATGCACATAAATACATAAGTGAAACAAAGCATTTAGTTAATCTGTTCACTTAATTCGCGAACTTTCGCTGCTCTGATGAAATTCTAACTGCTTCTGTATTGGTGCATTAAATGCCTCAAAACTAAAGTTATTGGTTAATAACATCTTCGGCCTATGTCCATGTCCAACAATATTATGTATGTAATTGTCGAAGAGCAAGTTCCAATAAGACAAACATGTGAGGGAGCGAGACAAAGGTAGTGTCAATATAAGCACTTGTTGGCTCTCCCAACTGTTGTTAGTGTAGGGCAGGTTGCGCATAGGTATTGGTGGTGTTGCTCTTGCTCAGTTTATGTGCGCTCTCGCTCTCGCGATCTCTTAGCCACCACACAGCCGCTTAACAGTGTGTGGTGCGATTTGCGCCACTTCAGTTATCGTTTGTATCTTGAGCCGTGAAGAACGTATTTGAACGTCGCTTCCCAAGTGTTGCCAAAAGGTAAATACAAATTTACCAAAATAATGTATTTTATTCAATTTAAATTAAATTCTCGGAAATAAAAACAGAAAAATGTCGACGAGATTTAGTTTTCACTTGAACAGTAAAATATGAATTGGTTATTTTGGTGCCAAATTTACTTATAAATTGTATCTATTGTTGCACTGTGATTCATGCAACTTAGAATGCCAATAATTGAAAATAAAGTTTAACATTCTCAAATTTTAGTTACCGGCAAGCTACTAAAGTACATAACTACATATTTCTTTGTACAAATTATATGTACAAATTACATGGCTATGTGTTGGTCATCTTAAAGATTTTTGCATTAAATTGCAAGAACAAAAAGCAAAACAAATGTTAAACGTTTAGCAGCTATTAATTCATCCCCCATTCTGACCAATATGACCTACAGCCAGAGCAGAGTGAAGCAGACATGAACGATCATGTTCGTTTGTGGCATACGTCACAAGTCTCTGTCCGTATGATTGTGTCGCGCGATTCTCATTCTCTGGTTCTCTCTCACTCTCTCTCTTTGAACCGGCTGATTTTCGGCTCTGTCTACGACTTTTATCCCAATTTAAAAGATTTTATTATTATTTAAATCTAATTATGTACATAGGTAATCTTATTAAATTAGTATTGATTTTAATTAATTTTTTTTTAATTAATTATTATATTGCATTGTTTATTGCCAATTGATATTTTTGTTTTCGTTTTTCTGCGTGAATTTCACAACAAATTTGAAGCGAGCGAGATAGCGAGTGAGTCAACAGGCAGTAGACAGCTAGTTGTCTCGCTTTCTCATTTTGTGTGATCACTTAAAAGTATGCCACAGATTATTTTTATGAATAGAAAGAATGGTGAATAGAAAAGATCACTGCATACTTTTAAAAATTTGAATGAATGAAATTTGAAATAATGAATGTGAAGAAAATTAAATGAATAGGTGGTCATTGCAAAAACAATTTGAAAATTAAATCATTGATACATATTGAACACACACACTAATATGCATTTTGGAGTATTTTTGTATTTTGTATTAACAATATTTTGCATTTTTCCGTAGAATACCTGCAAAACATAGAAGCATCGTCGTCAACGAGCAGCAGCAGCAAAAGTGAGGAGAACGGAAAAGAGATTTGTAGTGAGACGGATATATTTGACTTTGACTTTGATATAAACTTGATTGCCGAGGATCTCATTGAGCGGAAGGAAATGGATCAGTGCAATCAGATCATGGATATCACTTACAGCGACAACATCAATAACGACTTAAACATGGATGAACTACAGTTATCACAACTATGGGATGAGGAAGGAGAGGAGGCATTTGACGTTGGCACAATGTGCAAAGGCATCGATATTAATACACAAATGGATCCCGATTTGAGCAACATTTTGGTCAGCGAGCAGAACCCTATGCTAAGTAACTTTTCACAGGGCTCCCTGCTATCATCAAGCCAAACCAAATTCATTAATGAGTTGCCAATGTTGGGTGACGAGAATAGCATGGAAGCCACCTACTACGGCTCCAGTCAAGCTTCCCTTGGCTTCGGCACCAGTCTGTTGGACATGCCCAGCGATGGCGTTGCTCTCATCTGCCAGGACGTTTCATCCACTTCGTGTGTGGGCGTCAAGCGCACAGCTTCCATTGCTGGTCTCGTCCCCATTGCCGAATCGATGCCACAGAAACGTAACAACCTCGTGCTTAACATCAACAAATCGCTGATTAACCATCCAGATAACATCAACACTCCTGAGATAATCGAACAGGTTCTCAACCTGGATGAGGTAAGTTACTCTAGCATTACGTCAATCTCATTAAGTATATCACTAACTGTTTTCTTCTTTGGTCTACAGCAAAACTCAGCGACAAACATCTCCACCCAAGACAGAATCTACGAGGATCTTCGAAGCACAGAAGACAACACCTCCTTTACCGTGTTCCAGGATTTCTCAGCGCCAAATACACCCTATAGCGCCTATTCAGTCAGTACCAACACCTCCACCTCCAACGCACCCACCTGTCACACCGGCTTTGGTGGCCTCATCACCGCTCCAGGCTCACCCGCATTTTCGACAGCCAGCACATCTCAGTTCAGTGCCTCGACAACAAGCAATGGTGGCACCAAGCGCAAGCGCGGTCGTCCTGCCAAGGAGCACGCTGACGGACCCGATCCGGAGCTGATGTCGCAAATGACAGGGGACGAGCTAAAGCTATACCAGGATCGTATTAAGAACAACGAGGCGAGTCGCGTTTCGCGCAGAAAGACCAAGAAGCGTGAGGATGGTGAAAAAGTGGAGGAGGAGGCTCTGCTGGCCAAATTTAAAGAACTTAGTGCCATTCTACAGAGGGTATTGGGTGACAAGAAGCGACTCGAGGATCATCTTATGACACAACACCACCGGAATAGCACATATGTCAAGCCCGAACCGGAGCACTAAGATTCTCAATAGCCATGCCATAGTCAAACTGTCGTACCTCTCTTATGTCGCATATTGCGACCCATTACTGTAGTTGTAAATTAAGGTTTAATCCATTGTTAAGTTAAGATTGTCGTTAATGTCGCTGTAGTTTGTGGCTCACACTCAAGAAGCCACAAGAAAAAAAAAAACAAAACAACATCAGATCAATTTTGAAAAAATTGATATAAAAAAACCCTATTTGTAATATCTTAGTGATTATGCATACTTACATAGCGCTCCATGTTAATCAATGCGCGAGATTTTTATATTTTTTCTTAAATTCTTTATTAGTACTTGATTTATTATGTTTGCTAATGTCAAATTTTAACCACATGTTTTTATACTTATGTTATATGTATTAATTGTAATCAACAATTCGTTAAATACGTACTCGTATCTTCTGCTAGCCGCAGAGTAGGAATTAATTACAATTATCATTACAAGTGAGATGTATATCCTTTTATCATGAACACAAAAATTGTTACAAAAAAACCCACAAAAAAAAATATGAAATCACATTCAAATATTGTTAATGAGAATGCATAAAACTATATTCCAAGTACATATATTCTATAATTATTATATACAAATAATCGTTTTAATAAAGCGCATGAGCCAATAGCCATGCCCAAATCAAAGATATTTTTGTGTAACTTTCTTTATGGAAGCCATGATTGACGCTTTTCAAGGTTTGTACTGATAAAAGGTAGTTTATTGCACATAAAAATTATTTAAATCGTCATATTGTTATATAGAATTGATAACTAAACGAAGCGTGGATTGAATTACATGCATTTAAACACGATTTTGTCTCGCCTAGATGTTGAATTGGGATATAAGACACATAGTCCTTTGTAGCACCTGTTTTAAGTGGCCAATTTTCGTTGAGATTCAGCCAAATTGTTGAAGCGCTTAGTACAGATAATAAACAATATTACATCGGCAGTGCATTTGTTGTTGTGTTGCTGTTGCGTGTCTGCAGTCATTTTGTCATTGTTGTTAGTTGCGCCTCGTTAGTTGTGCAAATATTTATAATGGCATTGCACGCTGAATCAGAACGAGATTGCAGCCTACGCATTGCTGCCTTCAGTTTTCTGATAATGGAGGAGCCTTAATCCTTGGAAGGCCTGTGCCGAAGCGTTCGTTGCATGGCAAGCAAACAGTAGCCAGTTCCTGGGCTGCACTTTGTATGCGAACCGCATGAAGATGCACGAGTAGAGCGTCAAAGCTGCAAAGGATAGATAAAGATAGATTGGTTAACTGAATTTACAGATAAATATCTGAGAACTATTCAATTGACACTTGGCTTATCAGCGAAGGTTCGATGGGCACGTGTCTGAAGCATGTATCTAGCTTATCAGAACAAGTCTCCGATTAGCATATGTATAATCATAAAGCATTGTGTCTATGAAATATCTCTGATAGCGAAATCTTTAGTGGAAAGTTTTGCAGCTGCTATAATAAACAGGTTTAAATATCGTCAGACTTACCCAATGTCATCTTGCCGGAGATAAACTTGGGACTCTTTTGCGTGTCAGCAATAGCAGCTATTGGAATGCCCCAGTTGGCCACAGGTCCCCAAAAATGGGTGCTCATAAAGTAGTTTCTCCACTCCTTGGCGGAACTGGTGGACATTGTGCGTCTGACTGACATTGTGATAGTTTTACGTTTGAACACTGAAAAGCTCACGGTTAATGTTATTTGCACAGATCAATGAAATTGTTTTAGAATGCTCAAGGTCTTACAGGTTGTTCAGTTTGCGTTGTTGTTGTTGCGAATGCTGGATAAAACTGAGCGTAGCAAAAAGATATTTAGTACTTAAAATTTGTCAGCTGTGGTCGAAAGTGGTTCAAATGTAATGACAAGAAATTTCGTACTTAGAATTTGAAAACTGTTGTCGAAAGTTATGTAAATGTAATGTTGATAAGACAATAATATACGCAGCACTGGCACACTCGTCTGAATAAAAAACAACTAATAATTAGAGTTGTGTCGCTTCGTTCAGAATAAGTTCAAATGAACGGGTCATCGAAATGAACGAATGAACCTTTTCAGATATTCGTGTACTACATCATTGGTTTTCTTCAGCTGGGTTAAATATAATGTCATGTATAATTATTTTAAGTTTCTACCGATATTACAACTGACCAGCTGAACAACATGACTTAGTTCGCGATTTTAAAATAAACGACTGAGCAAATTGAACTAATAAGTGCAGCACTGCTAAATATCAAATTAGTAGTACTAGACTTTTGGTAATTTTTAAGACATTATAAACAACGTTTACGAGGGGCACTTAATAAATTCTTAAATATTTCATACGTTTGAATTTAACTATATGTTTAACACGTTCGGAATGATTCACCGTAAGGAATTAGAAAAATTAGAGCATTACAGCTTAATTAAAATGATCTGTTTAACCTTATCTAATTTATAATTAGCTAAAATTATTGCATAAAATTAACAGCTTAACATTAAATTCAAATTTCGCGCCATGATAAAAGCAAGAAATACATATGACGCGAGTGTTCTCAGATTGCTACGATGTGGCAGCTCCTACACAGCAATGTAATTTGGTGTACACAGTGATTGTTATTTTCGATCAGCAGCACATTAAATTTGTTTTTATTATTTTATTACGTATGAATATCATTAAAAGTCCTTTAAGAATGAAATTAAAATTAGTTTTGTTATTAATCTTGTTGCCTGGGTTGGTCATCCTGCAGTTGCCCTAAGGTGATTGGCGCGTGGTATCGATAATTTTAAAGCATTATAATCGAATTGATTAAATTTAAAAGATTGTTCTACTGTAGTAAAATTTTGTGGTGGTCGTTTTATTTAAAAACACACAATTGCATAACTTAAAATGTAAAACTTATATGTATACAAATAATGTATTTTATATGTTTTGGAAGATGGTTCAGAACAAAGTAAAACTTGTTATAATAAAATAACGCTATTAATTAATTATATAGTAATGGGTACAATTTCAACGTTTTTTTTACTTACAATGCAACCGAAAATAATGGGATTAAACTAAAATGATAGGAAATAGGAAACAATTCTTAAGCATTTTCGTTGTATTATTGTGGAAAGAATATGACAAAGCTTAGATTATATTTTAATTTTTGTTGAAGTGGTATTTGATCTGTTGCCTTCTTTTTTGTATTCTCTTGTAATACATTACATTTATTGTTTTCGCATTGTGAGCAAACAGTGATTCAGTCAAGTTGTTTCGATTGTTTGCTTTGCAGTTAATTACTGAAAGCATTTTTAGGTATTGGTTCCACTTGACTTGGCTTATCACTGCGCCAAGGCAACTATAAAAGGTCGAGATGGTCCAACAGAAAAGCATCAATTGTGATAAAATGAAACTTCAGCTTACAATCGGTTTGGTTCTCTTGGCAGCCTGCTGTTTGACTAATGCCTACCACGGCGATGGTCAGCCAGGTTGTAAAACGCAGCAGGAGATTGACATTGGTGTCTTCCGCGATAACTGGGATGCCACGTCCTACTGGAAATGTGTGACGCTCAACGAGCCCGCTACCAAAGAGCGTTGTCCGGATGAGATGGGCTTCTTGGATAGCCTGAAGGACTGCGTCATCTGGGATGACTGGAAGTGGGAAAAGCCGGCTCCACCCCTAAGCGAGATTGTGGAGTAAACGATACACCTTCTCTTACAAATCTAAACGTGACTTTTAATTATTGTCATTGAATTGAATATAAGAACTGCGCTAGGCGGCTTATAAACGCAATAGAGAGAAGGATTAAATAAATTTGAAGAGTCTAAATGTGGAGATGATGGGGATTAATCACGTGTGCGAAGGCCCCAAATTGAGGTGCGACGTGTGCCAACCGTTGGGCGTCCCACCGAGCTATGTATAAACTTGTTGATACCTATTTTAGGCATTTGTTTCTCCAGCACCTCCATGGCGGCATCCGAAAGCATGCCAAAGATATCCAGATAGGTGAGTGACGACATGTTTTTCAGCTCACTGGAAAAGACAAAAGTGTTAATGTGATGTTGTTGGCCATTAGTTAAGAATCTTACATAAAATTCGTGGCAGGAATGAGATAACAACGAGAGACGGACAAATACTCGAGGCTGTTAAATTTCATGATTGCAGCAAGAGCTGCAGGAGTGAGACTGTTGCAGTCGGATAGATCCAGTTCCAGCAATTGCGAACACCGTTTCTGCAAAGTCACAACATCTGAAAGAAATCAAGAAGCAGGTCAGATGGATCTAAGTATAAGACGACTTCTTTTCAAATACTCACGGGAATCGAAGAGCACTCGACGGCAACCGGCCACATTAAGGCGAATTATGTTGGACGGGGTGTGCGTAACAAGTGCAGTGACAGCATCGGCACTTAGATTAGTCCATGAAATGTTCAGGCTGTTGAGTTTGGTAAGCGATTCCATCATCTGACGCACACAGTTGGCATTGAGGCCATTTGCCATGGACAGATTGAGTGTCTCCAGCGAAGTGTTCTGTGAAATCTCAAAACATATTTCATCATTGAGATCTGCATGTTCCAGACTTAGTTTCTTTAGTTGACGACAATGGGCTAATAATGTTTGCAGCGAACTAAGCGAAATTGAGGCAAGACTGAGGTCCAAGTATTGCAGCCGCGACTGGAAATCTATGGAAGTTGGTTCGCATGTAAAGGCTGGATCTTGTATCTGTCAGAAGGCGGGGGACATTAGATAGATTAGGTAAATAGAATAGTTGGCTTGACCTACCTCGGCTTGGGCCAGACGCAACACAGGAACTCCCCGTCGTACTATCTGCTCCAGGGCAGTGGGACGTAGTGTGCGAAGTCCCAGGTCTAAGCGCGTCCACAAGGTCTCATCACGCGCACAGCAGTTGAAGCGTCGACAAACGGTTGCAATGCGTAGCAAGGTTTTCTTCGGTAGCCATTTGAAGATGTCCAATAGTATCTCATCGGACAACTTGTCAAAGTAATTGATACCGCTGCTGATGTGGGCACTCATCGTTGGAGTGCGAAAAACAAAGAAGTTCTCGGTAGACGCCATTCGCGTTGCCAGCGTTTGAGGAATCGGAGGCGTAGGCTTCTTTTGTTGACGCATCAGGGCCTGCTTGCTAGTGGAGGGCAGCAGACTAAGGGACGTCGGTTGCTGCTGCTGATGTTGCGGAGGTGGCAGCAATGGCTGAGCCTCGTTTTGGCTATTGTGTGTAACTGTGGCCAACGGATTTCTTGTGCGCTTGCTTGGCGAGTTGGAGTTGCTGCCGCATTCGGAGTTGCCCGTCAGTGCGGTTCTCTTGGCCTGGGCCAAAGCTTGCAGCTTTTCGGTTGACTGCGACAGCAGCAGACGCTCCTGAGTATCTTCATTGAATATCTCGATTATGGTGTTGTTGACGGTGCTATTGTCGAGCGTGGACGCAGTTGAATTAAGACTCATACGCGTCTGTTGGTGCGACATACGCGCCGCAGTTGTGCCAGGCGTAGTCTCGTTTGAGTTTTCATCGCTGGTTGCGCTTACTGCCAGTGCAATTGCTGACATGGCAGATGAGCTGCTCTCTTCGGAGTCCAGCATACCGATGCCCATTTCCTCGAGAGCCTCGAAGGTGAGCACAGAGGGCGATGAAGTGTATTCGTATATCGACGTCTTTGTTGCGGAAACAGTGACTGCAGTGCCCACAGTGCTGTTCTTACTTGTCGATCGCTTTCTGTAATGAAACACGGGGAGGGGCATTCATTAAAAAGAGCTCAGCTTGCAAGTTGAGGGCAGTTGCTTGGTCAGCACGGGTCAAGCACCTTTCAATTATAAGCTGGCCCCGTTTAGACATTGCGTTTCCATTGCATGTGACGTCACTGGAATAGTTCGCGCCTTTTGCTGACCGGCACTTGTATGTACACACGATTTCACGTTTGCAAATCAGTCATAAATGTTTGCGCATATTTACCTGGCTACTGGACACAGATTTTCAATGTTTTCGGCTCCTCTGTGCTTGCGGCTGCTCATATTTATTGTAAAATTTCTCTTTTTGTCACGCACAAATTACGCGCTATTTCTTTACGCAGCGCTGCCATATGTTCTCAACATTTTATTTAAGATGGCGCTGCCAGATATTTTGAACACTAAAATGATTCCAGCACACATTGTTAGCCAACACTATGCGATTCTCAGGGAAAACACAACAACAATTCATCGAACATACGGGAAAATCGCAATTTAAGCGACAGAAAAATTAGTGAGAGTGGTTTAACCATATAAATAAATAAGTAGAAATCAAAGATTACAGCAAATGAATCAAAGCTGTTTTGAGTACGAAGACCAAGATAACAACGATAACGACGACGGCGTTCCTCCCCGCAGCTCAACTTTCGCAAGGTAAGTGGATAGACAAGGGCCGCTTTTGTTGCTGTTTTGTGCTGCACTTTCTTTGTTGTAGTCCGGAGCGCATAGTTAGTATAACTGAATGATTGTGCGTAAGGCAGAGCAGTGACATCGGATTTGATGCGTCACAAACTGCCTGTTTGTTCCGTGTTATCAGTTATCAGTTTGCACCTTAAGTCATTTGATCTGATATGTGTATTTTACTATATGACTGTCCACTTCCTTTTGCTTCAACACAGATCTGCCAAGATGAGCATACGGACGCGTGCGCTTGTCTTCTCCACATTCTTTGGTAGTTGCCTGGCCATTGGCCTCCTGCTGGTCAGTGTAACTACCAACCATTGGGTACGAGCCTATCCAAAGCGCATCAATTCAACGGATGCCAAGGGAGATGTTAACTTTGGCTTGTTCTATGGCAGTCAATACTTGAATTTTGGCGTAGGCGAGCGTTGTCATTCGATGGAAGGTGAGTACAAATATTTCTAATTAGTTTTTTTTAAATTAATAACTAAATCCTTCACAGTCTACTCCTTTATTCGCACTGAGCATGGAGATAACAGCTTCTGGCTATGGCTGATCACCACACTTGGCACTGGTCTGGGACTGCTGGCTTGCGCCGTCGCCGCCATAGCTGCCGTACTGAAGTCGGCGTCGGCCGCTAAGAAGGGCGGGACAATGGTGCTCCTCTTGGCGTCCAACATATCAGCGGCCTGCGCGCAGGTTGTTGCTTTTGTGGCCTGGCTGGTGCAGTTTTATCAGTATCTCATTCACAACGTTCTTCTAACCGAGCACCAAAAACAGCATTGGACCAGCACCGGTCTGGCCAATCTTGGCTACAGCTTCTATCTGGTTATTATTTCCACAATTGTGGTTCTAATTAATATAACAATATTACTGTATGCCAAGCGACGTGAGCATCGCGATCGTCATCGCTTAGAGCCGCTTAGCAAGGATAAAAATCAGGCGGCCATAATGCTCTACTAGCCAGATATATCGGAAACTATAATCCTAAAGTAACCTCAAGTGAAAAATGTTCGATCAAACAATGCGGTAACGACGAGCACCACATAATCTCAGCGGCCCACATGTCTGTGCCTTACTTAAGGATGCCCCTTGAATGCCACATGATAAATATCGAATATATATCTCTAATATATATATATACAATTGTATCAGCAAGTTATACCTTATCATTTTCATAGTCCTTAAGTCAAAATATGTATGTTATGATCAAGTCTGATACGCATTTTGATAGACCAATCAAACTTGATAAAACAAACGCACGATATAACTCATAAACATACTACTTGTATTTATTTAAGTATTCGAAATGTTGTACAACCTATGCATTTTTATACTCGAATCAACTTTATATACTCTTTTATGTACACTTTGCTACAAGCTGCTAACGGACAGCTATTTATGTTTTATGAATATACAAATAAAACAATAGTCATTGTTAAGAACGAAATTAATATTATTTTAATTTGTTTATACCCTGAGCCATTGAAAATGGTCAAAAAGGGTATAATGGTTTTGTGAAATGTGAGTAACAGGCAGAAGGAAGCATCTCCGACCCTATAAAGTATATATATTCTTGATCAGTATCAGCAGCCGAGTTTATTGAGTCATGTCCGTCTGTCTGGCGTCAAAGGATCTCAGAGACTATAAGAGTACCATGTGCTATGTACAGAGACAATTTTACAGTTTTTAGCTTAGATTTCAAAGAAAAATAAGTGGAAATTTGCTCAAAACTACTTTTTTACCCTAATTTTATCACCTGGAGTCAATAAAAAAAATAAATTTAAAATTTAAAATTTTTGAAAATTTTCAAAAAATGTAAAGGGGTAACACTGTAAAAATCGACAATTTTCGAAAAAAAAATTTGTGCCTCAGAATCAAAAAAATGTAAATGCAAACTAAAAGTAGGGTTAATATTATGAATAATAAGACATTCCTCATGGAAATCGGGTGAGTTTAATTAAAGTTGTGCGGTTTGAAAGTCCAGAAAGTCAATATTTCTCATATATAGATAATTTTTAATAATTGACACTTTTTTATTGTTTGAGCTATCTTAACCAATTTTACTATTGACAGAATCGTACTTGTTTTTAAATAAATTATTACTAATAAATCATGGCGAAATGAACAAAAATGTTAACATGTTAAGTTTGTCAAAGGTGTCAACTTCAAAGTTTTAAAACTTTGCCAAAACTGAAAAGATTTTCAAGCGGAATTTTATTTAGGTAGAAATGCTTTTAAGGTGGGTAAAAATACTCGTCCGCAGCGTTAATTAAAATATGGAATTTTGTTTGCCAGCTGTGCTGCTGTCTTCTGTCCCTCGGGAAATGGAAGTGGACAGTAGCACACGCTACACCGCGGGGCCACATCCGTGGCACCAAAAAATGCATTAAAAAACCAAAAGAAACTCGAAAGAAAAGTCAGTTGAAAAGGAAAGCAGTCCGTGTGGCAGAACATTGATGAATTGCTTAATAGTTTTGACTTTTACGAAATGTCACAACAATTTCCTCATTGTAATTATAACGTTCCAGCTAATTGCAGAACAGGACCACACCATGGGCATTAAAATCCAAGTGTCATCGCATTGCATTTTGCAAACAAATCAATTATCTTTTTCACTTCTACAATGTTTTTTTCTTCTCTTTTTTAACTTGTGCGAGCTGTTCTTTCCGCTTTTCTGAGGACCCCTGACTGATGTCTGTTTCCTTGCCAGGACAATTTGTTTGTGGCTTTGTTTTCGCACTGCGACAGACACTTCCTATTCCTCTTCCTATTGCAATGCCCATTCGATTTCATGCCCATGCAACACACAAGACAGAGGACCCACACAGAGGCCTGGCCTGCTTCCTTTTTGGCCCGATCGAGCCAATTATGTCATCATTAGTTTTGATTAGTTTGTTGTCTCCTGTTGATGGGAAACTGCACAGATACCTATGTATGTTTGCTTTGGACTCTGTGGCACTTCCGGCACCACCTACTGTTTGTATTTTGGGTAGGTTCCAGCTGGGCACTGCTCTCGTGTTGTTTTGGTCGATTTCTGGTTTGATTTGAATGCAATTGAAATTGCATAATAAACAATCAGATGATGAACGTCTTTTTAATTTGGGGTGAAGCGGCTATATCGACGACTGCCATATCTGTCCTTCATCTTGATGCTATCTCTATCTGTTGCGACCGAGACTGTCTCTGCGTGTTTGTGGTTTATCTAACCAAACAGATTAGGACTCATTTTGTGCCATGTGTGTGGACTAACCACGAATCTTTCTAGGCATACGAGTAGAGCACATTACGCAGAGTTGTGCAAGTCCCGGCGTTAGGATAAGGTTTGCAATTGCGTACATTTGCATGGCGAGATAATGGAAAGACATGGTCATTAGAGTGAGAAAAGCAGAGGACGGCAGAGAGAGAGATTAGAGAGTAGACAATCGACTTATTATGAGTGTTTAGGCAGATAAACTCATCGTTTAGCGTGTGTCGGGACATACCCACTTTTCCGCCTAGGATTAGCCGAGACTCTTGGAAAATACGATTGATAAGTAGCTGGAAAATGAAAATTGAAAAGGAAAATGTTGAGCAATGTCTGAATGTCCGGTCTGAAGCGTGGCCTGCACAAATATAATTAGCGGGAAAATCTCATAATCGGAACGAGCTCGAAACTATAATACTCATATATAATAGAATGTGTAGAGAAATACCAACATGTTAGCCACACACGTTGAGTCTTGGAATTGATGGCACTTTACTCGTGCATTCAAAACAAATACATTTCTTTACACGAATTTGTCTCTAGCATTTTTGTTGTTGCTTCGTTTTTTATTCAATGGTCCACTTTCTCCTGGCTCTATCAGCATTGTGAAAGCATTTCCAGCAACCGCAAACATGCGACTCAAAGAAAGCCAACAAGAGGGCCAGACAGGCTGTCTCCTATTCCTGCTGTTGTTGCTGCTGGCCAATAAATTTCCCAATTAAATCGATCCTCTGACACTTTGTATGAAACGTCAGCGCACAGGCAACGGCAACAGCTTCCACTACTGCATCTACCCCCTGCTAGCCCCTGGGTGTGCATGAAGGTCTGTGTGTGTATGAGTGTGTGTGTGAGGTCACAGGGGATGAGGGTTGTTCCCCGTTCCATGTTTTCCGAGGGGTTGAAACCCGTCGACGCACTTTGCTTGGTCGAGAACTGGCGCTGTGAAAGGTAGCAGTTGATACCCTGGAACTCCATTTTTTATTTTCACACACAGCTCTTTCTTTTCTTCTTCCCATCTTCTTTTTTTGCACTTCTCATTCAATTGCTCCCACTGTTGTGTTGCATTGCGAAATTATGGCCCGTATATTTCTCTATTAGTGCACAAAAGACATTTCAATTTCTCGGCCTTGCGTGCTGTGTGGCCTGACTGGAAGAGGTTGCATGAAGTCGTCCTGGTCTTGATCCTGATTCTGGTCCTTTTAGATGGCAATTATCTAGTTGCGAAATTTATGGACCACCCGACGACTTTTGTTTGGCCTTTTTGTGGTCATGAATGGCAGATAGGCCAGTGCCTCCTACACGGCAATTGTCTCAAGACGTCACTCGGTTATTGATAGCCAATCTACTTTCTTGTTACAAAATGACTTTGGTTGATATTGTTCGGTAACAATACTTACTTCTTTCCTTATTTTGATTTTGCAGCAACTATATTTCTGGTATTAATTCTAATTCCTGGGAACTTTAATATGAATTGAGTAGTTTCATGTAGATCTTTATGTGTTTCTAATGTTTATGGGATGATCTAAGAATTACCCATACTTATTCTTGAATTGCAAATTTTTGCGTGCAACATTAAATCTACATCAAATTTTATATAATCAAATTGAATATCTTTATTTACAGTTATACTTATCACTATTTATTAGCTGTTACTCTGTTGCTTGTTCTCCACACATATTCAAAAAATTAAACGAATTTAAATTTCAACTTAAAGTAATATTCGGTTTACAGTGGCAGATTTACTACAATCGTAAATCAGTTGGTTAATTAAACTAATTAATTCTTCATTAACCTTATCATTTAAAATACTCTATATATAATGTATCTAAGACTGTATACTTTCCAGAAATAAATAGTTTCTGTAGTTTGTTAAATTTATAGTTCTTTTTTTGTATAACATAAAATATATAAAAATTTGTTTATTTTTCTGAAAGTTGTAATATTTATATATTCATCAAAATTCCAATCGAAATAAGTCGGTGGTGTACATATTGAATATTCCATTTTGTCTCACAAACAATAATTATCTATAGAATTACGTGATATCAAACAATTTCAATTTGAGTTATGTCCAGGTTTTGTCTTCGTATTTTCATTTATACTCCATAA
The DNA here is from genome assembly GCA_035043635.1 of Drosophila rellima. Classification (NCBI taxonomy): domain Eukaryota; kingdom Metazoa; phylum Arthropoda; class Insecta; order Diptera; family Drosophilidae; genus Drosophila; species Drosophila rellima. Next base: position 6,048,255 of record JAWNMV010000811.1, on the reverse strand, counting down.
GTTAAGAGTTGTCAATGTGATTGACATAAATACACAAGTTAATGTCGTCGAATTTGTTTAAAAATGTATTGGGAGTTTAGCTTTCCCACACTTGAGAACAGACCAGATTCGGTTGAATCTTCAATAGAGTGTTATTTATTGCCAGCAATTATAGGACAATACTGGGCAAACATTGATATCGACAGCATCAAATTTGAAATGCTGACGAAAGCATATCATCTTGAAAAATTGGTAGTGTGTCTGCCGCGTTGGTTCTTGGCCAAGTGCTCAAAGTGTAGCCGCTGTGTCTGCTGCAAACAGAATTATAGAAATCAATGGGACACATTATTAGTTAGATCATTGTGGCACTTGTCTCACAACGACGACACACTGTCTGCCGGGGAAAATGTTCTCAGGACTGACCAGGGCACACAGGTAGTTGTAGATATGCGACCTGCACGCCCCTATCAAGCAACCTTATTGCCATTGTCTGAAAAAAAAGGTTGTGTAGTGCCCATCGGTCTGCCACGGCTAACGAAATTGCAGCTATTGTGCACACGTAGAAGTCACATTGATATTGGCCAGGGGTTCGATCTACAATGTAATAATAAATTCCAACATTTTGTCAGAACAGACTTTGTGTCTATCCTAGTTCGTTGCTCAGGTGGGCCCACCTCATTGTCCTTATGAATGACGCAAGCTGTCGCCTGAGTAATGGCAAGGATACGTGAACAATTGCAATACCATCCAGGACAGGGGACTGTGAGAAAACTGAGTCCCGATCGAATCAGTCATTTTTGAAATATATCCTACTGTACTATATACAACAAATGGATTGGTTCTGGCTGCAAAGTTAAGATCTTTTTTACTTGCTCCTAACTAATGGGTTTTTCTTGTGGCTTTTCTCAATGAATTTTCGCAGATTTTTGTGTTCAAAAATGACTTGTGAAAATGGAATTGTAACCCTTTGATAAGACAATGTGCAAATATGCCGACGAATGCAAACTGCAAATTTCCCTTTGATTTTTCCGGCATGACACGAACAATTTACTAAATGATCTGGTTAGTGGGAAATGAACAGTCATTAAGGAAAACGCTTGGAAAATAGCTGATTTGCCGACATTAACTCCACGCTAATTTAATGGAAATTGGCTGAAATATTTGAAGAGAAATTATTTCGGAAATCGACCAAATTATGTCTTAAATACGAGAAAAATAAATTAATTTATTAAATTAAAATGAATTTAATAATTTTAGATGTGCCTTAAAAGAAATATAATTATTTTTTAAATAAGAAAAAGAAATTCAAGTACTTGTTTTTTTTTAGTTTTTATATTGTTTGAGTATTTTTGTGTAAACATAAATCGTATAATACAGCTCTGAATATTTAACTATATATATTTAAATGTAAATCGTATCATCGAATTGCTATTTACTGCATTCAGTATTCATATAAACATGTGACAAAATATTCTCTTAAACTCGAATTAGTATCTCTTAAACTTCTATTTGTGTGTCTCGCTTAACATTCTTAATCGCTTAGCATATGAGAAAGGATCACTTAAGGATTTATTTACACATGTGTGGGGTAATTTCTACCTTGTCACGTAGCTGAAGTGTAAATATGCATTAAAAAATAAATAGCTCAATATTTGCATATATCGTCTGGATATCTCTGAGGTAGACTATGTGTGTGTGTGTGTGTAGGTGTGTTTATTTGTTGTGCGCCAGTTTGCGCCAGGTACGCCTGAGGTAGATACTCTAAGATAAAGATCGATTGGCCGGCATTGAGTTGCTTTTTGTACTCGTCTTGTTGAGGATTCTTGGATTGCTGTTGTTTATTGTTGTTGTTGCGTTTTTAAAGCGTGCAAGCGCTTCACAGATCGCTGGGTTAGCTGAGGGGGCATCAATGGTCACCAATGGTCACTTAGTATCCATACAGATACGGATACATGGGCATAAAGATGGCCGGTCCCAGCTGGCGCTCCTGCGGCATATGCGTCTTCATGTGCTTCTTCAGATGATCACGTCGTCCGAACTTCTTGCCACAAGCGCTGCACGGATACGGACGGAGTCCCGAGTGGATGCGCTTGTGTCGAGTCAGTTCCTCGTTGCGGGTGAAGGTCTTGCCGCAGGTCTCGACGTCGCATTTGAAGGGTCGTTCGCCTGTAAGCAACAAGAAGAGGAAAGCTTGTAAGTAAGACATGTCAAAGATACCTTTCGGGTCTTAACTTACCGGTATGAATGCGGATGTGTCCCTTGAGTTGGCCATTGTTGGAGAAGGCCACATCGCAGTGCGGACACTTGAACTTCTTTGGTCGCTGCTTGCGAGCGTTGAGCGCCTTCAGTTGTGCATCCTCAGCCATGACACGTGCGTACTCCTGCTCCATCAGGCCCAGCGTGAAGGGATCCATGCCAAAGGCAGCTGCGGCCGGAGTATTGGCAGCGGCCGCGGCCGCTGCTGCTGCGGCATAGTACAATTCGCTGGCGGGCATGTAGGGGGCGGGCTGCGGGGACAACTGCTGGGGCGTGGCAACTGAGGATGCTGGGAATGCCGGCTGCGGCGTGGCATCCATCAGAGGAGTGGAAGTGCGTGTATAGCTGCTGTTGAGTCCATCCTCATAGCTGGACTTGCTGCTGTTGCTGCTCGTCGAGGAGGAGGAGGAGGATGACGATGACGTTTCGCGATCGCTATCCTGGCCAAAGCAGCAACTGCTGCTGCCGCTGGGCAGCTCCGTCTTGATGGACGACACTCTCTCGGATGCGTTTACGGTTTCTGTCTCGGATTCCCGTTCACGTTTCACTGGCCGGGCGGGCGGCGCAGGCGTTTGGCGTTGCGTATCCCATGGACGGAACAGACGCGAATACGTTTGCGGTGGATGCAAGTTAATTGTCGACATTTTCGTTGAATTGTTTATAGATAGAAAAAACACAAGAATGATATTCGTTCTCTTTGGGCGGAACACAGTGTGTGCGTTACAAGATCTCAACTCAAACTGAACTCTCTCAGTCGAACGGCGCAGAATTTAAAGAGATTTTCCTCATTGAAAGGTCCTGGCCTAAAGGCCTACCTAGCTGAGGCCTACCTACAAACTCACACGCACACGCACGCACGCACGCACACAGATACACATATACATTGAGAGTATCCGTCGACTGCTTCATTCATCGATTTGCTGCCTATCTGTCTGCTAGAGCGAGAGGCACGCTTCAGGGTTGTTTTTCGCACCGCACAACAATGGCCGCTCACGCAGACTCAAATACACACACACATATGTATAGACAGGGTGGTATATAAGGTATGTGCATGTGTGTGTGTGTGCGTCTGTGTATTCATGCCAACAAATCTAATCGCCTCTTGAAATGGCAGCTTCCTTGACTTTCGCTTTTAATGTGTGTATTCCCAGCACTATTTATTAGATATGTATGTATATACATACATACAGTTATATATGTATGTGTATCTATATTTTTTATATCTCCCGACGGGGTGGAACTTTAAGCAAAGTATTCATGATTATGAATTTTACGCTTACCTACCGACAAACCCCCTTATACGCAATTTGATAAAAGTTGTTGTCTCAAAGGCGCAACTGGGCTTGGTTCTCGTCCTTAGCCCCCACCCCCCGTCTCTTGGCCCGTTAACCGTCAACCCCCCGCCAGTTTGTTAAGCTATAACTTGGTTATCTGTGGGTTGTTTCGAACTTGCCCGTAAAACCAAGGGGCTTGCTTTAGCTTCTGCCCTTTTTGGTGGCAATTTATTATTGAATTAAGTGCTTCTTTCTTTTTTGGGGGTTGCTCTCGTCTTTGCACTTTGTGTGCTTTAAATATGCAAAATGTGTATCAAGCAAGTACATAAGATATATAGACAGAGTCAAAGTCGAGTATATGCTCAAATTGTGCCTTCAATCTTCACAGCGCATTCTTTTGGGGTTTGAGCTAAGGTTTGAGCATGTAAAATGGTACAGTTGCTTTAAGTTTATCGCCGGGATGCTCCGGGGGATGACACGGATAAATTGCTGGCTACTTTACAGCAGAGAAAGGCGTTTGCCCCAAAAGAAATTGTCAGATAAATCTACAGTTAAATAGACCAAGAAATAATTGCTAAATTTTATTTTTAGTTCTGAGTTAGATTCAGAAACTAAACTAATATTTAAGATTCCTAAATGTCGATCTAGTGATAAAGATTGATGAGTTTTTATCTAGTTCGTAATCCAAATCTAACTGATAACCTAAGTTCTTCGTTACAGGTTGAGCTAATGCTTTGGCCTGAAGAAATCCAAGCCCCTCTTTAATCTGGCATTAATCACGCTCTAATCAATGGTTAATCCCGATACTACGAGATCTATAAAGATCACACCTAGTCCATCACTAGAAGTGATCAATTCCAGATATCATAAGCACTCTCGTGATTAAGCAAGAGCCGGATGTATCTTGATCTATGCGCGGATCTGCGAGCAGCAAACTAATCTTGTCCAATACTCGCTTAGCTTATCTGTCTTTGGACTGACGATAAACACGTTAGCATTAGTTTGGTTAGGATGTGTTTTCCCCTGACCACATCGTCGCCATCTAATGAGGCGCCGTTTAACCTCCCTCCATGTGCAACATGTGCTGCAATCATGCTAAGATCTCACGTCACTTTATGAAATTTCCTCATTAATCAAAGTATCGATATGACGCCATATTTCTATATCCTTATTGTTATGTGCCGCAATGTTTGCCCTAATTATTATTCAGGTATAAGTATAGATATGAAAGTGCTCCAGACATTCCATGAATGAAATTCTTTTACCGGCTGGCAATTTGTTATATTTAATTATTTAATAGCTTTTTTCTGAACATTTATGAGTATTTCATTGTGTTAGGTAGGTGCTACTTTATGACACCGACACCGACGACGAGGATGATGTCGGAGTTGCTGGGAATGGGTGGAAAAACCGAGTGTTCAGTATTTGACAGAGAAGCGGGGAAAGTCCCAAGCCTCGGTATCGGACGGCTGCAAGCCTAAGTGCCAGCCTACGCAAATAAGCTCATGGATTTTATGACCACCCCCGCGCCTGGTAACCCACCTACTACAACTACCTGATAAACCGGAGATATTGACCTGGATTTCAGGCAAAAACGCATTTATGAATGAGTCTGCGGCTCTGCTGCTGTTCGTGAATGAATCTTCGTGGCGCATCGTCGTCGTTTTATTATAGGTACTAAAACCACCTATGGGCGCAGCCCTAAAACCCTATCTAACCCGTAACGTAACCCGAAGCAATCCAATCCAATGCACCCGTTGCATTCATTAGCGTTGCGAGAACAAAGCAGTTGCACTTAAACCTAATGATTTCCCTTTTGTTTCTAATGACGCAGCGGTAGGCTTAAGCAGCAACAGTATTAGTTTTTCTGGACATCATGGCCAGTTCAGAGGAAGTACTAGAAATTCAACAAACAAGTAACTAACGATTAAAGCCCGTATTAACACTTAAAGGTGTCCCAATGAAAACACTTTTCCTTTCTGAAAATGACTCTTGAGTATGTTTTAAACGAATACAAAAGCCGCATATGGCATTTAAGTAAGTTGTCATTATCTGAAAGACCATTTTACTTTTTTTTAATAATAGTCCTTAGTTAATTTATTTTATAATAAATATAATTTTATTAAATAATTAATTTTAACCAATAAATATAAAATAATCTTAAACAACATTCAATCTAGACTTTAAAATATAAAACTTCCACTGTGATTCAACTATTTATCTCAAAAATGCTTCTGTGTGTGTTCGACTTATTAACTTAATATATATTAAACGTGTATAATAATACGTTGTCAAGTATGATTATGTTTAATTAAAAATCGCCCAAAAAATTGATGTAACTCATTTGAAATACATTCAGTTGAAACTCAATTCAAGTTCATGGCCAAACTGTGTTAACTTTATTTTAAGATGGCTTTGCCGATAGCTTTTGCTTTTGTTTACACATAGGCACGCAATTTCATAATTGACTTGCGAAAGTCAAAGCTCCGCGTTAAAGCTTCCGAAGACCAAAACGAAGCTTTCTTGTTTAACGTTCGCGTTGGTTTCTATTAGTTGCGTTCATAACGCTCCGATCGTGTGGATCGTTGTTTGTCGTTAATTTTGTGTGCGTTTAAAGCGTTAAATTCTCATCATGCTGTGGGAATATCTGGCGATTTTCGCTGTGTTGTTGATTCTGGCATATCGCTGGGCCACAGCCAACTATATGTTCTTCAAGGATCGGGGAATCGATCATCACAAGCCATATCCCTTTGTGGGAAGCATGTGGAAGATGATTCTGCGTAAATCATCAATGTTCGATCTGGTCGTTGAGTTGTACAACCAAAGCAATAGCAAGTGAGTATACATTACTATGATTCGGTGCGGCTTTTATTTACAAAATGAAATTTGCAAACCCAGTTGACCGTCGCATCTAAGAATATTCTGTTATTTTTATTAATAATTTCAAATTAAAATGTATTTTTACGTTGTATTTTTTATGGTTGAGCGCAGATAATTTTTACATATCATAACACATGTTCGTAATGTTTTTATCAGGCACTTGAAGTGGATTATTTCTAGTAGGTATTGCAAGAAATATAACAGAAGCATTTATTTCGATTAAATTGATAAGATAAAATATATTTAGTTATTATCGAGACTAAAAATATAAACCAACATAGATGTGTTCATTGCTCACGTTTGACAACAAATATAATATAGATAAATTAATTGTTATTAGATAATGCCCATGTCTTTTTATAAGACTGATAACAAACATTTTATGACTATGGAACTGAGATTAATTGTGCACTTATTCACAGGGTTTACGGATTCTTTGAGCAACGGACGCCGCTGCTAATGATTCGGGATCCTGAATTGATTAAGCAAATTACAATTAGAGATTTTGATTATTTTGTGAATCATCGTAATGTATTTGGCGTTGATGATGAAGACCCACATGATATGGACAATTTGTTTAGTAGCTCTCTGTTCTCCATGCGTGATACACGTTGGAAGGACATGCGGAGCACACTGAGTCCTGCCTTTACGGGCAGCAAAATGCGACAGATGTTTCAACTGATGGATCTAGTCGCAAATGAGGCAGTGCAATGCCTAAAACGAGATCAGACTGCAAATGATGGATTTGAGTTGGATATCAAGGATTACTGCACGCGATTCACCAATGATGTAATTGCATCCACGGCCTTTGGGCTGCAGGTGAACTCGTTTAAGGATCGAGAAAATACCTTCTACATGCTCGGAAAGAAGTTGACTAACTTTACGGCATTGCAGAATTTGAAGTTTATGTTATTCGCTGGTTTGAAAAAGTCATTTAGGGTGAGGATTACATATTTAACTAACTGAATATTCCGACTGATATTTTTAATTTCTTTTCTCCCTTAGCAATTGCTAAAGTTAACGCTATTTGACAAGGAAAGCACAGATTACTTTGTGCGTCTTGTCCTGGATGCGATGAAGTATCGTCAGGAGCACAGCATTGTGAGACCAGACATGATCAACATGCTGATGGAGGCAAGTGGCATGATTCAGACCGATAAGGTCAAATCCGGTACAATCCGCAATTGGAGTGATCGTGATATTGTGTCTCAATGCTTTGTCTTCTTCTTTGCCGGATTTGAGACATCTGCGTTACTCATGTGCTTTACCGCTCATGAGCTCATGGAGAACGAGGATGTGCAGAACAGACTCTACGAGGAGGTGGCCCAGGTGAACAGGGACCTGGAGGGTGGACAGCTGACATACGAGGCTCTCATGGGCATGAAGTACATGGATCAGGTTGTTTCAGAGGTTCTTCGCAAATGGCCGCCTGCAGTTGCCGTGGATCGGGAGTGCAACAAGGACATTACCTACGAAGTTGATGGCCAAAAAGTTGAGATCAAAAAAGGCGAAGCCGTTTGGTTACCTATCTGTGCCTTTCATCGTGATCCCAAATACTTTGAGAACCCCGACAAATTCGATCCCGATCGTTTTAGCGAGGAGAATAAGCACAAAATCCAACCATTTACATATTATCCCTTCGGCATAGGTCAGCGCAATTGCATAGGTAAGTGTTGTGGCTTGTGACATTTGGCAAAGTCCTCTATATTACTTCTCACTTAAATTTCTGCAGGTTCTCGATTTGCTTTGCTTGAGGCAAAGGCCGTCATCTACTACTTACTGCGTGATTTCCGAATTGAAGCTTCTAAGAAAAGCACGATTCCCATGGTCCTTAGCGCCTCCGGGTTTCAATTGAAGCCCGAAAATGGTTTCTGGCTAAAACTTATTCCAAGAAATTAATTCAAACAGATTTCTACATTTGTTATATAAAACTAAAGAAGACAAATTTCAGAATCGAGCATTCCAAATATACCAATGTATGATATGATATTTATTCACTTCACTTTCAGGCATTTACTCGTGAATAGAGAAATTATAAAGAATTGAAATAATTCACTTGAAACACGTGAGATCTTTATAATTAAATTATGTTTTATTCACTTAACATGTTTATTGCAATGTATAATAAAATAACTGGAGTAATTGTTAATGAACTTGGCTAATTAAGTGTTCTTATCATAAAAAGTATTTTTCTCGTTAGCTTTAATTTAATTAATTCATTCAGTTAAAATAGCAATCAAGTGTACTGTTAACCTGTATTAGCTTTATTATCCTCTTTGCTCAAGGTATAGTAAGTTTCTGAAAATGAATTGAAAGTAGATAGAAGTATTCTTGTTCAGCATCAGCAGACGAGACGATATAGTCATACCCATTTTCATATAAACAAACAAATTCCAGAGATGATACCATAAGAGCTAAAAGCACCAAATTTTGTATGTAGACTCCTTATGTGTGCAGCCAGATTCAGATTACTTTAAATTTTGGATAAATCCTTCTCCTATACGCAGATCGAAAATTTAATTACAAGATCCATTTTAAAGCTAGGTATATTCTGATTTTAAAAGTGTATTCAAAAAAGTGTTGAAGTATAAGAGGGACGGGCTTAAAGAATTTCGTTGTCGTTCACACTTAACTCGAGCTCTTAAACTTGTTTATATGTTAATCAAAGCTACGAATAAAAGCTGTGGACTTCAATTAGTTGAGCTCAGTACGCTTAGATTGTTGTAGAGCGTAACTTGAAGTTTATTTTGTCAGCGGTTGATTAGTTAAGATCGCAATATGTGGTGGGAATATCTTGCAATCTTCTTTGTGTGTTTGCTTCTGGCTTATCGCTGGTCCACGGCCAACTATAATTTCTTCAAGGATCGGGGAATTGATCATCATAAGCCATATCCTTTTCTGGGAAGCATGTGGAAGATGATTCTGCGTCAAAAATCAATGTTTGACCTTATCATCGAATTGTACAACAAAAGTGATAGCAAGTGAGTACACTGAATAGTTAATCAATGCGATACTGCGCTATTATATTTTAAATGATAAACTCACTAGATACATTGTAAAACCGTGTAGCCAAAAGGTAAAACTGTGATTAATTATATACTTATTTACAGACTTTACGGCATCTTCGAGCAACGAACGCCGCTGCTGATGATCAGGGATCCGGAATTGATCAAGCAAATTACTATTAAGGATTTTGATAATTTTATAAATCACTGGAATATATTTGGCGCAGATGATGAAGATCCCCATGATATGGACAATTTGTTTAGTAGCTCTCTGTTCTCCATGCGTAATACACGTTGGAAGGACATGCGGAGCACACTGAGTCCTGCCTTTACGGGCAGCAAAATGCGTCAGATGTTTCAACTGATGGATCAAGTCGCCAATGATTCGGTCCAATTCTTGAAACACGATCAGTTTTCGAAGGATGGATTTGACTTGGATTTCAAGGATTACTGCACGCGATTCACCAATGATGTAATTGCATCCACGGCCTTTGGCATGCGTGTGAACTCATTTAAGGATCGAGAAAATACCTTCTATAAGCTCGGTATGCAATTGACAGAGCTTACGACTTTGCAGAATTTTAAGTTTTTCTTGTTCACCAGATTGAAAAGACTTTATAGAGTAAGGAATAACTATTTTATTTATTACTTAACTGTGCCGACTGATATTATTTCTCATCCTCTTCCCTTAGCGATTGCTAAAGTTAACGCTATTTGACAAGGAAAGCACAGATTACTTTGTGCGTCTTGTGCTGGATGTGATGAAGCATCGTCAGGAGCACAGCATTGTGAGACCAGACATGATCAACATGCTGATGGAGGCAAGTGGCATGATTCAGACCGATAAGGTCAAATCCGGTACTATCCGCAATTGGAGCGATCGCGATATTGTGGCTCAATGCTTTGTCTTCTTCTTCGCCGGGTTTGAGACATCTGCGGTGCTCATGTGCTTTACCGCCCATGAGCTCATGGAGAACGAGGATGTGCAGAACAGACTCTACGAGGAGGTGGCCCAGGTGAACAGGGACCTGGAGGGTGGACAGCTGACATACGAGGCTCTCATGGGCATGAAGTACATGGATCAGGTTGTTTCAGAGGTTCTTCGCAAATGGCCGCCTGCAGTTGCCGTGGATCGGGAGTGCAACAAGGACATTACCTACGAAGTTGATGGCCAAAATGTTGAGATCAAAAAAGGTGAAGCCGTTTGGTTACCCATCAGTGCCTTTCATCGTGATCCCAAATACTTTGAGAACCCCGAGAAGTTTGATCCCGAACGCTTTAATGAGGAGAATAAGCACAAAATCCAACCATTTACATATTATCCCTTCGGCATAGGTCAGCGCAATTGCATAGGTAAGTGTTGCGATTTGTGACTTTTGGGAAACTACTCTAACTTACTTCTGCCTTAAATTTCTGCAGGTTCTCGATTTGCTTTGCTTGAGGCAAAGGCCGTCGTCTACTACTTACTGCGTGATTTCCGAATTGGAGCTTCTAAGAAGAGCACGATTCCCATGGTCCTTAGCGCCAACGGCTTTCAAATTAAGCCGATTAATGGGTTTTGGATAAAACTCATACCGCGCAATTAATACGAGATGTTATTAAATTATTTTTTAAATACGTAAGTATTACTTTGATCAGCAATCAGAGAAAAGTTGATATTCCCTACCAATGCTCTCAAGAGAGAAATGCGTCTGTACCAATGATGCATTAACAAAAATAATATAAGTTTTTGTTAAAAAACATTTAGTGCAAAGGGTGCCAGATATTTTATATTTATATGATTTAATTGTATGTACATAGGTATATATTATTTTAAAGATAATCCTATGTTAAATGGATAAAAATAGATATTCTACGCTATATGCAACTACTGCTTGGGAATGTTTATCCGTTTGTATTTAGGATAATTTAATTGCAAGCGTTAATTAACTTTATTTAAAAAACCACAAAAATAAATAAAAAAAAAAATAAACTAGACCGGTTTACGCGGCTTTGCTCTCGTTGTAGATATAGGAATTTCATAATAACTATTATTGGTAGAAATGTACATTGTTATCAACAACAACTTTCGCAACAACAATTATAAGAACAATAACAACTTTCGCATAATTAAGAACTGCAGCGTCGGGAGCGAGAGTGCGTATATGGGCGTTAATGTCTGGCCGAGAGAGTAGGAACGAAGGTGAGAGAGCAGCCGCATGCTCTCGACGGTTAGTTAACAATAACAGACGCTCGATCGCAACGCATTGAGTATGATACGGACTAACCCGATATTTCTGTTTCTAGCTCTTCGTTCATTGTTGTCGCCAGTCAGATGAAAGATGCATATTGATCAACTTTAAAATATGAAACACTCACTGTAGCAATTATTCATTAAGTCCACATTAATGTGCTAAGCTATCCACAAAATATAACCGCGATCGACATCTAAATAAAGAAATTAATAAAAAAAATTAAATAACTTTATGCTTAAACTGTGTCTTATTTACATAAGTGACAAATCATTGTATATACTAGTATGTCTAATAAAATAATTCGAGTTTCATTGTGGTTGAACTCTACACAATTATTGTTCTTATTCTGTGGAATTTAATTCGACTTGACACTCACTCAAATTGCAGTCAAGTTCACTGTCAACCTCTATCAGCTTTATTAATAGAAGCGATTGCCGTTAGCTTTTGATTTAGCAAGTGTTTGATTACAGTGGGAGCAAAAGTGAGTACTTGATTAAAAGCATTTTAATTCATTGTGCATAAAAACAAAAATAAATAAAAATTGCCTAAATATATGAGTCTTTGGGTAAAATAAAAACATATGTTTTTCTAAAAATTGCAAAATATGCAATAATGAGTTAGTTAGTTAGATTTTTCACTCATTGAATACTGGTCAAATATTATTTCACTTAACGTTCTTCTTAAAAACTAAATATATATTAAGCGACAACATTTTTTGGACTTATTTTATTATATTAGTTGGCTTGCGTGATGAAATGCAAGCTTTGTAAACATGTTTGCTACCCACTGTACGTACATATGTGCACGCAATTTCATAATTTGTTTGCCAAAGCTCCACATTAAAGCTTTCGACCAGTTAAACAAAGCTTTCAAGTCACAAGTTCGTGTGTGTTTCAATTAGTTGAGTTCAGTACGCTCCGATCGTTGTAGAGCGTCATTTGTTGTTAATTTTGTGTGCGGTTAAAAAAGTTAAGTTCTCATTATGCTGTGGGAATTTCTTGCGATCTTTGTTGTGTTGTGGCTTCTGGCTTATCGCTGGGCCACAGCCAACAAGAATTTCTTCAAGGATCGGGGAATCGATTATCATAAGCCATATCCTTTTCTGGGAAGCATGTGGAAGATGATTCTGCGTAAATCATCAATGTTCGATCTGGTCGTTGAATTGTACCACCAAAGCAATAGCAAGTGAGTAGTCTATTACATAGATGGCCATTCGGTTACTGCGCATTATTCTTCTTCCAAAGGTCAAGCCCACACGATATATTATTATATCTATAGATGCTATAGGTACTATATGTTCTTATGTCATTTTGATATACAAAAATATTTGTTTCGAAGCTCGAAAATTGGGTGCGGCTTCAGATTGTTTCGATTGTATTCAGGCAGCGTAAAATACATAGTATTTAAATAACAGTTGACGGCAGTTGTCATTTTGTTTTAATTATTCTTTGATACTATGTATAACAGTCAAAGTTTTATGTACTTAGCTATCAATTAAACTAGTTTACATTGCACTTGACTAAATTTCATCACTCATTGTTTATCTCTTCATAGTTGTATTCTGGTAGCCATACATTTAATACTCTTTTAGATTATAATGTGGCTATCAGATTTTATGGGTAGATATTTTCATTTATAGTTACTTTAAGTGGAAAATGAAAAGCCGAGTCGATTGAGTCAAAGGATCTGAGACTATAAGAGCTATTCAAATCATTAGAGTACCATGTACTAAAAAGTGGAAATTTGTTCAAAACTACTTTTTTACCCTAATTTTATCACCTGGAGTCAATAAAAAGAATAAATTTAAAATTTAAAATTTTTGAAAATTTTCGAAAAAAAATGTTTGTCTCAGAATCAAAAAATTTAAATGCAAACTAAAAGTAGGGTAAGTATTATGAAAAATAAGACATTCCTCATGGAAATCGAGTTTTGATAAAGTTGTGCTCTTTGAAAGTTCAAAAAGTCAATATTTCTTATATATAGATAATTTTTTAATAATTGACACTTTTTTATTGTTTGAGCTATCTCAACCAATTTTACTATTGGCAGAATCGTACTTGTTTTTTTTTATATATACTTATATTAAGTTTGCACAGGCATTCAAATGTTTTCTAACATGGTTCTCGATGAAATAGTTATACATATACTGCACATTTCGATAAAATTATACAGATTATAAAAATCTGATGCAATATATATATATATTCTTTGTTTGCCGTGGACACTAATTATAATATAAAAATTTGTTAAGATAACGTTCTTGTTGCAATAGCTTTGATAAGGCTGGTATCAGATAATGCTTGTCGCTGCTCAAATTGGAGGTCTTTTCTGAGAGCCCCACTTATCGGTTACTGTGACTATTGTACTGATTTTACTTATGAACTTATTCACAGGGTTTACGGCATTTTTGAGAACCGGACACCGTTGCTGATGATTAGGGATCCGGAGTTGCTCAAACAGATAACGATTAAGGATTTTGAGCACTTTGTGAATCATCGTAATTTATTTGGCGTTGATAATGAAAATGATAACCCGCATGATATGAACAATCTGTTTGGCAGCTCCTTGTTCTCCATGCGTGATGCACGTTGGAAGGACATGCGGAGCACTCTGAGTCCTGCCTTTACGGGCAGCAAAATGCGTCAGATGTTCCAGCTGATGAATATTGTGGCGAATGAGGCGGTGCAATGCTTGACACGAGATCAGATTGCTAAGGAAGGATTCGAGTTGGACATGAAGGACTATTCCACGCGATTCACCAATGATGTGATTGCCTCTACGGCCTTTGGCCTGCAAGTGAATTCGTTCAAGGATCGGGAGAATACCTTCTATATGTCCGGCAAGACGATGACAGATTTTAATGCACTGATGAATTTGAAGTTCTTCTTATTCACAAGTTCGAAGAAGCTTTTTAATGTGAGTATTACGTATTTAGTTAATTGGATATTGCTGATGTCTTTTATCCATTCATTTGCAGTTTTTAAAGTTATCGCTTTTTGATAAGAAAAGCACAGACTACTTTGTGCGTCTTGTCCTGGATGCGATGAAGTATCGTCAGGAGCATAACATTGTGAGGCCAGACATGATCAACATGCTGATGGAGGCAAGTGGCATGATTCAGAACGATAAAACCAAATCCGTAACTATCCGCAATTGGAGTGATCGTGATATTGTGGCTCAATGCTTTGTCTTCTTCTTCGCCGGATTTGAGACATCTGCGGTGCTCATGTGCTTTACAGCTCATGAGCTCATGGAGAACGAGGATGTGCAGAACAGGCTATACGAGGAGGTGGCCCAGGTGAACAAGGACCTGGAGGGTGGAGATCTGACATACGAGGCTCTCATGGGCATGAAGTACATGGATCAGGTCGTATCGGAGGTGCTCAGAAAATGGCCTGCGGCAATTGCTGTGGATCGTGAGTGCAACAAGGACATCACCTATGTGGTTGATGGCAAAAATGTTGAGATCAAAAAAGGCGAAGCTGTATGGCTTCCCACTTGTGGCTTCCATCGTGATCCAAAATACTTTGAGAACCCCGAGAAGTTCGATCCCGATCGTTTTAGCGAGGAGAATAAGGACAAAATTCAGCCATTTACATACTATCCTTTTGGCCTAGGTCCACGTAATTGCATTGGTAAGTAGAGGGCCTTGTGACATGTGGCAAGCTCCTCGAGCTATTCTAATTTAACTTTTTCGCAGGCTCTCGTTTCGTTCTGCTTGAGGCAAAGGCCGTCATCTACTATTTACTGCGCGATTACCAAATTGCAGCTTCTAAGAAGAGCACGATTCCCTTGGTCCTTAGCTCCTCAGGCTTTCAGTTGAAGCCCAAAAATGGATTCTGGGTAAAACTCATTCCACGCAACTAAAGCGAACAAAATGCTTTATATATTTTTATAAGTGCAAATGAAAGATTATTTTAAACTTGTTTTATTGTTTTACTCTTCTGCGAAATATATGAGCGTAGATTTCATCAACTTTAATAGTGGGATAGGAATATCCTAGTTATAAGTACTCTTCTAATTATATTTTATTGTGATAAAACCGAGCAGCGTCAACAGTGATTAATGTTGAAATGTTCTCTTTAAGCCCACAGAAAAATAGATCACATTCTGATTTGTTAGATAGTAATTTTATAGATTAACATTGGATAACAATTTTATCGTGTTGATTTTATAGATAAATAATACAAACATTTTAAATATAATATTTCGTTACCTTTTCTAAAGTCTGTTTAAATAAAGGTATTCTTTTTCTATTTCGAAGAAATAAAACTCTTACTTTTGAAAATATATATATATAAATATATAATATATTTATAGTTTTCCAATATTATTTTCCTACAAACATATATATTACTATTGGCTTAACCGTAAGATATACCCCTTCTCAGCTCTTACGCCGTTTTATTTCGCAAAAATTAATTATACAAATCCAAAAGCCCCCGTCGCGGACAGTACGGGAAGGAACAGTGAGGCAAAAGGCAGCAAAAGGCGCTTTTCTGGGCGTTGCGAAAGCAGCTGGATGCTTGGATGAACTGTGGCCATGTTATGGGTGTGAATGGCGGACTGAATGGTGAACCGCACTTTAACGCGAAGACATAAATCAAATTAGTTTTTCAAGTGAATGCACTCGACTAATTCGAGCGGCAAACGCGCCAAGGTACGAGTATAGAGCGCGGATGCTGCTCATTTTAGTGTTGTAAGCAGTAGACACACAGACAGACACACAAGGGTCCCGCTGCCCTATGCCAGTCAACAAAAGGAGACTATAACCACATAAACATACACACACAAAGTCACATAGATACATATACTCAACACAGATATCGATTAATATTTATCCCGTGACACAACGCCACAAAAACCGCGGCGGCCGTTGGTCCATTAAAAGACACACAAAGAGCAAACCAACCCCTGCCCGGTTCCCGTCCCCGTCTCCTTTCACGACTCCTGCGCCCTTGGACAATGGCAGACGACAGTCAACACGCGCGTTTAAGTCGCATCCACTCCAAACATGATCAATGCCCGTTTAGTTTTCCCACTAAAACTTCGATACCCTTGGCGCACGCTTCTCGCTCCTTTTGGGGCATGCCGTAGGCAGCTGAGTATGCTATCTCGCTCTGTCTCTCTCTCTCTCTCCTCTTTTTGAATGTGCGTGTGAGTGTGCGTGAGCAGCTGCCCTGCCTGTTAGCAATGGCGTTCGTATGTGTCGCCCCGCCTACCGCACGCGTTTTGTGCGCGTTTTTTGTCGCCGTCAGCTTAGGACATTGCGGAAAGTCAAAACAGTTGTGAAAATCCTCTAGAAATTTCAATTTCGTTACAGTTGCAATCACTGAAAATGCACTTAACCTCAAATCCAATAATCCGCTTGTAATGCAGTTCATTCAAAATACAAACGTACTCCCGATCTGCGACTGACCAATGTGAGTCCATTCAAAGGATCTTTGTGTGAATGTCCTGCGGCGTTTTTCAAATTTGAATATCTATGCGGGCAACAAGGTAGTGTGTGTGTTAAAGTGTTGACCTGGACGGGTAATCGTTCTATTATTAATGGACATTTGCCTTCAAACAATGTCACAGTGCCATATCGAGCTATTGGCTACCGACTAGATACGATTTACCTGCCCAGGATTAGCTGGATTATAGGGCTTACAACACTTTTCATAGCGCTGAAAATGCAAAACGGGACAGAAAGATCAGAGGGAGGGAGAAAAAAAGAGAGAGATAGAGAGAGTAAGAGAAGGAATGTTAAATTGAATCAGTTTAGATCAGATTGATTCTGATATGATATAATTGCTAATTGAAAAACAAATTTGTAATAAAATATAATAAATATTTATAAGTTTTTATGTTATGTTTAATTTATTTGTTTGTATATAGTTTTCCGTTTTAAGTTTTTTTAATATATTGATTGCCGTTTGAAGTAACAAAGGAACTTTCCTCAAATTGCCATGTGACACGCTTTGCGGCTTATGACAGATTTGGCTGAGAAATCGTCTTAGGATTCACAGATTTGTGCAAGGAAGCGCAAGAAGTACGTGAAAGTCCGTAACAATTGTCGACGGTAGCGGCACACTCCCTAGGACCAAAAGACATGCCTATTGACCAGGTTGTACAGACCGATCCCTGATCCTAGCCTAGCCTGGTTTCCTGTCGAGAAATGAGGCAAACATAAGTGGCTTGGCCAAGAAGGAAAGTCAAATGCAAATTGAAATGTACGAAAATGCAACAAAGACACGACGAGTTCTTTGGAATGGAGTGAACAATGCTACAGAGGTTTGCGAAAAGCCTTTTCACACTTATCAATGCAGTTGCACACTGAATGAATGAATGAAAGCATTGAAAGATGCAAAGAGGAGAAGATCTATGAAAGGCGACGGTAGGAAAATTGCAAATGCAACTGTGACTCCTATGGTGCAATTATGATGGAAAGGTGCTAATAATAACCGATAAATTCATGTTTACCTAACAGCCCAAGACTCTGGTCAGCTGTCAAGTGTCTGTTTGTGTGACTCTGTCTGCCTGAACATTCATGTGATGAATGAATAGTTGAATGAATGCTGTGAATGATGAACTGCATTTGAAGTGCCCCTGCCTCTGCCTCTGATTGCATTCTTGTAGGTGTACGAGATTGACACTCATAGGGAGATACTCCAATCTGGCCAATCTGCTGCCCACGGCCATTTAGGGCTGAGTGCAGTTGTTGTGGGGGTAAAATTGCATTCGATTTGATTGATCGGTAAAATTCACTGCCCTGTTACGCTCGTGCGATTTTCAATAGCAAAAATAGTTCAAATAATTCCACAAAAAATAGCATTTTTTTGATAAAAAATAAATATGTTGCAATAATATTGAGTGCTTGCCACTTTGATTGATGAGCTCTATTCGATGGTGCTTTAATCTAAAATTATTTCACAGTTGATCTACAAACACCGAGTGCTGACTTACATATTCAGTGAATACTATTCACGTGTTCATAGTTCGAGTGACTTTCGAACGTATCTCAGGCAACCGCATGTCTTTGGAAAATGTAAAGTTTTCTAGTGTCAGTTGATAAACCGCAAAAACTAGTATAAATTGACATCATAAATTAAAATTACTTCCACCCTTCTTCACATAGGCGCTCCACGAGGGCAAACCCAATGACAGCCCTCGGCGTGGCATTGGGTTGTTCGGAGGGTTGGACCTCTGGGGTTGCTGTGATACTCGCAGATACAAAGCCAAATATACCCGAAAGCCAAAAAGGCCCAAAACGTAAACGTCAAGCGGCTGAAAAAGGGGCGAGCACGCAGCCATCAACACGATTATTTCGCATAAAATAAATTGATTCCTGTTAAAAGTCAAGCATGTCCTTTTGATGCTAGAAAGGGAACTGAGAGACACTGATACAAAACCAAAAATAGCGCTCGAAAAATGTCGAAATTTGTCCACAATAAGTTCTTTATTGAGTCGCCATAGACAAAGGATTGCCATCGCCGCCACCGCCGACACTTAAACCACGGCATTGCCACTCAACTCAGCGAAACAACAAACAATGAGACAATAGCCAAAAGATAGAACACAGACAGAGCACAGAGAAAAGAAAAGCGGGGAAAACTGTGGCACGTCTTCGCCTTGAATTGCGCCAGGCAACCGCATCTGTAGCGGGGCAGACCCGACACCTTTGCCTTGCCTTGACACCTTCCCTTCCCTTCTCTTGGTTTTGGTTTTGGTGTTGGTCTTCTATTCAATTCAATAGAACCTTCCATATAAATAATGATGAGCGAGCCAATTTTTGGGCAGTTGCGTCAAGAGTGAAGTCGAACTCGTCTATTGTACTCCCGGCCTGCTTTGTAAAGGGCCAGGCCAGACAACCGGGCAACGTGGCTCTAACAATTCCTTGTCCCAGTCATATTCTTAACTGCGGTCGCCAAGGTGCCTGACTGGCTGACTGGCTTACTGGCTGCTCTCCGCTTGTCCCTAACCAGACGCTCAGTCGCCGCTCAAATTGAGCGTATGAAATTGATTAGCCAACGCATTTTAGTTACAATATTTGTATTTAGTTTATAAACTAATTTGAAAGCCGCTCACCTATTAACAAAGTGGCGTGCGTGAAGATGCCTCTAATCGTATGTTGCCACCTACGGAGTTCACGATTTCATTGAGGGCTACCAGTTCCAGGGGCGATCCCTTGATTTAGATATGCTAACTGATTTCGTGGTTCTGTTAGGGATAACATGGAGTATATAAGGGATACTCTTAGGAAAGGAATTGAACTTGTTCAACTAATTTTCTTTAAACTGTTTATAAATTACTAAACTACTGTTTTGCTTCTGTTTTTTAAATTCATTGAACAGAAATTAAACATTTGTTAAAACTCTTCTTAATTTCGTATACCACCTTATATGGTATATTATCTTAGATTAACAAAAAAAACATTTTGAAATCTTGCAATTTAGATTTACATAAATATATAAATTACTTATCGTTAGGAACTGCAGATTCCTTACAATAATTTTCTAAAATCATTAAACATAATCAGATTTTCTTTTTAAGGAGTACAATCATGCAGTTATATTTAAAGATACATTCGTATAAGACCTTAAAAGAATTGTCATAATCTTTTTAAACGAAGTCTTATTTATTGCAACAATCAGTTTAAATCTGAAATAGTAAAAACTTTCCGATTTTCCCATACCTCTTACAATACCTTATAAATCGACGACAATTGACAATGGAATTGAAGACTAAGCCGATCATTAACACTCTCGATTTGTGAATCAAAGTCATAATTCCGCTTTACTCGTCTGTCAATTCAATCAGAAGCAGCCGCTGCAATTCTCGAGAACTCCTGCAACTTTTGCACTTCTTTATATGGGATTGTGATTGAGACTCATGTATTTATGTATTTTTATCCTTGTAGCTACCTCTTATAACCTGTTACAATTGAATGGCAAGCAACAGTCATATAAATGAAGTCAGCTCCCAGATCCCATTATTAATTAGCAGAATTGTCTATTTTGGAAGGTGTCAACAGGTAAATTCGTCATTGTGTTGGCGATTTTTTATATTTGCCCGAAGTGAGTGTCCTGCATTGTTTTTGCGGGGCAGGCCTCTGGAAGGCGGCTAGATCAGAAGGTGCCGCATGTAGCAATGTCACGTTGCACATCAGAGAAGCCGGCCCGGTCTGGTCGGCCGCAATCTAAAGGATAATGTGGCAAAATCCTGACAATTGATGTCCTTAGCCATCCTTGATGCGGCACTTCAAATGCCGCGACACCGACACCAAGACGTTTTTTGTTTTTATGTTTGCACAGGCAACACACATACACGGATTCACACATACATTTGTATGAGTACATATGCACATGTGACTACACTTGACGTTGCGGCTGGGGGAGGGCGCATATAAATAATAATCAAACAAATATAAATGCGACGCTCTTCATTGTTTGTCTCCAATGTAATTTTTCAACATGCCTCAAGTGAGTTTTGCGATTACCTTTGCTCTTCTACTTACATACACACATACATACGCTTAGGTAGGTGAGGTGGGTGAGCTCTAATCAATTTCAATTAGCTTTCGTAAGTGGTGACATAAGCTTCTCATAGATGGCGCTGTTGCGACGAAAACATTCAAGTACTTCCTAAGCGCCACACTTTCACATTTCCTGCCGATTCTTGTGAGGGGTGTTTCGTGTCACGAGTGTGGTGAGTTTTGCGTCGACGCGTCGCGAAGCTTTTCCGCTTCAATACACTGAGAAAAATAAATAAACTTATCCGGATATTTAATTATGTTTGTATAAACAAAAAATACAATTTTATGAGTTATTTGTAAACAAGATTATATTTAAATTGTTTACAATTTAATTAGTTGCCCAAACTGATATTTTTAATATCCTTCCCATCCATTTATAGTTAACTTAATTACTTAGTAATATTCAAGTAAATATTCTTAAAGTGTGAACGATTTTTCTTTCAGTGTGGTTTCAGCAGAAATGTACTTTGCAGACTTTGGGACGACGACGCTGTCGTCAGTTTGCTCTGAACCGTCTCGCCAAGCGAAAGCAAAAGCAAAAGCAAAGCTTTGCTCGCTCGTGCGCGTCTCGAATCACATACACGATTCACTCATACACACAAACACACACATAAAAACACACACACACACACACGCTGCGTGATAGCCAAGCCACACGCACACGGCGAACGTGTATTGTGCGCGAGCCAAATAAAATTCAAATGAAAACCTCGTATAGCGAGTATTAAATAATATATTAAATAATCGAACAGCTGGTTAAAGTGAAAAATGAAACACAAGTGATGTGAATGCTGGCATTCGAAAAGGGCCAGAACAACAACAAAGTCTTAGCCAATATCGTCGCATGTTTTCCAATGCAACGGTTTTCTTCTGTATCTGTTTTCCGCAACACCCACATTGCAAGCTACACTTACTAACAACTGTAGATAAAGGCGAAAACATTTTCTCTAAGCCTTATAATTAATCGATTAATTAAGTAGTTAAGGCAATAATTCTGCTCATCAACTAAACAAGTTAGGAAAAGCGCTTAAATCAATTACTGCAAAAATGGTAAATATTAAATTAAAAGAAAGTGATTATGAAATTGCTTCTCTGTATGTGTGTATATATATGCGTGACTGTGTGCATTTTTGCGTGTCCCTGTAGGTGTGTTTAATCCTAGCGACAGACATTTGCTTTAGCTTCTGCAAATTGTTTACTACGTCAAGTCCAAGTCAATTGCATTTTTCTACTGTCAACATCTTGAATTGTCTGCAATTTTTCCGAGCAACAAAACCCCAAAGCGGAACAGACAGCATCACTTTTGTTTTTCTTTACGGAGGCGGGAGGAGAAGGAGAAGAAGCAGTGAAATGTCCTTTGTGTTGCGCCTTTAAGAAAAATATGATGTAAGCTTGAACGCGCAGCTACGACAATGACGTTTCCTGCCTCCTGCCTCTTATCGCCTGTCGCCTCCTAATTACATACATACCCACACAGACACATAAATACATTCATACACATTTATTTATATATATTTTTGTATATGTATTTAGTTAGCTGAGCCATTTATTTTTATAAGATGTTGCTGCAGCATCCACACTAACTACATACATATATTTATCACTGTAACTGTAACTAAAACAATCCCCCCTCCCACACCCACACCCACACACATGCACACTTTCACACAGCTACCATTTGCAACCTTAGTCAACCACGCGCGTATGAGTAAAAGCTTGATGGGGGCAGCGCGAGGGAGAGAGAGAGAGAGAGAGGGCAGTCTGCAAATCGATACTGTGCGGCATGACCGAGTGGCCCACAAGGCGTTGTGTGTTTTGGATTGGAGAAGCTGGCAGCCTCTCTTCTTCCCACCACACAGTGTGGTAGCTTTGCTGGCCCATCAAGCACTCTGGCATTCAGGCAGCCAGGCAGCCAGCCAGACGCCGCAGCTGACGCTGACGCTGACGTTGCCGTCGACGTAGTCGCTTAGTCGCTGCTCCTTTTTGTACTCTCACCCCGGCAGTTGATTTCGTGTATTCGTCTTTTGTGGTGAAAACTTTTATTTGCGCTCGCTCCCTCTCTATCGCTCTTGCGCTCTCCTCAATCGTTTACGTCGAATTTGCGCTGTTATCAGACCAGAAACAGCAAACGGCAAACAACAACAGCACGTAGAAGAAGAAGGATACGATGATGAAGAAGAAGAAGAGGAGCTGTCAATAGCAAACAAATGACTGTAATGCTGCTCGAATTTATTCAAAGACATTTATTTTTGTTGTCGCTTATGTAGTTTGTGTCACGATTTGCGCATTTTGTCAAGAGAATTGAATCAAGGCATATGATGTCATATATACATATGCATGTATATGTACATGAGTGTATTTATGTATCTGCATCTGTATGATTATCTGAATTTGTATCTGTGTGTGCGTCTATTTTGGTTGCCTTAAAAAGTATGCAGCAGTTTCTTCCAACTCTTTCTTCAGCCGTTTTGCTCATTTAATGCGTATCAGTTTTCTATTTGCCACAAATTGAATGAGAGTGCATTTATAATCCAAGTATAAGCTGATAATAACTTAGGCATCTTGGGAATCTCCAACTGTATTGGGCTTATGCTATGAATGTGACCAGTCGGTTTTCTTCCTAGGCTATTGACACTTAGTAAGAACTTGCGACAACACAAAACTACATACATAAGTACATGCATACATACATATATCAGATTGCATTTCATGTCCGTAAAACTGGCTACAAAATATGGGCGATATCTCGTAACAGTAGCAAATAGAACTGGCCAATACTATTTATATCTTGGCCAACACATGCCGGCTTTTACCTCGACCAGTATCAGTTGTTGCACTTTGTTTTGTTGATTTCTCATTTACTTTCAACTCAGACGTAGGCTGAGCTACATATACTAGCTGATATCCGATTTCATGTCTCAGTCAAAGCAGCTAACAAAGCCAAGTTAAGACAAACGCAGTGGCAATAAACGTAATAAGCTTGCCACAAGCACAACGTGCTTATTTGTTCAGACACATGGAAGTAAACATGTTTATACTTGCTCGTGCCACTGCATAAGCGTCTATAAATACCCTGCTTACAGGATTGCAACAAAAGGGTATACCAAGATATTAATGTAATAAATATATTGACTTCCAATTCGGAAGTGCTCGCAGATACGGCAGTCTCTTTAGTTTTATAGATATCACTAAACTTACTTTAATTTAAATGTTGATTATAATAGTATATTATTGGATAGTGATGTGTTAGAAGATTAGTAGCATAAGTTATTCTGAGATTGATGTTCTACGGATGCAGGGTATCTCAAAGTTTCGTATTATAGATGTAATCTTGCTTGTTTTCCTGTTAACTGGTACCTACAAATATATACGAGTGCATGAGTATCTATGTGTCTATGAGTGTGTGGCTGTGTATGAGGGTACCTAAGACCTTATCAGAGACGATGCCTTCAGGCATTGCGACGTCTCCAGGGAGCACATAAGCTGCATAGTCATTGCAGCTTTGTCTTCAGCACGCTTTGTGTGCTTAGACGGGCGCTTAAGTTGCCTCCGATGGTGGAAAAGGGGGAGCAGTGGAAAGGGGGATTCGGAAGTGAGAATCTAATGGGTATCTTTCACACTTTTTCGCATAGATCGCACATCGACGCTCTCGTCGTGCGAGGATGTGGAATATGGGATTGCTCTTCCTGATCTACTACTGCGTGACCATTTACTCGGCCAAGGGCGATGAGAAGGCGGATGTTCCTCTGGACATTGGGAGCTTGCCGGAAGCGGCTGATGCAGATGTTCCTTTTGACGATGTGAACACCTCACCCAACCCTTTAATAAACAGCGAGGTGAGTTAAATTGGTTGCCTTAAACAAACTTATCTTATGGTAATAAATAAATATTTCTATTTTAGAGGAGCGATGAATTGCCAAACATCACCACCACAATGTTCACGCCCGTGCATGGAGCTGTGCCCACTTGGCGACCCAAACGATACAACTGCACACCTCCGGCCATTGAGCAATTTCCTCAGCCGCTGATGAACAAATTTGCTCGTCAACATGGTGGACTCATCATACATATTCTGGTGGCCATCTACACCTTCTTTGGACTGGCCATTGTGTGCGATGAGTACTTTGTGGCCAGTCTGGACAGACTCTGCGAGGGTAAGCTCCACATTTGATATAATCATTCAACTTTAACTAAAACTCAATTCTCTTCCAGAACTGAAGCTGTCGCCGGATGTGGCAGGTGCAACTTTCATGGCCGCCGGCAGCTCAGCTCCAGAATTGGCCACCGTCGTGATTGGAGTCTTCTTCGCCAAGGACGACATTGGCATCAGTGGAGTCATTGGATCCGCAGTGTTCAACATCATGTTTGTCATCTCGGTCTGTGCATTGTGCTCCGGCACCGTCTGCCAGCTCAACTGGTGGCCTTTGGTCAGGGACTGTTTCTTCTACTGCGTCTCGATATTAGTCATGCTGATAATAATCTTCAATGATGTCATCTCTTGTGTAAGTTTACAGATTTACTAAAACAAAAAAAGAATCTTTATACAGAAAGTGGTTTCAAAATGTGATAATCAGAAGTTAATTCGAAAAATATAAATAAGCTCGATGCATATTATTGTAGTAAATTACAATTGAAATCGTAGAAGTCGAAATATACTTGCAGAATAAGCATTAGTTAATGATCATTCCTAAATTTCTGTTTTAGTCTTAGTATTTGTATATGACACTAACATTAATTAAATATTTTAAATTTAAATTATTTTAAAAGTTTTTGTACCTTTTCTATCGTATGTCTATTTATTGAAAATTGTAATGACAAAAAATGTACCTTTAAAATAATGAAAGAAAGTGTTTTAAAAAATACATGTCCATAGTGGAACGCTGCTTTTGATGCATAGATTGCTGTCTTTTTCACTAGGTCAAAGTATTAGTTGAAGATATTATAAAAAAAAGAAAAGTCAGGAAATGAAATAAGCTAAAGATTAGATTAAAGGTTCAGTCGAATTAGAAATTGTAAATGTAATGTACATTTTTTTTTTATTTTGCAGTTCGAATCTGTGGTAATGTTGCTATGCTATGTGGGCTACTGCGTTGCGTTGCACTTCAATACGGAACTGGAGCGATGGGCATTAGGACTGAATCTGCCATTTAAGCTGCCCAGCAAAGAGGAACAGTCAGCTTTGGTAACCTATAAAAATGTGCCCGAAAGTTCTTATACACAGGGCAATGGAGGTCAACAGCAGACAAAGGAATCGGACATGAGCTCCCAGAAGCAACAAGAAACGACACAGGGAGACTATCAAAGCTATAATGATCCCAATGCCGGTTGGGATCCCAATGCTGCCTGGGGAGAGGAAAATCAAAGTCAACCACATCCACAGCCAATGGCCACCAGTGCTAGAAGCAGCCAACCGCCGGTCGATGATTGGGGCATGAGTCAGTTTAACCAGGGACAAGGCCAAGAGAATATGGGCTATCACGGCGACCAGCCGGAGTCGGTGGTAACAGGTGAAGCGGTTGCTGCCAAGGCCACGGCCACAGCCACGTCCACGGCCAAAACTCAAGGGGCGGCAGCTCCGGCTGGCGTTGAGTATTACAAGTCGACGGACAGACAGAAAGAGTCGCGCCCGGATCCGTTGGCGCGACCCACGGAGGGCGGTCTCCCAGCACTGGTGGCCTGGTATGTGGTCTATCCGATCCACTTTCTGTGCAAGAAGACGATGCCGGATTGCCGCCTGCCCCAGTATCGCAACTGGTATCCATTCACGTTTCTGCTCTCGATGGTCTGGATCTCGTTTTACTCGTACTTCATGGTCTGGATGATAACCGTGATTGGCTCCACATTGGGCATACCCGACACCGTGATGGGCCTGACGTTCGTAGCTGCTGGCGTTTCTGTGCCGGATGCCCTAAGCTCAATAGCCGTTATCAAAGAGGGCTTCGGCGACATGGCCGTTTCGAATGCAATTGGCTCGAATGTCTTTGATATACTAGTGTGCTTAGGTCTTCCATGGTTCATACAAACGGCCATCATTGCTCCCGGCTCGCACGTCAATGTCATATCCAAGGGTATGTATGATATGATCACTCCTCCAGCTTCTCCTCCCCTCCCTGACCTCCTCTAGTGCTTGCTTCGTCGTCGTAACGCTGTTCAATTTGTGTGGTATGCCTGGCATGTGTCTTGAATGCTTCAACTAGCTGAAATGAATGTAGTACATGATCTATGACCTTTTTATACTTAAAGAGAGAGTTATCTGCTTCTAGGTCTGGTTTACTCTACGCTCTCGCTATTCTCCACCGTTGTCTTCTTGATACTCTCGACCCATCTGAATGGCTGGAAGTTGGACAAACGCTTGGGCATCATTCTCATGCTTTGGTATCTGTTCTTCATAACGCTGGCGTCGCTCTACGAGCTCAACGTCTTTGGATACATGAACCCACCAGAGTGTCCCAGTAAGTATTGTATCTGTTTCTCAGGTCTGACTATTTCTAATCCTGATTCATTTACTCATGCAGGCCAGTACTAAATAAATGATAACCAGACGCACTTAGAATCGCATCACCAGCACCAAATACGAATACGAATATGATTACCATATGAATAAGTACATGCATTCGCGAATACTCGTATGTATACATATGCAGTACATAGCAGCAGCAACTGTAGATGTCCCAACAACAACATAAATATATATGTATTGTACATTTAGTGTTATTGTTAAAGGGGTCAACATTTATTACTCAACGCGCGTTTTACATGGATTTTTACATGCACCAATTGAATGAATATATATACTATATAGATGCAAAGATACCCATATACAGGAACATATATAAGCATATATTATATATACCGCTGTAGATAGGGTCAATTGTATTAAATTAAGTACAAGTATATAAACAATACAGCAAATCAATGGAATTTGTTGCCACGGTTTAATGGAACAACACGAATAGAAAAGGAACAACGCAAAAATCACATACACACCGACACTCACTCACACACCTGCATACATTTATAATGTTTGAATGACAATGTTTGAATTTAGGCAATGATTTTTACGTTATTTATAGCATTATACATATTATATATTTATGAAATGTTGTTTGGTTTGTAAGTTTCTCATTCCCTCACGATATATTCTCTTGGTTCTTAAGACTCCTTTCGCTTCTATCGAGAGGCCAACAACATTTTTGAGAACTTACCAGTCATTTACGGGAATGCATTTTTTTAGTCAGCAGTTTACTTAGTTAATGAATGAGATCAACGAATAATGTTTAATTTTGTATTACATATTTATATTAATTATACCCAGAACCAAAGGTAGTCTATGTATCTGTCAGTCTGATAGATAAGTTTGTGAAAATTAAATTAAGCATATACATATGTACTTACAATAGATATCTGATGGTACTGGGTACTTCACAGTCGTTAATTTTCGACTTGATAATTGTTTTCTGTTCATAAACTTACACTTACATTAACATTGAAACCAGAAGCTTTCAGCAAACGAAATAAATAGATATTTTTAATGCAATTTGCAATAAAAAATAGAAATAAATGTATATTTTGTACAATTAAGTATATTTACAAAATAGCCACATTGATTAAACGAAAACGTCCTAAGTTAAGCCACATACAACAACTATCGTTTAAAGAAGTCAACAATCTTAACAATTAACACTTACAAATATTTAACATTATGGCAATTAATGACGTCAATTTTTTACTGTAAATATATATTTATTCTAAATGTATACAAAATTCTTAAATCAAATAATGTAAATTTATAGTCAATTTTTGGTGCAAGTTGCGTACACATTCAGATTTAGAAATAATTGTGGACATTTCAATGATATGGTAGATCTTATGATTTTAATTGGATTATAAATCGATCAAACATAATTATAAAATAAATTTAATCAAATATGTTAATAACAAAACGCATTCAATAAATTTACCAAAGATTTGTTCTAAATTTCCTTTTGAATACATTTCTCAGTGAAGCATACTTTTCGGCTCATTAATCAATACTTTCAAAAATGAACGATTATGATGATGTGCCAAAAAGTATGCTATAAAAATTATTGTGAAATTAATTTAGAATTGGAACAAGAAACCGAGCTGATAATACATACATATATATTTTTTTAAATCATATGTATGAATTCTGAAATTTCTAATTAATTATAATTTTAAAAATAAATACTGCCGTTCAACAGTTCAAGTAAGAGATTGGCTAATAAAATTATGAAACTAAGTTAAAAATTAATTTTTATATGATAACTTTGGTTGCTTCAAAGCTGTTAAACGGCGGTGCATTTAATAAATAATTAAATATTAATTTACGCTAACTTAAAGCCATGTTTATAGTAGTATTACTGCTACGAATTTGCATTACTATTTGTTTGGAGAATAGCTAAGACTATTCAACCAACAATCAAAGCTGGTTGCTTGGTTCCAGACCAAGTTAAGCTAGTGTTGCATCATTTGATAGTTTGATGCTTTGGGTAGAGAATTATTAGCAATACACAACATGTGACAGTGACAGACGTTATTAATACCAGGCAATGCTAGACATGACACTGAATCAGTATGATAATTTAGCTGCAAGCAAAGTGTAAGACAAACATACTCCTAGCAAAATACCAACATTTATTTAGCAAAAAGATACAAAGATTAAAAAGATACTTACATAGTGAGCCATGCACTGCTATATAAAATGGACGCGCTCAAAACATAGTTACATACATATTTATACAAGACATTCATAGTTACATACGTACATACATTAATGTATAGTTATTAACACTTGAAACGAATACTGATACAAGGCTCAGTTGGCTAAATTTGTTGAAGGCGCCGATATGAAATTCAGTTAACTGATTTCCCCCAAATTATCAAGCCAACTTCCAAAATAATTTATTAAACAAAAACTAAACTAAAGTTAAACTAATACAATAAATGTACGAACAATCGTCTACTGAAATTCCCACTTAGCCATATACATATACATATACATACATACTTACATGACATAAATACATACTTAACTACAAATGTAATGCCCCTATAGGTGTTGCTCAAGTACAAGGTTCTTCCCCACTCAATGAAATATGCCAGTTACCGATATATCTACACATATACTATATTTCAACATTCTATTTATAATGTCTTCTCGACATACACACCACACAGGTATGCCTGTTATTTGACTTTGAGTGTTATACACATTCAGTCAAAGAGACTTTATTTGGTCTCAGAAGCAACAAGTCTATTACCTAAACATATTCATATACATACATAGTTATAGGTCCTGTTCCATTTTTCACGTTCGCATCAAATTCATGGAAATTGCATTATTTTTGGAGTTGGAAGTTAATTAACTCTTAGATTATCCGAAAAGAATGCATTTTTATATACTTGAGTCTGGTGCGAATGGGAATTGAGAAGAGACCTAATTATATCATACACCAAAATACATATTTACAATATACAATCCAAGAACTAACCTTAAATTGTTGCAAAACGTTGAGTGTTTCAATTAACTATTTCAATTAGCAGTTGTATTCAAATTTACCAAAATAACAGTTGCAAATTTATGGACGTACAAAATACTATTGAAGTGTTCTATTCGATTTGTTTTAAATATCTTCAACTAAATCAAATTAAATCAAATAAATATATATTTCGTGTTATTTTCGACTGTACAAGTATCTAATGCAACAATTGCAACTAATTATTAATTATTAAGTACTTATATATAATAATAATAATTGATGATGAATGCATATACTACTTGTTGAAGTGAAACAAACCGACATACACATGCTTACACATGCATAAACACATCCCTACTTATGTAAATACATATACTTATAAAATATTCTTAAATACAAGAATGTACAATAAATCGCATCTCCTTACATACATATATAAGTACAAGTACTTGCATCTATCATTTGTGTTAACTATGACTATAATTGTTTGCAAAATTTAAATGATATTTCAAAAGCATAATTTATGAGGTATACATATGTATTTATAATATTAAAATATATTACAATATAAAAATTATAATTATTTGTGAAGATAAAACTATAATAACTATGCTATTATACACAACTGTTGATGTTATGTTTAGTCTAATCATGGATTTCAAAAATAAATGAATATACACACGCAGACCTAAAACTAGTTTTTTTTCTATTAAAGCAATGATTTATACGCAAAGTTTTGTATTTTACACTGAACTTATTTATGGAAGATTAACTTAATCCTGCGAAAATACCGAAATTTTAAAATTTGAATTTGCTTTTGTTATGAAAATTGTTGTGTTACATTGGGCATTGAAATTTACATCACATGCTTGAATTATTTTAATTTTACGTTTCTCTTCTCGGCCTTCAACGCTTTTAAAGTCTCCGACCGCTGCTCTCCTTAGAACATTACATTGGATTATCCAATCCAGTATTGGATTATAATTACCGTGTTGTTAATCACGACTGAAGCAATTTAAGTTTGTTTTCACCATTTTTTGGGGGCAGCGGCAGACTTAATAAATTAATTAAAATGGCATCCCTGCCCAAAGTGGATATTGACAAGCCCAGATTTGATCAGAGCACTTATTGGGGTCGGGCCAAGCATTTCTTTCTGGTCACCAATCCTCTTAACTTATTCGCCACATCTGGCGACCTGGAGAGAGCGCGCGAAATAGTTGAAAAGTATCGAGGTGGCAAATCTGTGCCCGAGTGTAAAACAATCGATGATGTGTGGAGGGCCAAGTATCTGTACGATTCGGCGTTTCATCCCGAGACTGGGGAGAAGCAGCTGATCATTGGACGCATGTCGGCGCAGATGCCAATGAACACCTTTATCACTGCTGGTAAGCACAAAGTGGGGGTATTCAGCTGGTTATTTAATCAGTTATCGTTCCTTTGCATGTAATAAATCAGTAATCAGTATCGCTAAATAATACGATACCTTTTTATCAGGGAATAAACCGAAACAAACATCAGTTTAAGATATCGATCAATGTCAATCAATGTCTTGTTCAAAAACTTGAATCTCAAGTCGTAACATTTTATCAACTCCTTTTTATAAAGTTCATAGTAGTGATGTAAATCGAAAACCCGACAACTCGATCTTCGCGAAAGAGATTTTAAAGTAATTTAACTCTGTAATTCTTTTGACGGTCAAACAAGTTAATTAAATAGATTTTGTTGAAAAATACTGAAGATTTCCATTTCTCACTCAATTGTATTTTTTTTATAGGTATGATGACCTTTTACAAAACATCGTCGGCCGTTGTCTTTTGGCAGTGGTTCAATCAAACCTTTAATGCAATCGTTAACTATACGAACCGCTCCGGCAAAACTCCAATTAGTAATACGTAGGTTTCCTCAATGTATTTTCCAGTAATTTTGTTTAATGCTCAACTCCCACATCCCTCTCACAGACAATTACTAACCTCCTATTGCCTGGCAACGAGTGGGGCCTTGGGCACCGCCCTCACCTTGAATAACGCGGTAAAGAAAATGAATCCATTGGTTGGTCGCCTGGTGCCGTTGGTTGCCGTCTCAGCTGCCAATTGCATCAACCTTCCATGCATGCGAATGCAGTAAGTATTTAAATGACCTGGTATAGTCATTAGATAAGGTTCATTCGCTATACAGGGAGTTACGCAATGGTATCGTTCTCTTGGATGACAAAAACAATGAGGTCGGTATTTCAAAGAAGGCCGCTTTCGTTGGCATCTCGTCTGTTGTGATCAGTCGAATTGCCATGGCAATTCCTGGAATGAGTGAGAATTTGTGAATCTCTTTTGAGAATAACTTGAATATTATTCATACTTTGACAGCGTTAACGCCTGTGCTGATGAACCACCTGGACAATATCGGATTCCTGAAGAAATATCCCCATATGAATGCACCCATTCAGACTATCTTCTGCGGTTTAATATTAATTTTCGCAACTCCCATGGGCTGCGCGTTCTTCAGCCAAAGAGCTGCTATCAAGGTTGACTCGCTGGAGACCCAAGTGAGAGAGTCGATTAAAAAGACTCGTCCTGATTTGGATACTGTCTGGTATAACAAGGGCTTATAGTCAATTTAAAGCTATAGAGTAAATGATTGAGTTATACAGTAAGTGTATATTTACTATAAAATATTTACATTTACTGTATATATTTACTATATTATGTGTGTATATAGTATATACATTTTTACCATATTATATGTGTATATAGTATGCATATACAAAATTATACGATAATCTGAATTATTGTTTTAAATTACAATTTCAATGAAAATCAAAGTGTGTTGTCCTCTTGTTTGTAATAAAAAATTGTTATTAAGCTCGAACCAAAGTTTATTAAGATCTATTAAGAGTGAGGCCAACTTATTAGATACATTCAAGTCCACGCACACAAGCATATACAGGCATATATGTGTGTGTGGAGCTGATGTGTAAATCAACTATTCAATTTAACTTTTGTAAGGGCACAACAGGCTGCCTTAAAAGCTTTCGCAAACTTGCAAGCCTCACTGTTAAAGTGCTGCGCACAAGCAAAAAGCTCTCTCTCTCTCTCACTCTCTCTTTCTCTCTCCAAAGTCGTCGTCACTTATTACTGAAAAGTTTCGAGTTACGCAAGGTAACAACAGAAACTAGAAAGAGAAAGTATTTTTGGTATGCTGACTAAGAAATACGCTATCCAAATAGATTTATTAATATTATTGATATATTTATTAATATATTAGTAAAAATTAAAAACATTATTATTGCCCTACAATTATTCTTTATCTGACAGATGAAATAAATGGTTAAATATTATAGCTAAGCGGTACATTGATCCGATTCGGAGCGCGCAACAACAAGCATGAAACCAGTGAGATACTCTCTCCAAGGGCAGACAAAAAGCTCTCTGGAGCGGCGGCTGAGGCAGCGGCAGCGGCAGCGACTGCGGTAACGGAGGCAGCAGCTCTTAGCTGTCGGTTTAGTCGTCAGTTCACTGCCAAAGTGTTAGCAAGCGGGTCGCTTGGACGTGTGTGAACGTATGTATTTGTGTGTGTTTGTGTAGGTGTTGCACGCGTGATAAACTTGAAGAACCGAAACTGAAATTCTCACTCACCCGTTCACACATAGACGTACGTATACTGTGTGTGAGTGTCAGTGTCGCAACCTGTTCTCCAGTTCGTCAACTCTCTGGAATCAATTTTTGTTGTTTGTGATTAACTCAGCTGTGCGCCCGGCAAACGTCTGATATGATTTATGGATTTTTCAATATTACGTATTTTTATGATATAGCTATAACCATTATATAATGCAACATAATCGTATGTTGTTATTTTTTTTGTTTTGACTATATTATCGAGAAGTTTTCCAAAGAATCGACACTCGATTATATGTGCCTGAGCATACATACATACATATGTATGTGAATATATGTATTTGTTTGTAGAGTATTTTTACTGCATTGGAACTCGAAAGTTGACTTACTGGCGATTAGCGCGAATCAGTTGGGTCACTGCGCCCATTGATAAGCCAGACCCGGCGCAGTAATATTCATAAGCAAAACAACAAATACAGTAAAAGCTCTGCTAACTGATAGCGTTGTGGGAAAAACAAAATTATTAGCTCCCAAAATATTTATTAAGTAAAGAGAATATTCAAAAAAACATATAAAATGAAGCTAAAATATATTTTTAAATTTGTTTATTCATTGATAAAGATAGTCAGGTCAGTCAAGGTCAGCTTTAATTATCTTGGAATGTTTGATAAAAACGCGCGCAAATAGTATGATTAAGTATAATAATATTGTTAAGCCAAGCAGCTGATATATTGTGTCAATTAAGATATCAGCAATTATTTAATTAAATGAGTGTACGAGTTAGCGAGTTACCACTGTGCACATGTACACACATAAACACGCGCGCAAATAGTATAATTAAATATAATAATATTGTTAAGCCAAGCAGCTGATATATTGTATCAATTAAACTATCGGCAATTATTTAATTGCGGCGAAAGTATCTAATCTGACATTATTGCCAACTACACAAATGTATTCTCACCCCAACAGCACTACCTTTGGGCCAAAAAGCGAAAGGGAAAAGAACTACTCAGAATGGCTTCGTTGCCCCGCGTTGATATTGATAAGCCCAAATTCGATCAGAGCACGTATGTGGGGCGTGCCAAGCATTTCTTTCTGGTCACCAATCCTCTCAATCTATTCGTTACCTCGAACCAACTAGAGTCCGCACGTCAGATAGTGCAAAAGTATCGGGCTGGAAAGGATGTGCCCGAATGCAAGACCATTGAGGATCTATGGAAGGCCAAGTATCTGTACGACTCGGCCTTTCATCCGGAGACGGGCGAGAAGCAGCTGATCATTGGACGCATGTCGGCGCAGATGCCAATGAATATGTTTATCACCGCCGGTAAGTACATACACACACACGCACACACGCATATACTCACACAGACTTGTGATTGTGATAGTGTAATTTTCCGTTTGCTTTCATTTGAAAATTTCGACAATTTGCTTCCGCGCTTTTTATGAATAAACAAGTAATATTAATGGAATAGTTGTTATTGTATTCGTTTAGGCATGATGACCTTCTACAAAACAACGCCGGCCGTTGTCTTCTGGCAATGGTGCAATCAGACCTTTAATGCCATCGTCAACTATACGAATCGCTCAGGAACAACACCAATTAGTCAAACGTATGCTGACCCCAAAAGCAAGAAATTGTGTCAATTATCGAACTCATGACTTTCCCTCTTGATTCCCCCAATCCCTCACAGACAATTGTTTACCTCATACTGCCTGGCAACGGGAGGAGCTCTGGGCACCGCCCTCACCCTGAACAGGGCTGTAAAGAATATGAATCCACTGGTTGGTCGCCTGGTGCCGTTGGTGGCCGTTGCTGCTGCCAATTGCATCAACATTCCCTGCATGCGAATGCAGTAAGTATATAAATGGAATTATTTCTCTGATTATTAAACTCATTACTCAAATCTTCTTCTTCTAGGGAGTTGCGCAATGGTGTCGTTCTTCTGGATGAGAAGAATAATGAAGTTGGCATTTCGAAGAAAGCCGCTTTCGTTGGCATTTCAGCCGTGTTGGTCAGCCGAATTGCCATGGCCATGCCCGGAATGAGTAATTATAGCCCCGATTGCCTCTTTGAAAACCCATTAATCGAATCCTAATCCTTGATAGCATTAACACCTCTGCTGATGGAGAGTCTGGAGAAGCGCGGCTTTCTAAAGAAATTCCCCCGTCTAAATGCTCCCATTCAAACAGTCTTCGTCGGTTTCGTACTACTCTTTGCCACGCCCCTGGGCTGTGCATTCTTCAGCCAAAGGGCGGCCATTAAGGTGAACTCCCTGGAACCGGAAGTAAGCGAGTCCATACAGAAGAAGCATCCGGACTTGGACACCGTCTGGTACAACAAGGGGTTGTAGGCTGCTAAAGTTGGTTGAACCACGGATGAACGAAATTGGACTAACGAGTGGACAATAATTTTTTAATAGAGATTTATTTATTTACTCAATGTGCATTTATAGAAATTTCTTTAGCATTTAATTGCAGTTGTTTGTGTGCATTTTGTGTTTTGTTAACACAATTAATTGAATGTGAATTAGTTAAATATTGTACTCGAGTCGCCCCAATATACTTAGCAATAGCTTGTGACTTAAAGCTATGGAGAAATATCAAATATGAAATTATTGTTAATAAATAAATTGAATGAAGCATTTAAAATGTTATTAACGCGCCAAAGGGCATTGGTCAAATATCAGTCAGCTTTCTAGCATCTCAATCACTATCCCTTAAAAATACTAACAAGCTAAAATACCACGGGATTTAAATACCGCATTTTACAGCTGTCCTGGCGTTGCCATATTTTCTATCTATAACTTCACAACTTTAAAACTATTTACTATTTATTTACGGGAGGAGTAGAAACGAATACTTTAATTTGTACTAAATTTTTTATGTAATTTTTTTGAAACAAAGGCACAACAAAAAATATTCAAATTCATACTTACACCGTTATCGATATAATGCTGAAATGGTATTTATCGACACATCGATAAGTCCGTGAGTTCCACACACTAAAAAATACCAAACGCGTTTTAAAATTGAGCGCATTCTACGACGCAAGCATCTAATGTTTTAAATAAAATAATAAATGTAACTCAATTGAAAACGTGTCGACCATGAGCAAAAGGCGCTCGTTAACGCTAAGCAACCGCTTACTGCAGAAGCGACACAGTGGTGAGTGAACGGTTTATCAACCATTTAAAGTATCCATACTTAATTTTATTTACCTTAAGTAGCCTCGCCACAAAATCGCGTTCGCGCCAGCGCAGCACAGGAAGTGGCCAGAGATGCGGATACATCACGTTCACCAACAGTAAACATTGTAGAACATGTGGAGAGCACGCCCCCCCACAAGAAGATGCACAGCTTGGACGATAGCCTGGATTTCTCACCACACAATAATTTATCACCGAGCTGTCTTTTTTCCCAGACGCTCGTCACGGGCAGCCCAGAAGTCGGCTGGCGTTGGAATAGCGACAGTAATGGGCGTGGCGATAAGGTGAACACAACCTCCGACAGCGGCTTTGATTCCGAAGAGTTTGGCCCGGGTGTATTTAAGCAAATGGATCGTCGGAAACAGGTGCGAGTGGAAGCGGCAATTGAGCATCGTCGTAAGCAGTTGGACAACAAACAGTGGCGTGCACAGCAAATACGTGATCATGAACTGCTGCGGGAGCGATGCGACAAGCTTCATAGGCAGTTGGATCAACAATTAACAGCACCTCCGCCGCCAGCATTCGATCCGCCAGCACCTGAACTACCCGCGGATACTCCAGATCCTGCCTTGGCAGAGTTTCTTAATGACTCAGATACGGATTGTTTCCTGTTGGAGGCCACACAGCAGCTGGAGTCTGATTTGGTGCCGACGCAAGCTTTGAAGCCGTCGTCTGTTGCCACCACACCCACCAGTCATCACAAAAGCCACAAGGAGAAGCGCTCTTCGTTCTACATGAAGTTCCTAGAGGATGAAAGTGAAACTGAGGACTGGTTTGTCGCCCTGGACGAGGCCATGCTAGAGGCTACACAGCCCAAAAAGCCGCGAACGTCACTGCAGCGATACAAATCAATGCCGAGCAATACGAGTACCAATGCCACCGTTAGTAATATCACTGTCAGCAGCAGCCTTAACACAAAGACCTCATGCTCCACCTCCTCCTCCTCATCTGTCACCGGCACCTGCCTCGGCAGCGGCAAGACGGACACGCCACGCATCAAACGTCATGCCAGTTCCAATGCCTTATCTCCGGCAACATCAAACGGTAAGTGATGCGAGTTGGACATTGCTTTCTGGAAATATTCTTATAAGTTCCATGGTATTTGTAGTTCGTGGCAATCTTTTTGGCAGGCGGAAATAATGCTTTGGACAATGCGTTTACGCCCACATTGACATGTTCCCACGGCGTCCTATCTTCGAGCACCGCATGTGATGCGCAAAATGTGGAATTTCTCAGTGTTTCGTTTGTCTTTTTGCTTCCCATTGTTTTTTTTATTGTTGAGCTGATAGGATCAAACCCAATGTATACGATAATTATATCTGTACAGCTGTAAAGCGACTTTACAATATTTAAATTTAAGCCCAATTAAAAATTAATTGTAATTTAAAGTTGGTCCTGCCATTTCGCTAATTGCATTGCTTACGGCTCGCGCATGCGACCCACCATATGCTCATTATTAGCGATTTGGAGAGGAGATTCAACTGATTAACTATTCAGTTAGATGAGGAAATGGACGCCTGGTTTTTACCTGCCTCCCATTTCACGTCAAGGCTGATAGGCGCGGTTAATTGAACGCCTAATCGAATTAATAATTAATATAAAAGTTTAAATTTTCTAAAGAGTTTTCCACATTTGTTGCATTTGCGTTTATTAAATAATGTTTGTTTAAAGTATTAAAATTAAAGATATCAATGTACTAATATTTAGAAGTTAAGTAAATGATCATATAAGATATGTTAGAAGCTTTTAAGTAACTCTGTAGTTCTGTGGTTTTTAATTTGTAGTTCATATTAAATATACTTGTATAAATTTAAGATTTAAAGATGTAACATCAGATGTGTGGTCGTTAATTTTTAATGCGTGGTTCACAATTGCACGCATTTAAGAGGTTTAATGCGCGCTTTTGGTCATAGCCCATTTCATTTGGGCTAAGGTCAAAGTTGAAGCCCTTTTCAGCTATTATACTCGGTAAAAGGCACACACACTTACATTTATTAGGTACATTTGCTTTTTATGAAATGCAATGAATCTGTAACATAAAGTATGCTGCCATATGTTGACGTTGCTCAGCATAAACCAATCGCAGCCGAGCAACAAGCCGAGCAATCGCAAGGAACAAAACAGAATGAGCAACAACAGGAACAGTGAATAAAGGGGTGGCGGGGTGGCGGGGATACAAAACAAAAGGCGAAAGCAGCAGGTCATCCAAATTGGTGACGTCTACAAAGCGCAAACCGAGCTGCAAAAGTAATAATAAAGCTGAAAGGCAAAGTGAGCTTAAGACCCATAGAGAAGGAGCGATTGGGCGTGCGAGCAGCACAGCACTAGCGACAAATGAAATGCACTGTGTGGGCGCCAAGTGTTGGCTGGTGTGAGCACGTAACGAGCTTTTTAGGCGAGCTTTCACAATGCTTTTGAATGGTGCGGCGCCTTTCGTATATCCATAATGGCGTCCATTCACGACGCTGGCAAACAGTTTTCTGCGCGCAGCGCCAAAGTGAAGTTCGTGGCAGCGCAAAACAATTCTCGAATAGCAGAAACGCAGTGTAGACAAAAACAAAACTTATACAAAAAGAATAGACAAGTTTCAAGAATTTAAGAACAAGCCAGCATTGCAACGTACGAATTCTTGATTTTAGCTGGCCTCTGAGCAATTCACAAAGTATTTAAATACACAGCCAACGAACTTTGCTTGTGTCTAGTGAAGCGCGGCCTTTATTTTTGACACTCGACCCCTCTAAAAGTTACCCCAACCAAGCAAACATCCATCGGAAAAGTGTGTACGAATTTGTGGCGCCAGCGTTGCCCCATCGTCGCAATTGTGAACTGAAGCGCAGCAAACAAAGCCAAAAAGAAAAGGGAAAAAGGAAAACAAGCAAAGGAACAAGACAACGGCAACGTCTTTTGATCGAAAAGCGTGCAATGTTCATTGCAGCAGCTGCATGGAGCTGTGTTGCTTCATGGCGACTGCTGTGCATCGGTTTGCTGGCGCTGTCGACGCTGCTGCCACTGCTCGTTGCAGAGGCGGACGCTGCTGGTAGTGGAACCGGCGGCCTGGGTAATCAGGCGGTGTTCACCAGCTCATTTCTGGTGCGTTTCCGTCGGGGAGTTGACAATGACTTCGCCCACAAGGTGGCCGATAAATATGGCTTCGACAACCTGGGACCGGTATGTAACTTGAGACCTACTCTGTCTCTCTCTCTCACTCTTCTATCTTATTTAAGCAGCAGCTCATTTTGCTGTGAAAAATCAATTATTTTATTGTCCGACAGCGTGGGCACGTTTCCAGCCTAAAGACACAACCACAGCAGCAACCGAGGCAACAAAAATCTACTCTCGACAAGGGTCTACTTGGCTGCCAGTCTAATTGTGACTGCTTAAGTGGGTGTCTGTGTCTGTGTGAGTGTGTGTGTTAGTGTGTGTGTGAGTGTGTGTTTAACAGGATGCTTACAATATGTATGTTGCTGCCGTTGACTTTAGTAACTTCCGTAAGCCGCGCTAAATTTCCATTGCATATGGTTAAGGCGCAGAAATGTTGTTAGTTTTAATTCGTGTTGTTGTATACTAGAAACGGGCACAAGGTCAACAACAAATTGCCGCAGCAACAAACAGCAGGTATATAGACAACTATAATAACAAAGAAACAATGCAGACATACCTATTACATATTCAATTTTCCTTTTCACTTAACTGATTGCATTTGTCTGGGTCTGACAGACAGATACATATGTATGTAATATGGCTAATAATACGAGTAGGTTTGTGGTAGTTGAATAATATCTAACCAGACATCTGCATTTGACA
This sequence comes from Drosophila rellima, assembly GCA_035043635.1. Lineage (NCBI taxonomy): Eukaryota > Metazoa > Arthropoda > Insecta > Diptera > Drosophilidae > Drosophila > Drosophila rellima. The sequence goes on along the minus strand of JAWNMV010000811.1, from coordinate 6,006,986 downwards.
GGCATTCTTACTGATTCAGAGCACACTTGTTGCATATTACGTGGGCCAATAATTCAATTGCTACCAATAACAGCAACTAGAACAATTGCTAGCCAATATGCGGCTAATTAATTATCTCGACGTTCTGCCTTAATTGGGTAGCTAGCCGTCAATAACATTCCATCAGGGCCAGCAATTGCGTAGAAAAAGAAATATGAAGCAGGCGCTAGATTCAATTCGCCGTCACTCCGCATTATATAAATTGCTGATTTATTTGTAAGTTGATATTGCGTGCTCACCTGCATCTGCGCCCCATTAATATTACCAACCATGTCATGCCATGCCATACATTTTCCTACCATCAAAAGGTGCTGCTTGTTAGGCTACAATTTTTATGCGCCTTGGACACGGCTGCAGCTGCACCAATGTGGCGATGTGGCAATGTAGTCTGGGTCGCAGAGTCATAGCCATGGCAACATCAGCGCATTGCACAACTCAGTCTGAGGCAAGCATCAATGTAAATGAAATCGTTTGCCTCTAATTACGACTACTTGTTACACTACGTGCTTCATCCACCATCTCTTTGTCACTGGAAGCAGAGTGACTACAGCACGAGATTACCTAGAACTCATCGACTTCAATTACATTCCTTCGATTTTCTCTTGAATTCGTTGCAATCAAATTGGTATCCCTTTTGCAACTTTTCTGTCAATCAACGCCTTTAGCATTCTGATAAACAGCAATTCAGAGTACAAGATATTTTTATACTATTTTCTCGTATACGCTTCCTATCGTTTTAACTTTACGTATCATGCCATGCATGTAGTTCTAATAGACTGCCACAAGAGTTTTTCCCAGAAAATGTTTCGAATCAGCAATCTAAGAAAATTTATTTTGATTAAGCACTGAAACTTATAGAAAACCAGTTAATATTCTTTACGAGGAGTCGAAACTCTCATAGCTTAATTCAAGCAGAGGTTGAGCAAAAGCCAGAAAACAAATATATCTGTACAGCATATACTTAAACCCATACTAAAATTAATTAAACATACATACATATATATTTAATTGATATTTTCAGCTCAGAAACTTAATTCATTTCATACACTTTCGTTGGATCAAAATAATCCCGAATATTTATTATCATTCAGCTCACTTTGCTTAATTATTCTCCACCGGGATATCTTAAGCAGCTTGTTAGTATGCGAATGTCATTCTTGTTAAGTTTAGTCAGTAACTTAAAGTGGATATCTTTTTTATGTAGCGCATATTTTTCTGTAAAAACATCAGCCCTGTTTGTCTTTATTTCTCACCTTCAAGTCTCGCATAAATTAATTCTACGTCTCAGCAGCAGACCCAGCTCTGATTAATGGTCTATTTATCCCTCGTTTTGCTAAGTTGTCAGTCATTTCGTTTCTTTTATACCCAACTCATAGAACTCATTTTAATTTATTTTCCTATTGCATGCTCAACCCTTTTTTCAACACATATTTCAGATATTTGACCTCATTTTCATATTAGATTATCAAAAATCATAACTTCACCGCAAACTACGAGAAAAGCATTAGTTATAATTTTCCATATAATTCTTAGAATTTTCCTTCAATTTAACTGGACAGAAATCAGCATTTTAATCAAAAAAGATCAATAATGTATTCAAATTGACATTTCAGAAGTAAATTAGAGCTTGAATTTAGTCTGTGGCCATTTGATATTTATGAGTTTAATTTTGTTCTATTTTTGGGCTTAAATGTAGAATGCTATTTAATTAGAAATTTGTGTTCAGTGCGGCTTTGGCTGGATTTCCGGGACAAGTTCACATTAAGTTGGCTTGTGGCTGGTCCTTGATAAACAACAAAAATCCATCAGCATGTTTTTTGGGGGCGTAGAGTAATAAAATTGCCGTACATGTAGACCGAAAAAATCTGTTGCTCTTACGTCAAACGCTATCTGCACACAGAAATCACAACTGGCAAAAAAAAGGCAGCACTTTGGTGAAAGCGAAAGCAAATCCATGGAATAGGCGGCACATAAAGTACGAGTACGGCAGGCTTATGCTCTGTTGGCTGCCTAAATCGATATTGCGTATACGCCGCGTATGAAGTTTCACAGGGCTTTATCTGTTCGACTGGCGCTGGGTCTACAATTCGAGTTTATTGCATTTGATGTTATGGCCTTATCACCAATAAAACCTTAGTTGTTGCCAGTCAGACATACACTCATACTTACACTCACATACTCATACATTTATGCATGTAATTTTCGATTTATGTAGGCGCAAATAGTGGTTGTTGGTTTGGTGCTGACAATTTAAATATAATAAAATACTTAACTCAATTTCGTGCTTTGGTATATACATATGCTTATGATTTGGTTCGCATGAAAAGAGGCATCTGGATTCCTGGAGAACTGGACCGTCTTCACCCACGCAGCTGTCTGTGTTTTTCCTTTGACTTGGAATTTTCTGCTCGGTGATTTTTGACGTGCCCCATTCTTGTGTTCTTTAATGGCTAACAAATTCACAAAGTGCTGCTCCTGTTGCTTTCAGTCCTGGCTAATGCCGCAAAGCATCTCTTGCCATCTTTATTCATGCTCATCGTTTGTCTTTGTGGTGCTTAAAAGTTTTACCTACTACTTAATTGCCAGCTGTGTTGAGCCGTTGGGCATGCACTGTGTGTGTACTTTGTATTTTTCTGTTTGGTGTGTGTAATAACTTAAAAAGCTAACAAACCCGCCTGTCACCTTACTTCTGCTCATTCTGCCTATCATCGTGTACTTTGCCGCAAATCCTTGCATAAAGCGTTAAGTTGTTGTTTGCCAAGCAATCCTAAGCCTCGACAACAGAAGGAGCAACAGAAAAAACCTGATGTCTCCACACCTTTAATACCTTGGGCAAGGACTACAGCTAAAAGTAGAAATCTTCTTGGGAAAACCCCTTAAATGTCATATATTTTATTTTGGTTGAATCTAAGTTTTTCATATAATTTCTTTATGTTTAAAGTAATAAATAAGATATATTTTTAATTTTATATGGCAAAATTACATTAGAATATTAGAATTTAAGAATTTAGAATATAGTTTCTTACATATTAGACTCTAATTGATGTATGTACTTAGCTTAAATTCTTCACATGGTCGTAAATAAGCTTAGCCTTCTGTTGACATTTTCTGGAAACTTTATAATTCCGACAATATAACGAAAGAATGTAACCATTGAGTGCGAAATTTAGAACGTAGTTTTATATTAGTCTTCAATTGATGCATGTTTTTAGTTTAAGCTCTTCAAATTATAATTTTCAGGCGATGAAAGTCATCTGACAATTGCAAATGGAATTTAGAACAGAATTCTATACATTTTTTTTACAACTAATGTTTTCATCATGAAATTATGAACATTAAATGCAACTGCATAACTTTGTATCCATATAAATTCTGATGGGAATCCATCCAGCTCTCATTAAATATGCTAAACACAAGATTGCACATTTTTTGCTTTAATTAAATATGCTGCTTTCATTAGGTATTTGCATTACTTGATACGGTAGTTTCAGAATATCAGTCCAATGAATGAATGTCGTGGGCGTTGAATACGGTTAATAAAATGGTCAAATGACGTTTGAGGCATGTCATTGACGAATATATTTAATTTTGCCGGGAACAGAACAGACAAAGAAACCTCTCGTGCTTGAATGTTTTCTTTTCATTTATTATGCGAAATGAAAAACGAGTTTACAAATTTTGTGGTCTTTTCCTTGCCGCTTGCAAATTAACGGCACAGACATTTTGCCAGCAATTTGTAACTCAAGGCAACAAAACATATGTTGGCAAATAAAAGACAAACAAAGGACTTGCACGTCGGAAAAAGACGCACATGCAGGGCTATGCTAGAAATCTTAAAAAAATGAACCGCAGGCGCACAAGCCACACACGCACACAGACAGACAGCGAGAGAGAGAGACACGCAATAAGAATGGCAACAGCACACAAAACATTATCACGTATACGCAGCGTTGTGTGCCAAGTCGATGGATACTCTCCTCTTCTTTCTTTTAATATTATTTATTTTTAGAATCGTTAAACAGCTCGAAGCGTTGCTGGACACGAGCTGAGTTCGATGTTTCATATACATATATTGCTTTCTGACCATATATGTGTCACAGAGAGATTCATTTGTGTGTGCGTTTAAGTTAGATTAGAGGTCAACTGGTAAATTGCTGGTTTGTCAGATTGTTACATTCACATCCATAATACTAAGCATAGCTTTCAACAACTTTGCGAAAATTTCATGTTACTTTGCCAACTATGTTCTTTAAAATCTTGAATATTCATCAAAGAGCTACTTACCTGTGACACACTCAACTTCCAGCTCATGCTCCATTTGTGCTTTATGGCCCACAGTTGGCAAACTTTTATGGAGAAGCCAACTTTTGTCAAATATTTGCTAGCTTCTCGTTAGCATGTCGGATATCGTTTTACATGTGCTGACCCACGTGTCGGTTTTCGGTCTTGTATAGTTTCTGTAATGTAAACTTAATACTAAAGGCACGACCCTAATTTAGCACTAATGCTTATTACAAATTTTTGGGGTCCGTTTCTGTTAATTGCAAAGGAAGCAAACTATTTTTTGTTCAGCTAGTTTAGTCACAAATTGTGTTTTGTGTAATTTGCAACTTGGTTATTAGCAGCAGCTTAGCCCTCCATTAAGTTATTTGATATGCAGAAGGCAAAGATGTTTCAAATTTGATTGGCAGTAAAGTGCCTAAAATTACAGGATCCAGTCAGTCATAGTTGTCATGACGCAAGCAAACTATTTGTTTGACTTGACAGAAAGTGAGAAAATGTGTTTAAAGTTTTTGTCACTTGAGGATTAATACCATGCGAATATGTCAAATTTGTGGGGGCATGAGTTCAGAGACTTTGTTAAAGCGTACTTATTTTAATTTCATTATTTTATGTATAAGCATTTCACTTGCGTGTGACACTTGGAAAATGTCAGGGGGCAGACGAGAAAGTTTTGTTGGACATGCGGCAAATTACATTTGAATGTAATTTTTGTTGAAAAAAGCAGACAAAGTTGGGAAAATGAGATAAAATAATTAAATTTAATTAGCCAGCGGGCGGCTGCCTGCTGTTTGTACAAAGATGTTGTTGAAAATCACGCATAAGCAGCATGTGCTCAAGAACATGTCAATGTCAACAGTGCGCTAGATAATTATTTTGCTTTCTGACGAGAATGTCGTCGTCTTTGCTCCAAATAGCAAACGGACTTATGTGATTATGATGGGCGGGGTTGCCATTCAGTCATTCACCCACTCTCTTATATCTATCTCTGTCTCTCTCTCTATCTGTCTTTCTCTATCGCTTGTTGTTAGTGTCCAACATGGCCTTTAGTTTGGCTTAAATGCATATGACCCAGTTGCAAAATGAGTTCATGTTGGCATGGTAAACAGCTGAACATTTTCTTAAACTTTCCACTTTAAGTCCTTCATTTTTAATTAATATTTGTCTTCTTCGGATGTTGAAAGGGGCTTAAAGGGGCGTGTGCCACTTGTTGCGAGATTGAATGTCATGTTCAGTGGATGCTGAAATTGCAACTTAATTAATTTTCATTTGATTTCATTGCTATTGGCTTTTGCTCGGGCTAACAAATCAAAGCTGTATCAGCCTGACCAGGACAATGACTGGCACATGGCAAAAGCCTCAATCAAAGCCTATTAGCCATGACTGCTGTTTGTCTTTGCTTTTGCTTTCACTCCACATCCTGTTGAATTATTCAGCAGGTCGTGGCATTCATTTGCATTTCTCTCTTTTTATTTGCCACCTGCCAATTTTTTTAGGTCCTTTAGATACATTTCCATACCATGCCACTTATTGGAGAGAGATTTACATGGCTTACGCAGCTGGCAATCAATATTCCTGTGTGTTTGCATTGTTTGCGGCAAATCCAGCAACAGAGAAAACTGGTCGCATATGCTGGGACTTTTTAAATTAATTTTTACAGACACGACCCAACATCAAAATTAAAATCTGAGCTGAAACAGCAGCTGACATTTGCCAGTTCACAGTTCACATTTGCAATAAACCAATGATAAGCCATGCAAATAACACAAAATTGTAAGCACAAAGTTTTTTGATTTATGGTTGATTGATTAACTGCATATGTAATTGCTTTTTGTATACAATTTAACGAGTGCCCAAATGGAAAACTGTCAAGCAAATTTAGAAAAACGCCAGATGCCAAGGTATAGCATTTATTTTAACTTAGAGACTTAGAAAAAAATTCTATCTGAGTCATTTGATATGTACAAGCTCGTTTATATTTATCTATCCATCTATATATCTATCTAACTATCTATCTGTTGACGTATGTGTAGAGCGGTAGTCATTTGCACAACTGCTACTAGAAAAGTTGCCAACTACTGATAAAAGTGACCTGCCACTGATAAAGCACTATTGAGCCCGTGGTAAAGCCTGTTAGAGACTTCTGCTTTTGACAAATGGATGTGTCCAGCACAAATGGCCGGAGATAAAGGACGTTGCGTAAAGAAAATATGTATGTGTGTATCTGCAGCTCACAAAGTGTTGCCTACTTTTCAGCTGAATTAATGAAAATGTGGTGCAGTCAGATAATGGATGTGAAATGGAATTTCCAATTGATGCTGTGAATGTGTGAGTGTATTAGAGTGTTAGCTGTTAGACAGTGAGAACTAATAGAGTGTCCCAACAACACACAAGAGCTTTGTATAATGGCGGCTTTAAGCCATTGTTGTTGGCTTGTTTAAGCTGGTGGCTTAACAAAAGACCACCTGCAATGGCTGCCTCAGTCTCTGTCACTCCCTCTGGGCCTCTTTCTTGACTGTAGTAACAGTGCATAAACAAACTGAGACACTTACATCCAAATGCACATGTAACTTACATGCATTATGCATACATAGAATTCGCCAGCGCCTGTTGTGCTGGTTGGCCGTTGTTGTAGCTGTCGACTGTTGTTTGTTGATGGCACACAGTGAGTGAAAATCCATAAATTTGTGGCGTTGACAGCACTTGGGAGATGACATGTCATGTCAGAGTATGGCATGGGATTCACAAGGCTCGCATTGCCCACGCAGTGCGTATAGCTTAAAGGATGTCTTATGATGTAACTATGCACAGACAGACTTTGTCTTGCAAATTTACATACTTCATTACGAGTATGTGTCGATGTTGAAAGCAACAAGTGTTCCTTTGTCTCCCATTCTCCCTTCCACATACTACCATAAACTGAGATCTACGATAAATTAAACTTATTACAGACGCCATTTTGGCAACACGGCCCCACTCGTATGAGAGCTAAATGTGTTACTAAGTTTAAGTATATCACAAGAAGTGACGCCTTGAGTACAAGGTCAAGGGGGGGACGCGGATGTAGGGGAGTGATGGTGGTGGAGGGGGGTGTAGTATCTGCTCGCCTGGCCTGACTTTGCTTTATTTTGTTTCTGGCGGCTGCTGTCCGCGTTATCACCCGCTGTGACACATTATATTTATAATACGTTGTGTACTACACACACGCGCGAATACACACACACATATATATATACAGATTGTTGCATAGATACAATGACAACAACAATGACTTCATTGAGTGGAGCTGCTTTTGTGTTTGCTATGTGCTTGGTTATTTTTGTTTAGCTCAACCCACTCAACAGAGCTCAGACATCAAGTATTTTTTTGTTATTATTATTATTATTTTTATTTTTATTTTTTTTTGATATGTTCTTTTTGCTGCCATATGTTTCGTTTATTAGGAATAATGCAAAAATTATACCAACTTTCTAAAAATATTCACCGCATATGGCTGCTGGGATTAGTTGAGAGCCTTATTAATTTCTATGGGAGGCGTCCTACTGTGCGTATACGCAACGCTTTTATTATCTAGCTGCCCGAACTTTGCCTTGCCTCTGAGTTAAAGGGCAACATCTAAAAGCTGACAAGCCGACCAGCTGTTGCAGTACCCAGTGTACTTAACGCACAAATTAGCAGGGCATAAAAATAGACAACGACCCCTCGAGGACGGGAAGCGACTACGATCCTACACTCTAGATTATTGACAAACTGTCAGTGGTTTATGATTGACAAACCTCAATAGATTGATGGTCCTCTGGCAGCTCTGGAGCGCAGTGAATCTTCTTTGGCCATTTTAAATCGGATTAATTCATAAATTTGTCAAAACTTTCTCTGCAGGATAAGTATTAAGGTTTCCCTCTGTTGTTTTTACTAAATTATTTTTCAATAATCGTTATTTACTGAAAAACTTTGCTTAGTATTATTAAAAAACACCATAAAATGTAATGTTGTATTATCGATTAATAATTTATATATAATACAATTTTTAAGTATAACTTATTCTCAGAAAAAATGTCTAATGAGACCACTGTGCGCCGCCTGTCGTGTCCGTCTTGGCGTATTGCTGTTGTTGTGTTTCGTCCTAATTTCGCCTAAATAAACTAAAAGCGTGCTCCGAGTGCCTCGTGTGTCCCTCGGTGGTCTCTGTGGAACTGTCCCGTGTTCCGGCCCAGTAGAAATTTCATGAATAATAAGTAACTCAATTGTTGACAGACATTCGCAACATCCCTTTCGATATGCAGAATTATGGAAATGTTCGAAAAAATGGCTTTAGACAATTTGGAAATACTATTAACTTTTTGTTTTTGCGTCAATTTCGGAGCTACATTTGAATACAAAGAAGAAAATTTGGCATCATTCTATCTCAGTGTAGACAAAGAAACAGCCTTCATCGGTTGCTCAGGTTGCAGCTGATCTAAAAATAGCCAAATTTAAATACCTTGCATATTTCAGCTGAAATCCCGCGATGTCGGGGAATGACTTGAAAGGCGAGTGGGCTGAGAGTTGAGCTGAGCAGCTGTTGCGGGCACATTTTAATTACTGCAGCGTATGGCAAAGATAGTCAATGCAAAGGAAAAGAAAAGAAAAGTTGCTTTACAGTCTCCAGTACTCAACTACTCTTCAGTCAACTAGTACTAATTATTCATAATCCTCTGGTAGCCCCTTTTGATATCTGCGATGAGAACTAGGAGATGCTCAACAGCTGTCCAGTTTGTGCACAAGTCTCAAATGTCAGCCAGCAGGTCAACACAGGCAGGCGGCAACAGACAATGCCAGGATGACACTTGCTGACTGGAGAAATTATACGCCACACCCATAGGGATGTCCAATAAGGCTCAAGTATCCTCAAAGAATATCATAGTAGGCTTTCTCTGTCGAATGCAATTTCACTTGAATTTTTGGACAGTTTTTGCCAAGAATCATTTAAACAAGCCGCAGGGTACTTGCTAGTTGTATAATTTCATGTAGAAATATTTGATGCTGTCATATTGCCAGTGGGTCACAATGGGATCACGTCCTCAGTGTATTGGGAATTGTATCTTGGGTAACTTGAGATGCCATTTATTGGACTTCCATTGGGGCAAAATAGGAAAATAACTAGAAATAAATGCTGTAAACTCTCAATTTACCAAAGTCCGGCCATGGATGGCAAACAGCAGTGAAGAAGTTGCTGAAGATGATGCCCATGACTGGCAATTTAAAACGTAATTATGGGCACGCACCGAGGCACACACTTCTTGTGTACGGTGTCTATGGAGGTTGGGGATTTTCTTGGGAAGTGGCTAAAGTTAATTACAGCTCAATTACGGCTGACGCAGCTACTCGTGCTCCAAGCGGGGAATTAATGTGTTAAGCTCAATTAGAATGAGTTTGCCGGTATATCTAATGAAATATTACTCTCTGCTTCTTTTACTTTCATTATTATTATTGCTGTGCAGTTGGCTGGTGCCGATGGACATGAGTATCATTTCAAGCACAGGACTCTGCCACACGCCCGCTCACGTCGCAGCTTGACGCACACGCGCTCCCTCAAGAGCCATCCCTCGGTGAGTATTATTGTAAATCATAGCCAACATCATGGCCAAGTGTACCTGCTTGAAATTCGTACACTGCTAACAATTGTATTCATAAGATTGGCAAATGCCAGAGTTCGGTTGAACCTCCTTCATCCGTTCGTTGGCTTCTGTATGCAACTGTGCAATCAGCTCGGCAAATCGTGGTCCTGTCAGTGCGAAATGCATAACCACATTGATTGCATTTGTAATTGGACACATTTTCCTTCTTCCTTGTCCATTGTCCGTTGTCCGTCTGTCCGGAACGTGCCACTGGGCCATTGTCGATAATTACTATTCAAAATGCAGTTGTCAAACAAAACAGAATACACAGCAGGGCAAATGGAGCTGCAGAATATGCTGATTTGACATGAGTTTGATTTGCATTTTAGCCATATCAATAGCCAGCTGGAGCTTGTTTTGCTTGCCTGCCTGCCTGCCTGTTATGCAAAATTAACATTTTAGACAGACACGTACGCATAACATTGACCTACAATCATGAATGGGAGGGAATGAAATGTCTCGACCATCGACAGCCGTTGACAGCTGGCACTCAAGTTATTGATATACATACTAAATGAATATTTGTTTTCATTGTATTCGTTACATTTCCTCAGGTACATACGGCCGTACAACAACCGGGATTTAGGCGTGTGAAGCGCGGACTGCGACCACAGGTGCCTGCTATTCATGGCCTGCACTATACGGCCACATTGGGCGAGTCGAATGACGTGGATGTGGAGCCAACGGATCCGTATTTTCCCATGCAATGGTATCTGAAGAACACCGGGCAGAACGGCGGCAAAGTGAGACTGGATCTCAATGTACAGGCTGCCTGGGCGCAGGGAATTACGGGCAAGAACGTGACAACGGCCATCATGGATGACGGTAGGCAAATTGAACAAAAAATGAATAAAACAAATGTATATGCAACAGTTTTTAACAAGCACTCTTTTTCGTATTTTGGCCACTGTGCGACACTTTGCAGGAGTCGACTACATGCATCCGGACCTGAAATTCAATTACGTGAGTAACTCTATTTTACCCGTACCTAAAGAATCAAGTCGACTACGGAAGTGCGTATGTGTGTGGGTTCTTGCATTTCAAAATTATATGTACCATGTGTTGGCCAAGGCCAAATGACCAACTAACCACATCCCAAACCCAAATGCTATTTGTGAATCCGACCAGCAGCAGCTGGCCTTAATTAAAAATATCCATTCAGATATCGTATCACTTTATTTACGGTTTGACAATTCAATTTGCCAGCTTTATTAAAATGAAAAAGTGCATTTCAAGAGTAGCACAGTGTGGGCGGATTAACATCGGTTTTGATTGATATCAGCATCAATGAGCTGCGTTGTCTGTTTGATTTAATAGCAATTCCAGGAATACGTATTCAATCTCTTTTGAATTCATTTATATTTATATCATACTTTTCAGAGCACTATGACTTCTGTAAAAAGCTTTCAACATCACTCAAATAACATATTCCTTTGTTGGTAAAATTATTCGAAAGCCTAATTATCACCGATTTACTACAATTAAAAAAAGCAAATTTCGTTTCAGATGAAATTGGATTGCTTACTAGCATTTTCTGTGGAAGCTTTATTCACGTTACTCAAAGTATATTTTAATTGATACACCTTTTTCACATTTGTTTATTATTTTATGTTGTACAACTTTTGATACAGCTCTCGCTTTTAGCGCCTATCAAATGGGTTAGCAAGCCTTTATTAACTTTCATGGGTGTGATGACACACCAAATTGCACTTAGGACCCAAACCAGCTAACTAGTTAACATACTACGCATATGAGCAACAATGGACACTTTCTCACTTTCACTTTTTTTGCTCTCCCTCTCTTTCTCTCTTTATAGAACGCGGAGGCCAGCTATGACTTTAGCAGCAATGATCCATTCCCCTATCCGCGCTACACTGATGATTGGTTTAACAGGTAAGTGGGGGCAGGACTAAGCTCCATTGGGGCTTAACTTAAGTGCCATGCCAGAGGTGAGATTATAATACCCTGGCTACGGCAATGTATAAAAAATGGAAAGGAAAGTCATTTGCAAAGCCTTCTCATTTAATTTAATTCCTTCTACTGTATTGTTTTTGTTAACTGTTTTTTGTTTGTTTTATTTACTTAATACCCAACGAGTTAATAGAATTCAAGGGTATTCTCAGCCAAGTTCTTGTTTACTTTGCTTGCTTTTGGCTTATCGCATTTATTGCATAATGCACTATGGTAAGAAGTCCAATATTTTGGCATTTCTAAATCTAAAAACTCCAAATCGAACAACAATTTTTTTTAGATTTTTTGGGACCACCCTTAATATTGAAAGATCGCTCAAAGTCAGCTGAGAGTCACTGAAAAAGTGTGGGAAACAAATTTGCAATTTTTACAGCAAATTGTGTTTGTTTTGTTAAAATTACAAAAAAGTGTAAATATGAAACATGTTGCATTTTATTGTGCTATTATCCAATGTGTTGTTCTTGTGTATTTTTGGCTCAAAACTAACAGAAGTATTTCTCTTCTGTTTAGCTTTACATTAGAATATCAGCAGATATCAGCAGAGATTTGACTTAATGTTTTTAGCAAAACCATCTAGAATCAGATGTTAATGATCCTTTTTCCCGTTTTTGCCCCTTATCGATGTTGCAATATCACATGTTTCAATGATTTATTTTCTATATTTGCAATAAAGCTATGATAGTTCAAAGTATAAGTATAATATCGTGTATTAAAATTCAGGGAGCCTTAAAAGTCGAAAATTTTACATTATGGCTTAGATTTTAAAGAAATAAAGTGGAAATTTGCTCAAAAGTACTTTTTTACCCTAATTCTATCGCCAGAAGTCGATTAGAATAATAAAATTTAATTTTAAAATTTTTCAAAATTTTCAAAAAATGTAAAGGGGTAACTATGTAAAAATCTACAAATTTTCGAAAAAAATTTGTTGTCTCAGAAGCATACAATTTAAATGCAAAGTTAAAGTATGCTTAATATTACGAAAAATAAGACATTCCTCATGGAAATCGGATGAGCTTTAGTAAAGTTGTGCTTGTTGAAAGTCCAACAAGTCAACATTTCTCATATATAGATAATTTAATATAATTGACACATTGTGGAACAAAAACTATACTTTTTCACTGAGTTTAGGAGAAAGGGGGGCTGAAGACAAGGTCCAATTAAAAAAACAAAAAAAATAGAAATTTTTCTGTAGCCTAACAAAGGCTATTGCAAAATATGCATCTGCCTATTTATTTCGATTTTATATAAATATTTTACTTTTTTTTCATAGTCAGATAAGGAGGCGGAGGTGAAGGCGTGGTCCAAATCCACCAAAAAAATTAAATATTGTACATTAGTCTAACTAACTAACTATGTTTAGAGCTTATGCCAAAAATTCGGGTTTTTTTACCATAGTGTAATGGTAGCAAAGCCCTTTATTGCTTAGTACTATACACATCTGACTAACATATTTATGACATTGTATCCAATCCTCTGTCACTCCCCAAACCCTCCTCCTCCTCTTCCTCTTTGTCCTCCATGTTGCTCTTTATTTATTTGCAGCCACGGAACTCGGTGCGCTGGCGAAGTGGCTGCTGCCAGAGATAATGGAATTTGCGGCGTGGGCGTTGCTTATGACAGCAAAATCGCAGGTAAGTGGCTTTCGAAAGGGGCGACACGAAGAACTACAACAATACTCGGGATTCTGCCAACTGGCGTCTTCTAAACTTGCGCCTAAGAGCGAAAATTGCCCCATAAATTGAACCGGCAAATACATTTAAAATGAGGTTGCGGTTTCCCCTGCCATCGGGGCAGAATCGGTCAACAAGTGTGCACATAAATCCGGAAAATGTTATCTGTCATTTTTATAGCACGGCTGGGAAATATCAAGTGAAAATCGGATATATTTGATAGGTCCTGCCATACGTTTTACGATGGCCATAAAGCGTCAAGCGAGTACAGCGTCAGTTGGATGGAGTTATAAATATTGATTTATAATTTCCGCCATTAAGATTAATGCATTCTTATCGGTGTGCTCCACAGGCATACGCATGCTGGATCAGCCATATATGACCGACCTAATCGAAGCGAACTCAATGGGCCACGAGCCGCACAAAATCCATATATACAGCGCCTCGTGGGGTCCCACCGACGATGGCAAGACGGTCGACGGGCCGCGCAATGCCACCATGCGTGCCATAGTCCAGGGTGTCAATGAGGTACATTAATGCTTTTACTTTAGCCGAGTCTTCAGGCTCATTAATTTCTTGCCACCCGTAGGGTCGCAATGGTTTGGGCAACATCTACGTCTGGGCATCGGGCGATGGCGGAGAGGAGGATGATTGCAACTGCGATGGTTATGCCGCCTCCATGTGGACCATATCCATTAACAGCGCCATCAATGATGGCCAGAACGCGCACTATGATGAAAGCTGCAGCTCCACTCTGGCATCGACATTCAGCAATGGTGCCAAGGATCCTAACACTGGCGTTGCCACCACTGACCTCTATGGCAAGTGTACGACGACCCATTCGGGGACAAGTGCCGCAGCTCCCGAAGCCGCAGGCGTCTTTGCGTTGGCCTTGGAGGCGAAGTAAGTGCTCGGATTTCTCTTACGAGTGTATAAATTTATGCAAATCTTAAATGCAATTTGGCAAACAGCCCTCAGTTGACTTGGCGCGACATTCAGCATCTGACTGTGCTGACATCGAAGCGTAATTCGCTGTTCGATGCCAAGAACCGATTCTACTGGACAATGAACGGAGTTGGACTGGAGTTCAATCACCTCTTTGGGTTCGGTGTACTTGATGCGGGTGCCATGGTGACCCTGTCCAAGCAATGGCACTCGGTGCCAGCACGCTATCACTGTGAGGCGGGCGAGATTAACAAGGCTCAGTAAGTGGCATGTTTTACATACGAGTTTGGCTTACATTTGTACTACAATCGGTTTTAACTCTTGACCCACTTATAGGCCAATTATAATGGGTCGCTCGCTGTTCTGGGAGATTAAAACGGACGCTTGCAAAGGCAGCGATACGGAAGTGAATTATTTGGAGCACGTGCAGGCTGTGATTACGGCCAATGCTTCGCGACGTGGTGACCTGGAGCTGTTCCTCACATCCCCCATGGGCACTAAGTGAGTGAATTACATTCCTACATGAGCATTTAGCTAACCCTTTTAATTGTCTAGATCCATGATTCTGTCACGACGTGCCAACGACGATGATCATCGGGATGGCTTCACCAAATGGCCCTTCATGACCACTCACTCCTGGGGCGAGTATCCGCAGGGAACTTGGAAACTGGAGGTTAGCCAATCCTTACCTTACTCAACAGCGATAGTGTTTGTAATCCCATCCATTCTCTGCATTGCAGGCACGCTTCAACTCGGCCCAAACACGTCTTGGGCATTTGGTGGAATGGTCGCTGGTGCTGCATGGCACCAAGGAGGCACCTTATCGCACACTTTCACCATCCTCGCCGCACTCCAAGCTGGCCATAGTCAAGAAGGCGCATGAGGATAAGAAGATGAAGTAGATGGTGTCCAGTTCCATAAGCGACGTCGTCCATTAGGCACCTTGACTTTTATCACTTTGAGTTTAGTATGAAGTGCAAGAAATGTGCTGGCTGTGTTTTGTTTTAAATGGGATTGATTGAGAATGAACTTATAATTTATAGAATTGAGTTAGTTTTTATCAAACATCAATATTCTTGAATATTCTTTAGGTTTAATGAAATGGAATGAACTCAAAGTTCATTTGACTTTCACTTAAAAGTAATTTCCTTTAGTTAAATAACTTAATGAGCTCAGCATTTCTCTGATGAGTTAGAGAGTTGGAGAAATGATATGCGGGATTTTCAAGCGCACATTATTTACTAGTCTTATGCGAATTATTTTCAAAGCCACAAATAACGAATTGTTCAGCTTAGAAGAAGATGATGATGATGATGGGGACGAGAACCGTTGAAGCTATCAAAGATAAGCAGCAAGAATAATCTGACACAGGTATAGCATACGTGTATTACTCTAGTATTTGAGCGACAGAGAGAGGGAATCATGGAGAACATAATACTTATCCTTTAAACCCTAAACGATTTGTAAATGTACTATATCTACCTATATACCTATATATATATAAATATATGTAAAACTGTGTCCTATGCTCTTAGAATCTAAACATTATCTAGCTTATATATTTTAATCAATTTTAATTTCTCCCTATATATATATAATATACATAAACATGAAATGTTGAACTTAATAATGTGGAGAGAGCAAATGCTGCACACTGCTTCCAAAAGTATCTCTTAATAGGTATTTTTAGTTAGCTTTCCTTTGGTTTTTGTATCTGTTGTACTTATGCATGTAAATTACATTTGCATACGCCGTTTTCAGTTTCTTTCGGGGGCCAAAAAAAATTAAAAATAATAACCAGCATAATTGCTAAATTGTTTATAACAAGTGGAAAATATATAAAACTAAATGATAAATATTGAAGTACAAGTGCAAAACAATTGAATAGAGTTTGGAGTGCGTAACAAGTAAATCAAGACAGCGGAGTTTGATAGTTGATTTGTTAAGAAAGCACCTTGTTAAAGTTCATGGGTTTAAGTGCAAATGGATTGATATACATACATATATCTATATACATAAATACATACATATATTTAAAAATATATAGTACATAACATGTGTAATTATTAACCGAGAGAATGATAAACATAAATCGAAGCCCAACATAAATACTTATTCCTTATATATACACAATAAATATACATTAACATAGAATGAAACATATACCTATATACATAAATACGATAATAAACCTACGTACAAGAGTATATATGATATATATATAAATGTATAAAACACATATATATATATATATATATATATATATATATTTATATATCATCAAAATAAATAACTTATATTGATGTAAAGTTATATTTGATGTTGTAGATAATAAATACCAAACCCGGATACACAAAAGCAGTAACCAATTGAAAAATTGAATAATGTCTAGAATAGATGTTAAACACAAACATCTTTAGTTTGCTATTGATTTTGGAAACAATTTTCTGTTATTGTTTGGCTTCTTCGATTCTCATGTAATGGAAAAGAAATATAAATCAATTTAATTTTGTAAATAAAAGTTGGAAAACGCCCAAATTGGAGATTTGATTTATGACCAGTTTGGAATGGATGCCTTTTTTTAAGCTCCTATTGTTAACTGAGCAACGTTCGCTTTCGAAAGCTTTTCAAAAGCTTCAGCTGGGCGTTGAACCTGCTTATGAAAAACTCTCCAAAATGCTTTATGTTTACAGTCTGCAATTGAACCTTTGCGTAAGCTTTACTACATGCTTATTTCATTTTACGAGCTTTTCTTTGCTTTTGTGCAGGTTAGTAATTACTGGCCTTATTTGGCCAATAGCAATTAATTATGCAACACTATTTTAGCAAGGTGCGGACGAAATATAATTAATTAAAACCTAATTACTTGTAATATGCCACAACAAGCATAGATTCTGATGCTAAAGAGATGTATTGTTCAGTACATTTGAACAAGGATAAAGCCAGGACAAAATGGATTTTGGCAATTGTTCAGAAAATGGCTGTCGACAGTATTATTAGACTTATAAGGAAGGTTTTTAAATGAGAATTTTACAATTTTCTCTTAATTTTTGAAAAGATTATCAGAGGTTATTCCAAAAATGTTTTTCAAAGTTTGATTCAGCTTAAAGTGTTATAAAGTCTTGTGCAGAAACATTTCCATGCCTCAAAATTAAATTAGTTTTAATTTTTTTAACATTGTTAACTTCGACGCCATATATGGTCAATCTTATTGGACGATATTTTCGCTTAAAGAGAGTGGAACCAAAAAGGCGCGTTAAAGTTTTAGTTGCCGGAAATGTTTATTAACTATAAATTGCGCAACGTACTCGTAAAGGCAGCGAAGGCAGCAAAAAGGAAGGAAGGAAATGAGCAAACATCGGACGCACCCGCAAAAACAAATAAAAATGCGGCCTACACAAAACGTTTGTGGGCCAAAATAGCCAAGTTACCAGTGTTACCGCTATTGTTAGTATGGCAGGCAGCCTGCGCCTTCATAAATCATTTGGCTGCGGGCATATGATAAATTGTCATACTAATTGTTTTTAGCGTTCAAGACAGGCAGAGGCGGCTGCGACTTGAGGTCTGGGCCGGGTTTTGCTTTTACGTCAGTGTCTTTGGAGTTGGCTCTAAGGGTGACGATGATGTTTGACTGTCAATAAGGCCTGCGGCTGGCATAATTTTAGGCTCTCTCTTTAAAATGCCAATGAATAGTCAAATTGAAAACAAAACGAATTTGCTACTCATTTACTTTGCTTGTCAATTTTGCATATCATAGCTCATTTAATGGCAGTTTCAGCTTTACCAAGTATACTTAAGTGGATGGTTTGGCAAAGTTTGGGGCAAGTTGCAATTGGTATATGGTGTATGTAACTGCATCATCAATCATATTTAGCCGAGACGCTTGCTCACTGTGCACACACTGCGTATGTGCAATTAGACTGATGGGTAAACTTTAATCGAGAAGATTATTACTTATAACAAGTTGGAAGTGGTTGAACATTAATATGAGTTCAGTTGTCGTTGTCGTTGTCGTCGCAGACATGCAAATAAGTTGGCAACAAGCAACAAGTTTTTGATTTATGACACGTTAATAATGACAGCTAACTTGGCCTGGGTCAGTTGGGGCGTTAGCAGCCAATAGTCAACAGTCGTCAGCAGAAACAGGCAACAGGTTTGACATCATGTTTCTTATGCGCTGCCGTTCGTTGTTTACTGTTGCTTTTAAGCAACTTTTTATCTTTTTCTAGAGAGTGCGGAGAGGGGTCACGTCTGCGGGGCAAAGTATTTGACACTTTAATGAACTGCCTGAGGTCGCGTGTGTCAAGTCGCAGTCACTGTCGAATTCACAGGCGATGTCGCGTCGCGAGAGGTTCATTAAAATTAATGCTTTTTTTGGCCAGTTTTCGCCATGACAAAATTGGGCTAACGCACTTTGACCTGCGCCAGACACAAATGTCAATCGCCGGTCATTTGTAATTTGTTGATAATTGCATTTTAATTGAGCCGCAATATGAGTCCAAGAGCAAAGCCAGACCACAATGCTAAACAATTATGGCCACCACTCAATTGCAATTGTTTTGGCCACTTGCCAGACAAATGACAATACATTCCACATACATACATAAGTATCTGTATGTT
Source organism: Drosophila rellima (assembly GCA_035043635.1). Lineage (NCBI taxonomy): Eukaryota > Metazoa > Arthropoda > Insecta > Diptera > Drosophilidae > Drosophila > Drosophila rellima. Next base: position 5,987,803 of record JAWNMV010000811.1, on the reverse strand, counting down.
TATGTGAGTGTGTAATTGCTAACCTTTGGCCGTAAAGCATACGTTTAATACCGATAATGGTTTATATGCTTAATGCCTCTAATTGCCATGATTAGCTATACGAGTATGCATACTCGTATGTTTATTTTGATCTATATATGGCTGTTCTTCCTGTTGCTGTTGATGTCATGATTTATAGGTCAAACCAAGCCAGCGGTCTACGCGTGGCTTCTAAAATTTTAATTAACACCGCACACGCCGCTATCAATTACCCAGTCCACTTTGATTCGGAATTCGTATCGATAGACACCCAATATGCGTGGCCCGAATAAAATCTTATAATTTACCTTAACGCTTTTCTATTTCTTGGCAACTTTTGACTGCTCCGACATCCTTGCAGTTAGGGTATTTCACCTTTGTGGTGAGATTTGTAACGCATCTTCTTTTCGATTCTGTCTTAATTCAAATAGTTGAAGAAGGAATCATCTATACTTCTGATTAGTAAGGATATTTGAGTTTCGTCCTTTTGAAGACAACTGCCTTTTTGTTGCCATTTGTTATTGTTTTAGCTTAGTTTTGTTTGCGTTTGACCAAAAGATAAACAAGCAACTGGAATGGGAGCTGCCACCGTAAAGACGAGAAAAACAAGCACCTGGCAACGTGACCCTAGGCCATGTTATTTAACTTTGGACACGCAGCTTTTGGCGAGTGTTCATATCAATGACCTGACAGGTGCCTCAGCAACAGTCCCGAAAACTTTCTGGGTCTATCTACTCGTAGCTTCCCATAGCTCTGCCAGTTTCTATGTTGAATTTGTTGTCATTTCTTTCTATCTATTTGCGATTTGCTATTTGCTGCCCCGCAACAAAAGTGATTAAATTAAGCGGTGTTTCGCCTTGAGGCTGTGACAAAACTTTACTTATTATATTGTATTTTAACAAATACGCGAGTATTTATAAATGGAAATGCTGCCCCAGAGGCTCATGCCAATGGCAATGGAGGATGGCAGCCGTGTACACAATGTTCCACAAATGAACACACACTGGCGGACAGTGGAGATCGCGTATCAGTTTCTGGTCAAAATCATCTGCACCCATGAAAATGGAAAAAATATAAATAAATGGAATTGCTCAAAATGAATAAACATGAGATTATGTTGTCTGTCATCAGATTAAAAATATAAAAGATCTACTCATTATAATTTCATAAATTTGTTCTTCACTCTGTTGGTCTTTAGCCTCACTGTGTCCCACTGTATCTTACTGTACTCCTGTGTCTATGCTGATGCATGGCATCTCATTATGTGCATTAATAGGCATTGTGAGTGGACGTAACCTAGCCTGTTGCTCTTCCCGTTTGTGAAGGACAATGATAGAATTGTTTGCTTATTTGGGCCTATTAATCTGACCAGAAACATTCTGAACTCTGCTGCCAGTCTTTGGGCTTGGCATGCTTATGATGAATTCGAATTGACAGCAAAGTATCAACTTGACTGTGGACTGCCGGAACCATTATCAATTAGAGCGCATCGTCGGTGGCACCATAAACATACTTGCACACACAAACAAACAAATATATGTATGTGTACACAAACACACAAATACACGTAATCAGATTTATGTGTGGCAATCAAGACAATTACCTAGCAAAGCCTGGAAACAATATTAACCATCAGGCAGAGACAATCTCAGATTGTGCTCTTCTTCTCTGCTTCTTTGCCGCTCTCACTCTCTCCTTCTTTCACTCACTCTCACAGTCTTTCTATTGCTTAATATTATTTATGCAGCAGTGTTTATGTAGTGCATGTCTCCAAGGAGCCATTTATGCCTAATTTAAGCGCATTTGTTGCCAAGACAATGTGCCAATTTGTTGCTCTTAGCCAGTTGTCTTGACCATATCATGTCTAGTCGGTTGTTGGTTTAAAAACATGCTTAAAGTGACTAAAACAGTTACAAGTAGCATTATGCCTTTTGTAGCTGCAAATCGCCGCAAGAAATGCAAAGTCAAAATCAACGTTAAAGTCAATATCAAAATCATTTTGCCGGCTTGTTTGGTTGCTTGCCTCTTTGCCTGTTGACTAATTAATTAATTATGCATATTTCCGCATAGCTTTGGTGGCACACGATTCGCTTTGTAGTTTAACCGCCAAAACACGAGTAGTTTTAGCCGACTTGGAGTTTATGTAACATCGCGGCAACCAACGCCCCAACGGGGCAGCCTCGGGGCGTAGTTTTAACGCTTAAATGCTCATTTATCTTTTACTAACTGCGTCTTGTTGTGTTGTATTTTGTTGTTCGATTGCAACAGCTGAAATCTGAACACTGAAACTGATACTGAAACCGAGTCTTCAGTTAAATATATTGGCATATTGTAAGAGTTCGCATCATTTATCATAGTTACAATTTTCGAATCTTCACTCTTTCGGCTTTGTCCAGCGAAATAAAAAAGCGAGTATAAAAATCCGCAAGCCCTTAACATTTCACGCCAGTTTGCAACTTTGAGTAGCACACAACAGACCCGCTCACAACAACAACAACAACAGAAACCATTTAAGCTCATGATGCGTGGATTTCTGGTAAGTAATTGGGAAATGGGAAACCCAAATCCCAAGTCCCTAACACCATGGATTGTGGATCACAATTAAATGCTGCGTGCTTGTATCTTGTAGTTACTTTTTCTGGTTGCTGCTGCAAGCGCGTCAAAGTTGGGCTACAGTTACCAGACGGCTGTCGACCGTCGCTTTGCTGGACTAATTGATAACGAGGCAACAGGATTCAGTGCCACGGATGGGCAGCACCAACAACACCAACAACACCAACAACAACAGCAACAACAGCCACAGCAGCAACAGGAGCTGGTGAGCGATGAGTTCAACAAGGAGTTCTTCACATATGCGGCACCCGAGGAAGAGTTTGCTGATCACGAGGCTGAGCAGAACATTGCAAACATGCTGAAGCGGAATCTCCGCGTACTTTTCATCAAGTCACCGGAGCACCAAGGACTCACCAATGCTGCCCTCCAACTGGCCAAACAGTCGAGTGAACAGCGCACGGCCATCTATGTCCTGACCAAGCAGGCAGATATCGGTGAGTTGGCTCACCGTCTGCAAAACGAGAACCCGAGCCATGCCCACAAGCCTGAGGTCCACTTTGTCAAGTATCGCACTCCCGAGGATGCGGTCCGGGCCCAGCAACTCATCCAGCAGCAATTTGATGCGCTGGGCGGCAGCTCGCGTAGCTCCGATGAGGGCGTGGCACCCGTTTTGGACTTTAGCTCAGCACCTAATGCCGCCGAGGAAGGTCGAATTCAATTCCCTGCTCAAGCTGTATCCGGAGCAAAGTATTTGCCTGCAGCGTAGTGAAGTTTTTAATTGTACTCGTACATAAGTAGGTTGCCTTAGTCACATAGCTTAGATATCTGTAGTTCTTACTCATTTAAATTAATAAATAAGATTGTTATTACGAAATTTCTTACACATTTCTGAGAAATTGTTGTGGGTCTTTTATTTACATTGAAGTAGAAATTTTCTACGAACACACACCATTCGTAGGCGACAACTACTAGGCGTATACTTTATTTTAAAGGTCGCTTGACTTCAATTCGCCCACTGAAGCATACCTCCTATGTAGGAATTAAGCATATTTAAAATATTCAAGTTATTGATGTTGTATAAATATGAATAAAATTGTAGAATCAAATGAATAAAGGAGGTTTTTCCCTTCGAAAATCATAGTCAGCTTATACATACATATATTTAATTCTCAATCGGACCGTCTGCCTCTCAGAAAGAAAAGAAGAACCCCTGATAATTTTAAAATATTTGGCATCTTCCAGACGCGTTTACTCGCAAATTATTTCTCAAAGTAAAGTATTATCTGCTCGAGGCTTTCAGGAAAATGGCTATGGAATTATCCCCAGGGCAAATAGGTACTGTCATAGCCATAGAGTGAGATACGGAAGATACTTGACTCTGTAGGCGAAAGCGGAAATTCAAGCTCGATTTGCCTCGAGCTGTGCTTGTTTTCCCTTTCAACTTTAATATTCTGACTTTATAATATTACGCAGAACTACTCGTTTACAATATCGTGAACAATAACTAACTACTCAGACTTGATTATATTTAACAGAAATTAAAAAGGGAAGGCATCCCGAGAGTCGAAATTAAATGATATATTAAAAAAGAAACCGGTACATTGATACAGGGCTTTAATAAGCTTGGACTGTCCGGATATTCTAAAAACTTAACACTTTTAAAAGTGTAAAAGGTAAAGAGATTAGAGCATATCCTTGGATAGAACAAGGACAAAGCTGGCGCATGTAGCGGATTCAATTTCAATTGCCTTGGCGTGCGTGGTAACAGCCGAATGGGGGCGTTAGTGGGCGTGTCATTGCAATTATGTTGCCATTACAAGGCAGACAACACGTATGCGGTGGTGTAATTTATAAGTGAAGCGAAATAATAGTAAATAATGAAAATAAAACGAAAGATGAGCAGATAAAAATAAAACGCATTGGATATAAAACCAAATGGCACTTAGACAGCAAAGGATCTGCAGGTTCACAATACACCTGGATAAGAGTGGACTAACATTATATTGGATTTCAGAACAAATCTTATTACTGATGTATATCGAAACTGTGAATCGAGCTTAATATCGAATTAACTTTTTCTGTCATAATTAACTGAACTTAATTCTGCAAATGAACTATGTATGATTAAAAAAGTCTAGTGAGTTGTCGATTTTTCACGAAAAATTATTTAATTAACTCGATTGATATTCAAAAAGTTCTGCGTAAATCGAGTTGTCGATTTTTCGAAATAATTTTACATCATTAATTCTTATTCAATTAATATGTATGAGTGGCAAGTAGTAGGGGTTGCCTCGGGCTTATGATTTTTACCATAACCCTGGCCATTTGCGGAGAAAGCAAGCAGGAGAAAGTACACTATTCTGCCGCTGTTAAATCGCCTTTTGCAATTTAATTAAACAAACATTTTGCGTTGCGGTTTTAAGCACACAACAACAACTAGATCCACAACAACTCATGGCAACAGTGGGCCAATGGGATTTGTAATTTGCAGCAGCAACAAAAATGTTGGCCAAGTGTTGACGTGTTGCCAACAGCTATAATCCGTTGTGAATAATTGTAATTGTTTTGGAGCTTCGGACTTCGGTTCTAAATTTAATTGCCTAGCATTGAGGCAACATTGACGTTCATTGTCTGTCCAAGTATATTGATTATTTTTAATGGTTTTTTACTATTCACGACATAGATACATATATGTAAGTGCATGATAGAAATTAGGGTCATTATAGCACATTTATTTGAGTAAATAGATTTAAGCCAAGTCCGACCAAATTAAAATCAAGGTAATGTGCTAAAGTACAACAAATATGTTATGCTTGCGTGTCCTGTGTCCTGTGTCCTGACTTCTCCAACTGTCACTGCTTATGTCGTTAATGTGACAAAAGCTTTTACGGCAGCAAAACAGAAGTGCGAAGTGAAGTAAAAGCAACAAAAGAAATCAGAATTAGACATTAGAAAACTCTGGGCAAGGGCTGCATGTTGACATCACTCACGATGATTATCAAATTCTTGTCGAAATCTCGCCTCATTTGGAAGCGTTATTTAAGAGCTCTATCAAAGCAACTACTTCACAAAAATTGAAATAATAATGCTATAATTGACTTACTGAATATTTACATATATATTAGTTGTATTTATGTGTAATTTTTAAGCTTTAACATATAATTAATGTGGTTTATATATTAAAAATATATTCTGAAAATTGTACAGCATCAAAATACTTCCAAATTCACTGTCAATGATTTGGAAGTCGAGTTAGCTTCAACAAAGGTGTGTCTTTAGATACATACGACGGTGTGTGCGTGTGTGGGTGTGTTTGTGGTGCTTTTGTCATCTCACAGCCAATTAAGCCACCTGAAATGAAAGAAAGGCCGCTCGGCCGAAAGACACCAAAAAGACAAACCAAAAATCGTTGAAAGCGCTACTCAGAATCGATGTCTGTTTGGGAAGTGAGCACAACATGAGTTTGAGCATGTGTGTGTTTGTCTGACTGTATGCACTTGTGTATATGCCTTTGTATATGTGTATATGTGAGTGTTGTAATGGACTGGCAGGGTTTTGTAAAGCCTGATTCCGTGTATCATTATCCCTTTTGTTTGGAAAGCACAAATTGATTTTGAAAGGTGATTTTGTTTCAGCTGTCAAGCTAATTGTGGTCCGCCTTGACTAGTCGGTCCAACTAAGGCTCACAACTGCACATACGTGCAGATAAGCCCATGCACACACACATATATATATATATATGTATATATGTTATATGTGAGTGTATAGTTGCTTTGATTGACTGATTATATGCCTCGACTTGCAGGCAATTATATTTAATATGAAATGTTTCAATCCGAAAATGCCACACGTGGCTTTTACCGCCTGACAGACTTATCAAATATGAATGGGCGCCACATCGAGGCGGAGATGGAGATGAAGAGGAAGAAGAAGATGAAGAGAGAGCTGGAAGTGTTGGTTGCTGATGATAATCTGTGGCTGTTGCCGCCGTGGCGAACTCACAGCGACAGCGACATAATCATTATCGCATTTGTATTGTGGTAACCAAATAACCAAATATCCAACAATCGATACAAATCGATTCTGTTTGTCCGACAAGCCAATCGTCAAACGCAGGCAGTTGTTTACCAAATGGGTATGTATATGTATGAGTAAGAGAGAGAGGCAATGTTGACCATATTACTATGTTGGCCTAATTTAGTTTGCAACCTCTTGAATGTCGACAATAGTGGTTCGTTCGCCCCCAAACATTTATGGCAGCAATTTAACCGCAATTTCCATATCGCGAGCAAATACATATAGTACTCATACTCTCACTCGTACAGCTAATAGAGTGTACCAAAACTTAAAGCCACAAGGTAAATACGTACACACAGACACAGGCATGTGTGTATAGGTGTGGTGAGTGGGTTTTTGGAAAAGTTGGTTCGACATACATAGACAGCGCATGAACGAAAGCCAACACAAAACGGAAATGAAACTTATTAAAAGATTTGAATCTAATCGATTTTCGTCCTTTACGCCAAAATGAACTTTGCCAGTTACCAGTAACCAGTAACCAGTTGCCCGTTTCCAGTCGTCAGTTCTGTGTGGCATTAAAGCGGAGTGGTGAGGCGTTCATGGCTTTTGCTAGCCATAAATTTAATTGAAAACCCAAATGGTATTCTGTCAGTGACAGTAACCGGGATGAGGCGGAGAGAAGCGAGGCGATTTTATGTCCATGTGCAAGTTAAACTCGTAGTCGTATATGACTTTTATTAAATTTACTTAAGCGTCAAATAACTCATCCAAATCATTGGCTTTAAGTGCAAAATGTGGACGTGCTAGTTTTACCTGCACGCGCAGACAAATGTGATTTCAAGTTATTTGAATATCCAATTGAATGTGTGCACACCCATACACACACACACACATAAGCAAAAGTATTGAATGCCTTATCGAACTGGAAGGTCCATGGACTAGTAGAGAGTCACGTTTGCCAACTGACAGCATTTAACATGGATGCTAACCCATCCACAGCATCAATTGTCTATCTGACCGTTGCCATGGCCAACAGGAGCAAATCGTTTGCGCATTGAAAGACCAACTAGACAGTTTCCCTTTTATTTTCTTCCCCTATTTCGTCTCTTGTTCACCCAACTCGACCCAAAGTAGCGCTGCATTATTGAAATCCGTCGGAGCAGCAAAAGTGTTTGAGTGCATTCAAGCATTCACACAGTTGCACTCGCACTTCCAATTCCACTTGCAGCTGTGCGTTGGTAAATCAAATTACGACAACAACTTTGCAATTTGCATTTCAGTTACATAGCAAATGCACAAATTATAACACACTTTTGAGGTACATTTTTATGCATCTTTATTTCGCACTTGTATATTTGCATTTAACTATTAAAAAGACACGATTTATTTAAGCAATTTGAGTGCCAATCAAATTTTAAGCTGACTGACTTCCTTTGTTTGCGCCTTTCATATAAATATTAAATATTATATTACTATTTTATTCAACAATTGTCGAACCATAATTTTAATCACTTAAATTTAAATGAGATAATTGTAATTTTCATATTTATTGCTTTTCAATTATAATTATATTAATTGCCCCCAAAATTGCTTATAAATAATTTAAATTGACTATATATGTTGAATAAGAAAATTCAACTAAATTGAGCTGACACATTTATTGGATATCTTTTACTAGTTATGTTAGAGATAGGAGGAAGAATTTGTAAGACAAAAGAAATGTGTGCAGTTGAAAAATAAAATTTAATATAAATAGTATTCTAACTACAATTTTAATTAAACATAAATAATAAAATTATTGAAAAATATTATTGCTGGACATGATTTCATTTTGAGTTAGTATAAAGTACATATCATTTTGTTTATATTTTTCCCGTTTGTTTCATGCCCGTTTTTTGTGTTGAGCGAAGTTGTTTGATTTGGTCTGAATTCAATTTCGCTTATTTAATTAACGTAAAATATTGGCATCACGCGACAGCTGCGCTAGGCACGCACACGAGAGGGGGCATTGAACACATATAGACATAAGGTCTGGTTCAATTCACACACATGGGCACAAACATACACATGCACACTCAGATCAGGCAACGGAGATTGCGAGAGAAAAGAACCGAATTGGCTGAAACCAAAGCCATTGCCAAACGGACATGCTGGTCAATGTTGCGTGTATGTGTGTCTTTGGATAAAGTTTTTAAACTGCATCTGAATGCAAGGGGAGCGGCAGCAGCACTAAAAGCTACTCGAGAACTGCAGCCAGTGTTGTCAGAAATGTGTTCACAATTTAAAGCTTTCAAAGATTCAACTGGAATTTGAGCATTTCATCGGCTAGTATTTTGCATTGAAATGTATTCAAAGAATTTTCATAGCATTTCGAATACTTGTCTGAAAATATTTTCAATAAATTAAATCAACAATTCAGAATTGCTTTTATAATTTATCCCCTCTACTATTTTTGTACTTCATAAATGCTGAGGCGCTGCACTTGATCACGTGACCATAATAAATGCATTTATCTATTTAATCGCCCGCAGCAGTCATAAATGGTGCCACACATGCAACGGCAATCACATAAATACGCCAATTAGCTAAAGTTGCGTATACGAGGTGTTGGCGCGCCTGCCTGCCACACGATTGCGTGTGTATATTTTATAGCCTGCGGCTTTAAAGTCTTTCATGTGCAACAGACACATATATACATTTATATAAAAGGTACATACAGACATAAGAAGCTATACAAATGCAATAAAAAGCTATATAAGTATACTCATCGATTTCCATCGATTGCTGATGGGCTATGAGTGTGCGTGTGTGCAGATTCCAGCTTAGCTGCATTAGCGTCATTCAAAATGCATATCAAAGCCGCGAGGACGTTTAATGCCCGAAGACGTAGCCGTAGACGCAAAACTGAATGCGTTCCCTTCAAATCATGGTCCCTGAATCCGCACGATTGCACACGCAACTCACACTTGAACGCCATCGGTGGCAAGTTGTTGCTGATTTTGGCCGTGGCTTTGGTTGTGGTGCGCAAATGGCATACAATACAATTACTAGCACAAGTACAAGTACAAGTACAAGTGAAGGCGCCGTCGCCGTTTGGCCGTGTTAAACACGTATTCAACACATGCTCGACATGTCGTCTCTGAATGGAGGCTACATCTGTTGTGCATCCAGCGTTGTTGTTGTTTTTCTTATTGTTGCTGGCATTGTCGTTGCTGTTCGCCTGTTCGTCTGTTCGTCTGTTCGTCTGTTTGCCTGTTCGCCTGGCAGCCATTGCGGAAGTCAGTTTGTATAGCTAGAAATCATTCTGGTGCCACGAGACCGACAACGCCTAGCGCCAACTCTATACCCCTTGGCATTTTCTATAGTTGCTCCTCACACACACTCACACACTCACACACACACACACACACATACACAGACACTCATTTGCTCCCAAGTCTCTCGCTTTTTGCTTTGTTCGACAGCATTTCAATTACTACAAATGACAGTTGTATATGTATGCTTGGTGTGTGTGTATACGCTGTGTGTGTATGCTGTGTAGTGTGCTCTGAGCTCTAACGGTGCTCATTTGGTCCCAGTCGTCATATAGAGTTTGCTTTTGCCTTTTCTTTTGGGCTCTCGAGCACTTGATTTTCATTGACTTTTCCACCATTTTATCACTCATTTTATTTTTAACTTTTTCCACTTTTTTCAATTGCGTCGGTCTAATGTGGCGTGTTCTCTTTCCCTTTTATAGTGAAAATTGCACACGGTGCGCGGGGGGGAAGCTGATTAATGAATTACCTGAATGCGACTTGTTTACTTTTATGTTGAAAATCGCAATCTTTTGTTCATTCTGTTATTAAGTTAAATGGTGCGTGAGTGTCATCAAAAGTTTGCCTAGCCTTTGACGTTGCCCTTCACCGTTTTCCCCATTTGTAATTATATATCACTGTCCATCTTTCCACCCACACACACGTTCAAGCACACACACACACAATGTCAAAGTGGCCTGTCAACAGCCGTTGACCAGTCGCCCGAGCAATCGAGCGGTCATCGGACCAACTTTTGATGAGGGTTGTCATCGTCAGCGTCAAACAAATGAAAACATATGTAGCGGTAAAAGCAGCAGTGGCAGCAGCAACCACACAGGCCACAACAACAACTACGACAAATACAGCTACTACAACAACAACAATAGCTACAGCAACAGCCAAAAATGAGTGTCCATATTAATATCAAATGAGCTGTGAGCACAATCATGATGTGACTGTGGTCCTGCAGCAGGACACAACTTTATACATACTCATGGAAGACATCTGACAGCACCACCAGACTCACAACTTCACATAATAATTTCGTTTCTGCTGATTGCATTGTGAAATTCTGTTAACTAACTAACCAAACTAAACTAACTTGTTAATAAGCTAAAATTCTGTGAAACTTTAAATTTCCATTATGATTGAGAATTCTTGCAGACATTACTTGAATGAAAATTTTTAGAATGAGGTTAAAGGTCCAACTCCGATTTTAAGTTAAGCATCTGGCTAAAAGATTTATTTTTAAGATAGTTTCCATTTCACTCGACACCCGTAGAGTTGACTCATAACTCAGTTGGATCATTCTCACATAAATGAACTGGCTGATAAGAAGTGGTGTCAATGATTGATTGGCGTCCTCTTAATGATATCTACCAAAGGCATTGAAAAAACATATAAATTTCAGGAAATGGGACTTGTAATTAAGTTACCTGTTATTACACTTAAATATCACTTTAAATAATAATTTTGTATTTGTAAATGATTGTAACGATGGGAAACAATCGGCATTGCTTTTGGCATTTAATTGAGTGTTTGTTAACCCCATGGAACACAATTGAATAAAATTGAACGAACTCTGAACGTGGCTGAATAGAAAAGTAATAGAAAATTGTATGTTTAAACAACGAAACAATTTCTCATTCCACTTGGTGTGTGAAAATAATTGAGAATGGAAAATGCCAAACACTGGTTTCCCCTCCCAGATGAGTCGATTGATGTGCGTGCCTGAATGTTTATTTGGTTCGCATAAATAAAACCAACACACACCATTGTCACACACACACACACACAGGCACACACATACAGTAACGTAATCAAAGGCTATCGCATATCGTACTCGTACTCGATACATTTGAATGCAAGTTGGTCAACGGGCCGTGCTGCCAACCTGGCTGCCAGTAGGCCATTGTCTGGACTGGGCGCATTCAACTGGTGAGTGCAATTGTCGGTTATTGGCGCCCGAATGCACACACGATTGCGCCTTGTCTGAGTCAGAGGAAGAGTAAGGAACTGTCAGTCTGTCGGAGTGACACATTGTCAGGCCGAGCGCGTTGAATGAAAAGCCAGGTAAGCCAACACCTGCAGCAGCACGTTGCTTCATTAGGCTGACGTGCATGCCTGAGAAATTGTTCAGAGCAGTGGCTTCAAATAGCTCATTGACTGCAAAAAAGAAAGAGACAGAAAGAGGGAAATATAGAGAGAGAAAGAGACATTATCCCGACTGTAGAGGCTAAAACTTTGACTCAATTAGCAACTGGACAATCAGGAGGGTGTGCCAGGTGCAGTTGACTGCTTTGACTGCAATGCCCCATAGTATAATCACTGTAAACTGTGGCCATTTATGCATATGAATTTATTCAAATCAGAACATGGGCTCGAGCTTGGGCTTAGACGTGAGCTGGATGGGCAGGATGGAAAATACGAGTACTCGTACATACGGCCGACCACCAACCGTCAGGCATTTTGTTGTGGCGCTGACGACGCTAAACTATTTTGCATTTAGAGCAGTCCCCCAGCCCCAGCCTTTGCCACAGCCCCCGCCCCAACCCCAACCCCAACCCCAGTTTTAGCCCGAGTCGGAGCCAAAACCAAAGCCACAGTCACTGGCACTGGCAATAGCAAAACCGATGCCAAAAGCTGAGTTTTACGCCCAAATATGTGGCAGCCGCGTGCATTCTATGCATATATATTTGTGAGTGTGTGTTTGTGTGTGTGCGTTTGTGTGTGATGGCAGCTTTGTTCACATGTTTTCACTTGCTGCTTAATTTGCATTTAAATGGTTTTTGCACTTAGGCTATTTCCCGTGTAAATGAGCTTTGTTTGTTGTTGTTGTTACTCTAGTGTTTCGCAGATTTTTTTTTCTCCCGTTGCCGTTGTTGTTGTTGTTGTTCTTGTTGTTTCGGTCGACTAAACAAGGCAACGCCAGCGGCCGAGCTTTTGTTTTACATAGGCTTAACTTGCATTTTGCCAAGGACATGCGCTCAACCCCAACCCCCCAACTTGCCTCGACAACGCCAACAACACCCATCGAAGAGGCAAATTTTGTGGCTGCACACTGAATATTTGCCGCAGGCTTCGCGTGGTGCGTGGCAAAGCTGATGGAAGGCGCCAAAGCCTTAGCCAGATACAAGAGCTGTTATTTCTGGAAGAAACTTTGAATTCCTGCAGTCAATGACCTACAGTATTTCCAGTTTTCAGCTCGTAACTCTTGTTAAGTTTCCGCAAACTGCTTAAGGTAATCGGATAATGAGCCTAATACAAGTTGAGTTTTCTATACTCTTTGCTTATCTAGTTTAGCTCTTTAACTAACTACTAGATAAAAGTCATTTAATTTTCATACATATGCAATCTGTCTAAATTCTTGAGCTTTAATCTCCTATACTAAATACTTGTCCAATATCCATTGAGATTAAAATCATATTTACGGAAAAGTCCTCATTTCATTTTGTGTTGAATTCATATTTAATATTGGAATGATTGACATTTTGGTAATGGGCTTTTTAAACGGTTATGATTTATTCATATTTCGATTTGCACAATTCTCTGTATCGTTATTTAAGAGAATTGCGAATAAGCGATATGAAAATCGTGATAGGAGTATTCAGAAATTTAATTACCAAATGGCAAATATATAAAATGGCAGAGAGCATAAAATTACCCGCTTATCACAAACAGTTTACATTTGAATTTGCATAAACAAATACGAAGAACGAAGCATGAAGTACAGAATATAACAAATGTTTGTTGATACGAGAATTCATGTTTTTAGATGTTTAACAAAAAATTTATGCATGAAAAATCTGGCCGGAATAATAACAGGAACACGTTATTTGTTGAATGTGACATAGCCAAGTGCTGAGTGCGCTTTTTCGCTGGCTCCGATTTATGCGTCTGACATTTATCATACGCCACGTTGGCACTGAGCTTATCGATTGTCGCCGCCTGCTAGAAAAGGAGAAAGAAGGCACATTCAGCAAATTAACGCTTGTACCTCACAGACACACCTTTTATGACTTAATAGCATGTGCTGACTTACAAAAAAAAAAAAAAAAATAAATAAACCAGAGACAGGGAACGAGATAGAAACGTAGAAAAGTGGAGTGACCGTGTACCCATTTAGCGCACTGTCAACTTTTGTTGTGGTCACTAATGATGACAGTTGGCCAGCCAAAACAAAAACGTACACACACACACACACACCGCGCGCCCTTGTTGATAGTGTGTCTGGGTGTGTGTCCGTGTGTGTGTGTGCTTTGTGTATTATCGTTGTCTCTCGGCCACTGCAAAATGCACAAACAGTCCTTGCTGCTTGTTTGCTACCCGGACCGGACCCGTTGCCTTATCTGGGTATGTATCGTGGACTGACTTTCGCTGGGAAGGCACGCAGCGGCGTGAAACGTCTAAAACAAGCTGATTTGATTGTTTCTAATTAAAAGTGGACGCAACGAAAATTAAATGAGAATCTACGGTATATACGTCCTGCGAATGTATTTGTGAGTTGGACGAGATGCGCATAAAACTTTATGGCTCCGTGCCCGGTTCCTGTCCTTAATTTAAAAAGTAGAAATCTAATAAAAATGAATGCGCCATGTTAGCCAGGACTTCAATGCGTACGAGGACTTTGTCGGAAATATAAGGATTTCCGAAGCGTGTGGCCAAATTAAATCTCGAAGGTCTTGGCAAACTTTTCAGGAGACAGTTTATTTGCGTTGCGACTAATGACTAATTGATACGCCGTAGTGTCAAAAGCTTTCACCAAAGGGAGTAACTTAAGTGACTTACGGATACTTAAAGTTGGCCCCAAATTGTAGCCCAAAGATAGACACATGTCAACATGTGTATTAGCAGTTACAAATAATTGACTAGGACTGACTTTAGCTGAGAATAAACTGGCTGTCAGAGTGAAGTGCGTAAGACGTATTTAATTTGTCTAGAGTTCGAAACGAGTTACAAATAACAAAGTACAAAGGTATAAATCAAGTTGAAGCTCTGTAGTTATATGTGATATTCTTCAATTATCCTTAAATGTTAGTTGAATGACCTCTTGTGGTCTATATGAGTTTGAGTAAGTGTATTTCAGAAACGGATTGAATATAAGAAATGCAAATAACTGTCTTGTGTTTTTATTACTCATTATCATTCAATTGAGGTTAAACTCAGCCACAATAATTGAAATGATAGGGACATCAATTACACTCACTTCGGTGTATGAAATTTCATTCAGCTTTTACTTCTCTAATGATTGTCTGTCTAAAAAGTGAGTGCTATGCTTTTCAAGGAGTTGTGTCAAGTGGCCATCATAATGATGTTGTTGTGCCCCATTTAATGCATTTAAAGCGGCCACTTCGGCGATTGGCAGGCAAGAGGCCAACACCAAATATCCAAGAGGCCAGGATAGCCTGTTGCTTCATTTTCCATGTGTGCCGGTTCCAGTTGCGAGTAGGCCAAAGCCTGTTGCGGTAGCGCAACAACTGACCGGATAAAAGAGCGTAAAAGCTCTGCTGTTTTTCGTTTCGTTGGAAAGCTTTCGCTCTCGCGACTGCTCTCGTTGCGGCTTCGTGTGTCCTGTGCTTCAGTGGAAATGCTACTCCCACATCGCAGTCGTGCGTAATGTAGGTGTATCCTGTCATCGTCAATATTCCAGCCTCGCATGGACTCGGCTTGGCAATTTCAGTCTAAGATAAACGCTTGCGACGGGCACAACAAGTGCACGCGTGTGAACTGCCCAGGATAAGTTAGAGCCTTACAGCTATAGAGCCAACCAAAGGAGCTGAACCTCCGCACTGCAGGCGTGTAGTGTAGTGTAGAGTGTGTGCTGACCTGTCCTGCCCTGTGTTGTGTTGTGCAGTGCAGTTCTGTGTTGTGCTGTAAAAGGGAAAGTGCGAAGCAGGTGTGAGTGTCTCTGTGTTAAAGTGTGTAAATGTTTAAAATAAGTTGACAAAAATAAATGAAAGCTCGTCAATAAACCGCTTAACACCTGCTCCACAGATCTTTTGGCTTTACTTTGCGCGCGATAATATTCGAGCCTTTTGGAAATATTTTTATCAACGGTCCTGCGAGCGCCTGCAAAATGTAACTCCCTTAATATTTGAATTTGAATATTGAAAGCTACCAATCAAATAAAAATTTATTCCCATTGTGTGCTATTCAATAGCAGTTGTAATATCAATTGTGTGCAGTGCAGTAAAAAAGTTATATTGGTGCCAAAGCAGATATCATTTGACCTTTGCAAATGCCACGCCACCGATTTGGTCAATCCAATAATTACCATTACCATTAATTGGCCTAACTTGAATTTTGTGAAGATAATCAAAGCGACACAGAAACAGATCAGTTTTATATCGACTACAACTATTAGATTTCGTATTGTGCATTTTCCTTGAATCGAAACCAGTCGAAAGAAAAGAGCAACCCCAACCAAGACAGCAGCAAATATGTATTACTTTTGGATAATCGTTTTATGTCTAGGATTACTAGGAACTAAGTCAATAAGTAAGTCAAGCAAATATTAAAATTGATTTTATCGTTGATAATTAAGATGCAATGTGTTTGTTATATTCGGAGGCAATCAGCTTTTTGAGGATTAATTATGCAGATTGCTTTTATAAATTTAGCATTAAATTGCATTTGCATAAACGATTTAATATTTATTGAATATTTTTCGAAGAATTTATTCTTACAATTGCTATACCTTCCTACAAAGGTCTATGTACAACTTTATATTTAGAACAGCTGGGAACTTATAACTATCATAATGAAAATGTACTCTCTTGTCTGTAGTATTGCTGGTTATAAATTCTGTTTAATAACTGTTTTCCCATCGTATTGACAAATATTTGAAGTAAAATGTGTCATACTGCATATTGAATTCGATTTTAAAAGCTTCTTAGGGTTTTAACTAGGCAAAGTAATTAGAAGGAGAGTGTATAATAAAGGAATTGTGGTTATGCATCTATTGGCATGCCAAAATACTGTACAATTTGTGAAAAGATAGTTGGGAGCCCTTGCAAATTTATGCAATTGTTTAAAGCTTAAGTCGCCCTAAGCTGCAACTGTATTTGAATATTAAATGGCAAGCCCGCAGTTGGATATACATAGTTTTGGTTTCTTGGCAAAACCTCATCTTGGCCAGAAATTTATTTATAAAATTTGCCATTTAAGCTAAAATATGCATATGCAAAAATGGCAACAACAACAGCAACTAAGACGCTTCCTGGCTAATTGCAAATGGCGCCCAGGCATGTAACTTCCTCACATCCCTCTCTCCCTCTAGACGTGTTGATTTTCTTAAAGAGCGAGCGTCCTTGGTCTTCGGAATGTCACGCAGTTGGTCAGAAGTAGCCTCAATACTTGAATAGTCCCCTCCACAGCTGTTTCCTGTTAGGCTGCACCTCCTCCGGCTGCTGCTTTTGCTCCTCTGTGTTTTTTCATAAGTCTCATGAATAATTCAGAGCGCACGCTTCGATTATTTACTTCATAAACATTCTGCTTCGGTCATGCCAGCGAGTGTACCTCTGTGTGTGTGTGTGCTTTTTTGGTGTTTATGTGTGACGTGCAGCTGAAGAATGTTGTTATTTTACGGCTTGTACAAGTTTTTAATTTTAATAAATTGTTGGCTGTGCAAACAAACATTTTGCACTTGCCATAAGCAACAAAAGAACGCACACTGTCCAAGTGATTAATCAAGAGTTCCTTTTTTTGTTATTTATTAAACTGCTCTGCGGTTTCTGACTCTGATTGCAATGGCAATCTGCATGCTGGATTAATTGGAAATGCCATTGGCACAGATACTCGCAATGGCAATTTATCAGAATATCAGTTTATCAGAGTATCAAATGTATATGTAAATATGGGTAATTTGATTTGATTACTGAACCAATAAGCGACTTCGGTGTGCACATTAATTACGGCGCTGAAAAGTATGCCACAAAATTAAATTTAATTACAGCTTCATTTGGGGGCGAAAGTTAATCAAAAACTCAATGAGCAGCTCGTAAAAGACAACAGCCTTCCAAGCCTCACAGCCTCACTGAAACCTCATATCTATTACACGTTGTCGAGGCAACGAAATCGCTGAAAAATTAATACACCAAGGAGGAGCAGGAGCAGCGACAGCGACAGCGCGATAGCAGAAGGAGCACAATCAAGGGCCATGAAGCAACAAGGATCGGTGAATGTCGTAAAGCACGTTTGGGCAATATTACACCGCCAATGGCTGCGATACGAGGCAGCATCATATAAAATGCGCTGTTGCCACAGTAAAATCAATTTCAAGTCGTTAAACGAAATGAACCTTATAGAGAGATGCCTTAGTCGGGCAAATTTCTTCTTGCGGAAGTGAAAGTTTTCCACACACACACAAACACACACATATCCGCATCCATTCACACATTACCAGGTCTGATCGTGGGGTGGCTTTAAAATGTTAAGAAGAAAATGTAAGCCAAGAACAGCAACAAACAACTGATGCGATTATTATTGATTTTCTAAGCTTAAATTACTCAAATTGAATTATTCATTTAGACGGTAGATG
Source organism: Drosophila rellima (assembly GCA_035043635.1). Lineage (NCBI taxonomy): Eukaryota > Metazoa > Arthropoda > Insecta > Diptera > Drosophilidae > Drosophila > Drosophila rellima. The sequence continues at coordinate 5,969,380 of JAWNMV010000811.1, read as the reverse complement.
GTTATTGGCAAGTGGTGTCGCTGTCGTGGTATCAACTAGTTGGATTGAACCTAATTACATTGTGCCATACCGCTTAGAGACTCTCAACGATTTATTTATTTGAATAGTTAAGAAAATGTCGATCGAACTCGCATTTTGAGCCTGTTTTCTTAGCTCTTAAATGGCAAATCAGTTTGCAAATTTAAACATAACATAAATCAATTTGCTGCATAAGCATGGACAAAATGATAGAGGGAACTAAAACTGCATTCATGAAATTTACTTTTAAACAAATATTATGATAACAACGGGCAACCTCTGTGGTGACAGCAGTGGTGGCTTCAGGCCAAAGCTGGCCTTCGTTGCGTATGCTTAATGTGCGCACATGTTCATATAAATGTAATAGTTACAAGAGGCAACTACAGCAAGGCAAGTGTGTGCTCGTGTGCTCTGTGCAACCTCAATGGTAGGTCTCGCCAGAGGCAAACCCAAGTTGTCCACACACAGACGACATACGAGGGACATCACGCGGACAGACATATAGACATATAGACAGGCAGACAGACAGACGGATGGTCCAAAGAAGGCGGGTTGAAAGACGATTTAGCCTGAAGCTGACTGACTGACTAACTGACTAACTGCTTGCCAGACTGCGTGACTGTTCCTGGCCAGAGTTGCCTGATTGTCTGACTATTCGTCGTGCGACATGTGACGACTTTGACAATTCACAGTCCGCCCTTGTTGCTCCTCGACGGCCCTTGTCGTGATTTTGACTTGTGCAAAGAGACGTTGCTGGCATACCTAATGGTTTCATTCATTTTGGCCAAGAGGCTAACAGGACCAGCGACCAAAGGCAGCTGGTATCATACTTTAATGAACTCGCGAATTTAAAACTTGACACTGCCAATATATATGTACATAAGCATTATGGAATGTCTATAAATTGTTGCCGAAATATGTGCGCCCAGGGCAAAGTTTTGCCTGACTGTCTGCCTGTAAGCTCCGAGTCTCCCAGACTGCCATCTTAATGTCACAGTTAAGTTGAGCGACTGAAATCAGATTAAAGTAAATATTACACATGGCAGCCAGTGGCAGTGCGGTAATGCGCGGCATACAATTTGCACGAGCCGCAGGTAGTACGAATAAGAGAGCACTTGCCACACGACTCGAACAATTTCGCACAAATTTGGCACAAAGACAATCAAAAAGTTATAAAACAAGCTTCGGCAAAGCGAAAACAATGAGAGGCGGCCGGAATTTGGTAAAGCCCAGATGCCAAATCAGCAGCAAACGGGAGGACGTAAATGATGCTGAGCTACGACTGTGACGGGAATGCGAGTGGAATTGAGAGTGGGACACGGAATGCGGAATACCCAATACTAAGGACTGAGTACGGTCGGGGGTCTGAGTTCTGAGTTCTGGGTACTGTGTTCTGGGCTCTGGTTTTAGCGTGGGGAGGGAGAGTGTGTGTATCGAGCTGTAAAAACTTTTTGAGGAACTTTTTTCGTAGGCATTCGCTTGTTGTGCTCGTACCTGGGCTGGCATTGCGCATACGCCACGTGGTGTTATTATCAGCCGCATCAGCGGCGCCGTAAAGTAAATGCAAAGTGTGCAAAGTCTATAAACGAGCGTCAAACTTAAAAGCCCCAGGGTGGCAGCGCCTTGGCAAGGCCGTTTAGGGTTCCTCCTTGGCAACCTCAAGACGGAGAGAGAGAGAACGAAAGCGAGTGAGAGTGAGAGTGAATGACAAAGAGATGGGAAGTTTATCGGCGAGTAAAGCGTAGCGTAACAACTGAGCCTATCAAAAAGTTGCTCTTACGACAAATTGTCATTGCATTGGCAGCAGCGACAAACACGAAATACGAATTTTTTATTTCAACGTTTTCTATTATTTGTATTATTTATGATGTCTTGGGTAATGTCGTTAAACTGAAGCCATTAAAAATGCTAACGTGTGTGTGTAATACAGACGTCAGCCTGAAATTGTTAAAAAAAAGGAAAACTCCAACAAAACAATTATGCCTAAGTGCGTCTCCTCAAATATTCATGAAGCTGTCAAGAATTTGTAAGCATACCAAAGTATGAGCACGATTTTAAAAGCGAATATTTGACCCATACGTAGTTTCAGAACAGAGTTCTCTATTTGAGTGGTTAGAACTAGACCATACCCTTAGTAGCTCTAAAGTACCATGCTAACCATTCCATCTGTTATGGGAAAATGATTTCATGTCATACATTTTTCTGATGCCGAATATACTTATTCATTTTGTGGAAAATAATTCGGGATTTCAAATATCTTTTTCTTTGTAGCCCATTCCTCAAGAGTACATTTTAAAGCATCCTCTGTAAAAGTTCTTAAATGTCCTTTATTTATGCATTTGAGATAGAAGTCCAAAATATTTATTTATAATCTTGTGCAAATTAGAAAATGGCTTAGATAAGTGCGATTCTCAGCCATTTATAGAAGCAAAGTGTTAGACTCAAAAACCTAAATTGAAACTATTAAAATGTCAGCAAATAATTACGCATGACAGAAGCAGCATAAATCTGATGGCGTCTTATTGCCAAATCCGCCACTAAAACGAACTTAGTCGGGGAATAGTCAGAAACTGCGAAAGCCAACGAGGCGTTTCCAGTGAAAATGCTCGTAATGCGACACTTGGAGTAAAGCGCGCCAAATTTGCCAGTTGCCAGTCAGCGATTGCTTTTGCTTTTGCTTTGGCTGCTGCTGCTGTGCCCTGTGCTCTGAGCTGTCGCTGTGTGAGTGGCGAGAGAATGAAAGCACTTTATCAAAAAGGATTTACGCGGCATGGCCAAAAGAAGCTGCCTGCGTTTGCCTTTCGCGTCGCTTGCTTTCGTTCGACTCGACTCGATTTTTTATACTTTTTAAATTTTTTAGTTGCCGCCATCGGTCTGACAGTTTTGTAATAACAATAAACGCAAGAAAAGAAATCGATTTACCATTTTTCACTAAATTTATGGGTATATTAAGAACCACAGTTATTGTCCTTGCTGCCTTTTGTTGAAAGGGCAACGCGCCCCTTTTTTATATAACATGAAAAAGTGCGAAAAAATTCGTCGTGAGATTTTTATTTGATTGCTGCCACAGGATGCGACATTATGAAAGTTAAATCCGCTGTTCGGTGCTTTGATGTTGTTCTTGTGGCTCTTGTAATGAGTCTTAATAAGCCAACAGTAGCAGTTGCAGCATAAATCTTGGCTAATTCAACCCAAATCACGAAAACGCGTTGGCATTGCCGGCAGACATTTGGAAATTACAGACCCAAAATAAATTTCAAAAAGCCATAAATCGGCAAATGGTACGCAATGGGTCAGCAAACGCTGACAAACACTCAACAACAAAAGCAGTAACAACAATCGCTGCAGCAACAACAACAATCTGAAAATGTTCGGTAAAATCTAATTCAGCTGGCCGAATGTAAATTGAGTCCCTTGGCAAATGGCAAATGGTAAACAGCAATGGAATGTGTTCAAAGCCGGATTCGATGCTGTGCAGCGAAGCGTTAATTATTCGCCGGTATATACTTACTTTGGAGCTGGTCAACGAATCTGAGCCCAAGTCTAAATTCACATCCAAATCTAAGCCCAGGACCGTGCATAAGCTGACAAATTTCCAACGCATTCATTACTGGCCGCATTTTGATTTTTGGCACAAAGTTTTTGGCTTTGGCAGGAAACTTTTAACAAAGGTCGAGAGCATTTTAAAGTCAAACGCCGCCGGCAATTCATGCAAAATGAATGAGGACTGCTGGTTAGCAATGACAAGTTTGGGATTTAAGGGATTTGGCCGGATGCCCAAGCAGGCCGGCCAACCGTCCTTAACCAGACGGCCAAGCCCGGTTCAAAGACTAAATTGATGACGCATAAATTTGTGCCCAAAAATCTGAAAATACTTTGCCCACAAGTGTGGCCTGTGGTCAAGCCAATAAAGCGACAAAGCGACAGCTATGACAAAACTGCCTAAATAGACCCTACAATCATTCTTAGTTCGGTACAGCGCTGTGCAAAGTTCTGTTTTGAGTTCAGAATTTAATTTTTAGGAAGAACACCTCCTCCAATAACTACATATATAGATATTCAATTGATTAAGCTGCACATTTTTTTAACCTATCGAACAGTTTAGATTGTGATCCATTGAACAAATTGTGGATCAAAACTTTTATACTTTTGCTTAGCACAGAAAAAAAGTTCTGCAAAAAATGTGTTGAAATAGGGCTTGTTATTTGGAATCGAGGCATGATATTATTTTGCATAGTAGAGTGCGATAGAAGAACTTTCTGTTCAAAACAACTACATACAAGAAGAAAATTATATTTTTGTTTTATTAACGCTGCAGTAGAAATGTAAATCAAAACTCGTTTTAAAATCCAAATGACAAAATCGCCAATTAACAGAATCGAGTTTGTCGATAAAATCTCTAATAATAGAGAGTTTCCCCAACTTGTTTTTCTTTCGGTAACGTGATTGTTAATACAAAAAGTATCAATTTTTTTAGTTGTAGATACCACATTTTATGTATCGCAATTTTAATAATAATAATTATAATAGTAAGTATAAAAGTTATCAATCGTAAAATATAGAATGATAAATTTAAAGTTTTAACACAAAATAAAATGCTTTAATTTTGGTCATATTCCCCTCATACATTTGAGTAAACTGACCCGAGTCTTGAATTACAAAGAGTTGGGATAACCGCAAAGCATGAAACCAAATGTGGTTGTAATACTTCCTACTCTTCATGTCGAAACGGAATTCGTAATCAATTTTTGGCTTCGGTTTTGGTCTCAGCTTTCCACAGACTGCAAACACTTTTAAAGTGTTTTTAAAGCGAGCAGTCATAACGCTTTAATCACTGCCAATGCGTAGGACAATTTCCAGCTTGAGTCTCTGCATATGTATTTTATTTTATTGCTATTACGCACACACACACACACAGACACATACTCGAATAGATAGGAACACACGGGACTCACACAACTAAACAATTTGCCAGCAGAAGGCAAAATTAATTAAAAAAGCAATGTCTGCGCAACTGTGTGTGTGTGTGAGGATGTAAGTGTGTGAATGTGTGTGTCGTTGATGTCGGTGTATGGTGGAAATTAAAACAAAAACATGTCTAGGCACTAAAAACTTTATTAAGCTTCAGCACTGAAGCAAAAAATGACACATAAAATGGCCAAAAAAAAGGAGAGAGATTCTCACTCTTGGCGATAGGGTAGAGCAGGCTGAGTGAAAAGTTAAGCATAGGCGGAAATGTCACACATACATGCCCCACCCACACACCCACATACCCACATACAGATACGCACAAGAATATAACAAGCTGGCAAACAAACAAACAATAACGACAGCAAATGTAGAAACAAAGGGCTAGCAAAGTTGCCTGACGATGAAGCCGACTGCGATGCCAACTACGACGGCGACTGCGACGACAACTGTGACGGTGACTGCAACAGTGACTGCGACTGCGACTGCGGCTGAGTTCGGCGCGAGCTGGTGGAAGAAAAAAAATAAACTACACATTTTTATTATGCAAAGGGGACGCAAATGAAAGGCAAATGTTTTTGTTTTCCACTCGGCTGATGGTCTGTATGTAAAAGAGAGTGTATGTGTGTGTGTCTATGTGTTTGTGTGTGCTCACTTGAAAGTATGTATTGTTAACGGGTCGCATAAAGGACTGCCAAGCGACTGCCTCACTGCTTCTCTGAGTATGTCTGTATGTGTGTGTGTGTGTGCTTGTGAGTGCGCCCTAAAGTAGGCAATAAAACACTAGCTATGGCTGCTGAAATCTAGGCACGCCCACAAACAGCACATGACATACAATGAGCAGCTGTGTTGTCAGTCCCTTGTCCTTTTTCCGACGCCTACCCCTTTCCACAGACTTTGATGAACAACTAAAATGGGCCAAATAAAGTGTTATTACTGAAAATTGACTCAGCCGCATGAATTGAGTGTGACAAATAACGGAAAGAGACGCACTTTCCCGGACTCGATGAAAGACAGAGAAAGTAAATAGTACAAATCAGGTGAAAATAAAGTTTTCTGGTATTAAATTATATTCTAGTATAATATTAAAAATTTGAACCTAATATTAAATTAGGATTCCGATATATGATATGTATGGAAATAATAATTTAGATTCCAGAGTTAAAATTAATCAAATTATGGTAAAATTAATTTTACTAGCGATAAATCTACATATACTTAATTTGTTTTGATTGTTGCTCAGCAACAAGTTTTATTTAGTTCTTTTTCCATTTGTAGACGAAAAAATTAGATATAAGATGAGAGATAGTAGAGAGTTCCCATTCTGTGATTGCACGGAAATTAAGCATAGAGTCTGCACATGAGCCTTTAATTACAATGGCATTAAATTGATATATGTATGCAGTTAAATCCTACTTGTGAGTATATCTATTGAATTTATAGTGAATTTATTGTAAGAGTACAATTCGGGTAAGCTGAGACACAACGGAGACTCCGAAGGCAATGCAGACGAAGACGAGCCTGACAGCTGCCTAATTAATTTGACTGACTCTGCATGGAGAATGCTTAGATGCTGCTGGTGTAGTTAGCTCCTAATGATGCGGCTTATATGAGTGTGCCTGTGTGTGAGTGTGTGTATGCGTGTGTTGAGCATAGGAAAAGCCAGTCATTTATCTAACTGACTGTGCAATGAGCATGGCCAGGACCAGGGCCAGGTGGAACGAGTGACATGTGTGTGGGTGTTATGTGTTGGCTATAACTGTGATGATTTTGCGGCTCTTAACAATGTTTAATGCCTGCAGTTAATATGCGGCAGGTGACTCGACGCAATGCCAGAGCCAGAATCAGAATCAGATTCAGCAAGGGCCTACTGCCAATTCGCTACAGCTGTTAATGAGCCCGTAAGTTGATGATTTAGCAGCTGTTGCCGACCAGAACCACGCCCACACGCCCACACACTTGCGTATGAATAAAGTATTTCATGCGTCAAATTCAATTAATATTATAAATGTAGGCAGCTTATGAATATTCGCCATGCTGCCTGCCTGTGTCCTGAGATACTTGACTTGCCGCCTAGAGCACGTAGCACGCGACGTATGCGTAATGCGAGTGCACACAGACTTCGTGTAAATACAAGCTCCAGCACATGGCTGAACTCATTTTGGCGCTTTATTAATTGCTACATTTGTGCAGTTTAAGCATTAGCTTGGCTTTAATTAACGCAAGCCAATTCAAAAGCACACATTTCATCGGCTTTGCTTTCGGCTAAGAATTTGCTTAGCAGCTTTCTGACTGGCTGGGTGAGCATTTAAAATTCAGATGCAAACTCAATGCCAAGTGCTGTCTAAGCTGCTTAGTATTCCAAGAATACTATTCTTCAAGCTCTAGCTGTTGTTGTTATTTTTTTTTTGTTTGTTGTGGTGCTTCACGCAACAATTGCCAGAGCTCAAGAGATGGAAATCAACGACACGATGGCGAACCACAGCTAAATCTCAGCGCTGCTCAATAATTGTGTATTATGTTGGCAACTCAAATACGAAAAGAGAAAGCAGAAAGTCAAATATGCGTCAATTGGCAGCCACATGCGCACTCAAGTAAACACAATCCTTAAGGAATTACCAGCAGAGTAATAGCCCAGCAACAATAAGAAGAGAAACGAATCGGGGAGAAGTCTAAATCGTAGCTGCTTAGTTATAATTGGATTTGTGTCAGCAATGCAAGAACAGTCGGATTGCAGGAAACAAGCTAAAATTAAGCATAAATAATATATTATATTATGGGATATTATGAAATGCGAAAATTATCACATAAAACTTTAAAGACTCGAGAACCGCAGAGTCGAAACTTTTTGCGCTCCAAACTTAAAACAATGCGAGACACACAACCAACAATTTATGCAGCGCCGAGTTGAGAAAATAGACATAAGGGAATAGGCCCAGACAGAGTTTGGCTATGTTTGTATTCCTTGAAAGCGAAAGCACAACATAAAGGACACAAACACACACAGACACACTTGAGAATGGACACACTTGAATAGCTGTCTGTTTGTTCTAGTAATTGTGGGCCCAATGCTAATGCCACCTTTGGGTAGAGCGAAATGAAAATGCGTAAATTATTGATTAGAATCACCAAAACCAGAAGCCAAGACCTGACTACATATAGATTTTATGATCGTCCCGACTGATTGTTACGCCTTTGCCGAGTGTTTTCTCTGCATGGCTGAATATAAAAATATGCTAGCCCTTGGCAAGGCATTGGTTTGGGTCTGGTTCTTTGTCTGAATTTGGATTTGGGCACGGTCACGAGTCGCATAATGAAGGCACTTTGCGTTGATTTTTAAATGCCGCCAGTGTCCCGAGGCATCAGCTGAAATTGGAATGCAAACAAAAGCCATGCTTGGCATTGATTGGGCAAGGACTCTAACACTCTAGCGTTCTGGTGCTCTTTGTTCCACAATAAGTTGTGGGTACTTAGCCATGGCCAGCAGTATATTGGTACTAAACAAATACGGCTTTATTATTGTGGTCATGCGTGTTCAATGGTGCAAACTGCGTAGTATTGTGACTCAAATCAGACTCAATTCTAATGCGCATTTATCGCTCTGCAAATGTAAGAACCAACCAAATATGAAATACGAATTGTAATCACTAAATTCACACAGCAAAACAGGATTCGTCTAATGCCCAGTCCTCTTTTGACTCTCCTTCGGCTGTGTGTCACAGCATGCCAAAAACATTGGCAGGCAGCAGGTGCTGTCAAATGTCATCAAAAAGTGTGCCCAACATTTTGTTAAAAAAAGATGAAGCTACCAGCAAAAAACTACAACAACAGTGTGGGCTGAATTGTTGACCGTTGACTGCGGACTGCGGGCTGTGTACCGAACATAAATGTCAATATCATCAGAGGACTCAGAGAATGCCGCAGGTCCTGTGGCTTCCTCGTCTGTCCGGCCCATGTTTGTGTCGCTGGCTTAATGCCTGTGTAGATTAGAGATAAGGGCAACATCAAATACTGGCATTTGGGCATTTCATTTCGGCAGTGCGGCAATGCGCAAAGAATTTGCTTAGGCAAATTACGTATACGTTACACAATATTGCAGCTGTAGTTGGATACGGAGTTGAATTTCGGTTTTGATATCGGTCGCATGCTGTTGTCGGTCGGTAGGTCGGACCTTCGGTTTTTTCTAGCCATGACAGGCCTTAATTAATTGTCCAGGTGGCCACCCAGGAGGTGGTTTATTCAGTTTGCCCAACCTGCCAGAAGTTTTTCCATTTCAATTTTTCCATAACAGCTGTGTCACACTGCAATAGCACTGAAATAATAAATAATTTTGTGCTGTTTGTCACTTCGCGTCGCTCCGTTTTAGTTCTATTTATATTTGAAAGTTTCCACACATTTCGAAATAAACAAATCCATACTGACCGCACCAAAAAATATGTGGATAATGTCAACCAAATTGTCGTTCTCGAATATCCTTTAACTGGTTTACGGGCATTTATCATCAATGATTAAAGCGTGAAATCTTTCAGAGTGAAATAAATAAATGTGTCCTGGCAGCCGTGGCCGCAAATTTCAAGTTGTCAAGCTCTAACAAATTCTGAACAGCGTCAGATTCAGGCATTGAAATTACATTACACCCAACCACATACATATATGATGCAATTACAAATAAAATTGCGCAATCGTCGTGTTCAGCAGCAGCTAAAACCGGATAAAAATTAAACCGAAACTGGAAAACTGAAACAGAAAATGAAACCAAAAACGAAACCATTCGCGCAACTAATTTGCGATGCTTACTTGTTTGTTTTACTGTCTGTCGGTCTCTCTGTCTGTTATTGCTGTTGTTGTTGTTGTTGCTGGCGCTGGCCAACGCATTAATAAAACATAATTTCGCTTAAAAGTAATTTAAGCACTTTTATGTGTTTGCCAACGTTGTCGGCGTCGTCGTCGGCGTCGTCATCGTCATCGCGTTGCCTTTGCGTTTGCTTTTCATTTCTATAATGGTCTGCATCTTGACGGGCCAGGTACAGGCAGACCAAGACCAGGTCCTGGTCGCACTCACTGGACCGATAACTGAGGGCAACTTGCACACACACACACACACACACACACACACACACACACACACACACACACACACACGGACATGCACACTTACAAAGAGTGGGGGGTGTACTCCGTGGCGCATGACTAACACTCGTTATGAGATTCATGGCCTACATGTGTTTGCTCCACGGCCTTGTAAATGGGCACTGGGCGTGCTGTATGTGCCCTACGTGCAGGGCACACCGATGGGCATGCCGTGGTTGTGTTGCCGCCAGAGCGTGCCCTTGAAGCCATTTTCTTATATACTTACTTATAAACGGATTCTCTTCCATTTTTTTCTCTTTCTCTCTCTCTCTCGCTCTTTCTTCTTTTTAGTATTTGTTACAACTACTACTGACTGGGTGGCAAGCCGGCAGGGAGGCTGGGGGGCTGACGGTCTGAATGGTTGTAGTCACTGCCAGAACTGCCGGATGGCCAGATAAAATTTTCAAAACGGGATGTTTGCTTCCCGTTGCGCTGGCAGCACTTGCTTGTTTTGACCATTACATTGGCTACTTTCGTCGGCCATATACAAGGTTTTCTCTCGGTTATGGTTTTGATTCTGGCCCTGGTATTGGCAGTCCTTAAGTGTGCATGAAAGACATTCACGCTGGTTACTTTTTTTGATTTTGTATTTACAGAATCTGATTTCATTTTCCAAATGTAATACAATAAATATTAAATTGAAAATTACACACACAGGTACAATTCTATGATATCAAATGCTTTCAATAAAGTCCCATTAAATTTGCTATATATTTCAAGCAATTGTTCACAATAGATAAGTTTCTTTGATATATGAAAAACTCTAGGCCACTTATCTTCATGATGCCAACTGCAAGAAACTACTTAAAATTCACAGGACAGCAGAATACCTCGGATAAACTTCTACGTTTAGTTCCACCCGTCGTATACTCGTTGTTGGAGCTCAGTTAGGCAATTTGGCTCGCATAAAAACAAAAGCTTAAATACTTGTATATAAAATACATGTACTTGTATGTGCATGTAGATATGTATTAGATTATATTTTTTTTCGCACCCGCCGCTTGTTCGAGGACCGTGTAGGCCACTTCCTTGCAAAGCACGACCATTTTTCTTGGGTTCCCTATTGTTGTATTCGTTTTTCAGTTTCTCTGTCTGCCTCTGCGTCCGTTCCCCTGCTGCGTCCGTTACATATTTAAATTTCACGCGCGCATACACAGGCAAGGATAAACGGGATTTATATCCACTAATGCCTGTGATTTGTTCTATAAAATTACTTTATGCCACCGACACGTTGCCTGCAGACCTAACATTGGCTTACTTTCCCCGACCCTTTGCCTTTGTGATTCAAATTCTTTTCTTTTGGAAAAACAACGTCAAAATCGGCCTAAATCTACCGAGCGAAAGGCTTTATCCTTTCGGCTTGCTTAAACACAGCTCCTTGAACAGTTTTCTGCTTCTCTCTCCAACTATCTTCTTTGTTTGGGTTAACTAAAAGGAGTGTAGGGAATGGACTGAAAACATTTGCTTAGCGAGTTGTCTTTTTCTAAAAGCACTTCAACCGCATTGATTAGTTTTGACCATTGTCGATGAAGCATAAATATAAATTGAAAAGCCACAAAGTTACTCAAGTAAATCAATTAGGAACATATTCGAGTAGTGGTATTCACAGCACATCACACAATATTGAAACTGAAAAGTTACTTGGCCAAATAAAATGGCAATAATGAGCAGGAAAATGCCCTCACAGTGAGAAGACAATGGTTGCCAGTCAGTCAATCAGTCGGATAGCCTGTGAACTAATGAACTTCTGCAGAATGTGCGCATATTGCTCACAAGTATTGTGCCTGAGGGGGAGGAGAGGGAAGAGCACCGAACTGTGCTTGGTCTGCCAATCAACCATAATGATTCAACATTATATTGAAAAGCAACAGAGTGTCGGGAGCTCTGTCAGTGTTGGGCAGCTTTTGCCAGCCCAACTGACAGGTGGACGGACATCCAGAAAATAGACAGCACACAGTGCTTACCACTTCAGTTGAAGGGCTATAATTGCGTTCTGCGTTGTCATTGCAACATATATACACCTACACATACGTATACACACATACAGCTATATCGACCGACAGACAGACAACGAGTCATCAGCCACAAATGTGGATCGCATATTTGCTCTATTCCTTTTCCACTTTTTCTCGTAGCGTTATTTTTTTTGTCTATGTCCTTTGGCGAATTGCGACTGTTGAGCAGCTGCCAAAGTTCAAATATTGATTTAGCAATCAATTGAAAATATGAATACAATCGAGCAGCAAATGCTGTTTATTGTCTTTTGCTCAGACTGTTGCCACAGACATTGTTCTTCTTCCCTCTGTTTGTCTTAGCAACAATAATTTATTGATGTCATTGCAATTAGTGTTAACCAGCCGACAATTTAAAACAAAATAATTCAGGCCAAAAATCTGTAGCTCAGACAAAACTTTTTATTTAACAAAACGATGTTAACTCCATTGAATCTATTACTTTATTTTGTGAATATTTTATTTGAATACAACTGTAAATAGTCAAAATCTGAAGAGTCTTAAATCAAATAACCAAATTTTCCAATTGCCACTAACAAAATTTAATTAACTTTACATTATTTTCTATAAAAATGAATGCGAGCCTTCGCCGTGCTGTTGTACAGCGGAAATGAGGAAAACATTTTTTAGTTTCCCTTACTAATGTACTAAGCACTTTATCAAAATAATAAGCAAATTGTCTTGCCTTGTCAAATGCGAGGTTTGTCAGTATTTGATATACCTAAATTTCTTTTAATTTTCGATCATACCGATCAATCAATCAAAAGAAAATCTTCATTACAAAAATCATTTATACTAAATATTTAATAGCTAAAGAATATTTATGCTCAAAAATGGTTACCACAACTCCGAAATATCGGATAATCTAATTAATTAATTCAAGTTCTCATATTCAAGTTGTAGTTGAGGTCGAAAGATTTTTTATAGTCTCACCTCCATTTGGTTCGGGAATTGCTTGAAGATTGAGAACTGCATGCTTTACCTAAATTCATTTCAAGTCGAGAATTTCAATTTGAGCAGCAGTAAAAATGCTGATGTAGTTGTTCACGTTTGGGCCTGTCCAAGCCCCATTTGGATAGCTGCAACAGTTGTAGATTGTAACATAGGCAGACGAAGCTCACTCTCCCTTGATTAATGTTGATTGATTGATTATTTGCGTTTTGCTGACATGCTGCACGCTTTATTGTCGCTCGACTTGAGGAAAATCATCAATTTCCGCTTGTAAAACACGTACACCACGTACAACAAAACGCTCACGCTGTCGTTGTCAATGTGCGCTTTTTTTTATTTTTATTTTTGATGCTGCCACAAGCAGCAACAAGCAAGGCGTAAGGACTTCAGTTAGCCAACAGTCAGCTCACAGATGCGCCAGGAATTTCATCTTGGCAGCATGTAATGAATATTTCTGCAGCTGGCAGACAACAAAACAATAACTGCGGTGGGTGAACATCTTGTCAGAGGTTGTGTCGTTGAAAAAATGCATTTTTTTTTCCCACTTTTTAAATAAGTATTAAATATTGGCGAGCTGCCAAGTCTGGCCATACAAATCGATGGTGAGTGTGGCGACATTAATGCCAAATCTTCGACATGGTTATCCAGGCAGCGAACCCAGAAACGGCAGTGGCAAGAAGTCAGCCATCTCGTGCTCGAGTTCGTGCCATGGCTGTATGCCCGTTGGCCCTTATCGAATCAGAAGGAGGTGGGAGGTAGGAAACAGTGGGCAGGAGGCTGGAGGCTGTGGTCTAGGCCAGCTGGGCATGATTGAATTTTCGTGAATTACTGCTCGTTAGCGTGCGGCACGAACACGTATACACACACACACACACACACACACACTAAAAGAAATGCCACAAAACCAATGAAGGCTTGGCATGTTCGTCGTGTATTGCAACAAGTTGCCAGCCAAATGGGCAACAGCCAATGTTCCAATGTTTGACTGGCCTGCCTGCTTTCCCGCTTGCCTGTCTTGTCATACACTTGACGTGCTTCATTTCATTTGGTTTTCTTGTTTTCCGCTTTTCCCATATTTCTCGCGCTGCCTGACACGTTTTTTACTTACTCAGTTGTTGACATTTTGCGTGACTGACGACAGCCGCGTGGTGTGAATAAATGAAAATGAAATTGGCGCCACTTTGTAGGCTCCTTTGCAAATGGGGCAATGTGTTTGCCTTTTGCCATTTGCCATTTGCCATTTGCCGCTTTGGTGTCTTAATTATGATTGGAAATAGCGAAACGGCTCGATGTCACATCGGAGCTCAATATATCGATCTCTCTCAGAAGCACTTTGCTAATTATTGCAAGTTGCTTCTGTTATCAAAGGACAAAATGTATCTTTGCCAGATGCCACATCTAAGTTTAACAGCTATCAAATGCATTAATTTTCTTAGATGCCACTCAAATTGTATATTTTTCAGTCAAAAATTGTCTTTTATTATTTCTAGAATTTGTTTAGATTAAAATTGATTGCGGCAAAATAATAACTCAAAGCGGGTTCTGCCTTAAGCGATTGTTCGAAATGTGATTCATGTATTATTTTAATTAAATATCTAAATTGTTCAAATTATTCACATTCACTTCAAGTGTTATTGTTGAGAAATAATAATTTTATATATTATCAAATAAGTAATCAATGAGAAGATTTTTCAATATCCTGCACGACCGTTTATAAAAATGGGGTAAAGAATTGATTTTTCATCTTGAATAAAAGGAACAGGTGTCTACTGAATAAAACAGAGTTGCCTGTAGCCCTGGCCTCAAACATCCCAGTGAGCCAGGTCAGAGGCTGTGCATGGCCCACATAAATATTTGACACTCAGCGACTGTACACAGTGTATACACGCACAGAGACACATACAGTCACCCACAGGGAGAAGTATTTTTGGAATGCAGGCGTAAAATTTCTCATGTGCACTTTGGCAAACAAATTAAGATTTATCGGGCTCCGGTTGGAGGTCAGCCGAGGGCCTACACTCAGTAAACTTGCAATTAAAAGAGATGGCTGCCAACGGGGTTCAACCGTGTTGGCCGCACTTAAAATAGACTGCATATTTGGCCATGTTGTTGTTGTTGATTTTATTTTCAGTTTATTTTTGCTTTTGCTTTTTAATGGCGTTTCAATTAAGCCGCAATTGAGCATCGATGTGGTTGCTTCCCAGAGTGGGTCGATTGTGCGCTTGATCCGAAGAGTCTATTTGCAGCTATTAAAAACGTGTGTATTTCTCTTACTTCTCTTCCCACGACCACAGATGGACAATCGGATGTGAATGTGGAATTGGTGGTGCCGAGGTATGTGGAGCGCGGCTCCAACGCCACATTCAAGTGCAGGCACAATGTGGTACCGGAAATACTATTCAAGGTAAGTCTTCCCTCTGAATTTTTACATTTATTTATGTATTTCCTATTTAAGGCATCAAGAAGGAATTTGCTAGTTCTTTCGTGTGTATGGAACATAATTAAAACAGTGTGACAATGTACCTTAAACGTGCATGGTCACTCTGTCGAATCGGCTGAGTATTTGGCTCAATTTTTCACTAGACACTCCCGAAATATTTGGCAACAATATATTCCTGAGCGGCGAATCAGCCGTCCTCTCAATCCACAAACCCAATCGATAGACCGTTTATCGATATGAATTTGTGGATTTCGTTCAAATCAGCGAAAATTTTGCAGTTTTTGGCTTCGATTTTAAAGAAAATAAGTGGAAATAAGTTCAAAAGTACTTTTTTAACATAATTTTGACACCTGGAGTCGATTAAAATAATAAATTCATGATTTAAAATTTTTTGAAAATTTTCGAAAAATGTAAAGGGGTACCTATGCAAAATTTTTAAAATTTTCGAAAAAAAAATTTTTGTCTCAGAAGCATAAAACTTAAATGCGAAGTTAAAGTACGGTTAATATTATGAAAAATAAGATATTCCTCATGGAAATCGGATGAGATTTAATAATGTTGTGCTTGTTGAAAGTCTAAAGACAGTTTTTTCTTATATGAAGTTTGACAGGAATTTTTATTGTCCGGTGTGCTGGATACCCGTCTTTAATGAAAAACAATTTCTTTACTTCTGTTCATTAATGATGTATGCGATTTGGAAGTATAAGTTGAAATTGCATCTACGATAAGAAAACTTCGTTAGCCTTGTGCCACTTTATGTGGCAAGTTTGGGCTTCAACCGTGGCAGGCTGCCTCTGGAAGTTGCATGCCATTATTTTGAGGTGCAGACAAAGACAGAAACGAAGAGAATTGCAGCTGTCGTGAAATAGTAGCAATCGAGGAGCGTTCCTCTTCATCGATCCTGAACACGTAACTTCCGCTGCCTCTCCATCTGTTTCTGCTTCAGTTTCAGTTTCAGTTGCGACAATTAATTTCACTTCAAGTCTCTTATTATTGTCACGAAACATCAAGAGACACGCACAGGCGTATGCCCCCAAAGGCAACGCCTTTGAATTTACGGCAAATGAGCTGCTTAGTTTTCCTGCCACATTGACCCCAGTGGCAATGCCAGACGTTGGCCTGCATACTTTCAGTTAAGTTTAGTTTGGAACTTTGTGGCCCTACAAATTGTGGCATACAAATTCAAGGCCAAGCCCAAGAACAAGCACCGCCAATAGCTTCTCAAATGTAGATGGCAATGGTTGTGAAGCTTTGGTTGAGGTTGTCGTTTTGTTCATTCCAACTACCATAAAAGCGTACAAGTTTTATGGCGCAAAAATGCCACAAAGTTGAGTGTTTTAGAACCACACAATTTATTGATTTTTGTGCCTCAAACAGTCAACAGCGTCAACAGAGAGAATAAGAGATTAAATTTAACTTACCAGTTAATAATCCAATGTTTATTTAAATATTAATTTCTCTAAGAAAACAGCACAATCAGAGTGATGAGGAAAACCTAAGGATTAGAATGAAAAAAAAAGACAGAAAACTGAAACATCTTGTTATATACTTTGTAATATAAAAGAGCTAAATGGATTTGAGATGACAGTTTCTTTAAGCTTTTGTATTCAATAAACTCATTCATTGAATTCGCATGGGGCTATTATTGGGATTGGTGACAAATTTGTAGATACCGCTGTCATGGGAAACAAGTTAAGGCAGAACAATTAGCTGGGCGGTAATTGAAGCGCAGCATTTGCCGTGTTTACATGTAGACATTAGTTTATTTGGTCAGTTGGTGTTGGCCGCTTTGAGGCAACTGCGTCTGGATCTGGCCCTGGCTCTGGATGTGGCTGTGGCAATGGCTAATTAGTATAATTGACTATATAGCCGAATGCGCTGGCCTCACTCCGGCAACTCGTTTTGATTCGAATTGTTGCACGAAGCGTGGCAAATTGTGTGGAAGTGGCACTAAAAAGGCAATTAAAACGCAAATGCGAACACACTGAAACCAACTCAGACTACCAAAACCGTTGGCAGTCGGCTGTGCTCTTTGTCGTCCGGCTTACACATGTTCAAGCACACTTTTTGTATGAAAGCAGCGCGAAAAAAGAAATATACATATATAAATTAAATAAACTAATTACGCTGTGAATGGCAGGCTGGGAAAAAAAGGAGTCCCAGGTCCACATTAATGAGCTTTTGATTTGACGGCACAGTACGGGCACAGTGAGTACTGAAAGTCACCGGGCTAATAAACACAAACAAAGTATAAAGTCAGACCATGGCACAGCAGACACGCCAAAGCAAACACATGCCAATCTCATGCCTGCCTGAACAACAACAACAACATCAACGACAGGAACAACAATGAGAACAATAACAGAAGCAGGAATAAAAGTGGGAGTAGAAGTGGAAGTAGAGCCAGGAGCAGGAACAGGAGTTGGAACAGCAGCAAATGCGATCCCTATGGAGTTGGGTCACGCCATGGAAGTCCGTCAGATAAGCGGACGGACTGTCGCATTTGGGGCCATCGTTTGATTACTTTGTGATATACACTTTAGTTATTAAGTATTATGATTGTAGCCATGGCATCAAAAATGTTCATATCATTTGGAGGGGGATTGTTTCAAAAATTTCCACAAGTGGCTGATAAAATTTGATGTTCATTTGAAAGGGGCAAACGAACGTGGTTACGACCCTTGTGGTCGCATGTTTATGTTTATTTTGTGAGTTGTTGTGGGAGCGAAAAGCGTGTGCTTTATCGATTGTTCACAGTACACAAATAGTACACATGCGTGAGTAACAGCGACATTTGGGGCACAAATTACGCATACGCCGTGTATGTTTGCCGTTCGTTCGTCCCAGGCTCTTTCAATAGGGATATTAATATTATTAAGTTCCATGCAATCAATGCAATTTTGTGAAGCATGTCAATCAGTAATCTGTCCCCAGCACGCACCTGCCAAACGAGATCTGATTGTAATAAACTCTTAAGCATAACTCTTTAATAAATGACTTTTATCACTGAGTTTTCCACACTCGTGTCAAAAGTGCAATAAATAAATGTTGTGCATAATTAAAGCCCCTTGATAAGCGCCGCTCTCAAGGGCTGTCTTGTGGTCTGTCGCCCACCCCAATTCTGGAAAACTTGTTTGCAATTTTAAGTTGTGCAACGATAATTAATTTTCATTTGCATTTCATATTTGTATTTACGAATTTTCTCCCTGCTTTAAGCTCTCTTTTCCTTCTGTCGCAACTTGACTGTAGCAGCAACTTTTTCAGTCATACTCGCACATTCATGTCGTTTTCAGAGATCTCATTTTTAATTACGCAGCCAACAAGTCCCAGCGCGCCAGTGCCAAATGCTGGCAACTGGTGGCAATAGTGGCAGCCACCTCACAACCCTAGCTTCTTGTTGCATGCCGCATGCTGCTGGCATTTCAATAAAACATTCTATTATTTACTGTTACACAGTTTAACGCGCAATTTAATTGTCGTGTTGCAAAAAGTTCCTGCAACTTGTTGCAAAAGTTAAATTGCATTAAAATTCCATTTACTTATTTTAATCGTATTAATTTTTCTCATATTTATGCGCATTGTTTTGTTCTGTTTTAATTTTTCTGTTCTGCAAATGTCATGAATTATTAACTGGTTGTTCTGTTGATGTAACGCGTTGAATGACAGCTGATATCCAAATTGAGGCAGTTATTCAATCGGTGTCACAAACAGCCAGGCAATGAGCAGTTATGAAACATTATTTTAATATTGGCAATTGAATTTGCTTGATTACAGGTGACATGGCTGAAGGTTGAAAAGGGCAAATTCTTCGAATTTATAAATGGAAGAAACCCTCCCTTTCGCAATACAACTATCGAAGGGGCTGAAATTGATGTAAGTACTCAAAAAACAGCAAGCTAAGTTCTAAATCCCTTATCATAACGCTGCTTATGTATAGAAAGTTGACTGATATCGATCGGAAACTGACGGCGACGAAGCTTCCACTCGTTATCTATCAAGCTCAGATTCATTACCAATAATTGTTTATTTTTGGTCAAAAATAATATATCTGCATCATGATCAGTCAAATGCTTAGAACACGGAATACACATTTCTGTTAATAGCGTTGTTCTGAAAATAATGAAAGCTGCTTTAAGTGTCATTTGTCATAATTGATTTTGGTATTAAACAACAATTTATTGTCAAAAAAATGTACTCATAATTTCACATTTCTTGAGAAATTCATTTTGCCAACTGAAAATAAGTAATAAAGAGCAAAATGTCTAATCTTAGTCTCAACACTGAAATGTACATTATGTATATTTTTTGTATCAACGTTTATGTAAAGATGTCAAGCTTAAGGCAGCAATTTTTGCGAGCCATTATGTTTATTACAATTAATTATTATATACTTATATTAAGTACTAAGCTGATGGAGGTTATTTCGAGGTGTTGCTTAAGTTCATATTTTTAATTTATAATTATATTCGTAATGTTATCTTTGCTTGACAGTGGGAGAACTCGAACGAGACGCAGGTAACCCTGAAGAATGTGCAATTCGATCTCTCGGGGCAGTTCTTCTGTGAAGTCTCGACGGATACGCCCATCTTCACCAAAGCCAGCGCCGATGAGCTGATGAGCGTGTTCTGTGAGTAACAATCATCGGTTGATTTCAAAAGGGCGTCTTATAATTGCTGTGTCCATCTTGTGTTCCCTTTACAGTGCCTCAGACAGCTCCCCCCGCCATTAAGTTTCGGAAGCGAACACCTTTTGCAATCGGCGAGAAGCTGTTCGCCCTGTGCAACACAACCCGAGGTCGACCTGCGCCTCATGTCACCTGGCTGATCAATGGGAAAAAGGTGCGTATGCGTGATTTCTAGTCATCGACAAGTATGTGTAAGAGATGTAGATAGTGTTAGAGGGTTTTATTCTGGGTGATTCAATTTGATGTTACAAATGTGAGCAATTCGTTGAGAGCCAAATGGCATAAAGACCGGACAATGCTGCCGGATATAGATACGGAATGGCTGCCAGGGGATGTTGAAATGTCAGTGGTGCTGCATTAAGATTAACATCAGTTTAAGCCATTTTATAATTATGGCCTACATGCGCGGCTCATGGAGCTTTCATTTTAATTACCCAGACCCAGACCCAGACCCAGAACGAGGGTCAGCCACAGCAGCAACAGCAGCTGTTCCTTGCTAAAGGCAGCAGCGGCAGCAACTGTAATAACAACAGCAACAACAACAACAAAAGAGAAAAGGAAATGAAATATAAATAAATTTATTATATCTGCCGCTGGCGCACAGAATATGGAAAACTCTAAAATGAAATTTATTCATAAACGCGCACCCAGGCGGCCAGCAACTGACCGGACTTGGCCGCTGTGCATGTGTGGTTCGCAGGGCTAGGGGAGGAAAGAGGGGCAGGAGATTGTGTGGAGGGTGTTGTGGGACTTACTCACTGTAACCTAATCCATTTTTAATTTGAAAGCGTATGCTAAAGTTTGACATTGAATTGACTTTAATCCGCTCTTCATTTAACATTGCAACTTAACATTCATTATTTTCTATCACTCCGTGTCTTTCTCTAATTTTCCAGGTGGAGGAGAAATACATTCGCACGCATCATGTCTACTCATTCAACGGCAAGCACCAGCGTAAAACACAACAGCAACAACAGACCCAGCTGACTCAGCAACAGCTGCAACATTACTATCAGCAGCAATACTACAACCAGTTTCAGTCCCAGTACCACGTGCCCCACTACATCGACCGCTATGACAAGAGTCTGCGGTGGGGTGGAGCTCGTCCTGGCGGTAAGTATATCCACTTGGGAGCCAACCAGTGGATACTCTAACAATATTATATATTAACTATCTTTGGAGACTTCTTATATGTGTATTTTAATCTATCTATCTGTTTAAATCCATCTGCAAGTTTTCGAGAATCTACAAAATGATCTTCAATAATCATAAATCGCAGATCAAATAAATTTTAATCTATCATTGTGAAACTAAATCAATCAAATTTTTAATGTGAATCAATCTAGAAACAAAGTCATAGCCATAGTCAATGGAAATAGGAACAGGTTTTTTGCAGAAGTAAGAACTTTAGGAAGAGAAGCAAAAGCAAGTTAAATATTAAATTTATAACGAAACTTGAGTTATGGAAGTTAGGAAACAAAAGTTTTGATTGAGTTACAAATGCGACTTGAGGAAGTTTATGATGTGTGATGGATTGACGATATATTATAGAGTATCCTGAGGTCAAATATTGCGAGTAACCTGGACAATTTTGTAGAAGAATTTAGAGTCATTTAGAATTCATTTTGTAGTATGTATGTATATCAATTAATACATATAAGTCTGTGATAATTTGATTTTTTTTTGTGATCAATTTGGCACTTGGTAGTTTGCTGTTACGAAATTTGTGACTTTATCATTGCAGATGATTTCTCGCACTTTGCCCCGCATCATGGCCACGATGGACATGGCCATCACGGTGGCGGCAGCATCTACAACAACCCGTTTAGCTCTCTGGCCAATTACCACGACCTGGGAGAGATACACGAGATACATCAGCGCAACTATGAAATTACAAAGAAGCATATGGAGGCGAAGAAACAGCAGCAAATTGATATGAAGAAGCACAGGTTAGTCTTGGACAAATCCATTAATCAAGTCCCCAATTCGCCCCCGTGGGATTCTCAGCATAAACTGAATTTTATTTATGAGCTATACAAATTAAAAAGCTGCAACTTTTAGCCTTTAGCTAAGCAGCCATCGAGCAGCTTCTAAAAGTATGCAATGTGCAAAGTTTAGTGCCCTTCACCCACCTTTCCGAAGTCTTTCAGCTAACCACAAGAATTTGCCTGCTTCCCTCGCTGTTTGTTGTTCGGGTTTGTTGTCGGGTTGTCTGTCTGTCTGTCTGTTACTGAGCCAGCTGCTCAGTGCCCAGCACAAACTTTTCATATTCTTATCAATTTCCCTAGGTTGCGTGTGTGGCGTGTTTATTAAAGTTTCCTTATCTATGGTCTAAAAGGATTTGGCTTGTGCTTCTGCTTCGGCTTTGGCTTGTGCTGCGATGTTGGCACATTGTTAAAACGGTCTGGCTGACATGCTGCCGTTGCTTATTCTTGCCAACCTTATGCCTTTTATTGTGGAGCGTATAAATATATTTTGTGGCATGGTTACCGTCTCCTTCCTTTTACTGCAAGGCCTCCACCAGGTTGGCTGTTTGCTGTTGAAAATGTTTACGTGGCGCGATTGGAAGTGAAACGTAAATGAATGCAATAAATTATTTACGCTCACCTGTGATATTAAAAATCAAGAAGGAAAACTTTTCCAATATACCAACTTTTTCAGCGCAAGTTTCAAAGCCATGAACACTCACATGTATGTGAGTGTTGTGTGTATAAGTGTGTGTGTAAGTATATGTCTTTGAATGTAAGAGGAGCAAGAGATCGCGGTGGCAGTTTAATGAGAGGCAACGCCACAATTCGCTTGGTTGTTGCTCTTTGAAGTTGTGAGGTCGTGCAGAGCATTCACATTACATATTACACATACGCCACATGGCAGGCGGACTTGCGTAGGCCAGTTGGGAAATTGAATACTACATGGCAACTGCAAAACAATTTCACAGAAATGCAACTTCTGCCTTCCACATTTGCACAGTTGACATTTTGAGTGCAAATCTTTTGACATTTTGCAGCTATTTTTACTTGCTCGTAAGGCTCGCATTACCCTTCCACACAGTCTCATAATTGGCATTAAATATCGAATGGTTTCCTGCCACGTTTCCGAATTATGCGGTGGAGACGTGGAGTGAGCCACTTGGTTAATTTACTCTTAAGTAAAAGCCATGATTAACTCTCGCGCCATTTCCTTGCCAGGCAGGCAATCGGGGGCACACTAATTGCATTTGCCATTCGCAAAAGAGAAATCAAAGGCAAAAGCTAAAAGCATTTTATAAATTATTTGCCACAATTCAAAATGCACTGAGTGTGTGAGTACGGGAAACTAATTTCGCTGAAAACTTAACGTTAATATGCAATAATTTATATCCAAAGTGCACGAGTGCTCGTGGCAGAGCATAAGGCAGTTTCCCAGGTGTGTGTGGTGGGATGTGCATGACCTGCAGCCTTGAAATGAACCTTACGAACACTATAATAGACAGAATTTACAGGGTGTGACCAATGTTTAGGAGAACGAAAACACATGACTCGCATAATAGAATGGTTAAAAGCAAACACCAGTTATATAGGAGACGGGAAAAGCTATGAAAATGTATAAATTTGCAAGTATAAAAGCAGAGTTGACTTTTTGCAGATGAATCTGAAGTATTTATAGGCGAGGGATGGCACCCTTTACTTTATTCATGGATTCTGTTACACGCTGAGCGATATTTACGTATGCGTGTGACTGTGGGCGTAATTGCAGACACGCCCACTATTAAAACTTGGCGCTTATTTATGCAACACTTCGATACTGAGTAAAAAACTATAAAATGCGCAACCAGCGGCAACGCAAATAGCAGCAACAACAAGAAGAGCAAAGGATGCAAGTAACGGTCACGTTTATGTATGCATAAATTCAACAATTTGTGTGTCTGTGTGTGTATTTGGTCTGCAAGTATGTTACGTTGTTTATTAAGTTTATGCTTAATACACTCATGGACATGACTATGTACATATGTGTATTTTATGCAAATGGAATGCCAATGTAGATCAACCCCTTGGCGCGACCTTGTGGCACCTGTGACCTGCATGGGAATTACGAGTGCTTGGGTATTGAGTATACGCCATGTATGCAGTGCATTGGTGATGCACTGTAATTAACCGCTTAATTTGATTAAATAGTTGCCTTGACACGTTTTAAAGCTTCCTGCATTGTTACGCCCTATTAAACTGCTCACTGACTGAATGCTTGCCATTTGTTTAGGGCTTTTGACTTGGAATACCTTTAAGAGAGCAGCATGAAAGCAAAAAACAACATATAAAGAAAAGGAAGAAAAACAGAAATAAGTGTAGCTATAAAACAACAACAACAATAAAGGCAGCAACAACTGCAACTGCAGAAGCAACAGTGGCATGGCTATAAAAGGCATAACACGTAACGCTGAATGTGCACTTGTGCAGGTCAGGGCAGGTGGGACGAGGCAGAAGAGAAAGAGAAGAGAGAAGGCGGAACCAGGCACACAGGAAACACAGCCAGCCAGCCAAGGGCATATGAATGGGGCATTTTATGCAGTCAAAAAGTAGTTTACACGTTGTTGCACAATTTATGTTTGTGCAACACGTAAGACTTTACCACCAGACAAAAGCCTATACGATAGAGATAAATGCATATACATAACATGCATATATGTATGAGAATATGTATTACATACATATGTGCCCAGACATGTTGCTCCTCCGAGCCTGTATGCGTTCGATGCTTTCGGACGACTCCCTGCGTACAAACAGAAGCCTAAACAAATATTTCTCAACAGCACGAGAATTGTAGACATTTCGATTCGATTTCGGAATAGCTAAAAATCGTGGAGAATGGAATGAAATCTAAGTTCAACTTTGCCTCGCATTTCCTGACCAAAGTTTAGTTTTGATTTTAAAAATTGAACTTTTATATAAAACACAGAAAGAAGTTTAATAAATTACTAATGTTTGTTTTGGGAAAGGGTATCTACACCCTGTGGCATACCTTGCCTACATAGTTTCTCCATTGTTTCTGTGTGCTGGATTTTTTGGCAGTCTTCGTTGAATAAACTGAAAAGGCGCACCCTTAAATGCAGCTTGTAATTTTCAGTGTGGCTTTCGTTCTTTGTAATTCCTTGCTTTGTAATTCCTTGCCACCGCGTTGACCCTCAAAAGGGCGGCCATTAAATGTCGCGACTGGCGACTTGAGGCGCAAGAAATTGGCTGTGGCCTTTTAGTCAGTGAGTGCCAGAGTGGCAGTAGCAGTATGGCTGTAATTAGCTGGTCTCCGGCTGATCAGATCGCGTGTGTGGCAGTAATCCTTCTGGGTGGGTCAGCAGCAGCCGACATGCCGAACGTCCTATAAGCTGAGCCACTAATTGTGAACGGTGGAGCAACTAGGCTGTCCTAGAGTCTACTACTACGGGGAAAGTCGCTTTAATTTTTAGCCGGTTTGAAACTCGGCCAATGCCAGTGCGCTTTTAGTTTTAATTGTTGGGGTAACAGACGAAGAAGGAGCGACTGAGACAAGGGTAAGTGCCTGCTGATACCAGCTACAAGACGCTGAAATGGCGTGCCCCATTAATCACAATGAGAGCTGAGTAAAACAACATCAACAACTGCAACGAGCTTACATTAAAATTAAATTTGTGCTTTATAACAGAGAAAACTAAGAAATACAATTTGGCTAATTTTTTGGGGAGCGCTGCCTGCCTCGCTCCTACTTGGCCTTGTTAACAGGCAAATAGGTGGCTCCGGGCGACGTTGCAGCTGGCGGAATGTAGGCGGTGGGTGCCTCCAGCTCGGAGACGACGGACCCCACATTGCCAGTGCCCGTGGAGTCCACACTGATGGCTCCCGCTCTGCGTTCATCGACGAGCTGCAGCGGCTGTTGTTGCACCACCTGCTTCGAGACAAAGTCGAGCACGGGGGCAACATTACCGTTGTGTGACGTGGAGGAGCCACCCAGACGGTCGTATTCCTGTTGAATGGTTCGCTGGGCATTGATGGCATCTTCGGGTGTGCGGTATTTCACAAAGTGCACCTCGGGCCGTTTGGCACTCTGGTGGTTGAGGTTCTGCAGTCTATTGGCCAAACTGGAGAGATCTCCCTGCTTGGTCAGGACATAGATGGCAGTCTGTTGTTCTGCAGCCTGTTTGGCCAGCGTCAATGCCGCATTCTCCAGTCCCTTGTTCTCAGGGGCACGAATGAACAGCACACGCAGATTCCTCTTCAGCGAGGCAGCCAAGTCGCCGACACTTCTGTTATCCTCGAAATCAACCTCGGGTGCTGAATAAGTATAGAATTCTTTGTTGAACTCTGCGCTGGCATACTCTGGCTGGCTGTTGGATGCGTAGTCCACCGATGTGCCGCTGTCCGACAATAGGCTTCCAGACAAAGAACCTCCAGTCAAAGAGCCGCCTGACTGTGAACTCCCTGTAAGAGTAGCGCTTCCAATGCCCGTTCCATAGTTATAGCCGCCCACATCTGCATTGGCTGTTGCCAGCAGAGCCAAAACCTGTCAAGAAAGTTCAGTTGAAAGCCGGACAGTATTAAGTGGGCAATCTGAGGTGAACTTACAATAAATCCGCGCATTTTCTGTGCTGACTCAAAATCCAATTTGGGCTGCAATGTCTGAGTTTGGCGACTTGCGTGAATACGCCTCGAGGTGTGGAAGGCGTATGATATTGCTCATGCGATCGATGGGCGTTTTTATAACCCGGAGCAATTAACCAAGCCCCATTCGGGCCACAGATTGCGCAGTCCGTGGCCGTTGCGGTTTGTCGTCGTCTTGGCCACTCGTCCGCCTCATCATCGAGCATCGAAAATGACGTAAAATGCAAAAGCGGCGAAATGTATCCGCCAGTGAATTAGTTTGCATAAATCAAAACCCTATTGCAAATTTCGCTGAATCAATTCAATGAAACGAAATGGAAATAGAAATGGAAATTCAGACGACAGTTGGAATAGTCATTGTGGCCAACACATACGCTACTGGTGTGGGGCAATGCCAAAAAGCCATCCTCACATTTTAACTTTGATTTGGTTAGCCCAAAAATTTGCATCGGTGGTCAGATTGTGGCTGCATAATTAATTAATTATAAACATCCACATATAAACATAAAACTCAAATTAAGAATATGTATTACTTTATTAGCGTAACAATAATAAGCCCACAGTTCATTGCACAGGAGATGATTCGGAAATTGAAATGGAATGATTATTGACTAAATATTTTATATTGATTGTCATCGAGTATTATCACAACGTTGAAATGACAGTGGGAACGGCCTGTCGCAGACCACAAATCAATGCGATATTAAAAAGATTCGTTAGCTTTTTACCACTGTAGCCATATCTGAATTTGTTATTTGACCAAATCAGATAACATTGCCATTTCGAAAAATTACAAGCGGAAAAAAAGAAACAAAAAATAGTCATTCACAAACAAAGAGTATATATGCAAATTAATAAATTCCGCTTGCGGCATTAAATAGTTTAGCATCATTTCAGCTTTCGATACCCTCTAGATAAAAAAAAATCAAAAGAGGTATTTTGTCGTTTTGTAACTTAGTCAAACATATCAAGAGTTTTCTAATTTTACAATATCACCAGCATTATCTGATTATGAATTAAGAAAAATTCAGAGTTATGTGCAAAAGTATTTTAACCTTCGCACAAAATATCCAACAGTCGTGCGTAATTAACGATTCGATTTGAATTTAATTAGCGCCACAGTTTATGCTAATAAATAAAAACATTTTGTTATTTATTTTGATTTTGGCTAAATAAAAAAAAGAGATTTGTCTCATTCTCACTTGATTTATTAACGGTTGTTAAGTATATGCTCGTAATTTCAACGGATGATACTAATTGTGAAAAAAGCCTAATTTGTGTATGCAAATTAATTTTTTCTCCGAAAAGATATTAATTCGATCAATGAATGACAACATTTGTTGGAAGTTAAAATAATAAGTACGATAATATTTTGCAAACCTAATTTATTATCTGATTAAAATACCATACATAACC
Organism: Drosophila rellima; assembly: GCA_035043635.1. Classification (NCBI taxonomy): domain Eukaryota; kingdom Metazoa; phylum Arthropoda; class Insecta; order Diptera; family Drosophilidae; genus Drosophila; species Drosophila rellima. The sequence continues at coordinate 5,941,156 of JAWNMV010000811.1, read as the reverse complement.
GAATACCTTTTGTATTTAAGCACCGTATATGTATGTAGATGCTTATCTTCTAATAACTATAGATGAGGCTAAAGAGATGTTCGCTTAAGTATTTAAAGTGTTGCATTCTCTTAACTGCTTTTGCTTGATTCGCATCGGCAGAAAATATATCATTGCTTACTTTCAGGCATACTTGTTAAAATGCTACTAGCAGTAAAAATTATGAAATATATATAAAATGTATTCCATTATAATTCAATTAAAGCTAGTCAATGTTGTTTGTAATTTTAAACTAATTAATTTTCGGTAAAAAACACGTCCAGGTTATTCTTATACTAAGCTTAAACAGAAACTAAAATTCCCATAAAGTGTTTTGCCCAAGGCTAGGAAAACTGAACAGTTAACACGTCATCATTGGCGCTGATGATGAAGCACACTGCCAGCAAAATCAATAGAAATGCAATTAAGTTAATTACGAGCATGTGTGCTTGAAAACTGAGAAACGTATTTGGAGGCACAGGGGATCCTAGTTCATACTCGTATGAGTTTGCGAGTATGAACGCATATACAGGCTGACGATTGACTATAAATGCGCAATTAAGCAAATTATCCCATTGCCGGCCACAGGCAGTCAACTTGAGCTGCAGCAACAACAAAGAGGAAACAGGCAAAACAATCGTTTATTGCAAAATTGCAGGAAATACGAAAGCTGCCTGGAGGCGACTGTCAACATTGTATTCATTGATCCATTGATGCAATATTTACGAGTATTATCGATTAAAGGCCTTGTGAGCTAAATAAATGGTTATTGGCCTAAACGATTATACTTTCGTGGCCATAATGGTTGAACTGCCTAATTAAATATATTCTATATTTAAGTCAATCGCTTAAAATTAGATATAATCAGAAGCGTTTGCATTAATTTGATATGAATAATTGTTTTGAAATTATCAACAATCAGTTTCCATAAATTCCATTATTTGATACATAAATAAAATAAATACCGTCGTAGCGATTATCCAATATATCAGTTAGAATTAGCTAATGTGGAAATGATGAAATTAAAGTACTTTATACCACCGGTATTTGTTATAAGTGTCTTTCTGAATCAGGTAGAGTCGTCAATAATATGAGTTTTGTCATGCATATGTGAGTGCTTTAATAGCAATGCAAAATTGTTGAGTTGCCCTTCCCTGTCAGGCCAAGCCGAGTCGAGTTGAGTCCGATTCGTGCTCTGCTTTTGGTTCTTGGCACGCGAAAGCACTTTACAGTGTATAAATTATTCAATGAACCGAAATGCCGCCAAGAGACATAAAAAGCCTCTGCTGTCAGTGTCAGTTATACTTCCATGCCTATATAGAAGTGAGTGTTACTGTTGCTGTAGTCGTTTTTGTTCTTACTAACCCCGTCGACCTCACTTGTCCGAAATGTAAATCTAAACAATTCGAAACATACTTTCTCTTAATTCAGATTGCTAGGCATTGCATTCTTGATGGAATATCATAGACATACGAATTAGCTGTCATTCAACGATGACTTGACAGTAAAATTTGCAATCCTATTGTCATGGAAAGGTCATTTGATTATCCAGCTTGGGTATGGCATTAATTATCCCTAACCGCTCAAGCATTATAAACTTTGCAAAAAGTTTAGCTGCTTATCTGTTGATTTTTGCCTTGACCATCACTTCTTAATGCTATTGAGAACTGGCGGTTAGTTCCACTTCCGGTTTTCTATTACAAAGGTCTTTTAATATTAGAAATTCATGGCATTTGGCACGTTGATGTTGCTGATGCCCACTTGCGCCCACTTAAGTTGCTTTTCTTGTTTCTCCTTGTTATGAAAATGGACTGACTGGCTATGGGCCTGGTTATTGTATCGAATATCTGTATGTATACTCATTGCTTGTGTGGGTGTGTTGTCGCCTGGCGCTTCTCAGTCAGAAATTCCTAAAAGGTTTTGCTGTGATACACTCTGTGTCCTGAGCTCATTTCCTTGCGTTCTAAAACAAAATTAAGCAGAAGCTCCTGCGGTCGATAGATACATAAACTGCCTGCCAATAACAGCAACCAGAGACAACGAATAGAGAGACACTACACGATATGCCAATTAATTAGGCGTATTTCTCAAATTATCGCTTGTGTCATGGGGCTGCGATAAGGCATTGCATGTTAACGACAAGTTAAGATATTTCTTATACTTCTATCGAATTTTATCTAAATTTTAAATTGTCAGAGAGAGCATTTTCATAACTTGAATACGAATGGTATAAATATTTCAAGTTTGTTTCGCCGGAGCCCGCATTTCCGCTTGATTTGCATTGCTTTCCAAGTCTGTTATGTTTTGAACTTGAGCTTCCTGCCACGGCTGCTCTTGATGTTTTCGCTGCTGGTTGTTGTTTTTCCTGTGAAAAGTGCGCTGCATAAGGAATTTGATTAAGACAACAAGCACGGCAACAGTAATGCTAACAGCAACAGCAAAAGCAACAACATCAACAGCCACGTTGATGATGTTGCAGTTGCAGCTGTTGCTGCTGCTTTCGTCTTGGGTACTGCTGTTGTTGTTGTTGTTGCTGTTGCTGCTGTTGCTGTTGCTGTCATGCTCGTCAACCCATTGCTGTCGAAGGCTTAAGCGGATATTGTGCATTTGTTCTGAGTTTTGCCCGGCATTTGTTTGTGCTCTCAGTTAAACTAGCTTACTGTTGATGTCGATGCTGTGTGCCAGTAACTGGCTTTCATTGCTGGTTGTTGGCTTTGGTGTTCTTACTGTTGCTATTGCATAAGATTTTCCCAGCGGCAATACGATGCCATTGTTTGCTTCTTGTGCGTGAGAAAGCTCTAAGTAACAACCCACTCTCAAAACATTTGCCTCGGTCTGACTGACTTTTGGTATCTACTATAGATAATTGAAGTTCGTGTGAAACGAGCAACTCGAGACTATTTTGCTGATACCAAAAAGTGAATAAGCTGAGACTATTATTTTACTAACACATGCCATAGAAGAAAACAACTTTTTCAGACATAGTAAAAATAACCTTTTGGTATGCCAAACTACTCGTAAGAAACTGTAGAGCCTTCTGACTGGTTGCATGCCAACTTGCCCAGTTCCTTTCATCTTCCAATAAATAGAGGAAGGACTTTGAAAGTGGCACACAGACAAACACGCATTCGCACTCACATTCACAGTAAATACACTCTGCTTATACTTTAGTTGTATTCCTGAGGCTCGTATCACATCCGTTGACTGTTTCTAGGGCTTTGTTCCCATTGCTGCAGTTGAAATGGTATAATATTTAAATTTTATTTTGCACAAATTGTAAAGCACTTACTTTGGAATTTAAATGAGCCTCGCAATGTAATTGATTTAATTGTATAAATGAGTCGGAAATAAATGCATTGTTTATGTCCGAAGTGCCCGGAAAGTTAATAAACCAAGCAGATTTTATGTGCCATTCCATTGCCAATGCCAGTGTGCCATACCATGAATTATATGGCATTGTGGCTTTAAACTAACACAGCTGACAATTGGTTTGCCAACACATTGGAAGCATTAAACTTTATGGTCTCCACATTATTTTATCAAGTGCCGAGACACGCACTGTGCGTGCGCGAAGGGTGCAAGGGTGAAGGGTGTAAGGGTGTAATGGTGGAGGGATGTAAGGGTGCTGGGGTATTTGGGTGTGCAGGTAATTTCGCAGTCATTTTGCATTTGTAATAAAGCAACACGTCGTCGCAGACGTCGACGCTCTGTGGCACGCACGTCTGAGGTAATTACGAGGCCGCAGCCGTTGAAATCTCACCGAGCAGCTCGAACTCATTTGTATGCCGCTCAGGCTTCTTATCAAATATGAAACAAAGTCATAAAGGATAATTGGACTTACTTGTACAATGTGTGGCTGCCATTTGAATAATGCAAACTAATCAGCCATATAAGCCTAAAAACATTTGAAAATATACTCGGACTCAGGCATTATAACGTTAAATTCCAAATATTCCAAATATTCATCATATGTCTATATTTACTTCTTGTGAATTTGTATTCAATTGAATCGAAATGATTCAAGTTAGGTAAATTCATTAAAAGTTAATGGACTATTTAAACAAATCAATTATTCGTTTCAAATTTCGATTAATTGAAATATACTAGGGAAATTGATAGAATATTCACATCCTCAAGGCTTTTAACAAGGCAACACTCATTCGATATTAATTCAGTTTTTCATATATTCCTACGTCTTCTCAAATTCGATTTTGTGCGTGTCCAAACTGATAAAACTCTCCCATGTTTAGCTCATGTTCATGTTTTCGCACATCAATCATAAAATACAAACATTTACGATTTTATTTGTATGGAAATTGCTGGCGTTTGGTACATTAAGCTCAGACTCTGAGCTGTCATAACTCGCTGAGTCGCTGGCCAGTGACACTCACATCCAATTCTCTGTATTTTCTGACCTTTCGGCATCTTTCTTACAGGAACTCGAACCGCAAATTCCGGCGGCATATCAACGAGAATGCGTTGGGTATTATTCGCAGCACCTTGAATAGCGGTGGCTTTGGGCCCCAGGCGCCCAACAATAACAAGGAACTGGGCATACCATCGAATGCCGGGCCCATGAATCAGCTGGCCGCTGGCTATCAGCGTCCGCTCTCACATCCTGGCGGCAGCAGCGGGGTAGCAGCGGCAGCGGCTGCAGTGACCGCTGCTCAGCAGGAGAAGGGCATGTACAGCATTAGTCAGCTCAATCTGGAGATAACTGAGCAGCATGTGGGCAGTAATGGACGCATGGAGATCACATGCCTGTCCACGATACCAGCGACGGTTGGACAGGGCGAGCAGTATGCCGATTACAAAACATTTTCGGTCAAAGGTGAGTGACACAATGTGGCGTATGCGTGATATGCATACGATTTTATATTTTATATACAATAAAAGCGAGTATATGTCGTGTATCTATATATTTACTTCCCGCCATGTATAATGTATAATGCCTGGCAAGCATAATATTTGTGTTGGGCGTCGCTTCATAAAATTGTGAGCAATGAGCTCATCAAAATGCGGTTCCTTCGTCGTAGCGACAAGGCGAATGTGGATTATGATATTTTAAAAGGAATCTCGGTCGAATTTACACAAAATATAAATTAGCATTGCCAAATGCGGCAGCTGGGTTAGACACGTACACTGAGAACTTGGCCCATTGTTATTGGCCTGTCCCCTTCTCTCGTAATCAAGACTCCCAACATTCTCCCACGGAATTCAAAAACAAAAGTCAACGACGCGTTGTTGGTATTTGAAATACGGCCGTAATTTATGTTTGTGTCGTTGAATTAACACTCATCCAGTCGTCCCGCGCCCACAACCATTTTGTGTGGGGGTGTCAGGTCTATTTTGTTTGCCAACGTTTAATTTTTGCTTATCGCCCCTTCACCTAGATGGCCCGCTGGGTGGGCAAACAAAACTTAATTTATATATATGTTATGTGTTTGCTTGACTCTGTTTGCCTATGCGATTCGCCCAGCAAAGCCGTTGACTCAGACAGTGTTGTAAATTGTCTCAAATTGTATGAAATAATTTACACATTACCAGGCTCATGACTCAAGACGGTCGTTGGCCGTCGCCGGCGGCTGCTCACCGACTGTTCACGGCCTGTTCACGGCCTGTGCTCGGATGTTAACTGTCCTGTGAACCAAGGGGCGTATGCGTGTTATTTATGTTGCGTGAAGTGTGTCGTTTGTTTTGGCCACTTCACAGTCCAGAGTACTCCACTCCCTAATTGTTTCTTATGCAGCCCTAAGGGTATGCTATCACTCGCTTTTGTTTCACACAAAAGTGCTCGTAATTGACTATTTGAAAAGGAGATGGAGCTCATCTCAAAGTATTTTACAATTTACTTGAACTATTTAACCATTTTCAGCTCTTTATTTTTACATTTTCCGTATTCTTAGTTCTTCTATACACTTGACTTTGTGGCATTTTTCCTTTTTGATTTTGTTTACAAATAGTTTTCAACATTTTCATTATTTACATGCTCCTCCGGCTTGTCTCCCCTGTCAATCTAATGTGCTTTTTGTGAAGTCCCCTTACCTTTGTCCAGATGACTTTTAGCTACTCTAATTAATTTTGCTTAGCAACCTTGACCGCCAGCCCCTAAATACATATATCTCTTTTGTGTGATCCATGCATTGTTTTTGAGTTACTAAAGCTTTATTTATAATGCTTGTCTCTTTTTTCTACCTTTTCAGTGGAGGTAGAGCGACATCAGGTGTCCTCCACGTCCACAGCACCGCCGAGCATTGGCATGGCTGCGCTCGGCAATGGCAATGGCCACGGAAACGAGACCTCTGCCGGGTGGAGGGCGCGAGGAGTTGTCCTGACGCATCTGTGGTCTTTGGCGCCACTGTTTGTACTTATGCTGCTGTCCCTGAGCTACTAAGGAGCACCTGCAGCCGGAGATGTTATAAAACTGAAGGAGAGAAGACCACCGACATAGTAAAAGGTACAGTAATCCAAAACCAAGGGCAACCACTGCAGCGCGAGCAAGAACAAACACAACACATGCAATATAGCTTTTACACACATTTTTTATTTATTTTCACAGAGGCGAATTAGCCAATGTATAAAGCAGAGAAGGCATACGACAAAAGTTTACAGCGAGTGCATTAACAATAATCATTCTTTCGGCGCATTCCGGCAAGCTAATTCCCAGAGTTTACTTGTAAATAATTGCAAAGCGGCAATACAACAAAAAGAGTAAATCAAGAAAAACAGAAAAGAGAAATATTTGTAATTAAATTGCAGTCATTTTAAAAAGAAGACAATTTTTGTAGCGTAGAGAAATTTTTGTATAGCCAATTGAACATTCCCTGAAAAGTCCCAAAAAAGTGCTCTCACCGAGTCAATTGAGAAAGCTGCGAAGTGGATAGGGGAATTGTTTAGTCTTTAAAGGTCAGCCACAGATGCAGTTGGCGTAGCATTGCGTAAAATGTTCTGGACCTGGCCAGATATTTTTTCAGCAAAAAACTGAAAAATAGATAAGTCCAACTATAGGTTAAAATTTTTGGGGAACTTGAGTAGCCGCCAGATTGCTTGGGCCAATAAACCTAAATACAAACGAATGATATTTTTTATGGTGTTGTAATGCTTTGGCTACTGAGAGAGAGAGAGAGAGATAGAGAGAGTTGGAAAACCTAAGGCAAAATTTAATTTAGGCCCTAGAAACAAAAAGTTAATTAGCCCCCCCAAAGAAAATTAAATGTTTAAATGTAAAATAATTAGACAGTTAAACCAAGAAGCTTACAAATACAATCAGTGTTGAAAACATTTTGAGACGACAACAAGAACAAAACAAAAGAAAAGAAATGTAATGAAATGAAATGTGAAGGCGTCGAAATGGGCGCTATCTGCGGCACGTGGAAAATCTAAAAAAAGGGTCAAGTCGAATAGCGGAACTCCCTTCCAAAGGCGCGAGAGCGGCGTGTTCTCGTGCCTGGGAGACTCACTCACTCGCTACACTTACATTTACAATTACTCTGCTTATTTATTTGTACTCATTTAGCCTTAATTTGCGCTCTGTAAATGGTAATTGTTGAAATGGATCGTCTAGTAAGTAGGAGTACGAGTAGTTAGGAAATTATTTTCATTTGCCCTTCGCAGATTAGTTTCTAATTCTGTTGCCCATTATTTTAAGGTATTTATATAAATGTGTATGGATATATATTCAATAGAATATTTTTCAAACAGGCTTTAAGTGTCTATTGCTAATAGAAGAACCTCTCTAAACGCATAGCATACATTGTAACTAATTAATAAATACTTATGTAAAGTTTATAAGTCAAATAACAAATCAAATAAATTCAAAGAGCACAGCGCAAAGTAAATATGTGTATAGCAAGTAGCAAATTAGTTTATATAAATACATATATATACTTATCCATATGTATGCGTCTGCATGAGTGTGTAACTAGCTATTAGGCAGAGATTTTTACTAAAAATCGACGACAACAAATAGAAAAAAATAAATGTAAATTATATAAATAAAAATATTACGCCTGCAAACATTTTCCTACAGTTTGATGAAATAGCTAAGCTAAAAGAAATTTAATAGAGCCGGACGCATGGAGAGAGTTCTGGCCCAAATAGTTGAAACATTTTCTAACGGTTGTTCAAAGGCATAAATTTAATAATTACACAATAACAAATTTGAATATGCAGAATGAAAGAAACCCTTAGTTTCAGATCAAAGTATCAACAGAGTATGTGCATTGTTATGTACTTAATGCTTTATCGAAATACAACAGTTTTTATAAAAGAAAAAAATATATACTTGTAATTACATACAAAATGGTATAACAAAGTTCATATTATATATATATTAAAGATATGGCTAAAATGTCTTATGCAGGTATTGACGTCTTCCTATGCTACGCTGTCTATTATTAACTAAACAAACAAACAATTGAAAAAGATTTATAAAATATACATTAATTAACTAGCTAATAGGTATATTTTAATGAATGCAAAAGTAAGTTCTTACATACTGTAAATTGTATATTAAATTGAATACAATTGCAAGAATGGGAAAAAGAGTACTCTCAGATATATAAGCTTTAACTATAAATGATTTATTTTAAGTGAGAATCTATGGACTTTTACTTTTCAATTTGTGTTAGTACACTTTATTTTATGTCAATTCATTCAGCATTTTTTGCTTATTTCTAAAATGTTTTCATTTTTGTTTCACTTCTACGGGCAAATCTTTCCCACCAATCTATACCCAATCTATACTTTTACATCTCTCAAATTATATCAAACAAATAAACATACTCATAAGGATTATCCGGTTCCGAAATTGGAACTCTCTTAACCTATCATACATACGTGTAAATCTATGTGTTGTGTCTCGAATCCATTCATCCGATTACTCTGTATCAATGTATCAATCTCTGTATCAAACTTTGAGAATAAGTCCAAGCACTGATCCAAACATATTAACATATACACATACGACTTACGTGTCTAATAAAATGATGGCAGTAAATTATCTTTATCTATAATTATGGTGTGCGTATACAAACATATATAATACATAAATACATAAGTGTGCATAAGGGATGAAAAGCCCGATAACTTGTTAAAAGGTTCAATGAACATTGAAAATTTAACTGTCACAGCAATTCGCAAAACATATCATAAATGTTGTACAATTTTCTGTGTTAAAGAGGAAAAAGCGCAAAACAAACAAATTGTAAAAAAGGAAAAAAAATAATTCATGCCTTTTAGGTGTCTTTAAAATATGTGTCCCTACTTTCCCGCAAAAAGTACCGGATCATCCTGTGAGGCGCAACTGCAAGAAATATTGATCCGATACTGAAACAAAAAAAATACAACAAACCGCAAAAAAACATAAAAAAGAGAAACAAATGCAACAATTAACAGAGCGGCATCAATTTGGTTGGCAGTGTGAAAGGCAATTTGCATAATTTAATAAAGTTAAATTGTTTAATTGTTCTATTTCAATAACGACAGAAATTATTGAAGTTGAATAATAATTGCAAATAATTTCTTACACAGCAACAATGATGTGCATAAACCACACACACAAACCACTTTTCGAGAGTCCTTAATGCCTAGTTTATATAGACACATACACATAAATATATTTACTCAATTATACATGTGCACATACTTGGATTTTAGAGTATGAAAACAACACATTCAAGTGCATTCGGGTTATATTTTTGTAATCGAAACATCTGGTACCTTCATCATTTCACAAACACGCATCCAAATCTTCCAGTCACACATATCATTGCGTATTTAATCAATACACGAATATATATATATCAGAAGCGTGAAAGATATACAACATTATTATTATAATTAAATTAACAGAAACAATTAAAATAACTCAGAGTTCGTTTTACACACAAACACATAGAGGAAAAACGCAGAAATATATCATTTATTTAATTTATTAAATATTTATCATTAATAAATAAAAATATACTTACATATATGCATGCTTATACACATGTGAGAAAAGTCATTAATTTATAAAATAATTTATAAAGATTTGTTGAGTTTCCTTTGTTGAATGTATTGTAATAAATATTGTACTATAAACTAAGGTGTAGGTAAATAGCCACTAAATTGAAGCAGCTAAGCGATACAATGATGAGATTATGCATTGTACTACAAATAAAGAGTAAATAAAATAAGAATTAAAAAATAAATGAATGAATAAATATTTATTTATAGATAAAGACATACCAAACGACGCGTTAAAGAGGCACATGTAAAAATTGCAACCTATGCAAATGACATACATATAAATACTTATATATAAAGGGTATCTATGTATCTATGTATGTACTTATTTTTAATGCATTAAGTGCGTAGTATATACAAGTAAATGTGTACAATTCAATGACAAACGAAAACAAGAGAAAACTAAACAAAATCAAGCAAAAGAAATACAGTTCAAGACAAGAAATAATTTAAAACTCAGCTCTTAATATGACGCCTACTGCTTGGCTAGTCAGTTAACTACATACACAAACAAAAATTAATATATATTACTTATAAATTACGAATACGATTATTTGTGGTAAAATGAAAAAAACTAAACATTATGAAATAAATGTTGAAAACTGAAGGGCACAATGTGTTTTATTTCAGGACCTTCGAGCAGTCTCCCAAGTGACAACTAAACGGAGCAGCTCAGTCGAGAGTAAGGACTGTCAACCACAACCAAACACAATGCACAATCAGTTACATAAGCTCAGGGTTGTTGAGGGGATGTGGGGGATACTGTAATGACGGCTTGGGGACACACAAACTTGTGAAACTCGGAGTTTGATGAATATCCTTTTAATCCTTTTAAATGTGCAAAGAAATTGAAGCAGCAGCTCAACAATGAAATGCGTAAACAATGGCAAACAACGCAAAGTCTGGACGCCAGGAGGTAAGGACACGTAAGGTCAAAAGTCTGACGAAAATTACAAAGGGAACGCCAGCAGCAGAGTGCGAGCAAATGTTGTGCAATAATCAACGAAAGGATAAACTACGAAATAAATGGCGAATCAAGGGTATCTTGGCCATAAAACACATCCGGCCAGGGCCACAGACAAAGTCAAAGCTTTCTTTCTTTTCTCTTGTCTTATCCACATTGGTCTGTCTCTCTGTCTGTTGTCGAGCTTGTCCCGTTACGTAGACCCAGGGCAATACAAAGGTGCAACGAGGCTGGTTGCCTCATTACGGAATCAAAGCCGTGGGCTGTGCAAATACATGAGTCTCATGTTTGTGCGTGTGTGCGTGTGTGTATGGCCACAGATGTGCTCTATCGATTGAAAATTTGTGTGACAGACAAGTGACCCAGGCAGTCAGGCAATCAGATGGCAAGTTTGAGGTGGAATGGGCAATTAACGCCCGGGCATCGACTGATTTCCTGTGGAGCTATCAAAAGGGCTGCTTGCTTGGTGTCTTGATTAAGGTATAAATATTAAATTAGCCTATCGTAGTTGAGTGCACAGCTTTTGCTGATGATGCTGATGCTGATGCTGTGGCTGTTAATGAGCCTTATCTGTAAATGAAGAAAGGGGCAAACAGGAAGTGGTTTCTTCTTCCATTCTCGGCATTGCTTAATTATACATGGCAGCGCCTAAAAGTCGACTAATTGATATGCAGCAGCAAGTGAGCCCAAAGACAAAGGGGCAGCGGGTCAGCGGAGAGAGAAGGTTAGAGAGTGGCGCAGTTAATGAGCCAAAGCTGGCAGCATGTGTGCCAAGTTTCGACAGGCAGTCAAGCGGTTGCTTTGCATACAAACACTGAATTGGCCCGGGGGGCTGCTGAAGAGCCAAACGAATAACTCAATTTTCATAGAGTGGCTATAGCACATGGCAAACCAATAAACACTTTTTGCAACAAATTCCAAACTGAGCCCGCAGCAGCCGCAGCAGAAGCCGAAGCAGAATCAGAAGCAGAAACTAAAGCAGCGACAGGCGAACTGAAACTTTTTGACAGCGACAAAATGGCGTACAACTGCCAACTGCATTTGTGCCTGGGTTCTTTTGCACCTGCATGTGGTAGGATAAGAGAGAGAGAGAGAGAGAGAGAGAGAGAAATAAAGAGAGAGAGAGAGAGAGGGATAGAGGGAATGTGCTCTGCCGGAAGCGTTTACCAAATTAACAGCAGTGAGTGGCTGCAACTTTGCTGCAGCTGCAGGGGGAAAGAAACTCACTCACTGACACTGAGGCAAAACAATAACAGCTACAAAATGTCTCGGGAACATTTCAATTTGTGCCCCAAAAACAAACACACACACACATGCACGCAAGCTCGCAAAATTGTTGCCTGCATGCGGACAAATGCCAAAATATTTAGTTTTACAACAAAACTTTAGCACAGAGCTCGCACAATCGCAAAATTGAAAAGAAATATTGGTTAGCAGCGGCGATGCAATACGGAAAACAAAAACAACTACAGAAGACTGCAAAAAAAACCACACACAACTGAAACAGAAAATAAAGTTTTTTGCTGTGTGGCAAATGCGATGCGTTCTGTTTTAGGTTTGGCTGCCTCGCCACAAATGTCAGCTCATGTGATTGAGATCCAAACGATGGCCGCCCTCTTTTTCTTCTCTTATTTTTAGTCTTAAAATATAATTCCAACGATCTGCAATCGGACACAGCCTATAGAGGCTCATTGGGAATCTTTCTCATTCCAAATTCCGAATCAGCCCAAAAGCATGCTATATTTTTTGTTTCTCATTCAAAGTGTCAGGCGTGAGTTTTCATCTAGAGCCTAATTGAATTTTGTATGAGCTAAAAACTATAGTTAAGCTAGTGTTAAGATAGAGCGAAGTTGGTGATGTCATACTCAACTTATTTGAATATATTATTTTGGTGTTTCACTCAAAGTCATGCATTTGAAAGTTGAAGAGTCGCCGTGTCGCTGAAGACTCTTCACACTTTTGATAGTTGAGCGAGAGTTGAATGTCGTTTTAATAATTTATTTTTGTATGTGCTCAGCAGGCTGCTCATTAACGCACACACGGAACGAGGCAGGCTCAAGCACACATACATGCATACATGGCTACATACATATATACATATATGCTAGCATTTAGTAGACAACCTGATATGGGGCACGGGGCATGTGGCACGCAAAAAGCACGCACTTGGCAGCCTCTGCATCGACTCAGTCGGTCGGTCGATCGTCCGTTTGTCGGTCGCCTGCCTGCCGCATATCACCTTAATTACAGGCAACAGTCTGGGTGCAGTCAGATGGCAAATGGAAGGCAGGCAAACGGCTTTTATGCTTGGGATGCCATTGCCACTCCGCTGCAGATTTTGCCCCTTCCCCCCTTCCATTTACACACACACACAGTCATAGCACGTGCCATATTGTCGGTGCTGTTACGCTTTAGCGATTTGGCACTGTAGTTGCACAGTAGCAAACGGATTCAGCTTGCACTTGACTGCTGATAAGCGTGTGATTTCTACACACACACCCATACACAAATAGACACCTAAGCAACACACACTCGCACACACATACTTACGCATTGAAACAACTGCCGTCATGGCCATGAATACATGCGCCGTTGAGTTGCGTTTACGCCGGTTTTATGTTACATCTAAGTGAAATTTAAGGACTCCACTCAACAACGCTCTAAGTCCGCTGCATAGTTCATATGAGACAGCAGAGGGGGGCAGATAGGGGCAGAGAGGAGCACATGATGAGTTTGCCTACTGCGGAAGCAGGAAGTTATCAAGGCAGCCACACACAGAGACAGAGAGACAGAGAGACACATAATGACACACACAGTTCTCGTTGTGCAGTTGTTGGTCATAATAACGTTCAAATCAGCAACCAGGACACAGCAGGACCCATTCACAGGTGCTGCAGGACGTTGCCACTTATTGCAAGCACAGCATCAATTCCGGGCATTCTATCGTACGAGTGCGGCAGCTTCGTTTCGATTCTAATAACTCCAATTACAAATGGCGGTTGCTTAAAACCGTTGTGCATAAATGAGTCCCATTGTCCGTGTCTGTGTGTCACTATGTCTGTGTCTCTGTGTATGTGTGGGTGCCTGGCTCAACTTGTTGCGGGGCTTTATGACATGCCTGCCGCTTTATCCATGCTATTATTTCAAGGATTAACTGTGAAAGGACAACGCACGAATGCGCAGCCAGACACCGACACCGACACCGATACTAGCACCAATGTCAACGTCGACGCCGACGCCGACGCCAACGCCAACGTCGCAGTCAACGCCATAGCCGTTGGCTAGGATTTGCTTTTCAAAACAAATCACACATAAAACGAGCCGAGCGAGCAAATGGGTTTTGGGGCAGAGTGTGGGCGGAACAGAAGGATGTCCAGCACAAAAGGATGTCCAATTAGGACGCAATGAAAGTTGGCTGGAAATGAGCTTTCAGTTCAGCTCAGCACACAGACACGAACACACACACTGAAACAGGCACATACTCGCAAATAAAGCGCCTCGACAAACCAATTGAGCACAGACTGAAATTAGTCAGCGAACAAATTTTATTCCTGCAGGGATATTTACAATCTAGTTAGCGTGATGGCGTGGTGAGAGGACAGGTGAGTAAGTGTTTTATCGAATAGGAATGGATACCGTCGTCATAAGGGCGCAATCAGCGCTTACTTAACGCGAAAGCGACGCAGCGCTGGGGGCAGGTAATCCTGACCAGAGGTCAAGTGCGAACGGGTCACGCTGCCTGTAGCAGCTGGCGTTTGGGAGGCAAAGTTCAACACTGGAGCACTGCCCTCGTTGGAGATGCGAGAGACGCCGGGCAGTTGATTGTATTGATTCTGAATGGCCAACTGGGCGTTGGCCGCATCTTGGGGCGTGCGATATTTGACAAAGTGAACCTCGGGCTTGTTGCTTGAGGTCGACTTGAGGGCGTTCAGCTGCTTGGCCAGGTTGGCCACATCCGCTTGCTTGCTCAGCACATAAATGGCCGTCTCCTGTTGGGCCGATTGCTTGGCCAGCTGCAGGGCTGCCCGCTCGAAACCACGATTTTCGGGTGTGCGAATGAATACGATGCGTAGGTTCTTCTTCAGCGAATCGGCAATTTGTTGATTGTTGACACCC
The DNA here is from genome assembly GCA_035043635.1 of Drosophila rellima. Classification (NCBI taxonomy): domain Eukaryota; kingdom Metazoa; phylum Arthropoda; class Insecta; order Diptera; family Drosophilidae; genus Drosophila; species Drosophila rellima. Next base: position 5,926,050 of record JAWNMV010000811.1, on the reverse strand, counting down.
TCGTCGAACTGATCCTCGGGTGCGGCATAGCTGTAGAACTCCTTCTGGAACTCCTCGATGAGAGGAGCTGCCTGTGGAACGATGGCACTGGGTGGAACTGGAGCTTCAATGGGCAGCGAGAGCTCAGCCTCGCCATGCTGTGGCTGTAGTTGTTGCTGTTGCTGTGCGACAGGTGCAGCCTCAACTGGCAGCAATCCAGTGCCGGGCACAAAGGTGAGTCCCTCATCCGCATGGGCCACCGGCTGATAGTTGTAGCCCAGCTGATCGGCACTGCACACGGCTGCCCAGAGACAAATCAACTGTGGAAACGGCAGGAATTAATATGGCACTATGATTGGTAGCACTTTCAAGCTTACAATAAATCCACGCATGTCTTGTTGTTTTTGGTTGAACGCGCGACTGAAGCTGGCAAGTGAAACTAATGTTGGGAATGTGATTGGTAGCTGCTTTTATAGGCGCAGTCGACTGCAGTCGAAAGACGGATTGTATGGCGCCCGATCCCCACCCTCTGCCAAACTGACAACTGACAACTGGAGACCTTGACAACGCATGCGATATTAATTAGTTTTTTATGCCATTCCAAAGTCATTTAAGAGTCGCACACATTTAAATATACACAGCATAGGCCTAGCATAGGCAGCAACCACATCTAGGGCCGTTTATCTTAGCCTCAACGGTATCGCATCTTGATTTTGATTTAAATGCACTTTACGACACATATAAATATGCATGGGCCGCTGCCTCATTCCCCAATCACAATCACAATCAAAATGTTTTGGCCAGTTAAAGCCCAAATAGACTCGTCGTTCACAGCTACAGCCACTGGTGTTGAATTGTTATTTAAAAAACCATATAAACAGCTACTGATTTAAACGAACCCGATGATATCGCTAGGCTGGCTTCAGTCCAGCGCTAAGCTCTTAATTATAATTTTCATAATTTTCCCCAAAAGCTTCGCTTTTATCTTCCCTCTTCGAGGCAGAGTGCGTCAATATATTCTGGCAAAGCAGCAAATGAACTTCCTTAACTAATTTAAACTTTGTTTTCCTGCCATCCGCGGTTTGGCATCCAACAACGAAACAACATTTAATTATCTGTTCGCATGACCGAACTGCTAATGCACTACATTTTTTCGAGATTCCCTTCATAGCTGACCGATGTTTATTTTACTCTTTAACATGGGTATAAAATTTGTAGCTCTATTTGTACTATTTCTATTTAAGTATTCACCACGGCTCTTTTTTTATTTTTTAAACAAAATGTACTCCACGCGTTTGTTTGTATGTAGAAGTAGATGGCAAAACAATTTAAATTTACACAATAATAATAGGAATTGTGTCATTCGCACTTACATCCCCCATTTAATGTGAGCACTCTAATAGAGGGAATAAAAAATAATTAAATAATTGCAGTACTTAATGCTTGAATATTTACTAGTTAGGAACAAACGACTTGAAAAAAAAAATAGGAGATATGTGCAGCAATTCTGTGAAAATGCTCACTTTATTAAAAACAATTTCCGTATTACTTATTTGGTATATTTAAAGATATTTGCTAAATGATTGTTTCATTCTATTGGTAAGTGCCCCACAAACTCTGTTTTACTTATTACATGAAGAATCAATGATATTCTTAAATGATTTCATAAATGGTTAAAAAGATAGTCATGCCGCTATAATTATATAATCTAAGAGTTTGTGGAGTGCTTCATTCTTCGGACAAGGTTAGTCAAAACCAAAGACGCATAATGTGGCAATAGCAAGCCAAACAAAAGGCCCAAAAAACTTAAAGCAAAAACAAAAACAAAAAAAGCGAAAAAGAAAAGATTGGCAACACGCAAACTTGGCAGCTGGCGCTCGAATTTGAGACGATGATGGTTGCTGGTTGGACCTTGGACACACCTGTATGAAAATTGCAGCAGGAGCAAGTCATGAGCCTCCAAGCAGGATTAAAGCAGCCGCGATACTTGCAGCACTTCCCAAGGAACGGAGGAGCAGGAAGAAGCTGGCAGCTTTGACGTGACTGGCAAACTTTTTGGCAGGCGCCACTAACGAGCTACGTTCTCTTAGGTACGAGAACAGGTTGCTCATGTTGCTCAAAAATTCTCAAACTAAAACTTGCTCAACAGATTTGCAGTGCCAGGATACCTTTTTTACGGCTGCACTTCAGTGTGCCACATGGCAAAACGATGTAAGTATGTGTGCGTGTGTGTGTGTGTGTGTGTGTGTGTGTATGTTTGACCTTTGACACTAAAACAATTTGCGAAGCAACATGATGTCAGCCACAGTGTCGTCGTCAGTACCGTGCCTGCCATAATTTAGTTGAAACATTCTTAAAGCAACGCTTGTCGTTAAACTTAACGGACTGACGGACAGACAGACGGACGGACGGATGGCGGCAAGGTCTCATACTCGTATACGTAGCTGGGCAGGCTCAACTTCGCGCATAGCTCATTAAAAAGTTTGCCAGCGACAACGACGACAGCATCAAACACATTGCTTAAGAAAATGTTTGCCTGGACCCGGATCTCAACGGGATGTGGATTGGGCTCATGCTGGGCTAGCACCTTCATGGTTATCTAAGAGATACTTTGAAGATAATCCGAAGCAGCGCGAGCTCAAAAGTGAAATGATTCGACTTGTTCTACAGCCATTAATTATTCATAATAACGGGCCATAGATACAGATACAGATACAGATGGCCAACTGTCAAAGCTTTCACAGAACGTCTTTCTTTTTGATATTATTATTTGAAAATCACTACACATACCCACAGAGAAGACAAATTCAAGGTAGGAGTACTTCGGTAGCCAATAATGAAATAAGGTAATTTATTATTTTAATTATAAAGTCTGGCATTAGAATCTAGATTTAAATAGATCCACTTTCAAAGCAAATAATCCAACAAGCTGATTTAAATTCATACAAAATGGAATGTAATTGAATAGTCAGACGAGACAGCTTATTAATACCTCAAATCCACAGCCAGATGACAAGTTGCATTACACAAATATTGATTGCATTTATTTTCTATTTATACATATTTAAATTAAACAGTCTTTGGCACTAGTCCATTTACACTAAGCCCTAACGCTTCTGACCAGGTGGCAAATATTGTCGGAAGAGGGCCTGCAGCTGGGCAGTTTCCAGCTCATTGGCCTGCTCGTGTGTCTCATAGTTGGCGCCATCCTTGGGCAGGATCTTAAAGACAACTGGCTCCGACTGCTGTCTGTATTGCGGAGGCGGGGGCGGGGGCGGGTTGAGTTGAATGACCTTTGCCGTTTCCACGGCATGGATGCTGCTCGTGCCCGGCAGCTGATCGTAGCTGGACCTCAGACTGTTGAGGGCCCGACTGACATCCTCGGGCGTGCGATACTTGACAAAATGCACTGTGGGCTTGTGCCCCGCCTGCTGTTCGATGGCTGCTTTCTGCTGGGCCAGTGTCGCCGCATCCAATTGTCGTTGGAGTACATAGATATCCAATGCATTCTGCGCCGCCAGCTGCTTGGCGGTCAGTGTAAAGAGATTTGTCTCTGGCGTGCGAATAAAGACGACCTGTTGCGGAGGTGAGAGTGCCCTGGCCAGCTGACGAGCTGCCTGCAAGGCCAGATTCTGATCCTCCTCCGGTGGTGCACTGTAACTAAAGTATTCCGTGGAGAGTGGACTGCGTGGTGCGTAGTATTGGCTGGCTGGCAAATAGGCGTTGTCCAGGGCAAGGACAAGGGCATGGCTGAAGCACATGAATAGCCAAAGTTTCTGTGCAAAGTAAATGAAGGGGAAATGAAATTAGCTGGACTTTGCAACTACTTTCGTTGAGTTTTCTTACCATTAAGGCTCGCATGTTAGCTGGATCTTTCGATTCACGTTTCCAAGTTTTGCTTCAGATTCGGTTTTGGTTGACGGCCTGCAGCGGCTGATTTTTAGTGGTTGAAGCTCAGCACGATTATAATCTAGTCACAGCAACAAATCCATCCTTATATACGACACAAACAACAAAATTGTTTTCTCAACTGCGATGTCTTTGTTTTCTTCAGCTTGTGCTTTTTATGGACTTTTAAAAGATTTTTGCAAAACGCTTTTGCTCTGGTTTTTGTGTTCGCCTGCTCCGATTATCCATGTTAATGTCGTTCAATTTTGAAATGCAAATTTCTTTGGTTGCCAGACACAAAGCCGGGCCAAAGACGCATGTGAATTTGACCTGAGCTTGGCATGAACTTGAAATAATTCGCATAAAATTTACAAATGAGCTCCCAATTTGAATTAGTTATCAAATTATTTCATATGCGATTGCTGTCAGCGAACATAGCCACCTCCATTTATTACGGCTCCAACACGCCCCACTAACCACAGCCACCACTAAGTCAACCACCTGGGCTTACTTTCACTTGAATTTGATTTTATGATCGCGTTTTACGACTCCCGATTGTGATAATTTACACGTCATTTGTGACTATTTTTGGAGTTTTTAATAAGCTTACGAGTTAACGAGCCTCGCTCCAGATCTTATCAGATAAGCCTCTTAGCCAAAATTTACTGCTCGAAGCCCCCGAAATCTGCGTGAAGAAAGACTGACGACTATTCATCGTTTATTGTGATCTTTATTGGTCTGTTTCGAAAACTAGATACATCTATGACAGTCTTATTGATTCATTTTAATGTCTTAATCTGTGGAGCTTGAGGGCTTAGAAGTGGGCACGTTTACTGCGCTTCTGAGCTGGCCAATAGCTGTTCGACACGACTGGCAAATACCTCTTAGATGGCGTATCCGTGGGAAAAACCATGCGACTGTCTGGACGATGTCTCTCATTGACCCGAAAATCGATTCGACGGGATCTCGCCGAGCGTGCGTCCAAGTCGTAGGCACTGGATGCCAACTCCTGCTGGGCCAGAGGCAGAGCGGGTAGCTCGACTTTTCCCGGATCCCCGCCGTTGTTGTAGCCCTGGTATAAGCTGACATGGTGTGGCAGGGGGGACAGATAGCTTGGATGTGGTGTGGGCAGCAATGGGGCAGATTCCTGTGGATAGTATCCATGCGGAGCCTGCGGCAACTGTGGCAACTCTGTCTGCTGTGAGTAACCCGATGAGGGCAACTCTGGCGGATAGTATCCCTGCGGAGCCTGTGGCAACTCTGGCTGCTTTGGCAACTCTGGCGGAAAGTATCCCTGCGGTGCGAGTGGTTGCTGTGAGAACTCTGGTTGTTGTGTCAACTCCGGCGGAAAGTATCCCTGCGCAGCGTGTGGTAATTGTGTTTGCGACGAGAAGCCCACAGATGGCGCTTGCAATGGCTGCAAGCCTTGGCCCGTCGCTCCTCCGTACTGTTCCTGAATGTGCTGCTGGGCAAGCGCAGCCTCCGCATCGGTCCTGTATTTGACAAAGTGAACTTGTGGCTTGTGTTTACGTTGTGCTTGCAGAGCGGTTATTTTGCTTGCCAGTTCATTGGAGTCCGTCTGCTTGTTCAGCACATAGATGGCAGTCTTGTCCTCGCTGGTCTGCTTGATGAGGGCGTTGAGGGCACCTTGTACTGCCTTGTTCTCCGGCGCCTTGATGAAAACCACCTGTAGATTCTTCTGAGAGTGGGCTGCAATCTTGTGCTCTACTAGCTCAGCCTCCTCGGAGGAGTCATAGGGTGCCTCGAATGCATAGAAGTGCTTGTGAAAATCGGCATGATCTTGATAGTGATCAGTTGCCTGATGACTTCCATGATTGATCCCCGACGATGCATGTGTTGCATAGCCAAACTCTGTGCCAGGCTGCTGATATTGGTAGCCCAACTCAGCCGTGCAGATAGTTAACAGAGCAAGAAACTAAGAAACCATCTATTACACCTTATTCCCAATACTGATCATTAAAATGTCTTACCACAATTTGCCGCATGCTGTAATCGCTTGGGAGACTAAGACTCATTTGTCTAGCGTTTCGCAGATCGTTGAGCGTTTTATAATCTTGGCTCACAGACGGCAACGCCTTATTGGGATTACTGTTGGAGCAGACTCCCCGTAAAAGGTAAATAGTTCAATGTTGCCAAAAAGAAATATTACAAAATTCGCTCAGCTAAAGATATTACAACACAGTATTAAAATTATTATTATATTTTATTTTATTTGAGAAATTGCAATACTAACTAAACAGAAATGGATAACAATAATAGGAATGCGTGGGAATCTTTTATGGTCAGTCTGGTTCATCAGTTAGTTCATTGAGCCTAAGCGCGGTTGCGAAGCAGCGAGGAAGGCAAATACGAGTTCACGGGCTCATGAACTGGAGCCGGAGCAGGTTGAGGTGCGTGGGAGGCAAAGTTCAACACGGGAGCAACTCCACCATTCTGGTGATGGGAGACGCCGCCCAGTTGGTCGTATTGACCCTGAATGGCTTGCTGGGCATTGACAGCATCCTCGGGAGTGCGGTACTTGACGAAGTGCACCTCGGGCTTCTTGTTGTTGTTGTTGTGAATGTTATTCAGCTTATTGGCCAAATCTCCGATATCGGCCTGTTTGTTCAGGACATAGATGGCGGTCTCCTGCTGGGCAGCCTGTTTGGCCAAGTTCAAAGCAGCATTCTCCACACCGTTATATTCGGGGCTCTTGATGAACACTACTCGCAAGGCTCTGCGCAGATTGTTGGCCAGCTGGTCAGCATTGACAGGTGCTTGGAAATCGTTCTCATCCGCGGTGTATGTGAAGAATTCCTTTGTCAACTCGGCTGGAGCCTGGTACACCTGATCAGCGGTCGGAGAGGTGCCAACAGAGATCCCTTGATCTCTGCCGATAACTCCGGTATCCGAGGGTGGCACGTAACCGGAATGATCCTGGCCGGGTGCAAAGGAGAGTCCTGAGTTTGAATGGTCCACGGGCTGGTAATTGTAGCCCAGTTTGTCGGCGCAGACAACGGCGAGGAGGCCAAGGAAGCTCTACGAAAGCCAGTATTTATTAATAATTTATTTATAATGTAGATTCTGGTAATACTTACAATAAGGACACGCATTTTGTAATAATAAAGGATAATAGCTCTGAACTGTTTGCCGTATCAAAGTAAAGTCTGTTGAGATCTTCGACGCCCACGCTTTTTATGCGATATTGAATCGCATTCAAATGATTGGAAATTTCGCAAACGATTAATTGGCCATTGATTTTTTATTACCTGTCTTTAAATTTTGCATCACTTTTCGCAGTTAACGCTGTTTCTCATTTTAAAGTCGCAGCTCACTGCTTAGCCCAGTTTATTTCAGTTCGCATCTTCCCCAGTTTGCTTAGTCGCCTCTCTATTTTACCATTAGCTGCATTGGAATACCTGTATTCAGGGTTAACAGCAGAAACTGCAGCTTGTTAAACAATATTTATTCAAGTATTTAAATAAAAATAGAAAAGTTGTCAGCTATTGAAACTTACAACAAATACACAATTGACTGTTATCTTAATTCAATTCAAAACAAAAAATGTCTTTGTTTATCAAAAAAAGTAGCTCACTCGAAAACTCGTTTCTTAAGTCCGTCTATCCGATCCATTGGGCTTTAATTGAACTAATAATTATCAAGATGGAATCAATGGAGTACATGTGCAAATATGCAGAAGCATTGCTTTATCTTAAATGTATTTTAAAAAATAATTCGGCATAAATAGTTTAAAAAATGAAAAGGGAATACATATTTGGATTCATCGCAAAGGTAAACAAGATCTTCTTATATTTTATCCTTAAACTTTTTTAAAATTCAAGCATGATAGTAAAAAGAAACACATCGGGGTCAAATAGGAGACTTTCAAAATAAGACCAATAACTGCTACAAAAAAGATAATTTAAAAGGAGCTGCTTGGAGGATTTTAATCATTATCAGATACTTCTCTTACTTGTATTTTAATCTAATATATTGCTAATTCTTTAGATGGTTTTTCGAATGCTGTAGAAGTGCGAATAGTCGACTTCGAGCAAATTTGTTTCTCTCACAATAGTGGCTGGCAAATAAGTTTTTAATGATTTTTGTAATAAACTTTTGTGTGTCTTTGTTTTGTATTTGTTTATATCTTGGGTATGCAAATCGACGGTAGTGGGTGCTCTTGAATGGAGCTACTTTTGTCGTGATCGCTATTGATGCTGTGTCTATGTGTGTGTGGTTTGTTATAGGTTATTGGTGGAATCACTCGACGACTCTGTTATCATTCATGCATTATGTATAGAGCTGGCTTTGACTGGCCTAGTCTCGATAGTTCCGTCTTGCAGTTGCCATAAATTTAGGTGCCAATAGTTTGTCTAACCTTTTACTTCACGCAGATTAACATTTTAATTATTATCAAAAATTTTCGTTGATTGTTTTGCGCCTTTTGTACAATACGCGTACACAGACAAATGTAAATTTTTATTGGTTTCCACTCGGCTTCGATGCAATCGTTACAATGCTGGAATTTTTATGGCCTGTGGTAAACTTTCAATGCTGCAATTTTTGGACAACAAACTCTGAAGCATGGGAAATATATTCACGCTCCCACTCATCGACGGATTTATTTTTATCTTGGCTTACACATAAAGATATTAGCCCAGATACGGTCAAAAGAAACATTTGATAAATTGATTTTAAATAAAGAGTGTATTTGAAGAATTTGACAAATCAATAGATAACACAGAGTCAACAAAAATATGCTTAATATCAATACAGTTCGACTTAGTAACGGAAACGCAGACGACGCAGAACCGAAGATGGCAGATAGGAGTTCTCTGGAATCTGAGCGTTCTGCTGACGGAACTGAGGAGCCGAAGCGAAGTTCAGCGCGTTGGCAACACCGCCGTTATGGGACTGGCTGGAACCACCCAGAGAATCGTACTGGGATTGGATGGCGCGCTGAGCATTGGCAGCATCCTCGGGAGTGCGGTACTTGACGAAGTGCACCTCGGGCTTGTTGTTGGAGTTGCTGCGGATGGCGTTCAGTTTGTTGGCCAGATCTCCGATATCGGCCTGCTTGTTTAGGACATAGATGGCGGTCTGTTGTTCAGCAGCCTGCTTGGCCAGAGCCAGAGCAGCGTTCTCCAAGCCACGGTTCTCAGGTCCCTTGATGAAGACAACGCGCAGACCCTTGTTCACGGAGCTAGAAGCGCGTTCCAAAGCCTGGGGCTCATCGAAGTCCTCCTCATTGGCACTGAAGGTGAAGAATTCCTTGTTCAGCTCAGCTGAGGGTGCAGCATTGTAGTTGACGGGTCCATCGAGTGCTGAGCCACCGAGTCCAGACCCACCGAGTCCCGAGCCTCCGAGTCCGGATCCACCGAGTCCAGAGCCGCCAAGACCACTGTCAAGGCTGCCAAAGTTACCACCGCCTAGTCCTCCCAAGCTACCACCGCCAAGTCCTCCAAGGCTTCCACCTCCGATATTGCCACTGCCGCTGCCAGGAGCGAAGGACAATCCTGAGTTGGAGTGTCCAACGGGTTGATAGTTGTAGCCCAGTTTATCGGCACAGGCGACGGCCACTAAGCACAAGACGATAAAAGCGCGCATCTTTGGGGTTCTAGTTCTACTCGGAGCTGTGAGCACTGAATGATGTGTGCCAAGAGGTGAGGTGCCATTTTTATACCAACATAGTGGTACCAACATGAACGTCACTTCCAGAACAAGTGTTTAAAAACTATGCTAGAGATCAAGATAACGTCCGTCCCATTATGTTGTCTAACATGTTTTTTTTTCGGCCTCTTCGATTATTGCCTGACCGCAGAGATGATGACGACGTCGGCGGCGGCGTTGATTAAAATTTGATGAACTTCGGATTACAAAGAAAATTGTTATGCAAATAAGGCAACGAGTCTTGACGCTAGCAGCGCAGTCAATAGCGACAGAGGCATCGGCAGCGACAGAGGCAGCCCCAAATTGTTTAGCCGTTCGGTAGCCAAATTCTTTTGTTCACTCATTTTGTTATGCAAATCGAACAGGCGACGATCGAAAGTGAAGCTCTGGCTAATGGCCACAAATATTTTTGGAGCAGTGAGCGAGCATAATAATATTAAATTGCTCGGTGCTACAGTGTGGGCCATTGTTTGTTGTAGATAACATACATGCAATTTGTCAGCCAATTCGATCGAAATCAATTTTGGAAAATGCGTGGGATGAGCTGACATCTATTGGTATAAACAAACCACATAAATGGAGGATTTGAATTAAATTCAAATAACATATCAGAAACATAAAATGCTGTCAAAGAACTTGTTATATTTCTGATTTGCAAATTTTCATAAATAGCCATTGGCTTTGGCAGCCCAATTTAACCCGTTCAACTCGTTTGCTAGACAATAGAAAAAAAACCCAAATCCGTTTTCAACTTTAAAATTCAAATCATTTTCATAAAGTCAAATTCCAAAGCATGAAAATGCTCATTAAAAAAAAATATGCAAAAATAAAACTATGTAAGAATTTAGGAGAACTTCGATTAAAAATGAAATTTCGGATAATATGGAAAGTACCCTGTAAATAAATAAACGGATTTAATGACCTGTACAAGAAGTATAATTAAATGCTAATTAAATACTTATCAAACGTTAAGAATTGACAAAAAAAATTTTAATTTCTGATAATATAGAAAATACCTTGTAAATAAATAAATGGATTTAATGACCTGTACAATAACTATTTTATTAAATACTTATCAATGTATTGAGAATTGACAGAAAACAAACGTAAATTCTGTTTCGTTGATCTGCAAACAGTAATGAACTATACAATTAGTTTGACTGCTTTAAGTATAATCTGAATAAAAAAATATGTAGACAGACAAATTTTAATTCTGATCCTCCGGCTGCTCTTTTGAAGTTCAATATACCCCATTAGCTATTTTTGTCGGCATAGGGCATAAAAAACAGACATACGCCAAAAATATAGGCATTTAAATATTTTAAGTAAACAATTTTTATTTCGATACAATAAGTCAACAATAACAAAGATATTTTTATCGATTAGATATGCTAAGTCTTCATCTTAGCCTACGATCTTAGAAACGAAGTCGGCGCAAGATGTTTGCCGGCAGATAGGTGCTGCCGGGGGTTACGGGAGGAATGTATGAGGAGATGGGCTCCGTAGCCTCAGGCTCAGCAGCCACAGGCACGGAATCGGATGCAGCAGGGAAAAAAGCGGGAATGGAAGCAGGAGCGGGAGCGGCAACTGGCGCCGGTGCACTGGATGCAAAGTTCAGAGCGGGAGCCACACCGCCATCTTGGTGGGATGATGCACCGCCCAACTGATCGTATTGTCCTTGGATGGCACGCTGTGCATTGTCAGCATCCTCCTGGGTGCGATACTTGACGAAGTGCACCTCGGGCTTGTTGTTAGCGCTATCGCCACTGGCTCTGCGGATGTCGTTCAGCTTCTTGGCCAATTCTCCGATATCGGCCTGCTTGTTCAGGACATAGACGGCGGTCTCCTGCTGGGCAGCTTGCTTAGCCAGAGCCAAAGCAGCGTTCTCCAGGCCATTATGCTCGGGTCCCTTGACGAAGACAACGCGCAGAGCTTTGTTCAGAGATGTGGACACCTTGTCGGAAGCAGCTGGATCTTGGAAGTCCTCCTCATCGGCTGTGTAGGTGAAGAATTCCTTTTGCAGCTCAGGCTGTGCTGCGGCATAGTTGGGAGCATCGACAGATGGTTCAGCAACGGGTCCACTTGACTGGAAGCTAGACTGTGCAAATGTAGGCTGGCTAATACCAAAGTTATCGGAACTGGCGGCGGGAACTGGACCAGCTGCAAATGAGGGAGACACATTGGTGGCATCACCACTGGGCGCGAATGAGAGTCCCGATCGGGGTCCAGCGGCAAACGAGGGTGACAAATTGCTGGCTGAACTGCCTGGAGTGAATGAGAGTCCAGAGCCAGAGTGTCCCACAGGCTGGTAGTTATAGCCAAGTTTGTCGGCGCTGGCCAGAGCTGCCAGGCAGCAGCAGAGGAGAACAGAGAAGTGACGCATGTTCAGAGATTGAGTTGACTGTAGAATGTGATGCCCTGGGCAGATAACTCGATGGTTTTTATGCAATCGTCTATGTGGAGCATTTACCGTTATGCAAAACGCCTGAATAAAATGTTCAAATTATGCAACAATTTAGTTCCGATCGACTACCGGCTAAGATAATTAAGTATGCAGCAGAAGAACTTGATTCCGATAGCCTTTTCGAGAGTGAAATATGTTCCACTGTCGATCGCTGAAGATCTTGATATCGATGCCATCGAGGTATGGCCATAAATTTCATATTAAATTCAATATTCTGCATTCAACAATAATTTTCATTATTCATCTTCTGCGATTCGTTCGAAGGAACCTTGACGAAATGTATCTGTTTATCTCCTATAATCAAAGATAAACCTGGCCATAATGATCGGATTGTTGGCCGATGGGTCGTAAACCTATTCTATTTCTACTTCTTTTACGAGAGTGCGAGTGTCTTCAATGGCGTAAAAGATGGACGGGATTTGAAGTGTTACCCAAAATCGCTCGAAAAGCAAAGAAACATGCAAATGAGTCCCATTATTCAAGTCGAAAAGCATATTTTAACGATGCGCGAAATTATTATTACCTCTTGGCGAGGCTTTGTCGCGGCTTTTTGGTTTTAAACGTAGCTTTATGCTAATGTTGCGGGTGGAGGCGACCTTCCACAGCCGGCAGTGGATGTGGTTGTTGGCAGTTGGATATGGATATCGAATGGCGCCGGAAGTGCCGACGATTTCATCTCTAAAAATAAACGCCATCTGATTTTTTGTTGGCGATCGATTTGCTAATTAACCTCTCGAACTGCAGCGCCATGTCAGCACCAAATAAGATAATTTGATAATTGGACATTTAATAAATTACTTGGCGCCGCTCATTTGGCAATCAAAGCCAACACTGTTGTACTTCCCTCATTAGCATCTTCATCTGACCAGAAATCTATGCAAAAGCCTGCATTCACTATTCGCAAATCATAAAGATGGCTCCATTCATTTTAGTATATTATTTATTACAAATTAAATAAACAGAATTCATAATAAGCAGATCGTATTGATAACATATTCGCATATTGACATCTTCGAATGCACTGCAGGCCTTTGTTTCGATTTATGGAATTTGCAATATCTCTTCAATTCGATTATCTGCCACCTGCAGTTGGTCTTTATAAAAGTAAGGCAATCGATTCATCAAAGCAGATTCACATCATCGCTCTATAGAACGTCTACCCCAGTACAATATCAGAAATGCGTGCATTCATCGTCCTGTGTCTTGTGGCTGTTGCCTGCGCCGACAAACTTGGCTACAACTATCAACCCGTTGGGCACTCCAACTCAGGGTTGTCCTTCGCTCCTGGCAGTGGCAACTTTGGAGGACACGGACTTGGTGACGGTTCCCTTGTGGGACAAGGCACCGACTCTGTAGGCAGACTTTCCAGTGCTGACGGAGTGGGTGACTTTACAACTGGCAACGGATTTACTGGTGGCAACAACTTCCGAGGTCCTATTGGTGGCCTGACCAGCGAATCCCGTGAGGCTCCCGTCGCATACAACGCCCCTGCCCCAGCAGCTGAATTGGAAAAGGAATTCTTCACCTACACTGCCGATGAGCACGACTTCGATGAGCCCCAGGCTTCTGATCAGGTGTCCAACGCTTTAAACAAGGCTCTGCGCGTTGTCTTCATCAAGGGACCCGAGAACCGTGGCTTGGAGAACGCTGCTCTGGCTCTGGCTAAGCAGGCTGCCCAGCAGGAGACCGCCATCTATGTCCTGAACAAGCAGGCCGACATTGGAGATCTGGCCAACAAACTGAACGCCATCCGCAGCAACTCCAACAACAAGCCCGAGGTGCACTTCGTCAAGTACCGCACTCCCGAGGATGCTGCCAATGCCCAGCGTGCCATCCAAGGACAATACGACCAGTTGGGAGGTTCATCCCAGGCTCATGATGGTGGTGTTGCCAGCGCTCTCAACTTTGCCTCCCAGTCACCAGCCCCCGTTCGGGAAAACGCTGCTGAAGCCACAGCTCCCGGTCCCAGCTACTTGCCCGCCAATATCCTGCGTCGCCTTCGTTTCTAACTTCTGTTGTGATCCTTATAAGTTCTTTTGTTGTTGTTAATAAATACATACAAATATTTTTTAAAATATTCTAAACCTCTTTTATATTCAACCTATGTTATATTAGTGTTGTAAGTCCAAACAGTAAATCGAGTTTCATATCAAAGCGTAAAAATCGACAACAAAAAATTAATTGAGCTTAATATATATCCAGATAATATCGAAATATCGAGTTTTCCAAATGATCAGCAAATTTAGAACTGTAAAGTTGTAAGGCAAAAAATCAGACCAATATTAAACTTCCATAGCTTTGGCAAAACTATTCCGATTTCCAAGCGGAATGCCGTTTTAATCATTATGCATTCATTTTTAATCTTAAGTTTTAAAATTTAATCAACTTATGTTATAATTAACTGAACTTAATTCTTTAAATGCACTACAATGAACAATCTCCAGTGAGTGGCCTATTTTCATGAAAATCGATTTAATTGACTCGATTCATAGTCAAAAAATTATCGACTTAAATTAATTTTACATAATAACTTATAATTTGTCAACAATAATAAGATGAGGGACACGAATTAGTCTCGTGCCTTAAGAAGGAGCACGGCAAAGATCCACCTCTAGAAGGAACTCGTTTCGGACCCAGGGCAATAACCGAGCTACTCAGAATAGCTTTGCTTCATTCACAGACACATTTCTTCCGGCAACAGTGTCTTTCGGAATAAAGTGCTGTTTCGTTATGCATATTTTATTATAAGCGGTTGATTCAAAAGCAAAGTTTTGCCTTTCTTAATTTTTAATTTTATTTGTATATTTATTAGAATTTTTATATTTTAGTTGAATGCGGATTCTGATACGAACTGCTTAATATATGGCATTTATGATCAGTATGCGCTAATTGGACACGGTAATATTTTCGAGAACAAGTTCGATAGTTTCACAGCAATTTCACTATAAAATCTACAAATAATGGGTACGAAGACGATAACTGGATGCGGAAACCGGTCCCCGCATTCCCATTTGCACTCCCAGAAAGTTGATGAGCCTGTCTTTTTGGATAGTTTTGCATAATCGTTTCATAAGCCGTAAGCGCACTACTTTGCATAAGAGACTTGTTGAATTATGTGACCGTAAAGAATCCAGAATCTTTTGTTCTTGGCTCTGATCCCACTACAAGGGCGGTGTATAAAAGACGCGCTGAGTGGCATCAGGATTCAGTCTTAGCCATCGGCTGTTCAGTACACATATCACCTTCTAGCTCACAATGCGTTTCCTTATCGCTCTCTGCCTGGTTGGCGCCGCATGCGCCCAATACAACTACGGACAAGGACTTGAAACTGGCTCTGCCAGCGACAATGTTCCCATTGCCGACTACGCTGGAAACAACTACAGTGGCGAAGAGAGCAGACCCGGATCATCCTATGCCCCATCCGCTGGAGTCAACAAGGAATTCTACACATTCGAGGCTGATGAAAATGACTTCTACGATCCAGCTGCCAGCGAGAGGGTTGCCAACAGCGTGAACAAGGGTCTGCGCGTTGTCTTCATCAAGGGACCTGAGAACCGTGGCTTGGAGAACGCTGCTCTGGCTCTGGCTAAGCAGGCTGCTGAGCAACAGACCGCCATCTATGTCCTGAACAAGCAGGCTGATATCGGAGATCTGGCCAACAAACTGAACGCCATCCGCAACAACAACAACAACAAGCCCGATGTGCACTTCGTCAAGTACCGCACTCCCGAGGATGCTGCCAATGCCCAGCGTGCAATCCAATCCCAGTACGATTCCCTGGGCGGATCCAGCCAGAACATCAACGGTGGCGTTGCCCCAGCAATCAACTTTGCTTCTCGCTCCCCTGTCTCCTCTGGACATGGCAACTATGGCTCTGCCAGCTCTCCCAGCTCTTCCTACCTGCCAGCAAACATTCTGCGCCGTCTGCGTATTCGTTAAAAATACTGTGATGTTGTTTCTTGCTGATTTAGCCAATGTCGCTGGACCGATTATTGTTATTTTCTGCATTTTATTCGAACACACAATAAAATCATCAAACTGAAGTAAATCCAAAATTACAGCACTCTCGTTTTTGTTTTCCGTATTTCTTACCGCATTGTGCAGAGATATTGCATTTTTATGTTCATGCTTTTGATTTTTATCATTTTCCATATAATAACATTTATGCAAAGCTGAACTGTCGGTTCGAGCTCGAACACAAAAGACCAAAGCTGCTATTTTGTAGGCGGAAAAAACATTTAGCGACGTCGTCGCATTGTGTTTAATGAGAAGCCACGCTGACAGCCTCGAAGACAGATTTGTATAAATAATAACCGTTGACGCAAAGTTAGACAGAAACCAAACAAGCGTCAAACCAAGAGAACCTCATCAACAGAATCCAAGATGCGTGCTTTCATTGTAAGTTGCTCCTCGCACATCCAAAGGATATTCTAACTAACCCTTCCGTTCCTTCCAAACAAAAACATCAGGTTATGTGCCTAGTGGCTGTTGCCTGCGCCGATAAACTTGGCTACAACTACCAACCCGTAGGACACTCCAACTCAGGATTGTCGTTCGCTCCTGGCAGTGGAGGACTCGGCGGCGTCTCTTTGGGTGGAGGCGATCTAAGCAGTGGCAATCTGGGCGGACTTGGTGGCGGCCATTTGGACTCCGGACTTACCAGCGGCAACATCGGTGGTGTATCCGGTCTTGGAAACCTCGGTGGTGTGTCCGGTCTGGGCAACCTCGGTGGCGGCAACTCTCTGAACGCTCCAGTCTCTTACAACGCCCCTGCCCCATCTGCTGAATTGGAAAAGGAATTCTTCACCTTCACCGCCAACGAACAGGACTTCGATGAACCCCAATCTTTGGAAAAGGTGTCCAGCGCATTGAACAAGGCTCTGCGCGTTGTTTTCATCAAGGGACCCGAGAACCGTGGCTTGGAGAACGCTGCTCTGGCTCTGGCTAAACAGGCTGCCCAGCAGGAGACCGCCATCTATGTCCTGAACAAGCAGGCCGACATTGGAGATCTGGCCAACAAACTGAACGCCATCCGCAGCAACACCAACAACAAACCCGAGGTGCACTTCGTCAAGTACCGCACTCCCGAGGATGCTGCCAATGCCCAGCGTGCCATCCAAGGACAATACGACCAGTTGGGAGGTACATCTCAGGCTCATGATGGTGGTGTTGCCCCCGCCTTAAACTTCGCTTCCCAGGGCCCAGTCCGTCAGGCTACTGCCCAGTCTCCCGACAACTCATACCTGCCCACTTCTGTCTTCCGTCGTCGTCTGTAAAGAGTTCCTACTGTAAAACTAGACAGCTCTAGTACCTACTTGTTGAGTAATTCTACTTATTGTTGATTAAAACTGAATAAAATTATTATACGAATCTACATACAATCTTTCGCTATTCCAGACGCTTGTCAAACAGTTATGATTTGATTATGTGATAGATTAGGATGAGAACAGATATTTGTCGAAGGGAAACGTCCGAAATTAAAGCTAATGAATTAATTAGCCTGTAAAATGTAAAGTATAAATATACAGAATTTAAGGACATTATGTTCTTCGTTCGTTCTTTGCAAAAGCGATTTTCAAGTACTTGGGCTCGATAATTTTGTTGACTATCAATCGAACTTATTTACAGCTTCCTGGGGTTGTTCATCGTAGTGCATTTGCAGAATTAAGTTGAGTTTCGTATGACAGAAGTTGATTAAACGTTAAGGAATGGTAAAAGTTAAGTTGCTCTAAAATCGATATCTTGAGGCTAAACATGATTTGAACGAAATGATATGATTTTAATGCGGAGTGAATTAAGAGACCAAACCAAAAATGACATTCCTCAAGGTTAGTCTGTTCAGTTGTGACAAGGTAATAACAGTTTGTAGTTGGTCTGATATTTTGTATAGTAACTTTACAAGTCAAAATATACGCTTGAATTTTGTATTTACTACAACGTTATCTATAAATTTTTTTTGGTTTAACTCGATATTTTATTATTATTTTATAATATTTTGTTAAATCGACTTATTTTTTGGCGGTTTTCAGATTTTGATATTAAACTCGAATCACTATTTCTATTTACTAAACATCGCTAATATTATGATATGTCATAAGTATAAACTATTTTTGATTTTATTAAGCTGCATCTGGGTAAAGTAAATGCATAATAAATGCATTGGTTTAGGCTGTAACACCAATATTAGGCATATAAGGGAGACAATTGGATCGTTAGTGTTGCCTCAAAATAAAGAAGTAATTTAATCGCAAATTGTAGCTCGACTATTATAAACTGCAAATGATGCCTAATTATTATAAGTTAGCACTCAAATTGGATTTTGCAGGAGACGATTGATTTAACACCTTTACTTCAGCAATACACAGTCGAACTTCCCTAAGACAAATCACCATTATGCAAAATAAAATTTCGAAATATAGAAAGGCTTAGAGCTATTTGAACAAAAGCAAAATTCCAGTTAAAATTATTAAGTTTCTAATTCATTTTACTTTTGCTTTATAATGCTCAAGAAATAATTATTTTTATTTGGGAAACGAGGTCAAGAAGGTTTGACAATTAGATGTAAAAGCGAGTCAATCAGTTTATGATAATACTAATTCCTATTAGCTCATAATTTGAAAATTTTGTTAATGGATTAAAGTGGCGGCATATCAAAAAAAAAAAGCACTAAATGTACCCCTAATTATTGTGTTGATGTCATGCCAATAAATCAGTATCATAAACACTTGTCAACAGATGAGATTGGCCAACCATTTGAACGGGTATTCAATAAATTAGAAATTAAACCAACTGGAGGTGTCCTACATAAAACAAGCTTGTAGCCTTGCCGAAGAACTTGATCAAAATGGTTTAAATATATAAAAGATAATTATGACCCATCTTTATGACAGCGATATGCATATAAACTTATTTCAATATGCTCGCAACATATTAATTTTATAATTTTATATTAATTCTTGTAAAATTATTGAATAAAAAACACGAAAATTTGAATAACCTAAAACAATCAGACCCAATCGCAGTCACAGCCGCAGTCGCTGCCCATTGAAACGCAACAAAAATTCCAAATCGACCATAAAACCGTAGAGGCAAAAAGCTTTGTAGGCGGCAAAACACAGTGGCATCAAAGCGATTTCTATGCAAGCGAAACCAAGGCGGCGGTTTTGTTTTTATCAGCCTCGAAGATGGATTTGTATAAATAATAAAGATCGATCCAAGCAGAAGACAGAAGCAATTCGAAACTCAAAGTGGAAGAACCAACTAGAAGAAAAAATAAACCAACTCCAAGATGCGTGCCTTTATCGTAAGTACAAGGACATCCAACAAACAAACCACAACCAGCTTAATCCATTTGGCCTTACCCCCTCTCAGGTTATGTGCCTAGTGGCTGTTGCCTGCGCCGATAAACTTGGCTACAACTACCAACCCGTAGGACACTCCAACTCAGGATTGTCGTTCGCTCCTGGCAGTGGAGGACTCAGCGGCGTCTCTTTGGGTGGAGGCGATCTAAGCAGTGGCAATCTGGGCGGACTTGGTGGCGGCCATTTGGACTCCGGACTTACCAGCGGCAACATCGGTGGTGTATCCGGTCTTGGAAACCTCGGTGGTGTGTCCGGTCTGGGCAACCTCGGTGGCGGCAACTCTCTGAACGCTCCAGTCTCTTACAACGCCCCTGCCCCATCTGCTGAATTGGAAAAGGAATTCTTCACCTTCACCGCCAACGAACAGGACTTCGATGAACCCCAATCTTTGGAAAAGGTGTCCAGCGCATTGAACAAGGCTCTGCGCGTTGTTTTCATCAAGGGACCCGAGAACCGTGGCTTGGAGAACGCTGCTCTGGCTCTGGCTAAACAGGCTGCCCAGCAGGAGACCGCCATCTATGTCCTGAACAAGCAGGCCGACATTGGAGATCTGGCCAACAAACTGAACGCCATCCGCAGCAACACCAACAACAAACCCGAGGTGCACTTCGTCAAGTACCGCACTCCCGAGGATGCTGCCAATGCCCAGCGTGCCATCCAAGGACAATACGACCAGTTGGGAGGTACATCTCAGGCTCATGATGGTGGTGTTGCCCCCGCCTTGAACTTCGCTTCCCAGGGCCCAGTCCGTCAGGCTACTGCCCAGTCTCCCGACAACTCATACCTGCCCACTTCTGTCTTCCGTCGTTTCCGTCTCTAAACTTTTCCCTGAACATGTATATTAAGTTTAAGTAGATGTTGACGAAAGAATCTGATTTGTTACCCATTGTTGATTAATGCATAATTTCCAAATTAAAATTGAAATAATAATTTTATAACAAAAACTAATGAATTATATGTACTTATGGGCTTAAGGGGCTTTTCTAGCGGATCTCACCAGAAAAACCAAATATTCCTAGACAATAATGTAACATCTTTTGAGCTTTGGATTTTTATGGTTATTGACATAGCTCGACAATTGTTCAAGAATCCTCTTAATAAACTATGCTAATAAGGTATTAAGGTCCCCGATGAAATGATTAATTTTAATTCAAAATTAAGTATGATATAAAATTATTTTACTGTGAATGTACAAACTTGAGAGCAACTTAGAATAAATTGAGGTAGCTCACGACACAATTCGTTTCGGATAATTTGTGCTGTGATAAATTATACCTGTGAGCCAGGTGAAGGTCGTCGACAAATCAGAAACCGTTAGTCGACCTGATTTTCGTTGTCACCTCGATGTGTGCCACGTACAATTAGAAAGGAATTTCAAGTGCAACCCACACAGAGTCATATAGGAAACTATATATAATCACACGGACGGGGCAGAAGTAATATTTATGTTTGTTTAAAACCTGATTTGCCATAAAGAAGACAAAAAACAAATCTAATCATTAATTTTATTAAGCTGACGATCACTTTTTTGTTGAAATCATTAACAAATATGCGATTCTTTTTATTTCAAATATAACGAAAAAATCTGTCATTTGGGGTTGCGTGAGCTATGCTATAAACTGCGATGAAATGAGTTGAGTTGACTTTTATGCATAAATTATAAGCCAATTATAGGTGAATCACGATCAACCAATCGGCACTCGGAAACAGTTGCGGTCGCGTCGGCGGCTCGATTGAAGCTGCTCAAAACAATGTGTTAAATGTGCTAAGAGCGAAATTATGTTAACAGATTAACAGCATTCCAAAAACCCGCTGGCCAATCACAGATCATCAGTGATCGTCAGTGTTCGGCGTCGGGGTTGAAGTCGGACTGTTCCGTCAGCAAACGGAGAAGGGGCTTCAAGGCATCGAGAAATGGCACAAGTGAAGGCGACTCGACGGCTTAATTCAACTAAGCGAACTGGTCTAATTATAGATTGGGCCAGCGTTGGCGGTATAAAAGCTAACTTAATATAGATATTGCCAGCATTCTACTAGATTAGTTTAGAACGACAAGATGCGCGCTTTGATTGCTTTGTGCTTAGTTGCGGCCGTTAGCGCCGGAAGGTTAGGCTACAACTACAGACCCGGCAGCACGGGTGACGTTGGCTCGGTCGGTACTGATGGCATTGGAAGCGGTATTGGACCTGGATCGGTATCTCATGCCCTCGGCGGCCCAGTGAGCTATGATGCTGCGCCACAAGCCGGCGTCCACAAAGAATTCTTCTCTTTCCGTGCCAACGAGGCTGACTTCGAGGATCCCGATGCCGCACGCAAAATCGCTGCATCGGCTCAGAAGCATGTACGCGTGATCTTCATCAAGGGACCCGAGAATCGTGGATACGAGAATGCCGTTCTAGCTCTGGCCAAGCAGGCTGCCGAGCAGCAGACAGCCATCTATCTGCTCCATAGACAACCCGACCTCAACGATCTGGCCAACAAGTTCAACGCTGTGCGCCAGAATGCCAACAACAAGCCCGATGTGCACTTCGTCAAGTATCGCACGCAGGAGGATGCCCTCAATGCACAGAAGGCTATCCAGAGCCAATACGACTCATTGGGTGGCACCAGTCAGAACATCAACGGTGGTGTGGCCAATGCCCTCAACTTTGCATCCCGCTCCGCAGCTCCCGTCCACGCTGGACACACTCAAGAGCCCGACAGCAACTACCTGCCATCCTCAATCCTGCGACGCCTGCGCCTCAAGAAATAATTATGCAATTCGAAAAATAACTAGTTAAATGCAAAATGTTGATCGATTTATACAAATTAAACTTTAATGAATTTTAAAAAAAAACACACTTTTTATTTTCTGTCCAAAACGCCTCAGGGAAAATTACTTATTAAACACGAACCAAAAAAAAAATGGAGTTTTCGGTATATCTCCAAAAATTTATGAAATATCGAAGAAAAATGGAGACGAAAACGTAGTTGTAAATACAAAGTACTCACGTAAGTTTTGACTTATAAAGTTGCTTGGTCGAAAATCAGGCCAACTTCATAGCTTTGAAAATTCTGAACAGATATTCAAAAATTATTAATATCGTTCAATTAATGCGTTTATAATTCGAAGGCTAAGAAGAGTCGTACTTTTTTCACAAACCTATTTCGGAAATATACTGAATTCGTTTTTAGGGTGGAGCATTTGAAGAAATCGAACTTTATGTGCATTTGATTTATATCTAAAGACCAATGCTAAATAATAAAAACAATTCGACACATGTTCAATAGATATAAAGATTAATATTTATTTGAGTGGAGATTTGGCGAGGTAAGTTTAAATCCTTGGGGCTATGTGATTCAAAATAATTAAAAAAATAAAAAATAAATTAGATATAAGAAATGTTGACTATTTGGACTTTCGACAAGCACAACTTTATTAAAGCTCATCCGATTTCCATGAGGAATGTCTTATTATTCAAAATATTAACCCTACTTTAGTTTTGCATTTAAATTTTTTGATTTTGCGACAATAATTTTATTTTGAAAATTTGTCGATTTTTACATAGTTACCCCTTTACATTTTTGGAAAATGTTTGAAAAATTTTAAATCTTAAATTTATTCTGTTAATCGACTCCAGGTGTTAAAATTAGGGTAAAAAAGTACTTTTGGACTAAATTTCGATTTGTTTCTTTAATATTTTTGCCAAAAACTGAACCTTTTTCCCTTCCCTTGTGATTTTCAAAAATTTCAATCTTAAGTTTTAATTTGAGATTAACTTTTCTAAAATTGATTCCAAGACGCTTTATTATTTTTAAGAAATAATGCCAACATGAAGAAAAATGTTCACTTGCACAGTTGCTAGGTTAAAGGTGTGAGCAACTTCAAACTATCACAACTTAGCTAAAACTGAACAGATTTTCAAGCGGAATGTCATTCGATCATGGTTCTTAATTCATTATGCATTCAAATTTATCTAAGGGGAACCAACTTTTTTGAAAATTAAAAATTGCTTTGAAAATCAATGTAACTAACTCGATTTATAAAAGAAACAAAGAATTTGCAATTAATAAGTAGGTTATGGGATTTATTTACGCATTATTCAACAATTACTATGTTTAAAAATCAGTCGAAGATCGCTGGCTTGTTCAATCATGGGATCTAAATCTAACTGGCTATTTAGACACGACGGAAGATCGAGGTGGGTAGGTAAGCGTTCTCGGGAGACTTGGCAGTAGCCTGATGGACGGGGCCCTGGGAAGCGAAGTTCAGAACGGGGGCAACACCACCATTGTGAGCCTGGCTGGAGCCGCCCAGAGAGTCGTATTGTCCTTGGATGGCACGCTGAGCGTTGGCAGCATCCTCGGGAGTGCGGTATTTGACGAAATGAACCTCGGGCTTGTTGTTGGAGTTGCTGCGGATGGCGTTCAGTTTGTTGGCCAGATCTCCAATGTCGGCCTGCTTGTTCAGGACATAGATGGCGGTCTCCTGCTGGGCAGCCTGTTTAGCCAGAGCCAGAGCAGCGTTCTCCAAGCCACGGTTCTCGGGTCCCTTGATGAAGACAACGCGCAGAGCCTTGTTCAATGAGCTGGACACCTTCTCCAAAGATTGGGGTTCATCGAAGTCCTGTTCGTTGGCGGTGAAGGTGAAGAATTCCTTTTCCAATTCAGCAGCTGGGGCAGGGGCGTTGTAAGAGACTGGAGCGTTCAGAGAGTTGCCGCCACCGAGGTTGCCCAGACCGGACACACCACCGAGGTTTCCAAGACCGGATACACCACCGATGTTGCCGCTGGTAAGTCCGGAGTCCAAATGGCCGCCACCAAGCCCGCCCAGATTGCCACTGCTTAGATCGCCTCCACCCAAAGAGACGCCGCTGAGTCCTCCACTGCCAGGGGCGAACGACAATCCAGAGTTGGAATGACCCACGGGCTGGTAGTTGTAGCCGAGCTTATCGGCGCAGGCGACTGCCACTAAGCACATAACCTAGATGCAATAGAGAGGGGATGAGATAATCCTGAATAATGACCGCAGTTGGTTCCTTTGTACTTACAATGAAGGCACGCATCTTGAATTGAAGTTCTTTAACTTTGACTGTTCGGTTGTTTCTGACGCTTAAAGTACCAAAAGGTCCACTATTTATACGAAAACCACAAAACTGTGTCACTCGACTGCGCTCAAGTTCATGCAGAGACCGAGCCGCGGTGGTCACCGCTCTTCTGCGGTTGCTGCTGTCAAAGATGCTGATAGTTGTTGTTGTTTCTGCAACAGCAACAGTTGCTGCTGCTGTTGCTGCTAGTGGTGGAGGTGTCACTCTCGCATTTAGCAGTAACTTCTTCTGCTGCTTTTGTCTATTGAATCGACATTAAGCCCTGAATGACACGGCAAATCGATAAAAACAATGTCATCAACATCTCAACAACAACATCGCATTCAAAGCGCATCTTTGACTCTTTTCAGCCTATTCTGGCAAATATCGCTGTTAACGTTATGCAAATTGGGCAGAGCCCTTGCTCAAAAGCAAGTCGCATTGGAAGGCTCAAACGAATAGTTAAAACAAGTTTGGCAAAAACCACTATCGATATGTTTGAGATTTGTGATTTTAATGATAGAAATTATTTGCTTCACATTTATATGTTAACAAGTATAATTTGAGTAGGGGCCGATGTTGATACCAATTTCAAATAGGCAGCACACCAAAACAAGTTCGAGACGATATTTAAAATTCCCAGTCGGGCTTTCTACACATTTTAGTTTCTCAGTTTCTAATTTGGGAATTCCCATTCGATTGTTGCGTCTAGTTTCGAACTTTGGCTGTTATTCGATGTCTCTGTTATTTGAAAATTTATCACGTTACATTCGGAGGAATGCGCATTTTCAGCAAAACAATGGCCTCAATGTCTATGAAATGGCCAAAAAACTGAAATCAATTTTTGTATTTTTTATTATTTGATATTTTTAGATACGCATCCGTTTAGCCCTCAACGAATGCGTTGTTTGTTGGCCTTTTGGCATGCCAAAATAGAAGCCATAAAGTTAACAAGCGTTGCGACCTTGAAGTTTTTACTGTTCGTCACCTGAAGCAATGTTACGGCGGTAATCAGCTGGCGCCAGGCGACTATTTAATCTGATCAGTGATTATCACGTTTTCATCATGCTTTATTGATATCATAAAAATTATTGTTTTTGATTTTGAGATTTCTTGAGCTCTGCAATAGATACAAATAGAGATAATCATACATAAATGGCAACAACATATTTGATGTTGAGTCGATTTGCATAATCATATGATTTCAGCATTAAAAATTCGATAGATTCATAACTGAGATAACTGAATTAATTTGCAAATGGCAAATGGCTGGCGCCACATTGATGCGTATCATTGTTAAGTTTGGCTGTGACTAATCATTATAGATTTGTGAGCAATCGATGCAAGAATTGCTCGATTTTTATTTAATAAGTCTATTGAACTCGTGATACTTGCGAGGACCGAATCAATTAAAATATATTTAAAGAAGTTACACTATGAAAATTGTCAATCAAAATTCATAGCCTAAAGCCAAACTTAATTTCTGTTATTTTTTTGGTTATTGGATTCGCCAGGTCCCCTAACAAATCACAACAGTTCTGTTGCCGCTGTCGATTTTTTTTTATTTTCTCTGCCACCGCCTATTGCTCGTGGCAATGTCATATGCAAACTAAACAAATGTAAACATATTAAAATAAACCAGCTACAATTTCAAGGTCTCGGGCGCCACACGCTCATAAAAGATGCACGCAGCAGCAACATAAAAACCAAAATACAAAAACATTCACAAAATAGAGGAGGGTACCGCCTGTAAGACAACAACGAGCAACAACCACAACGGCAACCACAGTTGATAAAAGCGGTCGGACAACGTTGACGCATCAATAAACAAATAAAATTTAACCAGGCCCGGGATCGGGCTGAGAGCAAAATTTTATGTAAATGCCCCTAGCGAGTCGGGTCAAGCGGGTCAATCGATCTATTTCCAAAAAAAATCTGTCACTTCGGTCAGTCTTTTTTTGAACAACTGCACATAGCTCACAACGTATGAAAAAACTTTTGTCCTTTTAATGTTCGGGTTTGGTTTCGATATCATCGAGTAAGGCGGAGCCTATCAAGTGCCTGATTGAAGCCGTCGCCTTACCATAAATTGGAGCATTAGTTAACTCTCTAAATCATCAAGTTTATCTCAAAAATTTGCAAATTAGCAATCTGTTGTCGTCAGTGCCAGATAAACAAGTTTGCTTAGTTCTTTTATGAATTTGGCATAAATGTTTGTGCCGCCGACAACGAAAAAAGCCACCGCAGTCGTCACTTGTTAAGGACTTTTTTTATGAACCGAGTTTTTGCGCAAATATTTCCGCATACCAGAGAGACAAGCATTTAACAATATACGCTTTGACTTAAGAACACACAAACTCGTTAAGTTTACCACTCAAATAAATTATGGCAATTATTGCAAGCTTGAAAAGCCAAACTCAATCTAAAACATAAACTGAAATGCAAAGTTAAGCCCGTAAAATATAAAATTTTAATAACTCGAGAAGTCAAAAAAAAAATGCAAAAACGAGAAGAAAAAAAAAAAAATTATTGCCACTCTGGGCAATTTATTTTTCAATTTGCCAAAACGGTCAAAGCGTTTTGTGTAAACAATCAAGTATCGACGACTGAACGATTTGACGGGAGCTGCTGATTTTTTGTCACACAGACTACAAATTATTTTTTTGGTAAATGAG
Organism: Drosophila rellima; assembly: GCA_035043635.1. Lineage (NCBI taxonomy): Eukaryota > Metazoa > Arthropoda > Insecta > Diptera > Drosophilidae > Drosophila > Drosophila rellima. Next base: position 5,898,947 of record JAWNMV010000811.1, on the reverse strand, counting down.
CATAAATTCGAGATTTGGTCATGTACCTAGAATCTCTTAATGCCAGCAAATCAAGCACCAAGATTACTACAGCAAATTGATGACAGAATCAAAACACTTGCAGCTTACAAGGAATAAAAGTTGAGTGCAGGACATTGCTCAACAGTTACATACCCTGTGAACAGTGCGCAGAAGCTTCTTAAGTTTTCTCACCAAACAACTGATATACTTCGTTGATCTAAGCGAATGTGGCATAAAGCACAAAAAGTGCGCACATAAATTCACAGCTTATTGTGAACGTCTCAGCGCCCACAAGTAGGCAATAACTTATTTGTGTTGCTAGGACGAGGATGAGTCCTAGGACGTACATATGTGTTCCTATGGTGTATGGTGTAGGTGAGGAGCAAACATATTCAGTGGTACAGCCACAGCTGACACTTGGGCCCTGCTTTTTATTTTAATTGCAAACATGCCTACACATAATGCCCACATAATGTCCTCATTCTCGTCCTCGTCCCGTGTGAATGACAGAATGGCAGAAGCTAGGCGTCTGTTTTCAGACTCGTCGGCGAATAAGGGCAGTATCTAAACAGCACTTTACGAGCACTGGCAGCATTGACAAGAACTGCAACAACAAACAGTATCTCTAATGACAACAACAACATTGACAGCCAACGAGCGACTTTTGCATGTGCAAATTGTCGTTTAATTTATTAAGCAGCAAACGCGAAAGCTTTTAATATAAACATACAAAACACTAATTACACTCACACACACATACACTCAGGCAGATGCGAATACATTGTAATTAGAAAATAAAGCAACCACTCACGCATTCACACACTCACAAACATTTGCAGGCTCACAAAATGTCATAAATTTGGCACACGGTGCATATACGTCATGAAATACGTATACGTATAAGAGCTAAGCGCACAAAAAATAAAATTAAAATGAGATGACATAACTAAACAAGCAGTTGCTGCATTTGGCTGTTGGCTTTCTGACTCTTTGGTTATTGGCCGTTGTACTCAGGTTCAAAACGGGTTAACAAACTAGACAACTTTTAGCTTGACTATCACCTGGTTTGTTGGCCTTTCCGACGTTTGCACACCCGCTATGAATTTAATGGCCGATTTGAACTTGAAGATGTCGCCACAATGATTTGCATTTCTAATGAGTTCAATATAAGAACTCGAATGCAGTCCAATGTTCAACATTTTTCTCTTTTGTAAAAAAAAAGCTTTAAAAGTGAAGAGTTTGAAAGAACATGCAAAAGTCTAGTATGGAAAAACATTTTAGAGTTGATCAGAAATAGAGTATATTTATATAATTCTCTGCTATTGTCTAGCTTTAAATTTAATATAATTTAATATTCTCCTCAATGTCAGTTTCATTTAAATTAAACTTTGCAAAGTGAATAATAACTTTCAAAACTTTTTAGTTAAAATAATTCTCACCTTTGCTTTGACTGAGTTTGGCCGCAGCTCAAGAATATTATTGTTGCATTTTATTAAGTTGAGGGGAATAATAATGCTGCTATCTAAGGACACCACGCTGTGTCAGCTCATTTACTGAGCACCACCCCCTGTGAACTGGCATTGTTTGCCAGTTAGCAATAATGTGAATTTAAAGTATCCTGACAGTAGCTCGGCAAGTGCTTTGTTTAATGCTTTTGGTAGACAGGTTTGCAGCTTGTTTTACCTCAAGTGAACGTATGCTTCATATGTCAGCCAAATAGTCGTATTGGGTATTCTAGCTCCATTCCACCCCCATTCCCGAACAGTTTATGCGCCGCACATGACAATGAGTTCAGGCTCTATTCTTAGACAAAATATAACGTGCATTACCCGCACTCGTCACGTCTAGAAACATTCGACCCGGAGACGGACATGGGCCCAGAACTAGAAGCAGACCCGAAACTGAAGCGACTGAGAGCCATATTAAGTGCTGACATGCATTGTAGTTATATCAAAAGTGACTTTGGCACGTGTGCAGTCCACTTGGTATCAACATGTTCTCCTCTTCCTTTCACCCCTCCCGCTGTCGCGTCGATTGTTAAGCAGCCGATTCTAGGTGTGCGAAAAATGGGAAAACTAGCGAACGATATAATAACAATTCCTGAAACGTTCTCAACGAATTTCCCCGCCCTTTCTGTCGTTCGTTAATGCTGCGATGTTGATCTTTGTGCGGTTTAATCAATCAGCTAAAGTTGCACGTGCTTCTCTCTCTCTCTCTCTCCCTCTGACTTCACACGCTACTAAGCCCGGATAATTTATGAACTTGGTCAAAGGCAAATAAATGGAAATCGTGGCTTAGCCGACTAGCCTGGCTTAGCTTTCATTCGAAAATTCATAAATTGTTTGCCAAAAACCTATCACATTTTGATGACCCACGCCGTGTAAGTAGCAAATGGCAAATACTTTTTCGACTCTCTCCCATTTCTTCCTCATTCCCCCATTTCCCTTCTGTCTTTCAGACGTTTCTCCCATGCGTACGTACGTGAGCAGGTGACAGAGCTGTCAGTCAGTCAGTTGCTGCCTCCCCTCTACCCCCACCCACACCTCAACGACAGTTATCTATGCATCCTATGCATACTTCCCGACCAGGTGTTGAGTGTACGGTGCGTGGTGTGTGGAAACTTTTTGCTCTATCAATACGCTTCATTCAGGGTCACAGTTGGCTCCAACGTATTTTAACGTGCGTCACGTTTCAAATTTATTACACAAAATATTCTTCAATTTAGCGGGCCTTCCTTGTCTATAGACGTAAACACCTCTCCGCGACCTCCCCTGCAACTTCACTGACATTAGGCAAGTGCCATATGCTGACAGCACATTTCAGTTTCAGTTGAAGTGGGGGCCAAGAGAGAATCCGAAAAAAGCTTGAAAGTGCGTCTTTAATTGAGACAACAACTTAATATAAGACCAGTCTAAATAAATATATAATTCAATATATTTGAATATTCTGCTTTTTATTATAGCACTAAATTATTTTTTAAAAAGATATCACCAGTTTGTAAAAATCCTTGAATGTATGACATCTTAAATATGTCTAGTGGAATAGATTGTATAAACATATTAAGCCGTTGATTTTACAGGGTATGAATTAACTTAGACCTTAAAAAGGCTCTTCACAACACATAAAGCTGGGATTTTCGCATTGTTGATTATATAACCCGCAAAGCACATTGCAGGGTATATATTTACATATACTTTTAAAAGAGCCTATCTCAGTGTGAGTGTGTATGAATGGGATGCTTATCAATATTTGCTCAGTTTCAGGCCGCGAATTTAGCAGAGTCTGTGTCTGTGTGAAAGGCAAATAAGAAATTCCAAAGTAATCAAAAACTCATTGTGACGCTATCTCTTTCTGCCTATTGACAGCCACATGCGCTCTCTCTTTCTCCAGCTGACAGCAGAGGCAACTATATTTTTATGAGCTTGCTTTGGTTATTGCAAATTGCAAAAGCAAAACGCCTTCGCACACATTGCCACTTAACTTGGCATTCAATTGCCGTTAAGCTTCCCCAAACACAAGACCGTGAACAAGGGCCAAGAACAACATCGAGTGGCAACAATAAGCACGCCTAGCGCGTTTGCCACGCCTCGCAAAGTTTTTTAAAGAAATTTGGTTTTTTTTATTTTGAGGCAAGCAATTTTTATATTGACACTTGTTACAAGTAGCCGCAATAGCATTTTGTATTTTCTGTTCTGGTTTTTCTTTTGTATTTTCCCTGGTTTTCTCTGGTCGTTGAAGCGCTTTTCTATTTATTTATATGAAAACTTTGGCTGGCAATTTGCGAGTACATAAAAGAAATTTATTTTATGCCGCGCTATTTTGTAAAGTAGCCACTTAAACTTAAAGCTCAGCACTCACTCTTCCCATATTTATCTGTTTATCTCGGTCTCTCTCTCACTTTGCCTACGTGACACACTCGAGTTTAATAAGCAGTTAAAAAAGTGTGTTGCCTGCTTATGGGCGCTATAACGGGCCACTCGTAATGAAACATCCGCTTGTCACATTGCAGATAAAGCAGCCAAATTGATTGCTCTCTCTCAAAATTGAAGTTGCGATTGTACTTGTATTTCATGTCATTTAAATTTCATGTAGCTTCAAGCATCTGATAAGTGAAACCGGTAGATTGACAGACGGTAATGACTTTATTACAAGTAATGCCACTTATTGCGACTTATTTACTTGTTCAGGGATGTTGTCAAAGCTGTTCATTCCATCTCTCTGCGCTTCAGTTCTCAATTTTGTTCGCCAACCTGTTAGACTTTCGCACTTTGGTTTTCGCCTTTAAGTACAAGGTAAATAAAAATTTATTGATCCAAGCAATTAACGTTAATTGAGTAAATAAGCAATAATTCAACATGAATTTGGCCACATAAAAATAAAGCTAATAGCTGAACAATGACGCCAAATTGTCTCCCATCTGTATATACTCTGTATCTTTGTTAAGGCTACTGAACTGTGCCATTAAAGGCGAAACCACAGGGGAAAACAATAATAAAGAGCATCATTAAGCTTTGCAGTTATTTCAATTATCTTAAATTTCAAATAAGTATTACGTATACGCACTGCATGCAGACTTTAAGTTGAAGTACTAAGAGAGAAACACCGAGAATAACTGAAGTATTTGTCATAAGTGGCACTAAATCTGAACTGCAAGCTGGCCACTGTTGGAGCTTGTTTTGCGTCTCGAGTTGCCACAAACTCCACTTGCCTGGAGTCCAAGTACAGACACATTGATGTATTTTATGTGTGTGCCGGGACGAGTAGTCGGAACAAGTCGAGCTGAGTTGGGCTGAGATGTAAGGCGGTCATGACAAACTGGGACGTGCAGAGAAATTACAACTAGAAGAGGGCGTAATTTATATGCAGACATGGACAACACATTGAGAGACAAACTGGGCAAGGACAGTGAATCGATGCAGAGCACACCACAGCCGAGCACAGCGCTTCGCAAAATTCTACACTCAAGTATTAAATGGAAACAGCTTGCCTGTTTATAATGCAATGCAAAACTTTGCGGTTGCTCAATTTAAAAAGTACACTAAAAATGTTTACAAAATGAATTTTTATGATATGCAAATGTGTGCACGCAATGCGCGCACAGTCCATTCACTACGAGTATGCTCTGCTGTTTTCTTTTCTTACCCCTCATCGTGGTCGTATGCAAATTTTCATTAACATTTTTCGAAACTGTTGTTTTCACAAATTCTATGTGTGTGTGCGCGTGCATAAAAGTCAAAAATGTAGCAGCGAAATAATTAATTTCTGCTGAAGTGCAAGTCGATGTGCTGAATGTCAAAACCATCGCAGATTCTGATTCCGCTTTTTAGCTGTCGCAATCTGACCAATGGCCAGAGCATTAATATTCTAACACCACACCAAAACAGTCAGGAAGAGTGGTGGTTTCCCGCCACTATTACTGGTAAGCATCAGCGAAAATTCGTAGTTGTAAAATAATAGAATCTAATAACAAAGAAAATCTAACAGTCTCATAACCTTCGTCATGTGCGGTGACAGCAGTTTAGGAATCATCCAGCTTTGTTCTTTTCAGAACGAGAACCTTTTCAATTAAAGAGAATTTATGAATTGCACTCTTTTTGGTCAGGTGTCAGTAGCAGGTCGGATTTAGAACTAGCTGTTGCTGCATATTAGTCTGGCGAGAAACGGAAAGGATTGGCAATGTGCCTGGGGGCACGTCAGGAGCAGCTGTATGCAATTTAAAATAATTAAAAGCGAGCAGCTCGGCCCAGGTATGAAATATGTGGTAAGCACTGGCCTTAGCCAAATGAATGCATGCCTGAGAGTCGACAGCACATACTGAATGTAACAGAGTGGATGTAATGGCAATGGCAATGGCAATGGCAACGGCTACGGCTACGCCCACGCCCAAGCCACGCAACCGCAATGGCTTTAACAATCTTGGCAAGGAAAACAAATGAATTTCATTTCCGGCAAATTTGTACAACGAGCAAAGCAAAAAGATTGTTTGCCGCAAATGCCAGCGACGAAAACTATGAAAATTGCTTAACTTAAGTTCTCTGACAACTTATTTGTTGCCGTCGCGGCGAAAGCCGCAACTAATTACAACAAAATTGTCATTAGTTTCAACTTGTCGGCCGCACAACGAGCTAAGTTTTTGTTCATGTTTTGCCACTTAGTTGAGAGGCAGCGACAGCGACAGCAGCAGGAACAGAGACGAAGGCAGCGACAGCGACAGAGGCAGCAACAGCAGCGTCGCCATTGCTATTTTTTGTCGCGTTTCCGTTTCCGCTGCCATTGCCGTTGCCGATGCGCAACCGTTTGGAACACTGCCAGCGCAACATGCACTTGACTTTTATGAACGAGGAGAGGACACCAGGCAGAGGCGGATGCATTTATAGACTCGTGCAGCTGGTATCCTGTGCAATTGAATGGTCTCTACACCTTCTGCTCTTGCTGCTCCTGGTGCTGCTACTGCCTGAATGGCAACAGTTGGCATTGACCATATTAGCGTGCCTGGACTCGCGAAGATGGCCACGGCTCGTTGACAAATGAATTATGGTTTTCAAGAAGGTGCAACAAGTTATAAATTCGTTGTACACTTGCCATATAAAGTGCCATTCACACCAGCCCACCTGTCAATGTCATTGATTTTAACACGATTTTGAGATACTATATAAACGGACAACAAGCATATAACTTGCGAGTATAATAAAATTCGATTCATGAAACAGCATAGAAGGTCTTATTTATAAATATAAAAAATAAACGAAATTTTCCATTATTTAAAGTACGTATGAGTGAGAGAAAAGAAAGGCGTGCGCTCATAAATAATCACTTCTTACATTGATATTTAATCATGGCTTGTGCATTAGTTACGTCTTCCTTAGCTATTGCGAGTACGAGTACTCCAATCTGTAGAAGTAGTTGTTGATAATTCCGTTGTTAAACTGTGACATTGCTTCGAACACTTAAATATTTTGGAGGACAGCGTTCACTCGATCAAAATGATTTATATTGCCACCAGAAAACGAAGCAACTTAATGGCGGGGGAGCAAGTTGACGCCGTTAGTGGAAGGGCGCTTCTCTGCAGGCATCTCGCAAAACTTATAGCGAATATGACCCATATATATAGGAGTAGTTGGAGGGACGGTATAAGTGGTGTGGGCTATAGTGGTGGCCATGCAAAACCAAATAAAAAGTTTAGATGCTGAAAAATGAGAGTGGCTGCAGATTGTACTTATACATATACTTGGAGGAGAATGCGAGTATAGCAAAGGATTGTCTTTGGCCTGTGTAGGCACCGCGAGCGCAAACTTTTCTTGGCTGTGGCGCGCGTGTGAGCTTAAGACGCACTGAGCACAATCCATCATTACCAACAAAGAACAGCGGGAAGCAACTGAAGATGCTGGCAAGGAGCACTAGCAGCAGCAGCAGCAGCATCAGCAGCAGCTGTTTCCTGTCACTGAGCTGAATCCACTTTGAGACAGGCGCCGAGCACAGCAACAATATTTTTCAATTTTCTACAGCAATCGAGCGTTGATAACAAACTAATGCTGGTTGCAGCTATAGCTGTTGTTGTTGCTGTTGAAGCCTAACAATTCCAGGCCAGGACAAGAATGCTATTTGAGTTTATTTTCGTTGGCAGCAAAGCATATTACGCATACGTCATGAATGCCAAGCTGCTGATGAGACGGGAATAGACTAAATGGGGAGCAGCTTAAAACTTTCTTATACTCTTAGAACTTACATTGTAGTTTTCAAGTGATTATAAATAAAGTGAGCAACTTCTAAAGTTGAGTCGACATTAGATTATTTAGTAAATTGTCCATCTACATTCTCAATTTCACTCACAGTCAAACAGCTTTAAAAAGATGTTCACAAATTGTCTGACAAACTCGTTTCGATTGGTCTACCTTATGTAGCAATACATTTATATTCGAGTGTATCATAAAGTTCATTTTCAACTGTAATATAAAAACGCAATTAAATTAAATTCAAAATTTTTTTAAGCGAAATCAGCTTAATCGAAAGGCAAATGAGTCCCGTTTGCATTATTTTTACGCGCTATTAATAACATTTCAATTAAGAGAATTATCAGTAAAAAAGATGGCATATAACTTTTGAAATGATTTAAAACCCGAGTCCGCACACCAGGAAGATCCAAACAAGCCACGTTAAGCAGGCAAAGGCTAAAGAGCGACCAGTGCGCGGCTAAATAACCACAAGCTCCTCACCAACCCATCGCTGATGGCTTTGGCCATGCCATGGAACTGTTATTGTCGATGTTGTTGTTGTTGTCGATGTTGATGTTGCTGTTGGCAGAGCATTGCGTATATTAATGAGCGCGCGTCACTCAATCTGCCACATGTGGCAGGATGCAAGTGGTCCAAGCAGATCATCACTCCTCGGTTCTCTCAGTTCTCTGTCTGGTCTGCCCTGTGCAGCATCACGTCCTCATTTAAATCTGTGGTCCTTGATAATCACAAACCAAATGTATGCAAATTGTGCCCGCAACGCTTTTACTGCACTTGCCAACCAATTTAATCAGATTTTTTGTTGTTGTTGTCCTTGTTGTTTTCGTAGCGTAGAAGAAGAGCCTGAATGTGAGCTGCGGGCTTATCCATCTGTACATACTTACTTGCATGCAAATTAATTAACTGAAGTTCAGCTTGACTGGAATGTAATTGAAGGAATTTAATATGGAATAATTGAAAGATATTTCATAGCTGCGGTCTCTCTCCCAATGATTTGCAAACAGAAACTGCGATTGGCACTGGCAGCTTCTTGCTTAATCATTTATTTCTCCCATCAAAAGAGGGTGATAGGATAGATTTGAAACAGTTGCCTTTTTCTATATTCATTGATGAAGCTAAAGTTGGATCAAAGAGAGTGCAACTTGATTATAGTTCAAAACGGTCTTCACATTGTTTATCTCTGCTTGTTGTTGATGCCTCATTACACTCAACGCAACCCGCAGACGAGGCACAAACTTTGTTAAACAGTTGGACAAACACAGATAAACTTTAACACTGTGGTGCTAGTGGCTCCCTTTTTATTCCATACTACGAAATTTGGTGGTATTTGCTTTTCGACTGCACTTTAAGCACCGAAGTTCGTTAATGCGAATACGTGCGAGCTGTTCAGATTCACAGACACTGACTAAAGCAACACCTGCCGTGACTTCTGAATTTTGTTCATCGATACAACCAGAGACCTCATTGGGCCACAGAGCTAAAATAACAATCGACTCGTGCTGTCTATTTCCATTTGGAATCCTGTAATTCAAATGACGGGCAAACAAGCTCACTGGCAGATTGAACTCCCAGCTCATTGTGGATGTGCAAACTTCAATATGACTGAACAGTCACACCTTATGTAACCCGAAAGGACGTCTTTGCTAGGACCCACGGCCCGATACTGGCTATATATTCATTGGAGGAAACCAACAAGGTCTTGGAGTTGCTGTGGGGCAGCATTAATAAATTCCGCACGTACTGAGCCCTCCATATAAATCTGTTTCGAGCATATCCTTATCCTTGAAAATTGCAATTGCACAGCAACAACAGCAGCAGCCGCCACGAAAGACGACGCCAAGCCAAGAAAGCCGAGTCGGACGGCAGCTCAAAGACAAATACACAAAAAAAGAAGAGAGCCTCCCACAACAGCAAAGGCAGCGTTTTCCAGGCATTGAAACAATACAAACCAAAGGCTCGCGTAGGCCTTCCAGGCGAGGATACTACGAAGTTGACGATGGAGACGATGACAAAGCCGACGAAGAACACTGTCCTGGGGACATGGCCCACACAATCAGCTAATAAAGGCAACCGCTTTTTGGATAAGCCAAACGGATAAAACTGGCCTTCTTAGGGGCAATGTTTTGTCCTGCCAACTGCAACAATTTTCGTGGCATTCCAGCGCATGCGCTCCGCAACCATTGGCAACACCAACAGCAACAGGCTAAAGTAACAACTAGAACAAAAAATAACAACAACAACAACAAGTAGAGGGAGGCGCAAGGAGGCGCAATCCAAATTGCAGGACGGGAATTGCATTTTTATGCGCTGCCACAGCTGTCAAACTGGTTGTTCATTGTCCTTGTACCCTATAACCCATATTTATAGATCGCTCTGTTCATATATTACCACTACTCACGCAATTTCTTGTATAAAAATAACTGGAAATACAGATGAATCTGATATAAGCGTATAAGCTAGTAATGTAAATCCAAGCACCGAATTTAAAACTCGTCAAAATATAATCGAGTTGTCGATATAATTTTAAATAATACAGATGTATCGAGTTCGCAATTAAAATCCACCATTAGAAATAAATTCTAAATGCATTTTTTATTCGATTATTAATGAAACACCGATCAAAAAAGATAAATATTTTAAGATAAGTAAAAAATAGAGAATTTATAATGCAATTAAATAGTTACTATATTTTAATATTTAACATGCCTCCAATAAATTAGAGAATACTGGTATTAATATATTGCAATTAATAATTTTTAATACATAGCTCAACATGAAAATAACACATAAGCTTTCATAAAATGAATAATTGACGGCAGGAATTAAATAATAAGCACTGAGTTTGCACTATTGTTGTGGAATTACAATACTTATCAAATCAACGCAATGAGGGGTCAAAAGTGAGACTCCCTTGAAATGTAGGGTATTATTGTTAATTCGCAGAAATTTAATTCTTGCTGATAAAGCATTTGATTAATGAGGAAACCAACTAATTGTTGACTAGTTAAGTGCGTTGCGTAAAGCAAAACTATCAACTAAAATGGGAAATTATGCAGTCTCACAGTCGTCTGGATTCGTCAAGGATCGCGGTGTATATTCTGCTTTCGCTGCTCCTTGCGATTATTTTGCCAGATGCTGCGCTTATTTTAAATTTATGAAAACGCATCATCTGCTCAGCACGTTCCATTATTTGCTAGATAACTCAGCAACTGGCGGTGGCAAACAGCACGGCGAGCACGCTCCAGGACTAGACTAGACCAGAACAGACCTGAATACTTACCTGCCACCGTATGTGTGTGTGTGCGTATGTGTCGCACAAACAAACACTGGACATTTTTCACCAGCTTCGACGACTGCCAGCAGCAGCAGCAACAGCAAGAAGCATCTTTACAGAATTTATGTGTGTAATGTGAAAAATTTCAAACAGCAAATGCTGTAAATTTTGTGTGACACCCGCACCTTACGCACACCCTACTTAAATAAAAAAATTTTATGGACATACAATTGTGTGTGCGAGTGTGTGTGTGTATGCATCATGTTTTTGTGCGCGTGGACAGGGATATTCTGTGTTTAACCAAGCATAATCCTATTAAATGTGACAGGGGACGACAATTGGTTGGCATTTTGGGGCAGACAGACCGTGTAATGAGTGCAACACCCCCCGCAGCTCCATGCAGCACACTGCACCCTCTAGTTGAGGGAGAAGAATGTCAGCAACATTGTTAGATCAGTGGAGTGCATTAAAGCGCGACAAACTGCAGTTGTTTTTGACCCACGGCAATTCAATGCGATGCGATGCAATGCATAACAATAACAATAACATCAGGCGGCGTCCACGAAAATGAGATTTTGATTAATGCGCAGCACAGCATTTGGTGGTGCAGTGGTTGCGCAGTGTTCTGTGCTGTTAGCATTAGATGCGACATTGCCGAAATGCCCGCAGCGTCTGCAGTTGAAGTGTTGCACAAATGCAAATGCAGGCGAGCTCAAGGGCAAATGAATATATGAGGGAAAGGACAAAGAGGGAGATCAGGGGACAAGGGACTGACTGACGCATTCATTTGTCTTGCTCTGTGCAGCGAGCAGTGAAACTGCCCGTTGCAGCAACTATGCACTTGCCATTTGCACCATTTGTGCATGCAACAAGGTTCCTGCGTCAGCAACAAAAATAGCAACGGCTTCATCAAGCAGAACAGAGGCAGCAGCCGACGACTCCGACTAAGACTAGTTCCGTACTGTAATTCAATTGGTTGGCATTAAATATTTAAAATGCTGACGCAGGTATCTACTCGACATGTACATGAGCGAACGAGTGCATTACGAGTTCAGGCACTGGCTGCAGCTCGCACTTGGAATCGAATTATGCACATTGCACATACGCAACGTGAGCCCAGCAACGCTCGATGCTCCAATGCTGCCGGTGTCAAGCGCTTCCGTTAGAAACTTGCTTCGTTGTCAGAAAGCTGATGTGTTTTGAGCGCACAACAAACTCTAACGATTTTTACATTAGCACAACACCCCACTGTCACTCCCACTCCCCTTACCAACTTTACCCACCAAGATGTACATTGATGTTAGCTGTACGCCCATCAGGCAGCAAGCTGTCTATCTTTTTGACTACCTCAATAGACAACGTCGGAAGACATTTTGTTGTGCGTTCTCTAAAATGGCAACGCCTTCCGTTCCATGCTATTTAGCCAGATGCCAGCCTCGTTCTGTCTGTCAAGGCATCAGGCACTCGCATTGCAAAGCAGATACTCACTTTGTTTATTGGCTGCCTTTAATTTCCTTTAAATATTCCACAAACAAGTTGGCATATAATACATAAATAGCAGGATACAGGATCCGCAGCATCTGAAAAGCCAATATCTAATGCTGACTACGTGACTCAAACACACTTCTCACCCAAGCACCATTGAGTGAATACATTTTAAAGAAGTCTAAAGTCTTATAGCACTCGAATATAATTTTGCTTTATATAAAATACAAACCTTTTTTAATTACTAAAGAGAGAACTGGAAATCTCGATAGGCATTTTTCATTCCAAAAAATGTGAGTTGGGTACAAATAAAAACATTACCTGTGCTGCGGAGGGCGAGTTCGACAGATAACTTGCCAAACTGAATACAAAATTTATAAAAAAAATTCTGCGAAACAGCACGTGATGGACTTTATAGTGTCAGCCCATAATCTACTACTTTGAACACCATATAAAATTGCCGAGCTGTGTCCATTTGATATAATTACAACAGCAGCCAGTTTGCTCCTGGGGAGCAGTAAAAGAATGATTTAAAAATAAAAAATGAATTGAATTGTTTATTACATTGCAACAATGTCTTGTCAGTTTATAAAAAATGGTTTATACTCGCTTACAAGCTAAACATATATATATATAGATCATACATATATCATAGGTTTTATATCATTTTGCTCGTATTGGTTTTTTACAGTTCAATTTATGGATTTAAAAACTGACTACCTCGTATATTGTAATTGTGCTTTGTATATTCGTATATTAACTACATACTACAACTACAGCAACTACTTCATAGTAGAATAATTATACACCAAAAAACTCTTTGTTGAGCTGCATAGTGTTCTCTTATGTTGTGTTGTGTTGTATCGTCGCTTAGAGCTAGACCTTAAGCTTAGGCCCAGTGTAAGATGGGCAGTTGGAATGCTCGGAGTTCATAGTTTGGTAGTTAAAAAGAGGGGCCTTCGAATTGTAAATACTTGCCCGGCTGGACGCCATTCTTAACTTTTGTGCTAAAACAAAAACACAATATTTAATTTGAATTCGCCTGAAGGAATGTAAAACGAAGCTTAATGACAAATTAAATGCAATATGTATGTGTGTTACGAGTAAATGCAAAACAAAACAAAATTAAATTATTTAAATGAATTAAATAAGATTTTTGCTGATTGCAATTTGTGAGTTTTTCCCGCGTTGTTCTTGGATTAAATGTGGTTAATGTGGCTTAATTGTGGGTCTTTAATTAATTTAATTCAATTGTTTTTGCTATTTTTTCTATTACTTTTTCATTCTTCTCTTCATTCTCTTTTACTTCTCATTATGTTGCGCACAATTTTCTTGATTATTGATTAGTAACAAATGAGATTTTATAAATGCAACAAGTTATTTGCACAATTAATTAAACAATTAATTATATACATATGCACACATTAATATGTATATGTGAGACGTACTTTATATATAACGGCACATTTTACAATGCTTCTTAACGTGCTGATATGATCTGATTGGGCCTATGTTAAAGGCAAACTGCCGACGGGCGACGGAAGGGTGAGCTGAAGGGGTGTGGAGGATGATGATAATGGGTTTCATGAAATATGTACGAGTTTGTACATATATGCATGTTGGTTGTACGTATGCGTATACTTAATTCCCCATACAGACCATGTGTCGTATGCGCAATTATCGTTCTATCCCTTCGTCTATTTCTTCTTTCCTTTGCGCTTGTTTTTGCCGCGATTGTTGTTGCCGTTGTTGCTGTTACTGCGACCGGTTTGTTTGCTTGCCTCGAGCCTGGGAATGCCACTGGTGACAGTGTTGGAGACAGTTCGTGTGGTGGTCACCACACTGGTGCTTGGCTCGCCGGCAGCTGAACATGCTCCTGTGGCTGGCAATGCCTCTGTGGTCGTTGTGGTCGTGGTAACGGTTTCACCCTGCTGCTGGTCGAAGATCTGACGCACGGACTGGCCGGCACTGAGCAGGCGATTGAATAGTGCCTCGCCCGATTCGCAAGCTGTTGACTGGAGTCCAGACTTCTTCTGTTTCTTGACCACCTCAGTGACGGTGACAACGGCAGCGCTGTCGCTGGATGCTGGCAGAGTGTAGGTTCGTTGGGTCTCCACCACCGAGCTGCCGTCGGCACTGAGCAAATCCTCGACAGACTTGCGCAGCTGTTTTGAGATCTCGGCCAGAGCACGCTGCTCGGCCTGCAGCTGAGCCAGAGTGTCGCCAGCGGCGGCACTTGGCGATGCGGCTTGAGCCTCAGCCGGCTCGTCTGGATTCGCCGCCTGCTTCACTGTGGTGTATGTCTGTGACCTTTGCAGCTTGCTGCCAGTGGCCACCGTATTGAGATTCTCGATTACCTGTGCGTCATTCGTGAGGGCGAAGTTGAGGTACTCGTCAATGTATTCCTCATCGGAATCATCGCTATCATCGTCCGAGGAATCGCTACTCTCATCATCGTCCTCCTCCTGCTCGTCATCATCGTCATCGTCGTTCACGGCCAATTGGCTGGCCAATTTGCCTATGATGGTGTTGCGATTGCTGTCTCTTATCAGCTCATTTAGGATCTGCTGATTACCATTCTTGGCATCGTCGTGGCCTCTGTTTTCTGCACCTGCGGGCGCCGCTGTAATGCCAAAGTCAACAACATCATCCATGGCGTCACCATAGGCGCTCTCTTCATCATCACGCGCATCTACATATATATTCTCACCCTCCTCATCCTCCACGTTGTCCTCGTCTTCGCTCTGCTCCTCGAGGCTCTTTTGCAAATTCAATTTGACGCGTTCATTCTCCAACAGCTCCTCAAGTACATTCTTCATTTTTGCATTTAATGACAGCTCCGACTTGCCGCCAGTGGGCAGCACAAATGTTTCACTGTGCAACAGCGAAGTTGCCCCCTGACCCCCCAGTTCATCCTGGTCGAAGGACGAAGCACTCACTTGGATAGTGCGAGCGCTGCCATCGCCGCCAATGACGGGGTTAAGCACCTCCACAATGGTCGTCTCCTTGGCCAACGTCTGGTGCAAAGTCAGCGGCGTGGCCTTAATGCGAACTTTGCCCGATGACCCGCTCTCAATGGACGAGGGGCCATAGGCATCCGCATCGTGGCGCAGGAACAGTTTGTCACTGCTCGCCTGCACAGTAACAATCGAAGCGGTGTCCTCTTCCTCCTCCTCATCATCATCATCATTATCAACATCATCGTCATCATCATCATCGTCAAATTCGTCGTTATCGAAATCATCATTCGCCTGCAATTCCAGAGGCGGCTGAGTATCGTCAAGTGAACCATCCTCCGATTCAGGCACTTGCAGCTCCAACGAAATAATGCGCTCCTTGCAGGTCTCAACCTATGTACATTGGAATGCGATACGTTGTGCATTTGGTTTGATGGTTTGACTAACAACTAATGAACGCAACAATAAACTCGCACCGAGCAGAGACCATAACCAAAATACATGCAACTAATCTAAGGACTGATAATCCAATGTCTCAATAAACGTGTTGTAATACGTGTCAGATAAAAGCCAGACACCTGACAAAATTATTGTCACTTTTTCAACTTTTTGTCATATGACACTTAACATACAAATTTATCAAATTTTTAAGGAACCATTGGTAAGTTGGACTCTATTTATTTAGACATTAAAATCTCGGCCCTAAATATTGTTTGATAGTAATTGCAAAAGTGTTGTTTTAATTGATAAAACATAAAACATACGAAAGTGAGGATATAAAAAGTTAGTGTACAGAGTAACAAAATAAAATAAGGTTATATGATATCTATAGATAATTCACATACGAAAATCTCAAACTTGATGCCCTTGCTTCTAATTACATTAATGAGAAGTTCGTTTATATAAAATAACAAAGCCAAAAAGGTCATGCTTGAAGTTTAAGGTCTTCAATCAGTCAGTAGTTTTATATTCAGTTTACAGTACATAAGACTTGAAAATTGATAAAATGTTTTGATTTCAAACTAAATATTTAAGTTGCTATAAAAAGCGCATAACACTGTTGAATATATGAAAAATTACAGAAAACGAATGAATTTATGCAATGCAATGAAACTAAATATGAAGCGTGAATGTGAAAAATGGCATATGGAGAAATGTACTTTAAACGTACTCCGAGGAGATGCGAAGCTTGAACTCTAAAGTAGCTGCAGTTTGCCGGCAAAGCGAACAAAGTTCGGGGCGTATGCGTGATATGAGGACCGCTGACAAACGACTGCACAGAAAATTGCCAGCGTTTGCCCGTTGCTCGTTCTCAAAGTAAAAGGATTTTAGAAAGACGATAAGCTAAGGCTTGCCGTTGACAGGCGCCGCATTGAGAAAATGGTTGGAAGCCTCCCGCAGTGCATTTGGGGTCAGGTCAGCCCCGGGACGTGGGCTCTGTGCTCTGCCTAGGGCAAAGTTTCTGCTCTCAAATTGCGGCAGTGAACGACAGGGAGCATGGAGGGGAGGCAGAGAGGCAGGCTGGGAGGCGGAAACTTTTGTGCCGTTGACATTCTAGCCCGAGTCTTGTTTGTAGCGCTTCCTTCCGCCTACAAATTGAAAAGCAGAGCGAACAGAAGCGTTTTAAAACTTGGATTTCTGGCCAAAAATAACATTGGCTATAAAATGTATTGCGGCGTGTTGGTTTTTATTCCGAGATCGAAATCATTAAAAGCAGCAATGTCGGGTGCTGGAAAACAAAAACTTTTGCTTTAATTTTAATGGAGTTGGCCATAAAAAGCAGCGCGTCATTATAATGCGTTTGCATACTTAAAATGAATCAAGAATCAAGCCCCGAAAGCGTAAAAGTGGCGGTCGTCGACGTCGCTTTATGGACACGTGACAACAACAAACTCCAGCACAAGGCAAACAATGAAACTCTTTGAAGGTTAAGCCCAAAACTGAGACAGTACTGTGATGTCGCGCAGTAGAGAAGACGGGTGGGAAGACGTCACGTGGAAGGGTCGATGGGGGTCTTAAAACCGCGGCACTTAAAATACAACAATAACTGGAAATGATTTTGCTGTTGCGCTGAGAATCTAACAACCTTTTCACGTAGGTGGCTCACAAAAGTAGCTTATTGTCCTTTTTATGCGCTGCACTTCAGCAACAGCTTCAGGTTGGGGGTTGAGTGGGTGAACGGTTGAGTGGGTGGCTAAGGAACTCGCGCAATGTCAACAAAGCCAGTGCGAAACTGAAAGCTGTGTAGATATTAAAATTTGCTTTGTTCAGCAAACAGCAACAGGCAACAACAGCAAACATTTGTGGTGGGCCACTTACAAGATATAAAGATACTTTTTAGAAGAGAACTGTCGGCAGTCTATAGTCTGTTGTTGGAGCCTGCAGGCAGGACATTAAAATCATGAGCTCTATAAAATAATTAAGAGTGTGTTGTGTGTGTCTACGAATCTGAAACGATGAAATGTTTGCTTTATATTTACAATGCGATTGCGAGTGAAATTTGAGTGCGCGGTGCAGTGCAAGTTTTATGCTTTTTTTGTGATTTATTATTGTGGTGCAAAGTACGTGGATGCGAGTATAACTACCAGAACGTAGATTCAGACAACGTAGAGAAAAACAGAAGCGGCTTTCAACCAAAAATGTATGTGAAATGCATTTGCATTTGCTACGAAACGAAACTCAAATTGTTGGTGCCAATTAAATGTATAAATATATACTTAGAGAATAGATCATTTTGGTGTTGGTTTTCTTTCAATTGTTATTGATCTTTTTTGTGGGTTAGCTAACCTCCGTTTCGATGATTTTCTCAATGTACTCGACGGTGCGCAATTGAGGTTGCCCCGTTATGGGGCAGGGCACTTCCTCAGTTCGTCGCACGATTTTCTCATCGAGTATTTTCTCGCGTTCGCGCACGATGACCGGACCATCGCTAGATTTTATGGCAATTTTTGGAAAGACTATTTTCGGCTGTTATATGGGGGTACAGAAAGATAAAAGAGATAGAGTAAGAGTGATAGAGAAATAAAAGGTACATTTTTAAATGATTCTTTAACTGTCTCTAAAGACAATTTTAATTTTGTTGAGCTTTTCATTAACTGTTTCGCTTTAGTTACATTTTGATTGAACTCTGGCTCTTCATTAGTAACATTTGCGAGCATGAAACATTCTTATGATTGTTCGTTTAGTATCTTGTTGCGGTTAGTAAAGCAAACCATGTAGCTTTATGGGTTGATAGTTTTGGTTTCGTTATATTTAGCTGGTTAGGATGCTCAGCCAAATTCCTCAGGCATATCTTTTTGTATATTTTTTGGGGGGATTCGCTTGAAAGTTTGTTAGTCTGAACTGAAAAGTGGCTGGGCATGCAACTGCAACTTACCTCGCTGGCCCTCGACTCGGGTGTGATCAAGTCGTCGGTTATTTTGCGCATATTCTTGATCACATCCTGGGCCTCGACGGCGCCCTGTTCCAGAGATCTTAGACGAGCTGCACGCCACGACGCGCGCTTCTCGGCGCTGTGTGAATGAGAAACGAGACATTATTAGCGAGGGCGAGAATTAGGCTAAGATTTCAAACAAGAGAGCTCGAACTCAACTGTGTATTGAGAGACAGAAAAATTAAGCTAATTGTCTGCTGCAGCATAGTAAAAAAAATAATGTATCTATAAGATATTTACCATATAGTACGAGTATTTACAGATGAAAATTGACTAAAACAGACACCAAACTAAACGCAAACTAAGTAATAATACCGAAAGTAAGTTTAAAGTGCTGGCCAATTTAAAGACATCGATTGAGATACTTATGCTTAGAATAGAATATACAGATAAAAGACACTTTTTCTTTCACTTGTGACTCTGCTGTGTGTTTGTAGGGGGGCTCTTGTGTTGTGGTGTTTTTGTGTGTATGTTTGCGGTGCACCACCACGACAACGGATAACTGAAAGAACGCCTACGGGCTGTGGAATTGCCTGGTCATTTGACCTGCGAACTGTGACCTCCGCTTGCCTGTCAACTCTTTGATCGCCACGCATAAAACTTACTTCATCATGGCACGACTTTTGCCCGTAGGCGTCCTGGGCGTGGCTGGTGAGCCGCCCTGCTCCTCCTCCAGCTGCCGAATATACTCCTCCACGCTGATGCCAGCCTGTCGTGCAGCCGCTGCAAGGGCGCGGCGTTCGGCCTTCAGAGTGCGAACGGGGATGCGACTTCCACCAGGGCCAGTGGACATGACAGGCTGCTCCTCTTCGTGTATGGTTGGTTCTTCGGGCTGCGATTGTTGTTGCTGCTGCTGTTGCCAAAGACGCTGCTGCAGTGCGGGCGGCATCACAACTTTGACCTTTGGCTTTGGCAGCAGCGACGGCTTGGGCATATCATTTGCAGGCGTGGGCGGGGGCGTGGCCGTGGGTGTAGGTGTGGCCTTGACGCTCAACTGCCTCTGTTGCTTGGGTATTTTGCTGGGCGCGCGAATTGTCTGCTGTTGACTTTGTGCGGTTCTGTCATTTTAGTGGATTCAAAATTGTTGTTGGGTGTTTCAATTGTGCAAAAGTAAAACACATGTACATATAAGTATCAAAGAAACAAAAAATAATTTTGTTTTGCCAAACAAACAAAAGTATGTGTGGCTGGGTAAGTGAATGTCGAATGCGGTTAGCACATGATATGAGCAGTTACAAAAAAACAATGACGTTAATTCATTTTAGTCAGATGCGAACGTGCGTGTGCCTTTGGGGCCGCTTGGCATGCGACAAACTTTGGCATAACAAGTCAAATTTGTTGTAATTAAAAACCAAGAAACACATTGCAAACTTTTACCCTCATCCCAAATCCCAGTGACTGACAAAATCACTTTTTGAACAACTTTGCCAACAAGTGCAATAACATGGCAGCTGGAGATTAGCGTGTTAAGGCAGACGGCCAAAGCCCAGAGAGAGATAGAGAGTGAGAGAGGGATAGAGAGAAAGGGGCAGAGACAAAGTCAGAGTCAGAAACAGAGCCAGAGCTGCAGCCAAAGCTCGAGACAATCCGGGCCAAACACGGCGGCATAAGCCATGTTCAGTTGCATGTCTGCAAAGTCGTAAAACTTGGCTTGCCAGCTCTCACTCTCTCTCTCTCTCTCTACCTCTTGCCCTCTCCATAGATATGCACAAATAGTATGCAAAATTAATTTTAAAAGTGAGCAAACCCAAACTATTTGCAATAAGGTTTCATCTGCAAGTATTATCCTCTGACTTACTCTCTCTCTCTCTCTCTCGCTCTCGCTCGTCTGGCGCTGTCTACGTCTGGCACTGACGAACTTTGTGGCCTGATTTTTTCCTGCGAGATCCTTAGAGTGGCTTTTGTCTTAAACAAATTGCTACACACTTTCAGTTCAAGTTTAATTCGAAATTATTCGCATGTAGTCGAGAGGAAGGGGCCAAAAAAGAGGAACGGTAATAGCTACAACTTCTACTTGAGTGATTTATGTTTTTCAATTTACACGTGGCCGTATAGAAGAGGAAAGTTGGGGCGAAAGAGCCTGGAAGCCCGTGTCACGGCTGAGATCCTGAACCTGCACTGTTGAACTGGCCAAGTGCGACCAGGCTTGACCGGGCCAAGCAGCTGCACAACTGCATATTTTTCGATATTTTTTTGCTCACATTTTCTCGCTGCCATTTGCTCGGCTCGTTTTATTCATGCATTTGTCCTTTCGACTTTTTAAATGAACTTCGCCCTGCGCTACTAGAAAGTCCTACCTAGGGACCCGTCCCTTCGTTCCTTATTGAATTTAAACGCGTTCAACTTTAGCAATTGACAGATTTATGCTGGGAATTCCCTTAGAACTTTTTACATTGAACTTTTTAGTGTTCGCTTTCGATTCGGTTTTATTTTTAATTGAGTAGTTTTTTCATTCTGCAATCCATTTGGTGCTAGTTGTTGGCTGTGATTAATTTGGTTAAAATACAAAATTACAAATTACCATAACCATAACATAAATGATTGATGTGGACACATTCGTATTTTGAAATAGACCTATTAAATATATATGATAATACACTGCAAACAAATTAATATTGCTTTTATTTTGCATTTATTTATAAACTTTTATCCATTGTGATTGTTTGTTTGCTTGATGCAGTAACAAGAAATACATTTATATGGCACATGTTAATCAAAAACAAAAATAAATTGGAACTATATGATATCCAATGTCCGTTGTCGATGCTGATCAAATGATAATGATACACTTTATGATTATATACTTAGAATACTAATATTAATACATGAATCGAGAGTAAATCAACTGTTCCTATCTTAACAAGTACAATACATACTTTTAAGTATTTATAAAATATATAAAAATATTAACGCTGACAACAACAACGCATTTCATATCATAAACTTAACGTGCAGGAATATATTAAAGAGCTGTGCATGGAACTATTTGAGGAGGGTAAGGAATATACGTGATTTTAGGCAGTTATGATACATCTGAACCGATGTAGAGTGTGGAGTTAAAATAGAAAACAGACGGAAAATAAATTATATTATATAATTATGATTAGATATACAATTACTTGTAAATCTGTCTAGGCACTTATTGCCTGGGAATCAAGTACATAAATAATGTAGTTAGTTTTATTGCCCTGCTCTAAAAATCATTATTTTTAATTTAATATTTTTCCCCTTTCTTTTGAAATAACAATATTCGTACAATATATGATAATATCATGAACCCTGGCCCTGAGCGGGTGGTGGTCAAGTGGCTGTGTATGTGAATGAGGAGGTGTGTGTGTGAGTATGAGTGTGGGCGTGTGCTTTGCGTGAGTAATTTAAAAAAGCTGCAGGTGTGTAAGTGTGAGAGTGAAAAGCGTTTTAAGTGCTGGCATAACTGGAATTTTTTTTTTGTTGGCCGGTTTGAAAAGGGAGAAAAAATAACATTTTAAAATGAGAAGGGTAAGAGAATAAAGTATGCTTATTAAGTGGGCACGGGAGCGGTAGCTAGAGTGTTTTAAAGTTGTAGATTTACGTACTTAGTTGTTAACATTGTAGTAAAGATAGTATAAAAAGTTGCTGCTTATAAAAATGTGCTCTATTATTAAGACTAATTAGTTAGAGTTTGCCGTCCTTGATGTTTCGGTTGTTTTTTATGTATTATCCTATAGTCAAATTCTCTCGTTTATATAGGCTACAAGTATATATAGGTAACTAGTTGGTTAGTTAGATATCATATCTTAGACATTAAACGTGTCACATTCTCATTGCAGTGTGAGTGTTGCGTGTGGGATATTTGGTGTATGTGTGTCAGAACTTAGTCTAGTTTTAGCTTCTAAATACTGCTTCAATTTCGTCAAGTGGATTCCTGAAAAAGTTCGTGATAAGCAAAAACAGAAAGTTTTTTTGGTGTACAATTAAACAAGTGCACTGTTACAGGGCTTGCAGGTAGGAAAAACAATTTAAAAACAATATTATTATTTAGAAAAAAAAAAGGAAATAAAAAATTAAATTAAAATCTTGCTGGTAAAGAATTGTTCAAATGCTGCGATTTTTTGGTTCTCGTTTTGGTTTTTAGTGATGCTGCCAAGTTTTCCACTTCACTCACTCTCGGACTGTGTTACTAAATGTAGCCGGGGTTTTTCCAACTTTAATTAATATTAATGCGCCAAAAACAACATTCAATGTTTATAAAATAACAATCGAGAAGAAACCACAGAGTAAAATGATAAACTGGAAAACAAAAAATTGTTTTCGGAGAAAAAAAAAGCAGAAACAGATACACACAGAAAGAGCATCATTAACGCCCTCATTTGAGCTTAAGGTCAAATTATGCTTTTATATCACAAATACATACAAATATTCACACAGATAGCTAAACTGCGATTTGCATATGCGGTGCGGTCCATTTGTGGAACGAACATAGCGCCAACGCCATAAAATATAAATTAATTTATGCGCAATCAACAAAACATAAATATTTTCATCTGCATAAAATCACAAAAGCGGCCCAAGAAGCTGCGGTCACAAACCTGCGTACATAAATGTAAATATAAAAAAAATATAAAATAAATAAATAGAGAAAACAAAACAAAAACTAAAGCTGACCAATTGTCTTGACGTCGCGATCATTTCAAGGGCAACCGCTGCGCCAAACTGCCAAACGGCCAGACAATCAAATGGCCAAAACCAATTGAAAGCGAGAGCGAGGGAGTCGAGAGTCATCAGCCGAAAAGCGGTTGGTGATTCGCTGGTTTGTCGTTGCCGGACCAACTATAAATAGTTCATAAATTATCAAACTATAAATTAGCCGATTAATGCACAAATAATAATTCGATTGCGTTTTGCCGACACCGCTGTCGGCCACGGAAGCCGAACAAAAATTCATAAACACGGATCTGGCGAGAGCCTTTGTGCTACACAATTTTTATAGATTTAAACGAGTTTAATTTGAATATAAATACAAATCGCATAGAGAACATTGCGTTGCCGGCTAATTTGGTATTTGCTTTAGTGGCAATATTTTTATTTATTTATATTTTTTATTTTGCTTCCATTCTCATCGTTTTATGTTCTTTGAACGCAATTCTTTTGTCCGGCAAAGCCAAAACGTAAATTTATGCGTAAGAAAACAACAAAAGCTCAAAAAAAACTAGTAGAAATTCTTGCTGGGAAATTTTAAATAGGTTATTAGCATGTTTATCTTCTTTTCTTCGTTATGAATTCCAAGGCCGCAGCATTCGGCAACATAATAACACACATTTAAATTTATGTAAATTTATCTTGTAAGCTATTTGGTCAGTCGGATCGGGCCAGGTCGGTTCGCTGGACAGTTTGTGAGGCTGGCCAAAATTGGCTTCAAGGTTAACACATTGATTTGTTAACTGCGACTTACATGTCGAATCTTGTTTGTTTACAACAAGTAAATTAAGTGAAAAATATGTTGATGTTATGTTAAATTAGAGAAGTGCTATTTAAAGTTACAGTTTAATAGACCACCCCAATATAAAATTAGCATTAGAAGGTTCAAGTGCCTTTCTTGGTATTGGCATGTCATATTTTTCAGTTCTTGTTTCACCTTTTTTTAGTGCCATTTAATGCCCCCGTCGCGTAATGAAATGTACATATATAAGTATTTCAGACGAAATTGTTCTTTGTTCTCTGCCAATCACCCTCACGCCATCCCATTTTCTTTGGTCTATGTAATATTTTCATAGCCCCATCTCACATTTAATTCGCAAACACACGACGGACAGCGACAGTTGCTTCCTTTGCGGGTTTCGATGTCTCAAGACCCGTTGTTTTGTCCCCGCTAAATGATATCTTGTGTTGTCATCCTTCCATGCATTTCCCTTAGCTTCACTTTGCTGCGGTTAAAGTCCTTTGACTTTCATAAGACGGTTGCCTCACACAGATACTCTATTCTACACTAACCCTCGCTTCAATATTCAGAAAAATTATAGAATGTTCGTTTAAGGAATCTTCTTTGTTGCTAAAGACATTCTGTAAGGGTATTTAATCGTGTCATTAGAAAAATAAAATTTCTATCGTATGCTCTTGTTTGCTTGTTTTTTATGTGGAGAATGGGCTAAAGTTGTATTAAATTACATTGTTGTTGCTCATTACATAATGCTGCCTGAGTCAACATCTAGAAGCTCGCCGTCGGTGACGGTAACACGGACTCCGACTACGTCTCCGTCATAGACCCAATCCCACTTCCACTCCCACTTCCAGAGGCAGTGCCAGTGCCAGGTACATGGCAGACATACGCTACCTGATAAGCTGGCAACGGTAAGTATGTGAGTAACGTGAACAGACAGACAGACAAGTCAAAGAAAGAGGAAAAAAAAGGAAAGAGAAGAGAAGAGAATAGCTTGAAGGGCTGTCGGGCATAAGAATGACATCAGCAACAGTTCCCACTTTCGTTTTGTTGATACACTCATGTAAGTAGGAGTACATATAAGTAGGTTCATGTATATGAACGTACGTCTGAGCATGTGTGAGAGAGCAACAGTTTGCCAAGACTTACGCTACGTGTTGCATGCAACTTCGAGTGACATTGGCAAGGATTAAGCGGCTTGACACCGCCTCGGACAACACAAGAAGAACTAATTGTAATTGCCACAACGTGCAACATGCAATGTGTAGAAATAATTTAGAGCTGCAGCGGCTTTAAAGGTCATTAATATCGCAATGGCGAAGTGATGTAGTTCAAACAGCGAATTGAGTTAAATTGAGTTGTAGGTAATTAAACAACACTTTAAACTTGATTTTGAGTCCGATCTTTATTTTTCCTTTTTTTTTTTAAATCAAGCGATTTCTAAGCGGATTGACATTTTGATCATCAGTTAAATGCGTTATGTATCAAAATTTAATTCATTTCGCTTGCCTCAAGGTGCAAGAAAATTTAAATTTTTAAATATCAAGTTGAAACATTTAAACAACTTCTTTCATAATTAACTGAACTTAATTCTGCAAAGCAACTACGATGAAAAAACTTTAGTGGCTGTTGATTTTTCATAAAAAGTGATTATTTAACTCGATTGATAGACAAAAACATTATCAAATTAAAGTACTTCAAAATCGCTTTACCTAAAATCGAGTTGACGGTTTTTTGATGTATTTTTACATCATTACATTGGAGTCGCTTCAAAAGGAATCATTAATTTCACCTTGGAATGCTCTTTTGGACCAGTTAGATGATTGAAATTCACTGAATGCTTAAAACAATATTAAAGCAACGCACACTGACTAAATTATGCGAACCTGTGCGTGAGTCCTACCTCTGCCCACGCCCACACCTACGCCCTCTTCCGACCTATTGCCTATTGCTGTTGCCATTACCGCTGGCCGGGAGAAGGTGGAGGAGGTGTGGCGTGGGAAGCTCACAGAACGCAATTTGTGGCTGGCTTGTTTTGAATGATGAAGTTATCCAATTGCAAAAACAGCTGGCATTGTGCCTGGGGGGATTCAATTTTGCCAACCAACGCAGAAAAGCAAGGCAGTCGAACAGCTTGGGGCGATGGCAGCACAACAGTGCGTATACGCGATGCGCTAAAAAATTAACTACGAAAGCGGTGTAATACGAAAACAAATTTTGGCTTCCAGTCAGCAACAGTTACACAGTTTTATATTCTGCAAAGCCAACTCTCCTGATAAGGTAGAGTTATGCTTCATTACTCGAACTCCATCTCCCAATAGAAGGGAGTTATTAAAAATGTACGCTTTTCTATTACTTTGCCTCGTTCTCTGCCTCTGATTCTAGTCGATAAGGACAAGGAGAGCAAGAGAGAAGGGGCTTAACATGTTTTTAAGTGGCAAAACGCCTCAGAAGCACCCTGCGATTTACGAGTGCAGACAACGCTTAAGTGCTACTTAAAACTTAAACCGCTTAGGGCGTACATCTTTCATATGCCCAAGTGTGGGTTTTACTCGACTCTCGTATTTTTTATAGGGTCTGCTTAGATAACTACATACATACTTAGACGTACTATATACTTATGTCGTTCTATAATAACAAACTACGTTTCAATGATGATGATCAGCTCCGTCAGATTTCTGTGGCATGTGACATGTGGCATGGAAAGTGAAATAGATGAACTTAAAGTAAATGTATGTATGTGTAAATGCACAGATGTATTTTTATGTATGTGTATGTGTGTGCGTTTTTATGGCTAATTTAATTCTAGAGCAACAGAAATCAAAGCGATTTTCACCGGCACCAGCACCAAAAACCAAACCGAAAAAAGGCAGCAGAAGAAACTTTACCAATGTAACCTTAAGCTTAAGATAAAGTATATGAATAAAAAATAACAAATGCACAAACACGGTTAAAAAAGAAACTATTTTCTAAATGTGTAGTGTAAGTTGGTGTGTGGTCTACTGTTTATCATAATCGTACAGTGGGATGACCGATTGCGGACGTGTCTGTGCATTGAAATGTAACAAAAAAATAAAATGCAAAAAGAGAGCAAGCACCAATAATCCAATAAGACTTTCGTCATCATCAATGACTTACCTAATGTCCTCCGCATCATCGAACTGCGCCAGAACAGCATTATCAACGTCATCCTTACGGCTGGTCATCTCATTATCCTCATCATCGTCATCATTGTCGTCATCATCATTGTCGCTGCTGTTGCTGTTGTCAGCGTTATCATGTTGCCTATCAGGATGCCTGTCATCGTCCTTGTCAATATTGTCATTGGCGGCATCCAATAATCTGGATTTCTTATCACGACGCAATGTTGCAATTTTCTTCTGCTCTTCCTGCCGCAACTTTTCGACTTCATCCTTTGACAGGAATGAAAAAACTTTCTCTATAACGTGGTGAAATGAAAAGCAAAAAGATTCACATCATCAGCCATAAGCCAACACTATACACATTTAAATGCCCTGTCCTCCATCTTGCGATTGTCAGCGCCTCGTACCGCACAAAGCCGTGGAGTGAAATAAATTAGGAATTTAAATAAATAGCAAGCTATTGCACTCGACAAAGTCTTTCCAGTTGGCTTTAATCCCCAACCGCAATCTTGCATTTCAACTGCAGGCAATTTAACTCATTCTCGGCAATCCTCTGCCATTTTTTTTCTTCAGCTTTTAGCTTTTCCATCTCCTTTCCTTTGTCATGCAAATTCCACTCTTGTGGGCGGAAACTACAAAAGCTTTGACGCCTCATTTTCTAATTACACAAACCACTGAACAAAAACTTGATAAGGATTTCCAGCACAAGACACAACACGCACTAGACATGCATCCTGGGCTTTAGCCTCTAACAGCTGACTTCATTTTCCACTCGACATTGTGCACCTGAGGTGTGGCAACATTTGCCACGAGGCCACTCCGAAAGGTCAACTATCAACTAACGATTATATTGGCCATGAATATGAGTATTAATTGTTAATGACTGTCAACATTTGTTAAACTTTAAACGGAAATCGTTAATATTCTTGAACATTGTATTTAGGAATAATGATCGGCATAAAACTAATAAATTAAAAGCTATTAGAATTCCTCCCCTAATTTAAACTGACAAATAGATTAAAATAAGTATATATTCTGCGTATTCGCATATTTACCTGTCTTTTGTGTGGGCTTGTGTTGATCCTCCATGGCAGACTCAAAGAATCGTTTTTTATCGGATACCGATTTAGGCACTTTTGTTGGTGTCACCGTCACATTTTCGCCGGTAGGTGATAACTGCAAAAGTGCAAAACCAATTGTTAGCAAATCAACAAAAAAATAGGAAGCAATACAAAACTATAACAAAAAAAAAACAAGGTTAATACTAAAAAATAAAAAGAAAAAATAGTGGAAAGCCACCAGCTGCCGCTGAGTCGAGTTTGACGGTATATTTTCAATTAAACGAGTGGAAAAACTGCAATTTTCAAAGTCAAAGTCAAAGAAATCCAAACGCCCATAAACAAAATTGATGGCACTGCACAAGTTTATTAAAAAGCACATGAAACGATGGAGGGGCATTAGTCTGTCTACCGCCGACGGCAGCAGGAGCAGGGAGAAGACCGAAGGGGAGTTGCAACCGCTGCTTCCGTCATAAAGTGGGCAGCAACAATAGCTCGATGTGCTCGGCGCAGGGTATAAGAGCATTGTTTTTGCCCCAGGACATATAATTTACGGGCAAGGGGACGCAAATTACAGTGGCTGCGTTAAGGGAGGGTGGTTAGGGGAAAGGAGAGGACAGAACAGGACCGGGTCAGGTCATTTATCATCCAAAGTCATGTACTGTCGGTTTTATGCTTTCATGCAATTTCTTCGTTTTAGGCAACATGAGACAGCCAATGCCAGGAGGGGCAGATGGACAGTGAGTTTAGGGTCAGAGGAACTGAGGTGGAGGGATTGACGACGACGACAAAGTCATTAAACGACTGTGGAAAGAGCAAGAGCAAAAGCCAGCGTTAAACTGCACAAATTGCAACCTTATCCTTCGACTCGTATGGCAACCAGAGATCCGAGTGCAACAACAGACCGACCCACAGAAGGCCAGGCTCATAAATAAAGAAGGCGAGCAAGCAGCGAGCTAAGGACAAGAGCATCATGGTAAAGCGATATCAGTAAATCCCCTTATCCGCTCTATCTTCTTCTACCTTCATCAGAGAAGTCAAGTACGTTGGTACATAGACAAAGCCATCAGGCAGAAGCCGAGGAGCCCAATATTCACTATCATAGCCCAGTCGAACTGAGCTGAGCTGTATTTTTAGCAAAGAAATTAATTTCGTATCGGATTTTTCGATTTTCAATTAAACTCAATGCTCGAAACGTTGGAGCAGCAGCAGCCACATCCTCCAAGTCCTTTACATCCTTCTTTTTTGCCCTTTGCCACAATGAGGAGTCGTGCAGTCAAGCAGCCTGGCTAATAGAAATTTATTGAGCCATGAAAGTGTTGAGAATGTAGCTAGCTGCCAGCAGTTGCAGTTTCAGTTTCTGTTGCAGCTTGTGTGGTCGGTTCTGGTCAGCGCATTAAAAGCCAATAAGCCAAAGTATAATTCAAGCAGATACAATGCTGCGTATGTGTGATATTTTCTATATTTAGCTGGTTATATATGCCGTTAGTGTATTAATGTGAATTCCCTTTACTATCAACACACACACACACAAAGAGAGAGAGAGAGAGAGAGAGAGAGAGAGAGAGAGAGAGGGAGAGAAAAAGATAGAGTCGCTTATCGCCAGCAATTAACAGTGTCAATTGATAAGATAAGATTGCGAGATGGCTTGGAGAACTAACAAATGCGTCGTGGCCAAAAGCCCAAATCAGTGCAGTGCCAGTTGCCAATGAGTACGGCACATTTGGCGCACGCCTCCACAGGGTTAGTGGGTGTGGCATTCGTTCAAGGGCATTTAGCAGAAGGGGTACCCTTTAAACAGATAAAAGGATAAAAGAAAGGGCGGACAGAACAAAATGAAAAAGCCAATTGTCAAGATATCGAATTACAGAATGTTTATTTATGGTAAAAGTAAAAATATTCAACTTGTTTCATCGTTTTGTTAGTCAAAAAATAATAAATTACGAATTAAAGTCAACTTAATAGCTCTACTGAAATATTAACTCTATAAATTGTAGAATTGCATTTGTATTTTTTCGTATTTTTTGTATTTGTGTTTGTGTGTACGTGTACTGTTCGTTACTTCAATTTTTTCCATTGCTTCAGGGTTTTTTATTCGTGTGCGCAAAGGAGCAACAAAGAAATCAAATGAATCGACCGGTGGTTGGGTGGGGCAATTGCAGTGCTTCGGGCAGCCAACTGTTTCAATCAACGTCAAATTAGAGTCGAAAGGGCAGATAGAGACGGGGGATAGAGATAGTAGATTGGAAGAGAGATAAAGACAGAGGCAGAGAGAGTGGGCTATTGGTTGCCTGCTCAATTTCAACAGCAATTTGTGCGGTGGATTGTGGGTTGGCGTCAAAGTCAACAAAAAGTTGCATCTAATTAGCAAAGACAGATGTGGCAGGTAGACAGACAAATCGCCCCACTGTGCAGCGAGCGCCATTTCGAGCCAAGTAACCAATCAATCAAACAAAAACATTCAAATAAAACTACAGGCAGCGAACGGGGTTGACCAATTTGCCGTTGCGCTTTTAATTGATGGGCAAAGAGGTGTTGGATTTTAATTAAAATGCATAAAGTGAAGGCAGGGAAGATGGAAAATGGGAGACAAGTTTTCAACTGGAAAGCACTTTCACAAGCGACGACAACTTGACCCAGAAAGCAACAGGCAACAGCTTGAAAGGCAGAGTCGGTCGCTAACTTAAGTGGACAGGTCGGTTGGTTAAGTGGAGCTAGAGGTTGTTTTTGGTGGTGGTGTCGGGCTACACGGTGGTTTCCTTGCCAGTCGGCGTGGTGGGACTTTGGGGCAGTGCTGGCAATGCACCTGCACCTGCTCCTCCTAAACCTCCCACTGATGCCAGCAATTGTGGCTGTGACTGTGAGCGCAACTTGAAATTGGCCAGTCCCCGCAGACCATGCGGCTTCTGGGCAATTGGCGGCAACGGGGCGGTGCGTAATTTACTTGGCTTTTGGGGTCGCTTCGGAGGCAACGGGGGCGGTGTGGGCGATATGGAGGTGCGACAGTTGAGCGAGGTGTCGCTACTGCGACGGGAATCAAAGAATGCGGTATTACTATAAATGGCCTCCTCGTCGATGGTCGAATAGATCTCCTCGGCCGTCTCATAGTAGCTAACCGCAGATGCGGTTGTCCTTTGTTGTCTCAGCAGCGACGAGTTAGACGAGTTGATCGAGAAGGAGCTGTTGGTGCCCAGCGACGAATTTGATATATCAACGCGAGCTGTGGTCATGTTTTGGTAATTGCTATTTGAGTCGGGGCTGACCACAATTTCCGAGAATGTTGGAAATTTCATGGCGGCATACGAGGGAGACGGTGACGCCGACGCCGTAGCCGATGGTGACGATGTAACCCTGGATGTTACCACAACGGGCGTTTCACTCACCGTTAACTGGGCTGAAGTCGCTGTTGGAGACGCTTGCAGATAAAGCGGACCAGTTGCACCACTCAAAAGCACCGCCGAAGCAGACGAGTTGGCGGCAACCACCTGGCGCTGATCGCCCGGCAGCAGCACCAGGTTGAAAATGGGCTGTGACGAATTTGTTGCACCTAGGTTCAGTTTATTGGGCTGTTGCGGCTGTGGCAAGCTCGCATATTGCACCGGCAAAATTTGGGCCGTGGGGAAGATTTGAGCTGGCGACGCTGGGCCCAAAATCAGCTGCTGTGGTGGTGCGCCATCCATCAGATAGTTAGCAGTGGCAGTGGGAGAATAAGATGTGGATGCGGTTAGTCGGTTAGGCGACTCATGCAAATGACGTGTGAACTGGGCAGGTGATGGTGGTACTAGTGGTGCTGTGGGCGGTGTGTCGTCGTTAATTGATATTGATGCATTTGCTGTTGTTTTTGTTGTTGTTGTTATTGGTGGGGTTGGTGGTGATGGTGTTGGTGGCGGTGGAGGCAGTGGCAGGCTGTCAATGTCAGTATCGCAACAATCTAGAAAAGGGTTGTTTACCGCAAACTTGTTGTTGTTTTGGATGTTGCTCCCGCTGCTCATCCCCGCAATGGGTATGGGCGGTGCCGGGTCGTAGGGGGCTCGCAGCTGATTTCGCATCTCATTCTCGTGCAGCAGAAACTGACGATGCTGTTCCGCCGTAACCAATATGTTATCCGGCGAATTCTCATGCACAAAATCGTTGGGACGTCGCTGCGGCGGCGGCAGAGCCTCCATATACATTGATTCCTCTAGCACAGAGGCTGTCGTGGGTTTGGGGAAAGGTAATTTGGGCAAGGTGGCATAGTTGACGGGTGGCGGAGGCGGACTCTCGCGCGGACGGGACGCGGACTTGTTGGCCACGCGCACTGGCAACTTGGCCACCTGGTGGATGGTGTTGGTGCTGGGATCGTGCTCGAGCACGGCAAAGTCACCGTGACCCACATCACTGGCCTGGAATGTCTCGAGGGCCACGTTGCGCACCAGATCGGCCTTCTTTAGCTGCGGTTTGGGCAACGTGGGCGGGGGCACTTTGGGTCGAGCACCCGTCAAGTTCTCCGTGGACTTCGATATGACCGTGTTGGGCGTGCTGCGTCCGCTGGAATGCGATTGCTCTAAGAGATCTTCATTGGAGCGCGATGAGCTGAAGAAGAATTGATCTCGAGGTGAACGTGGCGACCTATTGATGGCCTTGGCAATCTGAGTGTACTGGTCATCCTCTTCATCGGGTCTCGCCTGGCGGAACGGATTCTCGCGCTCCAGTTCGCCGGGCCTTTCCGGAGATGTGGCGCGAGAGACGCGCTGTATTTGCGGTGATTCCACCTCTCGAATACGCGCCACAGCCGGCACAATGGGCACTGGTTTCTCCGGACGACGCTCCAGAGTGGAGCTGGCCGAAGAGCTGGGACTCGTGGCTCTAAGGATTCCCTTACGTGGCATCCGACAGCTGGAAGTTGTTCTTGTGTCCTGCTCCGAGTCATAGGCACGCGTGAATCGATCTGGAGTACGGGAGCGGGAGCGTTCATAGTCCGACCTGGAGCGCTCATCGCCACTGAGATCAAAGCTCACGGACTTGCGATGTCCTCCAGCATACTCCGGTGTACTGCGTCCGGATCGCGTCGGCCTATAGGGACGATAATCGCTCTCCGAGTCGCTGGTGTAACGGCCGCGCGGACGATCGAAGCAATCGGAATCGGTGTCCGCATACGAAGGCGGTGATTGCAGGTCCGCCGGAGGCGAGGAATCGAGTTGCTCATCTTCCTCTGGAATGGCATCGATCTCATCCCCATCATCGTCGTCGTCGTCTATAATGTACACCGGCTCGGCCTTCTTGGCTGTCGTGATCAACTCTTTGGCTCTGCTTTCCTCCTGGTTCTCCAGCATCTGTTGATAAGAATTTCGCGCTCCAGGCGCCAGTCGATCAGGCGTCTGAGTTCCTCGCTGCTATAGGATTTTGGATGTTTTTGGGTTTTCATTTAGTTTTCGTTTTGTTTTTTTGCATTGTTTGTTGTGCTTTACACACACACACACTTATACACACACACACACACAAAGCATGGAACACAAATTGCAATGTGCGGCGTTAATTGAGTGCGTTTTTGTGTGAGACTGTTGAGAATTGAATGTGTTTATGGTTGTGCTTAGATGGTTTCTGTTTTTTGCTTTGTTTCTTACGATGTTCTGGCCAATTTGGCCGCCTGCACTCTGTTAGCCAATTACCAATGTCGCTGACTGATGATGAGGTGCATTTGCGTTGTTCTGGCCAATTTGCTTGATGGGTAAAATGAGCTGCACAACGGCCACGACGAATAAACGATTGTACAGAGAGCGAAACAGAAGACAGAAATAGAGACAAGGACAAAATACAAAAAATATAATGAGAGAAGAACGTACAATGAAAGAAATTACATGAAGAAAACAATGACAACACTATGCTGATGTACCTGACTTTAATCGCTCTTAGCCCCGTGAAAAGATACATGTCCATAAGCAGACCCTGCTAGCTCGTCAAATAAGTCAAATTTTTGCTTTTTCGTAGTTACGATAATAACATTTAGATTTCATTTATTGACATCAAAAATTCACACTTTATATTCCATTTACCTAGGCGTTTATAAAATACTTAAAGTGTTGAACAATATACAAAGAGAAAAAAACAACGAATACAATATACCCTTATATTTACTTTTTAAGTAACGGGTATTAAAAACGATAACGAATGAAACAAAAATATAAAGAATTGAATTAACAGCAGTTGTGACATAACTTTTGCCTAGTTTTAAGTATGTAGACTTTGATTAACATTCAAGTGATATACATATAACAGTTAGCTCGACAGTTTGTGGACTTATTCGGTAAAAAGAGTTCAATATTGTATGAGTATTATTTAGTTGCTTATTTGGACCTTTTCAGTGTTACACATTTAGCAATAATATACATAATAGACATACGACTCCATAACATCAAAGGACAACAATGCATGTTCATACTTCAGAGTACGTATCTGAGTACTGAAAACTGGAAGCCGCAATATGACGGCATAGGATTATTACATATACACATAATTAGATCATCAGTTTCAAAATTGTCATCTAAAATAACAGGAGGGACTTTGAGTGTGTGTTTGATTTACAATTATTTTTCTTCACTGCACAACAGAGAGCTAGTCGGTGAGGGGCATTGAAACCATTGGCTGAGTCAAGTGATAGATAGTATATTGGGTGTTGCCACTGTCTACTGTTTGTAGATTCATTATTTATTAGTAACTCTTTGCCCATTGAACACGACTAGGCTTAGTACATACACATAGTATATGTAATTAACAATCTTGTAGAAAGGAAAACTGTGCCATGCTGCTGCCTAGATTATATCAGTTTCTTGTAGTTAGCATTTTCAGTTATACTCGATTTATTCCTGTATTTTAAACTAAATACTCAGTCTTATAGTGGGAAACATCCGCTTGTTAAGAAATACGCTGCAATGAGATCTACGCAGAATGGCAAAAGCGAACAGAAAAATGATAATAAATGAAGGAAAATAAATTATATATAAAAGAGAGAACGAAAAAAAAAGGAAAAACAATACGGTGAAAAGCAGCGAACGGCGGCGCGCACGTCATTGAGAGCAATAAAAAGGAAGAACGAGAAGAAGATAAGAAAAACATTTTAATGGAAATTCCTTTCAGCAGTTTTTGAATTACTTATACTTATATATTTTATATATGTATAAATATAAAAGTATGTAAGTATGTATTTACATCTATGCATATTTGTGTATTTCTTTTCTCTTTTCCTTACGCTGTCAATGCAAATTCAAATGCTACCAGGCTTAAAGGTAAGCAGCATCCAGCTATAACAACAACAGTAACAATAACAACATGATGAAGAACAACAAGGGCAATACAGGCAACACAACAATCATACACAGTAACAATGCTGTCCAGGCAGCAGTAGCAACAGCAGCCAACCAGCCATCCAAAAGGTAACAATAAAGGCGCAAACAGAAATTGATATAATATGTAAGTAGCACAAATAAAATAACAACAACAATAATAACGATAACAACAACAACAATAACAACAACAATGAGCAAGCAGAACGAATTCAGCCCATACGAATATGCTAATAAATAATAAATCGTCTGCTGTCATTTCAATAAATGTGAATCAGGTGAACAAAGTCGGGCCACATTTCCAATTCCCTGCCAGGCCACGCTTCATCAAGGGAACCGACACATGCACTTAGGATACTAGAATTCATAACTTATACGCCCCATGCTTCGCAGTATTTAACTAAAATTCTCACCCTATATACTTTCATTTTACACTCCCCAAATGACAAATGCAATGCAATGATGAAAATGCAACATAATCATGTTCATAGAGCACAATTTATATCAACGATTGATAACAAAAGTATGAATGATTACAACTGTTAAGATTGGAAAATGGGGAACAACACGCAAAACAATTCGAAAAGTTGATTGATTTGCTGTTTTAATTGGTTTTGAAAATCAATTCCGAAACAGTAAAACAAATTTAACTTAAAATAGTGTAATTTGAGTATCGATTTACACATTACGAAACACTGGCAAGACACACACGATAAATTTTTTACATAATTCCAAAATATTAATTACATCTGAATTTTTTAAATTAATTCTATAATATCAGATATATTTTTTGTTACAATTAATATTTGTTTAAAGCCCATTTTGTCAATTTCTGATTAAGGTCCGAGTTACTTTGACGTACAATTTAATTAATGTCAAATATAAAAAAATCTTTTTTAAAATTTAATTGAATTCACTTTGGTTAGCAGACCTGACAACAGCTGTCAGATTGTTTCAGATTTTGATACTGAATCGAAATTAAGAACATTTCATAAACTTTTTCATCTCTTGTTAACAATTGGAAATTTTTTCTTAGAAGTAATTAATGAATAATTGATCAAATTTATTCTCTTTTGTTTAGTTATATAAATTTTGTTTATCACTTCTTAGGTCTGAGATCTGAAGATGAGAAAATAACGAATACATAAAGAGGCAGACAGGCGGCAAATGATGGGCACCCGCAGGGGGAAAACGAATTTTATGTGATGCGAATGCGAATTTTCTGTGGATGGAGTGTTACGATGTACTTTTAGGGCATAAGTTTGTGATATGTGGCAAATGTTTGCGAATATGAATTGAATGAAATGAATAAATTTTATAAATATGTGAACACGAGCAGGCACAGATACAGGCACAGATACAGGTACAGATATACAGATACGAGTATAGATACAGACACAAATACACACATAATACAAACACGCCAGAAGTTAGTTAACTTACACGAGCAACCAAAATGTATAAGAAAATAAATAATAAAAAAGAGAGTGAAGGATTTCGAGTACTGTGAGGGGTTATTGGGGTTTCTCGGATGCGCAACAGTCAATTGCGCTGATGCGGCGTATGTATGTATATATATGCATGTTAAGAGTAACACAGTAAAATCAAAAGGACAGACACACGTTTAGAGACGAACTTAAACAAAGGTAAGGTTCACACACACACAGGGATAAACAGTCAGACTGGGATTGACATACAGACATATATTTCGAAAGTTGGACAAAGACGTGCGTTCAGATACATACCTGCTGCTGCTGTTGTTGTTGCTGCTGCTGCTGTTGTTGTTGTTGTTGTGTCTGAGTCTGTGCAACGGTCGCTGACTCTGGTGGCAGCAATGGCGCTGCGCCAATTGGCAGAGCTGCTGGCGTTGTGGGGGTGGTAGGATTTGTATCGAGCGTGTGCTTCGATATAACAACCGTCGTTGTCTTTTGTATCTTGTCCTGCTCATGATGCTCTGATGGTGATTTCGGTGGCACTGTGGTGAAAGCATCCGCGGCGCGTACAATTTCCAGCACCTAATATATGGATTGAGCACGAAAGGGAGAACGGTATTAGGGTAAATTGCCCAGCAGCCAAGGGCCAATGTCATTGACTAACCTTCTCCTGTGTGCTCTTCTCCTGACCAATTGTCGCCAGTTGTGTTTGCTGCTGCTGTTGATGCTGAGGCGTTTGCTCGGCATGAATTAGCGCCACGGTCTGTGCGGCAACTGTGTCTGCCTGTGCCAAATCAGCGCACCCAGCGGGCGGTGTCGGTGTGGTGGGTGGTACGGGTGAAAGTGAAGGTGCGCCGTGCACCAAAGCTGCCGCGGCTGCTAAGCCTGTTTGGCTGGTGGGCTCCGGAGTGCCAACTGTGGTTGTATCGGGCTGCTGTGCCGCAAATACATCAAAGTCCTGCGAATTGGAAAGGCGTGAATGATGACGCCGTTTCACTGAACTCATTTGCACTCACCTGTCTTAGGCGTTCCTCCTCATCGTGATCCAAACTTGATACGCTTTGGCTGTGACTCAATTCTGAGCCAGTTTCTGAAGCACGCGAGCCTGAAGTTCCATTTAAATTTAAGTTTATTCCAGATTTCATGGGTATGTTCAGTGTGGATTTGACTTACCTTGACGACTGCCACCGCTGCAGGACGCAGACGAGTTAAAGCCGGTGCTCATGCCACCTGCTTGGCCAATGGAATGCATTAAACTGGATTTGTCGTAGCCCTTGCATACGACCAATTGAATCTCATTGCCGGCATTGCGCAGAACATTGACCGCGTCTTGGTGTGAAGCGCCCAGCAGCGAATGACCGTTGACCTCCAACAGACGCATGCCCACCTGCGGTCACAGAAAAGTTCCACTCAGTCTCGATTTACCCCTACTCTTTTCAACACAAATTTACCTTAAGCCTTCCATCGCGTCGAGCAGCTCCAACCGAGTTTATTTTGGACACGAAAACGCCCTCATCAGATGGATCCACCGGATTACCACGCTGGCCATTCAGGCCGCCCTTGATGTGCATCCCCAAGCGCTCAGCCTCCGCCTTGGCCAGCAGAATTTCCTGTGATTTGCCATAGCAACAACAACAATGATAACGATAACAAAACATAGAATAGAAATTAGCACTGGCTTCGCTTAAGTGCTCGACAATTATAAATAAGAGTGAAGTCAAAAACAAAAAAATTCAGATGATAATGACACTATGCAAAGCAGTGTAAAAACTAGAGCATGAAATACTTTGAACAATAAAGAAAACCATAAGCAAAATTATATACCTTAGTCTTTACAACTATTATACAATGTGTATCTTGTATGTATACAAATTGTACATTATGTGTCAGACTGTAAATCTTTATTATCATTTTCATATTATTATTATTCAGCAAGGGTATTTAATCTTATCAGTTTCTTGTTTTAAAACACTTCGATTGCACTATTAAGACAAATAATATGGATAATAATATTATTTTATTATTTATTTTTTACTATCTGCGAGTTGTTTCCTACAAGCAGTTGCTCTAATCTCTAATAAAATAAAATTCAACAACAAATTAGTCGGACATCCGACTAAGAGATACCCAAGCCCAATTTCCATTGCATATTTTCAGGAATATACTGATTTATATAAATGTGTCACAGCCATTGATACTATTGATACTTTTCATTTTAGAATGTTGTAATAGCTATTTAAAATCGGATTCCTTGGTCATATATGGTCAAATGCAGGTGTTATTGGGTCAGGTATTAATATATTGTTTAGCGGTACCAATTGATGTATGGGTGTAATATAAATATATGTATATACAGAATCTTACCTCGGTGTCTACATAAACTACTTCTATGTGCTTTGCATTGTAAATGTTTATTAAGCATTCATAGAGCATAAAGGAAAGAGAAGTATAAATAGGTTTTTGGTGTTGACTCAAAGCATTAAGTATTTCATATTTACAAAATTTGCAAGTAAAATTAAGTGTATATTCAGCTTAACTAGTAAGTGGCATGAAAGCAAACTGAAGACTAAATAAGGAGCTTAAGTGTTTTAAAATTTCTTTGTTTGGCTTACCTGAAAACCAGGTGGCAGAGGATCGTGCTGTATGGTGAGCTTGATCTCATCGCCAGGCTTCAGCAATTCGAGGACAGCATCCTGGTGTGTGGCCTTTGAGACATCTGCCTCGTTCACCTTCAATATTCGATCGCCCATGCGCAGCTTGCCGCATTTGGAGGCAATGCCACCCGGAACAATCTGTGTAAATAATACATATGTACATGTGTGATAAGTATGTGTTACAGCCAGATGTCAAAAGTTCAACCGCGGCTAATTTAATTGCCTATAATTAAGCTGACTGCATTACGAGCTAATTGTGCAGCTCATTTGCATGCACAAGTTGTGGCACCGCAATTGCTTTAATTTGAAAAGTTTACCTTCTCCATCACCATCCCTTACCCCATCCCCCTCGGATTGGGTGCGTGAAATTTGCAATTGGTCGTTCAACTTACATGTGAAATAAAAATGCCCGGTTCGCGTGTACCAAATGGCACACAGGAATGATCCGTACCGCCGATGATGCTGAAGCCGAGAGAGCCTTGATTCTTGGGCAGGACCACTTCCTATAGAGACAATAAAATATGCCATTAGTTATAGTACAAATAAATTAATCATAACTAACTAAACATAGTACTAATAACTGCTGTGTTCATTTGAAATTTGAAAAGCACTGAATGATGGGTGCATATGAATCGAGTGCCCTGATCAAAACATGAGTGTGAGTGTGTGCAAAATTGTTGGTGATATTTACATGAACAAATTTCAAAATTCTTGTTGAAATAAAAGTCAAGAGAGATAAAGACAGACCAAAGACAAACAAACAAACAAAGAAAATCAAAGATAAGTCAATAACAAAACATAAGCCATTAATGTCAAGTATCCCTTAAAGGAGACCACAAACACCAGAGTGAGTAGCTATAGCCCATAAATAATTAAGTATATATTAATATATTCAAAATAACTTAAAATATTTATAAATTCAGAATATTAAGTAACATAGGAAGAGTTAACATTTGTAACTTGCCATCCTGAAGGAGCTCAACAGTTTGCCACAAATTTTAAACTAAAAAAACAGGTGTGTGTTGTTTTTGTTTTTAAGATTTCACCACATAAAAGACACCTTAAGCTGCCTGCGGTGTAATACACAACTCTCTCTCAGACACACGCGAAATTACACACACAGATTGCATGTGTAAGTCTGATATTAAAATGTCAAAACATGATTCAAGTTTTATATTCATCAGAAGACCAAGCGATAAAGGTACAAACGTATCTTTGACTTTGTATAACTTGTCACTAAAATAAATTGAATTCTTTTGTGACAACGACGGTGCAATTGAAGCTGTTAGCCAAATGCCTGCCAGACTTGCAGACTGTCGGACGGACAGACTTTCAAACTGTATGCCAAATGCCAACAAGTGAAATTAAAAACAATTAAATATTTTATTTGCAATTCAAATACAAGTTTGCCTTGCCACAGCCACAGTTAGCAGACAGTCAGAGATAAACTTCATAAGTTCGTGTTTAGCTGTGTCTGGCGTTGACACATTGCACATGCTTGTGTGGGCGTGGCATAAGCTTTACAATATATGATTTTTTCATTATACATAATTTAAAAGTCCTGGAGTTGGGAGGAAGCTCACATCTGTGTGAGAATATAAAATCAGTCTGTTGATTTACTTATTCATGTGTCAACTCGGCAGAGTTTCAGGGATTTCGGTTGGATTCAGTTGTAACTCAAAAAGGGTTAATCTCCAGTTAAGTCTCCCCTCGGGCAAATATCAAAACAAAATGGGTTTAAAACTATAAGGAACTTAAAATTCTCCAAATCATAATAAATAAAATTAATATATAAAACGCTTCAATTGATTACATTTTATTACATAAATGCTTTTAAATAAAAATAGATAATACTCTTTGTTAGTAAACCAATTGATTTATAAAATTTAATTTAATTTAATCCGTGTTTGATATAAATTCATGCTAGTATAAATTGATACATGCACCTTCAACCGCCTTGTAATCTTATCGTTAACAATACTAATAGATTATTGGATATCCTTTCGGGTCCATAAACCAAATTTAACAACTATGTCTAGCTACTTTTTAATTAGTTCGATGCCGATATGTTTTTTTTTTGCATAATGCTTAACAATTCAGCTCATAATTTTTTTAAATTAAACAATGTGCAACGCATACTTCGACGCTTCACCGATCGATCGAATCGATTGAGGCGTTAGGCGTGCCGAAAGCAAGTTAAAAGGAGTTTAAATAAAATCGCACAATCATTTTATTTACAATAAATCAAAATATATGCATGTGTATGTAGGTGCTTAAGGGCTAACAAGAACAAATAAGATGAGGGCCAATAATAGAAATAGCCAATTACATTTGTATATCAATCTTTAAAAGTGTATGTGGTGTGTGTGTGTGTATGAGTGGGGTGTCGTGTGAGTGTGTGGCTGTGCATAAGTATGTGAAAAGAAAAGCTCTCGTCCTTGTTGGAAACCGCCACTCGCACTGCTGACAGGAGAAAAGCAAGCTTTACTCGAAGATCGGTAAGCGGAGAGCCACTTTACACATACACTCACAGCTTTTGGTTTATATATTTTTTTTGGTATACATATATTTATATTATTATTTTTTTTTGGTTTTTTTTTGCGTTTAGTGTATGCGTGATGTTGTGATAGTCACCTCACTGATCAATGGCTCCGCCAGCTGATTGTCGGTGATGCGGGTCATTACGGTTTCCGTGAAGGTTGACTTCGTGATGGTCTCGGTGACGCGGCCCATTTCTGTGGGCGCGGCTGGGAACATGGGCAAGTCGGGTTGCGGCTTATTCACATTAACAGTTACGGCGCTGACCCCCACCTCGTTGGGCCGTGCCACATGCACCTGATGTTGACTGCCGCCGCTGAGAAAATGAGCTGGAATCATCGCCTGAAAATCATCGCTGGTCAATGGCCGCAATGATGAGGGCTGCTTGCCGTTGTTGATGTCGGTTGTTGGGTTGATTGGGATGTTTTTTTTGGTTTTGGACAAGTTTTTTTTTATTTGATTGATTTGGTTTGTTTTATTTTTTTTTGGTTTGTGGCAGAAAGATCAGTTTTAAAGCAACATTTGGTTTTATAGAAAAAGAAACAAAAATATGTTTGGTTTTTGTAAATTTCGTTACACATTTGAGTTGTGGATTTTGAATTTGCAAACTAAATACTAAATGCTAAGCTAAACTGCCTAACTAAATGTATGTATATAAATAGTACGAGTATGCATGACTATGTTTATCTTTAGCTTTATTATATACAGCTCCAGATCTAGCACTGCGCCCTCAACTGGGTCCTTTTCTCTTTCAATGTGCATAGACGAGTATGTAAGCCAAGGACAGAAAACGAACACAAATTGCTTGTGCATATTTATCAATGTTGGGGAATATAATAACATATGAATGTATTCATATCAAGAGAAAGTAAAGGGATAAACGCGCACAGGGCACATGCAAAACAAACACAAACAAATTTGACATGTATGTATATGTTCTATATAATAATATTGTATAAACTATGTAATAGATAAATGTGTATGTGTGTACTCTAAGAACTAGGGTTATAGATTGATAATCTGGCAGATACGGTATGTATTAGCACAATTAGATATATATATTTATAAATGTATTTGTTGGTATTTGTATAAGAAGAGTGTTTATGTGTGTATCAACAACAATTTGCGTGGATCTCTTGGCCAACTTGCGCGTCAGTTCAAACATTTAGCATCTTAA
The DNA here is from genome assembly GCA_035043635.1 of Drosophila rellima. Taxonomy (NCBI): domain Eukaryota; kingdom Metazoa; phylum Arthropoda; class Insecta; order Diptera; family Drosophilidae; genus Drosophila; species Drosophila rellima. The sequence goes on along the minus strand of JAWNMV010000811.1, from coordinate 5,855,327 downwards.
CTTACCTTGTGCAACTGTCGCGCAAGCTGTTGACTTGATTTTAGTGTTTTGACCTGAAGGTTACTTAAGACTAGCCTGAGCATGATTAACGAACGAACGAGCTTATGAGCAACATTAAAATGACGTGCAGACAACTAAACAGGTAAACAGGCTAAGACTAAGGGACTAGCACAACAACTACAAAGTAAATGGCATTATATATCTTACCTGAGCCTCGGCCGAGTCACCGCTGCTGGTGGATGCGGCCCCATTGAGTGGCCCATCAGCATCGCCCTGGGGCACCGAGTTGGTGCGGCGTGGTGCTGGCACTGGCTGACCTGTGGATTTGTCAATATGTGATGTAACTCCAGGAGCCGGAGCAGAAGTCGGAGCAGAAACAGGAGCAGGAGCAGATGTTGCCACTGGAACAAATCCGTTTGTCCGTGTGTTGTTAGGCAGCGTATTATTATTATTGTTGTTGTTGTTTGTGTAAGGAACACCAGTTGCTGTCGCCAATGTGTTGTACTTGTAAGGCTGCTCCACGGCATTGACATCACCGACAGAGCGCTTAAAGTTAGCTACGAGAAACAAGAGAAAAAGAAAAACAGTTAAGAGCCCAATGACTCGGTCGAATTCGATGACTCACCTGGTCGATTGGCCAGATATCCGGAGGGACTCAACGAGTTGAGCACGGCGGGACTGCGCGGACTCGTTGGCGGTTCGAGGGGTCCACGGTATTCGCGCTGCAGGACGAGACGCACAAATCGCTGGGGCTCCGTGAGGCAGGCGACAGCGGCGTCGTGATGCGCCTCAGTCATGTCATTGCCGTTAATCTGCAAGAGGGATGTTGGTTGTTGGGTGGTTGTGTGATTGGGTGGTACAATGAAATGCTATTAGCGCACGCCACTTATCCTACCGCATTTCACCAGGTTCACTTACCGCCATGACACGGTCGCCAACCATGATTTTGCCATCACGATGGGCGAGTCCGCCCTCGGTAATGCGCGATATGAAAATGCCATCGCAGTCGTCCTTAAATGGTGGCGAACCCTTGCCGCCAGCAATGCTGAAGCCTAATCCCTGGCCAATTTGATCCCGTATGAGCGTCGTGTGCAATTGAATGAAGCTCAGCGGCGCCGAATCCTGTCACCAATACCGCAAAAAACAACACAAATCAATCAACACCACATGGCACAGCACAGACGACGGCTCGTCACTCACCTTGCCATTCTCCAGCAGCATTCCATTCGATACCGGCGTGGGCGCGGCAAACACATTGCCCGAGTAGCCATGTGCAGGAGCCATCTGCTGGACCGCCTGAATCTGGGCAGGCTGTAGATGCTGCTGTTCGGTAATTATTTGAATGGGCGGCGGAACGTGACGTTCCTGTTGTTGGGAAACCGCCGGCTGCGTCTCAGCGACGAGTGGACGCGTCTCCACCGAGATTTGCGAGATGCTGCCGTCCTCGCTGAACACTGGATGCCCAATGAGCCGTGTGACCTCCCGTTGCACCACCAGGACCAGGACAGCGCCGCATGCCTTGAGCACTTGCACGGCCTGGTAATGATCCGCATCCACCACGACAATGCCGTTCACCTTGAGCACCTTGTCGCCCACCTTGAGACCAGCCAGATCGGCAGGACCGGCTTCGGTGACGCGTGATATGAAAATGCCATCGTCGTCGCCCTTAAAGGGCGTTGAACCTTTGCCGCCGGCAATGCTCAGTCCCAGACCCGCCGAGGTACGTTCAATGTGTATCTCATATTGCTCCAGACGCAGTTCCGTCACGCCATCAATGTTATCTGTTGGAGAAAGAGAAACATGCGGAGATAAGCAATTGTTTTACATTTGAAAATGTGTCCTCACAATGCTCAAGTCTTTACCAAACTGTTGCTGCCTGTGCCGATCGTAATCCCGATCCACGGGATCGTAGCTGGTCACGATGCGCACGCGTTTATCCTTGCGGCGCAAGGAGCCACCATTTGAGGAGGCCAACGAGCTGCGCAGGCTGCCTGTGGCGGGACTGTTGCGTCCACTGCCCCCGAAGGAGGCGCCATTAGTGCTGCGCTGGCCACTTCGGGGCAGGGTGTTGTTGCCCTCCTTGACTTTGATTTTGACATTGAACATGATGCGATGATTTTATCAAGCGCAAACGCAATGAATTTCAACTTGAATGCACTTTTCAATATGCGCTCCTTGGCATAGTTTCGATCGAAGCACCCTGTGTACAGTATATGAATCTATACATTTGACTGCATTTTCGCAATAAGCCGACCCCCACACACCCTGTACTATTGCAATTTATGTGCAGTTGATTGGAAAATCATACTTTAATATCAACATTTAAACTCAGCAGCAAAATTTTAAATTAAAAAAAGAAAACAATTTTGATTGAACTGATTTGACGCAATTCATTTTATTCGATTTCCTGGAGGTATAAATTTATGCACTGCATAAATTACATATTAATGACATGAAAATTTGTGTGCAAATTTAATGGCCGCCTCCGAAAATGTTGGCCGAAAGACGCAGCTGTGTTTTTTCCAGCACCCCATAAACGGCTGCCAATGAACCAATTCAGAGAAAGTGAGAGAGCAGGCGGGAAGGAGATAGACAAAGGCATTTTTGACTATAAAGCCAACGACCTTGAGTCATAACCACAATATACCTGTCTCTATCCTCATCCTAATCCCCATCACCATCGTCAGCTACGTTCAGCGAAATGGCCTTAAGCTACTTTTGAATAATAATTAAATAAATAAAGTGCCTGGCCCAGTCAACGGCAACAAAAAAGGCCACACTCGGCCTGCCGCACAGGTACCAGACACCTGTCCCTGGCCAGGTTAACAGGTGTACAGGTGCCCTTTTTCAACTTCTGTGTACAATGTACACTTTGAACTCGCTTTCTCTGTTGTTTTGCTAATTTACACTCAATAAATCCGTCGGCACTCTAACAAAGTTATTTCGGTTTTAATGGCTGTCAATGGAATGGCTAATGGAACGGGAATCCCGACGAGTTAAACTCCGAAACTGTGTCGAGTCGCATTTATAATTGTTCACCTCGACGCGCATATTAATTGAAGTTCCGATTCGCAGTCAAACTGCTCACTTAAGTATGCAACATGCCACACTGTCTGGTATTCTCGGCGATAATATTATAAATTATTAACTGACATTTTCATTCTGTTGTAATCATTCCCTGGCAATTCTCTCTCTTTTTCACTTTTTTACAGTTTACAATTTACAGTTTCCAGCTCGTTGCTTATTATTATTATTATCATCATAAAATGTCAATTATTTATACGAACAAAACTTTTCATTTAAATCGTAAAGCAGTCTCGGATAAATAATCAGGCAATAAAAACAGGCAATGGACTTGCTTTTTTTGGGGTCGGGTCGAACAAATGTGCAAAATGCCCAACAATTTTACAAAATGAAAACATTTTTTAAGCGCCCATAAAATGTTCGACACACACGTGCATACACACACACACTCACAAAAAAACACATATACATATTGAAAGACCCACTTATTGGATTGGGGCAAAGCCAGCAGAAATCTTTTGCCATTCTTCTCCCGAAGCCTCAACAAAAGCAAAAGTAAAACAAACAAAAGGACATAAAACAAAATAAGATTTTTATTTTTGTACAAAGAAATGCGAAGATACGTGTTGAATGTATGTGTGGATGTGTGTATATGTATGTGTGTGCAACAAGCACCCGAAATTATGCAACAAATGCAAAATTCATACATCTGTTTGGCCAAGACAAAGATTGTGGCGAATTGAAGAAAGTGCGCAGTGGCGAATCGAAATAAATTGGATATTCATAATATCTCAAGAAGAGTATTAAATTTTGGGACAGTTAAAGAACTAGTTCATCTGTGATTCAGCCTCAATTTGGAGAACTGTTACTTTAAATGACATCTTATTTTGTTTATTGCTCAAATTGTGGGGCCCCATCAACGCCTTTCAGCCAGACTCGCACGCACTCAAATTACCATTTCAAATTTAACGATTGTATTTGAGTAAAAGTATTTTAAGGGGTTTTTCCAGAGCTCGATGAAGTGCGTTAAAGTAATGTGCAGCAAATAAATGGTATAAATGTGAATATATTAAAATTTAAATACACCACAAATGAGGCGCAACTCATTAAATGTGCGGGAAACTCATTAAAAATACTGAGTGGCAAATATGAATACACAACAAACAACATTTCGATGCTCGAGACGACGATGTTTCCCCGAAGGCATTCTCAAATTTTGTGGGAATATTTGTGGTGTCTGTCTAACTGAAATGCAGCAACTGACTGGCAAATGCCGAATCAATGCGATGGTTCCTACTCTTAGTTGAATTTCGGTTATTTATATGTAAATGACCTGGTCGGATAGGAGACCAGGCTGGATCTCAGGGTTATGTTGATAACATGACAGAGGCCAGCAGCGTCAGCGTCAGGAACTGAACTCATATTTCAAATAGCACACAGAGCTTTGTGTCTAACCTTGTCAGGCATGTCCTGTGGCCAGCCATTGACAGGCTGACAAGCGTCTCTGGCTTTGCCTTGCACTTGGACTTGCTAGTTCTCAAAGACAGAGTAAGGATGAAAGAGAAAGAGGAAGAGAGACACGCCCGTGCTAGAGTTGTCTTGTTCCCTTGTTGCCATGTTGCTGTCTGGCCACTAACATATTCTCTTTATGACAAGTCGAACTTGAGAAAAACTTGCGAAAACATTTTCTTTATGCAAATTTAATGGACGCATGTCACAAACTTTATGCCAACTCGAGTTGGTCACTCAATCCCCCGACATTGTATTGTATTGCTTTCTTTTTGACTGACAATTCAGAACATATACAGACTCGAATGCCAATGACCGCAAAAGTAAAAGCTTTTAATTACTTTTCCATTTCGATAGCTAAAGATCAAGTGCCCTAATTGCACTTAAAGAGCTCTCGATGAGATCGACGAACACGTGAGCTGCATCGCATCGCGTCGCTTTCCATAAATTATGAATGTGTGGCATGTTGAAAGGGGCTCCGCGGTTGATAAATTGTTGGTCATGTTGGGGGTGTAAAGCTTTCAAAATCCGCAATAACCAGTCACTTTTAAATGTGGCTCAACCAGAGTAAATGAACAACATTTTATGCCAGCATAAACCATAGAGTTACAACGTGCAGAATCAACAACAAGAACGAATACTCGTAGATACAGAAACCTGCTACAAATCTCCACTTGTTTTGCAAGAGGGCCTAAAAGAGGTGCGCGCTCATATCTAATCAGTTGTCGTACAGGTACCGACGACTACAACGGCACAAACTTTGGAATGCCTAAAGCTGAAACTGATAAGGCAAAGCAGAAACAAAAACAAAACAGAAATAAAACTCGACTGACGCGATGTAAAACAAATTGAGAGCCATGCGATAAGCGAACATGATTGGAAAACTGAATCATTGCGACATTTTTGGGCAGCCTACGGCATACACATTACAGCGTACAACCAAAGTCAAGCGTTAGTTAATGACCTTGGTCCACCTGTCGTATGCGTAATATCGCGTAGCCGCCCATACGCCATTGGCTTATCAATTATATCGAGCTAACGGACAACAGAAATTGATACTGATTTGTGAAGAAATAACATGCAGTCGACTTTGTATGAGTGTGTGTGTATACGAGTGTATGTAGGGCTGATAAGCAAAGGGATGACATCATAGTCTCATTTGGCTTTAATATTGCGCTTAATTTGATAGACTCACAAATGTTTGTGAATGAAACAAGTTGACTTTCCTCGAATGTATTCAAAGAACTGTAAGATGATTTATAAAAAATTAAATAACATTTCACTCTTAATTCAATTTGAATTATTAGACCTAAAATGAATCCAGAGATTGGACTTTTAACGAGAGATAGTGTTCTAAGTGTGAATATAATCCTGTTAAAAAAAACACACAAACACACAAGAGCAACACTTGTTGACAGACATGCTGCCTATTCAGCCGTTAAGCTGAAGTCCCCTCCCTCTGCTGCTACCCCCCAACAAGCCACTTGCCACACCATCGATGAGTTGCGAGCATTTCGCGCATTTGCAACATTTTCTCGATGTGAAATGTAATGCAAAATCGTTTGACATAACCATCTAGCAGTTCCATTTCACTGGCTCTTGCCACTTTTCAGCTTTTCTCGCTTAACTCTGGCATTTATTGCATTTCTTTTGCTTCTATTCTCCGCGCGAAATGTCAAATAAGTGCTCAGAGTGCTGGCTGGGGTTTAAGAGGAGGAGGGGGAAGAAGAGCCGAGGCTGACAAACTTCACATGCAACTGTGAAAAAGGCGAAGAGTTTGCCAATGGCTAAACTAAACTGATTGTCGATTGTTTAAGACCTAAAAATAAATGTTTGTTTGCTTAATGAGAAAATGAATTGGAAATGCGAAAAGCATAAAAGGAATGCATCAAGCGCCTACAGCAAGTAATATCAACAACAACAACTAATAATCCAACAAATGGCAAAGGGCAAACAAAGCAACAAACAAACATACAAACAAACATAAGCAATCGAAACACGCACAGATGATGAAATTCAATAAGGGCCCAGCGTGCAATCAGCAATACAATACACAAAATCAATTGCATTGCTTCGGGCTTATCAACGGTTTATTTATTGACCATCATTGCTTGTCGGGTATCCAGTTGAGTCTGGGCTGGGCTGGGGTCGCTTTAAGATATTACAATGAATGCTGATGGCAAATGTGCAGCAAATGCAGCATATTGTTTGCCCAACGAATGCAAAAAGGTACTGAGCAAATGTTGAGTCAAAGTGTTGTAACCAAAAAAAAAAGAAAGAAACAACAAAAAAAATCTAGGCAACTGCAATGCCAGGAAACCGGATATGCACAAACACACACACACTCTGCGAACAGGAGATAAGCTTTGCGTGTTTGCCAAGTGTAAATATATATGCATATATAGATAGCACGTAAAGAAGCGTCTTTCTATGTAAACAACATACGAAATTGTACTTTCAAGCAGCTCATTTTGCGTATGCATTGCAACCAAAATGCAAATAGCGGAAGCTGCATGGAAGTTGCCACAAGGCAACTGCAACAACGACGACAACGTTGAGGCAACAACAGCTGATGTGCCATAGTTTAACCTTGAACAGTTTTTGCCGTTGCATATTGGGTTGACCTTGCAAGAGAGCTGCAAGAACTGGCTTATTTGCACTTGAAATTCAATTTGGCCCAACGGCATACGCTGCGTATGCGCAATGTGAGACTCTGCAAACACTTTGTTGCCTCTAATCAACCAGACATACAGACAACCCCAAACAAAATCAATAAAAAAGAAAAGAAAACCAGAACAACTGCACGCAAGCAATACAAATTTGCATTCTCTTCTTAAATAAGAGAGAGAAAAAAACAATAATTTAACAATCAATTGCGATTTTTCGTTTTTCTATTTCGATTTTGTTATTGTTTTTTTTTTTGGGTTTATGACTAAGTCAAGGTATGTGAAGTTTTTGGCTTTATTGTTATTGCTGTAGCTATTGTTATGACTCTGTCTGTTTTTCTGTCTGTCTGCTTGGGTGTGTGTGTAGTCAGCAGGCGTTAATAGCAATAAGTAAATAATAGTCAAAAGTAAAAACAGAAGACAAACGCGAATTGTACGAGTAGTGCGCGCTCTCGCGGTGTTGACAAAACGCAAGCGTAACTAAAAAATGACTAAACTCTGCGGCAAATGGGCAATACGGCGAGACCGAGAACGAGAAACAGACACAGAGACAGACCGTCAATTGCACTCTCTCACTCTCTCTACACACAGTACAAGCACTCACGAATACACTCACTCGCACTATACACCCACAGTCATATTCACATTCAGACTTTACTCAGGTAGCCCCTCAACATTTGCCATAATGAGGCAAAAACTCATTTCAGTTTCTGTTTTCAATTTTATTTCATTTTTTTCACACTTTCTCAACTTGTTGCTCTCTTAATTGCCGTTGCTCTTTTGGCTTAACTCTCTATGCCTCTTTTTCCATCTTTATCTATCTCTCTTTCAGAGACTTCGCTTTTATGTTTGCTTTATCAGCTTTTGCAAGCCAGCAAATAGATAGCGATAACTGATAGGTCGCAATGTTGGTGCTTTACTCTTGCCACAGACTGTAATTGCTCGAGTTGCGTGTGTGTTCCCTTTTTTTTTTAGTTTTATTAGGCCAAATTTGTAGCCATTGCTTACCTGTTGCGCATTCTCATAACGCGCTTTTAATTGGCTCAACGGATTAACCTTTAATTTTAGCTGTTGTAATTAAATCGATGTAATACAACTCTTTAAGCTGATGATATCAACATAATCAGACGATGAAACACATGACACAATTGACTAGAGTACGTGTACTTCCTCAGATTTCCTCTGCATATTCTTAATATGTAATAGCATCAAGTTATTTTCTCAATTAATTTAATTCATTTCTTAACTGGTGTGCACTACATGAAAAGTAAAGTTTTAACTTTTTAGTAAAGTTGCTATTAATTTGTCTGCTATTGAATTATTATTGGGCTTAAGATATGTGATATAATATACTAAATCTTTGTATATATAGAAGAGTTAAAATTTGGTAATGTTTAATGGTGTGAATAAATATTTCATGAAAATGGACAGTCTATGACAATTAAGTATTCGTTTTATAATATATTTCGCAATCGATTATAAAAATCAATCAGATTAAATAAGAAACATTGTCTGCATACTATTTGTATCTATTGCTGAAACTGTGAAATATTGTTAAATAATCATCAGTCTGACTAAAATTGTTTAGATATGCATCTCTCGAAAATAATTGTTGTATACTGGGCACAAAAGAGCTTATAGGGGATTCTTGAGTAATGCATAAAATATACCAATGCCCACTTCCAAGTCACCCACATACATATGTATGTACTCGTATCGATTGCTTATTGATTACTTCGAGTTGAGCAATACCTTTGCCTAGACTTGCATTGTGAACAGTTAAGGGAAGCTCTTGAATAGTTGGAACTGCTCTGGAGAGTTGTTCAGAAACTTACCTGAGACTAACTCGGCTGAAGTGGGCGCTGGTATCGGGGAGAGTGAGGTATCGAATGGATGTTGCTGTTGCTGTTCCTCTTCCACCTGCTCAGCATCGGCATTCTCCTCAATGGGCGACTGCACTTTGGCCAGCGTTGGCTCACTGCGCTCCTGTGAGGCCAAGGCATTGGCCAATAATTCATTGGCCTGCTTATCGGTCAAAGGCTGCACACGCTTGTTCTTCAGATGATGCGGAGTATCGCTAAGAAAGATAAGATGCGTTTAAACAATTAGTGTGTTATTCGTAACAACATAATAATCAACTTACCGTCTATGTAATTTGGGTGGTCGTTTGTAGAAGTCGTCGTCTTCCCCCTCCACCTGAAAGCCCACTCGGCGATCGGATTCCTGCAATTGTAGTAAAATTGATTATTTCAAAACTAATTTGCATTATTAAACTTTACTTACATATTCGTCTTCCTGTTCGTCAGCGACATCGTCGGCGGCAGCGGCAACTGTTGCCGATGTGTTCTCGCTAACAACAGCTGTTGTTGTCGACTCACCCTGTGCGGTTTGTGGCTGGGCTGCTGCCGTTGGTGTGGATGTTGGTGAAACGATACCGACTGCAACAGGTTTAGAATTCACCACAGCTGCTGGTTTCTGTACTGGCTGTGCAGCCGCTGAGTTATTGGTTGCTGTCACGACTACCTGTTGTTGGGTTTTTGCTATGGTGTGTGTCTCGGCGGGGGTTTCTGTCACAGCTGACTTCGTGCCGTTCTGTTGAAAATAAATAAAAACCATTTGAGAACAATTCAAAAAAACAAATTTTTACCTAATAATTATAAAAAAAAGATACATAAATAATACTTAATAACTACGAGTAACCTTAGAATAAATTTCTAATTTAAGTAATAATTGTTTTTTATTGCATAACTAAAAAGTAAAATAACATAATATTATCATAAACATAATAAAATACTTAAAGTATGTGCACGAGATACTGTTAAAAAACGATAGATAGTAATTGAATAACAACTGAAACTTTATAAATGCATACTTAACATAAATGTGTACTTAAAAATATAAACAAAGCTTATGGCTATCAAAAATATTTAGTCTATTCTTAAATATGATACGTATGAATAATACAAATTTGAAGGCTATATTGATATAAGTAAATAAGCTACTAAGGATTCTAACATATAAAAATAAAAGAATAATATAAATGTTTTAATTAAATCGACAATAAAGAAATGGGTCAACAAAATAAAAGCAAATAAAAAACAGAGAATTGACTCTGCTGGAGCACGTTCGCGATCATTACGAAAGCAATTAGGGGCATTTGAAGTAGACACATAAACTTGCACCCTGACCCTGCCCATTTGATCTTCTAGTATCATTTACCTCCTCTGGCAGTGACATCAAATTGGTGTTCTCCTCATGACGACTGCGCTCCACCTTCAGCTTCTGTGCCTTGGCCTTCAGATCCTTGGGATGCGGCGTATTCTGACGGACAAATGGTGTATCCTTCTCCTGGGAGACCTCCTCGGAGAACTTGACAACGGTGCGTGAAGGTTCACGTTCCTCGTAAGGCTCTGAATCGGATTCCAAATCGCGTGCTATGTAGGCAAGAATGAAGAATTTTTATGAACAATTTGATTTAATTGCTGTTTAACTAATTAAAATATTAGCGAGCGGCATGCGCATGCATTTACAGTTAGCTTTCGGTAAAGCATCTAAATATTTACGTTGGGATCGGTTAATGGCCCGTGGCTTTCGGCTATGTAAAATCAATAAATACAGCTATTGAAAAACAACAAAAGCAGAAAATCAACGAAAGCAACTAAAACAACAATATGAGCAACTATTTCCGAATCCATCGCATAAACAATGCCCCAACCTGGCCGCCACAACGGGAGGCCCAGCAAGGGGCACAGGCACTCTCTAATCCATCAATCGTTTATGAGAGTGTGCGCCATAAATTTCCATACAACGTAAACAATATTAAAATTGCAACATGTGGGCAATTCAGTTGAACTCAACCCTCTCATCAAATTTGAGGTATCCACTTGTTGGGTGGGCCACACAGGGGCGCAACGGGGCGGGGAAGGTCCAATAAACAAATGCAAATCGCTGTTTATGACGGAAGTTGTTGGTTTTAAAGTCCCTGGCTTAAGTTGTTGCATCCAATGTCAGCTCGTAACTTACAATTTTAACTCATTCTACAAGTACAATATATCTTAAATAACCAAGACACCCAGCAGGCTGTCGGTGTCATCATCTTTGTTGTCAATCTGGTGTTGTTGTCGTCATTGATAACTTAAGTGAATTTGGCGGGTCTTTAGAAACGTTTATATGAAGATTTATGTAAATATTAACAAACTACAAGTCGTAATAACAATAATAGGGCCCAGGGGCGTCTACTGTCTACATCCATGGTATATGCGTGTCTTGACCGTCAGTCAGAGCTTTAATTGGATAATTTGAACAACATTAAAGTGACGCTGTCGTAACCACTTACATGGAACGACAGACAGGAGGACAGACAGACCGTAAGAATAAGCCATATATGGGTGTTCTATTGATGAACCGCCTTGAGTAATTTTCACACAACTGTGTAAATTGTGTGAAATATGTTTAATGCACTCACAATAATGATCATCATCATCATCATCATATTTACATTCATAGCACAGCAGAAAGACTGATGAGATTATAGTTGTATTTTTAGAAACTATTTGTGTATGCTTAAAACTCGTTTTGCGATTTAACAACAGTTACACAATATTATTATTGACGTCTTGAAAGCTACGCAACAAAAAGTCAACCTCGGTAACAACAAGTTTAACAATATAAGTCAATAGTAAATAGTACAGTAATCAAACTATTTAGTGCTACAATCTACAACATTTATATGCATGTATGTATATTTTATAACTCATTTGTCGTATGTCTTCTTAGAGTGTATACTGTAATTATATCAAATGATGGAATCAACAAAACAATTACAAACTGTGGTGCTAATTGTTTTCATAACGAATAAGCTGAAGCAGAGGCTTGCAAGTTTACATCTTAGAAGGGATTTTATTGTCATGATTCCAACAGGTTTCAGCGATAAGCTATTTATCACTGATAGCAAATCTTTATATAGATTTTGATTGATACTTCATACAACGACTTATCCACCAAAGAGCCAAGTTTTGCACTTGGAATAATTTAAAATCTATAATTAGATTGATTTTGAAATAGTAGAAATGTCATATGTAAAAACTGAAAAATTAAAAAAAATATTTTTATATACACCGTCTGTCGCCATGTTATCTACTAATATCTCCCATAAACGGTCATTTCTTATAAAACTCGCTGCTATTTTTTCCATTGCTGTGTCATGTCTTTAAGTGCCAGGCCTGACTGTACCATTGAGTTAGCCATCTGACAGACCATTAATCAAGTCATTCTATTTGGTGCTTTCCGTACACAACGTTAAAAGTCGCGCGCGCTCCGAGAAGACGATTAATATTATTAAGCATCGGCGTTATGCGATTACTCCTGAGTATATTTACGGCTGACATGTCGATCTTGTTCTACATTCGCCATGACGTCATGAAGTGTACACATCACGCTCAGAATCAAGCAATTGAATGAGTCAAACAAAGAGAAGGTCTGTGCGCAGGAAAATACGCTTTTGATCTGGCATGATGCCACTGACAGGCAACGGTTCAATCAGAGAATCTGAGCCGAGTACCCAGAACTACTTGAAAAACTGGCCTCGTCCCCCGATTCACCGTTCATCGTCCATCTTTCATGTCAGTCAAGTGTGCGCAGTGAGATCTGTGATGGGAAATACACGCACAGGCCAAACATTTTCCGGTGCCGCGGCTGTCAAATGAATGGAATATAAACAGCAAATAATAACATCAAATCAAAAACACGCACATTGTATGCCTATTCCGAACGAGTGTGCTGGGTGTGTGTGTTGGGTGTGTGTGCCACTGTTCCATAGTTTCCAATATCTCAACATTATGCGATGGCCAACGCCCGAAGATTCAAGCCCCTACAACTTGTTGTTATTCTGTGATTTATATGACGTCATTTTATGGCACTAAAACTGGTTTTCTTTTCGTTTATACAATACAATAAAACAGAAGAATAAAACATAGAATGAACAAAAAAATCAACAACAACGGAACAACTAACCGAAACTACAATGACCAACTAAGCTGGCTTATCTTGGCCAAGATACCATCTCAAAGCCAAAGTCAAAATATTTTCTTAGTAAATATTTTGGGCATGCATAGGTTATTTGGCAGGGTAACTCATGTTATATGCGCACTATAAGGCAGAGTTTGATTATATAGATATTTTGAACTCTACAATATAGATTTTGTTACATAGAATATATATGATAGCGCTTGTTATGGTAGAAGAAACAGAAAACGCAAACCTTTCTGTTGATAACTGAAGAAATCCATTGAATCGAACTTTTCGCTCGATCTATAAAGCGTCTGGGGTGGATAGTCTTTTGGTTTGGTTTATTTTGGGTGATTTTTTTTTATATGAAAGTGAATGTGCAGTACGGTATAGAACGCATTGAAGTTGTGTAGTTGCGAAAAAAAAAAAAACATATTTTGAATGATACATAAAGATTGTTGGAAACGAGTCTCAGAAAGTGTGTTAGGTGCTTGTCAAATTGCACTTTTGAACTTTGAAAGTTTAACGCCAAATCACATTTGAATATTAGTTACAAATAAAAACATTTTAAAAATTTAGAATTTAGAACAGTCAAAGAGTAGGAAATGAGTTGCTCATTGCCTTGTGGAAAATTAAGCAAGTGTATAAAACGCTTATCTTATCACAAGCATAGATTTCGAGATATTGCACTATGATATGGCCATAGACTGGGCCCATGGAATGTATGCCAGTTACGTTAGATAAGCGCCCCATATTGGCCCATGACCAAAGTTGGGCTCTTGCCAAAGGCGATGAGCAAGCGGCAAGTCAACTCATGAACTCTCTCAGTCACCAGTTAGCTAGTTATCGGTATGTCAGTTGGCATTTCGCCAATAACTTACCCGGTGTAATGGGCTGATATTCCTGCTGAGGCAGCAGATAACAGGAGAGCACCTGTTCGCCCGTTTCGGCATCCGTGTCGGGCTGGAACGTTAGCAGGGGCTGTGATTGATTCTCAGACAGCCAGACGGCCTTCAGTTGCAAGTTGACCAACGAGTAGGGCAAATACAGCAACTGATTGCCACTCACATCGAGCACATGCAACACGCTGCAGTTGCCCAACTCGGGCGGCAATTTCTTAAGCTTATTATCGCGCAGACTCAGCACACCCAGATTGCCACAGTCTCCAATCTCTAGTGGCAGGTACTCCAATGCATTGCGATCGACATTCAGGTTGCTTAACTTGGTCATGCGACCAATCGACGCCGGCAGCTCGGACAGAAAGTTCTCGGTTAAGATGAGTTCCTGCATGTTATCGCAGCTGCAAAAGGAAACACAATTTATAATTGAAGAATTTGATTGAGAATTGATTTTATCATTTTATACTTACTTGCCGAGCGTATCATTCAAACGCTGCAGGCGATTCTGGTCCAGCTTCAATATTGTCAGTCGGCTTAGTTTGGCAATGCCATCGGGCAGTGTCTCTAGCAGATTCTGTGCCAGATCCAAATCGGTGAGACTAACCAGTCCGCCAATCTCGTTGGGCAGCTCCTCCAGGCGATTCTCGGACACATCGAGATACGTTAGCTTGGTAAGGAGTCCCAGCTCGGGTGGCAGACGCTGCAGTTGATTGTGATCCAGCCAGAGTTCGTGCAGGCCCGGCAAGTAGCCCAGATATGCTGGCAAGTCCTCAATTTCGTTATCGCCCAAATCGAGGCGCTTCAGCTTCGTTAGCTGACTTATCGTTTCGGGCAAATGCTTAAGCAGATTCTCGCGCAGCTCCAGCGATTCGAGCTGCGTCAAACTGCCAAAATCGGCGGGCAATGTTGTAAGAGACATATCGTTGAGGCCCAGTACGGTTAAGTTTTTCAACTGCGAAAACCCAGATGGCAGTTTTGGTATCGGGTTCGAGCTGAAATCGGCCACCTGCAGGCTCTGCAGATGTTTAATGTCATCGGGAATGTCGGGAATATCTGCAAAAGAATAACACAAAAATATTAATAATAATCCATTAGCAATGTTATCTTTGTATTGTGTTTGTTATTGCTTAACAACTCATTTCATTGACCTGCTTCATCGATTATCGAGCAGATGGCTGTCCGCCCTCGCAATATTGCTTACGCATGAATTGCGCCAAAAGGATGTCCCCAATATCCATATGTTATTATTTATAAACCGGCTAAAAATATTTTATGAACGAGACGAATACTGCGCACACACACTGTTGAAAACTTAAAAATTAATATACAATTTCTTTCAAGGATAATTCAATTTTTGAGTTCACTCGGGGATTAACTGTGCAACGATTGAACTCAAAACTCAAAGGTACTCAAACTACACCAGGTTCGAGGGCTCGTAAAGCTATTGAATTCAGTTTCCATCGGTTCGTTTATTCGCCACAGACACAAACAAACAAGACACGGTTGTTCCTTTGTTATTATTGCCACACCAACAGTTTGATAGAGCGAGACGAAGCGTAAAATGACAAACGAAACAAACTTGTTGATCGAATAAATTTTCAACTGGCAAAGCGGAAATGCGCACGCAAAAGCCCAAGTTCCCATATTACACATACGTAAGTGTCAGTATCTATCCCTGTATCAGTGTGTGTGAGCTTCGGACGCGCTCGTGTGTGTTCTTGCGGTTGTTTGGTTATGCGCCGCACACACCCACAAAAGGCCACAAGAGCCCCGCACAAAAGGTCACCGCAGTGGAAACTGGCAGGTGGGCTTGCAATCCTTTACTACTACGATGTGGTGCGATTCGATGCGATGCGACGAGTAAACTGACCTAGATACACACGCTGACATGCACACCCACAGTTTCCAGACTGGGGATAATAACTTCATGTTACTAATACGACACGTGGGACTCTCAGGAGGCAGCGACTGCTCTATAGTGTGTGTGCCAGGACTATCGGACAGGACATGTTCGAGTTGCACTACAACAATGTATTGCTGTAATACACATTGTTTTTGGCCCCGTTGCAAGCCATACGTTGACTGGCGGAAGTGCCCAGTCAGACCTCCGCCACACAAATGCAAAATTTTTGCAAATGTCCATTGAATGAAGTGTGGACTCAATTCAATTGTTTCCCATCCCTATCCCTTCTTCCCCTGGAATTTGTGGCATGTTGCTGATAAAACTCTTACCGACTGCTGCAGTCGTTTATAGTCAATTTAATTAAAAATATATGTGTATTTATATGCAAATATTTGTATGCATTTCGTATATATTCATGTTAAAATTTATTGTCTGCCGCATTGTGAATTATGCATGTGGAACAGATAAAGTGGAACTCTTCATCCTCTCTGGCGATTTACAAAGGATGGCCCAGTCCCCATCTGAATCTGGCCGAATGATCATTGACAACGAATGACAATTTAATTGCAAATTTGGCTTTTTAATTGAAATTCTTAAGTCAAACAAATAGTAAACAATCACAACGACTATTTTTGAATTCAGATACTGCTGATGCTGTATAACATTTGAGTAAAATATACCCATATACATTTGTATTCAAACAAGGCTGATATAAATACTAAAACATAAATTAACCCACGTGCCTCGCCGTGATGTCGTTATTCATATATTTTGTTATCAAGCGTTGAGTATAGATAAATAACACGATTAAACATACGTTCGATTGTTGTTAACCATAAACTCAATTGTTGAAAGTCAGCTATTCAAGTACTTTACTTATCTAAAATTAAACTTGTAAGGAAAGTTTTGCATATATACAAATCAATTTTGATGGAATCTAAAGAATCTTGTATATGGGTAATATATGAATATATTGATTTGACGTAGGCTATTGCATGGCAACTAGAAGCAACCAGAAAACTAAAAGAAATCGAGATCGATCCATCAACAAGAGGGGCAACAAACAAGAGACCCACACACAAACTACTCTGAATGATCCCAGCAAACAGTCGTAGACAAATGGACGCAGCAAGACGTATCTTATAAACACACGGACACACAGATACAATATACAAACACATACATACACACTCGAACAATTGGTAACATATGGGCCCTCTTATAAAGCATGATGCTCTACTTATTTGGGTACACTCAAACGTATTCATATGAACTCATTTGATAATTTGGCTGTAGGGCAGCAAAATTGCTTAACTGTGTGCCACAGTTGGCGGTCATTAGATGAGCGACAGTTGCACAGCAGCAAACGATACATTGACCTTTGCGACAAGGAAGAGGAGACAGAGAGAGAGAGAGAGAGAGAGAAAAAAAGGAAGATAACGAGAGAGTGGTCGTCGCATTTGGAAACTCATTAAGAGACACGGAAATGAAAATAAATGCTTGGGCACAGCAGTTAGTGTCCTCAAAATGTAATCAAGTTGTGCAATTATGCAATGACAATGAGAACAAGAACCACACACACACAACCAACTCATGTACTCACACAACTTGGCTGTGCCAAAAATATTAAATACATTATCATTTTTATAGAGCACGAAAATACAATGCAAAGTTGCTTTAAATAGCAAATGGACCAGGAACAAGCTGGCAAGCCTATGATATTATAAAACATATAAATTTTTAATGAAATAAAACCAGCCAGACAGAAGATTGACAGAGGCAGGGCCCCGACGGGCAGAGGAGAGGGGCTTCTGTTGGGCTGGTGTGCCAAAATTCGGGCAGGCGAAACGTCAGCGACGACGCGTCGCGACGTCAAAATTGTGGATGAAAAGCAATGGCAGGCAACAACAACAACAACGACAACAACAACACACATGCATGGAAATTCTTTTCAATGTCATTGAACGAGCAAATATTTTAAGAGCATGTCGCTGTCGTCGTCGATGTCGTTGTTGCTGCTAGTCATGGCTATGAAAAATGAAATGATTTGTCAGATATCAAGGCACAGAGAGGCTTGCATATCGAGGCCATATCTCTTAATATGAGTTGCACTTAATGAAGATGATGTCGAGCTGCAGCTGCAGCAGCAGCAGCAGCTGCCGAAATGAAAACCTAGCCAGGCTTTTCAATTTCCAGTCAGGTTAAGTTGAACTAATCCTCACTCAGCCACCACCATTCATGTGTACTATGCATAAGTCATGGGCTTTTATGGCACGATGCCATTTGCCATATATTGAATGAACGGAGTCGTTCTCATTCTCATTCATCCCTATCAACATGCACATCAACTTTACAGTCTGCATGCAAATTGCTGTCTGGTATTGTTGAAAGAGTGTCCTCCGCATCTGGCAAATCCCTGAGCGGGAAAGCAAGAATATAGAAATGGCTTTCCGTCGCCTCTGGATGCTTTATGGCGCGGCTCATAATAGACGCCATCCAACATTCAACATCCAGCATCCAACAACCGACGGCAACTGCAACCGCCAACTGAATATACTGAAATAACTGAGCCAACCCCAAGCTGGGCTAAGTCGTTCAGGGAGTGCGCTAAGTAAATGGCTTTTAATTGTAGAGAGCGATGCGACGATGCGTCGGCAACAACCAGCAACAGGTGCCATTAAATGCAATTAAAACGTTTAACAAGCAGAGATGAAAACTTTTCGAAAGCCAAATTTCAGATACCCTTTTTCTAAATAACTATATTTATGCCGATTTTTCAATGTTGTCACTTTCGATTATTATTGCAGTTCTCCTGCACACTCATAAGATAACTGTTCTATCTTGTTTACAAACAGATTTAAACAAACTTATGAAATCTTAATCGAAAATATATATCAAGTACAAGTATATCTTATCTTATTTGATCTGTTTGAGGTGAGCTAAGAAATTTATCTTGTTTTTTAATTTGTTCTTAAACACGTGATGCTTTTACACAAATGGTTACAGACTTTTACATATTTATTGTATAGTCGTAAATCTAAACATAGTGAATTGATGCAAAGTAAACTTTCGTATGTACATATATAGTCTGTATTTTTAGATCATTTAATTTCCCTTCATTTTTTATGTTATTCACACATCAGTTTGTAAAATTCTCTATTAATTTATAATTTGTATCGAATTAAAAGCCTATGTTTTATTTTTCTTTTTTGATAGAAATGCTACACATCGAGTTGCTGTAGGCCAATTAAAAATTAGTATTGCGAAAAGGAATGCGACTATAAAACTGCTAACTAATCAAGATATGAGCCATTGACTGAGAAGCTGGCTCAATTAAGTCAGATTAAATGCTTAATAAATACATTTCGATCTGAATGCTAGTATGTATGCAATGCCAAATTAATTTCTAATCATTTCTTCAACAATTATAAGATTATCCTGACAATTTGTATGCCAGCAACAGCTCTGGAAAAAGTATCTGTCAGATGCAGCAATTATCCCAAACACATGCTCGTGCAAATATGATTATTTTGAATATCTAAGTGGCTGTTTGCAGCATTTGACAAGATAATCAATTGTACTTTCTATACGTACATTTAAACATTCACTCACATCGCTGTCAATCAACTAAAATGCTTTCCAATTAATCAAAATCCGTAAAGGAGCGAATCGCACCTGCGTCATTTGGCTGAGATTTATCAAAGTCAGAAAAGGCAGAGACTCATATAATTTGCAGTAGTCCAACCGCAACAGATTTCCAGTAATTTTTTGTACACTATAGCTGAGTATCCTTTAGCTGACTGACAATAAGGTATATATGCAATCAGAATGAAATAATTGTTTAATCTTCTTACTAGAGATTAGAATTAAGGCCAGAAAGATTCTCAGTGGGCATCGTTCAAGTCGATTTTTGTTTAGCATTAGATTTTGTTTGCTTTTGCTATGTTTTGTATACTTGTTCTGCCACAATTTGGCAATTTTCAATAGATGTTACTGTGATTGTAGGCAGTTCATGTCGTATTCGCTTTTGATTTGTTGGCCGCAAACAGAAACAGAAGTTTTGTTCGTCTGTCGATTAGTTTTTAATTGCGGTAGCCAGTGACGTCAATCGCTGGCGGGCATTTGAAATATGTACAAACATATTTACATCTACGAGCAAGTACAAAGTGAGAGAAGAAATGATTTTTCAATTTTCTGATTTCTTGATATAGTTTCTGTTTAATGCCATTAATTAAACAATTTCTGCTTTTCATACTTGTTCACTCAATGTGTGTAGCAAAATTGTTTTTCTCAACATTTTACAAAGTCATGGCCCCTAATAATGTGAGGCCAGAGCTAAGCACTGGTTTTTGCATTGTATTTTTATTTTTTTTTGTAGTAGTATTTTAGATCTGTCGTCGTGTCTCGAGGGTCTTCAACAGCTTACTGCCTGTTGTTTGTCGGGAACCAGCTTTGACAACAGGGGCCTCTTCTGTCTTCCGCCTATTCTCACTCTTTTAGCGCAGCTCAAAAGAACAACAACAGAATCAAGAATCAGCAAAAGCCACTTGAATGAGTCGTCGCAAGTCGCTCTGGCAACTTTACTTGCACTCGGCGAGAAGCTTAACTTTGACCCAGTTGACGCCTCAATTGCAACAGTGAAGAAAAAAGAAAAGATGACACAGATTCCATTGACTTTTCGTGCCCAGCTGTCGAGGCTGCCGCGCTTGTCGTGGCTCACTAAGTGCATGGAGCTCTCAAAAGCCATTTAATTGGGCTTTTTGTTAGAAGCATTTATTTTCTATCTTGTCTTTGTCAAACTCAAATCGGCCGTAAGGTCGTTCCCATGCCATGTTCAAGATTTTCAAGAATTTTACCAAACAAATAACACTAAAAATTCATATAAATTCCCACAGTTATCCACTACTGAACTTGTTGTCCAAAGTCTTTCCCCGTCTGTATGTTGTGCTGTGTTTAACGCTTTCAATTGCCGCACAACAACAACATGTATACTATCGTATCGTATATTTACTCTAACCGTATTCTCCCGTACTGACATATTGTTTATTTGTCATCTGTCTAACCGTACAAACACAAATAAACTGGGCTTATCAACTGGCATTTGCTTTGCAGCAACTCAACGCTGCGGTTCTACTGCGACTACTAAATAATAATTTGCAAATTATTATGTATTAATAAACAAACCACGAAGCAGCTACGGGAATCGCAAACTGCAGCGAAAACAAATTGCGAAATTTACGAAATAGAAAACGCAACGCGCAAATAAACAAGCAATTAGAGGAACTGAAAAACTAATAAAACAAAAGAAGAAATATCAGCTATCTTTGAAGTGGAAAAGAATTAATACACTGCCAAGATATAAGCAATATGTAAATCAATAAGGTTTAAAAAGCTTCCCATGGCAAAAACAATGTACACTTATCCGATTGTGCTTAATATTTTCTTATATTCTGCTCACTTAAATTGTTGGTATATTACAAATACAGTGTCAAAATTATTGTACCTTTTGCAAGAGTATATTTAATGAAATACTTAGCTGCAGCAGCAGCGCCCTCTAGTGTACGTTTCGCAAGCAGGTCAACTTGTCATAATAATTTACGTACAAACTCACGGCTACTAACGACTAACACTGGAGTCCACAACACCTGTGCAATAAACACACACACATACACCCGCACCCGCAAACACACGTTCACCACAATCGGCTATACAAATTAATGTTTTTATTAGCATTGTTAGTGTAGACGATTGCGTTGCACCGTGGAATTTTATAAACCAAATCGAATTGCAAAATACATATTGACATAATCGATACAAATTGATACAAAATATATGCTTAACATAATTTTTTAGGAGTATCGATGAAATTTATGTTCGCTAAAAATACACAAAATTGATCCCACTGTGCGGAGCACTTACAAATGCATCGCACGTCGTCGCATTTGCCGTCGAATTCTTTTGTCAAGTGCAAGCGGGCGTATACGTAATGTATTTTTGCGTGCTGCGCTTGGCAGCTCGTATTGCTGTGTGTGTGTGTGTTTGTTGTATTGTTGTGTTTGCACTTACACAACCGCTGGCACATACAGCTGGCACAAATCAAGCGCACTAATTTTGCACCAAATGCGCTACAGCAGAGAATTGCAATTTTTCTTTAGCATCGACCAACTTAAGGGAATACAAATACCATAAGGTGCGACCGCACCTGCCGATTGTCGTTTTTCCTATTACCTGGCGAGTTCAAAGCCATCACGATAGTATTAATAATAACAGCAATCGAGCACTGCTTTGGTAATTGAATGTGAAAGGCTTTTCCAGCCACCCACACACAGAGAGAGAAAAAGAGAGAAAAGTAGACTGAGAAAATGTAAAACATAACACATTTTTAGGTCGCATAGCTGCAAAATACTGCGATCATTTCTAGTCAAAAATCACGGTTTCGCACATCTCTAGCCTTTCACCCAGACCCAGACCAAACAGCTCAAGTTTCAAGCACAAGGCGACGATTGAGTCTATGCCCGTTCACTTGAATAGGTTTGGGTGTGTTTGCAGATCATTTGTGGGTCATATGCATAAACAACTGAAAGAAACCGAGGCAAACTGCCCAATCAGCACCACTGAAATGCAGGCCAATTCGGTTAATGAGTGCAATCAACTTGACAGAAGTGGTAATACAATACTCGTTTTTTTTTCGAAACTCTTTAAGCCTTAATGTCCCAAAAAACGGAAATAGGAAGCCGCAATAAGTTTGTACACCGCTGGCAACCTCAACGAAAATATTTCACTCTTCAGCGAATATATTCATGGCCGGTTTACAATAATTATAAATATTGGGCCCAAAAGATCGCAGAAATAAATGTCTTAAATTGTAAAAATTCGAAATTGTATCAAAGAGAAACGAGTTTAAAAAATTAAATTCGAACATTTACTTTTTGTTTTTAAATTAAATTTAATGAATTTTAAACGTGTCGATCAATTCTAATAAAGACCACTATTTATAATAGTTACAGTCATTGTTAAAAAAATCACTTGAAACTAAAAATTGTATACCATTTTTTTTATGTTGATGCTCCCTGCATTGTGTGTTGTTGTTTGTTGATATAGTGTCATATCGACAATAAGACATTTTATATTTTTTCCTGTATTTTATTTTTATTTAAACTATTTCTTTCAAAGCGAACAACAATGTTCAACTATATATAATTTGAACACATCGACTAAATTCAAATATGTAGTTCTTTGAAGTTTTTCATTCTCAGTTCGCCCCTGGTTATCTGAATTGCATGAATGAATAAAGGCCCTCAATGAATATATATTTAATTTTTGTGTTTATTTATGTGTATAAATACCCTGTAGTCATGCAATGCTTAAAGAGTATGGCAACATATATTATATATCATCAATAACTTTCGCTATAAAAGACTTCAAAGATTATGCTTAATTTAAATGCATGAATCATTAACTATTTTCTGATAATGTGAAACTTATTCAAAAGAATCTGCTAGTCTATCAGTCTCGACGACTTCTGTACATGTGTCTGTATGCGGTATTTTGAGTACTGCACTTGACTCCAATTACCAATTGATGTTTTCGGATTTATGCTTGCTTAAGCAGAAAATAAATATGTATACGATTCCCCGACTGTGACTTTGACTCTTTTTTTTTCTGTCTCTTTCTCTCAATCTCTTTCTCTGTCTGTCCGCTTGTGCGTGCAATGTTCCATTGAAAAGTTTGCGAGAACATGAAACAAGAACTTTTTCTAGAGAAGCTTATCAAGTTTAGCAGGCAGTTCATTCAGTTTGTTGACAAGTTATAATAAGTAGTTGGACAGGACGAATGCTATAAAAAGAGTCCAAGTTTGAATCATATTTAATACAATAAAAATATTTCAAGGGTTAAAGTTTGCTAAAGTTCAATGGAGACTTATAGGACTTCTTGTGGCTTTCCTTGCACCGTTCCATTTTCAGATAACAATGGGAGAAAGCCGACCACAAAACATGTTGACTCACTCGCCCAAAAGCCGCAAAGCGTGCTCTGCCCCTGCCACTTGCCTCTGCCACCTCCTCTTCCCACAGCAGAAGATGCAATTAGACTTGATATGCAATTGTTTTATGTCAGACAATATGAGACACAATTTGTACGACAAACTCCCAATGGTAACTGTCAATCAGCTAAATGGACGCCTGTCCCTGTTAACGCTTTATTTCAAACGCATGCTGAGCTTTCGAAGCAACAACAACGGGATACCAATTTATCAATGTCAATAATAATTATCTATAACTTGTTGCATGTTTCTCTAATCTACATTTGCTGTGCAGACTTACCGTTTCGTGAAACATCGAGCTCGACGAGATTTTCAAAGTTTTGTATGTCCGGCGGCAGACGACCAATTTCGTTGTCACTCAGGCCCAGTTTTCTCAGGCGATGCAATCTGAAGAAATTCTGCAAAAGAAGAGAATTGAAGAAATCTTGGTTAAGTTTGCGGCACGACACAATGCAAAGTTTCCTTTCACTCTAGTGAAACAAAAGACAATCGTCTGAAGCGTCTTTCCCAGTTCATCTCTATCGAAGTTGCAAGTTCGCTTTCGTGGTCATATATTTAAAAAAGTTTGTCATTTCTAAACGCCGTGACCGGGTCCATGCCGTCCGGTCCAACATCCTTTTGAGTTAGACTGTGTTGCTTTCTTCTCGTCAGACATGTCGCCAGCAATTCATTTATGAAAATCACGATTTTCCTAGCCACATCAATTTGATGTTCGATTTACAATAAATTATTTTGGCGCGCCTCAGACTTTCCAAAGTGAAGGGTCGCGACCGACGCGATCACGGTCATAAGCATTCCACTGACCTTCCTAAAATATGGAGCATACAGACACTCAGATACTCAGACTCGAATTCACATTCACATTCTTACTCATACTCACACTCACACTCACATTTGTCTTCTCATCATTTAGCACTTTGAAAAGAAAGTAGCGCCCCCTAGTGGCCGACTTGCTGAGTCACAGACCTCAAGGTTAACAGCCGCACCGGGGCGGCAACGTCAGCGCCGCGTCGCTGTTTTCATTGTACCAGCGATTTTTATCGGCCATTGCTGACTTACTCCTCTCTTTCTTCCTCTGCCTTCCATCTCCATCTTCGCACTTCACAAACCCTCCCACCCAACACACTCAGCGGCAGTCGCGACGTTAATAATAATGAAAATAATTCGTAGTTGTACTCGTAAAGATTATTAAATTCTTTTTCGCCCGCCTCAAATGACTTTGAAAGAGAGGGGGGACTGAGAAGGGAACCGTGACTCGATAATATTAATGACCCATTTCCAAAAAACCATGTACAAACACAATAATTCATGAAATTTCCCATAAAATAAAATACATGCTTAACTGTACAATATTTTAGAATACCTTCAACATAGTCTTATAATATTCGAAAGCTGAAATATATAATAAATATCAATTGAGTGCATTAATGAATGAGGCAATTTTCATTCGAGAAAGGCAAACCCAAAACAATTTGTCAGCATATGGATTCAACTCGAGTCGGTTTGCAGCCATGATTCATAAAACAGCTAATATTTAAAAAAAAAAAAATAATAATAATAATGAATTCTGATTTCATTGAAAAGGCTTTCATCAACCATTTGACTTTGCTCTTTATGAAAAGTCTCTCCCTCATTGAACATTTCATCTAACGAACCGCAACGACACAGAAAAGAAAGAATGGTGTCATTTGTGTGTCTCGGTCAGTTCGTCACAAAGGCAAAGTAATAAAGCGCCCTCATGGTTATTTTTCGCTTAATTTCCATGCTTTTTGCGAGTACCTACAATGTCCCAGATTCATTCTGTATCGCTATTTATAAAAAAACGAAAGGCCTTTCCACAAATCATGCGTCAGAAAGTTGTAGCTGTCAGTGACAAAAGCCAACGTCAACGACGAACGAAAAATGCAGGAAGACAAAAGAAAATGCATAAAAAACACACTCACTCACAAACTCAAACAAATTGCATATGAAAAAGGCCTGAAAATGCATGCCCCACGGGGCAGAAACGGAGGTAGGCAGAGAGGAAGGGGGGAAATGGCCGCCAATGTTAAGAAAAAGAAAAAAACAGAAAAAAAGGGAGAAAAAACAGCAAAAGCCACCAAAGGAGGACAGACAAGACGTGATGACAATAAATACGAATGCGAATTGTAAACTTTTAGCCAAGTGCAGCCCCACCGCCCGCCTTGCCCCGCCCCGCCCCGTCCCGCCCACATGAATAGTCAGTTAGTTGGTGCCCACAGCCCACGCGATGGCGGTAGCTTGTTGTATCTTTTGCAGTCACTCTTTTGCTGGCCATAAATTACAGGCCGGCCGGCCGGCATTGCAGCGTGGCTTCACGTACGAGTACGAGTACGATTACTACCAGTTTTCTGAGGCATACGCTCACACTCGCACTCACACTCAGAGTCTCATACACTCACTCGGTCGTTGGTGCATTCGTTGAGGCAGCCAACACACTTTTACTATTGTATCTAGTTGGAGCAGGCGCACAGCAAGCAGCAGATGAACGACAAACTAGCCGTCAACTAGTGTGTGTGTGTGTTTGTGTGTGCGTGTGTGTGTGTGTGTGTGTGTGTGTGTGTGTGTGTGTGTGTGTGTGTGTGTACATGTGTGTGTGTGTGTATGTTTGTAGCATGTTGGCCAGGCCAACGAGTTGTGGCTTGTTTCGAATGGGTTGCATCACAGCAACAGAAGGAACTCAACACAAAGCACACTTTTGTGGCATGACCCATGACGCGACTGCGATTGAAGCTGCACTTGTTACCAACTAGAAACCAGGCCACATAATTCAATTGATTAACCAAAAAGGGATCCGGACCAATGCAATTAGTTTTGTTAAAACCACTTTGCGCGGCCTAATAGAAAAATGTAATATAGCTTCACATGCAGATACATTTAGATGCAAGGCCGAGATACATTTTACTCTCAACTATGTAGAATGCTGTGGGTGTTTTTTTTTTCTATTATTATTAAATTGCACTGAACCATGACATGTATGGAAATCACACACACTCGCGAACAAACACATGCCTTGCGCTTCGTTGAGTTTGAGTAATTTTTTTATAATGTATCTGCAAGTGTAATCAACTAAATGTATCTCGTTGTGTGTCGTCACACACTCGCACACACACACATTTGTGCATTGGGAGCCATGCTTGGTGGTGTGCATGTTGCAAATGACTGGGCGAGCAGCAGAAGGTGAACGCAGTTAAACACACGGAGGCAAAACGAGTTCTAGATACAATTCGCATATCTTGTTGGAGGCATCTACATCTACTCGTAAATGCAAAATGCGAAATACGAAAACCAGCTGAGCTAGAACACAACATAACAACAACAACAGAGAGCTGACGAACCGGACGAGCTTCAGTCACAGTTAAAAGACACATGCATGTTGTGGCAGTGGTTGCAACATTTGCAGCAGTCGCAGATACATGCACAAGCTTATACATGTATATATATGTACATATGTAGATGCGTCTCCAAGTGCCATCCACGGAGTCTAGGCCAATTGCCTACTGTTCGCATCTGTGCGCCTGTTCAAATCTGTACATCTTCATTTTTCTAGCGCCGCACACAAACAGACCAAAAACAACAGCGATAGATACATCCATTGTTGCAGCCACAAGCTGCAACTTGTACACGCTAAATGACAACTTTCTTTATGTTGCCAGCGAGTTCAGTTAGTTAGTTTCAAGTCTATTATCTACAAGTATCTTTTCGTTTGTTCAGCAATTTAAATAAGGATACTATCGATAAATCTGCTTAGCCGATTTCTAAACAATTAATTTAACTTCTCAGACTGCTTAAAATCATCAGCATACCCGACCGATGCCCTGATGTCACTTACTCTGGTATTGTTTAAACAGGTACTAGATCATTTCCAAACTGATCGACCATGAGATACGCCGTCACGAATTTAAAAACGAAATCTTTTTAAAGTATACAAAAAAAATAAAGTGGAATTTAAAAAAGTCTTTGATATTATTTATAGGAACTATTATCAGCATGATTTCACATACTCTATTAGATCACACTATCGCTACAGAGTATAAAATCTAATTGAAATAGCTTGGGAATATTTGCTATAGCTAAAACCGGTTTAGAGCGGCGACTCCATAGAATTTATATAAGCAAACGGCAGTGTGTGCGGCTATTTAACTAACTGTGACCAATTGAAAGTCTAACAACAAAAATCAATTCCGAAGTTTGGCAATAATATAAAGCGAAAGATTTACTTGTACATGGCTTGCTATCATTTAGGCCAGTTTTTATGCTTTCAGTTGCTTGGTTGGGGCTTAGTTAAGCAAGCTGAAAAGCATAAGTAAAAGCGAAAGAGAGAAAGAGAGAGAGAGAGGTAGAGAGACGCCATTTTAAATTCTATTTAGCTGTGTTCAAAGCAGCTGCTAAATGATGTCATTGTCGACGCTTCGGTATTGTGTTCCAAAAGCCAGAAACAGACGGTTAAGTTCTCAAAAACGCACCTGCAATAACAAAGAACGCGTCGGTTCAAGTTGCGAAAGCCAAACAGGCACTCAGGTGGTTACAGACCTCAAGGCAGGTGATAAGCAGCGATTACCTGATATCTTATCAGCGGTCGTGACTAATTGGCCCAAATGAAGGGGGCCATGAATGGGCGTAACCCAGTTTCCTACTCCAAATGGAAATGCTCGAAAATTCAACGAAATTCACTTGAGGTAGGTTCTGTGAGCTGCAGAGTTAATTGCATAATGCAATTGCCAAAGCATTTCCCACTAAATGCCAATTAAACGCACAATTTCCATTAGAGATGGTTTCGTAATTATGAATTTAATTTTAAAAATATAAAAATATGTTTATTTCGAATTTTTACACACATTTCATTTAATTCTTAATTATTTCATAATTTTTGATTCATTTTTCTTTTGTTTAATCAATTTTTAAGATTTTCTAAGCTGATTTTGAAACTGTTTAACTACTGTTAGAGTACTTTATTATCTTTTAGATGTATCTGCTCATCTCTAACAGTGCAATTCAGCTGTCAAGCGGCAAACGACATGAATAGAGAACCGAGAGATTGAGGCAGATTGTCGACGAGTTAAGAGCAATTCAATTGAAGCACGGTAACTGTCCATGATGTTTATTGTTGCTATGACAACGCGGAAATTGTGTGCAACTTTCAAAAGAGGCAAAGGGTTGATGTCCGACTGGCTCCCAGTATCAGCAACATAAACAACAACGAAAACAACAACAACCAACACATCCGACGCTGTCAGTCGCTTTGGAATTCAAGCGAACTCAGCAGAGAAAGAACATCATCATTATGTCTGTCCATTGTGGACGTTCCTCTTGTTGTCAACGGTCAGCAACATGTTGTTGTTGTTGTCGTTGTTGTTGCTGCTGCTGCTGTTGCCGTCGTTGGCAAACAACTTGTGGGTCCATTGCTCCAGTAAATGTTGTAGCCTCTTACTATTCGCTTTATTGATGTAAACGAGCAACAAAAATTTGCATTAGAAGTTCATTAGCGAGTGCGGCTAACCGCGAAGGAAGCTCTAGAAAAGGCAAAAATCAAATAAGACTGCACAATTTCCAAGACATGAACAAAGCAACAGCAACTACAACAACAACAGCATTACACATTCTGTTGTTAAATGAACAAACAAGCAAACAAAACTTGAGTGACCGCAAATGAATTGCTATGGGATGCAGCTGCCTATAAGGCAGACATCTATATAAATACATTTATACATATGTATACTTCAAAGTTCTGTGTGTATAACCCAGGCAACTACTGACCAACCCAATAAACCACCTCCCCCCAACAACAACCAACCACCCACCACTTGTTGCTATGTCAACGCTTCACTTCTGTTTACAGCTTTAGTTGTTTTCATTGGAATACCCTGTAACCAATCCACATGAGTAAATCGAGTAGTATAGGAAAGTTATGTTTTATCTTCGTAAAATAACTTAACACTCAACTATTTACGTAAATCCAAAAAGTGAATCTAGTTTAATATTAAAATGTAAAAATCGAAATATTAAAAATATATTTAGGGTTTCCAAAGTATAACTAACCAAAACCGAACCCCCAACCATCATGTCATTTGTTATGTTTTGGCCTCTAAATGAACTCTGCATTCAAATACTATAAAGTTCCTCAAAATAATCATGCCAAAAACCACAAAAGTGTTGACTTGTAAAGTTGCTAGGTCAAAGGTGTGGCCATCTTTAAAGGGTCATAGCTTTGCCAAAACTGATTCGATTTCCTCTCAACTTAATCTCAAGACTAACTGCTACTTACAGGGTATCTGCTGGTCGAGCACTTGCTTGTTTATCACTTGTTTATTCGACAACTGCATAAAAACGGAAGCCAGCTGCGTAGCTAAGTAAATAAATAATTCCAACTCATTTCCATATACACAACAAAATGATTCACAATTGCAGCTCCATCGTCGCTAATCGCTGCTAATTGCCAAAGTGGACACCAAATGGTTGTCTTCGGCTGCGGCGACACTTGGTTGTTAATTAGAACTCTGGTCGGCGACGTCTTTGATGTTTAAGCAGCGACTTAATTGGCATACGATATCTATATGTACACTTAGTATCTATATCTGCATGTTGCGTAATTGGAGATTCAATTATGCATGCATGCCTCATGCCACATGCCCCATGCCACATGCCACGAACTAACCACGCTAGTGGCCACCATTGTGGAAGATCCGCGTCCCACTGCGCCACCGTATTAATTAAAGACTTCCGCCTGAACTGCTGTCTTTTGTTGTAATTACCGTCTTGACGATGCGCTGCTCAGATATCGTTATTCAGACAAAAGTGGGCATCAAACAACACAGAGGGAGACAGAATAAAAGAGCGAGAGAGGGAACTTTAAGTTCAAGAAAATTGCAAGGGAAGGGAGGGCTCTGGACAACATCCCGATCTTCTGGTTGAGACAGGTATAGAACAAGATACGAGTATCTCTTCTCACCCAATTTAGAGGCCTGGGGATGCTGGAAAAAGGTTCAGTGAACCTACCAACAATACTCGACAGTGGTCACTCGCAAATAATAAACTAGATATTAGATTTGCCTTTTCATAATTTGTTGTTAATTGTTATTGGAAAAAAGTTATCTCTTTTATGAATTGCAGGTGTTCGCTTTAGGTAGCTTTCACTGTATTACTTAAAACGCACCACAGTGGGTCATAAACTATAATTTACAGCTGTTAGTGACAGCTTCAACTACAAGCATATTGTACTATGCTCGTATTTACACACATTCATATGTATACATCTGTATAAATGTGAGTGTGTGTGTGTGGTAGTGTCTATTGTACACTGACCTTTGGCAAATCGCGTATGTGATTCGCATCCAGAAAAAGCTCCTCAAGGGTGCGCGAATAGCGTAATATTTCCTCGGGCACTTGGGGCAGCGAACAGTGGCGTTTGTCCACAAATTCCACCTGCCTGTTGCAGCCTTTGAAAATTGGAATGCACTTGAACATGGCTGTTGTTGTTGTTGCTGCTGCTGTTGTTGATACAATTGTTGTTGCTGCTGCTTCGTGTGTCGCTCTCAGTTGATGACGTATTTTCGTGTTGTTGTCGTTTTAATCGTCGTTGTTGTTGCTGTTGTTGTCTTTGCACAACAACAACACATACATATAGTATAACGTTTGCAGCATCTGTTGCAAACGCACACAAACACACTGACACTCACAGAGAGACTGAGACTGAGACAGAAAAGGCACGCGCAGTTTTTGTTGCTGGCGCTGGCCCTGCACTTTATATCTTTATTTTTCTTTTATTTTTTTTTATTTACTTTTTTTTGGTTTTACTTGTAATGGTTTTACTCTCGTTTTACATTTATCGCACACGTTTTACCCACATTTTGCACAAATTTACTGCAATTAATTAAGCTTTTATTACATTTTACTTTATCGCGTATTCTCCTTTTATTGTATTGTATTTGTATTCGTGCTTAACTCGCGTTGCGTTACGAAAAAGGTAGCAAAAGGAATGTTGAAGAAGCAGCACACGTTAAAATTGCCTTGCCTTCGATTGTCTGTCCTTGCCTTACACAGTTGTAGTTGTAGTTTTTGTTGTTGAGTTGTGTTGTGACTCCGCAGAGAGCGAGAGAGAGAATGAATGAGCGAGTGCGAGCGCGCAGAGCAACTCGAAGCGGCCTACACGTGAGTGTGTGTGTGATGGAGAGTAATAAGAAAAATAATGAATAATAATAAATTCTAATTGGCACTCTAGTGAGTTTGTTGTTGTTCACGGTCACTTCGATTGTCCCTCTTTGACCACATTTAATCACGTAGCTCAACTTTTGATAATTGTGCCAACTCGTTGGCAACGCGAACGAAGCAGGCGCCGCATTTGTTGCTTCTTCCATAGACTAACGTGAAAAAGCTGAAAAGCAGCAATAACAACACACAATGACACTTGACTGGTGCGCCACAGCCGCTTACGAATAGGCTTAGAATGAGAGAACTATCAAAGACGGCCAACGGCCCAAAGCGTAGATGAAAAACAAAAGCAGACAGCAACAGCGACGCACCAACAAGAACAACATCAAAAAACAGAGTAAAAATCCACTTGGGTCGAAAAATTCAACGAAATAAAAAAGAGGAAAATTATAATAAACACGGCCAACAACGACACACCCAAGCACACACACACTTAGGCATATATAAATGCACACACACTCACGCCCAAAGACGGGCATGGGCCATTGAAATAATTGTGAGCTCGTTTTGGTGCCACTGTGCAAGCGTATGTTTTGGAATTTACACGCACACAATCACACACACAATCGCGCGCTGCGCAACAACAAAATGCTGGTCATAGGCGGCTACACAACGACGACCACTACAACTACAACTCAGACCAGGCAAGCGGCGTCGCTGGTTTGCACATTTTTTTCGCACGCTTCATTTTGCCACTTACAATTTGCCTTGAGTGCAGTGCGCTTACAACAAATATGAATATTAACTGTAAATAAAAGCGCAAAAACAACTCGCTAGCATGCAAGTAACTACACACACATTCTCAAGCAGAGGCGCGCATACACAAAACGGAGTTTACAGAAAATCAAACGTACACAAATTACGAAGCGCAGAGCCCGTTCACATCAACCGCTCGCGGCAAAAACAATTCGGCAACTGTTCGGTGTGACCAACATAGCCTACAGATTAAATCCCGCCCTGCAACTTGAAATCGAATATAGAAATCGATATAACTGTTGTTAACCTTAACTGCTGCTATCGATAGCTGATAACATTACATCTGCTCAAATTGGCACTGTTACTTGATACAACGAACTGTTAAATAACATGCTGTTAATTTTATATTTCGTTAAGCAAGGTGCGAATGTAGTTCAGTGTTGGTAAGCGTTTTTGTGAGCTTCGTGCGTTGCGCGGGATATTTTAAATTTGAATAGCCAAGTATTGTAAGTAATGCGCATTAATAACATATATTCAATTATATTATTGGAATGTGAAATACACGTGAAAACATGTATAATGGATTAACTGAAGAGGTAAATCAGTAAAAATAGTAAAATTGTATGTTGTTGGAAATTTCCAACTGTTTAAGAAATGGCCAGAATTTTTGATTGTTTTTTTTTTTTTTTTTTTTGGGGGGCTTTTAAAACTAACAGCCAGGTGGATATTTGAGTTTGTGCTTTGGCCTGGACAAACGATCTTGAGAGACAACAAATAATGAAAATAAGCGCCGTCTGCAAACAAAACCAAGTGCAACCTCAAAGCAGACATTGTTGTTGTTGTGGTAGCTGTTGTTGTTGTTGTAGCTGTTGTTGTTGTGGCTTTTATTGTTGCTGCCACTGACAAACACAGCTGTCGAGTGGGGCGCTTAAACGGCAAGTAAACTGCAACTCTTTGCTTTGCTAATTTTACGAGAGTCGCCTCCGACTGTGCTCGACAATTGTGTGGGCGTGGCACTGCCGAGCTGCCAGCCAAGGTGCCTGTTAGGAGGCGTTGTGGGGGCGTGGCTGTGCACTTGCTTCTTATTATTTGCACTCGGCAAGGCCAAAAGCATAATAAATTGAGAGAAAAATGGTCGGCGAAAGAATGAGAGAGGGAGAGTGCTGGGAGTGGGGGTAGTGTAGGGAAAGTAGTAAGGGGGGGTGGCACTTGGAAATCTTTTATTCATGAATGGGACACCCCGACCCTTGTTGCCGCAGACAACCCATAAAAATTGCACAATTTGAAGAGCCGCCACCAACGACGGCAACGTCGACGGAGACATTTGGCCAAAAGAAGAAGAAGAAGAAGCAGCAGCAGGAGCAGCGAAAAAAACAAGCTGTACGCGCCTCAAGGATTTGGGCAATGCTGTGGTGGCAAAGAGTGGCGGTGGGGAAGGGGGAGGGGGAGGGGAATGAGTAGGGGTCGGGGTCTGTCGCCGCTGCAGGCGATAGTTGCATAAATCATAAAAGCCCCTGCTGATGTTGTTGTTGTTTTTCGCAAAAGGACTTTACGACACTTAAGCAGCACAGTCAGAAAGAGACGGAGACAGCGAGAGATTGAGAAAGGGAGAGGGGTGGGGGCTAGCGAGCCCTCAAGTATCTGAATTTGATTGCGCGGCCACAACGCCTGGCTGTCCTGGTTGCCGGTTAACTCCTTCGGCTGCAGCGCAAATCCTTTGGCTTTTATTTATGAGGGTTTGAGGCCTTTGCCGGGTACTTGTAGATTTAATATGCAGGCTCAGACTGTTCAGCTTTATTGTGCTCAAATTGCTTTGCCTACAAGTCCGTATACAAGCTGTTCAAGTAGGTGTCACACACTTTATGCAACAAGTTTCGACTCTACATCTCCATTTCCATCGCCATCGCCATCTCCATTTCCATCTCCATTTCCCTCTCTTTAACTATTACGCCGACTGTAACTTTGACTGTGCAGCTCTAAAGCGTCTTTAGGCCCATCAAAAAACACAACAACTTCCTCTAATACGCACTTAAGCCACGTTCTCTGTTCGACATTCAGTTAACAACTTCAGGACATTTCAGGATATTTAATATCTTCAAGCTGTTTGCCTTCGAGCCTCTTCATTTGCTAGCTATTGATTACGCTGAAATGTGTTGCCAAGATTATCAAATAATCTATCTAATCTAAATTAGTGATGTAAAAAAATTATATTTTTCGATGTTATCCGATGTTGATGTTTTGTACAATAAATTACGAATTTGTCGTTAGTTTTAATTTTTAATCAACTCCTGGTACCCAAATTAGTATACAACAACCGTTTAAATTTGTATATGAGAGCTCAAAGAATCTTGAGTGTTATATATTAACGTAAATAGAGTGTATGTATATGCCCTTATGTAAATATATATATGTATGTATGTACTATGATGATCGCATCTTTGGGCAATTTCAGATTGTTTAGCAGACGCTAAATGGTACTCAAGAAGGTTTAGCAGCCACCTGCCTTGGGCAATCACCTACCACTTCCTCAACCCTCAACCCCCCAACCCATGTCCCCTCTCGCTCCCTCCGCTAAAACAAGCCTCTATATGAGGCACGCACTTTGAAGCACTTAATTTATGACTCGGCCTGCAATAATTCAAAGTCATAGGCCTCCGGAGACCATTCCGAGCACTCGGCCAGTGGCTTTGGCTAACGCGGCATTAGCAACAACAACAACAACGAGGGGCACAACAGGTGGCGGGGGAGAGGCGTGAGGAGGAGTAGCCACACCTCGAACTGCCCGCAAGCATATTGTGGCTAAAGAATTTTTAATTAAAATATTAAAGCAACTGCCTTAAGGTGTTTTTAATCTTGTAAATTGTTTTAATTGTTATTTAGGATTTGTTGCTTTTATTGCGCTTCTTGCGGCACAATTTATGTGCGCCTAATTAGAAGAGACAGCGACGATGTCCGACTTTCCCCTATAAAAATTTCTTTTTTTTTATATATGTATGTATAAGTATTTTCGTATGTACTCGTATTTGTTGTTCTTTTTGTGCTGTTTATTTATTTTTATTTTTTTCATGCGAAATCCTCCTCATAATTACCATATTTTCAAATTACGAGTACCATTCACCAAGTGCGTCCGGGCCATGGCCAAAGCCGGCATTTTCCTTTGCCTTGCGGCCATAAAAGCTAATTGTATGCGTGCGTCGCGTCCTGGCCCCAAGGACGATGGAGGAGTGGAGGAATGGAGGGGGAATCCTTGGCTTGTTGCTGGTCGGTGATTTATATTTAATTGTTGTCATTATGGTCATCAAAAATGTGTGTGGTGTTGCGGCCCGGCGGCTACACCTGCCATCTTTCGCCGATTTAAAAGCCGCCTTGGGGTTGCAACTTGGGGCAAGTGGCGAGTGGCGCCTCAGCTCAGCTCAGCTCAACTCAGGGATGGGATAAGAGGGGATGATGCTATGGCAGCTGCGGTATTCAGACAACAAACATGCAGCAATTAATACAATTTGGCACTCCAAAGACTAGCAATGTGTGAGGCAATCGCTGTTGCCGCTTGTTTATTGTCATTTGTTGGTACTCGAAGCGTGTAAATATGCTTAAGATGGGGCGATTGTTGACAAGAGTGCGACTTGGCCATAAAACTATGGCAGCCCCCCTTAATGTTGTTAGCCTCTTGCTCTTAATTTTTAGCTAAGAGCGTGATGGAAACATTTTGGGCATTGAAACATTTTCTCTCCCTGAATTCGTTCTATTTCATTTCGTTTCAATTTCATTTCTATTTCGTTTTTTCAGTTGCTGTTGCCACTTCGGGCTGACGGGTCTCAGTCAGTTGTTGGCCAGCTTCAGTGTCGTTCGACTCGCACTTACCACAACTTTGGCAAAACGAGATTCCCCCATTGTGGCCTACATCTCGGCTAAAAGAAGCAGTTCATGTCTATTAAACAAAACTAGTTGTAAACTAAGCCAAGTAAAAGTTCAGTAACAGGCATAAAATATTTTATTTAATTAAAAACCACAAATACCCAAAGAAAGCTCGTTGCTTGTAGTTAAATGGAATAATCAATTTTAATTGAAGTCTATTAAATAATAAATCTGACTGCACTTTTTTGGCATACACTCATCGAACTGCAGTTTTATTTAAACTCAATTACAAATCAGTTTAATTCATAATTAAAAGACATTAAAAATGTTTAGCTTTTCAATTAATAAATTATGTTACTCAAGTCCTCTACACCTCCCAATGAATACGCCTTATATTTATTCAAATTAGTTATTCAGCATTAGTAAGAATTAAAATACTTGAAAATAATTATTTAAGTGCAGATTATAGTTTTCAACTCTGCTTATTAGATTTCCATTATTCTTTTATTTTGGTAACTATCATAAGAGAAGAAAAACAAAATAGATCCTTTGGGAAGAAGTGCGTTAGTATAGCATTTGCTTTTACTTACCACATTAACATGATATTAGGTTCTATTAAATACACAATAGTATTCACTGAGCCTGTTCTTTCTGGAAAATATTACCAAAATGCTTTTATTTATTGGTTAATTAAAATGTTTGCTTTAAGTACTTCACGAGTGTACTAAAAACTATGTAAAATGCAACATTATTTAAATATAATAAACATATAATATCATATACATTGCGAACACTTTAGTAAATACTTTTTGTGAATGCCGCGCATATTTTTTCCTCTCCTACTTAATGCAATTTGGAATGTCAAATGCTTCACATAATTTATATTATCGCAGTTTTCAATTGGCACAAAATAAATTAATTTAATTATTTTTTTCTTTTTGTTGCCTGTCATTTTCATTAGTTAAATCAATTTAACGCGAAACTTCTCTTAACTTTTAAATGTTATATTTGTATTTTATTTATTTTATACTGTAACGCATTTTAATTTAAATAGGTTATTTCATTAAATGCGTTTATTGCATGTATTAAGCCCACAATTGTGCTTAATATCATTTGAGAATACCCTATAAGCAAGGAATGTTCAGAGTAGGTAAGGCTAGAGTTGTAGCATTAAATTAAATATTCAGGAATTAATCAAATCAAAATGTTAATTTCCAAACCTTTATAGCATTAGATACATATCTATCTGACAAATAGTTTAAATGAGGACACATTTTGGGCTGTTGGAATTTTAGTACGGGGTATATGCTAGTCGAATACCTCAACATTATGTGGTGAAGTGCACAATTATATGCGACTTAAAAAATATTTATATGTATTTATTTAAAACGGTTTTGCCTGTCACATGGACAACTGGAAATCAGCGAACAGATGCGCCGATAACAACTGTTCATTTCAGCAAATTGCGAGCTGCAGCTGGGAAAATTGGAAATGGAAAAAATTACAATAAATAATGTTAAAGTCACATACACTCACACTCTTACACACATACACACACATGTTGAATAATTTTTCTTAAACAAGTCGTAATGGGAGAAAAAACAAATTACTTATGCACATTTGTTTGTTTGCTTATGGAAATATCTGCTCATTTACGTTTTGCTTTTGGGCTTCGCGAAGTAAAATATATGTGAATTATGACTTCGTCATTTTTGCGTATTCGACAGTTTTCCTCGAAGCGTATCAAATCAAGCCGTAAACACG
This sequence comes from Drosophila rellima, assembly GCA_035043635.1. Lineage (NCBI taxonomy): Eukaryota > Metazoa > Arthropoda > Insecta > Diptera > Drosophilidae > Drosophila > Drosophila rellima. The sequence continues at coordinate 5,816,738 of JAWNMV010000811.1, read as the reverse complement.
CCGTTATAATGGAAATACTCACGCAAATTCATATGCCACCAGCCCACGTTGAATATCTAAATTTGTAACCCCCCCCTGATTTCCTCTTAACCACGCCAATTCTACACCCAAAGGCATCGCTGTCATGGGCATATCATAAATATGAGATGGGTAGTAAAAGGAGCTCATTAAATGACTAGCGCAAATAGCAGAAGGTGCTCGTGGCAAAACCACGTTAAATCTATAGATATATTTGTATCTGCGTAATTTGTATCTTGAAATTGTATATCTGTTCCCACACACACGGGCATTAATTATAGCAAATATACATTTGTACCTACTTTAATGTATATTTTATATACATATATTATATGTGTGTGTATCTTTTCATATGTATGTGCATTTTAAGGCGGCTTAAGAGCTCTATGGCTCAGCTGCCTGAGCTAAACAAATATTTAAGTTGATTGGGCGGGCACAAATGTAAAAAGTTTCCACTCTAGAGTTCACCAAATTCGCATAAATTCTATGCGTGCCAAGGCAGCCGTGAACTTTTTAATGTATTTTAAAACACTTTCCACTAAACATTTTAAGTAAACTGCTCCACAGTCAACGTCTTCGTCTTCGTCTGCGTCCTCGACTTCGTTTTCATCCTCATTTTCCTTGTTGGCGTCGGCGTTGACGTCGACGTCGAAGTCGGCAGGCGCAAGGATGCCAAGTTGACTTCCTGTGCAAGAGGCAAAGTTTCTGGCACTCCTGCCGCTGCCCCAACTTCGGTTCCTGTTGCACTTGCTCGCAAATTCCATGGAGGCTGAAATCAAGTATTTCATTTTGGATTCAACTGCTGTCCGAGCATTGCAGCGCCAACAGCAACAGCAACAGCAACTTCAACAGAACCAAAGGCACCAACGCAGAAGCAGCAGAAGCCAGCCACGGCAATAGCTACAAGATGGAAAATTAAACGAAATACAATCGCGTAAACGAAACTGGAGATACTCTTTAGTACTCGGTCAATATATAATTTTCCAAGTCACAACTCTCCAATAAAATTTCTCTTTTACTTATTTTACTCAAACATTTCAATAGCCTAAATTTCCTTGACTGCATTGAATATAATTATTCTATGCTCAAGTTATTTAACTTAATGGTTTATAAAATCTTTGAGTTACATCAATAAGAAACTATTAGTTCCTTTATTTCTTTAGATTTTAAACTTGCGCTTTATTTCTTCAAGGAAAACTTTCTCCATTAGATAGCTGAACGATTCTCTAGTGGCTTCTGCTGCAAGTGTCCAACCAAATGAGTTAGTCAAAAGACTCGACACTAAAGTAGAGTATGGAGACAGCAACAATAGCAACATCAGCATAGCAATAACAATACCACGTTGAGCAAAAAGTTCTTGGGAGTTTCAACATCTGAAGCTTCCCACTGCCCGCTGCCCAGTTGCACTTACTGAGGGGCTACTGTTAGTTGCCAGCTGAGTTTGAAGCAAGTTTTCTGCTACAAAATGCTATATAAACTCAACTCCTTTAGCTGAGGGGGCGTGGCAGTGTGTCAATGTTTGTTTTATGTGCCTAGACGTAGGCCAGCTGAAAAGTTTTGTCCATTCCTGGCGAAATGTTTTTCTATCTGGCTATCTCTCTCTGTCTTTTCTGTCTCTCCCTCTCTATACATATTTTCTCTTTCCGCCTGCCTTTTTAGTTGGGTAATCCATGCGGGCCTCTTGTCAAAATTTTAATTAATTACAGCCATAAAATGCAAAGTCGCATAATGAAATTGTTATTGTTAATAATTTAATAAGCAACAGCAAATATTATTCCAGTGCGCTTCCAAATGCAAAGGACAAATTGATTATGCTGTCAATATTTGTCAAATCTTCTCACTTCTTTTGACTGCCATTTAATTCGTATTTATCCACCAAACCGCCCAAACACTTTTACCCGATCAACTGTCCAACCTTGCAACCGCCCAACCACATGACAACTTACGTAAGTGGCTCGATTGCATATTGCGAGTAATTGCATGAATTTGTTGCCCACTGATTGCATGTTGGCCAAATAGTTTTGGCCAACTGTTGAGCTCAACTCTCCCAGCTGACCTTCGCCCTGTACTCGTATATGATTGTTTCTGTTCCCTAAAGTTATTTCATGCATTGAATAATTAAAATATTCTCAGAATCAACTTGAATGCTCGGCACAAACTCAGATTATCAATGGTCAAGGGAATCAAGCGGGGGAGGGAGAAGGCATGACAGGAGGCAGTCGAAGAGAGAGAGAGCGAGAGGGAAAAAGAGGTAAAAGAGAGACAGGTCAAAAGTTTGCACATTTGAAATGCTACAAAGATTTGTTTAGTTTTTGCCAGAAATGTTGGCAAATATTTGCCATAGAATTCACATGCTGCCAACATATCCTGCAACAATACCGGAAAATGGGCGGGTGCCACGCCTTTATGTAGATCTATGCAAAACAAAATTGGATTTGCTTTTAATTGTTTTTAATTAAGTATAATTTATTGCGCAAACAACAGTAAGCAGCTCACAATGCGCACAATTTTCAGCTAGTTCTTGTCATTGTTGTGACTGTTGTTGTTATTATCATTGTTGTAGTTGTTGTTGTTTTTCTTATTGTTAGTGCAGTTGTAGAGCATAGAATTTTGGGACTTAAAGATGCAAAGACTTTGAAACTGAAAACAAGCTGCATTTGCATTTTGATGAAATCAACATGTTATCATTAGATTTGTTTATATTAATCAGGAATGCAAAGTCCAATATGATATACTCGACTATGAGATACTCTTTAGAGACTTATGCAAGCTCAATGATACACTTCAAGTATCATGGCTTACAAAGTTTCAGTTCTGATTAAGAAATTGGAATTTTAACAATTTCAATGTTGAACTTAACTCAATTAAAGCCACAAATATCTTAAGATATTCTCGTACAAATATTTTGACACTTAAATTATGATACTTATATGTAATATTTAATGACATAAATGTGTATGTGTAATTTTGTGCATGCGTACTATATATCAAAGGCTGAGCTCATGTGCTAATGACATTATTTCTGCTGTGAATATGGCCTTAGGTTGATTTTCATGAAAAGGACAACGTTTGGCAACATTTTCTCGAGCTCATGACAAGGCTGACAATCTCAAAATTTAACAGGTAAATTAAATATTTGTAATGCAGTACTGAGATGAACATGGAAGAAGTTGCCTACAAATTAAGAATTATTATTTCGGCATTCAAAGCACAAAAATAAGAATACAAATATTCTTGTTACTGATTATATTTAATTTGATATATTTGGAAAGCAATATATATAAATATGTGCTATTTATTATACTAAATTGTGTATGAACCTCAATTATATTCCAATTAAACATCAGTTTCTCTTTGCAATTGTATATAAAAGGGGTCACATAAAAATAATCACAAAATTCCGAAAGTATGGACAGGGTTAATCAATAGAAACAGTTCTGCTCTCCTCTGACGGCAGAGCTGGCCAGAATGTTTCCCCTAATCCGGACGACGATTTCTTTCAGTTGAGTCCTGCATCAGTTGAAGTTTCATTGCAGCCGGAGTTGCTTTTTTCAAGCGTGTGAGTTTGATAGTTGTGGTGGAATTTCGAGAGGTTTATTGCAATTGCAGTTATCCGTGGGACAGTCGTGGAGTACTCAACTATTTGTCCTCCTATGTGTGGAATGTTTCCGCCGCATTGGACGTGCTCCTGCCCCCAGTTTGCGTGGACACGCTCCTCTGGTCATTGACTCACAGCCTCTGCGCATTGTTCCAAATTGCGCAGGACAAAATGAGGCATGTTGTTGCTGAAATATTGGCCAAGCGTCAGTCGAATCGGGCATATCCAGAATATGTGTGATATTGACACATTGAACCGCTGCATTCGGCCTCTAATCAGCGTACAGTTCCTTTTTGCCGCACTTCATTTGTGCGCTGTGAGCTATCAGGTTTCCACAAATCTCATTTAACCGGAGCTCCGATGCGATGCCGATGACACATTTTAACCTGGCCCAGACCCAACTCTATTGCTACTGTGGCGAAGGCCAATAAAACACAGCATAACAAACTTAATTGTGGTTTAAAATTCATCGATCGACGCTTTAGCCCTTCAGACAGCTGTTGTATAGTACTTAAACAAGTTTTTAAATTATACTTTAAGCTTGTGCTGTTATTTAAGTCAGTGGCTAATTAAGCCATGTTAATAACGATAGTCATAATACATGGGCCAATTCAAAAAATCAACGCGGCGGCTGTTAATGCTCGATTGTTGCCATGCCTACAGACATCCTTTATCCTGTCTGAACATTACACACACGTATACGTAATAGTTGTTTTATCCGCACAACATTGCGGTTAACTGCACGTGCAGCCAATGTATTAAAGTGCGACATGGTTAAAAGGACGTCGTCCATTTAATACAATTTTTGTTTGCCTTGAACTGATGCGGTGTTCATGTTTGTATATCTGTCATATGATTGCTGTTTCATTGGCGCAGTTTACTCACAACTCTTTAATTGATCGAGAAACCACAGCTGAGAGACAGAATTTGTTATTTGTTTAAAAAACAAAAAAAAAACAGTTTAAAGCTATCTTTAATTACGTAAATATGGTATAATAACTTTAGTGAATTTTCAGCAAATCTAAGGCGCTAAAAGGTATGCCACATTTTTTGCTTAATACTCATACATGATTCTTATCCTGTTTCGAATAGTTTTAAAATTAAATGAATCAACTATTTAAGTCTAATATAGCACATTCAACTTCCTCTTTCTTATTGAAGCCTAGTTTTTTATTAGTTAAATAAAGCCCAAGTAAATATTTATTTACCGATGTTTTGAAAGCCTCTTGCAAATGGCGACTGAGAATATGCCAATCGAGTTAAATGCCCAAGTTTGGCCAGTGGGAAAACTCTGGAGGCAATCGCGACAGACAGCGATGTGGTCTCGATGACAAAGTTCTCGCACATTATATAACAACACAGTTATACACACATACATATAATACATAAGTGCTTATATGGCAGCTTATGAGTTCCGGAGGAGACGTTGAGACGCAGACAAACAGAATCAAAGACAGTCAACACTGTTGTAGTCAACGACAGGCGAAAGTGGCGAAAAATACACCCCAAGGGCATTGGACCAGTAATCTCACCTCTCTCTATCTGTCCATCTCTCTCATCCTCACTCTCTCTGTGCTCCTGTTTATCTCTCTGTCTCTATCCTTGTGTGAACAACTGTGTCGTGTTGTGGCCCATTGAGGCAAATAGTTTCGGCTTAGACCAATAATGATGGTATTGCAACTGAACCACACTCGGCATGTTGTTGTTGCCTCGCTTGCTCTTTGGCCGGCCATTGATAAAATTATATTCAATTGATGCTTGTCGAGTCTGAAATGCCATAATAAATTCAATTGTGTCTAAGAGGCCCCCCGGGCGTCGACTGTCACCATTGTGTGTCGGACCAGATCCGGCGAGGCGCGCCCATTTGGCCCAATTCTGGATCGGCCTCACAAATCATTTATTATTTGCTTTTCTAACTTTGTCATAATAACGTCCTCTTTCATTTGGTCTTTCTTTGGCGTTTAAGGAAAAATGCCCTTTTTAATTCGGCAATTAATTGAATCAATCGCTTGCACATCCTGGCATCCTGTCGTTCTCCATTCCGTCCTGACCCGACAATTTAATGTCGCTAATTTATGTGGTCAATTGTTTTGGTTTTAACGAGCGATTCAAACATTATTATTGAAAAATGGCCTCGTCATTCTTGGTCAAAGCACTTCCGGACTTTCTTATTTTTGCAATTCCCTTTTTACAGAATTTTCTGTCAGCAAATAACTTATCAATCTATAAATAACAATTTAAAAAATCCATTTTCACCAAAATCTTTTTAATAACACCCTCGAGATAAGCAAAATATGTGAAATTCTTGTCGAGTTGCTTGACAGGAATTTTGTTGTGGCTTGGCATTTTCATTATATGATACTTGTATTTAAAATATTTTATTTGAAATCTTTTGCATACCCATTTTGTTTTTGGTCATCTTTAATCGCTCAATTAAAGCAGCAACAAATATTACGTATTCGTTTACGTATATTCTTGACTTAAATTGACTATATATATGTATTTCAATATATTTTTCGTCTGGGCAAGTGGCCAAACTAAAAATAATATGAATAAATGTTAAGAGGGAGAGAAAGAGAGAGGGTTGATAGGAAATAGCCTGGAAATAGTATCCTGTTCAGTTTAAAAGTCAAAGTATATTAAAGCACAAAGCTTCTATGAGAAGCTCACACAAACAACAGCTAGATTTTTCTGGCCTAGATGAGTAAGAAGTTCACACACACATGAGAAATTGTTATAAAGAGCTAACCGGATATTTTCGGAATTTTTAATTAATTCTCCGGCACAAGCACAAGCAGAGCTTACTGTACAGTTTACACATACACATACATGCTCGCACACATCCTGAGATGTCCGGCGACTATTCCTTGTCCTTTTGTTGTGTTGCCCCTGCCAGCAAGTTGCAGTTCAGTTCCTGTGTCCATTTTGTTGTTTGTTGTTGTTGCTGTTGCTGTTACTGTTGTTAGTGTTAGTGCTGCTGCTGTCAAAGGGAGCGAGTGAGGAGCGCCAACTGCAACAATTTTCGGCAATTGCTATGAAACGAGGACGATGAGGAGAGGGTTGGGGATGGGGATGTAGATGGGAATAAGGAATCAGCTTGTAGCTAGGGCATGGCCTGGACACAGCCATGGCTGCCTTTTGTTGTTGCTTATTCATTGTGCAAAGTTTGTATAAATTTTTGATTTCTTTACACAAAATTCTGTGCATGTCTCACTCTGACTGTCTGCTGATCTGCTGCTGCTGCTGCTACTCTTTCGTGTTGTTGCTGCTCGTTGTAGTGCAACACAAATGCCATTGATTGAGTCACATCGCCTGGGCATATAAATCTCACTGCTGGGGCGTGTCACGCTCACTGTCTGTCTGTCTGTCTGTCCGTCTGTCTGTCTGTTTGCCTCGTCTGGCTGACTGCCTATAAGGAGTACCTTAAAGTTTTCGCCGTGCTGCGTCTGCGGCGTTTGACGTAACTTGCCCGATGATTTCGTTATTGTTCGATTGACAATAAAGAATCAACTGAAAGTTCGAAAAGCACAAAATGCCATTGAATTTGCTCACACAGACACCGACTCAGATAGAGAGAGATAGTGAGATAGGGAGATAGGGAGACAGGGAGACAGGGCGACAGGGCGACTCTGACTGAGACAGCACAATAGTTGTAAGCATATAAAAATAAGTCGCTGGAGGTTTGAGCTACATACAAAAGCTACCAAATTTGTATGCAAAAATGCAATAACCGAGTGCAGCTTAAATAAAATGCATTTCAATGATTGCATTTTGGATTAAATGAGCAGCAACAACAACAGCAAAAACTATAAACGCTGCGTTGTTAAATTGTGAAATATACGTATTTATATTAAAATATTCCAAATGTTTTTCTTTTCGTTCGTTAACACAACTATCAGACCATTTATAGCTTTGCTCTGTGCTGGCCTTTGGGTTTAATGAAGTGCAAACAAAAAATGTTTTCAATTAGGCCAAAAACAATGATGCAGAGCAACTGAGCAAAGACTCGAACGGAGCTGAGCACAGCAAAGTAGAGCTGAGAATTGAATGCGTAAACAGAAAGTCGAAATGCTTGCAACATGCTGAACATGTGAGTGCTCTGAGTGGCATGCAAATTCAACTTGCAACACGCCAATGGCAACAGCAACAACACAGTGACAATGAGAATGAGAATGAGAATGACAACGACAAAGAGGACGAGAAAGAGAACGAGAACGATAACATGAAGGGTACTCAAAGTCGGAAAATAGTTGCTGTCGGCTTTATATATTCGGTTCTCTGGCAACCTGCTGCTTTCTCTATTTGTCTTATCTTCCAAATAATGCTTTGCTTGCCTTTCTCTGCTTTATTCTGTACCTGCCTGTTCTGCAGCTTTTCCACCAACTGTTCCAACAGCAACCAAAAGCTGAGTCACAGTTATTGCCGGAAATTTAAGCTGATTCCACCATTCGTACTTCCATTAAAAGAATTGAACAGCACACGAGCAAAGCTCCTACATAACATAAGCTAACAGAATTGATTTCTTTTATTCAAATTATTACGAATTTTTTAACTTTTTTGGCCGGTTATGTTAAAAATCATTTCCATTTATGTTCATAGAAATTGATAAATGACGCATCCAAATATTTACCTAAATTCTCAAGCTGGAAAGATTTAAGAGTGCCTCCGAAAATATCAAGATCTGGTGCTTACAATATTATATAGTGTATCTATAGTGCATTTGTACAGTATTTGCTTAAACATATATAATAGCTATAAGTCGAAACTTGCATTGCTCATTCAAGTGTTTGATCTGTTGTCGAATGAGATACAAGTTTTCACGTGCTTTTTATGCCAAATCACAAATGCTGGCACTTTGCAAAAAGTTTTGGCTTGAGGATTTTCAGTTGAGGTGAAATTCTTTGTTATTTATTCATGTCTCACGTGGTTGACTTATGTTCAAGTGTGTGTGTGAGTGTGAGTTTGTGTAAGGCATATTGTGAATGCAACAACAGCAACAAGAAAAAAGTACAACAATATATGTTGATTGCCATTTTCTGAGCCTCTGTTAAACATTCAATAAATAAAACAGCTAAATTACATAAATATAAACGAATGTATGTACAAATGGATGTATGTATGTAAGTAAGTACGTTCAGTATATGTAAAATGTGTTGACTTTTTTATGGCAACGACGTGCGCATTTAAGAGTTTTTGATTTGTTGTTGTTGGCGTTGCTTCTGTCGGCATATTAAATTTATATGCCAACATTTCACGCACTTCTAATTTATGTGGCAAAAAGTTTATGTCGCAAGTAATTTTTACAGCCAAAGAACTTTATTTTTTTTGCATTACTTACACTTCTTATTGACGTGTATTTTTTATGCCGGCCATCAAAAATCAAATGGCATTTTGCACTTGTCACTAAGCGTCTTTCATTATGACTTTACTTTTGCTTTCGTTTTCTTTTGCATTGGCTGCAATCAAACTTCGTCTAGCAGAAAAACAACTCAGCTCTCACCAGAAAACTGCATAGCAAGTTGAATATTGGCAGCAACAAAAGTAATTGCTCTATGACTTTTAACTTTAATGTCGTGTACATTTTGTGGGGTCAGCTGAGAGCACTTGACTTAAAGATAGAGTATATTCTTCGTCTAAGAATCTAAAGTATCATAAGGTGAACTTGAACTCACACAATACAGAATACTACACCACAGAGAATAGTTGCTTGAAAAGCATCAAAGCGATTACAATACATTTGACTAAACACAAAAAAGTTATATTCATTTACCGAAATGTCTTAGAGAAAATCAGTACAACAGCCTTAGTCTGTACAGCCAAATCCATAAGTCCATCTAAATGCAATTTAAAGTACATAAGGCTGAACAGGGTTAAAAATTAGTTAATGTTGCTGTTTATTAACATTTGCTTGGCAACAACATTACCCTAAATTAAATTAAGCAAACTACCCTGATGCAAGCGAGATATACATACATTTACATACTTATTTACATGCTCGTACATACGAGTAGCACAAGTATAAAATGCCCAGGAGAGCAAAACTTTCTGCTTTATTTTTCACTTTTTTTGCTGTTGATTTTTATTTTTTTTTCGACTAGGACTAGTCACTGCCCCGCAGGGTTGCTTTGTTGTTGTAGTTGTAGTCGCAGCAGCCATACTGATGTTGCCATAATGCTTACCTGAGCGCAAATAAAAAAAAAGTGAAAAAATGTACATGAAATCGCTTAAGTGCTTTCGCTATAACTTTAGAAAGGGCTAGACCCCATAACTGCTGAAAACTTTTAACAATACTTCTACAAAATGGCAGGAAAAAATGCCAGTTGTTGTTGTTACTGCATATGTAGTATAAATAAAGTTATTCACATGTGAAGAGCAATAAGTATGGCAAATTAAACAAATTAAATCGTAGACAAGTGAAGAGGTTTTTGTAATTTCAACACGTATTCAAACTACAACCAAACAGCTTCAACTCCCTCTCAATCTCCAGCTGCAGTTGAAAAGGCGATTCAAGCTTCCGCATGAAACGTGGCCATTCATTCTGGCCAGGACCTGTCCCCGGGCTGCTTGGGCATCAGACGACACTGAATCAAACTTGAAGTAAGCATCAAATGCGTTTACATTGACAATCTGCTTCCGCGTACAAGTTTTTGCTCCCTGTCATCTATCTCTATATCTATCCTATTCCATGCTCTAGTCTACCCAGTTCATCTCCCTTCGACTATCTATACAGTTGACAGCTGCTGATGTCTTCTTCTTCCCTTGTTTTTACTACCTTTTCGTCTGCTTTTCATGCGCCTTTTACCTTTGCATTGTCTGCTGCATACAGCTACATAGCTGCGGGCGCCATGTGTTTTTCCATTTTCTTGCTTTCCTCTTTGCTTGCAATGTTACATTTGGTGCAGCGTCTTGGACGATTCCCGCATGTCACGTCCAAGTGCATTGACCGACGACCCACTGACACAAACTGCATGAACAGTTGGATTGGCAAACCAAAAATTCTAACAAGTTGAATGAAATAATTATGAATCCCTATGTTACACATGCATGAAATATAAATCATGCTGACCAATAAGTTTTTATTTTTTAATATTCTGTGATATTTGGGTGTAAGGAAGAGTGGCTTTGTATATATTCTAATGGCTAGTTCATATTATAGCAGTTAAATATAAACTAAGAGTGCTTTATGAGAGAACTTAGCCAGATATTGTGAAAATTACCTATGAGTATCTTTAAATATGTACTTAAAATTTATACTCATACACCATTAACAATATCAATATATATTTTTTATTTTGAAAAATTATATCTACTAGACTATAAGCTCATCAGATGCTTAAACCAAGTATTTGCTGTATTTGACTCTAAGTACTCTAAATCTATCAAGCACTCTCTTCAATAGTTATTCGCTTGCCCAAATATTGTCAACGACCAAATTTCATAGTCAAGCACTCATTAATGAATAGTTAAACGATGTTTCAAAGTTATTCCGAGTGCTAAAATTTAATTTATTTTGTAAATTTTAGTATCAAAAATCCCCAAATTTATCAGAGAACGAAATTCTACTAATATGCGATGCCCTGAAAGAGCATTTATTTACTCTACAGAAATATTGCATAACACCAACTATGAGAATATGAATATATTGCAGAGCCAAAATCATTGTGGGTATAGAGAATCTCAGGGTAAATTAATTTTACATTTATTTCAATGCAATAAAACAATTGAAATTCGACAAAATGCAAACGTGCGAAAAGTGAAAAGCGTTGGCCACAACTCCCACACATACACACACACACATACACTCGCAGTCACACAGTGAAACTCGAATGAAATTTAATTAGTGCCAAAATGTGAAATTATTTTCCACTAATGACACTGCAAGCCAAAGAGTGCCGGTCGAGGACGTGGCTTTTCATTTGGCACTCCAGACCAATCTGTCCACCCACTTTACAAATTTTTATTACTATTTGTGCATGTTTGATTCTATCGATCCTATCAATTTCATTCAATACATTAGACAATTCGTTTGTTTATCAGCTTTACTTGAATTCACAAACTTTTTTGGCAGTCAACGCGCTTTTGACCCAACTCAAATTAAGCCTGCTTGTTGCTTGGACTCAGGCCGCTTATCATCGATTTTATTGGCATAATCAGCGTAGAAATTTGCGTAACTAACTTTTGGCAACCTGCCACGCCCCTGGCCTTTCATCCGACAACCGGCCAATGCTCGCCTCCATCACCCCTTCAAAAGCGATAAACATTTATCTTCATTACACAATTTGCGGCAGTTCGCCTTCCCTGACCTCTTTCTGTCCCTCATCCTGCCTCACAACTCTCGGACTTTAACTGAGCTGCATTTTTGTTGTTATTTTGAGCTTCGTTGCCATCGTCATCGTTGTTAGTGCTTTGCAGCTTAATGAAAAACTTTGTGCAGCGTTCACAGCCCTTTTTTAATTTTTATTAAGCAGAAAATTGGCTGCCTTCCCCTTCATATCTTGCCTTGAGAAAAAATCGGGAAAATGTTAATGCAAAGAACCAAAAAAAATAATAATAAGTGGAACCTGGGGGCAACTTGACTTGACTGACTTTCAGGGCGCTACATTAAAAGCAATCCTGACATCATGTGCAGTCTAACAACTCAATTTAATAGAGCTAGTATATGAATATACTTATTTCTAGTGAATTAAATATATATATTTGCCTGTCAATTTTGAATAAATAGATATTTTGTGTAAAATCTATTCGCAGAAAGAAAACAATCTTAAAATCTATTTTGTAGCGGATTTATTTAAGGTCCTTATCCGGCTCAATTCAATCTTTTTTCTTTATTGTGTTGGTTTTGTTTTTTTATTTGGGTTCCCTTTATCAACTTTTCTCTTGTTTCGTCCACGCATTATTTTTATTCTTGTTAAAAACAATTTTTTAAGCTGATTTGCGAGCAACCCGCAAAAGGGATCTCCAAAAACAAATTAGCAAATAATTTCTGTGTTATTAGCCAGCGCACGGTTCAAATATTTTCAATCAATGACCAGCTTGGAGGGCCAGTTCCAGGCCAATCCGATTCTGACCCTGCCCTGACCTGCCCCCCGGTTGCACGAATCGGTAGTTTGCACTTCATTGTTTTATTTGCACATCCATCAAACCAGAGCCTGGCAGCGTTTGTTCTTGTTGTCGTTGTATACGCATTTAAATTATTTTTATGCCACTTAATTATTATTTGAAAAATGAATAAATGAACTATACCTCTCTCTCTCTCTCTCTCTTCGACAATCTGTGTCTTTCTCTCGCTTTCGGATATGCCTGAGTATGGCACATAGTTAATTAAATTTTAATTTTGCGCGCCACAAAAATGTTTAACAAAATGTACACGCAGTCAGTATGAAGTTTGCTAATTTATTGTATATGGTTTTAACAACACTGGGCATTTGATTAACCCGTTTTTAATTGACCCAAAAGCTGATTGTTGCTGCATTGGTTTAGTCATTGGCACTGACGCTTACAAAGATCTCTCGCTGTTTATTAACAAAACGTTAGTTATAACGAATTAAATAAGTTAAACATACGCACTGTTGGCCGACCTTCAAAAGTACGTATGCTAAAGAAAACGCTGCATGGGGCATGCCCCCGCCAAAGCACATTATTGTAACTGTCACAATGCCGCCTGTCGCAGCAAATTTGGCGATGCTTGCTTATTTAGTTAATTATCTCAGATTACTTATCGTACTCTTGATTATTTTCTATCGTTGCTGTCCTTCTTGCTGTTGTTGTTGTGTTTGTTGGTCTTGTGTCTGTTGATTGTTGCTGGCTTCTGCTGTAAAGTCAGCAACTTTGGACGACCGTTGACTGGGTTGACTGTTTGGGGCCATCATGTTTACTTATTTGAACGCAGCATGCGGCACTATCGCACAGCAGGCGAAAGTCAACTTGGATTTTCTTAGCCGATTCCCTTGGCAAACAGCGAAAAGCTGACTGGCTGTCTGTCCAACTGTCTAATATTCCCACTTTCTCGGTGTCTCAGTGTCTGGCTGTCTTTGTGGTTGATTCATTTGTAACGTCGCCATATCAACAATTAAATTAAACGTGTTTGCCTTACACAAGCGAGCTTAAGCGCTCAATCAATGTTATAGGAGTGCGAGTTGAGCATCATTCTGTGCACGTGCGACATTTTAAATTACTAATTACTGGCATTTCAGGTAGCTTTCTATATCTACCTGAGCATCTGCCGTTTTTTGGGCAAAATATTTAACAGCCCTACAGCTTCTTCATTAGACTCGGAAGGCGTGAAAAATAGATACATATAGGAATGTCTACAAAGTTCGCTCAGTGAGATTTATTTTTATTTTAATGCCTAAATTCAAGCTGATTTTTCTTTGCAACTCTCAGAATTTACAAATCAATTTGTTGGCCATTAAGGTTGGCCAACAAATTTAAGTTCAAACGCATTCTGGGCATAGCCAGAGGCAATGGCAACGGCAATCGCTGGCCGCTGATTTCGATTGCAGACAGTCAGTGGCTGGTGCACGTATTGCGGTCAAAATTAACAAGCGTCCATCAGCCAAAGCCATCATGCTCTTCTCTTCTTCTATTCAGTCCATTCCCACTCATACCCGAAACCCAGCCCATTCTTGTACAACATCAAACGTAAATAAATACGCAGTTGCAGTTGCAGCTGCAGCTGCTGTTGCTGCTGCTGTTAGTGCTGATGTTGGTGCTGCTGTTGCTGCTGATGTTTCTGCTGCTGTTGCTACTGCTGAAGCTGAAGTTGCGCCGGGGTGGCGTCTCCTCGTCATTTTAGCTCGCCCCGTTGCAAATGAGCGGCAATAAACGCCGAAAGCAGAAAATGCAAGTTAATTACGTTTTTCAATTAAGCGCCAGTCGGTTTGACCGCCACTCGGTTTGGTCTGACATAGTCGGCCTCGGTCTTTACGTTTCTGCCTTGCTGCCGACGGCAACAAAGCCAATGGGAGTTGCACACCTCATCCTAAAACTAAGCCTACAAATTTGGCATTGAAATTGATTTTATGGCGGTGTTACAACAGCTTTTCTAGTTGCCTAACCGAAACTTTACAAGTACCTTTCAAATAGCATTGCATGCGGATTTTTAAATTTCCCAAAAATGCCAATAATGAGTTGAAAATATGCGCAAATATTTACCCATTCAGTTGGAGTATCCTTTGCTCTTTAGCTAATATTGTTCTAGACAATAAAATCATTTGAATCGTATGCAGTTTCATAAAAATATTCAATGGAATAACTTTGCCGAAAGTGTTGTTCTTATGGATCTCCTACTGTTTCGAGCCTTTCTTTCTAGATTTACAGCGTTGCTTTAGTTTAATTGATGTAGAGTATTTGTCTTCAATGTAACACATTTACTCTGCTTTTTTTGTGATTATTGTCAACATTTTATTGCTTGGTTTGTGGCTTTGATACGAGTATTGAGGTAGATATATCTATCAATATATTCATGAAATTGTTGCGTTGTGGCGACCACCGAATATAATTCATCATTCATGTGTCCAAACTGACACGTTTCTGGCCACAAACAGAAATAAAATTCACTTTGTGTGCGGTCGGCGATTATTGGTTTTTATTTATTTTTTTTTTTTTTCCAACTGGGTATATTAACGCCACCTTCCAAAATTATTGGCAGGGCATGTCACGACCCGTTGCTTGATCAAAAATTTATATTCTTTATTCACACACACAATGCATATTTTCTGGGCAGGGTCATAGCTCAGCGAAATTAATCACAAAAATATGCGTTGAAGTGGAAATTTTGTAATCAACACGACGGAGGTCGATTGGCGGCTCTAAAGACATTTCCCCACCTCCAAGGACAAGCCACCTATCGTCTATCGACTGAAGGACTTGAAGCCTGTGGCAAGATGGCTAATAACTTGCCAGTTTTATGGATGCCTGGGTGGCATTAAATTTTAATATATTCTTAATTTTTAAATAGGCAGCGCTGCTAGCGCCAACTAAAAGCAGTCGCCGAGTCGACAAGGATGCCACTCAAAGCCGTATAAATCCAAGATTGTGGCCTCCAACTTGTCGCATGTGTGTGTGCAAGTGTGTGTTTGGTTGCTGCTGCTATCTTGGCTTCATCCATGTCTGCTACTGGCCTTTCTCAATGCTCCGTTTGATTCTGTGTGTGTGTGTGAGTGAGCTTGTGTGTATGTGACTGTAATTGAAGCAAAATGAAAATCTTTTATTCATGAGGCTATAAAATTGCCCAATTTTCAGGCCATTAGCAAAATTTACGCCTTTTTCTCTGCACGCAGCGCATAGTGGCCATTAAATACAGTCGCCTGCATAAGTATGCATGCCATGTGGCCATGTGTTTAGATTTCCCAATCGCGTCTGCATTTTATTTTTTAAATACACTGTGCGGCATTTTAACACTTTCATGCTCGTGACCGCTCTCCAAGTTTCGTTTGCCATAAATCTTGGAGTAACGCGGCGTATGCTTGATTTCTGTTGCCCTCCATCTACATTGTCATTCCTGTCAAATATCCCGACAGCTGCAATGCCATTGCATAATCCTATTAGCCGCGCTCTGTTTGTATCGAAAGCAGCTTAGATATGTCAACGTTGTAATTAAAAGCAGTTGAAAACATCAGTCGCCTGTCGACTGTCGCTGCAAACCTCTAAAATGTTGTCAAGTCACGCGTAGCCTGTCGGCTTTGGTAGGACTCAGTGCTGGAGACGCCCAATTATAATGTTAATTATGTGGTCAAGCGCGTATTGTTGCCAGTAATTAAAGTACGGCAACGGACCCAAATTACTTGACAATGCCTCACAAATTGTGGGCTTTGATTGACAGCATAAGATAAATCAACCTCATGGTTAACTGAGCATTATCCTTATGCCTGAATTCATTGTAAAACATTGTTACTCCCACTTCTATAGCTCCTACTCAAACTTAATTTAAAGATTTCCAAGTCAATTTTAAGTTGATTGAGAATATGCAGAAAAAAAGAAGGAGATTTACCTACCTTAACTATAATAAAATGCAAACAAAGCAAATTATTTTAAGTGGTTTCATTTTTGATCTGATCATTTATATAAATCTTAAATATTTTATTTTGTTATATTTCAATTACTTATTTTTTTAATATTGAATTAAGTCAAACGTTGAGTCTAACGTGGGCTTGAATAGGCCTAAATCTTTTTTGTACATACTTCATAATATATTCTTTACATCTTTACTTGTATTGCAATCCTCTTTGGATACTTGAAATAACTAATTTAAGTGCTCTTCTAAAATAAGAGAGTTAAGCGATTTTCCAACAATTGATAAAATAGCAAAATCGCATCGACATGCCAATTTTGTGATTTATGCGCACTATTTATACGCCACACATATTTACACACACGCATAACACAGTAATTGCTGGCACTTTGCCGTAATAATCACCTAAAATAAAATTTAAAATTAAAATGTTGGTACTAAAAAGCCTATTCATCGAATTTGTAATAGCCTTTTATGTGGCCCACTTGATGTTGTAATATATAAATGAGCTTAATAGCGTATCCATGATTAAGTTTAATTTAATGATAATATTTTGTAATGTTCTTAGAGTAATAAATATACTTATGGGCATAATTTATGAATTTCTAAAGACATTCACAATATGCTTAGAATTTAATCGAAATAAATGGAAGAGAAATTAAAGCTCGAATTATTGTCAGTTGCCATGGAAAATACAAACCAGCATTAGAAATCAAATAACAATGGCCGACAGCAGGCGGACAGAGGACGGGCAGTGAACTGGCCAGAGGGCTTGGCAGCCAGCAATCACACCTCCCAGCTGCCCGGTTGGTGTGTGGTCGTGTTCAACATGCAAACAAATGGTCAAAAAAATATTTACCCACACACACACACACACATGGCACACATGGCACACACACTGGCTGGTCGTACTACACTCAAAGCGGAAGTATATAGGGGCATTTAAATATGCAAAGGAAGTGTGCACTTAATTTGTGCCATCCTTGTTGTTTGCCTTTGTTGTTGCTGTTGCTGCTGCTGCTGCTGCTAGTTGTCCTCGTCGCCGCTTGTTTTCTGTTGTTGTTTTTTTTGTTGGCCACAAAAACAAAAACAAAAGCGCCGATCTGACTCTAACCAGAGTGCGCAATATTCCAGCTCAAACACAAATCCCAACTAATGTGGGCCGAAAACTTTTGCATGCTCATAGACCGAGAGAGAGAGCCAGCTGACTCTGTTGACTGTTGAGTGGCGATGGACTAAAGGACGCTCCGATTCCTGCTGCTGTTGCTGCCGCCGCTTTTGGTGGTCAAAATGTTGGCCATGGCCCGCTGAAGCCGCTGTTTCTATGAGTATTGCCAGCCTGCCTGCCTGCTCGGTTGGCCATTTGCCATGGCAAAAGTTATCAGTGGGCCGCACTCCGTTTGCAGCCATCTGACAGTTTTAATTGCCTTGAATGTTTGCAAATTTCTTATGGGAAATTGTTGTAGCGTGCGGTTGGCTGAAGGAGCCAACCAACCAGCCATCCCGCCATCGAGTTTGAATGTCAGACTGCCAGACAGAACGTCGCCACACGGAGCAGATCTTAAGCTTCTATGTAGAAGAGAAAAGTTGTGCGCTGTATTTTTCGAAATTATATTGCAAAACTTTTCAGATACATGCTGCAGATAAAGAAAGGGACCAAAAACAGCTGCACTGGGTTGTCAAATCAATGCAAAACGTTGTCAATGGACAAATGAATTCAATGACTAAAGCGAATATGCTAATGGATTGCAATGTTTTGTTTGAGTCAAGCGACTTTACTTAAGAACATCATGGCAGACAGTTGGCAAGCAATTAGATAGTATAAAGATTCAAAATATTGAAAGGAAAGTAATTTTTTTCACATTAAATGCAGCTGAAATTCTGTTCCTCTACCTCATACGTGCCAGGAGTGCCACAGCAGCATTATCGGCTTCTGTGTTGTTACTCCAGTTTTGGATTACACAGCAGGCAACCCGAAGTGCATCAGAGATACGAAATTGGAACAGAAACAGGAACAGACAATTGCAGTGTAAACAGCGGGAGCCGGAACCCTGGAACCGGGAACCTTATGAACAAAAGGACCTGTCGTTTTCGCCTGACAGTCTGTCAACCTGCCGTCTGTCCAACTGCCCACCTGCCCACCTGCCCACCTGCTTATCTCCCAGTCTATCAAGCAAGTGTCAATCGCACGCAACTGGATACAGCGGCCACGGGGCCGCAAATGTGACGTGTCAAAGGCTGCTTCGTTGTAGAGTTCGACAAATTCCAGTTTCACACAAGGATATTAATTTGCACAAACGCAAATTCAACTATCGACAGAATCCCTATGCATAGGTGTGTATGCTTTAATTAAGTGAAAGCATACTTTAAGGCATTACTCATGCGCCGCGTGTGCCGTCTGATGAAAATTAAGAGCGATACTGTTAACAAAAAAAGAAACACAAAACAAACACAACACCAAGAACAAGAACAACAAGAAGAGTTGGTGAGACGAGACGGCGAGCAACAAGAAGATAAATGCCTGATCATTATTACACTGCCATAAATAATGCAGACAAACGGACAGCGGCACCGAGACCGAATTCCAACAGAGACACGACTCACCTTTGCCGAGTTTCAACGAGTGCTCATCACCAAGGTGCGACTACGGAATACCCAGTATTCGTAGGTAGGTAATGATTCAACTCATCACAAGTGGAACTCAATTAGATGAACTATACGTTGATGCTACCCTCTTTCTGTGGATGCTGATGCTGCGGCCCTTTGAATAACTGCTATTAAAGCGAGCCAACAAAACAATTATTGAGCATTTAATTGCTCGACAAAATGCAATTAAGCAAAGGTAGCACGTTCCACAGCACTCGCAGAGTCAAGTCCTGTCCTGCGCGATAAACCGCAGACTATAGGTTGAAACTTTGTGCATTTGTCAAAGCGGACATGATATCTACATATAGATACACACATATAGGATAGGGCGAGTGCGATTTAAAGCAATGCCAAAACGTGTCCATTAAATGCAGTTAAGTGCTCTTGAACGACCATCCAGAGCGTTGACAAGAGGCCTATTAAAGGCAGACGGATTCAAAAATGCGTTGACATGGCAAAAACTCTCAACATACTCGCACTCGCAACGTGAATTTGTGGCAGTTTTTGGCACTGACCTGACACCGTAAAACGCTGTGTGGCAACAACGAAAACCGAGAGCCAAGAGCCGTATGCCGAAAGCCGAATGCTAAAAGCTCAAACTTTCGACTGACTGCAAGTTTCAATTTATTAACCAAATAAAATGCAGATAACTGCTGCGGGACTCCCCCAAGACATCTCGCCATAAGCGGCAGGCGCTGTCGAAAGTTTTGATAGATGCGCCAAGTTTTGCCAGCAGAGGACCAAAAACTTCACCCGCCTCCCGCAAAAAGCGGATACCAGCGAACTGAAAGTGAAAAGGTGTGCGATCAGGTAAATTTCCTATGAAACTCTTGATTGACATGTACTCAGGGGCAACACCCATTGACTACACACAGTCGTAGTCGTATTCAATGCGCTATTCTATTTGCCACATTGTTTAGCCACACACAGTTTCTCGTCTATTTCTATCAATATTTTTTCCTAACGCCGTTGCAGTAGGTTAGCCAAGGATACCAACAAAATTGCGGAGTTTTATTTGTTACGCACCCCTGACTCTGAATGCAATTTTAGCCAGGCAGGCCTGAATACTTGTATCTAGTCGTTTATGTGGGCTTTCAGAATTGCTCTGCACTTTTTCAAAGCCAGTCTAGTTTATGTATTTGTTTATTTATTTTTTTTCAATTCTACTCAGCTGCTGGACGCCAGGCAAAGGCGTCAACATATTGAACAAGCCGACCAACCAACCAGTCAACAGCTGCAGGCGGCAATAGTGAGATGTGCTTTCTGTATTTACCAAATGGTCAATTGGGGTGAACAGTACCCAGCACCCTTTTAATCGACTAGTTTAATTGAAATTCTTACTAGTTTTTTACTGCACAAGTTTTTTGGAATTTAACAAAGCATTAGTGGATTTTCATTAAAAATTGTATGTTGTTGTCTGTTGGAAAAGTTTAAAGTTGATTTAAAAATATAATATAGTCAAAATTTGTTGTTGCCCTATTAAATTTTACGAAAGTTAAAAGTTAATTTATAAAAATAGTAATAAAAGTTATAACTATAACTTTAATAGCCGAAGCTATAAAATATATTATTTTAAAATTTTTAAACTACTCGTACTCGAATTTGCTCAATTTCATTAACCTCACAATGAAGCTGCCCTTCTTCCATTGTTTACTCATACCATTAAGCATAGTTACTCCTATGTGTGCTATTAGCCTATTATTACAATCCATTTGCAGCGTATTGTACAATTATGACTGTATTGTTTTGGGATTAAGTTCTTTTGAAACTTTTGTTGAACTAAATTTTGTTTACCATATATTTGGGTGTTCACTTTTTTTTTATATTTTTAAGCTTTAAACTCAATAGAAATGCTTAAGTATTTTATCCATTTTGTTGCAGTAATATGTTTACTTTAACTGCAGCTCGTCAAGGGAGTTTGTTGGTGCTTAAAGCGATTTTCGGCACTTCCTCGGCAACTGCTTTGATAGACAGCTGTCTATGTGTGCACGAATGTGTATAGATTTGTGTCTATATGTGTAAGTTGCATAGGAATGAGCAATGAGTTGTAAAAACTTTTTCGATTAAAGTTCATAATTACAGTTGCAATGTTGCAGCAACTCAGATGCAGCAGGAGTGGAAGACAGAGAGAGAGAGGGGTAGACAAAGCAAGAGAGAGACAGTGATACAGTGTATGTGAGGGGAAAAGTCTTGTTTGGTTTGTCTCGCTTCCTCCATTCACATGCTGATTGACAAAGTAGTTTTAATTGAAAATCTTTAGCTTTCGCTGACAGACAATTTGGTCGTACTGCAAACGGAGCGACATATTGACCAAAAAGTGGGGTCCTAAATAAAGCGATTTACATTTGCCCCAAAAGTGCAGCTACAAAACAGACTTGCAGACGAGGCGCCAGCATCACAGACATAAAATCTGTATGAGGGAAAGAGATTCGAGATGCGATTTACCTCCCCACACATTTATATCAATTCATGTGTACGTTTATTTCTTTATCTTTTTATTCAGCGACATTGCAGACGAAACGTCTTGTGCTGCATATACTGGTATATGTATGTATTTTTGTATAATTTTCCTGAATGACTTTAATATTTCAAATTTCTGTAACTGACTGAGAAAGTTCTTTTGGTTGACTGCCCGGTTCACAGGATTGTCAATCATGTGCATCACTAGCTCAGCTCAATACAGCACCGCACTTTGTTCAGTGATGTCATCCACTTTGGCAGAGGAAAGTATAAAAATCTGAAAAGGTTTACATACATATGAATGTTTTGTGCACATGTTTTATATACTTTCAACCATATCTACGTATCGGTTCATGTTCATCTCTTTATGGATTAATTGCACCACTTATGTGCAGTAGACAAAACGCTTAAGATGTAATTCACCTTTCCCTGAAGAATGAAATACTTGAGTAATTTGAGTACCCACAAGCAATCAAACGATTGTGTGGATAACTTTTTAATATTTTCTCATGCCAAAGAACCATTATTGTAGAAATATATTTCATTCTGTGCTACCTTATAACCATTTTTGTTGAACTATCAGGCTTATTAACTCAGATAATAAAATAAATTATAAAAGGAATACTTATTCTATTGTAAGTGCTTATGGGTAAAATTGCAGTATTACTAAATTTAATTCAAAAGATAAAATGTATAACTTGTACATACATATATTAAAAACTGTACGTTGGGTATTTAATAGTAGAGCACTTTACTCAATAAGCACCCAATTTGTATGTTGACTCTCTTTAATATTAAATAACAAAAATGACATTGCTGCTTGCAGCTATTTTATTACACGAAATTTTTCATATTTCATATTTTTTAATAAAAGTCAATTAAACAGAAGTCAGCTTGCTTGACCATGGCCTGTAGCTTGCCAACATTAAAAGGGAGGTAAATAACTTAATGTTTGCCATATTTTATTTTGAAACTTGAATGCCCTGAGATAATCTTATCTGGTAATGTTAATTCAAACTGTGAATACAGAATGCGATTTTGATAAAAAGCGTCCCTCTCAAGCTTTAACGTCTAAACAACTGCTTATGAATTAATTAGTATAAAATCACGCTTTAAAATTGATTCAAAAAAGTTTTCGATGCATTTTTATAACACTTAGATGTGGTGCAAGCCATGTGTAAGCTTACAACACGGGCTGTTGTATGAGTATAAGGAAATTTTAAAACATTAAGGATTTTTAGTCAATGGGAAAATTTCGTATGTATCAAATGGGAATGGATTACCTTTTTTCAAGCAGATGATACTTTAGCTGGTATTGTATATTCAGTGTATTTAGACCAGACAAAGGATCACACACACACACGCAGGCAGTTTTAATCAGAATCTTGTCAACATATTAAGATAATCTGCTTTTAATCCTTTTGTCGACCCAAGGTCGCAATGATGATAACACTGCTTGATGGGTGCGATGGTGTCAGAACGACAATAAAAACCCAAACGCCTAAAATCCCAAGCGACAACTCACCTGTCCTTTATCCCTTTCGCTTGCTATTGTATGACGGCTGTGAAAACCCTTTTTATAATTATGATGACAGTAAACAAGTCAGCCAGAGAGTTGGCAGTCCAGCTTCGTATCGTCCAACTCGCCCATTCAACTTGGGGGAGTTGGGCTGTTGTCTTTGGTAAGCAGTCAACAATCTGTGAGCTGGATGGCGTGGGGTTTGTGGGATTCGAGCTTTTATTAGCTACTTTGCCATGGCATTGTTACACCTTTCATAATGAATTTCCAAGGGTAAAGTCTCCCACAACAATGCGAAAGCCGAGGATATTTCAATTTAGCTGCTCAAACAGTTGCCACATTGACGTTTTGTCTCCAGCCTCTTGTCTCTTTGCTGTTGCTTTGGCTGTTGTCGGTTGTCAGTGGGTTGTTGTCAGGCGTGTGGCGTCTAGCGACGCCTGTTGCCTCCATTGGAATGTCAGCCGTAAATATTTATGCTGCACAATACTTCATACACAGCCAAAGGTGACGATGTTAGCTTTTTAACAGCTGCGGAATTTGTAGCCTGTCTTTTTCTGGCTAAGGCAATCTCAACTAATCTGCGGTTGCCATAAAATGTGAGCAAGCTTGTGGGTTGGAATTGCGGCTGGCCATGTTCATCAAAATATTTGAACAATGAACGAATGAATGTATAAATGACAGACAGACGGACAGACAAACAGCCAGTGGGTGTCACTTCATCAATCATACAAATGCTTATCGCTCTGAAGTGTTTGTGTTGTTTATAAATAAGAAAAGATACTCATGCATTGTTTGCCTCCGGCTTGTTAATTGTTCCTCAGGATTCATTTTTCACAAGGCGTAAAACTTTAAAGGCGCCCGAACGTCCTTCCTTGGCGTCAATGGGTCTCGGATCACTCGCATCTGGGTTGCCCTCGCTTTAAAGAGATCATCAATCTTGTTTAATGGTTGTCCGCACGATTGAATTATTACATGTGTCAGCTGCGCGTGAGTTATTGATATTACGTAACAAATGAAGAAAGAACCGAAATAAAAATCAAGCAACATCATATAAAGTACATACATATAAATACACACACACACACACACACATGTACATATACAGAAGTACATATTAGTTCAGTCTTGATACCCCATCCCTCATTCATTCTCCACCTCTAACGGCACAGTTGGCGCCACGTAGCTGTGGCATACTTTAATGCTCGAAATGTACTTGCAACCAGTTGCATGCCTCTCACGGCACGGCCAATTGTCGCGCATCTTTTTGTAGGCATCGATTTATGTCGAGCAGGCGTCGATTTAGGCAGCACCTAGCAAAAAAAAGCTCTTGAATTGGAATGACAAATAAAATCGATAGACAGAAAAACAGAAAAAAGTTGGTGGTGTTCATGGAAAAAATTGGATTGTCGACCGTTTGTTTGTATTATTTTTGTTTATTTGATGTTGGTCTATGGACAAAATTCCAACGTGATTTGCATATTTTGACATACTTGTAGCTCGACAAATGGTGAAGGGACACAAACATTGAATAAGGGGAAGATTCGTCAGGGAAAATCATGCGTAAGAACATCGAATTGGCAAATGCTCTTGTTAGTAAATAATATATAATTAAACTAATATTATTTTATTTAATATAAAGTTTTAACGTGCTGCAATATATGAGCTTTAAATATTAGCTCATCTCGGTAAAATATAATTTAATGTGATTCCCATTTATTTTCACAGTGCAAACTTGAATATGGATAAAAGACGGATTTACATCATTTTTTTGTAGGGCAAACTGAGAGTAATGGGAATACGAGTTAAAAATGAGAACTTGGAAAAAGTGCAAGTCACGTGCGACGCTTCAGAAAGCTTAAAATGGCTTTGGAGGGAAATCTTAAACTGTCATTTTATGTTTTATATCATTTCCATAGTCAGCGCTGGCTATCATCAGCATATAGTCATGTGCTCATACCGAATTGATAAGAAAGGATACGAGTGTGTATGTATATGTGTCATGTGTATATATAAACACGAACTTAAAGCCATGTGCGGTCACTTTATTATGCAATTTGGGCTTAATACGCATACGCCATGTTGCCACGGTCATCAGTCTGCGATGTATGCAGTCTACAGTCTGTAGTGTGCAATGGCACGTAGCAAAGCTATAGCATATTTATATTGTGGTTAACATGTAATGTTTATTTATGCCGCATGAAAATGCAGCCATGTATACACAGCTTTCTGCTTTCTGCATTTGCATAATGCAAATGAACATTTGGCCAAAGTCGAGTGACTGTAAACGGGGCGAAAATGGTTGTGTCGTGGTCACTTTGCGTACAATTGCATAAACTTTAATTGAGCAGATGAGTTAATCATTTGGTTGGTGCATCTTACGCCTGTCCGCCGAACTGAGCTGAGCTGAGCTGAACTGTGCAACAGGCGGCACAGAGACAACGCTTTTATTTCAGTTGTTTACTGTTTGTTATCGTAGTCAGTCAGTCTCACTTTGTCGACTCTGACTATGACTGTGCCTCTGACTCTTCCTGACTGACTGACCAAAGATAAAAGACAAAAGCGGAATACTGACAATTCTAAGAGCACTGACGTTCCGTTCAGGTAGATAGAGAGAGAGAGAGGATGGAGGACAAGCATTTAAGGCATGTCACAAAAAATTTTATTTCACTCACAAAAAAAAAAAAAAAAAAGAGCAACTGCCAGCCTGCTCCTCCATGTTTCTCCCTCTTATTTGGTGTGTCGGGTTTTATTCTGGCTTTAAGCTCAAAATAACATTGAATGAAATAGCTCGTTTTTGTTGTTGTTTTTCAATTTGTGTGTGTCTGTTCTCTTTTTTTCTTGCAGTCGCTTTTTGTTGTTTTGTTTTGTAGTCAGCAATTCTACACATTTTATCGCCCATTCGCTCATTCGCCTTCCTTCTCGGGTCTGAGGCGCGCTAAACGCTTTGGGGCGTGGCGCCGGTGTAAAACAGCATGAAAACTCAGTCACAGCCAGCGCAAAAACATTTTGACACTAATTTCATTTTGTACATAGAAGAAAAGCACAAGCTGTAGTTTTTTTTGTCTCTGTCCCTCTTTCTGTACTCTGCTGGCGTCAAAGGATTTTCCGCCAGAACAAAAAGGTTGAAATAGAATTGTAGACAGCACAAAGCGGGGGTAAAATGGAAAACACATTGCCATAGATTTTCTATCCCCAAGCGCATTTCGCTTTTGAAGTTTATGCTTCTGTTCGTTCGGATCGGCGGTCTGAGTTGGAAAGGGAGTGAGGCTGTTTAGGGGACGGACGACAGCTGTGCCATGATTTAGTAAATAAAAATTTATGCCGCATACTAATTAAAATGCCATACGAAAAATAACTTTTAATTTTCCTAAAATAAAAGCCGCATGCATTTAATAATTAACATAATTTTCGGGGCACTCAACACTTTTACACCTTTAGGGAGCGCCCGGGGGCATTTAACGCTCCGTTTGGGGGATCGCAAAGATTAACTGCCGTGAAAACATTTTGAATTTTTCAGCACAAGCTAACTAAATAATGTTTCCATTATAAAACGCAGCCAAAACAGTTAAAAGTTGGCATACCCTTTCCAAGAATCACAAATTATATGCTAAAGTCTCTTTCAAGTCCTATAATGTGCCCTGGAACTATGGAATAACACTTGCTATAAAGCAAATAGGCTTTTACGATTTCCCGGTTAAGAATCACAGCTCAGGCACTGAAAATTGCAAGTGACATTAAAAGGTCCGCGGGGAAAACGAGTCAGCAAAAAGCCAATGCCAAATACGCGCCATGAAGCAAAGCAGATTACAAAGAGACAAAAGCGTTGATGCTACTCCCTTTGAGGACTTGGTTTATTTTCAATTTGTTGGTCAGCCCAGAAAAGGCCAAAAACCACTTTGTGTGCTCAAAATGTTGTAAATGAGCTTGACAAAATACAGGGAGAGAGTGAAAGAAACAGAAAGCGAATGAGAAAACAACAAAGTTAAACATTATTTGATGCTGATTTTCGATTCTCATGCCGGATTGTTGGGTGAGCAAATGCATAGCACGCACAATTTGCCGGAGAAAACATAAATAGTAGTAACAGCAAGCATATGCCAAATGGGTAAGTGATTGAGAAGAGTGCGGGGATGATTGAGATAAGCAGAGAAAAAGAGAGAGAGAGAGAGAGAGAGAGGGATAGGCAAGAGCTATCCACACAATAAACAACACATGAATATGTAACCGAGAAAATGAAGTCATGTGCGGCACCTGTACACTGCAATTCATGTTCATTTGTATTGTTGATGGTATTGATGTTGTTGTTACTGTTGCTGCTGTTCTTGATATTGTTGTTGCTGATATTGGTGCTGATGCTGTTGTTGCTGCTTTTATCAAAGCCAGAAACAGAAACGGACAACACCGACGTTTGCTGGCCAACGAATCGTCGAAGTTGGCGGCATGTCTATCGTCACAACATGGATTTTGTTTCCTCCTCTATCGGAGCATGTATTTCTCTCTTTCGCTCTCTATTTCTCTTAGTGAGTGTATGTGCATGTGTGTGTATGTAAACATGATTGGAAATTCGATCACAGCTGCACACGTAGAGCACATAAATCAGCCCAGGCTCATGCCCCATGCCGAGTTGAGTCGGTTTCATGCCTTCGAGGTACTCAGGCAGGAGACAATCACCCACACATGAGTTATTCTGTTCAGCTCAGTTGAGTTCAGCCTGGTGGCTATTGTTACAGGCATACCCCATTCCAAATATGTATGTTTGTATACTCACATTCATAGTATACTCGTGTGAGTATGTCTTTGAATACATGCATACAGTTGTGACATTCTACCGTTGTGCTGGTAAATTAATTGAACACTTGACCATCACCATGGGAAGCAACAATTGATTGTTGCATTTATGACCAAAAAGCAGCAAATTAATTTATTCATGAAATGAGTGAACCCAACAAATTGTCAAGATAACACTTTGCATGTCTTGAAAGCGAATCGACAATTGATTGTTGCATTTTAGGTTCAGCAACCACAAATATCATTTGCTTTAACTCGACTCATTTTGAAGTTTCTCGTATTTATTTATGGCAAAATCCTGATAAGTTAATTATAAGCCTTAAAGCAATTAGTAGACTAAACAAAATATTTAAATTATGATGTAGCATAGAGCAATTGACAGCTGAAGTTACTCATCAAGTGGCTTAGATGAACATATCTCTAAAACTTATAGGGCTTAAATATGCCACATAAACAAAGCCAAATATTTATTATTGTTGCTTACATCAGGGAAATTATATAACGCACATAAAATTCGCGAAAAAAAAACAAAAATCTAGAAGCACCAAAAAATGTTTCATTCTATATCCGAAAACTTTATACTCTTTCCACTCGTTTTGAATATGATGAGACCAGTCTTCCTTTGACACTTTATTTGTCATTTTCTGAAATATTTAACATGGATATTTCTTTCAACAAAAATATTTGTTACCAAATGACTGGAAATGCAAAAATACCCAGCACAAAAGTGTAAAGTATCTTTATAAAAAGTTGCATGTTTTTTGGGCCTGACACTTCATTTTTATAGACGTATAAATTGTGCAGATGCGAATTGTTTTTAAAATAAAGAACGTCAACTTTGGTTGATTATTTTGATGAGCATAGTACAGAACAGTGAACACGCCATCCACACAGGCATACATAAATAAATACACACACACATATACACGATCTGGGAAAGCCTTCTTACAATAGTCGGCACATGTCAATGAATGAGACTGAGATTTTTATAGAGCGCGAGTCGAGGGAACGGGCCATAGAAAATTGGCATATTTGCCATAGAAGCGACGAGCAATTCATTCATTTGCCACAGACAAACAATCACAGTTGAAATAGGCACGCACACACACACACAGAAAGACACACACACACACACAGATACTTACACATATGAATGCGCGTATTAACAAATGGATTTTATGGTGGGGGTAAAGGGAGTTCTGTTCGTCAAAATGGGATAACTGAGGGGTGGAGTGAAAGGGGAGAAGGGGGTTTGGCATTGCCAGTGGCGACGCCAATGCCACAAACAGCGACATATTTTCAAATCAGTGCAAAATGGTAACTTCCGCTCGTTAAGCAAGTGAAAAATTAACTCTCGACTGTAATTTGCTTATGCATGGCACGACAAGGGATTCGGCAATAGGAATGGTATGGGAATGGGAATGTGGACAGGAACGGGGATGAGGGGGCGTTTTGCCGCTGATGAGGCGGAGCGACTGACAATGATGCGGCTTATATGGCGGCATCGTTGGCGGCGGCGACAACAACAATAACAACCATTATGGTGGCGCCATAGTGCGCGTCTGGGCAGTAAATAAAAATAATTGCCTTCTGCTTCACTTCGTTGTCATTTTCGGCTGCTTGATTGTGCGTCTGTGCGTGTATGCATGTGTGTGTGCCATTAAAGCGTCTCTATTATGTGAAAGCGGCTTAAAACTCACCGTTTATTCGACTAGTTGTAGTAGTTGTGTAGTTCAGAGTTCCCTTTCTCTTCGACTTTGTAATAAACGATTACATCTATGCCCCTTTGGCTAGCTCCACGTATGCTTCTTGCTTCTGCGTATGAAATGGCCAACACAATGCGTCAAAAAGAGCTTCTCGATTTTTACTGTTAAATGAAACACGTGCCAAGGAAGCAATTTCAGTGCAATCAATGGCGCAAACTGTGCCTGCGGCTCTCACTTTTATCCCTGGTCAATTCTGCACATTTAAAACGGCACGAGGCTCTCGACTAAACTCTGAACGTGTGTGTTGGCCTATATAAGATGTGTATGTATGTGTGTGTGTATGTGACACGACCACACTTTCAATTTGGCGTGGAAGTTTCCGGCTTTTTCTCCTCCGTCTGAATTGGTTGGCTGGCCTAACAATTCAGAGTAGACTCAAAAGCTCCGGAACTTGATGCCCGTTGTTGTTGTTACTCATGTTGTTGTTTCTTTATTTGTTGTTGCTGATTCAGGAAAAATGTAAGCATTCTGGAGCTTTGATTTCCAGCGCTGTTGCAATGCCCTGCAACTATGGAAATGAAAAACATTTAATCACATTTTCCCTATCCTTTTACTTAGTCACTTTTCCCATTTCATTTTTTTTTCACAATGTAATCTATTTAGTTTCTTGTTGCGAATAAATAGAAATTTGCGTTATTTTCTGCAGATTTTGCATTCATCAGAATTATGTGAAGAGCTCTGATAATGACCCTTAATCTTACACATACATAATTGCATCTCTTAGCGAAACTCTCTCTATGAAATGGAAATATTAATTTCCTAGCAAGAAATTTGTTATTTCCGCAACGTCCGTTCAATAGGCTGGGTGGACAGTGGAGGGGAAGGTGTATAAGTATTTTAATACGATAATAAATTGGTGGACTGTGTACTCCACTTGTACTTGCATGGGCATGATATTTTTGTAATAAATTTTCTGCAGCAACTTTTGCTAGCCGGATGACCTTTAGGCCCTGGCGGCGCTGAAAAGTAGGCAACGAAAAGTTTTCCAACAAAATTGAATTCCATCCGATTAAAGTTCTCTGGAATTTGTTCTATTTATTTAAAATTTCTCAGAAACTATATCTTTTATGACTGTGAGTATAGTTGGTGTTAAAGATGCTCACATTTCAATTTGAGTCGAAAAATATCTGGTAAACGCTTTAAAGCAGCTGAAGAGGCGCCAGTAAGTGTAGAAAGGCCTGTTACACTGTTTAGCATAAGAGTGAATTCATTTGGTTAATTAGAGCTGAATTTCGAGATTACAATGTGCCAGCTGCCGTTGCCGTCTTTTGCAATGCTCTAGTGTGTGTTTGTGTGTGTACGTGGCATGTGTGTGAGTGTTCATGACAGTCACTACGTAAGGAGTTGGCCACGCTTCGCATCACATAACCAGTTCAAGCTCTGCACAAGTCTGAGGTTTTAACTAGGATTTCGGTTGAATCGCTTAACTCACACACAGATACGTATACGTACATATATGTGTGCGCAGACACAGCTTAAATGCTTGCCCGTTTGCTCGAGTGTCTATTAATGAGGTGTTGCTTTGTCGTTGCCATGGGATATCATGTCAAAATCATTACAGGTGCTCAGCTCCCAGCCAAAGTTAGCTAATTTGACAATAAAAGCGTAACAGTAAATATTTAAAAAATTGAAGGAAAAAAACAAACACACAAAAATATGTATGTTATACAAAAACAAACAGTATAAAAATTGAATGTTTTTGTTCAGCGGACAGGCATAGGACAAACTTTATGGCCGCAAACACAAATTACAACTACAACAGCAACAGCCACAGCGACAATAACAACAAAAAGTTTGCGATGCAAACAAGTTGTGGAGAAAAAGACTCCATCTCCACCTGGAGAACGGTGCAGAAGGTGCTACAAAAAGAGCGCTGATTTACATGTTGCCTGAACTGGACTCTCACGGCCACTAAATTAGAAGTTACTCGGATGCTGATTTTGAGCCGGTGAGCTGGCAAACTGTGGGGCTTACATTTTATCTCAATTAAAACTTGTCCTTCAGCATGTCATCGCCGTGGCTAGAGCCGTGCGCTGTTGACCACTTGAAAGTTTATGCCTTATGAGCCGCAAATGGCCACAGGACACGAACATGGATACGGACAAGCTACACGCTATTCTGGCCACTGCCTCTCGACTCATAATAAAGACACACGGTCTAGGTAGCCTAACTAAGCCTGTGTGCAATGTGAATGAAAACAAAATGGAACAAAAAAAATCGGAATCTGCTGAGTCAACAGTAGCTATAACTGGCGGCTGCTCTGGCTCTTGCTCTTGCCATCGCGACTGCTATTCCTAATGCCGTTGAAGCTTGGCCCATGGGTGTTGTGTCGGTTGTGTCGGTAACGGCGT
Source organism: Drosophila rellima (assembly GCA_035043635.1). Classification (NCBI taxonomy): domain Eukaryota; kingdom Metazoa; phylum Arthropoda; class Insecta; order Diptera; family Drosophilidae; genus Drosophila; species Drosophila rellima. The sequence continues at coordinate 5,784,580 of JAWNMV010000811.1, read as the reverse complement.
TGCCTCATCATTAGCATCAGCAGTGTGCCATGGCCATGGCCATGCCAATCCCAATGCCCATTTCCCGGCAGGATACGGCAATTGCTACACCTACGCGTTTGTCTGCGGCCAGGCAGTCGCTGCGGCCAAGGTGCGGCTTTTCGTCCGGTTCTGTCCGGTCTGGTCCGAACAGACCGCAGCATCAGCTAGCACCGTGGCCATGACTAGCACTAACAATAAAACCAAATGTGTGGCAGCCCGGAGAGGTTGACTTGGCAACAGACCACGTTGCCATGCTGCATGTTGCAGCACAACTCGTCGTCGTCGTCGTCGTCGAGCGCATAAAACTCAGCTACAAAAAACACCGAAACTGCATTTATTTTGTTTGGCATTTCTTCTACTTTTGATATTTTTCTATTTGCTTTTTTATTCTAACTCATTTTGCATGCAAATAATTCAGTTATGAATTATTTATGCATGCAGCATGAGCGAGTGCGGTTTGCCTGCATTTGCAGTAGAGTTTTTTAATGTTCAATTGGCTTATGTACAAAGTAAATTTAGTCATTGTGAATGATGGGCAAACAATCATTTGGTTTCCTCCTTTTTTATAAATAGTTTTGCTACAGCGATGACTAAATAAATATTGTCGATGGTAAATAAATCACGTAATAATGATTGCAGTATTTGAAAAGAATTTATAGCGACAAATTGCTGACATAAAAACTATGTTAATCTTCATTTTCACCTTTTACACTGACAGAACTAACCGATTGAAATAATTTTCTGTATTATTGATAATATAATTTATAATTAATATAATTTCCCCACATTAATGAAATTAATTAATATTTGACAAATTTTTTATTAAGTTGTTACGTTTGTATTTCTATTATAACATCAACAATCAAAAGATTTTATTATCATTGTGGTCAAAATCAGCAGCAACTATTGTGGTCTTAAATTTTCATGTAACAAATGGATTATTTACGTGCACTATTGTCATAGTAGTAGTCATTATTACATAGAATATCCTTTAATATAAAGTAATAGATAATTTGTTGCAAAAGTTTGTTTAAAAAAACTTTAAGTGCCAAAATTAAAGAATTCTTCGAATTCCTGAAATTGTTGCAACAAAAAACAGGTATTCAAGTCGAAACCACAGTTGCAATCGTGAGCTTCATTTTCAACAAAGTCATTTGCATTATTTATGACTCTGAGCGCCACCAAATTACCGAAAACCACAGAGTCCCCCCTATTTCCGTAGCCCCCGTGTGTGTGTGAGTGCTCTGATATATTTCATATTAATAGCCTGTTTAAAAATGTTGCACGCTCCTCCTTGTGTGTCTGTCAGATTGGGCCTTACTGTACAACAACGGTGGCAAGCAAACAATATGAGGTAGACAACAGTCAAACAACCAAACAACCAGTCAACCATCTGCCACGCATTCAGTCAATGCGTCAGTCCGTGTGATACCTGTGTGTAGACGTGGCAAAAATGAGGCCCTTGTTGTTCTGACGCACTGCGTGATGTATTACACTGGCATATGATTGTTCATTTCTGGAATTTACACATGTTTACATGCCTGATCTGGTTGCGCAGCCCCAACCCCATAACACCTCCTTCAACATGTACAAGCGCACATGTAAAATTGTTGTTGTTTATGATGATGACGAAGCATTACAAATTTTTGGTCGCATTAAGTTTGTCGCCAACCAACGGAACGCACCTTAAATCCATGTAATTTTGTTAAAATATCGTTGGGCTTTGCAACAACAACACGAATGCTTGTTGATATGCGCCTAAGCCGCTAAACGGTGACAACAAATATTGCAGGTCTCAAACGCACTCAAATTTATATTAATTAGTCAGGGAACTACCCACCAAGACTTGAAGTAAAGCAAAAAAACAATTAAAAATCGAAAATTAATACGATTTTTTGTTGTTAAAATTTTTAAACAATTTTAGCTATACCAATATCTTATCTGCTTTAAAATTAAAATTTCTTATTATTTTTGAGAATGCAAATAAGTTTGGAATTCAATCTATCAATTTTTCTGCCTTTTTAAAGAGTTATTGCAACACATGTGATTTTTACTGCCAACACGTATTGTTTGCTGCTAATGGGTGTCCATTTAAATGACAATAACGCCTTTTTAAAGCGTGCTCTTAAGTGCAAAGGCCATTCTGTATGTGTAAGATAAATTTGAGTTACGTGCAACGAATGTTTACCCAAACATTTTCCCACACTGAAACACACACACACACATATCACTTGAAGATTGGCCAATTTACGAAGAGGACGCCCAGAAAAGACAACGTGTGTTTCATCAAATGGAGCCACAACAAGAAAAGGCGGCTAACAAATTTTCACATCATGTTTAAGTCGCTTAATCCTTTTAGTGTTCAAGCGCGGTCCAAGTGCCAAGTGCCAACTAGAATCTGGCAAGACATCGCTCGAAGGCTGGCAACGTTGGCCAGGCTGAGGACCGGGCCCAGTCGGAGGCTAAGGCTGAAGTTGAGGCGATATACGAGTGAGCTTTCTGTCTAGCATTACTTAAAAGGAATACACAGCATGAACACACTTACGACGTTGGCGTCGCCTTCGGCAAACTGTGGATTTGCGCTTTACACGCGTGTAATGTGCAAAAACTGCGTTTAATGCCGCACTAATCCCTCAACTACAATGCTGCCAATTTACGCAAGTGGCGCATTTGCTGCGATGGCAACCAACTTGAAGGCAACAGCGACGGCGACGGTGACGGTGACGTCGACAGAGTCAGAGGCGTTGGCGTCGACGCCTCAGGCGACGGCTTTTCAGCTTTTCCTTTGGTTTCCTCAGAGTTCGGTTTCATTTTCGTTTTCCTGCCGCGCGGCTTTCCACTCGTAAGCGTAATGAATGGGGCGCAAGGGGAGGCAAAACTTTACAAGTGGTATAGCATCAATTTATTTAAGTGGATTTAAGCGGCGCTTACTTTTCGTTTTAGCAAATTTCCCAAGCACGCTTACCATTCCTTTTGAGAATCATAGTACGAGTATTGCCCGAAATCCTGCAATAAAATAGTTTCCAAGATAACTTGCTTAAATACTATTTATGGATAATATTATTGTAAAATGTTTTCGGAAAGTTACAATAACAAATATTGATTACATATCTATTTTTATTTATTTTTTGAATCTCTCGCAATCATAACAAAATACGCACATCTCTTTCCGAGTCCAAGCTCTCTCTTTTCAAATATGCTACGTATACCTATTGCAAGGATCATTAAGGATACTATTTTAATAATGAAAATTTATATTTATATTATTATTTATATTTAAATTTACATTTATAATTTATTTCTTTGTATGTTTTAAATACTAAATATATTTTCGTCCACCTTTTATAAATTATTTAGATATAAAAATGTTAATAAATCAATTCTCAAGCAGATCCATCAGAAGCAAATTATTCTGAATGTGAGACAGTTACCAGTTTCCAAAAGTTTCCCTGTTGATTGTCACAGACTAAAACCAGTTGGTCTATCTATCGGCCTCTCTCTCTTTTCACTACTTCTCTCTTTCTGTTTGCCTCATCCTGCCATTTTGTTGAAATAAAGCGTTGATTGCAATGAAACAGTGCGTGAAAATGCCTCGTACATTGTTTTTGTTTGACTGGGAGTCTATTGTTCTAATATCTGCATACATATGCTGTATGTCTGTATGTAACTAGTTTGTGCATTTGTTGTGGTTATTGCGTTGCATATAAATTGAATTTGAATTTTCACAAACATTAATCTCGTTGTTTTGTGCTTTCCAATTTTCTTTACTTTTTCCTTTTTTTGCACAGGCGCCGCGTTTATTTTAATTGACACTGAGCAAGCGATGCTTCCATTTTAAATGGTAAATTTTTGCTCTCGCATCACGCATACGCAGTGTGTGCGTCTGGTTTTTCAATTTTAGTTTTTTTCCTCTGTTATTTTGCTTCCCATTTTTTTTTGCTGAGCTGGGCAACGCTTGAAAGTCCATCAAAACAAAATTAATTTGCAGACATTGGCTCCTATTTGAATTGGGGTGGCCGCAAAACTCGTGTGAAAATTGAAACGAAACACTTGAGTGCCGGGCCACTTCACACATACAGAAACACTGACAGTGAGGCAGTCAACTGGGGTTGAGATGGGACAGGGGCAGGGGCAGGAACTGGGAAACTTCAGGCCAAAAACTTTAGGAAACCACTTGAAAAGTTATTTACATTTTAAGTTGTTGAGGTGTTCACACAACGTCGAGTTGCGTTGTGTCCTTGTGATGTGCAAAATAACTGTAGGCATGTAGACACACACATATATATACACAATATATGTGTATATACATGTTGATGTATGTATACGCAGCAGGAGTAGCAAATCGTTTGTGGGTGTGTCTTGGCATTTGTGTGTGGTCGCCGGTGTCAAATCTGAGAAGCACAGCCTTGAGAGGCTTACATAGAAAATCTATTAAATTGCGGTACCCGACAACAGAGTTCAAGTTGCTGTTGCTGTTGTCGCCGCTCAATGTTCGTTGGGTGTGTGCGGCAGTGTTGCAGTTGTTGCGGTGGCTTCTGGTCGCTGGCAAAGTTTGCAACATAAAACAAACATTGGCGAGATACCCGCACAGCAGCAGCAGCAATGGCAGTGGCAGTAGCAACAGCAACGTGCACCGCAGCGCATCTTGACTGACGACGACGTCGGAGCGCTCAATGGCTCACTAAACTTTTGAATAAAAGCAGGCAACCGGGCACGCAGTCAGTCAGACAAGGCACTGGACAGAGAGGAGAACAGAGAGAGGGAGAGAAGAGAGAAAAGAGAAGAGACAGTGCTGGCAGGAGACTCTGCAATGCATTGCCGCTAGCTGTTGGCATTGCAGTTCAGCCGGAAAACATAAAAAACTACTTGATTCTTCCTGCTGTAGTGCCAAAAGTAAGCACAGCAGCGCCACATAATAAATAAAGCAGGCAACGCAGCAGCAACAAAAGCAATGGCAAAACGGGAACACTAGCAGGAAATATGGCACTTAAAGTGCTTTAAATAACATTAGAAAGTTTAGCTTTGTGTGTGATATGCAAGTGAGGTATGGTAACTCCTTCCATATGCGACTATTCGTATAGAGAGTACTCGTAGTACTCGTAGTCGTTGTCAACTTTGTCAGTGTGTTTGACTTGTACGCAAATCTTTCAAGTCATGACAGTCTCCGGTAAGGCAGCGCCTTGCATTTGTTAAAGTTGTTCATTTGCCTGGCATTTGACAGACAGACTAAGACAACGTGGATCAGGACCAGGACGAGGACGAGAATAAGGCAAAGACAGAGGCAATGGCGATGGAGATGGAGATTGCGAAGCAAGTGACTGCCTCATTGTTTGTCTTGTTGCTACAACGCATATGACACTCGACGCCACGCCCATGAAACGCCCATAAATAAAACATTTCACTTTGTTTAACTGTCTGCCAGTGTTTGCTTTGAGGCAGCATCAGCATCAGCATCAGAAGCATCAACAGTGGCATCAACAGCAGCATCAGAAGCAGCAATGTTGCAAGTGTTTGTTCACAGCGACACACTTTGATTTGACTTTAATGCACAATACCATTTTATTCAGCTTTGATGGCCTTTAGATGCGCTCAAAGCTATGCAAATTGATGCTGGAATGCACTTGGCAAATGCCACAGCAAAAACCTCAAGAATGTTTTTGTTCTTCTTCTTCTTCTTTTGTTATTGTAGGCATCAGTCGGGCCATTAATCATTGTGCAAAATCTCAGCTCAAGCGGACATTGATAAGCCAATTAGCAATAAAATTCATAGGTTTGTGGTACACGAGATTTAATTCGAAAACCGCAACAAAGCGGTTGCTTTGCAAGTAATACGAGGCGTATGTGCAATATTCACTTTATAATTACACTAAAGTATTTAGTTTATTTTATATATACCCAACAATTGCTGATAATAAAGTTATTAAATATATTTTTTAAATTTAAATATATTTGCCACATTTCAGCAACATAATGAACTAGCTAATTACTTAAATGTAAACTTTCCTTTTGGTATCTGCTACCCCTTTGGCACTGTGCTTAGCTAATGCAAATTTAAGGCTCTTGTTCCATCTTTCACCATCTTCATTTTGAGTCTTGCAAAACTTTGCCTTAATTGGCAAAAAAGACACCGAAAGAGTAAAGAAGGCAGTGCAAATCGCACGACTTCAGCTCTCATAAACTGAAAGCCGCGAAAATGTGTAACTTCTGCACGATGTCAGCGTTGCTGTCGACATCGTCATCGCCATCTCAGTTTAAGCTACACCCAAACAATCCGACAACTTTAAAAACTATGCAAACTTTTCGCCAAGCACTCTCTAGTACAATATATTTTTAGATGCGCCCCAAATTTGTTGACAGTTTGGTCCCGAACTTTAGGCGCATTAGCGCGCAACTCAAATATTGAAAATACCCGCCAAGTTATTCAATAAATGTCAGCCAGGCTACGAGAACGACGTCTGCGACTTGCCAGCCAGGTTATCTGCGACTCTGTGAATTCGTTAGTCCGCCCAAAATTGCCCAAATTATTGTCTTTAACACGCACCGAAAGGAGGAGTTCGCCTCGTCTTGAGATACACCCATGTGTGTGGGGGATTGTATTTTCGTGTATGTGTCTATGTGTGTTTTGCGACTGGGAATCTAGGAATCTGGGAATTTGGCCTTCAGCCTTCCTGTTAAAGGCGAGAGGTGAGGGTCATGTGACCTTCGCCGCGTGGATAACCAAATTAATGCAAGTGCATGCGGAATTTAAACTCAATTTAACTTTGCGCTTGCGCTGCTTGTGTGCTCGCACTTTAATTATGAACTTAAATCGAAAAACTTTGCATTTACAGGAGGCTATAGGACTGACTACGAGTGTGAGTGTGAGTATGAGTATGAGTTTGAGTATGGCTTTGACTATGACTATGAGGATGAGCAGGGTACAGACTCACAGCCCATTCACCCATTCAAACAGACGGTCGTTCGTTGCATTCATAGCATTCATTCAGTCGCCTGCCTGCCTGACTGCCTGCCTGCGTTTCCTGCCTCTCCTGCCTGCCACGTTTATGTATGCAAATTTTCGGGTTGTTGCACTTGCGGCGCCTCACAGAAAGCTAATTAAATGCAAGCCCAAATTGCGTTGTGCAGCCACTGAAAACTGTGCTGGATTTTTCGCTCAGTTCAGTTTCGTTTGGTTCAAGTACGAGTTTTTTTTTTTAAAGCTAATTTAAAGCCTTGCCTCATGCAATTGGAAAGTTGCCTCCACGTCGGCATGTGGCACACATCACGTGCCGGGCGCGACGCAGCGGTGGCAGCATGGCAAAGACATTGCAGTCGAGGTCCATGCATACCAATGCAGTTTAGAAAGCAGCCTTTATGACGTCAGCGTGCGACTCTTGATGCTGAGCGCGCGCCCCAGAAAGTATGCTACGAATTTTAGTGCCTTTTAGCCCTTCGTCGCCATCGTATTCGTCGTCGTCATTGCCATCGTCGCCTAATGCTACTACAATGTCGCGTAGACGCTGTCGTTTTGTTATACGCTTTTTTGCCCCTACAAATTTTCAAAATCAATATTTACCGAAAGTGTTTTGCATACCAAATAATTTGTGAAAACAACTTGCAAGTCGTCTCTACGACCAACAGAAAAAAAGTATTGTAGTGGCAACAGCAGCTAAGCAAATTGTCAACAAATGATTTTATTTTCTACTTGTTTTTTTATCTTGCGGGGTTTTGGCACACACATGCACACACACACAGATAGAATGTCACGAGCTGCTGCCCTAGCCGTGGGGCGTTTGCAAACAGTTGAAAATTGAATCGCAGTTGATGTCCAACAGGAAATGAAAAACTGTCCACACACAAAGTCGAATTCTCTAAGCCCCTACAGACAGCTGTGTGTAATCAAACTAATGTTTATTGAAAGGTTGTTAACTATGCTGAGTGACAACTTGATAAAAATAAAAGAAGTAAGAAAACTTAATTAATGACAAAACTAATATTGATATTTCTCATATTCATTTGTACATTATTTTTATTGGAAGCGACAAAAGTTTGACTATAATTTTACAGCTTAGCTGAGTTTTGCTGATGTTGAGCCTGAGAAATGTATTCAACCGAACCCTAATCACATACAGTCTGTCTGTGTAAATGTATGAGTGTGTATCTGTGCATACGCTGTGAATTCTTGAGCAAGAGTGAGTGTGTGTTATAGACATATGGCCTAAGTAAATAAGTGTTATAGCTCAATACTTACAGCATGTACTGAAAGTTCTGTCTCGGCAAAGTATTTGCATAAGCAAGTCCTGGACAAGGACTCATAATTCACCCAGCCAGCTGACCAGCCCGAGTGCTAGCCAGCGAAGCGCATTGATATATTATGTGTCAGTAAACCACTTGTTTGTTATGCACCTCGAAGCCCCTCTGGCCCACATAGTGCGAGTACGGTACATTGTTGGCAGCACTTCCGGCAGGCAGTGCAAGTTTGACACGCGCATCAACACGCGCTTTGTCAACTCACCGAGGCAGCTGCAACAGGAAGCGCACACGGACACACTGTGCCACACGACAACGATGGCGTTGGCTTGGCCTGGTTACAATGTATAGGAAATTGGTTTCGCTTGGCTGCACTTTGCTGAAAAACTCAATACCAAGTCACACACAGACACAGAGACACACACACTCACACTCACTTGTATAGGCATTCAAGTCGAGCAGGAAGTCTTCAGTGACCGCGTCGCACTCGATAATCAGCAATGGCAGCCAGCCGGCAGGCTTAGAGTCCTGGTCTCCTGGCGTCTCCTTGTCCTGCGAACGGGCATTGCCTTACGTTTGACTCGGCTTGCCCCGTTTGTCCTAGCCGAGGCATGCCACATGGCCGGCTCTCGGGTGCCTGCGTTCTTTGAACCTACAATTAATTTACTTTGTTTTTCCAGTTGACCAGACATTAACATTACTTGACTTCCGTGCGTGCCAGGCGCCTGCCGCTCATATGAGCCAAACTGATGGGGAAGCAATCGGTGCGGTGCGGTAAGCGTTCTGCTCGATTGCTGACCTGCCATATGCCGGCATTTAGCCATTTACTTACTTTAAGCACAATAAATTATTTTAAGCTACTAAGCTTGTTGTTCTTATTGCTACTCTCGTTGCCTCCTCGTGCCGTCTTCTGCCTCCCCGTGGCGCCTCTTTGTTGCTGCCTCATGTGAGCGTCTGTTTTTGTGTTAGCCATTTCCTTAGGTTAACGGGCAAAATGCTCGGCAATTATGCCGCACCTGCTCTCTATCAGACCTAGTCCTGCCTTTTTTGTTGTCCCTAATGACAGCTATTTGTGCAGTTTTTGGCATTTGCGTTTATTTATTATACTTTGTTGTGCAGTGGTATTTTTTATTTGTTGCTTCATAACATTTATCCAAACAACGTTTAATTACTATTCCATAAGGTATACAAATTTTTTATAAATAAAACGTCAAGTTAAATTTATTTGTATGTTTAATTGTTCCTTGCTTATTATAAGGCAGATAATCAGATTAAACTCTGTAAGGGTATTTCAACTTCGGCGCCTTGCAGGTTATCAGTTCAATCTGGCATTCATTTTATAAGTCAACGGAGACCCCTTGCAAATATTTTGCGCTTGCTGCTTTAAACAAAAGCTTAAAAAATGCTTCCAACGCATTTGCATACATTGGATTTAAATATTCATTTGCTGCAAGCTGTCACACCACACAATCAGCAAACAGTGTAAAGCCCCCTCCTACTCCCTCCCCGCCTGCCATTCAATAACAACATTTCTCGCTGCAGCTGGACGACAAACAAAGGATGGTGGCCAAGAGAGCCGCCAAGTGCTTGTGGGTCACAGTACTCAATTTTCAGTTTGGTTTAACTTGAAGCGAGACACAATGACAGCGAAATTGAATTTGTGGCATAGCAAATTGATCTTCACGTCGTTGGTCCACTAATTGAGAGGATTAACTAGATATGTATGTGCATGGAAACAATTTTCGAGTAGACAAATATCAATTCGCGGAGCTTTGACTGATCTGAGCTGGGCTGCTAGCTAATGTGCTTACGAGAACAACCTCATTAGTTGGCAAATTTTTTTAAAATTCAGGTTATATTCTGAAACATAAACTGGACGATTAAACCAAATGTGTTGAGCAAAGAGCATTGTTGTACTTTCTATACAATCTACCCCATATTTCGGACATATAAATTGAACTACTAAGTAGTTTAAGCACAAAACAAGTATATTATATACATTCTACAACTTGTTGTCTTTTAATCAGTAACTTTAATTTATGCACAGCCATGCATACTGAAGTATTCGTGGTTAAAAAGATGTTTGTGCAATATTTGACATTTTAATTTCTGCATAGTAATGAAAGATTTTATTCGACAGAAGCTTCGTGTTAATAATATAAATATATTGTGTTAAATCTTTGCTTAATAATTTGACACATACTCCGCAGGCTTATTCATGTATTTTATTAAGTCAAGTGTTCATCTTAGTTGAATTAAATATTAATATAAATTGTAGCATATAAACTTGACTAATAGGCTTATAATTTTGGTTAAACACAAGTAGACAGAATGATTTAGTATTGGTACACCTTAACAAAGTGTATAATAATTTTGTTATAAAGTTTTCAACATACTCGTGTTAGCTTAGCATAATTAATTTATATATGTTAGTAGTAAAATCTTTGACTCGCCGACTATGGATATTCAATTTTGTTGTTTGTCTGCTGTCGTAATTGCTGTAAATTGTTCAAATTAGTCGGTAAATATAAATTGAAAATTAGTTAATTTGAAACTATATTTATATGCATTGATTGGAAAATGCTGCTAGCCAATGCGAGGCATCCCACAAATCAATATATTTAAGTGGGCATATATGTATATATTTAAGTGCGTACACATATTAATTAAAAACATTTGCTAATTCCATAATTTAAGCATATTAGCTGTGCATTTTTTGGGCTCAATTATAAATTTAAGTTTCATATCCATTATTTATTTGCCAGTCAGTTTAATTGATTTTAATTACTTTTTGTTTCTTATCCTTATTTCATTGCAATTATGTGCTTCATGTTCATTTTTGCCAATTTGCCAGATCAAAATAATAATTTCTGCTCATTAATTATTAATACGAAATACTGAACAGAATTGTAAGGTCGCACAGTTGCACAGACTTCTCATTGTTTAGTTAAAATACTGTGAATTATTGATTGCATTATATCTACCTATTCAGTGATCCAAACTGCACCGTCAGTTAAAATTTGTCTAAAAGCAACAATGCTAAGCTAGAAGTTATCTTTAAATATTTTCCTAAATATAGTCGCATTTTTCCTTCGTTTTCTAGATAATCTTCTTGATTCACAAGGAATCTCTGAGATCGTTTATTGTTATTTTATTAAGCGATATCATCATACCTACTTTACAAAATTTAATAGTCTGCAGGGTATAATTATGAGTAACTGGCAAAAAGCACACAATAACACAAATTGAAATTCAAAATAATTAGGCAATATAACTTTAATTATGCACAGATTTTGTGCAGCATTTACATACAAAAGGCATATAGAATTCACATATATGTGCAGAAATATTTTCTATTCATTAGGAACTCGCTTTTTGGTCTGTAAACTGCAGCATTGGTATTTTGGTTTCTGCTTCAACTCGAGTATAATTTAATTTAGCCATGGAATGTCTTAAATTCATTGCCTTTTCAGTGTTTAGTTGGCTGTGCTTCGCTTATCACAAAAGAACAATAAAATTGTTTAACAAATCTATCAAAGTATACCGACTGCATCTCATGAATTTACCGAAGACCTTCGAATCTCAACATTATTCATTTGGAATAAGTGTATGCTTTATTTCGTAATAATACCCTCTAAAAATGATATTTACTGTAATTTTCCTGACAACACTATTATTAATTTGGCTTAAAATTTTAACTACGCTTTCAAGTGTATTTAAACACTGGCCACACAATAGCAAACAGCTTTGCACAAAATATAATAATTGATAGGTTTAATATAGCAAATAATAACTATGAGATTAGAATGTTGAGATTTAAACAGAGTAAATGATAAATATGTTTTAGGAGTTCATTAAACACTGGAATTATCCTGTTGCCCCTGAGATTCGCTGTGGGGGACATGAGCATACAATCAATTAGGATGCTTGGATACTCCAACTTTGGGCCCACCTGCATCAACATTTCGACCCATATCCTTGGCATACCATCTTTGGTATCTGAACATGGCCGGCAACATTCCACAGAGCAACTAACCTTTGCCGCTTGGCCTCACAACTAATAATTATAATTATACCCACATGCCATTGACACGCCCATCTAAGCTTTACCTTGATGGTAAAGCCAAGAATCCCTTTTCACATTCTGTCCAAGTCGCATTCACATCGACATCTATACATACAATATATATACGGACTTTGCCACTCTGTGGCCGTCTAATTGATGTAACAAGTGTTTGGGCCATGTACTGCTGGAATTTATAAGTGGCAAAGTAGTCAGCAGAGACAGCACAGTCAACAGACCAAGTCCAAGATGGTTGTCGATAGTTGGCCTAGGGTCAACTCGGCGACAGTATACAGTATTACTCACTCCCCCAAACCCAACAGATTCGCACTCAATACAAAGCGACACGTACATACCAGGCCGGGCCAAGAGAGCGGAGCTGAGTCGAGTCAAGCCAAGTGCTGATGGCCCAGACAACTGCGACTGCGGGCTGTTGCTTGTAATAAATTTGCTTCAAACATGCAATGCCCGTGGGACAAATGCCGACAACTCCAGCTCCAACCACATCCTCGATCCTCCTACATCCTGCCGCTTTCCTACTTCAGTTTCCATCTCACTGGACTGGCTGGCTAGTTGTCTGGCTTTTGTTCTATCCAACGCTGATGATGTCGGTTTGCCGTGCAAAGCCACAAATTGCCACTTGGCTGCCCGCTCGTGCCAATCTGTCGCTATGTCGGTTGCTATTACTGTATCTTCTCTCCATGATGTTGTTGTCGTTGTTATTCCTGCAGTTGTTGTTGTTGTTTGAATAAATCTAAAGAAATAGCATTTAATGTCTATTTGCAGCAGATTAAGATAAAAAGCATTGCATGGCGTCACCAGACATTGGTCAATCTCCTGGGAATGCGATTGGGACTGAGACCACTACCACTGAAGTAAAGAGTAAAAAAAAGAGGAAAGAGAGGAATGCAAGCTGGCTTGCAAGAGCTTGACCATTCGTGCGGCTTATCGATTTTGGGCTGTAGGAGGATGCATTGTCTATCAGTTGGCATGCTCGTAAGTGCCACAAACAAGTGAGACAATCAACACTTGATAAAACAAACACTTCTAAATTAATTAAATTGCAAATATTCTTGATGCAAGTGCAGTAGCAGCAGCATTGGCTAAGCTTTAGCCGGGCTCAACTCAATGCCACACACACACACACACACTCACTTATACATAACGTCATAAACACATTCAGACACATACATACATAAATTCGTAGATAGTTGTCAACGTTCTCGTCAATAGTACAGACACTGCTCAAAGATAATCCAGGCCATCAATAATGCAAACAGATCTCGGTGCTTCAGAGCTTCACAGTTTTCCTCGCCTTGTTTGTCTTTTTCCTTTTTATTTTTGCTCTTCTTTTCTTCTTTTAGATGTCTGTATGTATGCTCTTCTGAGTTTCTCCACATTTTCCGTATTTTGCTGGGGGCCATTGGTAGAACCATTTTGCAAAAGATTTTACAAATTGAGTATGGTTTGGCTTCAACTTGAAAATTAAATGATATATTTTGATGAGAACATTGATGCAATGCAATGCCAATGCAAATATAATCAGAAGAATGCACAAATTTTGTCACCTTAAACAATGTAAAGGTTGAGTTGAAAGTGGAAAGTTGATTTTACATTTAGTTGTTCTATTGTCATCAATCAGAGTAGACATTTTAAATGTATGCATTTGAATATTTTCAAGCCACGCCTTTATGATTACATTTTGATACATGTACTTAACTCGACATACATAAATTATAGTCACATGTTAATTTTTAAACTGCTTAATGAGCGGAAGTGGTCGTCAACGTTATGTGTTTCAAGTTGTATATGTCGCGTTCATTAATTGCATCAGATGAACATATATTGTAGATGGAATGGAAAAGGGGCGTGGCACATTCCATCAGGTGTGCTGCCTGCACTGCATTATTAATGACAATTAGTCGGGAAAACGGGTTGGCGGGGTGTTAATTTGTAAAAGTGTAGCTTTAATTTGCGTTGAAATGTTCAACGCCAACATTTAATTTATGTGCCAGCTGTTAAGTGTTGCACTTTACGAGAATATGACAAATGGCCACAATGTTGCATATATGCCGCTTTGATTTTTATGCAAAGCAATTAAAACAATATTCTCATAGTTGCCTGCTGCGTGCCACGCATCGATAAAACGACACTAACTTCCATACGAAGCAAGCAACAAAGAAGCCAACTCCATTCATGAGGTAGCACAAGGGAAGATATTTAGATTTATTCAAAGCAGAGATTTTACCAACTAAATAGTTAATAAATATTTTAAGCTATCAATAATATAATAATTTTATATATCCTTATTATATATATATATATTATACCCTTGCAAAAGAGGCGTAGCAGTCCGAGTATTTGTATTCTTACTTTCTTCTTCTTATGAATATTTTTCAAGGCATCTACCTACTGCTTTTAAGGATCTGGATTGAAAAATCTGCTATTCAGTTGCCTTAATTATTGTCAACACAATCACATGGCAACGGCGAATGCAATGTTATTCCATTGAAATATACGCAATGAATTCATTTAATGAGTGTAGCGTCAAAGAATCCAGAATCAATCAAAATTTGCATTAATTAAATAACAAGAGTATCAGTAAATGAAACGTGAAAATGTTCGTACTCGTTCGAGTGAGTGTTTGAATATACTTATGTTGAAATATACAAGTGAGTGTGTCCCGTTAGTAGATCCAAATAATAAATTTACTTATTGACTGCGCTCAAAGGCGGTATTTGAATGTGAAATGGATTTTTCTTTCTGACTGCAAAACAAGCTAAACACAATTTCATGGCATTTAGAGTAGCCTCTCAACTGTAGAAAAAAGATAGGGAGATAGAAAGAGAGACAGAGAGAGGGAGAGAGAGTGAGATGAAGTGACGTAAATTAAATTAGTGTCAAAAGAGCATTGTGAGCGAGCGTGAGTGAGTGTCTGTGCGTGCCTGACACGGCCGGCAAACATAATGACCACGAGCAAAGGCAACAACCAACAACGGACAAGAGCCACAAGGGGGCAAGGGGCATGGGACATGGGGCATGAGGCATGGGGGGCAAACGCAAAAATTGTATGCAAATTATGCTTGACATTGTTTCAGCATACTTTTTGGCGTGCGAGCCAAGACAAAAGCTGACATTTAGCCCAAGGAGAAATACAGGCAAGAGACACTGTCGCACCGAGGAATACGAGGCAAGCTCTGTATGTGTGGATCTGTGTGTGTGTGCTCAGCCGGTTGAAACTTTGTGACATTTTTTGGCGCGCTCAGCGGAAACGTGCAAAACTGGCAAATTTATAATGAGCCACGGGTTCAGCGCCGTGTGGATGCCAACGGCATTTTCTCCTGGTCTGCTAAGCACTAAGCGCATTTGTCGCTGGGTTTTGCCTCAAAGACGGCTTCAAAAGGTTTCAAAGCGTCAAAATTTGTTTAGTGCGCGCAGCTTGTGGCTAATACCTGAAAATGCTTTTAGATTTTCATATTTTGATTTATTGGCTAACACACACACACACACTCACTCAGTCGATTACACATAAACTTGAAGCGTATTGCATAACCATTAGCATTTGGAACATGCCATGACTGAGCACACAAATTGATGTATGGCACCAGGACCTGTTACACACTCTAGTCGTGCTCTAATATTACGAGTGCAGAGTCCCCGAAGTTGCATCTAAAAGGGCATCTACTATAGTTGGCAGCGGTTTTATCGACGCGAGTCTTTTTTGGCTCACGGTTTACGTCATTTTAGCTCAATTTATTACATTATTGATATTAAATGCCCTCAAAGCGTACTGCATTTAAATTTAAATTTTAATTTGAACACAACAGGATATTCAAGAGTGCCTGTTGGCATTGTTTACCGCCCATTCTGCAATAACATTGATTTTCACGCATAATAAATGCATTTCCGCGCTTAATTGCGATAACGCACTATCTTTAAACAATAAATAAGTTTAAAAAAATGAATACGGCAATGAATTCAATCCTACACGAGTGTATATGAATGTGATTGAGAATAAATCATTGTATTTTTATCATTCAACCAACTCGAGTGCTTTCGTACGATAACCTGATTTTAGTTAAATAACCTCAACATATTTTGAACTACAATTTATTCTGAGTGAGAATTGACAGAACAAATGCAACAGCCTGAAAATCAAAATACAACTCAATTAATAGATAGAAATAATTTAAAATCAGCCAAGGCTATCGATTAGATAAATTCCTCACTCAAGATAAGATTTAAAATACATACATGTTTATTTACTTTGAATGTTGCGAAGAGTCTGCGTGCTTATTTAATAATAAAATATAGTAATTTACTATACAGATAACCGGCTTCAAATTAAAATTCCCTCGTTCAATATAAATTAATAAAGTTTCTTCCCTACCTATCTTATCTTCGATTCTAATCCATTCAAAAATTTGCGTTGACTGATAAGCAGATAGGTGCATGTTTACTTCTTGTTTTCAAACATGTTCGATCGAGTCTGATCGACTGATTTCCAGACTCTCCCGGAGATTGTAATCTGAAATTATCTGCACTCTGTGAGAACCAACTTATCAGACTCATTTGCTACTCATTGTGAGCAAGCTATTATCAGCAAATTGTCATGCACGAGGCAGTTATTGCTTGTTTTTAATTTTGACTCAGTCATGCTTAACACTAAACATTTCCCAAAAATTGCTATTAAATATAAAGGGATATAACAAACCATAGACAACATTGTAATTATGATTAGCGTTTTAGAAAAGTCACTATTTTCTTTATCGGTTCCTTTGCCTTTATGATTTTCATAGAGCTTCACACCTTATAGAGATATTTCTGTAGTACAAATATTAAAATATTTATATGAATTTTCATCCAAAATTCCCTAATAGTTAAAAGATATGTTTAAAAATATAGGCAATTAAGTATATATATAGGTTATAAATTCAGTAATCATAAAGGGTATTTCTCTGTGTATCACTTTGGCAAGTTAAGCATTCTCCGTAGTCATGCTTTAAAGTAAACACTCAAAGTACCGAGTCATGGTGAATGTTTCTAAATTTCGTGAAATAGACCCCTCACCTAAGTGGCTATCAGCGAGTTCCCCCGTGCTTATCAGTAGCATATGCACATTTTGATAATTTGGCAAGAGCTCTCGTCGTGATAAGAATTAAGCACAAAAGCAATGGAATATGTGGTATGCCGAGAGTGTGCTCGGTAATCATTGCAGATAATATAGAATTTGACTATAGCATACGACTATAAAGGTGCTTCAACATTTTAGTGGTCAGTTTAAAATTGAATCGCTTGGAGTACATATTGTAGACACAATGATCTTTATATTACTTTTGCTAACGGCAGTTGCGCTGCTTTACGTCTATCTGAAATGGAACTTTAGTTTCTGGGAGCGCAAGGGATTCCCCTATGCGGCAGCAAATATTCCCTTCGGCGCCTTGGATGCGGTGCGCAGGAACAAAAGATCCTTTGGCATGGCCATCTATGACATGTACATGGCAACTAAGGAGCCCTTCGTTGGCATTTATCTGACCCTGAGACCCGCTCTCCTGGTCCGTGATGCTCAGTTGGCTCATGACATGTTGGTCAAGGACTTTGCCAGCTTCCACGATCGCGGTGTATATGTGGACGAGGTTCATGATCCTTTGTCGGCAAATCTCTTCTCCATGGAGGGCAGCAGATGGAAGACGACTCGAACGAAGCTGACACCCTCCTTCACGT
Organism: Drosophila rellima; assembly: GCA_035043635.1. NCBI lineage: Eukaryota > Metazoa > Arthropoda > Insecta > Diptera > Drosophilidae > Drosophila > Drosophila rellima. Next base: position 5,766,543 of record JAWNMV010000811.1, on the reverse strand, counting down.
CGGGCAAACTCAAGGGCATGTTCCCCACAGCAGAGGCATGTGCTGATAAGATGTTGGCCTACTTGAACAACAAGCTGCCCAACTCGAGTTCTGCTGAAATTGATATGAAGAGCTTGATGGCATCGTAAGTAACAATATTATAGACAATTGGAAAGATAGCTTTCTATATTCCAATTCCTATCTTCTAGTTATGCCATCGACATTATTGCGTCCACGATATTTGGCCTGGAGGTAGACAGTTTCACGGATCCCAGCAACGAATTTCGTCAGATAAGTAAGGAAGTTAATCAGCCCACAGCAAAGAATATTTTGCGAGGAACAACATCGTTCTTATACCCTGGGTGAGTACAAACAGAATCCTTGATTCATCTATAGAGACTAAAGTAGTTTTTAATATCCGCTCAGTCTCGAGAAGATCTTCAATCGTTTGGGCTCGTCAATTGACGGATTGGAACGCATGCGTGATCTGGCTCATCGCACAATTGCCTACAGGGAGGAGAATAATATGATGCGACACGATTTGATGCAACTTTTGCTGCAACTCCGCAACACTGGAAAGATCAGCAACGATGACGGCACTTGGTCGACGGAAACGACAGCTGAAAGTCTCAAGACCATGACCAAGGACAACATTGCGGCTCATCTGTTCCTATTCTTTGTGGCCGGCTATGAAACATCTGCCTCGACGGCTGCCTTTACGATATACGAGCTGATGCAGAATCCCGATGTATTGGCCAAGTTGCGGGAAGACATCAACCAGACGCTGGAGAAGCACAATGGTCAGCTCACCTACGATTGCATACAAGACATGAAGTATCTGGAGCTTTGTGTCATGGGTAAGTCCAATTAAAAATCTAAAGCAAGGACCTTAGGTGATCGAATTTCTTGCAATAATTTACAGAAACCACTCGCAAGTATCCCGCACTTCCTCTGCTGAACCGAATGTGCAATCGGGACTATCCTCTGCCCAATAGCAAACTTGTCGTTGAGAAAGGCACCCAAATCATTATATCCCTGATAGGAATGCATCGCGATGAGGAGTATTTCCCTCAACCACTCAGCTATCAGCCAGAGCGATTCACCGATGAGCACAGAAATTACACACCAGCTGCTTATATGCCCTTCGGCGTAGGACCGAGACAGTGCATCGGTAATTCTCAGGATCTTCAAAAGACTCTTCCTTTTACTAAAGATCATTATCCTTATTTTCTACAGCGGCCAGAATGGGAAAGATGAACGTGAAGATTGCTGTGACCAAAATCCTGACTAACTTTAATATTGAAACCCGCCTGGAGAAGCGCGAGATTGACTTTACCGTAAACGGAGTTCCATTGCTCCCCAAGGGTGGTGTTCCTGTAAAACTCACTAGAAAATCTCAGTGCGGAACTGCATAGAAGTTTATGAAAGTAAATCGCTATTTTGTGTTTTAACAATACTTTAGTTAAATGAAGTAGATAGTCAAGTGTTAAAAATACTTTAAAATACATATACCAAACGTTATCTTACACATAAATCAATTAAGTGAGAGGAAATAAAAACAAAAATTTGTATATAATAATACTTGATTTCTTTCATTTTCTAAAGCCATATCTTATCATGTCAATTAAATGCGCAATCGTAAGATCTATTTATTTTTTACTTAATGGCATTGAAAAAAAAACAATGTATTAGCTACACATTCTTATAATACAAAATAATTTCCGTTATATATTTTAATAATATTTTAGATCATGGGATAAGTTTTCACTTGTTAAATGCATTTGCGAAGTGGAAGGGAAATGGGGTTTTAGGGCATGGTCTGGGGCTAGACTGCTGCCCAACCCGTTGACAAGTTGACTAACTTTTAATGCCGCTCACTTAAAAGTTGACGGCGGCTGCAACGCCCAGCTGCCACGCTTGTCTGCTGCACTGAAGTTGTTGCCGACACCGCGCACTCTTATTAAAAACTTACTGAGCCCAACTCGAAATTTCCATACAAAAGATTGCACATACTTATACTCCTTCTATCGTCTTTTCAGTTATGAAACTGTTATGCAAGAGTCGGCTGGAATTTCCCGCACTTACATACATCACATTTAATTGGGCGTCGCGAAAATGGCAACTTTGAAGTAACCCAAATGAGTATTAATTAATTATGATATACCCAGATGCAATTCATTACAGTTCTCAATAGAAAGGAAAATGAAGATATTAGCTGTCATGACTTCAAATGAGTTTATTTGGAGCTCATTAGAAAATATGAAGCAACTCGGATGTAGCATCAAATATATCTGCTGAATGCTAACTGCGCCACAAAAAGTCCGAAAACTGTTTTCGTTTCGTTCAATGCAAACAACATTAATGTCCGACACATGCAAACAGAAGATCACAGAGCAGAGGGACGGAAGCGGGGAAGGCGAGGAAGTTCGTCCTGTGGCTGTGGCCATCGTATATGAGGAGTGTCAAGTGTGCACAGTTGGCCGGCACAGTGGCAGCAAGCAGTCAGTTGCCAGCCACTTGGACACATGTAATAATTCAATTGTGTGAACATCTATTAAGGAAGATTGATGACAAGCGACGGACAAAGAGGACCAGGGACTACTCCACGAGTTGCCTCGGGCACTTTACTGCTCTGCCTTGTCCTGTATCCATGTGTGCGTGTGTGTGTGTGTGTGTGTGTGGACAGGGAAAAATAATAAAATAAAATACTTGCACAACAAATGAACAAGCGGGTAGTCGGCAAGGGAGCAACTGCATCAAGTGGACCCATCAGCGTTTCCTTTTGACGACTTTACGCTGATTCGAGGTGGTTGTGGATGTCAATTCTGAGGACTGACAACTGTCGACTGACTCGTCTCATGTTCAGCTTTTTTCATTGTATCGCAGAGTCGCATATCGAATAAACTTTACCAAATGCAAAAAAAAAGTATTCCAGGCAGATGCTGTGTCCAGAGACCAAAGGCCATACACGTGTCTCCCAAAATAAAATATATTTCCGTGTAAAGATTGAATTGACATACATTTCCCACTTAGTTGAGTTGACATTGAGACGGACAGGCTTTAAGTGTCGATGCTCGTACTTTAAAATGCTAAGCGTTGAGAGCATTTTGGTTGCGTGCTCTATGTCAATACGCCTGAGTGGCTTTAAAAAAAAGTGCGATAACTGGAAACAAGCTGACATTTATGCAGTTTGCTCAACGAGCCTGCAGGCAACTGCTCAAGCACATCAGTACACTCAGTACATCGCATATATTTTGCTGTTTCAGCGGCAACGTCAGCAGAAGCAGGAGTGGCGACGAAGGGTGGCGAAAGGAAAGCCAATACAAGCACCTAACGAGCTTATTTCCAAACAGCAGGCAACTCAGTCGGAACTCTCGGTCGGTACTGGAACTGTCGGTGCAGCTGGTTCTGTTTCTGCTGCTGGTTCTGGTCTTAGGGCTGAAGCAGGAGGTAGAGATGGAGATGAAGCTGAAGCCTGGCGGCGGCATCACATGCATGATTGACTGCGCAGTTGTGCAGTGTAGCGCCCAGAGAGTACTTCACTATACACATACATACATATATGTATGGAGGTACATATGGAGGGAGGTTCTCACAGGTGCCACAATCGATTGTCATAAACTTGTGGCACATGTCTTCAGCTTCCGCAGACTTCATTTGTTAGTTTGATGAGGTACACTGCAGCTTCGCAAAAGCAGCAGCATCGTGAGCAACAACAGCAACGAAGGACACTTCAACTTAAACCAATTAAGCGAATATCAGTTAATTATGGTCAGCGTGGCAACCATGGCGTATACGCAACGCCACCAGGTACAACTAGGCGTTGAAGCTTGGAAATGAGCGCTGGCCAGCGTCGCATATTGAAGAGAGAGCTGCAACAGACTGCAGCAGCTTCTGTTAATAAAATTGTATTAAAAACTCAAGTGTATACGTTAAAAGTCAAGAGGGGGAAACAAAGTGAACGATACTAAACAAAAAAGAGAGATAAAATATTATAGCTTCTAATTAAAAGTTGTTTGCTCCCCGAGTCATATAATTATACATGAGTTTGATTAAAATTATTTGATGGATGAACCCATGTTGTCCAATGTCTGATACGATAAAACTCACTCGGCATTCGGTTTAATTTAATTTGCATCATACGTCTGTTGTTGTTTTGTGGCTAAAAAGCCACAAACCCTCAATTACTGAATTGACTGTTCAGTTACTAATAAGTTATAAATAATTTAATCCAAAAGCTGATCTCAGCTAAAATTTATTTAGCTCACCATCAAGCAACGAATACAATAGACTATCGCCAAACTGAAAACATGTTACTCGTATTTAATTGCAGTAGTTTGTATGTGGATACGATTAAATGTGAATTTGCTTTAATCATACTCTTTGCGAATTGTTTATTGCCCAACATACACACACACACACACACAAACGCACACACGCACACACGCATACGCACGCACAAGGACTGTGAACAAAGACAACAATTAAAACAAGCAATTAACAGACGATCAAATCGAGTGTTTTGCCTTGTTGTTTGTTCCATGTCTGTCGTCTGTTGTCTGTTGCCAGTTTCCACTTTCCAGTTGCTTCTTACGTCTCTCGTCTCTCGTCTATTAGCTGATGTCTGTCGTTTTGTGTTTGGCTTGTGAAAACCAATGCGAAAACACAACGATGGCAAACAAGAAAAACCAATAAAATGAACTTGTCATAAAATTAACGCATTTATAAGGCAAACAATGCTGGATTAACAAACGGCAATAACAACAACAACAACAAAAACAGCGGGAGCAACAGCGATGACTATGATGACAAGAACACGTTGACAATGGCAATGTTGGTAATGCGAGGAATTCAAGGAAGGACACAACACGTCACGTCGAACGGCATCGAACTATACCCATTTATAGGCCATTTTTGTTTATACTCGCACGAGTTGTGGACGAGTTGCGTGAGAAATAACTGCCACTTAATTTTGCACTGACATGGTGGCATCGTGGCACAGTTCCTGCTCCGATTCGCAATGACTGACATAACGAGAAGATAAATATGCTGGCAACAACGAACTGCGAACTACGAACTGCTGTATAAGCTGCTGTTTATGACAGACGGCGCAACAAAGTCGAACTTGATTCGTGACCGAAGCACTCGTAAAATTAAAATTTGCACACGATTTACTTCCCACACGACCCATTCCGTTGACTATCCTACGCAAAGGCAGGCACCTTAACTATGAAATGGCATTTGTGAGACAGACTACAATGCGTATACGTTATTATGTTACTTATATTGAGAAAAGAGAATATCGAACTCAAGAATAGTAATGTAAATGCAAATCAGATAAACTATGTCGAAAATCATTATTAGTTATATTCTATAACTGATCCGATTTTCAATTCAATTGATAGTCAAATATATCACCGAATTACAATTAGTAGCCTATATAATTTAAGTAATTAACTTTGATTTTATTTAATATCAATGCAATGAAAAAGGGCACATTAGAGTCTAGGATGAGTTCAGTTGTTATTCTTGCCTGCATAGTGACTCCTTATACCTCATGGCATGCTGGTTTTGTTGTTTTTGCTGTTTCTGGCATATGCACGACAGTTGACGAACACTTTGCGTCCTTGCCCACAAATTACTGCGGCCCAATTGATCGATTGTCTGCGGGGAATGAAAGAGACAGCAGAAGTGGGCTATATAGACATAGCCTTAGATGGAAGGAGAGTGGAAGACTGAGAGACAGACAGAAATATTGTAAAGTGTTGGCAGTATTGGGTAAAGTTTCTCTCAGAACGAGACGTTTTATGATGTAAGGCAGTGAACTGTGGTAAACGATTTGTTGTTGCTGGTGTTGCATGCACCCAACGACGCACACACAAACGAGACACGAGCCACACGCAGAGACACGTACATACATACAAACTCAGAGAGGCTCACAGACATACATATGCACACACGAATTGAATTAAATTGGATTCGTTGAGTTTGTGTAAACAAAATTTTAATGTCTTTTTGCTTTTGAAGTCATTCACTCAAACTCAACTCAACTCAACTCAACTCCAGCTCCAGTTTTTGTGCATGCCACACACAGAGCCCAATGGTAGACAAAGGCAGAGGTCGCCGATGGGAAGATGGGTATGGGATGGAATGGAAGGGTAGATGGGGAGGGGAGGGGAGGTTACGGAACGTCATGATGTTGATATGTCTGACATAAATTTCATCAACTGTCTAAGTTAATGACAGTAAATTTGTTTGAAAATTGCTTTAAAATGGCAAGGCAACCAAGCAGCGCAAAAACAGAGTCGGCCTCTTTGGTAAGAGTTGGGTTGTTGTTAAGGTGGGCACTGCCTCACACATATACAAACGCACAAAGATAACCCACAAATACATATATACACATAGTCATATAGGACACACACGCAGCTAGTTGGCGCCACGTCGCAGTGACAGCCGTGCGCCAAAGATGCCAGCGAGCACAGAAGAAGAAATGACTGAATTCAGCGAAATGTGTCATGATAACTCAAATAAAGAATAGAAAGCCAGTCGACCTGGGTCGCAGCAGTAACGAGAGACGAAGGAGGAGTCTTCAGTCAGTCAGCCAGCCGCGAAATGCAAAGTGAGCGACTCTGCGGAAGCGACACACATGGAAAACGGAAAACGGAAAAGAATGAAGAAAAAAGATGGTGGGCAATAGAGGCTCGGCTGAATCAACTTATTACGTAAAAGTGAATTTATGAAGTGAAACGAGTTAAATGCTAGGCCACAAGCTGGCTAAGCGTGTCATACAACAATAACAATAACAATAACAACAATAATAATAACAACAACTACAGATACAACATGCGCAACTAAGAAATCATTTTTGCTTGTTTTTGTGCCCAATTTTTAATCTGATGATGTCAACACAAATTGTGGTGCAAAGTTGAAAGCACACTCCCTCTCTGGTTCCCTTCCCCGCAGCCCTCGGCATCCACTGTGCTCCGTGCTCGCACAAGAGTCGACAGCCGAAAAAAGCCACTCAAGGACTCTGCAAAACGCTCTGCCTGCAAAAGGTTAGCCGTCGAGTGTCAAGTGGCAAGTGGAAAGCGAGTCCGCGACTCTGACTATGAGTGCGAGTGCCACAGAGATTCTGAGTGTGAGTGTGAGTACGACTGTGGCCTTGTAGTGTCACTTGCAGCATATAAATTTGTGCGAGATTCTCTATTTATACCCTCGATCCGCAAAATGGATAAATTTGGGTATAATACTCGCTTGAATCTATCATTAATCTCTTGATAAAATAAAAAAGTTTTCATTTGTGGTATACAATACCTACCGACAAGAGACAGATAAATTTGTAAATATGTTTCGTTGTTCACAGGGTATATGGGAGTCAAGAGATCATACCTACTTGTTTTATTATCGTTATTCTTTCGTTTTTTTGTTGTACCCTCTTTTATAACAGCTGCAAATTGCAGTTGCCGCCCGAGGCAAAAGCGCAGCGTGTGGCAGGAAAGCGTCGCATTAATATAAAGCACTGCGGCATGAAGGATTTTTCTGGCTTGCACTGCTTGCACTGTGAGTGTTGTGAGTGCCACCGCTACTTAGACAGCTTCCTTCACATAACACACACACACAAGTGATACAAACTCGCACGCGTTGAGCGAAAACGTTAAATGGCGATGCAGCCAAGTTTAGGCAAATGGAGGTCACCGAGCAGGTAATAATAATCTCTTCATCAGAAGTTAATTTTCATAAACAACCATTATTTTTATTATTATAAATAATTTATTTAGCTCAGCACTTATCAAAATTAACCCATATGATGCAGACAAGTTGGATTTGATGATGATCATTTGCTGTATTTTGGCAGCATTTAACTGACATTTGTACAATCTGTTGTTGTCAAAGGAGACAGCATCCACTAAATAGGCTCTTGAATTGTGATATTTTCTATGTGTTTGGCGGTCGCACTTCGATCAAGTGAATTTAATTAAACAATAAATGGAAATGCAATTAAAGCGAGCAAATACGTTACGGCTGAATCACAATTACCGCGCGGCACAGTTGCAATGGGGCAGAGTTGCCCGTGGGCTTTTTGCTAATAGATACCGTTATGGCATCGTTTGCCACAAACAAAGGCCGCCAGCGTAATTCTGACCTTATGTTTTCCAATTGTATATGTGTCTGTGTATCTGTATCTGCATCTGCATCTGCATCTGTATTTGTATCTGTATTCATGCCAAAGGTCACGAATATTTGTGTTTGTGTTCGCTTGTGGTCATATCTCGTTTAAATTATCGACGCCCACGAGTGTATCAAATTTACGGCACCCACTGTGCATATATAATGAACGTACAGCCGCCTCGAGGCGATACAAGGCGTGGCAGGGCGTCAGGGTGCAGCAGCAAATGCAACTCAAAGATAACAATGACAAAGCCAAAGAACATTGTCCAATTAAATTGCATTCCGAAGGCGTGCGAATTATGGAAGTGGCGTCGAATGGCGACGGCATTGCAAATGCCGTTTATTACATTTAAAATCAATAAACAAAAGGCGGGGATGCGAAGCCCGGAAGATTCTGAAGATGCCAAGCTCCAAGGCTCAGGCAGAGGACGCGCAGCAGCTAGATTTTAATGAAAGTATCACAATGATTGGTTTCTGTTGGCAACTGAGCGGCAACGTCGCCGATGGCCAGCAAAAATGTCCAGCATAATGAATGGCATTGGCAAAGAGACTGGGCGCCGTTGCCATCGTCCGAGCTGCATTAGTCGCCAACATGGAAATGCTATATATAAAGCCCGGACAGGAGTCTTGGCTGACAGGCAGCTTAAATCCAGCCGAAAACGAGCAGCACCACCAGTGCCATCAGTACCACCAGTAGCAGCACCACCAGCCGAGCAGTTGCTAGCAAGATGCATTGTTTGGCGTAGAATTTAATTTTAGTTTAACTTTGTAATTTATTGATGCCGTATGTCGTCGTCGTCGTCATTCCCCATTCTCCATTCTCCATTTCGCGTTCTCTCCATGAAAAACGAAAAACAGAAAACAGAAAAAATAAATCGTGGAGTGAGAAAAGAAAGACAAAGCTCAAGACGTTCTTGCAAGTGCACAAACTGAGTGGCTTGGCGGTGACCAAGTGGTTGCTGCACCGCTGACTACCTTCATTAGTGTCTTGTTTGGCTCCAGTTCTGACTAACCATGGGGGCAGCATTGCAATTGCATTTGCGATGGGTTAGTCCTGTTTTTGATGTGGGTGTACCAGCCATGTTGAAGTTAACAAAATGCACAAGTTGCCATTGCCATTTACCAGTTGCCATTTAGCAGTTGCCTTCTTCATCTTTCTCTCGTTGCATTTCTTTCTAGTTTTCGGCTTCGTTCTCTTTTTCTTTTTCTCGTTTTTGTTTTTATTTTTATCCTTGCATTTGTCTTCATCGACAGCCAAGTTGTTGGCTCTTTCATTTTTCTTTTGGGCGAAAAACTTTTGACTCATTCTGTGGACCCATTCTCATTCCATTTTCTACTCCCATTCGTTTTCTCGTTTGCTGTCTGTCATTGGGTATCAGTGGCTAACTCGTTTGTCTTTCTCTGCACTTTACGTATACGTAATGACAATTAGAATTGACATACTGCTCTGCTGCACAAAGTTTACCCAGCTGCTCCTGATCCTCTTGCTGTTATTGTTGATTGCATCTAATCCGAAAGATTTTACAGTTGCCAACCCACTCCAAATTGGTCATCTTAATGAATAAGTTTGAAGGTTATAGCTTATACTGCCTTGGCTATTAAATACACTTAAGCCAATTACTTGTAAGGCCAACGAGTTGTTCTTTCCTCAGCTTAGCATCCACTTCATTGGATATTATATATACTCTCACTATGGTATATATATTCTGTAAATGTTTTATTTAAAAGACTTGATAGAGTATCCCAAATGGCTTTGTTTGGCATCGAAATCGAAGCTTGTTAGCAACCGCATTACGTGCTTCAAGTTCCTGTTAAGAAGACTTTTGAGAGCAGTTGATGTATTTATACACATGGCTCAGTCATACTGAACAATTAATATGCTCTCATTACGCATATGCGCTCAATTAGCCATAATTAGTCAAGCACGTGTGGGAAACGCCCTGTCCATCAGTCGGAGGCGACGCTTTGTCTATCTGTCTGAATTTCTAAATGTCTAAATGTCTGACTGTCTGTCTGTCATGTACATGAAAATCCAATTTCGCGTTGGTTTCATTAGCAGCTCGGCCTTGGTGTTGTCCACTGTGGTTTTGTTGGCTTCAACTTTGACTACGGCTACTGCTACGGTTCGGATTCGGATTCGGCTCAAGCTATTTCACTTTGTGCTCTTACACAGATGGGGACAAAACCACAAAAAATAATTAAGCACTCGACGACATTGGCGCTTGATATTGACAGCAACATGCAGCAGAAAGGATGGATAGAGTAGAAAAAGGCAGATGGAGAATTTGTCGCAAAGGAACGTTATTGAAATGTTTGCTGCCTTTTTTGACTACGAAATTGCCTAAGTTTCTACGCAAAATTGAAAATCTCATGTCACAGCAACAACAACAAACATGTGTCGTTTACCGTCCTTTGTCCCGCGGCTTGTGCGATATTCGACTTGTTATTGAGTTGTCTATCTATCTATCTAGCTATATATCCATCTATCTGTCTCTCAGTCGTCAGTCAGGACTTGGCTCTCCGATAGCTGGTCGAAATCAAATGAAGTGAAATCGATGCGCCGCTGACTCCATTCATATGAGCAGCTGATGGCCAACAATCCACTGCGGCCTCTGGCGCGACTTTTGGTGGCATGGAAGATACGAGCTACAATTTGTGGGGCATGCGGGCAGCTGTCAATATGTCTATGGAAATGTACGCCGTATATTTGAGTGGATTTGCTAACTGATTTTGTTATACACTCCACTCAACTGGCGGTATTGCTGACTGTGATTTTGTTCATATCCCACTGTCTGGCATCCAAATCCCCCAATTCCTCTCCATTCCCTTGCCATTCTCATTTCAGTTGCTCCTGGTTGTTGATGTCTAAGTGTTGGCAATGCCAGTGTTTCATGCTGACAATCAAATTTGTTGACGTGGCTGGATTATTACTTCATAAGCAGAAAATCCGTAGAGTCCTCGCATTGTCAATTATCAGCAATTCTTTGTCAAATGCTTTGGCTTGTGGCTTTCGGTTCTGGCATCTGGCTTCTGGCCCTGCCAATAACCACCCAATAACAACGCCCATTAGCGATTACATTCGATTTTTCGCATGCGAATCTCATTTGCCAATATCAAATGGCATTCACCATTAGCACTTGCTAAGCTAATATCATGTCAAATACATTGCAAAATCGTAGACCCATCCAAGAACACCCTACCAATTTTAGGACCGATGAGTAGAGGAGGGTGTCACCGCCTGCATATAATAAGATGTGCCATGTAATTGAACCCCGCAAAATCAATCAGACTTGTGTGCGTGGCAAAGCAAACAATCCTAAGGTTAAATTGATATCCCAGCACTGATGACTTCGACGTGAACTTTGTAATGCGGAGGGTAAAAGCATCCAGCAAACAGTTCACGGAGTACAAGTACGAGTTTGAGTACTCACATTTAACCGTGGGTAGATTCAAGACGTGTTCGTGGTTCGAGCAACGAAGTTAATCCCACTTTGATAAGTCAGATGAAAGAAAAAACATTTTGGTTTAATTAGCCTGGGTTCTTACCTATTCTAAATTAAAGCTTTAATATGATTAAATAAAGTCAATCACACAATACACATGCTGACTAAAGTAATGTATCTAAATGGAACAAAACATTATTTATTTGGGCTACGCACAATTTATGGTTCAGTATTAAATTATGATTATTTTGCATTTTGTTTTTGGACTTAAATAGATTTCACAGTGGGTATGACATACAATATTTGGCAGCCGATCCCTAATTGGAATTTGTGGTTTACTCATTTATCATTTAAATGATATTCGAATATAAGCAAAGTTGCAACCTTAAACTCGGCTGTGATTGAGACACGGAGAGATGACGCAACGGGGCGCCACCGCAGCCATTTCCGTTGCCTGCAGCACACAAAATAAAAACTGTTTAGCAATAAATGTGCACAAAATATTTGGATTCGGAAATAAGTATTCATTCACATGGAGCTTGAATATAGAAGCATCGACGAACGGCCGATCAACTGTCGAGTCATCGCGTCAACGTGGCCGGAACTTAAAATGGTTTTTCTGGGAATTCTCATTTGAATACCCAACGGAAAAATATCACAACCCGACCAAAACGACGTTGAAATGCACTTCACTGAGACTGATAAACATTTAGAATACTTAATTATTGACTTTATAATATTAAAGTGTCATTTTCAAGTTGCCTTTTTCTGTTTGTATCTGCAATGATGATCAATTAGCAAAATTAAGCTGGAAATGAAAAACTCACACCAAAGGTAAAAATATGAATAGGTGAAAATGTGATAAGATTGAATTCTCAAAAAATTAAAACTATGTGTATGAAAATGAAAGTATGCATTTATGTGAAGCGAACCGATGTAAGACCATAATCGCAAATGTCCCACCACAGGGAGACCCATATGTGAGTCACTGTCTCTCTCTCTCTCTGTATCTAGTGAATGTGTGTGTATTTTGGTATTGGGTGGACATTGCTAACGGACGTTGGTTGGCATAAAAAGCTTGTTCTATGCAGTCGTTTAGCTCAACCACAACATTATGTCGAATACCAGAATCTTCAATGTGCTCTCCCAGAGCTGCTTTATAATGGCGAGCATAGTTTAAGCCATGGCTAGAAAGGAAATAAAGGCAGGAGCAGGGACAGAGGTGGGGGCATTGCAGTTGGTGGGTTTGGTCAGCTGGAGTTTATGTATGGGTCGGGCTTAAAAGCATTCATTTTCATTTTCCCTACCTAAAATGCCACTGAAATATGCAGGCATTCATGTGTATTGCTCTTGTTGTGTTTGGGTGTTTGGGTATTTGGCTGTTTGAGTGTGCGAGTGTTTGTATTTCTGGTCAAAGAATGTGCTGTGCTGGCCAAAATAAGCAATAGCCAAATCTAATAAGCAAGCTCCAGCCCAGGATACTAATGAAATGTTTTCCAAGTTCAAATAGAATCCAGCCGCTTAGCTCAACTGAGAACCTTGATGAGACTGATGAGTTGTTGCTCCTGGTTGTATTATTAATTTGTTGTCAAACATTTATAAAAAACACTTTTCACTTTGAGCAACAACTTAATTTAATTGACGCTGCTGCACTCAAAAGGAACTTTTTGCTGCCAACGCACAGAGAGACAGAGTTGCAAAGACACAAAGATACAGATATATATAAACTTGTAAAAACATGGAGCATGGCCGAGACTGAAGGAGCAGCGACAGACGCAGACACAGATACAAAACGAGTTACTGCTCGTTTGGGCCAAGTCCATTAAGATGCTTCAATTATTAATCAGCCTTAAAAGCAATGCCATTGCCTTTGCCTCTTCTTTATTTATACTCCTTTTTAATCGCAGCAAACGCTTGCATTTAATTATAAGTTTAGCGATACAAATTTAAAGCAAAAACTTGAGAATATTTCTTTGCGTTGACCAGCTGGCTTTCCATAAAAAAGCTTTCATAACTGTGAGTGGGTTCGCTTATGGCTTCCAAATGGAAATAGAAATAAATAATACGATATCCAGCTGATAGAGGGGGTCGCTATTGATTGCAAAAAAAATTCCAATGGCTCGCCAATTGGCTTTTGCCACCTGACAGTTCAAACTTTTTGGGGCAAACACACATGCACGAAATCATATTCACGCACAACAAACACAAATCTTTCACACACACACACTCAGACACACACTAGCATGCACACATTTGTAGAGTCAGAGTTGAGCCTGATCCGGAGACGAAGTGAGCCTTCAACGGCACAATTTCGTAATTTTTATGGCAAAAGTTCTCTAATCAAATTTAATGAATTGTGAAAAAGGCAACAAATAAGTAGAGGACAACTTTGTTGCCAAAGTTTGTCCTCGCTGATTTTTCTTATGAGTAGACGTCACTCCAGTCCCGACCGAGAATCTCGAGAAGGACTTGCTTGGCTTCGATTTGGTTGTGCTGTGTTGTAAATTGCCGGATGTGATTTTTTTGGTTTGGCATTATTAAATGCGGCATAAAATCCGTGGGCCACATTGAAGTCTAACAAATGCTCACAGTTAGCAGGCTGCCGTAGGAGTTGTTGTACGAGTACGAGTACTTCAGCATCTCCTACTAGTCTGGTATGTCCCAATACATATATCTATAGAAATACTTTTACAATATACAGTACCAGTCATTTTTTGCGGCCTGTTGTTGGTATTTTGTTGTTGGGCATTTCGAGCACTTCACTGGGAAAACTTTGGCAATGGAACGGAAAACTACGTTTAGGTAAATTTTCCATATACTATTCGCTTGAATTGCAGCACTTATGAAAACCATATTGACTGTCTACTTCCAGAGACAAGTATTGGGCATAGGCAAAATATAATTTAAATAATGAATGAAAAGAGTTTTTATCTTCTTTGTTTTTGAAAATAATCCAACAATTTAATTGTATGAAAAAATTGTACATCGAGTATTGTGCAGCGGAGGCACCCTGTATTCATGTGAGAATGTTGTCGTCTGCACTTATAATAAGCAAACCATAAATTCTTATATTTTATTAATGCGATTTGAACGCGTTGAGTTTCTTGCCAGTTGCCATATGGAAGTATTAATCAAACCGGGGAGGATAACGGCTCGCTCGCTGCAGCTACAAAATTTAGGCGATTTTTCATTATGCTTCCAGCGCCTTTCTTTTCTTTTCATTTCTTTTCTTTTCTATTCTTTTGTTCTGCTTTGGCAAAGTTTACTCAGCACAGCAAGTGAAAATAATTTACGCATTGCCTAAAAATATTCCACAACATTCTGTAGTCTGTGTGTGTGTGTGGGTGTTTGTGTAAGCGAGAGCTTGGGGCATCATTATGATTACTCATACGCAGCGTTTGCAACAATCATGCGTCGCGTTATTAGCTGTGTCAGCGCCACAAAAGTAATGACAACGAAAATATGCCACGAGTATTTTTATTATTTGTATTTACGCCTATGAGTGTGTGTGTGTGGGTATGTGTGTGTTTGTGCTTGTGTGGGAATGTAAATGCGGATGTGTCTGTGCTGACAAACTGCGAAATGAAGGCTTGCGAAACTGTTAATTCCAACTTGCTTCCTTGTTGACTGCCTTAAGCCGGCTTCATAGTTTCCATCATCTGTTTGCTCGCTTTGCGTAACTGAAATGTCGAGATTTATGTCCTGACATGATCTTTTGTGCTGGCAGCTAAGAAAATACTTTATGAAATAATAGACTGACTCTCTTCCATTCATTCATTCATTCAGACACAATCGCATACTCGTACATACTATTTGGTGGCGTTAAGTGCTTTTCGCTGCGTCATCTATTCGTATTTGGTATTTGCAGTGTAATTAGCTTGCTGAGTGCGTGAGCCAAGTTCATTTCAGTTGAGTTAAGTCTCAGTCTGTAACTCTAGCTAGTGTCGCAGTCATAGTCTTAGTTTCAGTCATAGTCATACTCGCAAGGTATTGGGCTCACAGCCCAATCTTGTTATCGTCATCCTATTATTTGAGTGTCAGCCGTAGGCTCTGCCAAATTGAAAGGATTCTCAAGTCCGTGTGTGTGAATGTAGCAGATTTTGGGCAGCACGTTTGATGACTTGCTGCTTTCGTCGACTTAAAGGCTAGTTAATTATAGCGGAAAATGCTTGAAATGGTCATGGAATTGGTTTTAGGTCTAGCTTGGGTCACCATTCAAAAAAACCACATCAAAGTGTATGCGACCCTTCTTTTTTCTCTGTTTTCCCGGTTTCTCTGTTTTGTTTTTAGATTTTTTATTCCCTGCTAATTAAACGTCAGCTGACTGGCCATTTTTGGACGGGCAGCTCTGCTCAATTTTTATCGCAATATAAATGTTGAGCTCATAATTTTTTTTGGCTGTAAATTGAGTTCATTGCACTTGTCAGCCAGACAGTCAGCCAGCCAACTAGCCAATGCCAGCCGGCGGCATGCAGCAGCTACGCGGCGTATGCGCAATATTTGCTGGTTGTGCAGCATTTCTTTGGCACTTGGCTGGCTTCTCTGTTGCCGGATGGCCAACGCAGTCAGCTGAACTTTGACAGTGCTGGGTTGTAATTTATGACTTGTTTTACAACACCCCCATAAAGTCACACACACACACAACACTCCATCGATAGATGGCGCCACTCGCGAGCAAGCGAGTTGAAATATTTATGGAGTTTCTTTTGGTTACATTTTTGTGGGTTACACTCTGATGTGGTTTTATCTACGCGCCAAGGCCACGCCCCTGTTAGCGCCCACACCGCAACTTGACTGGCTCGCTTAGTCAACAGTTGACTCTGCTTTTGTTTATGACATGTCCCCTCATTCATTTTAATTAATTCCTGCTAGCATTTTGTGCCCATGGCAATGACGTCGCAATGCAAACAATAAAGAAAAAATGCGCACAAAGAAGAAGAGGCAGGACAACGACAACGACAAGTGCCTGGACTCGAACTCAGGCCACGATACGGATGCGGACGAGGATGGGGATGAGGATACGAACGTGGACATGGACGTGGACATGGCCAGAGATTGGTGAGTGTTGGTCTTATGTAAAAATCACGGAGGCGTTTATGCTGCCCAACTATTTTTATTTTCATTTTTATGTTTATTCTCATTCTTAGTCTCATTCTCGAGGCTGCCTTACAAGTTGCCAGCTCTGGTTGAGATGTCATGCTCGTAGCCTGGCAATGCGATGCGATGCGACGTGGCGGGGACCAGGGGCACTATTGACGTAGTTTATGGAGCCATTTATGACGATTCAACATTTTTATTTCAACCGCAGTGCAGAGAAGGGCAGCAGCAACTTAAATTTACTGCTAGCTAAAGCCGCTGCCCCGGTGCTGTTACTGGTGCCGTTGTAGTTGCCGGTGTGGGCAAATAAAAACAAAAGACCACAAGGCAATCTGCGGGGGATAACAATGCCAAAACAGCGGAAAATGTAGAAGAATGAAGGCAGCCATAGA
Organism: Drosophila rellima; assembly: GCA_035043635.1. Classification (NCBI taxonomy): domain Eukaryota; kingdom Metazoa; phylum Arthropoda; class Insecta; order Diptera; family Drosophilidae; genus Drosophila; species Drosophila rellima. The sequence continues at coordinate 5,749,463 of JAWNMV010000811.1, read as the reverse complement.
TAAAGCTTAGATGTGCAGAGCGTATCGAGTTTCTATTATCTCTGGAAAACGTCGCGACGTCTAGGAGTCGAAAAGTTTTCACGCAATGGGCGGGGAAACTTAAAAAAAATAAAATAAAACTGAAACAAAATAAATATAGCAACGCCACAAAAACAGAAAATAAAGCAAAAGTGCCTGAAGCAATGGCAGGAGCAGCTACGCCACGGCATAGTCTCTCACAATCGCATAATGAAGAGCGCGTCATTATCCTCAAGATACATAAACAATACAACAGAAGCAACAACAGAAACAGTCTACCGTTTGCTTTGGCTTTGGATATGCTTTGGCAACAAGACGCAACTATGCTGAACTATAAGCCAAACAAGCAGCTACAATAATAACAATAACAATAGGTTGCAAGTCAAACGAGTGGAAAATATTTTCCTTTTTTCTCTTTTCCTGCGTTTAATTACCAAGCAGCGTCAAGCAAGTTCCTTGAACTGGCTGCAAGCAATCTGCCAGAGAAAGTTTTGCAAAATATAAGGAACACTACAAGCAGACACACACAGGTACAAAAGAGTTAACTGAATTGTGTATCTAAGCTACTAAGATAGCCAGAAAATTGTATAAAGCTCCACATGAACCAATTAATATGTGTGAGAAATGCCGTTTCAATAAATTCATTGTCAACCATTGCTGGTTATCCATACGGTAGACCAGAAAATCTCATAATTGTCAAACTAATTCCTTTTCTTTCCTATTTGAAATTTAAATTAAGAAACCATTTTGCAGCATTTTTAATAATACAAGGTATTATTTAACAAAATGAATATTCTTTTATGTTCAAATAAACAATAACGAAAATGAAATAAAATTAAATTAAATACAATTTATTTGCTATGCCTTTTGTACTTTGGTATTTGATATATATCTGACATAAACATAAATGCAACGAAAAGTTTACCCTTTATTATTGCGAAAGTTGCAATTTGCTTAAAATAATAAAACTTTATCGAAACAAATAAGAATGCACGAGTCGGGAGTAATCGACTAGAAGGACAACTGAGACTCTGAATAAGCTTTAAGAATGTAAATAATACAATAATAATATTATAAATTAATTATAGAATATAGACGGCATTATATATCAGTAATATTTATATCAAATAAACATTGAATTGCTATTGGTAAAATAACAAATGGTTCTCTCTACCATTTTCATACATTCGCACAAATATTCCCTTTAGTTGGCATTTTAAAGCACAGAGCATAAACATTGTAGTGTCTATGTACATAAGAGCGTATACGTAATATGACGAATATTTTCATTTGGCCGTTTGGCATAGTTTCTTTTTTTTGTGTGTGTTTCCGCTGCAAATATACAAGTTTATTATGTCAAATATTTTGAGCGATTTTTACTCTAGCTGAGCATTCATTATTTGTTATATTTTAATTAAAATTTAATAGCTGCGGGCCAAATGTTTTTGCAACTATCCGTTGAGACAGTCACCAAACATGAGAGATTGATGCTCTTGTATCTGTTGGCATTTATTACACTGGAAGATCGTGCAGGTTCAACAACTGACAACGTTGTGGTTATAATTTTACTAATTAAAAGTTTATTGTGGGGCACAACCTTTTTTTTTTTGTGTGGAAAATCAGTTGAGGTTACTTACCTCTTTGTTTGCCGAGGGAGGCAAATGGCGTAAAGCCCACCAAAATGATAATGATGGTGATATGGATGGTTGATGGGCTAATGGGTTGATGGGTGTGTGGATCCGCCACAAGTGTTCATTTGTGTTAAGCTTGCAAAATTGTGTTGCTTATTATTTTGCTCTGCACGCTGCACATGGCGTATGAGTGATGTTTATAAGAAAATTATGCAAAATGCATATTAAAAAACGCAAAAAAAAGAAAACACATCCTGTGAAAAGCGACCCGTGCGCTGTAAAAATGTAAGCCAAGAGCTTCTTATGGATTAAGCATGCCAGCAATTTCGTGGCGCACTGCAACAAAATACGTAAGCAAAAACAAAAATGTGCACAACAGCCACAAAAATATTTAATAAATTTTAGTAGTAAACAAGCAGCAGGCAAACCTTGACTCGTAACAAAAAAATACAGCCAAAGCTTTGCCAGTTCTTTGTTAACTGTTGCTGTTGCTCGGTTCGTTTAAAGGTAACGTTAGAACAACATGTTAATGTTAGTTGCTACGGCCAACGCAGATGCAGTGAATCTGTTGCAACCAATTCAGCCCACGGCTAGTGTCTGGGCCATGACGTGGCATGTCAATAAAATTGAAGTGCGTTTACTGTGGCACGTTGAAAGGCGATAGAGATGGGAATGGTGACGTTGACGGTGACTGGTAACGGATGTTTGCACTTTATGCACAGCACATTTGGCTTTAATGCGGCATAATCACCAAACAATTTCATTCCTCACACTCACAGCTCCAACTCCAACTCCAACTCTGACTGCGTCATTGTCTTTTGTCTTTTAGCCATTTGCCATTTGCTGTTTTCAGTTTGCCGTTTGCTGTTTGGTGTTGACTTTTCTGCAAATGTCAACAGTTTTGCAGGCTGCACGCAGAGCCATAAACGCATGTGAGGAGCCAAAAAGAGGCTCCTCGACTGGTTTGGTCTGGTTTGGCAATACGTTGTACGGCGTGTGTGTGTTTCGGGTCACTTAAGTTTTATGTGGCGAAACGCGTTACCAAATTGCGTTCAAATTGCGCACACAGATAACAGTTTTTCATTACGGCACATAAAAGTGTTTGGCTGTTGTCCTGGCAAATTGCTACGCCAACACGTGCTTCACTTTGCAGCTCATGTCAAAGCGACGGGGCCACAGATCCGGACAGGTCCAGAGATCCAGCAGAGCAACAGGCACTGTCCTTATTGTCCAGCTTATGGCAGTAAAATTGTCGACCGTCTCCTCCTCTTCCCTCCTCACCCACTTGTCTAATGCCACAGCTGCCATTTCCACTCCTTTGGCTGCATCCAATTCACATCCAGTTGAGCATTGTCAGATTGCTGAAGCCGAAGCCTGAGCACTTAACCAGGGCGGGATTTGAGGGCAACCAGCTGCCTATAGCTAGTTAAAGCTTGGCTCATTTAAGTACTGGCGCCAGTTGTCATTATAGTCATCTCGTCATCGTCAGACAAGTTAATTTTTCAACTGCCTAAACGGCCGGAAGTGACTCTCCGCACTGATTTAAATATGTCGCGCAGAAAAAAAGCAGAGAGAGCAAAAAAATGAGGGAAAAAAGAAGCTAAATTCACAATGGCAACATTTTGTTATGCTAAAGTGAAGGGAGATTGATTGGCGCCTGTCGAGTGTCTCTCTCAGTGTGTGTGTGTGCGTGTGTCTGTGTGTGCGTGTGTGTGTGTGTGTGGGCTGCGCAATTTGCCAGGGCAAAGTTCTGGGTGCCTTTGTGTAGCATGCTTTTAGGCGCTGACAATGAGCAACTTTTGTGCTTATCATGCGTGCAAGTTTCGCCGACGTTTTAATTGAAAAATACTTAGGAAACTCTTGTTGTCGCTATTGTAGTTGTTGTTGCTATCATTATCGTTGTCATAGTCACAGTCACAGTCGCAGTCGCACTCAAAATGGGAGTCAGAGTCAAAGTTGGTATTGGAGTTGTAGTTGGAATCTGCTTCAAGTTCAAGAGAGTGTCAAATGGCAAACACTTCAGCCCGAGTTCGAGCAAAGGCAACCACTTGAGTGCACATTGGACACACCTCTCTTACCCCCGGAGTGTAGGTGTGAAATGCACACACATGCCATGGCAACGCCTTGCGACACCGTTGTCCTGAGTCAATAAACCCGACTCGATTTTAATTGCTGGCTTAAGCAGCGACAAGGACTGCCGAGGGCACAACTCACTGCGAATGCTGTCCCACTAACCCAAAAGAGGACCCGGCATAGAAGCTTATCACTAAATGGCTCTCTTTCAAGTACTCTCTCTCGCTCTCTCTCTCTCTCTTTTCGCACTCTCTCTTACACTGCTGCTCTCTTCACTTTTGCTCTTTACCTGCTGTGCATGGTATTTTTAATTTTGCCGGGATTATGGCTAGCTTTTTAATTTTCTAACTTCAAGTCCGTGCTGTGAGAATTGTTTGTGTAAGTCTGTCTGTGTATGAGTATATGTGTGTTTAGTTAACCTATGCTCAGGTTTAACTTTAAGTCTGGCACTGGCCACGCATCACGTCCAGCTCATGGCTGGTTGCACGTTTCACTCTTTCTTATTACGCGCTCGTAAAAAGAAACTGCTGCCTGATCCTTGTCCCCCTGGCTGCCCTTGCCACGCCCCCTGCTCTGAGTGTGCTGTCTGAATTATTTCCATTAACTTAAGCATTGCATACATGAGCACATACACATGAATACTTGCCGGTTTGACTTGGACTTGGACCTGTTTGTCACTGTAATAAAGTTGGCAACAAATTGCCGGGCGGCGTGTGCGTTACTTCATGTTAATCCTTTGGCCGAGCGTTTACATTTTGACACGCACGTGTCGACAAAAAACTCGTATACATTTTTAAGTGATTAAAAAAGTCACTCAGACAGAGAGAGAGAGAGAGAGAGAGAGAAATGGATAAATAGAGATAAAGGGACAGAGAGGCAAAGTGAGTTAGAGAGGAAAGACAATAAGTGAAAACATTTAAATGCGCGCAACGTGCAAAATATAAATTGTTGTCAAGCTGAGAGGCCAATAACAATTGCAAGTCAAAGGGCCGCTTATCAGCAGCTGGTACGTTTTGGCATTGGGACACAGCATCCACATTACGATCCACATCAACTGCATCCACATTCTATAGCCGTTCATTCGGCTGTTGATTCTGTTTCGTTTCGCACGGTTCGTTCTGCTCGTCGTGTTTCGTTTATGCGGTTTCGGCAAAAGGCTTCGGCTCGCTGCGCTCGTTCGACTGAAATCAGTTTGAAAATGTTCCTCGTGCGGTTCGGTTGGCTATTCTAACGGTATATGCGCGCCCATGTCGCGTTCGTTCCATTGGGAACCGTCATTCTTTGAAAAGTAAACAACAACAATTGAGAGTGCGCAATAATTGAATAACATTTCAAATCATAAAGGAGTATTCGAAACTCATACTCGAAATATACTCAAAAGAGTAGTAACTGTGATCAGAGTTAAGTCCGGCTTGCCGGCTTCCATGTTGAAGGCTAAGAACCTGCTGCCAACTCCAGCTCATTTCCCAGTGGCAATTTGCATTGATGAACTGTGGACGATGCGCGGCGTGAATAATAAAAACCAATCCGTGAGCATCATCGATATTCAAAACCTTGCTTAAACCAAAGCAAAGCAAAGCAAATCAAAGGCAAGTAACCGCAACTGTCTATAGACCCAGACACAGATCTCGACCTTTGAAGTCCCGCAGTCGCAGTGTGTGTACCAAATTGCGTGTCTGTATGTTGTTGTGTGTGTGTGAGAAAAAGTGTGAAAAAGCGCAAAATAAATATTAAAAGCGAAACGTGCATGGATTAGAAAGCATAACCAGCAACAACGAAAGCAGCAACAAAATAATAACAATAACAGTAACAACAGCAGCAGGAGCTGGAACAGGAGCAGCAAAAACAACAGCTCGAAATCAGGTTGGTATTGGCAATATTGTGGTAGTAGTAGTAGTTGTTGTTTTTTTGTTTTTGTTTTTGCTACTGCGGTTGAATGCGCCCTGAGTAACTTTGATATTGCCTTTTATAAAAGTTTGGACCAACCCTTTCTCCTGATGGCCATTAGACAGTCGCGCGATGCGCGATGCCGCATAATTTAAGCAAAGTTTTGGACTCTTCTTTCATCTGGCAGGTGAAGTGAATGGACAATGAAGGAGAAGGGGAACTCTAATTGTATTTGCATTGAGCATTTTTGTTCAAGCTGGGTTGTAGAGCACCATCTGCCCCCACTGGCCACTAATCCCAGACATATGGAGCAACAATCAGTAGACACCGCAGTGGCATGTCCTGACCCAAAACATCTTGATTTATGACAATCGAAGGCGGCTCGTGTCGCACTGCCATCTCGTTGTTGCCACAGTGATGTCTATGCATGCTTGGCCACCTGCTATTTACATACCCAAGTGGCTGCTTGCAATTTCCGACCAACTGGAAACTAAATAATTATATGGCTCAGGCATACATACGAGTATACGAATTTACTCGTATGTAGTCCCAGTTCCATTCCCATTTAACAGCTACCAGTTACCAGTTACCAGCTGGCAGCTCTTAGTGCTCCTACGGAAGGAGCTGATGCTGGGTTGAGTTTAACGAACATTTATGCTTGTGCGGTTGTTTATGCTAAGCTCGAGTTATGTGGCACTTAAGAGGCGTGGCAAGAGAGCAGCAGCCAACAAGGGCACATTTGCCAGCCACACTCATACGCCGTGTGGCACTTACTCACACAGGAGCAGGAGCAACAGCAACAGCAGCAGCAGTGGCAGTGGCAGAAGCACCAACCGCATCCTCATCAAGAATGAATTAAAAGTTATTTTAAATTCGTGACACTCGCCTAATTTTGCATGTCTGTTTCTGTTGCTGCCGTTGTCGTTGTCGTTGCTGCTGCTATGCTCAAGGGCTCTGTGTCATGGCAGTCATCAGCTGACACCTGCCAGACGGCCAGACAGTCAGACAGTCAGACAGTCAGACAGTCAGACAGCCAGAGTCGTAGTTACAGTTGTGACTGTATCAAACACACACTCACTCACACACTCGCACACTCACTTTAGAGCCAGAGTCACAGAGCACACTCCCAGGAGGCAGTTCGAGCGCTTGGCAAGTGAATTAAATTTCAAATGTTTCTTAATTTACTTTTTCGGTTTCGCGTTGACAGTTCAAATTGCTATAACAAATTTTCTAACGTTACGCATGCCATTCATTCATTCATTCATTTCACTTTGCACTTACTCATACAAATTCACACACACACGTTCACACAGATACACACACACACACACACACACACACACATTCTAGGGGCGCACATGCATAAGTGAAATATTATGTACAACTGTCGAGTTTGTTTTCTCTTGCGTTTTATTTTATTTTTTTTTGTTGGTGCCATTCTCGCGTGCTTTCTTTTTATTTTTCTTCACTTTTTGTTGGTTTTGCGTTGGTGAAAATAAATGAAGCCATTCGAGCGCAATCAGAGTTTCGCATTAAAGCGTAGCACATACGCATTGGCATTTTGAATTGATGACAGAACAACATGAGGATATAGGAAACGCATTACAGTTGGCAAAGTCGCCATCTCTTCCCTACAGGCAGGTGATGTGAGTCTTTGAGTGTGTGCGTGTGTTTTTGTGTGTGTTTTACCATTTGGGTGGTAACTGACAATAAGTCAGGCTAAATTAATGGTAGGCTGATTGCCACAAACGTACTACACTAAATACCTTCGATCGCTATCAATTTTCTGCCATGAGTCATTCATTTCGTATGTGGCAAAAACCCATGAATATTCAACAAACTCGGCTCGAATTCAATATTAAATATTCATTGAAACAATTGGAAAATAAATCGTTAACTTTCATATACATATGCATGTATTTTTAACGCAATTGTCTGCATTTATATTATTTTTTTTTTTTGATTACAGAGAAGCACGTAGATTGTGCTAACTGCACTGCAGCGTTGCCACAATGTGCACTTGGCATATTGTGGCAAGGACGTAAATTAAGTTGGTTTTTCGCATTGCATACTTTGCGGCTGACGCGCAAAATCCTTTGCCCTAACGCACTTGAGAACTTGGTTAAACGAACTGAAGCAAGTGGCTGCCAATAATGTCTATCTGTTTATGTCGCTCTCTCTGTCTCTGTATCAGTTTTTGTTTCTTTTTCTCTAGCGTATTTGTCTATTTGTTTTTGCCGCAAAACCGTTTACAGTTTTCAGTTAACGCGAGATGCAAACAAAATTACGTTGTACAAACTAAATAAATACTCGCACTTAAGCAACTTTTCAGGCACTCGTCACTCAACTAAACGCAGCTCAACTGACTGACGTTGGTTCGGCAGCTGTTTTGTAAATAGAGCACAAATTGAAATTAAATGTAATGCAACTTAATTACAACTTATTGCAGGCACTGTGAATTTCCTAACGGAAACAGATGCGTAACATCTAGTTTAGTCTGTCTGTCCGTCCGTCCGTCTGTCTGTCTGTCTATTTATCCGTCTGCCTATCTCTCTATCGCTTGTTCGCTGTTTTTGCCTCCCTTTGCTGCACTTTGGCGCAGCCACAAAAAATGCTTCAACGGAATGAAATTAGTGTCAAAACGTTGCAACTGTCCAGACTCGCTCATCAAATACACTGCCACTTCCATTTTCACGGCGAGTGCCAGGACTTGCCACTTTGCGTTGCTACGCGCAACTCTTGAATTTTTGGACAACAGACAGACAGAAAGAGAGACGGACGGACACACGGACGAACACCTCGACGACGGCGATGACACCGAGTGATGGCCAAGTAACTGGCCTGGCTTAGAGTGGGCGTAATCGTCCTGCTCGTTATGCTGACTGCCGTCGGCATTTCCATCAGCAACGTTTCCATGTCCCATCGTTAGTCCTGGCAATATAGCAGTTGTTGTTCTTTTTGTATTTAGGTTGCCAAGGCGTTTTTAGCTGATTAGGGCTCCATTGCAAAATGCCAACTCGAATGATCGACGCTCAGATATCATCTTATAAACATCTGTCTATCATTTGATTTTATGTATTTAAATCTCCGACTCTTGTTACAAACAAGTTGCAATAGTCATTCATATCTTTCATAACTCTGGAACAGGGTATAAAAAGCGGCACCACAGTGATGAATGAATTTGATGAAGTGGTTGTAAGAACCGCTGCAGCTGCAACAGCACTGGGGCATCAACATCGGTGGGGCAACAAAAAAAATGTATTCATTGGCTAAGGTGGGCGGTGTTGTTTTTACCTTTCGTCCTTTGCAACTTGTTTACCGTTGAGTTCGCTTCTTTTTCCTCCTTTTATTCTCTTTCATTTTGCTTTTTTTTCCTATTTTTTTGGTTTAGTTTTTCGTTGCAACGCGATGGTTTTGCCCTGCAAATTGAATGGACTTTTGGGCAGAGTGCATTGCCCCAACAACAAGAAGAACAATTTGCCACAATGGGCTGCATGAACTCCGAGCACATTGTGGGCATAGTTAAATGAAGTTGAGGCTGGACTTGAATTAAAGAACGTAACGCGGTCTGGGTTTGATTAACTTCAATCAGCATTGGGGTATCTGTTCAGAATTAAAATTTATTGCCAATTTGCGGCAAATTCGATTAAGCTTAAGCTCGCGAGCACAAAGGCAAATCAACAGCAAAAGCAAACCATTGCAAAGCGAGCAAAGCAAAGTAAATCAAATTGAAGAGAAGCGAAGCAGGAAAAACACTCAGCCGGACATGAAAGTAAGGCTGGGAATTTAAATCCAATAGATAAAGACAGACGGCCTAGCTGGGCACAGGGCAGCCATATACTCGTACTCATTTTACCCTCAAACTGAAACTGAAACTGAAACTTGTGAAAAGCTGTTGAAGTTTATTGGAAAAATATTCAAATCACGTGGGTGGTCTCAGCACATCGGCCCAGGCACTCGGCACTCCAGCACAGTGATAAAAACGGCAACGAAATTACTTATAGATTGAATGAAATTGTCTGGGCCCGGCCATGAAGCAGTATCCGCATTCTCATTCACATCGACATTCACATCAGCATTGTTCTGCTATATTTTTGATCAATTTAAATGCCAGGCTAAGACAACGAAAGCTCCTTTGAGGAAGAGAATGAAGAGGGCGCCTAAGCCTTGGATTTGGAGTGCAGTCCTTTGGTGCTCGGGTATTTTTAGCTAAGTATGTAATTAAAATCGTAGTCAGCTATCCATTGGCAATGGCTAAATGATGAGCTCGAACATCATCAGCCATCTCCAGACGGCCTAAAAACTTATCTAATAAGTGTCAGCCAGTTCGTGACAGCGAAGAGGCGCAACAGCAATGTGGCCGAAGCTGTCAATAGGCCCGGCCAATACTTGTACTGCTAACAACAACGTGCTGTGGCCGACCTGGCAAATTGTTTGACCAAAAAGTTTCACTTTCAGCATCAGTTTCAGTTTCAGTAAGGTTCAAGTATTTTATCACGTTTTCTTCTGGGTGTTGGAAAATCAATGCCTATAAATCGCTTGACGCCTTGACGCTTTCCACGGGATTGTTTATGGCATCGGGATTTATGCGCCGCATATTTATTTATGAACACCAATTTGCCGGCTGCTTTAAGGCGGCCACGGTGATGAGGCCCGAACAAAAACTAAACTACGAGTCGAGAGATGGGCAGAGCAGTCGTAAATTAGGAGCGGGCAGCAACAAATGTAAATAGTTCAATAACAAAAGCAATACCAATACCAATACCAATGACAACATCAATACCTAAACCATTGGCAATAGCAATAGCAATAACAATAACAGGGCCAGACTGCAGGGTAAACACTCAGAGCTCGGGGTCAGGCTCAAACTCTGTCTGGGGACAGCAATAACAAGTTGACATGTTTTATTTATGGAGCAAACGTAGACGACCAACGACAAACGACATCGAGAGTAGCTGTTAAAATTGTTTTAATTTTCTGTGCGTACAACAAGAAAATAAACAAGCTGCTCTGACAGTAGCTAGGTCAGAGGTTAGACAGCCGGAACAGTGTTGGGCAATCAGCCATTTCTTAGCCAATTTCAGACAAAATCCTAATCAGCATTACAATTAACCAATTTGTTGACCTTTTGTTGTTAAAAAAGTGTTTTATATGCAATTCAGAAAGGGTTCATTTCAAAATATTCCTAAAATGATTTGAACAGACTATTTAATTTATGTGTTGTATCAAGATACATTTTTTCAAGTGTCATAATTAAAAAAACTTTTAGCAACGTTATAGCAATCTTTCTATATATTTTTTTTTATTTTTATGAATTTCGCCATGTTTCTTAGCTCACATCTCTGTCCAAAGGGGAGGGGGGAGGCTTATCACCCACATACATGTACATGTTCAAACATGACTGCAAATGAGTGTCGTTGTTCTCGTTGTTGTCGTTGGTTTCTCTGCTGCTCAGTGATGTTGTTGTTGTACATGCTGTCAGTGTTGTTGCTGCTTGTTGCTGGTTAAGTGACCAATGGCCAAAACGCTGTTCGACCCCAAGTAATAATTCAATTGCGCAGAGCAGAGGCTGGGTCAAGGGGTAGTAAGGAGAAGGGAGGGGCAGAGGCAGCGGCAGCGGCAGCGGCAGCAAAAGCCAAGATTGATGGCGCGCATTGAGAGTTGCTTTTGGCGACATTTGTGTGACGTGTCGCCAGCGTCTTGTTGAATTATGTATGTGTGCGAGTGTAAGACTGTGTGTGTGTGCGAGTGTGTGTGTCTGTGTATGAGTGTGCTTGCGTGTGCGCTGAGGCGCAAATGTTCAAGCTGCAAACTTTGTCAACTTTGGGTAGCTGCGAAAAAGAAAAGAAAGATGAAACCTAGGAAAAGGAAAGATGGAAGGACAGGAAGATGGCACGTAAAGCAAAGTCAAATTCAGCACTGGATTTAACTTGGCTTTGAGAGCGGCCATAGAGTCATACCTACTTATATACGCTCTCAGCTTTCTACGAGGACGAGCTAAGCATTCATACGCATTAAAGAGACAGTCAACTTTTTGACCAACTTTGCCTCTTGCTAAAGTTATCAAAAATTCCACTTGCGCCGTGAATCAAGTGCCATTTACTGATGGTACAACGGCGATGAACTCAAACTCACACTTACACTCATTCTCAGATTCAGACTCAGACTCAAAGTCGGAGAAGTAGGCGAAGTGGCAGCGGCAGCCTCTTAATCCGCTTCACATTTTATCAGCGTTCTGACACTGCTGCTCAATGCGTGTATCTGTGTGTGTGTGGGTATCTGTGTGTGATCACGCGCATTCATAAGTTGGCCTAAGCCCGGCCCGAAGCGCTTTTAAGCGCTCTTAACGCACAAAACTTTCAGCTTGGTGTATTTCGAGTGCGTCGAGGGTGATGTTAAACCGACGCCTAATGCCACAACTAATCCCTTAACTACAACATTGACAACTGGCCCACGTTGACAGTTTGTCCGCCCTCCCGACTGGCCATCCGTCTATCTGTCCAGCCAGGCAGCCTGGCCAGTAATAATGAATTAATCGACAACTTGCAAAACATTTACATTTGGGGCACGGCTCAAACTGACACTTAACTATTCGCGCCAACTCACAGGTTTTTATTCCTCACCCACTATCACTGCAAAAAGTATTTAAGGGCTTTGCTTTAAGGTCTTAATGCTGCCATGAAACGTGCCTGGAAAATGCTGCAAATCTACGCAGAAATGCGAGTTAAGATAGTTGAAAGATTCTTAGCTAGTTTTGTGATAAATGAGATTTTTGTTGGTAGCTGGTTAAACTACTTTCAGCGAATGAAACACGAACTCTGAAGCATTTGTAAGCATTTGTATTAGAACTTGCTTTCTACGTATACCCTACCTAACTGAAGTCATCAAAAAGCTATCAACTAAAAAAATGCAGATCCATTTCAAATCTTGTAGTTATAGAAAATATGCACTTCGATCATACCCTACGCAATTCAGTTTTTATGCATTTCTGCTCTGCAAAAGTTTCATTTGCAGTTTATTGTTGTGCATTTGGGTAAAATTGTTCAATATTTATCTTGCTACTTGGCCACACATTGTTAAAGATATTAACATTGTAAGTACTTCTGCATTTGCAAAAGCAGGCATGGCATCAATATCAATTGAATGAGAGGGGAAAGAAAAGGCGAATGGAACTGGGACTGGAAACATGCTTGCAACTTGCAACATGAACAACAAAATGTGCATTCAACAGACACTCTGCATACGTTGCAAGTCTGTTCAGTCGGTTCGGTCTATCAGTAGATGTTCATAGAAAGGCACATCAAAATCAAAAATCAAGTCATTGGTTTGAACTATATGGCATATATGGGACTACAACTATGACTTGAACTGGGAGTGAGACTGGGACTTGGGCCAATGGCGACGAACGTTTTCGACTTGACTCTGTTTGCAGCTAAACATTTCCTCAATTTATTTGTGAAATACGTTTCGTGCCAAGAGAATTTTACTGGTTGTTGGTTGGCTTTTTGTGGCATCATAGGGCAGCATATTATGCAAATGTGGCAAGTTTATGGTTTTGTATTTGTATATGTGTTGTGTATGTGCTGCGTCTGCGTTTGTTTGGCATATGAGTTTCAAGTGAACTTTGACCATTATTACACACTCGCATTTTAAAGGCCAGTCCCAAAGAGATAGGCAGCAAAAATATTGCATAAATTTGCTGGGCACTCAAATGCTAACTAAGTGACAGTGAAAGACATGAAGGCAGCATCAAATAAGTAGAAAATAGACAGTATACAACTGCAGAATCTAAAGGGAGAGACACTAATGGAAGGGGAGGGGAAAGAAAAAGGAGTGGGACAATAACAAACAAAATGTACCGTCAGTCAAGTTAACAATTGCAATTTTATCATTCACGTTTCCTTCTCTTGTGCAGCTTTACAGCTTTGTGCATTGTGAACATTTTACTTCTTTCGTATCCACAGACAGATAAATCAATCAAAGCTTTTTTCTACATACATATATTCGTACTGCGTACTCGACGTACCATTCCATATCTGAGCACAAGTTTAGATACAACGAGTATACTCGTATACATGTGCGAAATCAAAATGTTATGTGCAGTCAAAGATTTCCAATTAAAAATTCCCTTTTTGCTGCTCTTTGTTATCTTCTATTCAAAGCACAAATTGCTAAATTAGCTTAAGGCTCTCATGTGTGTATGGGTGTGTGTGTGTGTGTGTGTGTGTGTGTGAATAGTGCGCTTAGCTACAACTTTTGTATAATCGAAAAACTTTTACACTTACACAATGAAGCGCCAATGGGGCAATGATTTTCAGCAAAAAGCCACAAATTCTATGTGGCAGCAACGATATCCGGTTGCAATATTATTATTCCCGTAGTCCCTCCCACTTTTTACCGTTTATTGGACTGCCACTACTTACGAGTATTCGCACTTCTACCCCCAGGCGCTAAAATCAAAATTCACTCCTTTGACGTACGGCTTTGAAGCCATAATTAATCATCTCGTGGTCGGGGTTGGCTAAAAGAAACTTTTAACTAAAAATTGGCATCAGCATCAGCATCAATTTTAATTTACTTTTGCCCTTGCTCTTGTTCTCGCCGTGTGATCGAGTTACGAAAAGAGGCGGCTGCTGGCAGCCTTAATGATACAATTAGCTTGCTTTTTGCCGGGCGACCGAAAGCGAATCAGCAAATGCGGCTGATTGCTAATAATCAAGTATACGCCGCATAATTCCCAAGGGAAAGTTTCTGAATGAGAGTCGCGTGATTTGCGTTTTTCGGTTTTCGTTTTTCGCTTTTAGTTAACAATTTGTCTTGCACTGTCGTTATTCGTTGGCCGTCGGGCATTGTGCATTTTAAACAATTTGCGGTCGTATCAATATTTGCCGAATGTGTTTTGAATATGAAATGAGCCCGACTCCAGTACAATATTCGTGAAATGGGAAGAGTCAAAGGTCCCCTCAATGCCCACGACGTGTAAATTCATTAAAAATTTGCTGCCACAAGGACGAAACATGGCGCACAATACACAAATCCGCAAGGCAAATAAAAAATGTCTGCGGCCTGAAAGGGAAACAAAACTTGAAAACTTCTCTATGTGTTTGTGTGTGATAAAAGCCCCCAATGTCAGGGAGTGTAAAGTGCGGAGAATGCTAAACGAACTATTTGAACGTCTATAAATAAGCACGGAAACCGTTTTTGGGGCTTGCGACATAAATCGAATCTTATTTATTTTGGTTTCGCAATTTTTCCACACTGAGTGTTGCTTTGCGAAGATAAAATATATTGAAGGTCTTAACCCGTCTGTTGACCCAAAAGCACAGAACTCACGCTCATCATTTGTGGTTCTTTCCACAGCAAAACTGTGCTTTATACTCTACCTTTAATCTTACTTTATATTAAGCAGGCAATTCATTAGAATATTGCGAATTTCGCAGTAATCTACAATTGAATTAAATTTAATATATTTTTTTTTTTATGGTAAACTTAATTTGGACTGATTTACTAATTGTATAGAATTTAATATTCTGATGGTAGGGTGTTTCATAGACGACTTGTACGATCGAATTTGATTTTCTGCTTGCTTTATTTATTTGTACACAGTTTGCCAAAAATTCGGGTCAACATTATGGGCAGCTATGCTTCTAAATATGCTAAGGCGAATGAGGAGGAGAAGAAGGAGGATGAGAATGCGTGTTGTCTGTAGCTCTTATTTAAGGGTTTGAGGGCAGGCCACTGCTGCTGTGGTTGCTTTTGTGTCTGCTTTCAGATTCTGCAATATCCTTTCAAACAGAAAATTGCAAACAAACATACACGAGTTGCGAGAGCGCAGCGAATGAATAAATAAATAAGCCAGAGCCGTTGCCCCAGCTCCTGCTCCTGCTTTAGCTCCCCCTTTGATATTGTCCTGCAGATAGAGATGGGGCAGGGCAGCACCCAAAGCATAGTCTGCGACTGTGACTGACTGTGCTGGCATTTTTGGACAACGAGTATGGCAAATGAAATGCCGCGCAAGAATTTATAGAAATTTATTTGTTCGTCGCTCTGGCTACAAAGTAAACAAATCTAGAAACGTGCTCAGGGCCTGGTCATGGAAGGAGCACAGACACACTAAGTCCAAATACACCCACAACCAGTTTTATACCCCAAGAACCACATATTTCACTCACAGTATACGAGTGTTTTGTGTGTGTGTGTGTGTGTATGTGTGAGTGTTGTGGGTGTGTGTGTATCACACACGGGACACGCACGCACATTTGCCGAACCATGAAAGCGAGTCTGAAATTAAATTTTCGTAAATTTGATTTGAAACGCGTGCGTGGAAATTCATTTAACGCGTTTCAGCCTTAGGTGACTGCAACAATTGGAACTGCTTTTTACACTTAATTGGCTGTTTATGCGTCAATCATGTTAGCCACTGGCCTGCTTTAAAGGTGTGAGTATTGCATGCGGTTTCTGCGGTAATTGTACCCCTGTCACGCCTAATAGTCTTGAGATTTTGATCACGTTGTGTCACGTTCTTCAAAATATGAAACGTCTACGGGTTTTTAATGAAGCAAACTTTTTGGCCAAAGGTACAAAGTCAGAAAACTAGAACAGCACACAACATACTGTGTCCTTTTCCCCTAGAGAAGGAGAGAGAAGGAGAGGGAGAGCAGGAGAGTGAACAACACACAATGAAAACTTCACAGCTCTCTGATTAATACATACGTGCACTAAACTGGGGCTTCTGCCTGTCCAGGTTGCTGTCGCCTCCAAAGTCCGGCAACAGCGTTACGGTCATGTACGCAATAATTAAAAGTATCGAAAGTTCAATGTATGCTTGTATGTGTGTGTGTGTGTGTGTGTGTGTGTGTGTGTGTGTGTGTGTGTGTGTGTGCGTGTGTGTGTGTGTATATGTGAATGTGAGCACTTGTCGCATGGGCACGCGGCGAGCCACTCACTGCGGCTGATTGCAAATACAATGATCGAGAGAGGAGTCGGGCCGATGGGGCAGTAAAGATATGCGACGTTACGTATACGACATGTGGCCGGCGTGTCGGTCTCACTATTGCTGCTGCTGCTGCTGCTGTGTGCGGTACGTGAGCTTTAACAATCGTATAAGATTCTTTCTTTTCGCACACGTGTGTGGCGTGGTGTGGTGTGCTGTGGTGTGTGGTTGGGTTTGTATGGTGTGTTCCAGTTGCCTGGCTAGTCAATTTAGGAGCATGGCATAGATTGCCAGCCAGCACACGAAACAAAGCAAACGACAAATAAACAAACAAACGAACGAACGAAACGTAACAAACGAATCTAAGCTCTTTCCCCATTTCACATTTCATTCCCTTCCCAGTTCGCATTGTCGTTGCTGTTGCACACGAAACGTGTGTATAAATAAAAACTTTGCAACAGTCGCCTGAAGCTGTGGATGCGATGCCTGAGATGAAACCTCACAGATATCGAGATAGTTCAACCTTCCAACCGCCCAGCAGCTCATCAAGCGTGACCTGACCTGCCCAGTCTTTGCTAATACACAAAGCACACTTAAGTTATTGTTACTGTTATTTAGATAGTTTACGCCACTTTGTATTATGTGTGTCTGTGTGAGTATGCTTTTTGTCTGAGACCATATTTGCTTTTTTTGTATTGCACTTCTTGGGAAAACAACAAAAACCAAGCAGACCCCAACTCGATTGCCCGCCATTTCAATGGTTGGGGCAAACAACTCCACATTGATTTGATTGATTCGAGCTGCGTCAGCTGTGCGCCAGTGTGGATAGCAGAAATGGAAAAATGAGAGCGGCTGGCGCCAAAACAAACAAGAATATGTACACCGCCAAATGGTTTGAAATTTAACAAAAACACAACAACAAAAAAGAATCAGAAAAAAACACATATTCTCATATACATACAACTCGAATAAGCGCAAGTTTGTGAGTTCGACTCAGCGAATGCTCTAATTGGAAACATAAATTTGATGGCTTGCCAAGCATAAAATTAAATTGCGAAATTTATTTAAAGACATTCAAGAATGTTCCCAAATTAATATTCAAAATAAAACACAGCTCAACATTAGTTTGTGCATTTCTTCATATCATCTCCAGCTGAATTCGATGGAGTTTTTAATTTTCTATATTCCTTAGTTATTTATAAAAAATATTGTCAGTGTTAAAGGACTCTTTATTTTGAAAGAGTACATCAGGAACCATTTAAAATTTATGGTTTTAACACACACCAATTTTCTCTCACATATACATGCACGAAGCTAGATATATACTAAAAATACAAGTATATCATAGGCTTAGGAGCTCGAATCTACCTCAGTTTTTTTTTTATTTAATTTTTTTTAGCGGCTCTGTCAGTTACATGAAAATGTACTTTGCATGAATTTGTACATCATGCTTGATTTTTTATTTATGCAACAAACGACCAAACCAAATATGTCACATGGGTGTGCGTAAGCTGCAAACGATGTGTGTGTGTTGTCGCGTGCGTGTTTGTCGGCCACACTTAATGCTTCCTACTTTCAGCCATTTTCATCTGAACGCCTTTCACAAAAAGCGCTCTCCGTCTCTCTCTCGCATCTGATTAGAAGTAAAAGCACATATAATCTTTATACAGAATATATTGATTTTATTCCCTTTATTAAAGTTTACTTTCTTACTGTTCATTGCCTTTTAAGTTAATTAAATTGTTGCTTAATGTAGAAAGTAATATCATTTAAGAATCATATTATTTCATTGTCTCCTCTTTTTTACTCCCTTTTCATTCTATTCCTGCTCATATTAGTAACAGAGCGATTTATGCTGCGTTTTACAATAACAAAAATTCAACTTTATTGTCCGAGAGAGTTTTTCTTGGTGGAAACAGTCTCGGAATAGCCTGAAATTGATGGCGACTGGGCAATGTAGAGTGAAGGTATGTTCTTATATATATATACAGACAAGAGCCGATGGGATGGCAAGAGAAAGGTAACAAAGGACAGGTGCAAAATGCGCACAAAGGAGCACTTACTCAGTGGCTTTGGCAGAACAGCTCATCACGGTGGCCAGGAAGCAGGACAATCAATGATGAGCTGGGCAAATGACAAATAACATGATTGCCAAGTGAGCAACTGCAGAGGCCAGACAAAGGGAAGCTGACAGACGAAGAGACCGAGAAACTGAGAGAAAGACAAGCAGGGAGGAGTCCTCAGGGTCTGCTCTCTAAGTTGTCGCAGTTAATGTTCGCTGCGCAAACATTTTAATAAAAATGTCAGCTTATGCCTGCTGTCAGGTCGCGTGACACGCTGCCAGCGACAGGCGGCGCAACGCGACGTCTGGCAACGCCTGGCGATGTGACGCAGCCTTCAAGTGGCAGCCTCCTGGCAGGCCTGCGTCCCGAACTGATGTATTTATGATAAGGATGGGAATGGGATGGGCTTGGGATGGGCTTGGGATGTGGGATGAGCATGCGGATGTTTCGCAAATATGTGAAGCACGTTTTGCGTTTTTCTGATTTTTCGCTGCAAAATCCATGTGCGAGCCTTTCGCTGCTGCACATCGGCTTACAGTTTAGTTTATTTGCGTGAAAATATTTAAAAGGACTGCGCGCTGGCATCAGAAATCAACGCATGTAGGCCTCATAATTCTGTCAGCGTCATAAACGCGTCGCCAGGCTCAACATGGCGGCTGCATGCGGCCGGAATAATAAACGACTATATCCAATTCTGTGCCCCCAAACTCCAAATATTGCTTGAACATATGTACATGTGCCACATGCACGCATACACACACACATGTCCCACATATATAGATAGAGAGAAAGAGAGAGAGAGAGAGAGACAGGCACGCTTTATGTTTTAATTTGATTTGATTTGTGTTGCACAGGACGCCGGATGTGCAAATATTGTTAAGGCAACCAAATTTGATTTATCACGCGCAACCGATGCCCCTCGAGGGGCAACAACAACATGCAGCGGGCGTCTTAATTGGTTTTTGTGTGCGAATTTCAAGCAGCCCCAAATGCGACGCCCAAGGGGCGACAATTAGCTGCAGTCACTGCGATGGCCAGGGATCTGAGGTTCGAGTTGGGGTTAGAGTTGGGGTCGTCGTGGGAAACTGTTAAGTGCCCACAAGCAGCACCGCACGCCAAATTGCCAACTGGCAGATTGTGTGGCAATTGCATACCGAAAAACGTTGGCCAAGCTGCCAAACTGCCAAACGAGCCGTTCGCACGCAACTGATGAGATTAAAGAGCATTACAAATATTGGCATACACTTAACATGAATATATTTAGCTTGATACCAGTGTATTCAGTTTAAAGCAGATATGTAATAGATTCAAAATCAAGGCTTATTACAAAAATTAATTTAAAATTAAAATAGTACAAATATTTGTCTTGCATTAAATTGCATCAAATTAAGTTCAGCAGGTACGGTTCGCGAACAGAACCAAAATTCTGCTCTATGCCTCGAACCCATGAATGAAACCTTAACCAGCCTTGACTAAGTGTATGTTCAACTCGATCTTTCTTAACTAAACTAAGGTACTTTTTGGTAACTAGCATCCAAATAAGAGTTGTGAATATTCCAAAGAGCTGCAGTTTTGTTAGTGTGAACTACGCTTAAGGAACTGGAGCAGAAGCAGCTGCTGCTGCGTCAACTGACTTAGAATTGAACTACAATTTTAATTATGCAGCAGGCGGTTGGAGTCAATGGGTTCGAGACTTGGCTCAAGGGCGCGACGAGGTCGGCGGTCGTCGGTCGACTTTTGGCGTCGCAGCAGGCAGCAAGTGAAAATTAATATAAAATAGCAAAAACTTTGCCTAGTGCATGGTGCATTACGAAATTTTGCAGAGTGGGGAGATGGGCGAATGGGAGTTGGGGTCGCAAGATTGCGGAGTTGAGGGATGGGAGATGGGTTCTAACCGACTGAGAGGGCTGGCAGCTGGAAAGCTGGCTTGTGGCTCAAATGCAGCCGCAGCCAACTGCATAAAATGTAACGGGCCAGTCAGCGTTAGTTAGACCCGGAGCGAGGCCCGCCAGCATTCAGAAACAATTTGCAGCAGATTATGAAAATTGCTTAAGAAATTAAATTGCTGCATTGGTTCGCGGCCGGACCGACTGGTAACTGGTAGCTACGACTGGAGCTGGAGCAGGAGCCGGAGCTGGGGTCACGGATCTGCGCACGGACTTATGTATACAATGGCCTGTGGTCGCGGGGGCCATGGCAAAAATTTGCATTTTCCATTTTGCGGTTTTGTTGGGTGGGTCTTGACTTTGATTTGCCTGGCACGTAGCATAAAGGAAAATGGACAAAAAGGATTTTTGCTGGCTGTCGACTTTCTGCTGGCTCTACTAATTCAATTTGCAATAACCACAAGAACAGCTAGTATATAGAATGAGAACAGGAACCAGAGCAACAACAACAACAATTTGAAAGTGCTCTAATTATGTTGCGTCGACCGTTTGGTCAGCAAAGCAGCTTAGGACATGAACTTTATTAAAAATATTTGCTCATTCGCCGAGTGTTCGGCACATTTACATACTTTTCAGTTGTGCGACGAGTAAAATTTTTATGAGCCCATTTCCTAGGCCTATTTAGGGGCTCAGAGCACGCGCTGCGCCTATAAAACTGCTCGACTCTTTTTGGGCTCCTTCTTTGCATTCTCCTTTTTTTTACTGTTCAATTAGCATAATAGGCACACAATGAGTCAGAGCGCGGAGACGCGACTGATCCTTTTGGCAAATAAATAAATGCATAAATACTACTGCTGTGGAAAGTGGCAGGAGGAGAGCCAAAAGAAAAATAAAAGAAGACCAGGGAAGGAGTACGGAATTGAAGACCGCAACCCTGCGTGTCCCTTTATACTATTCATTTTGAAAATGGACAGCAGGCAGGCCATCATTTCCGGTTTGTTTACGCAAATCGAGCACATTTCGCATAATTTCCTATTGCCAAAGCTCGAGCTGTGCCTGGCATGCTCAAGTTTATTCTTGCATATCAACTTGTAAGTATCCAAGTACATATACATGTACAATATATAAACATATATGTATGTATACATAGTCAGATATGTCTGTGTGTGTGTGTGTGTGCAAATATTCTACATTTATATGTTCGCAATGTTTTTCTTGTGGGAAATTTTATGAAAATGCTTTGCAAATTGAATGAAAACATATTGACTATGGCGATGATGATGGCGATGGCGATGTCAACGAAAGAAAACAACGTCGTTGACGTTGCGTTGACGCTGACAACGACAACGACCAGGGAGGCAGGACAAAAAGGACATACGAGAGGAACAGGAGCGAAAGCAAAACGTTTGATGTTAGTACTGTAAATACATGTATATTTGCCCATATATATAGTACGAGTTTGTATATGTGAGTGAAATAAACTTATACGTATCTACATTTTCGCCTGGTATTTGAGTTCGTGGTTGTCGCTGTGCTTTTGGGAGGGATTTTGGTTATTGCTGCGAATACTTGTGCGGTTTTTTTTTTGAATATGTCTCATTTGAAATTGTTCCTTTGCAATTTGCATGGCATTTTTTGCTAAGCACACAACACAATGGGGGCACATCAAAATCAACATCAACAACATTAACAGCCGCATCAGCATCAGCTTCAGCATCGTCATCGTCATCAACCTCATGTTTTCGCATGCCAAACGCCCGCGCACATTTGTTGGAATTTGATTTTTAAAGTGGCGCCTAAAGGATGCCACACGAAATTGCCAATGCGATTGCGAATGCGAACTGGAATAGCAATAGGAATAGGAATCGAAATCGGCATCGGCATGCGAGGGCAGGAAAAACATTGACCTCAATGGCTAATAGACAACATGGCGCATAAATTCCTTGTCCTGGCTGCCGCCTATGCCACGGCCAATTGGCTGCAATATAACAAAGTGCAACGGAGCGAATGTCGAGAGCAAAACAAAAAAAAATTCCAACTAGAGGTGGAAGAGACGCAGAGAGTTGACTAGACCAGACGAGAGAATTCAACCCAGACCAGGGATGCGACCCCATCGTCAACGGAGAGGCAGCAAAAAGCATGCAGGCATAAAAAGAACAAAAATAACAACAACGACACTACAACAATAAAAAGGGGCAAATTTTACTGTGCTTTTACATCTACTATGGATAAAAAAAAAGTGGATAAGAACGAGACGTTATAGCATTGTAAAGGAGCTTGTATTTTACAATATATGCTCGCTAGAAAGCGCAACAATAATTCTGAGCAGCATTTAGAGCTGCTCGTTAGATAAATTCGAGTAGAAAACTTCATTCAAGTGATTTCAATACGCACTTGAATTTTCCGCTCGCTCGCATCTACTTAAGCTTTAGTTTAGAACTGATTCTTCGAATATAATTAGTTTGTTAGTCGAGTGTCTACTCAACCAAATGAACTTTGTTATGCTAAACAAATGATGAGGTCTTAAAGTAAGACACTTTCAAGCAAGTGAGGTGCTTATTCCATGCTTCTCCAAGCAGGGACATCAGTTCAACCTATGTATATTATTTTAGGGCTGTCGTGCATAATTAAATCAGATCACATTTTAAAATTCCATTTATATTTACCTCTCGTCTGTCTGCTTGATGGAGGGGCGGACGGACGGACGAGCTCGTAAATCATGATTAAAAGCTTCGGGCGACACACAAAATAACTGGAAACAGGATTGGTAAAGAAGCAACTACTGCTGCTATGCCTAACACGTAGCCAAAAAAGGACAACAGGCAAGCGAAACTTTAAACAAAAACTCAATGTGGCCAGCGAAACGACATCGTTGATGTTGTTGTTGTTGGTGCTGTTGTTCTTGTTTTTAGCTGTTTCTGCTGCCGCTGACTGACGAGGACGCCGACTGGGCGAGATTCAATTCTAGAGATACAAGTGGCAAGCACGAGCACGAGCTGAAACACAAGCCGGAGCAGAAGCAGTCGCAACCGCTAAAGTCAAGCAGTCACAACCAACAACTGCGGTGACTCACTTTGCACACACACATTCACACACACACTCACTCACAGAGAGAAGAGTGAAAAAAGCATCGCTTGAGATACGAGGAAAAAACTTGATACGGCACAATATTGTATACATACTCGTACTTATATCGTATGTTGTTTGGCTTGTATATAAGGCGAGATAAATCAAATGTGGCGAGAAATTGCAAGAACAACACCAGAATAGGAGCAGCATCACCAACAGCAGCAACAACAACACAAACAACAACAAGTCGCATCGCAGCGATGCAAAAAAAAAGATGAAAAATAGTAAAGTGAAAATGCGAAAAATTTATCCAATTTGGTAAAAATTTAGGTCACAGCCGGGACGCTGTAGCGCCTGGAAGCGCCACCAAAAACGTCTGCAAAAGCGCAGCTGCCATTGTCTGAGCTGTGTGTGTGTGTGAGTGTCGTGTGTGTATGTGTGTGTGTCTGTGTGAGGCCACAGGAAGAGCTCAAGTGCAACAACGGAGAGCCGGCAAGAGCAGCAAGTGCTAAAGCCATTGTCTTGCTCTGCTTTTTCTCTTGTTCTCCCTTCTCCTTTCTCTTTCTGTTGTTATTGTTATCGTGGAGTGAGCAACTTTTAGATAGCTGAGATATGCAATGTCCAAAACGGGACAGAGGCTGGAAAACCGAGGAACTAAGCAACGGCTTGGCTGAAGAGGCAGATGCCACAAAAGTGTGCCCTGATAAATGTGGCACAAGAGAAAACCCAAGATGAAAACATAAATATGAGGCGACACGAAAACTAAAAACTACGACCTGAGATGACACACAACATAACAAATATATATACATTTATAACGAAAGAGATGGAAGCATATATAGAGAGAGGGTGAGACGTCACTATTAATGGCAACGGCGCCTCTTGACAGCTAATGGCACATGAAATGAGTAAATTATCACATACTCGTAGCAGAGCAACTCTTCAAGCATTTTGCCCCTATCTTCTTCTTCTTCTGTAGATGGCGGGCTAATTTGCAGTGTGCTCATTGCACGCTCCCGAAAAAAAAAACCAACAAGCCACAACATTGCGTATACGTGATATGAGCATTACAGCTCTGCTTGTCTGATTTTGAGTGTTCTTTTTGCCTTTGCTTGCTCCCCTTGCTTGTGGTGATGGGATGAAGGGGAGAAGAGGAGTTTGCCAGTTGGCAGTTGGCAGATAAGCGAAAAATGCAGCGTAAAAAATTGAACGCATATTTCACAAACACAAATGACAAGCCAGGGAGCTGCCAGGAGGTGCACTCGCAACCAGAGTTACCCTCGCAGTCAGCCAGACAACGAGACAACAAGGTAACCCAGCTAGC
This sequence comes from Drosophila rellima, assembly GCA_035043635.1. Lineage (NCBI taxonomy): Eukaryota > Metazoa > Arthropoda > Insecta > Diptera > Drosophilidae > Drosophila > Drosophila rellima. The sequence continues at coordinate 5,724,579 of JAWNMV010000811.1, read as the reverse complement.
CAGGTATGAGGCAAGGTGGAAGCTTGCAACGGTCTGTGGCATTTTCTGAATTATTTCGCACTGCATGAACTTTTGCAACAAGTCTCAATAATTCTCGACCTGCCAAGCTGGGTAATGAAAGAAAAGCAGCCAGTTTTCCGCATCCTGTGTGGCAGCCTCGAGGCAGCTGCTGAAGTCGATGCCAAAGCCGAATCCAATGAAAAAGTCGTAGACCATCCATGGTTATATTGTTGCAATAGTCGTAGTTCGTATTCAGTCTGTTACTCTGCATTAAATCAATGAATGAATCGAATGAGCCAGGCGGATGTCAGTAAGTTGCCATTTTGAGAAATTAAAAGTGTCCGTTGCCGTTTTCATTTCCGCCGCCCTTCCTTCCGTTTCCTGTGGTCGCTTAAAGGTCCCGCCGTTTCACACGCCGCCTTAAGCCAAGGTACGAGACCATGTAATTCCCCAAAACCCAATCCTATTAAAAAAGATCGCAGTGCGTTCAAATTGCTTTTCCTAGCGAGGGGACTGTGGACGGTGGACCCGCAAAGTACTCGATAATGATGCCTGGCTGTGCTGTGGGCCCGACTGTCTATTGCTATTCCTGTTGGCCACGTTAATAAGCTAGCTAATAACCCAAGGCGACCTGCTGTGCCAAATGTGGCAGCTAGGCCAGTTCGAGGACTGCTTGGACTCTGGACCTTTGCCTTTGCCTTTACCGTCTTTACAGTTCGTCAATTTTAATGTCTTGGCCACTCGGGACATACTCGGAAATCGCTGCTAAAAGTAATTCAGTTTTATATTAAAAAGATTTCGCTTGCCCTGGCAGGCTCATTTGCATTGCGTGGCGTTGAAAAGTAATAAAATAAACAAGTGTTCTGGAAAAAAAGAAGAAGAAAAGGACGAGACGACAACGCAACAGGGAAAATTGTCGACCGTCGGCAAAATGGTGTGAAAGTGATTTATATTTTAATTCAAAAATGAATTATTTAGCACACTTTTTAATTCCTTTTGGCTCTGTTAGCCCGTGTGTTTATTTTTCTTTATGACCAAATCTGAAATTCTGATTACTTTTTATTCGCTTTTATTTGCCAGTTTATTGCATTTGCCGCTCCAAAAGCAAATGCAAATTTTTCGGCTCATCATCGCGCTACATTTAACATTGGCAAGAGGCCTAAAAGCTGTTGACAGTTGGGACAGTTACACAGAATCTGAAACGGGGAAAAAAAAACTAATCTCAAAGCTCGTAAACAAATTTGCCAAAGTCTAATATGCAAATATAGCAGGATGTGGAAGTCGACTATTAAAATACCTTGCACTAAAAGTTGTTAATTTATTAGATTCAGAAATAATTGTATAACTTTTGAAAAGCAATATTAACCAACTATAATACAAAGTATTATTCAACTGATTACTCGAATTACCAAGTCATCCTAAATCATTGTGTGCTTCAGATGCAAGTTGTGAAGTGGTTAAGGCATCTGAAGATGCTTCACAGTGGTAACAGACTTTATAATCATATGTAAATGGAAACAGCTTTGCACAAATCTTATATGCCCTTTGTCATATAGAAACTTGTTATACTTGGCTGAGTTTTAGTCTGAGTTTGTGTTTGAGGTTGTGACAGAGGTTGGGGTTGGGGTTGGAATTGTGTGCAAGTGCCTGTAAAATCGACACTAAATTTAAGCGGGGGAGTGTCAAATGCAACTGATTATTATGAGGACATAAGCAGCCAGTAGACAGGGGGCGTGGCAGGGGACACAAAAGTCAAGTGCAGAAAACAAAAGAAAAGCAAGTCAAACTACTAGTGGAATTTGCAATGGTTGCCAGACTGCAGCAAAAAAATTTGAATATAAAATGCGTTATGTGGTAAGAGGCAGCCGAAAAGAGGCAGGGACGGGGACAGAGACAGGGACAGAGACGCGAGCGGACAAGGAACAAAACGACAATGGCCAGATCCTGCGGCAACAATGAAATTGCGTATGTAAATTTGATGTCGTTACCAGCGGCGTCGGCAGCATTGCTGAAATAATTAAAGTGGAATGCGCCAACCCAAAAAGCGAAGGGGAAAAAATGAGAAGGAGATGCAGAAGCAGAAGCAGAAGCTGAAGAAGAAAAAGATGAAAAATCGCAGCGGGGGCAGTTGAAGTTGCAGTTTGCTGCGGTGTCCTGTTCTGGTCTGGTCTGGTCTGGTGTGGTCTGGGTTTTGACTGTGGCTTGTCATGCTTGTGTATTGCCAGCTTGGCAGCTTTTTGCGGCAACTTCCCCACTTGTCTGTCCATATGCAAAGCAGTTGCAGCAGCTGCTCCAGCTCCGTCCCCTCTCTCCCGCTCTCTCTCTCTCTCTCTCTCTCTCTATCTCTAAGCAACTGATGCGACTCCTGTTCGCATTGCAAATGCGGCTGTGACTCTGACTCTGAGTGCAACTTGTCAAAAAAATGTCGCAGGCAGAGGAATAACAAGAACAACAGCAACAACCACAGTTGCAGCACAGAGAGTCAACGCTTTGCTTTGGCATAAATATGAGTGCCATCAAATTAATATGCGTCGCATATGGCTGACGATTTTGTGGTACAACATGTTAAGTGCATGCAACGGCAGATGGCGCTGCTGCTGCTGTTGAAGCTGCAACATCTGCTTCAGATTCTGCCTGGGGACAACTGCATAATGCTGGCAGCGACTCGTCGCCCCAGGATGACTCCTGCAGTAGCATCCTAGCAGGTTTTTCACGCTTCTCGAGTGACAGGGCGACTCGCCACGAGACTCGACTGCCTTGACTTATGATGCTTAGCCGCATCGCTGCAACTGTAAAGATAAAATGTGTAGCTCCTCGAGCAGTGGGCCAAGTGTTAGACAGTGTAAGGGATTAAACAGAGACAGAGGGAGAGCATTTAATTTCAGATGACACCCGCAACTGTCCGCGGCACAAAGCTTTTACTGAAATTGTCTGTGGCATGTTCGCTGCTGACACTCGCACATGCTGCACTGTCAGCTCAAGTGTTGGATGTTGCAGCGTCAGCCTTGAAGCCTTCAAGTCTTCCTCACCTGTGCCCTGTGTCCTTTATCAATTTCTCAAATGGGTCTCATACCCCAAGAGTTTTTCATTCTGCTCAGCCGCCAAGTTGTCAAACGTGTCAAGAAAATTGACACCAAAAAGTGCAACAGCAGAAACCCTAAAAGGCAAGACTTAAAAATCAGAAACACACAGAACTTATAAGTTATGATTTTCTGCGAAAACCAATCTCATTCCCCTCAGTAAATGCAACTATTTAAAAGATATTCTAAGTCTAATGGAATGTGAAATTTGTTGTCAAAAAACGCGTGAAAATTGCGATGAGGGGAAACATTATAGATTTGCGTGGCAAACATTTGGCAGCTGTTGATTCAGGCGTCGAATGCTTCACTGACCAAAAAGTAGCCCACTGACTGTGACTGCTGATGGGGATGGGATGAGAATGAGGATGAGGATAGATCGGAGACGCCCTTGAAGCATGAACCAGCCTCGTTCTGTCACGCAGTTATCCGGTCAAAGGGGCGTGTCTATGGCCAACGGCGTATTAGCCACGCGTCACTGAGCAGCCTTGAAAGCAGGCCGGAAAACAGCTGCTGTCCCATTTGATTAGACTTTGGCCGAGCTTTAAAGGATATTGATAAAGGCATTGCCTCACCACTTGCCATTGAGTCAGTTCGACTGTCCGTCTCTTTGTCGCTCTATCTGTGTATCTATTTATGTGTGTGTATGTGTGTGTGTAAAGGTGTGTTGTGTTAGTTGAGTCAAAGGTTCGCTTTGACTTTCAATTAATTTGCTTTGTTCTTTACACTTGACTGCGCCTAGACAAACGGACAGACAGACCAACTGACCGAATGACAGCCTCACAGTCATTCGTTGAATACGGAAATGTAACTGGGGGAAGCAAGAGGGTAAATGGGCATTTTGCCGAACCATAAATTATTTTATTAAGCCACTTTGGCTGGCCCTTTGGAACGCCCCGAGTTATGTGAATTATTTTCTAAAAGTTAATTTCGTGCAATAAATTCAAAATCGCGTTGGCAACATTTCATGCTTCGTCTGATGTTGATGTTGATGCCACTTTCTTCACTCTCTCCCTCTCTCTCTGTGTCTGTCTTTCTTCTCGACTCGGTTTTGTTTTATAGGTCTGCTGTTTGTTGGCCGTGTAATTAGTTGTAGACAGGAGTACGTTCTGCTGCCAGCCCAAAAGTATGCAACGCAATTACAATTTCACCAGGTGATTAAATGCGCTATAATTGTTTTTGTTGCTGTTGTTGGTGTTGCTGTTGTTGCTATTGTTGCCGCTTCACTAATGGCCGTAATTAGTTGCCTATCAAGAGGAATTGCAGAGCGGGAGCCACATCTAATTTATGCTCGCGTGTTTTGCCACAGTTTGTTGGCATCGCCAGTGGCAACATTTAAATAAAATCGACTTTCCTTTTGGGCCAATAAAACTTTTCACTCAAAACGATAATTGCCCGCATTTGTCGTCGTTGCCACTTTGACTTTGTCTCCAGTCGACATCGAAGCCCCGTCGTGTGTGTTTGAGTGTGTGTGTGTTTGTTTCTTTGTTTGTGTGCTCTGGCTGGCACTTGGGGCATCAATAAAAATCTCTTGATAAATGTCCAATTTAATTTGGTTCTTTTACTTATCTTTGGCTCGGCTTTTTGGCCAGCTACTGCCGACGATGCCGCCCACTGAATTCTGCCACCTCCCACATGGATTTCATTTCTTTTATGTACAGTACTCTATCTCTTTCTCCTACTGGATCTTATTTTTGTTCTTTTCGTTTGCCTTGATTCTATTCCGTTTCATTGCTCGTCTCCAGAATTTCTCACTCTTTGGCAGCTTCTTCTTTTCGAATGCTCCGTAATCATGATATGGCTAAAAATGGGCATATTTGTGCCAGCTAATGTTGACAGGCAATTCGAGTAGATAGCCCGAACAATTGGCCAACCCAATGGCCATTATGAATTTAAGATCAGAATCAATTCAGTGCTAATTCATTTAGTGTCAAATTTCCTTTCTAACTATGTTAAATATGCCTTGCCACTAAAAATATCATAATTATATATTTTATTTTAGTTATTAAAATATATTAATTCGTCAAAGCGAGATTACATCAATAGATGATCCCTAGTAAGCTAAAATTACGTGTAACATTTTAAAAATGTTTGATTACTTTTAATTGAACCAATTTAAGTCTTTCTTCTTGCTTTTAAGCTGCCTTTAATATACTCCTCTAATAGGATATCTGAAAGATTAACACCCACGTTTACGAAACTCCTACTTGCTTTTTATTTGACTTCCGCATATCAATTCCATGGCTTTAATTTAATTTATGTTTTTTTCCATGCTTTCCATTAGGAAGTCAAGTATTCTAGTACTTTTTTTCTTGGTCTGCTTGTGCTTTAAGCGTAATTTAATTTGTCTTTCCATTTCTACTTACAGACGTTGCCGCCAGCAGACGGCGGCTGGCGCCGGAACTGTCTAAAGGGTAAGAAATATGCTCGGGCTTTGATTTAATTGAACTTGCGTCATTTGTGATAGGGCAGAGGCAGTTGCACTCTTCTGCTTCTTCTTCTATTTTTTGTGGTATATTTAAAATGCGGCGGCTTATTAAACAGCTAGCGTTTCCAAAGGAGGAGGAGAAGGAGGCGGCTAATGGAAGCCCTCGCTCTTCTGGCCATCGTCTGGCACATGTGGCCCGCACTGAGCCCGGCAAATATTGTCTCATTTTGTATGCTGTCTGCCAAGACTAAAATCAATAAATCAAAGCCAGGCTGGCGGGCTGTCTGGCAAACAGTGAGTGAGGCAGGATACATATATATATGTATACATATATATAGGGGTCTTCAAGGCGTCGTCTGGAATGTCGCACGACGGCGCGTGCCTCGACCGTTGGAGGCGACACATTTGCGTGTTGCAATGCAAACAATGCTGCTCTGGTCCTCTGCTTCTCTGCCCCTCTGCCCTCTCTGATCCTGTGAACAAACTGTCAGCGAGCATTCCACTTGAAGGCCGCATGTTTACAAGCATGTCGCGCTAGCACAGCGCACCTTGATAACCAGTCCAATGTTAGCCAAGTGAGCCACCTGGCAACAGGTAAGCAACATCCCTGAGAAACATCCTGCTGCGGCATGCAATATTAAACGTTGCACATTGGCCGATGCGATACAAAAGTAAACGACCACAAAGGCAAATACGAGTACGCATGGCATCAACTTCGAGCAGCTCAAAAGTTTTGCGTTTTAAAGGCTTAACCCTAAACCGGCACAAAACACAGAACAGAGGAGTTCAACCCTATACAATCCCAGGCCCCTAGAGTGAGGCTCTGCTGCTTTTTTATGCGACGCGCTGTGGGCTTAAAAAGCAATTCCGCAACTGTTTTTGCAATGGCGCACGCCATGACGACGTATGTGTCTCTTTCACTCTCACTTTAAATGTGTCTGTGTGTTTTTGTGTGTGTTTATGTATGTGTATGTATATTAAGGCTCCACGTGGAGTCCTCATTCAGATCCCCTTGGGCTGGCTACAAAGCTACAGCAATGCCAACAATGCTGTCGTTATCGTCGTTTTCACTTCAATTAAAAGTTGGCAACTTTTCCTGCCTGGTTTACCTAAATGGCAAGCGAACGATTCAACGGCTGCTCCTACTCACATTCGTACTCCTCCTTCAATTGCCATTATGCAGATTCGTATAGCTGATTACCAAATTACAAACTGTAATGGCAGCAATTGTTTTCTGTGCACGAGTTTGGCTGCCATATGGCATGACTCTAACGACAAGTAGGCCGCCAAATTGTCACAGAAAAACTAGCTACGAGTAAATGCAGATGCGAAGCTCTAAGCTCTAAACATGCAACATGCAACGTGCAACATGCAACATACAATATGCAGTCCAAATACAAAGAAGGTCACTTACCAGCTCAAGTCACTCTTTAAAGCACGTATACGACGCGTGGGCCCAACGACTTCCGTGCTATTTACGCACCGTCGCGTTGCTTGGCTCACTGCCTGCTTCTTGCCTGTTTTTTGCCAGCTTCTGCCTGTTTATGCCCGCTTCTGGCTGCTGCTGCCTCCGCTGCTTGGCTGTCAGGAATTTCCGCGAACGTTAATTGCGACAAGCCAGCACTCGGTTGCGAGCCAAGGCGACAAAGAAATACCTTTTGACTGCTCCTTCATTACACCTTTTGTGCGATACTCTGCCATGAAAACGAGCACATTTCAAATGACTTGCGATAGGCGACAATTGCATTTCATTTCTATCTGTTTTTTTCAAAAATGCTTACATTGTTTTCTATTTAATCGTAGTGTAGTTCAAGGTGTATACTTTTCGAATGTTAGGGTATTGCAATTGCTTCTGTGCAGTAGACTTTTCACAACTTTTGCCGTCGTTGAGGCTACAACAACGGCAATGGCTGCTTGCATATGTCGCTCCCATCTGCAAATGCATTTTGGTGAGGCAGAGAGAGAAACAGGGAGAAGTAGGAGGAGAAGACGACCGTTTTATAGACGTGCCATTGAGCTTCACTTCTTTGGCTTTTCAAGCGGTTTTCTATATATATTATATTAAGCGAGCGCTGCTTCTTTTCAATCGTGTCATTAAAATTGATTTTGCAGCAGGCAACAACCACTCGCTGTTAGCTTTTCTATTTTCCAAACGACAAAGAATTTGCTAAATTGCTTTTCTGCTTGCCACACACACACACACACACAGACACATACACCTTATCTCATACACAAACAAATGCCAAAACCAGTTGACTGTGCGTTTGGCTTTGCAATTAGTTTTTGCCTTTGGCCGCAACTAAATGTTGCATTGACTGCTTAGAAAAAGATAGAAAGACAGCGAGTGAGTGAGTGAGTAAGAAAGAGAGAGAGAAGAGCAGCAAATAGTCACACGCAACATTCTTTTTATTGTGTTGCACGAATAGTGCTGTCAAGTTATTGTTGCGACTTTGGCAACTGTAACAAAAGCGATTAAAAGTCCCATAAAAACCGTAGACCATTAATAGCGCAATAATATTATCAGCTTATGTTCGATGCCACACACGCACACACACACACAGTTAAAAACACAATCGCAATCTCAATCACAATGTGGCATAGAATCACACATGCTGCGATGCGGCCCAAAACTAAACTTTGTCTTTTGTATTTTCATTAACATTTATTGGTTTTTTACTTATACTTCCGAGCATAATAACTTGACGAGTGGCAAGAGATTCTGTAGTGGGAGTTGGGAGCTACACTGGAGGCCTTGGGGCTGCCGCTAAGTCAGTGCAAGTCCTTTGGCTTATAGAAGGAAAGCTTTGCCACAATATTTTGAGGTCGTATCAGCGTCATCATAAAGTAACGTTAATGACGGCATCAAGGTCGTAAAATCAAAATTTCTGCTATTTCAATGCCGAAACCGCTGCGGTTGCCGCCAACGAAGACGACGACGGCGGCTGATGGCGTCGCTGGAGCTGAGAACTTTGCAACATTGTCAATATGAAATGGGATGAGATAAGATGATGAGATGACGAAGCGACAAACACAAACATTCCATGTTTGTGTACCATGTGGCGTATGCGTAATATTGAAATTTAATTACTTTAAAGCCAAGGCGCGGACATTTTCAAAGAATTGAGGATGAGGATATCTTAAAGAGCATCAGAAGATATTCAATAAGTAGAAATAACATCGAAATGAGATTTTGATTGAGATATAAGTATAAGCATTATGTGTCCCCTCATTTTACTCGGAATACGAGTATGCAGTTTATGTATTGAGATCCATTCGCATTTGAGCTGGATTTATTTAAGCACCAACGATTTTGGGTTATTTAAATAAATTTCACATTCAATATACTTGTAAATTTTATTTAATGCGCTGCCACAGCAACCAGCATAAGAATCTAACCCAACGTTCGTGCTCTTGCTTTCTCTTTGTGGTGTATGTGTATATGTGTGTTTGTGTGTGCTTTTGGGGCGTGCTGGATTTTAAATATTCATTAGACACACGGCAGCCGCAGCTGGATAACGTGGCAGGCAGACATTCAGTGGGAAAGACAATCTGACAAACCCTTTGAGCACACAGGTCAGGGTCACCATGGCAATCCTCTGGCTGTGGATGTGAGAAACGACATTTGAAATTAATTTCAATCACTGAAATGTGAGCCACAAAGTTCCACCAATGGATTGGGCTTTGCAAATTGAAAAGGCTTTGTAGCTGTTTGGGTGACTTGAAAGATGCCAACATGTGGCATCAATTTGCCTAGCTCGAAATCAATGAAAATTCACAAAGATTTTGGCCATATTGTGGTCCATTGTGTGCTTGGTTTATGGCCTGACCATGGCTTTATGTATTACGCGATTCAGATTTTATCACTCAGGCGTTAAAATGTCGTAAATGTTCGCCTTTGGCTGTTCACTCTGACTCTCTGTCTGTGGCCTAAGTAAATCAGCATAAAACTTAACTAAATGAAGACAATCAAAAAGTGACCAAACCCTGAATTGCATATGTCTATTTAGACATACTGGCATTACGAGTACAACAGCAGACTCTTGAGAATTGAGTTACAGCAGCTGGTAGGACTTGTTTGTCTTCCTCCTCCTGCTGCCACATTCTGCGCTTCAAACGATGCCATGCCATGGAGTTTGCCTTTTGCCCTCATTTTCTCTCGAAAAATATTTGCAGCAAAAGGCAACGGCAAAGCAATATGGTAAACTATATAAAAATTTGCCAGGGCAACGGCCCTGCCCGACCGACCGACCGACAGAAGCTGATGGACAAAAGGTCGACACAGCGTCACCGTCATTGTCGTCATTGTGCTGGGCCTGGTCAAGTGGCTGCTGCCTAACTGCCTAGCTCACTGACTGACTAGCTGACTGGCTGACTGGCAGACTGTCAGACCCACAGTACGGTCTGCACAACATTCGCAACCACAGCAACAACAACAAGAACACGAGTAGCAGCAACGGCAGCAACAACAACAACAATAAAGACTTTTACTGTCCTAATAAAAGACAAACAAAGGACTCTGGGCGATGCTTCTACTGCTTCTGCTTCTACTTCTGCTTCTGCTCCCGGGGAGCATTTTCGTATCGCAATTTTCATTATTTTATTTGCCTATAAACGAAGCCATATTTTTGCAAGTGTATGCTATACACACACACATAGAGAGAGAGAGAGAGAGGGAGAGAAATGTATCTATAAATCTATGGACAACTCCCTCTCAGATTGTAACAAAATTTGTTCATTCGCCTACTCTACCGAATTTTAAGGAAAATAAGTAATTAAAAATATCATAAAACGGACAGTATAGTCGTAGTATACTATATACATTTCTGTATGTGTATGGGCACCATAAAAATCAATGCCGACAGACTGGGGCCGGAAAACACGAATGTCCAGTGTCTGTCGTGTCGCTTCGGTCACTCGGCCAGTTGCTGGGTCAGTTGGGGTCAGTTTTCCGCTTTAAACGATAAACATACTCGGCGACAAGTACAAAAACAACTTGTAGGCAATTAAGCCAATGACAACGACAGCCACAGCGTATTGGCTTGTCGGCTGCTTATGCTGTTGCTGCCTTCTGTCTGTGAATGTGTATCGAGTACTTATACTTGTACTTGCATGTATTGTATCTGTGTAAACAAACAACATCATGCTCCACAGCAAACTTGTGCTTTTATCTTGACAACGACAATAATGCGAACATCTCTGACGACGTCATTAAGGACTTGTATTGTATTACCCAATATGTTCACCAGAACAAGTTTTCAGATACAAAAGTCAGGCCATTAATTACATTTAGTTATTAACAAAATTAACTAATGTAACAAAAATATGTAAATTATTTAAGTGAAAGTATTTATTTCTGTAATTTTAATTTTTTTTAAGTGTAAATTTACGAAATTCAGAAGGCTGAAATTTAAAAATCAGTTAAAGAACATGCTGGTTCAGATTGTTGATCATGTTGTTATTGCTGTTTTCTCCTGCCAGCCCGAGGCGAGTGTCCGAGTGAGTTTACGGACACACACAAGCAACTTAAGCGTATTTATACCCCGTAATCTGGAATTGAATACAAGAGGGTATAACATTTATAAAAAACATTTTAAAACAAACATAAATATTTAAAAACGAAAAAGTACTACTGAAAATAGTTGATAAATTATAATATTCTCCTTCTTGATATTAAACAAATGTTAAATCAAATACTCCTATGCCCCTAGGTATAAAAGTACAATCTGAAAACAGAGTATCTGCCAGTTTAATCTCATGGAGCATAGCAATCTGACTTGTTTTTATTACGCGATTTATTTATAAAAAATGAATGAAAAACGAAACATTGTCTGCTTTTGTGCGCCGATTGGCAATTATGGAATATTAAATTATTTTAAAATTGCAATCATTTCAGATTATAGACCGTTATTGTTGCACCTCAGCTCTCATATCCATTTTTGTTTTGTTTTTAAATTTTGTATACTTTAAGTAAATTTCGGTCAATGCGCCACACAGTGAAAATAGATTCTTCGTTGTTCTTTTTTTTGCATTACAAATGTTTTTTACTACAAATTGAGGTCGTCGGCAGAACGTGAGTGTGTGTGAATGTAGTACACATGCATATATAAATATATATATTTATACATTTACATTTCTGCATTTCTGTGCAGATGTGTAAGTTCTGACTTAGGGTTGAAGTGCCTGCTCAGCTGCATGGTGCTGGCAATGTAAAATGTTCGACGAGTGTGTGTGCGAGTGTGTGTGTGTGTATTTGTCTTGCTATTGTTGTGCTAAAGTTGAGCTGTGTTAATGAAATGCGTTCGGGATTTTAGCTGATACAAAGCAACTTGCAGCTTACTACTTGCAACTTGGATCTTGCAGCGGCCGAGGCCGAGTGAAAAGTTTTCCAAATGCTTTAGCCCAGTTACCACACGATTGCAGTCCGCCCACTTGGCGACTGTAATTAAATGCTGGGCATAACTACTGCTGGCTGTTTCAACATTTATATACAAGTGCACAGAGACACACATATGTATGTACATTTTACAAGATTGCTCTCTGTCTAATTTTTGTATTTTTTATATTTTTTTTTTAGCATTTTGACCTAAAACTTTTGCAGCTGCTCTCATCGCAGTCGCTGTAATGTCAAGTGCTCGCATGCTGTAAGCAGCGCTGTCGGCGTCGAGCTGAAAATCAGGGTTTTTATGTGGCATATACGGCAATTAGGCGCTTGTGCCAGTGTGTTTGTGTGTGTCAGTGTGAGCCGCAAAACGACGACAACAACAACAATTGCGGGTAATCAAGTAATGCTCATTTGGCAATCAGGATGAAAAAATGTAGAAAAACATACGAGCAAAGATGATAAAGTCATGGAGAGCGGAGAGCGGAAGGCGAGGAGAGACACAGGGAAACGTCAAATGTGACATGTTAATTCCAGCAGAGCAAACAGCAAACAGTGGCACGCCACGCCCCGCTCTGCGCTGCGCTGCCCCGCCCATCCCTCGGCTGGCTGATTGAAGTGCGACGCCTCAGCGATAAGCACATTTAACTGTGCAAACGTGACGCCGTTGCCTTTTATTTTCGTTTCCGCAAATCCTATTAAAAAACGTTGCTGTCTACAAATGAGTAAAAGGTGCGACACTTGAGACTCATCCACATGCAAGAAAGAGTACCTGAGTAAATGTGAATGTGTGTGTATGTGTGCGGCCAAATTATGGTACTCTTACACTGAAAATCAAACAAAAGCACTTTTGGAAACACGATAAAACTTATTTTAAAATTGAACATACCAAATTCAAAAATTAATAATTACACACTAAAATATGGACAAATAAATATTTTATTGACCTAGGCAATTGCTTAATTCGAATAAAGAATAAAGAGGAAAGCTTAATAAGCTTCCAGGATAACTGCAGACAAATCTAAAATAAATAATATAAAATATAATTGCAAGTCGCTAGTTTTCTATCAATACTTTCAAAAGAATGTTATTTATTCTTAAAGACATTGAAATCTTTGTTGCAAAATTCTTCACGGTATCTTTACTTAAGAAATTAATTAACAATAGTCATGGCTGACAATCAATTAACCGTATTATAGTTTTCCCAGCTTTCAAATTCCTTTGGGCTGATTGATCAATATAACAAAAAAAGCCAAAATTCTAAACAATCTTTTGTAACAATTTTTCACTTTGGAGCTGAGATGCTTTAAGCGACTTATTGAGCGACCCTCTTGAATTTATTTTAATTTATTTGCCTTTTTTTTGTTCCTCGAGTAAAAGGCTAAGAGAGTTGCCTTTTTGAAAAAGCAAACTTTTTGCTATGCTTTGCTTTGTGTAAAGAGCAAAAACATCAACAACAGCAAAACATTTAGAATAGGAGTTAAGCTCGTGTGAGTTTGTGTGCCGAGTAACACAGCCTGTCAAAAAGTTACTTATTTTCTTTTAACAACTTGCATGAGACTTTTTGCTTCTCAAAACACGCGTCCTTGCTGCCATCGCTGGCATCGACGTCGACGCCGCCGTGCCTGTCCTGTCTGTCCTGATTGCTGAGCCTGTGTGATGTTTACACTGCTTTTGCTTTTGATAAGGTTAATCAAAAGTTTTTTAATCCATTCGGCATACAGAAAAAACATAGACCAACATACTCACACTCACATGCTGCGAAAAGGGATCATCAGCCTCGTCAGACGCTCGTGTGTGCTCATTATCCTGCTCTACACGGCTCTGTTCTGCCCTGTCCTGGTCCATGCCGAGAGCCACTTTGAGCCCGCGGCTCTTTCAAAGTTCTGGCGCTGCAAAGTGAATTTCATTAATGCAAAATTATATGTATTTATTTTCTTGATGCTTCTGATATTGCAGGTTACCAGAGGTATCCAACGGGTAGAAGGCAATGGGCAACGGGGCACCCCAGCCCAAAGCTAACCCAAAGCTGTTTAAAAATCGCATAATTTATGCGCCAAAGTTGAACAAAATCAATTTGGCCACAGTCAGTGCAAACTTTGCAATTAAGCTCTGGGAGACATTTGGCAAGGTGAGCAGCCAAACCGAGCAGGCACCTTCACCAGCCAGGTGCAAGGCTCGCAACTTTAGCGATAACTTTAAATCATCTAATTATGAGTCAACCATTGGACAAGCAGCAAGCAAACCCAACAACAAGCACAGTAACAAGAGGAACATCAGAGGCTCCTGCGAGCAGCATTTAATTTCCGCTGCTACAACCCTATTGCCACGCCCCTATCATCCCTTATCTCCCCTCTCTCTCTCTCTCGCTCGCTCTCTGTTTCTCTAGAGACTTCAGTCAGTAGATGGCCACCCGCCAACCCACCGAACTGACACTTTACTTCATTTCTGCTGACTGGAATTAATGGCTTTTGTTGGCATAGTTTTAACGCTTGAAGTTCGACTGCGACGCTGTGTACAAAATTTATGTTCGAATTTATTGCAAAGTTTATTAGACAATTCCTTTTTTGCGAGTAATTTTCGCCAAAGAAGGCAACGAGAGAAATTTTTGTGAAATTTATGAGCTTCATAAATGACCAAAACATAAAGCCAGCACAAGCAGGCCAACGTGGACCAATGCTGCGTATGAGCAACGTGCCAATTGCCTTGATTTCGCTTTGCCTTAGGACCCAAAATGATGTAGGATATATGAAAGAGGAAAGGGCATATACGAGATAGAAAGAGAGAGAGAGAGTCAGAAGTCTCTGTAACTGGTCTTCACATTACATTACGAAATGATGGCGGCTGAATGCAAAAATGCCATAAATATGAATGAGCTGACGAGTAGCAGAAGTAGGCTTTTTCCCCTTTCCTTTCCCCTTTGGCCAACTGCTGTACTTTATTGGTTACAACATATTTAACTGTAGTTGCTGGCTAACACAGCAGCTGCACCTGCCGCGCCGCAGCCTGTGGCTGCCTTTTAGTTTGCTGCTTTGATTTATGTAGGCAATGGCAAAACATTTCAAAAGCAACAACAGCAAAAGCAAAGGCAAACAACGCTAACGGTCGAAAGTGTGTCAGTGTGTGTGTGTGTGTCTGTGAGTGTGTCAGAAGTTTGCTCATAACTTGCCACTGCCCCCGACCAGTCCCCGGCCCTCTGGCTGCCCAAGTGCCTGCCACTTGTTGTGTCTCATCAAAAATGTATTAACGAGCTTGCAACGCAAACGATTTTTATCTGCCAGCGTTGATTTCATTTTGAGCTGCCCTACATGCCGCTTGCTTGCCGCATTCTCTAAGCTGATCCCCTCAGCCTCCTCATCTCCGGCTGCTGCTGTGGTTCACAAGTTTGACTTAGATTTGTATCGCTGGCATTTTCAACACGTGCATGCAAAGTTGTGAGGCAGCTGTGGCTGCTCCCAGCTTGTTTGCCATGACGCCACTTGAATCTCTGGGCATCTTTCCGCTCAGTTCAGAAACTTTTAATGGCGCATTATTTTATGCTATAAATTATAACAAAGGCGCCGCCAACCGTTAACATTTAGCCAAGTCAGCCGCTTGACAATTTTAATCACCTGAAATGGCTGAAGCAAAAAAAGGCCAACAAATGCAACTTTTAGCAATGCATAGTTTTATCCTGAATAAAGGACAGTGCTTAGGCCTTTGCAGATGAGATGACTCAGTCCCATTTGATGTCACTCGCAGAACAAAAGTCGCATAAAGAATTTTTTGGAGCTCGCTAAAAAACTTTTTAAAAAAATGGGCATGGCATGATCTTGTAAAACAGTTGCAAACAAAAATGAGAAATGAAAAAAAAGGAGCAACAAAAAAATAGAATTGCACGAAAATAGCTGGCAGAAGTTTCAAATGGCACTTTATCTTGCGGGAGCTGTCTGAGCCTCAGCTTCAGTCTCAGCCTGTGAGGCTGCCACAGTTTATTTAGTGCAACGGGGCAAGTGGGTGGGGCAACCACAAGACTAGCAACAACAACAATATCAACAACAGCGAATACTCGTAGAATATGAATTGCAATGACGGCAACGACGCCAGCGACTTGTCTGTGAATTTATGTGGCGAACTATGAGCAAAATAAGCAGCCCCAAAAGTTATGAGTTTCGTGTCATAAAATGCCACAACAACAGCGATGCCACCTGCAAGGCCAACAGCAAATGCATACTCGTATTTGTATGTGTGTTTGTGTGTGTGTTTTGCCATGCTGTTTATGTAAAAAGCTCATTTCACGCTTCCGCTTCCGCTTTCTATTATGCCCGGCAAAAGCAGCAGTAGCGGCAGCAGCAGCGGCAAACGACTGGCAGCGTAATGTGGAAAAACAAAATCATAAATTCCTAATAAAATAAATATGAATACTTTTATCCTTGGCTATGTAGCCGCCGCAAAACTTTAGCTCAATAAATATGCCAAATGCAGAAACATAACTTCAGTTAAAGCTGGCAAAACAAAGCCAAACGTGCTGGGGGAGTAAAGTACATTTCTCCATATGTATCCAGTGTATACAAAGTTTTTTGGGGTAAGTTCAACAATAAATTAGCTGAAATTAAATTAAGAAACGCTCTAATTAGTGCGAATATCGTTGGCAAATCAAATTAAATGCATCCACTTGATGAGAGCACAAAAACAAACGCAAACAAAAACAAGAAGAAAAAGAAGACAAAGAAAATGAATAGAACTGAGATTGGGCCTGACTTTGGCTTTGGATCTAGGTTAGTCTGGGGTCTTTGGTCTGAGTCCGGGTTTGTGCTTGGGCTTTGGTTTTGGTTTGGGCTTTGGTTTTGGTTTGGGATGCCATTGCAGTTGCTGGTAACTACTTTGAAGCCTCGCCTGTCACGCGAGCGACGGCAAAGACAAACATTAACCCCGGAGCGGCAGAGGCACGCTTCAATCTCAGTTGACATTGTTGTTGTGAGTGTTATCAGTGTCATTGTTGTTGTTGTTGTTATCGTTGTCGTTGTTACCACGCATCGTGTCGCCAACAATGTGGCAACATAAAACTATTACCACGACGACATGAACACAACTCCTAATTACCCAGGGATTTGCATTTGTCTTGTGGCGTGCACACATACACACACACACACACACACACACCCTTCTCTGCTAGAGTGTGTGTTAAAGATGTACGATGGTCTCGAATGCTACTCATGGCACGTTGGCATCATAAACGTCCCTTATCTGCTGCGCCCTTTTCTAGGCAATGCTCATATCATTGCGCCACGCCCCAACGACAAACGCCCACCGACTGCCTCTTCATTTCATACACTCTTTTCTTTTCTTTCCTTTCGCTTCTTTTCTTTACTTTCATTTACTTGTCTTCTTTCTCTGCTTTGGCAAGGCTTCTTTAATTTTATGGCTTGTCTTGGCGACGCTGCCGCCATTTTCTATTCAGTTCATTGCTGCCATCGCTTTCATCACTTGCCGCTTGCCACTTGCCTCCTCCCCCGTCCTTGGAGTTGTTCCCTTACTATTAAGCCTGAATGTCATTAGCTTGTCTCGTTTATCTTTTAATGAGTGTAAAATAAAAATCGCTGGAGTATGGGCTGAACTTGGGGGGTGGCATGTGCCGGTTTCTCTTCAACTTCTCCCAGGGCCGCCATGCTATGGAACAGCAGCAAATTATCAAGGCTCTTAGACAGTCTCTTGCACGCATAGTATATCCAGCATGGGATCTACGACAAGAGTTTAACTACCAGAAAGTACTTCAAGTACAGCTATTAGATTGTATCATAAACGAATTTGACGTTTGAATACAAATTTATCCGATCCCATAAGCTTGACTGAGCATCAAACTTAAAGAATATTTCAATAAACTTCAGACGTCATTTGGTAAACTTAATATTGAATTCAATCTCTATTTTTCCTTTAAATTTCGCTTTCCTATTGCAACTTCCTTAAATATCAAATTGGATCTTCTTTTCACATAACCCGGCGTTATTAATCCGTTCAGTTCTCTGACCTCGCTCCCCACTCTTAATCGCACGCTTTGCCAAATGTCTTTAATAGAAACCTCGTCTTTTTCGAGTGAATCTTCGCAAATCAAGTATACGCACCGTCGAACGCCAACTGTCCAGCCATATTTCATCTACTTATTCCCTGGAAAACTTTGGTTCTTCCCGCCCTGTTGTTTTTGCTTAAGCTGCCACTTAATCCAGTCGCCTCGCCACGCCCCACCCCGCCCCCTCTGAAACATCCCCTGAGTGTTTGCGTGCGCTCCGGGACATGCGTTTTTTCCATGTTACTGATGCCGTTGTTGTTGTTCCTGTTGCTGTTGTTGGATTGCTGTAAGCCCTTAATTAAATATTAAATACGCCTAATTGCGCATTTCATAACTCAGGCAACGGCAAGTAATTAATTATTTAAGTTAAACTAAATTGAGCTGAGCCAGTCACGACACACGCACAAACTTTTCCCCCTGCTGGCAATGTAAATAAATATCCGCAAAGTGAAAAACCTGACGAGTACGTTGGCTGCGTTTTATTTGTTAAGATTGTTAAGGTTTTGCAGCTGGCAGACGCAGTTCGCCAAGCCGTTTGGCAAAAGAAAATAAATTAAAAGTTATTTAAAATTAACTTACACACATGAAACAGATTCGCACAAAACTGCGAGGCAGTAAACTACAAATTGCGCCAGAAGCGTTAATTATGCAACTTGGCACGCTTTTGCTAGCATTTCCTTTCAGGTTCCTTTGAAGCTGCCTGCTAGTGAACAGAACTGGTATTAAATTTCCTGTTGATAATCTGTGAATGAGCGTGATTAGCTTGACTCGACACTGGCATAAACTGGAAAGCACGTTGCCATCACAGCTTAAATCATTGAAATTGGAACGGAGAAATCACAACACTGCCGTCCATTGTTGAGCCACAATTTGCACAACTTTTCAGTGGTTAGAAAACTTTTGCACAAACACTGGCACACAGAAAGAGACAGTAAATGGGTGAGCGAATGGAAAGGAGAACAACAGCAAGAATAGAGGGAAACTTGCCCGAAAACTATTTTCATAAATAGCAGCGGACAGCGCCAAATGCAAACACAGGCCCGGCGTCGTCTGGACTTCGTCATTGCTTCCTCCTGTCCTGGCTAACTCCTGGCTGCCATTGGACAGTCAGCTTGAATCCTTTAAGTTTCTTTTGTTCACTATGTACTAATGCCCGTTTTTCACTGTGTGATTTATCGGTTTCGAGGTTCACAGTTCGAGTTGCAAATGCATTTTCCGTGTTATCCCCAGACCAGCCAAAGCCAAAGCCTAAGCCAGGCCGCAAGCCAGTCGGTCTTTGGGAGAGTTGGACGTTTGGACATTGCCATTCCAGAGCAACTAACTAATACAAACTTCAAATAGCTTTCGTCCCATTCTCAGCACTGACTCTTCCTCGTCCTTTCTACGTATCTGTGAGTGGGTGTTCAAACTTTTTGGCTTTCAAAATGTCAACTCATTTGAGCTCGCTTTTTCTACCCTTCGCTGTTATAATAACTTTGTGATACAGTTTGCAACACAATGAGCAGCATCCTTTGTCCGTTCGAGTATGCAACAATACTCCAATTCCTTACTTCCAAATTCATTGCATTAACAATCTATTTACCCTCTTACTATCTCTGCTTTCAACGAGAACTGCTAACAGGATGAGGATAACGAAATCAATTAAAGTTAAAAAAAAGCATTCTGGTATTAAGTACAATAAGTTGAACAAATACCATAAGTAGTTGAAGAAACGGTTTATTGGACTTTAGCTTTTATGCAATAAAAAAGAAGATATTTCAAATTTTACCTGAATTGGAAAAGTAAATTTACAATTGAATCCATGCAATTTGATGTTTTATTCTAACTTTTGCAATCAAAATTGTGTAGGCTTCAATTTAGTTTACGGGCTTATAACAAAATGCAATTATTCTGGGGGATAGTTCTGGTTGTCTGAACCAATTGACCTTTTGCTCTTGGAAATTCAATTAGCAGTCGAAATGGTAAACCGTGTTCAGTTCTTGATTAAATATTCATCATGAGGCATCGATAAGTGAAATTTGGTGCAGCTGTGATGGATTGCAAATATTTATGATTGAGCATAAGCGAGCCACAGATATTTGAGGACACATCTTAAGATCCGATTGGGGCCATGTAGCATGATTGTTGGCTTTCCACTGCGGTGACCAAGTCAACGCAGGGTGAAGTGCTTGTGGTGAGCGGACGTGAACTCGTGCAGGGAGAATGTAACAAAAGTGACACAGCTTTCATAAAAGAAATCAATGTCCTTACAGGAAGTGCCTTGGCAATTTGCAATCCTTTGTGTCATTACACAAAGCTTCCGCAGGGTCCTGAAGCCGAAGTCGAAGCCAAAACTGTCGCCTGCAGCGACACGCTGCTGCAATCAAAGCGATTCGAATCACCAGCAGCAATAGCAACAGCAGGAACAGAAGCAGGAGCAGCATCAGCAGAAGCAGAAGCATTAATCCTTCATTGGCAATCAGGCGTCCTTGCCCTTGTCCTTACCTCTGCATCTTCCCTTTACTTTGCCTTTGAGAACCTGTGATGAACTCTGTCCCAGGAACGGAAGTTGTAAAAACGCCAACGCCGCACAAAGCAAACATAGAGGGAATATTTGGTGCCTGGCGTCTGCTGGTTGCTTTTATTTCTCTCTCTCTCTCTCTCCCTCTCTCTCTCTGGGCACTCTTGCTGCTTGGTTCGGCTAACCAGTGGCGTGGAACCGATTATAGTATTCCGTATTTGGATTGAGATTTGCCTGGGGGCATTCGTCAAACGACGACGCAGCAACTGGAGCAATTGTTTCGCCAAGTTTCCTTTTTCCTTTCGCTTTGTTCATTATGCGTCTCCTTTCTAACAACCAGCCATTGTGCTGGGACAGAGCATAAACACTGATTGATTGATTAGAGGCTCAAGCCTCAATAGTCTCGTGGCTGAAGGACTACGAGTATCGTATGTGGCAGCCACACAGTGCCACTAAACCTAATGAGAGGCCCTTGAGCGAGTGTCGCATCAATCAAACGCGCATTTAGCGCTTTATATAAATAAGTATTTATTCCAACGTATGTACATTTGTATGTGCAGACACTCGTAGATGATCGCAACGATTTCTCTTGACTTGCGATTATTGTTTTGGAGTAGGTGTGTGCTTAGCTGACAGCTGGCGATTAACAAATGAATCATACTTATAAGTGAATGATTGGCCTCAACCCCAGACAGCAGCATTCATTTCCACAGCATCTCAGACTGCTCGATTTTACTTAAAGTAAAGTATAGTTTCCCTTGAGCTCAACTTGCTGCTTAGCCTTAAAGCGTTCCAAAGCCAGGCGGTTAAAGCAAGCCATTTTCTGTTCATACCGACGATAGCTATCTAAAAATTGGCTACGTGGCCGACTTGAATGCCATAGATTGGCACGAAATAAAGTGAGACCGAAATCAATAGTGAAAGCAATAGGGAAGTGCTCCCAGTGCTGCCCACACTTATTCACTCTGGTCTCACTCTGCTGTCTCAGCATTGTTGCACGTTACGGCTTCCGCAATGGACACCGGTCAACGTCCACTCGGCCAGTGACAACCGACTTGGTACTGTCTCCCTTTCAGTGTAAAAGGAAAACAAGTGAAGCAGCTGGAGACAGCAATACTCAACTAGAAGATACTCAGTGAATATAAGAGTTATCTACCAAAAGTGTAAAGAGTCTGGAGGAAGTCTGAAGTTTCCCTTTTTACCTATTTTATGATTTGCAGAGTATAAAATCACTTCATCAAATGACTTGACTGTTACCTACATACTCGTACATACATATTCCTTATGTACATTCATTGCAAACTGATATCAGTGTTGACACATTTCTCTCCCTCTCTCTCTTCTCTCTCTCTCTCTCTCTCTCTCTCTCTCTCTCTCTCTCTAACTGTGTCTTCCTCTTTATCGCTTTTACACTGTCACTTTAGCAAAGTCCTCATTATCAGTTGAAATGTTGTCAATCACGGGATTTCGTTTGCTTTGTTTTGATTTGACTTTCAATTGAATTTCTCATTTGAATATTCCACGTTATCGTTGTCCTCGTCAATCCTGCCATCCTGGAAGAATCCAAAATCCCTGGCCCATCTCCAGCTCCGTTAAGCTCCACGACATCACCCCGGGCTTAGCGCTTATGATGAGTCTGTTTCTTTTATTGGTAAAGTGCAAACTTTCAACATAAAAAATTAATTTGATTATTTTTTAGGGGCATTTTGCTTGCGCTCTTGGATTTGCGTTAATGACGCCATAATCAACTGTTTTATTACACTTTAAAAAAAGTTAAGCTCTCTCACGCATATACAAACACAGACAGACACATTCACAAGATACTCATACATACATACTTTCATGAGGTAGCTCTTACAGAGCTTAGCTGTAACTTTTTTTAATTATACTCTCCTTACTTATATACATGTATATTGGATTCAGCCTAATAGCGGGCAAACAAAATTATATTTAAATGGAATTAAGCACAGATTTATTGAATTGCTAAATACTAAAGAGTTTTTTTTATATTCTGCATTAATAAAATTCGTTTAAAAACGTGACCAGTTGGACCCACTCTTAGAAAACTGGCCATTCAAAGGAGCTACACGGATGGAAGGGATAGAGTTGGAACTAGTTATTTTACTTATTTAATTTGCAAAAACATGTTTGCTATGAAACGAGTCTTAGAAGAATTTAATATGATACCGAGTATAAGCAAATTCCTGGCAAAATTAACGCAGTCGAGTTATAGGTTCCATAAAGGGCTCATGGACGGCAGTCAGTCAATGGCGAAGTTTATGTTTGTGATCGAAAATTTTAATTAAAATCATAATGAAATAATTGAGAATTTGTTGTTATAAAATTTATGCGTAATAGAAATTTCGGAAATTCCCATGGCATGAGCAAAAACAATAGCAGCAGCCAACAATAACAATCATGCCGGCAACCGAACCAAACTGAAAGTTAGCTGGAGCTGGCAGAGAAGCTGAAGCCAAAGCTGAAGCGAGTTACCAACCACAAAGACTGGTCCATCATAACAGAGATGAGTCCATGACTGGGACATTGCTATAGTATGGGGTAAGAGGAGGGCAGTCAGCCCGTCAGCCAGTCAACAATAAAACGGAGACATTAAAGTCGGAATGATGACCTAAACTTAATCGACTTGCCTACAATAATATTTAAATTTAATTTAAATGCTCACATGAGAGCAGGCAAGCGTGCAAGCAAACCAATCGAAGGATGTGTGTCTCAATCTGCAGGACAATTTGCAAAACGATATGGTTGCCTGTAGTCGGTATGCTTCCTTCTTCTTTGAAATAAAGCTGAAAGGTCTCTCGATGGGCTTGCAAAATGCACAGTTCGTAGCTCAGTTAGTTGGGTTAATGGTATTGTTGTTGTTTCTGTTGTTGCTCTTGCCTTTGGTTTTTGTGGCAAAGGGACAATAATTTTAAGTCTTTCGCTTAAAAGCACAAAATGATTGGAGAGTTTCTTGGCCAACGAGACCCAACCCGATGGCAGTCTAATGGCACTTTTCGTAAAATATGTGTGTGTATCTTGGTTGTGTTTTTCTGAAATGCTATTTAAGCTGCGCTCTCGAGCAATATGTTTATGCTCTGCTTAGAAAATGGAAAATTCGAATTGCAAGAGCTAAATAAGTACGGTAAGCCCTGGGCAATGCTTTAGTTCTTAAGTCCCTTTGAGTTAATGCGCTGATATCATTATCAAATTTTGTTGTGCCACATTTGTAACTTTTGACCATTAGCTTTTGCATTTGTGGCCACGACAGCACTACACAGTTGTTGCTGTTGCTACTGTTGTTGTTCATGTTCTTGTTGTTGTTATTTGAGGTCTAATTGATACAAGAAAACAGCAGAGAAACATCAGCAAAGTCGTCAGCAAACTTACAATTGCAACCAGCAACGGACAATTGTTTTTAGTTCTGTGGTCAGCTTTTTCTGTTACGTCTGTCTGTCTAACTCTCTGTTACACTCACACACACACACTCGTATTCAATCTATTTTAGATGCCACACACTGTTTGCAGCTCGTCGTCAATTGAGCTGCCATTGCAACAGCTTGGGCACACGCTGCGTATGTGTAATGTCATTTCCTACACTCACTCACACACAACATTCGTTGTCTGTGTGTGCGTGTGTTGCTTAGCTAAAAGGCTTTTGTCTTACTTCAAAGTTTTTAAGCACGTCGAACTGCAAACAACTTGCACAGTCGTGTCTTTCGAAAGCCTTGCAAAGTTGTCACGCTGTCAGAGGAACATAAACTGGCAGGAGGCGTTTCAATTTGCTGCAACGGCAACTTAAACAAGTAGCCTGGCCAGTTATCAACAAACATTATAGCATCAACTCAAATATGACTTGCAACTTTTATTTAAACATACATTCGATTCTCTGTCTCAACTCTTTCCAGCCCAACGGAAGCAGCAGCCAACAGTACAAATGGCTAACCAAAGAGAAGAAGAAGGAGGAGGCGATGAAATAAAGAGGGGAGGAAGACGAAGACGAACCGGCACACTCCGATCGAAAAAGGGCTTACCTACTTTGCATGCACTTTTCAATATGCTGACTCTGAGCTGCATTATAATCTCCGATTTATTACTCAGTGGTAAGTCTACTTACACACGTAATTGTAGCTTATATTACGTATACGCAATCGCATATCATGTACATAAATGGCGGTCAAGCTGTCTATTTCCGCGCATATCTGTCCCACTCTCTCTCTCTCTCTCTTTGTCTGTCCCTTTCTCTGTTGCTGCAGATGAATTTATTATGCCAACTG
Organism: Drosophila rellima; assembly: GCA_035043635.1. Lineage (NCBI taxonomy): Eukaryota > Metazoa > Arthropoda > Insecta > Diptera > Drosophilidae > Drosophila > Drosophila rellima. The sequence continues at coordinate 5,699,875 of JAWNMV010000811.1, read as the reverse complement.
CGTACGCAAATGTGGTTAAAATTGATTATTTAATTTGCCAAATGAGCGTTAATAAATATTATGCATTGCACTCCACACCCCCACATAAGAGTATGTGTATGTATGTGTGTTCATTCGTTAAGCAGTCAATTTATAAAATATTATGCAAAATGGAAAAGCACTCGCATTATACTCGTATAGTTGATCAGCAAACCAACACATTTGATTAATATTGGTTTGTTCAATTAAAGTGGCCATAATTCGTCCTACCACACGACGACCAACCAATTGAACTCGTCTCTGACCTGTTTGAGCTGTGCAGCAGTGCATTTATCATACTGCTCTTACAACTTTAAAGAGTTTATGTAATATTTACAATAAGCTGGAATTGCTTTCCATGAGTGTGATTTGCTGTAATGATTGTATTAAATACAAACTCCTCTCAGGTGTGTAATATCATTTCCTGTCTATTTCTGACTCGCTTTCATTCTAATGTCTGCGTGACACCTGCTTATAACGTATTTGCAATGCCCATTTATATGTAAATTGGAGTGCATCTAAATTGCCAGCAATTTGGCTCATTATGCAACATTGATCATACGCCGTGTTGTGCGTGTTTAAGTCTCGTTAAATATTTCACACAGCGTGTGCCTCGGTTTTTCAATTAAAGCAAAAGGTGGGAGAAATGAAATGCAGATGAATATAAAAATAAAAGAAAATAAATTGCATTAAATTCAAGGCAATTTCGATACCTGCTCGACAATCGACAACAGACAGTCGACAACGTTGACGATGGCCGTTGCATTGTCATAAATTAACATGCAAACGGATCTCTGTCCAGACATCCACAATTCCCGATCCGCTCCCAGAACGTATGTAATTAAGTTTTTACGCTCTTGCATAATCGAATTCAAACTGTTGGCTACGGCTACGGCTTGGTCTACGGCTTTCAGCGAGTTTTTTTTTTTTGTAGGCCAACAGCCGTTTCCTCCTCAACGTGTTGCAGTTCATTAAGTGGCTCGCAATAAAAATGGGAATGGAATTGGGAATGCGAATGCGATTGGGAATGGCATAAGCTGCTTACTTTGCCAACATACTTTAATGTGCATTTCATTCTTATTGTACAGCACATGGACTGAAGGATCTGAAGATATTTGTGCCGGAAGCCGTCATCATGGGCAATGCAGCGACATTGTCTTGTCAATATGATTTGGAGCAGGTAAGTGAGACTTCCTCGAAGAATGAGAATCGAAAATAAAAAAGGGGAATCGGACTGGGGATAGAGATGAAGATGGAAACGAGATGACATTGTCAACGACGACGCCTTGCTTAATTATTATAATTACTAGCACTTTGTCTTCGTTGTCCTTGTCGTCGTCGTCGTCGTTGCCGTTGAAATCGTCCGCTTTCCTTCTTCGTCCTATCCATTCACACTTTTCATTAACGCGTCTTCTTCTTTTCAGGCGGCATTGTACTCGGTACGCTGGTACTTCAACCAGGTGGAGTTCTACCGTTTCGTGCCACGCGAAGCGAAACCCACATTTGTCTTTCCCGTCTCGGGCATTAATGTTGATGTAAGTGAAATTAAGTATTCGCACCTTAAGCCAGGCTCTGGCCAAATATTCTCCAGCATTTCAAGCGCTTCAAATGTAGCTATACTCATAGTAATAGTTGTTTCCATTGTTGTTGCTCTTCATTTTTTTTATTTTGTCAATTAAATGAACAAATCGGACAAAAAGCCTCGTCCTCAGGCAGCGCATGTGTTTCGTTCGAGCAAAGTTTGCATTTTAACAAATGGAAATGCGAAAACATTCAAATATTGTGCAAATATTTATTTAAATGTGGACAATGGCGACTGCGGCGCCAAATGCAGCCCAGGGCAGTAACAGCACAACCAACAACAATAACAGCCACAATACAATAACAATAATAACAACAACCAGAAGCACTCAAAGCTGCAGGCAAAACAAACGCCTCGCTGTCTCTGTATTTCTATCATTCCATCTCCCTTTTATTTCACTTTTCTCTCTCTCTCTCTCTTTTACTAGCATTTACGTACTATTTTTATTTACAATTTTTGGAAAGTGTCATGTCTTTGTGTGTTGCTCTATGTGTGTGTGTGTTGTGCTGCACAATTTGAAAAGTGCGACTACAACTAACTGAAATATTGCGCAATGTGCAAAATAGTTTATGGCGCGGCTGGGAAGCAACTGAAAGAGCGCCACCTCTCGCTGAATACATTGCGCATTCATGTTTGCATTTATGCTCTGTAGTCAATAGTTACACAGTGGGGTATATTACTTTCTAGCTGCAGGTTGTAGCAAGCACAACAAAAATGCATGCAATAATGCTCTTCATCTTAGATAAGAGAAATGGACTTCGACCTGATTAATTTTATAACTAGGTATCTGAGTGTCGAAATTACTCGGTGACAATAGCTGTCGTCCTTTGTGGTGTGCTCATTAATAAAAACAACAGCCGCAAAGTATGCAATAAATTTGTAGTTGAGTGTGCGATGCGCAGAGCGACAATATTTTGTCGGACAGCGCTGAAAATGCTTCTCGACACCAAAAGAATTTTTTAAATCGCCCACAGAGGTTGAAGAGTTTGCTACAAAGAATTTTAAAAATGTCATAGATATGTTTAAATTTCGTAGTTGAGTTAAATTCACTAAAAGTTTTCAAGTTTGACACAGATTTTGTGTCCGTTTTACATTTATTCATATTCGAAAGTAAATTTATTAAATGACACAAATGTAATTTAAATTTCAATTCCTTTTATTATTTATATTCCCCTTCGGCATTTTAAATGTTTAAATGTCAATAAATAATATATTTATTTCGTATCAGCAATGCCATTCCGTTCAAGGAATATACATACCTCAGAGTACCCTATCAAGTGTTGCAGGCGATGAAAAAAATCGCTTGTCGTATAATCATAAATAAATAAAATTGAATTTGCCATGAACAATTTTTTGTTGTATGTACACGAAATATAAATTGAAAACTCATTCGCCCGCACATAAAATTTCAAAACTCATTTACCAACACTCCGAGCAGCATTTTTCAAACTCGCAAGAGGGCGATCTTAAATAATAATAAATAATGGCATAAACAGGGGCCATTGGCGAATGATGGAACAATGTTTGTTTTCAACAGAACGAAACAAAGCAAAACGCACGCTTATAAAAATAATTTGCCATGAGGCCACCATATTTTTTCCCTGCTTCAGCTTCCGTTTCAGTTTCATTCTCTCTCTATATTTCATTCTCTGTGTCTCATGGAGTCTCGTCTACATCGACAAAGGGGAACTGGTCACATCAATCAACGAGAGTAGCAATCGGACTTGATTAATTTGCTCTGATTGTGTCTTTAATTTGCACTCTATGCGGTAGCTAAAAAAAGCAAAAAAGATAAAGAAAGAGAATTAAAAAGGGAGAAAGCCCTTGCGAATTGGCGAATACGAGAAGCTCTGCTCAAATGTTAATTTGCCACTAATTGGCATTCAAAAGCATTTTCGCACTAATTAAATATTTCGATTACAGTTACGCGGAAGCTAAAGAGGGCAAAGAAGAGCAAAGGGGAGAAAGGAGGAATGATAGTGGGATGCTGTGAGCGAAGCAATTTGGAGGGCTAACAGTGCCTGTTAATTATATACATGTACAAGTATTTCAAGTTGTATATTGAGTCGATTTTTATAGCGTGACTCATATAGTCAGCGAATTGGAAACTATTCAGAAAGCTTCCATTGGCATTGGAGTCAAGGCGCAAATTGTGCTGCCCACTTATGGGAGCAGAAGTGGAAATACTAAATTATAATTTAAGCAAATTCGCTTCTCGGCATTTTCTCTCTGTCTCTACCTCTCTCTCTATCTTGCTATATATATTTTGCTGCTGCTGAAACTGAAGCGAACTACTTGAGATGCAATGAGCTATGAACCGCAAAAGGTGAAAACCACACAGAGAAAGAGAGAGAACACTATGACGGATCAAAGGTGGAGGGATTGAGAGGGGCTGAGGCAAGAGTGAAGCCATTGCATTGGTTAATGCAAATGATTTAGCAACCGTGCACTATGCAATTAAGTTTGAAGGTTATTCGCAGTTTCAACAGCAAATGCCGGCCATATTGAAAGGCAAAGTCAGCTCTGCTTTTGAAATAATAAAAAAAAAATAAAAGAAAAATTCATCGCACGCCCCAAGGCAACGAATCGAAATGAAGCACCACGTTTTCTAATTTACATTGATAGCTGCTTCTGCTTTTGCTTCTGTTGCTGCTGCTAACGAAGGCAGCATTCAAAGGCCAGTCAGACCACAAATGCAAATTGAAATGGAATTTTTAAGTTATGCCAAGGCAAATAGTGCAAATACAAAGAAGAGCAAGCGTGCAGACTACATACGTACTTACTATGAGTACTCATACTGGCCAAGAGACTGCGAGTAGAGAGAGTTAGTAGTTAGTGTAATGTAGGCGAAATTGTGGCAAGTGCCGTAATTGAGATTAAAACATTATAACTTGACTTGTTTTACTTTTCCTAAATCATTTCAAGCAGCTAAACACGCCTAATGAGAAAAGTTCAGGCCGTGGCCGCCATTATGATTATACACATGTATATACGATTTATATAAATGTGTGGAAATGTGAGTTTGCGTGTGTGTGTGTGTATATATACATATATAGGCGTGCCACATAAAGAGATGGGCGGGCATTCATACAGTCGCAGTCGTCGTCGCTCTTGGGACAGCACTTGAATGGCAGCTGCTTCTGCCGCTCCTCTGTGGCTGACATGCAATGTACTTGTCTGCTGCGGTGGGGCGGGGGCGTGGCACGACCGACCGGCCGACCGACCAAGTGCACTCCTGTCGTCCACTTGAGCGTTATTGGAATGTAAATGTATGCATATTAAGGCATGGAGACACACGAAACAAGGGGGCGCGCGATTGCAGCCCCCGCGACGCGTCAGCAAACTTCAAAAGTTATTCACATAAAAACCCAAACCTCATTCCCGTTCCGTTACCCTTTCCCCTGCCCATTCCCACCATTTGCGTGTCACATGTCAATTGCAACAACAACAAACAGCAATACAGGATTGTCGCTATAATAAAAAAATAATAATCATCATGTTAAATGTAATTAAATTTTTAATTTAGAGCTAGCGGCAGCCACGTTGACAATCTTCAATTAAAACACACAATTACCAGAGCCGCCCGCTGAGCGAGGACAGCCTCGACAGAAGGGCTAAGCTAAGGGAAGGAGAGAGAGAGAGAGGGAATGAAGCAAGGACAGTTACAGGAATAGGATATGCCAAGTGCTCAAAAGTTTTGCGGCTTATTCATTGTCCGCAACAATAAAAAAAAAACAGCGAAGCGAGCAACCAAAAAACGGCCTGAGTCTCGTCCTGCGACCCATCCTGCTGCTCTCGTCCTTGTCGTCGGCCTGCCTGCCTGCCCAGAAATTTGTGCCCCGAAAAGTTTTTGCACACTGTCAACACGGAAGGAATTATTCCGCATTAAGTTTGCGGTAATGGCGGCGGCAGTCACACACCAAGTGTCCTCTGCTGTAGTGTCCTGGCATTATTGTTGTTGCTCTTCTTGTTGCTGGCATTTGCTTTTAACATTGTTAATAACCCGACACGCCTCCACCTCGCATTTATGCAGAGCAATGTGCGCTTAAAATTAATGCACTCGCCGCTTGCAGGAAGAGATGAAGCCGGCAACAGAAGTGGCCAAAAACTTTGGGCCCTGCGAGTGCCACGCTGACCCTGATGCTTCTGCTCCCTCAACTTCAAGTTAGGGCAGAGCAGATAAAGGGGGGGCGACGTCCTTGTGGGCAGGCCCACAGTTCAGATTTGACTGTTGTTAATTAGATGCACACTGAGCGGCAAGGCGGCTTTTTGTCGTCGTTGGCCTTGTAAGTCGCGAAAGTTTAATTGAGCACTGGATGGAATGTGATACATTTCTACAGTGCTGCTTTCTCCGCCTTCATCAGATTATGCCGAAATGTAAATTAATTTGAAGCCCTTAATGTGAAAAAGCAGCTTTGTGCGACAGTTGTTAACTACACTGATTCAAACAGAAACCAAGAACGAATAAAATACTAATTTGCAAAGCATTCAACCATTTTAAGCTGAGTCTGTATTTGCTTTCACTTTGTGGTAGTTTAATAAAGAGTTATAGATACAACAACGAGTAGTCTGTGCAGTCAAGGAAATCCATTAGGTTAATAAACTATTAATTAAAATTTGTAGACAACTATAGACTGCCATATTTTATGATTTCGTTGGTTTTCGGTTAGACTTATTGCCAGTCCGAAGTGCTCTTCATTAAATCATGGCCGACAACTATCTGTTGTATGTACGAGTATGTATATATTTGCCGACTTTTGACTGTCGAGTGCAATTACCATTATCCAGATATCCAGAGAAATACTGCTCGTAGTTGCATGCCGCATTCTTCATGTTGTTACTGTTGTTACTGTGGCTGATGCTGTCTGGCGGCCTTGGAAAATATTTTTAACAAATGGCTGCAAATAAACATAATAAATAAAAATACGAAATGCATTCGAGAAGAGCACAGACCGTACTACTCGTACATACAACAATCAACCCGTAACTAGCTAACGGTCCGTCCGTCCGTCCATCTATCCCTACCCACATCCCAGTACAGTACACTTTTCTGGCACGAGAATGGAGCCTTCACATGGAGCATTCACATGGCGTGTGCCGCCGTCGACGTCGCCAACAATGAGCACAATAAAAAGCCATGCATTTTCCAAACACCAAAAATTGTTCACAACGGCGGCAACAACAAATGCCAATGGGTAACAACAACATCTTCAACAACTACAACTGAAAATGCAACTTCAACAACAACAACTAAAAGAAGAACAACCGCACCGGAAACATCTCATTCACTAAATTTGTGGTCGGTTTTTGCCAGTCGCTCTGCGTACTCTGCGCTCAGACCGCGTTAGGCAGTCGATGTTGCGAAATGCCAGCGGGTAACTAGGAAAGGGAACGGAGAACCGGGAGCGGGGAATGGAGAACGACAATGGGGAAAGGAGAATGGGAACTTTGAATGTTTGCGGGAATGGAAGCGGGAACGAGCCGCCAACGCTAGTGCTGTTAGTTCCAACAAAGCTCGAGGCAACGGAAATTCGGAATGACATAATACGTGCCCATGTGCATGTGAGTAGATATATGCGTGTATATGTGTGTGGTTGTGTGTTTGTGTGTACAGTGTATGTGGCTGGCTGGCTACCGCGACTTGAGTTGATACAGCAATAATTCATAAAGTGTTGCATGCAAACGAGGCTGCAGCTGAGCTACAAACACACACACACACATGCTGTCACAATTATATGTGTGTACGTATGTATGTGCGAATGTTTGTTGCATGCGACAACGTTGGCAAAATTAAAATTGCTACACAACAAACTCAGCGGAAACTCAACGAAGAGCCAGCAACGGCAACAAGAAGCGCACGGCGGCAGCTGCAAAACTGGGATACAACGAGAAGGGGTTGGAGGGGTAAAGGGGTGGGGCAGGACTATAAAATTCATTGTATTCTTACAACTCGACGCTGGCTGCTCAGCCGGCGAAGCGGTTTTGCAGTAAAGTTATTATTTCATAAAGCCAGAATTATTGAAACAATACTTTACTCTCGCACTCACTTACACATACGTGCACATGTCTATGTGTGTGTGTGTGCTTGTCATGCAAAATTTCACTTTAGTAGCATAATTTTTTATGCCACATTGTTGCAGCTGCGGCAACTAAAGCAATATAAAATATAAATACAAATTAAAAGCCAACAAATAAATAAAAACAGGAAAAAAGCGAAACGACAAAAACTTTTCATGACAAAAGCAACTTGAGTCGAGTTGAGACGAGTTGGGTTTATGTAGTTAGATATTGTTGATGATGTTGTTGTTGTTGCCTACGGCCAGGCAGGAGCAGCAACATTTTCATATGAGTAACTAAAATATATGTGTGTGTGACTGTGATTCGACCGGCCATATAATTCCTCAAAATAGCAGACATTTGCGTTTGTTTGGCGCGCTTCCTGGCGCTGCCACTTCCGCTTCCGCCAGCCACGGAGCACGGAACAACAAAGTCACATGCAATTAAATAAATATGACAACAACGGGCAGACAGACAGGCGGACAGAGAAAAAAAGAGAGCAAGGCAAGCTACAACAAACAACAAATGGTTAAATAAATAAAATAGAATGCTAGCGATAATATATACATAAATAAAAATAACTGTATATCAACATATTTATAGAAGAATGTTTGATTAACGTCATTTAATTCTTTGAATGAGTTGGGAATATAAACAGTTGTAAGCGGGCTAAAAATAAAGTTAACAGGGGCATCTGAATCACAATACATTAAGCTTAGCGGAAATAAATAAATTGCAAAGTAATGAATTTTTCGAATGGCAGCTATATGATATAGTAGACCGATTTCAACCAAATTTGGTCTTTGGACTTGCAACAAGCACAACATTATTAAATCTCATCCGATTTCCATGGGGAATATCTTTTTTTCATAATATTAACCCCACTTTAACTTTGCATTTAAAATTTATGCTTCTGAGACAAAAAAATTTTTTCTCGAAAATTTTACAAATTTTGCATAGGTACCCCTTTACATTTTTCGAAAATTTTCAATAATTTTAAATCTTAAATTTATCATTTAATTCGACTCTACGTGATAAAATTAGGGTAAAAAAGTACTGTTGCACTAAATTTCGGTTAGTTTAGATAGTTTTTCATACTAAAACTTGATTTTCGACTGATCGTTCCTATGGCAGCTATATGGTCCGATCCAAATTTAAAAACAAACTTGATCTGCGCCCGGTATCCAGGAACCTACATACCAAGTTTGAAATCTCTAGCTCTTATAGTCTCTGAGATCCTTTGACCCAAAAAGACGGACGGACAGACATGTATAAAAATAAAGCATACTTTCAGGGGACGTTTAATTTCTATTCAATTATGAACAGATTGTCATCTGTAAAACAATTTTATCGGTAGTAAATGAGACATTCAAAAATCTGATAAACTAGTGCGAAAAACACTACTCAGGAGTTTTTAGCGTATCAGCAAGAATAATCCAATCTACGTTAGATACAATCACTGTTTATCCAGTCACAATATGGTCTCTCTTTCTCCCGCGCTGGGGATGCTAGAACTCAACGAATTTGTTGCAGTCATAACTTGTGCTCAACTGCAGCAATACTAAGCTGCCTTCTGTGGCATATCGCATACATTGTGGCGAACAAATACTCACACATTCACAGACCGCATTCACACAAGTACGCATGCACACAAACAGACAGACAAGCCGACAGACGGACAGCAGTGCACAGAGAAAACATTATCAATACGCTTCACATTTGTTTTCATTTTACGATTGCGTAACGAGATCAACGTCGACAAATCCAAAAGCCACTAAAACCACAGCCCGCAAGGGAGTGCCCGAGCAGGATCTGAAAACCAGAATCCAGAAACTAGAACCGATAGCCCCGACCCAAGAGCCAATCCCAATATGCCAAATAGGTGCCGCGAGCTCCAAATCAGCTGTGGCTCTTTCAATGGCAATAGCAATGACAATGGCAGAGTTTGTCGAGTCGAGTCGAGGTGGAGGCAGAGGTAAAGATGGAGCTACTGTGGCGCCCTTATCGACAGTATTATCTACGAATGAACTAACAAAACAGTAGAGAACAAAAAAAATGGAGCAAAACAACAAAACACATGGCCTGGCCATGAGCAACGGCAACTAAATAGAAAGCCAGGAAAGCATTTCGCTAAAGTGTTGAAACAATCGTAAAAAGCAGTTGGGCGCCCGGGGCACAATACAATGGAAAGCTCGCTTTTGCCTCATACAGCTGGTAACTGGCAACTGGCAATTGGCAACCGGCAACTGGCAACTGGCAGCGCCAATAACAGAGCAAGGCAACAACACAGAGGATTAGTATGGATGCAAATGAACAAAGCATCTGCTGCGTTGGGCGGCATATGCAAAGCGTAAAAGGGTTGTCTGCACTTAAATGCAAGGCCCTCGGATCCGCAACACAGCGAAACAACACACATGTTAATCGCGGCTGCTGCTACTGCTGCCACTCCTACTCTTTCACCTTCTCCACCTCTTGTATCTTCTCCTCATGCTGTTGCCATTGAAGTGGATTTTGAGCAGCTGACTGCGCTCGAGTTTGGCACGAGTGGCCCAACGTTTGCTGCCAATTATCAGCACAATTTCAAAACAGTCAAAACCAAATATAAATTTAGGGTTAACAAATTGCAAAACCACAACGAACAATGATATCCCCTTTATAAAAATAATTAAAAAGAATTTCTCTTAAATTTAAGATAGTATTTAAAGGGCCAAATAGAAATTTAGGGTTAACGAATCGCAAAACCACAACGAATGTTGTATGCTCTTTTTAAAAATAATAATTAAAAAGGAATAATAATTTAAAAAGAATTTCTCTTAAATTTAAGCTAGTACTTATTTTACCTCCAAATGTAAATTGCTTTAATTTACTTTATTCAACCTGAGAACTGACGTAGCGTATAAATAAACAAAATGGCTGAGCTAAGGACACTTCAGCTCGTTGCTTGCATGCTCTCTGAAGTGCATTTTTATTCAATTTTAATCAACAGCTTCAAACATATATCTTTGGTATGAGTTTCAGTTTTTAATTGAAGTCATTTTTTTCTGGTTGCAATTTGCAGCTAACGAACTCGGATGCGACGTCGGTCACCCTGAAGGGAGTCACCCGGGAGCTGACTGGCAGCTATCAGTGTGAGGTATCCGAGGATGCGCCATTGTTCCACACGGATATTCGGTCGTCACACATGCAAGTGATTGAGCTGCCCAAGGACGATCCGGCGATGCAGGTGGACAAGAAGGTGATTGGCGTGAACGACAACTTCAAGGCAGTGTGCACAGTGGGACCATCCTATCCGCCGGCAAACATCACATGGTACATCAACGGCCGCAAGGTAGGTAACAGTACAAGAATTGCCATGACTAGATGCTCATTTCTGCCATGACAGGTATACAAAACGCCGCTGCAACGCATTACTCAGAACGCATTCGAGGGCTCGACCACATTATCCTCGCTGGAGATCTATCCGCATAGCCAGGTGCTGCAGGGTTTCTTCCAGGCCATGCCCAAGTACCAGACCAGTATATTGCTACTCTGCGAGGTATCCATCCTGCATGTCTTCCACAAGAACGTGCAACAGCGCATCGGGCTCAGCACTGCGCCGCCGACGACAATTTCACCCAATCTGCTGGGACTCGAGGGATCCAAGCGGTATGCCAATGGCGATCCGGATAATTCGGCGCTCACAGGCGCCGCTCAGTGCAGTTGCAGTGCAGTCGGCGTGCTCACTCTGGCGGTGGCAACTCTGGCAGCGGCTCAGCTGTGACCAGGACACACTGGACGCGTTACATAAGTAAATGGTCGAGTTGACGGACCAAATAGCCACATTCAGATCCACATCCACAAGCACATTCACAGCCATTGCCACAGTCAATACTCGTGCGAGGCAACAACGAACACCTGCTCGGAGCGGATTGTCCGTAAAGTGTAATTAAAAAATAACAAATGCAAATAATGAACAAATGTGCTGCATGCAGAATTATAAAAAAGCAAATTTAAAAAAAAAACAAGAAAAACTACACAACAAAAATTTAAAACAAAAAAGAAATGTTTTCAAAACGTTGGCGCGGTTTGCGTTGTGAACGCGGTGCAGCATGTCCTTGTGGGTAACCCCTTTCGTTTCTGTTGTTGTTGTACGCTTAACAAACAAGGAGGCCATGGTCGGGTTTTTCCAATTAATATATGTCGCCACAAACAGAAAAAAATGAATTCAGATTATGATTAAAATGAAATTATTTTAAATAAGCTATTACAAATTACAAAATATAAAAATAAACTGGGAAAATAAAAAGAATACACAAAACCCGGCGGTTTAATAATTATGCTCATAACACAAAAATCAGACAGAAACTATAATAAATATGTTTAAATAAATACTAAAAATACTCAATGAGTAGTTAGAGACGTAATGGGGGCTGTTGTGGGCGTGGTGTGATGTCAAAATCCGCAAGGAAAATATTACAAAAATAATAAAAACGAAGCAAACCAAAAAAAAAAAGATAAAATCAATAAACTAAAATAAACAAACTCATGCACTTGAAAGATGAAAAAAAGTTGCAAACTAATTTACATAAAAACAATTACTTATCGTAAGTCAAAAAATAATTATACGCTAAGTACACCCTACCCTCCAACGACCGCAGCCTAGAATTGTAAGCTATGTAAATATACTTGTAAAGAAAAATCAAAACAAACCCCAAAAACATAAACAAGATGAAGGCAAGAACAACAATAATTATGTGCAATAATAAATATATCGCACGTTTAATAAATTAAACAACAATTATTTAATGTTGGAATGGGAGTCCACTTATGACACACTCGAAACATCCATTAAAAAAACCCCTATGAATAATTTGATGTGAGTAAAGTTATTTAGATTGAAATAAAGCTATTCCCATTGTGGTTTTGTTGCGGTCTTTCTGCCTCTTTTGTTTGTTGTGAAATTGTGAAATTAATTTCTTAGCTGCATAAGATAACTCTGTTTTAGACTAAATTTAAAATACGATTAAGCAAAAAACAAAACCAAAAAAGCATGTTTAAAATAATTGTCAAAGCTAATGAATTTAGTGAGTAAATGTTAGTTGAATAATAATACGAACATAAAAGCAAGATAATTAAAATGAAGGATAAACTATAAATAGGATTAATTATAGAGGTTTATGCGCAGTGCGAAATCCACTTACAGTTCTCGTTGTTACGAGTTAAGAAGAGAACTTCTACATTTAATGAAAAATTCTCAGTGTTCTGTAGCTTTGAACTTTGAACTACGCGTAAACCTCCAATAGATGTATGTTCTTACAAATAAGATACATACAAAGAATCGAATCAAAAGCAAGCTAAACCAGTTGTAAATCAAAAAATAAAACAAATGACAAAAAACAAATTCAGAGTCTTGCAAAGCCATATTGATACAAAGAAAAAACTAATAGGAAAATGTAAAATCAAACTTAACTACAGGAAAAGAAACAAAACAAAACAAATATTAAAATCTAAACGTAAACGATAATAGAAGCACTGAGGAGGAAAGATAAATCGAAACCAAAAAATATATATTAATAAATGACAACAAAAAATATGCATAATTATAAATAATTTTTGAGACATAAGAAATGCCAAAAGATTTCAGAAAATCAAAGCACGCCAGAAATGAAACAAAAACACGACAATGCGTAAGGAACTTAGCTCAAAATTATAAACAATAATGGCAAAATTATATGATGAAATAAACAAATAAAATTAAATACAAATAAAACGATCGAAATGTGTTTTAATTTCAAAATAATAAAGCTGAGAGCTGCTCATTGTTTCGAGTAGGCAGGTAAATTAATGCCAAAGTCATCTGTGATTTTACTTGATTTCAATAACTTAAGTTTGTTCATTAGCTGCCACATATTGGACTGACAATAGACCCATTCATGGAGCCAATATGAGGTAATGAGGTAACCACAAGCCACTTGAACTTACTGAGTCGCTCAATTAGCACACAGTAATTTCTTGGCCAAGTGCAAGTGCAGGCCGAACAAGCTATCGTACTCGTATCACAGCTGGATATTATAACCGTTTATGTACTTGGTATAATTTGGGCAATAAGCCTGGCAGACGCAGAAGCAGAGGCGGAGGCCCTCCCGCAGGTAGAGATGGCCTTGTTGGCATGGCCAACACTTGCTTCCACATGCAGTGGCATCTGCTGACGCAGGCGGCGAGTGCTAAATAAACATGCAGGAAACAGTCTTAGCACGAACATGAAGCTCCAAGTTGTTGCCTAGGCATCTGCTGTCCCTATCTCTGTCTCTCTCTCTCTCTTTGGTAACTGAACTGAACAGGCATCTCCTGTGATATTCGTACCTCTTGTGCCACCTCCAAAGCCATCGTCGTCTCATGTTTTGTAAATTAAGCAAACAAATTAAGTGCACTTGGCGCACGGGTCTCATACACGGCTCTTGCTGTTGCGCTCCATGTAAACACATTGTGATTGTAACAAAGCCGTATATCAAAACACTCACACACACACGCAGAGAGAGGGAAACCAAAAGGGGCATGAGGTCGCCCTTGAGCATCTTTGCCGCCCACAGCGCCCAAGGACAGTGGCATTTGGTGCCGAAGAGTGACTCCAGAGCAAACCAGATCAAGCCCGAACCACACGAACTCACGCACACACGAACAGCATGTTAGTTTGTCTTAATTAGCTGCCACTGCCGTTCCCGCTGCGGCGGCTGGCCCAGATTCAGAGTGCAGCTCAGGCAGTGGCTGCACACCCATCAGTTATAGACTACTGCACTAACAACCCCTATCGCTTACCTGAACCTTTACCTATATTTACGATCCATTGGTTCCAGGCAAGTGGCATCCGCTTTCCACTTTCCACTTCCCACTTTCTCATTTCCCATTTCCCTTCTCCAACTCCTTCTCCATAATTGTGCAGTCATTCTCACAGCGCTGCTTAAAGTTTTCCACGTACGCATATTTTGCCGCGACCGAGAGGGTAAAAATACACACACACACACTACGCACATGTGGCGTATGCGTAACGTGGAATGAAAAGGCAAAATGATGCCGCGTGTTGTTGCCACACACAGGGATTAAAGAACAAGTGCCATAAGGACTCTACCCCATCTAAAACTTCAGCTCTAAACGGCACACTGTGAAGTCTGTGAACTTTGCTGACATAGCAAAAAAGTCTTATCCCGGGTCGCCGCTGACAGCCGGCTAACCGAGCGTATACGCAATAGGCTCTTGAGCAAGGACTAAACAAACGAGTGAAAAATCCTTGATAACAAAAACAGAAAATTTCAAGTGCTGTTACTTGACCGTTTAAATTCGACCCTTTTTTCTTAGTTGAAGCGAGAAGATTTGATGAATTTTAAGGGTACTCAAGAGAAATTTGCAATGAGAACTAAACTTTTTTAAAAATTGTTAAATTTATCTTTGATATGCAATTTGAATTTACAGTAAATTTAAAATTTCTCTAATCGGACCAATTAAATGCGAAAATTTAAGCTTCTCGGATGTGCTTTTAAATGCCTGTCGAACTGTGCTATTATTGATTAAAATATGCCAAGGGGATTGTGGGATTGGATACACAAATCGTAATATCAATCCCACGATGAATTCAAAAATGTTGCGCTTATAATTAAATGCGTATCGGGCTACAAATAATGCAAATGCGCCGGAGCGAGCGTAAAATGAGTTGCATATTTTGGAGTATTTTGATCTGGGACTAGGAATGTTTATGTTTGTTTTACGGCTCTCAATGGGGCGTGGCTGCGTTGAATGATTTGGTTTATGGTCGTTGCATGCATTTAACAGCACAAGCAACAACAACAACAACAGCAACAACAATTGCAACTGCAAGACTGGGGGAAGAAGAGTTTGGACAATGTAGAATATTGGCTGGCATGGCGAACCTAAAAACATTGTTAAAATGCACCAACATTTGTAGATTTATAGCGCGCTAATCGCGGCCAAACAGCAACGGTATTGAAGGGCGTGGCATTTTTGGGTGGGCGGCAGTCGTTGCGATGGCGTTCCAAATTGTAAATTGTAATGGAAATTGAAATGCAAATGCATGGCATGACATTTACGAGTACAGCAGCCACTGACAGTACAGCGCAACAACAACAACGAATTGCAAAACTTTGCCAAAAAGTCACCAATAAAATGTTGCAACTAAATGCGGCGCCATTGTCGTCGACGTCACTTGGCAGGCGGCGGCGACGGCGACGGAGACGACGGCGTCAACTCTTGGCCAACATATTTTCAATTTGTAAATGCAAAACAAGACGACGGCCACGCCCACAACAGAGCCAAGACAGCCTATAAATTTAAAGTCGAGAACTCTCCGCAATTAGTAAAAGATACCATTTCTAAAAATATTCGTTGCATAATTCTAGGCGTGGCATCAACTGTTAGTCGAGATGCTGGAGGAGAGGCAAAGTAATCGCTTTACAGCCCGTTAGCTGCCAGGATGCGCCGAAACTGTTGATGAACGTGCTTTATGACACCCACTGTGACGCCTTGGACATGCAACTGACGGCCACGTGATGAATGCAGCAAATAGCGAGCGCGATGACAGCGGACCATAAATTCCGAAAGTGATGTTAAGCAGGGCAGGAACAAGGATTGCTTCAAAGATGTGATGATGGCTGTAGGTGCTTTTGGTTCTGGCTGTGATTTGATGTAGCAAATCAATATGCATATTGAGGCCAATTTCCTTGACTAGGAATGCAATAAAAACTAAGCCTGTCTTGAGCTTAAAGGCTGTCAGATAATGAAGCTTTTCAAAGGCTTCATCAAGCTTCCAAGCACAAACAAATGTTGCACCCAAGATTACGACATCAACAACAGTTTTGCTCAGTAATTTAAGTCATTTATTGATCTTACTAAGCGAAAGTTGAATACTTGTCGAAAAGTTAGTAGCAAATGTCTTTAATCTCAACTCACTCGTGCATGTCTCCAAAAATTACAAATATTGTCTGCTTCAGTTGCCACGCCGCGGAGTGGCGCCAGGTGAAGAACAACCTATCCACATCACAATGGCAATCATCTTGGTTCTAACAAATTGACTTTGCTTGTTGTGTCAGCCGCTGTTTGGCTTTGAAAATTGTTGTTAATTTTGCATTGAATTAAGATAAAATCTGCTTACACGGGCTTATAAAACTGAGCAGCTCAACTCGGCGCAGCCAACAGCCAACCCTTTTACAACTCATCTACAAATTGCTGTTGTTCTCCACTTGTTGTTGCTGTTGCTGTTGTCGTTGTTGTTGCCGAGGGCATCGTCAAGATTGTTTTCGCATCAGGCAACGCCAGCAGCATTAACATCAACAACAACAGCGGCAACACAGTTTTCAATGTTTCGCCACAGTTTATTATTTTTGTTCATCAGCTGAGCCTGCTTCATGCCATAGAATGTTGTAGATACATTTTTCCCCTTCCAATTCCCTTTGCTGCCAGCTTTTGTTTTCGGCTAACTGGAAATCCTTTTGTAGCTACAATTTGCAGCGCATAGATTAAAACTTTTAATTTGCTTTTAATTAATTAAGTTGAAAATCGCGGCTAAAAGTCACTGGAACTTACCCTCACTTTCAAACGCTTCAACAACTATGCCCCGTCTTCCGCATAACCCCTGCTTACACTGCCTCCCACTTATTGTTTTACATGCCTCGCACAGGCAGCCTCAGTGGCAGCCTTGAGCAATGATTTCGTAAAATTTGTGTAGAAATCTATTTGAGGTCGCTTAAATTCATTTGACTTGCGGCTCTCAAATTGAAATGCTACATCAGTTTTCAGTCTTAACAGACCAAATGTGGGTCGATAAGTACCCGAAAACAATATCTGCTTAAATGACTTGTATGTTGTATGTATGTGTAGTTATTTTAGCCAAAAATCATCAAACAATATCAAATACTCATTCAGCCAATTGATACTTGACTATTGCCATGTTAATTTACCAAATACATTAAGTTCGGTAAACTTAACTATCTCAATTAAAACTCATGCGTCCAAGAGTTCATTTGAAAATGAATAATCTTGAATATAGATGTTGTAAAGAGAACATGTTCAAGCAATCACTTGTCTGCATTTGGAAAATGGATTACTGAATATTGTTAATAATAGAAATTATGAGTTAAATTTGAATAGTAATAATACAATCATGTCTTTCTCTTTGTCATAAAATATTCGTATGATTAGTTATTAAACATACATAATGAAAGCAGATTCCATTTCCCATATTAATTAAGGAAAGTTTAATATGAAGCGAAAGAGGAATTCTATCCGTTATCGCTATTTCTTAAAACTTTTATTACGTTAGAAACTACACACTTAAATTTTAAACGTAATGTATTTTTCAATTTGAAATACATAAGACTTGTCTATTACAGAGAAAATAAAATAGTAGCGTAATATTAGAGTAATCACTGGAAACTATTTTCAGACAAAAGAAAGAAATTGTTGTGGGGTAAAGCTGCCTACAGGATACAGCGAGGAGAACAGAGAGAGCTGCAACCAATCGCATGCAACAAAATTTAAGAAACATTCGAACCCGTTGTTGCCTTTTACCTTTTACCTTTCACGCCTCACTGACATTTGCTGCTGTTTCTACTGCTACCGACTTGCAATGTGGCAAGTTTTATGTTTCCAAGTAGACTTTTGTACACGCACACAGACGTATATTTACGAGTACATTTTTGGTTGGAGCTGCCAGTCTCACGTGTCCTGCCGCTCCTTTGTGTGCTCAACGTGACGGAAATTAGCGTGGTATGTGTCTGTGAATGTGTATGTGATGTGAATCTGCACCACTGTACGAGTATATCGCGACTTGGCGCCATATTTATTTTTCCACAGTGCTGCAGTTATGATTGTATACACACACACACAGTGGCACACTCACATATTGACACATGCCTACGTTCATTGCGCATCTTTTGAATTTCAAAATTGTTGGAATGTACATACTTATTTCATGCTTTGTATAAACTGACTTGTTACCCCGTCCCTGGCCATGCCGACGGCCCTGGCGCTGTGATTGATGTTTGCACGCAAGCAAAGCCATTCAAGGGGTAAAGGGGAGAACGGAAGTGAGAGACAGAGAGCGAGAGAGACAGAGAGAGGGAAAGGGAGGCAGAGCTATTGCCCCTGCCGCGTCGCCAACCGCAAACAAACATTTTACATTTGAGTACGCGCCACTTTTGGATCGGCGTTTCGTTTTATTCAACTGCCAAAACACGAAATTGCGCATATTTGCTTTACCCACACAACCACACACATACACTCACACTCACGTACACGTCAATCTTTTATCATAATTTGAGCATAGCACGCCTCATAAATTTGTTTGCTAAAAACATTTTCACTTCATTTATTAAAAACAAAATGCCATAAACTCTCTCGCCCCAACTCGAATTTCCGACTTTATCCAACTCGTAATTGCATTTCACTTTAAATTGTTTGTCTTTGGACGCTTGACTCTGAGTTCGAGTATTTTGCGTATTTTTTTAAACGCAGATGCCGTTGGCCATCTTGGCCAATTTCAGTGATGAGCAAAGAGTTTTATGCGTTAATTGCTTGAAAAGTGAAACATGAAATTAAATGAAAACATTGGTGGACACAAGTGTCTTGCGCATATAACTCATACGCCTCATATGACCGACAACAGCCGCATCCAGGTAATTAATAAAAGTTGCCCTTGTCGTTGTTGTTGTCCATGTCGTTGTCGTTGTCGTTGTTCATTGTTGTTTTTGTCGTTCTGTCAAAAACCGCAGCTACGGTCGCATATTTGTATACAAGTGTGTGTGTGTGTGTGTGCCGCAGACAATCAAGCTGCATTCTTCATCGGTTGGCTTTGGGGTTGCCATCTGCGTGGCGTGCACATGGAAATTATAAAGTTCCCCTTGGGCAGCGGCTGCAGCAACACCAAAGGCTTCGACCGTGTGATAAGTGACAAATAAATGCGCTCTCAATGTGTTCGTTGTCTGGCTGTCCTTGTCTGTTTATTCCTCGATCCTGGAATGGCCTGGCCTGGCCAGGGCTGACAGCTGCAGCAACTGCCACGTGGCAGCCACTGCGGCTCTTGCTTTGCCCTGTTAAATATTGCAAAATATTTCACTGTTCCAAACGTTGCAAATTATGAAAAATTCGCCTGAAAGTCATATGTGTGTGTGTATGTGTGAGTGTGGGCGCTTACGAATGCCAGGCGTTTCAGGGCGGCAGTGGGCGTGGTAGGTCATCGTCACCCTTGGCTTTGTATAATTTCGAGTGTTTTTATACCGCGAAATTGCTTGCATATTTTAATGAAACTACCACATGACGGCTGCCATCAGCCAGGACCTGAACATGGTCGTTGGGGAGCGATCTCGAGTCATTGCAGCCGATGGCAGCGTTGACTGACAGCCTGTCAGGCAAACACAACGCAACGAGCAAATGGGTTAAACAGGCCTAAACTGACCATGTTCCAGCTATCATATTAATCTGTCAGGCTGTCAAAAAGGAATTGCTTAACAAGTGCCAATGGGCTAAAAGGTATCTATAAAATAGGGTCTATAAAAGGCTGATAAATCTGAAAATTAAAATGCTAAAATATACCTACAAATGAGAGTCTGTAAGAAGCAGAAAATCGGAAAATTTAAATGTCATTCAAACTGAATGTTGTCAAAAGATGAGCGGCTTACTTCCCAAATAATCCTTAAATAATTTCTAAGTAACATTACATAACGAAAATTAAAGCAATTGATATATTTAATGCTTTAAGGTCTAAATATCTAAAATATTATTATAATGTGTTGTCAATAAACGTGCTGGTGGCATCCATTAGATCTATTAACTGTGTTTGCTCCCACATATAAACTAATAAACTACACAAATATTAATTAGCATACATTGAGGTCAGCACAATATTATGCTTTCATGACCTGCATTCAGCTGAGCTAACATCCTCTAGAAACACTTTGGAAACCTTGCACACTAACTGAATCGGTGTAGAGACTCGTCGCATTCATCGACAACAGCAACAGCATCATCTGACTTTATTTATGAGCCAATGATATTGCCAGCGATTTGCTTTAACGGCAACGTGACAACTAGAACCAAGCACTTGGCATAAAGCGTGGAAGCCAAATGAAAACACGTGACGCGATGGCAATTGGTAAGCAACAAAGCTTCAGCTTTGAATTATGGCAAACACTGTGGCATACACAAGTAGAATTCCCCTCTCAACTTTCCCCCTACGAGTATCGGTGGCTTGGTCGGACCATCCACTGGCCACGTTTGCATTTCAATTTGGGTCTTCTGGAGCTGGCATCTCCCTTTTGCTCTGCGCTTTTCACTTCTTCTTTTTTTGCCACGATAAAATCATAAATCAACGGTGAATCAGGTAAATAAAAATAATGCTCAGAGTGCGTATGCAAATTGAACTGAAACTGAGCGACGCTGAATCTTTTGGCTGAGATTTGCTGGCGCAAAAATATGATAAAACTTGAGCCAGCCAGGAAAGTTTTTGACTTCTGTGAAAAGTTGACGATGGTTGTTGTTTTTTTCTTTTCGTTTTTGCATAATATTGCTGCAACCAAGTTTGACTTTTAAGTAAAGCTATCTTCGTATGTGTGTGTTGAAGAGTGTGCTTTTGTGTGTGTAGATGTGTGTACTGGCAAAGCAAATGAAAATAGCTGGGCAATCACTGCGCCGTAAATTAGCAAAAGTACTAAACAGCATGACTAATGTGGGAGAAGGCAGAACTTGTTGCAAACCTGCAGGGTGAACGAGGTCATCGAATCGCTTTGATACAGTGAGCAACATAATGGGCAACTCTCATTCTCTCGTTGTCAGTAGTTAATCATAACTTAAACAGAACTCAGTTCTTCCAAACATCCTCCTGATGATGCTCTTAGTATTCAGACAATTGGCTGTTCGATGTCAGATTTCAATTTGGGAAGGACAAACATTTTGCCGGATAGTGTAAGAGGGTAATTTCTGTTCGTTCTGGGGCGGTTTATTAGTTCAAAAATGCTGCATTGGGCAATCGGTTTGATCAAAGGGTTCAGAACGAGTTGTTTTCCATTGCACAGATCTGAGGCCGGGTTTTTGGTTTCATTTGGTTCAGTTTAGTTCGGTTTGGTTTTGTTCACTCCTCTCCTGGGCGTGTGCTCATTACACAACCGCAAAACGCACAATCTCTGACAGACGCCGGAGTCAGTGGCTACACTACGAGAATTCTATCCTCTGTGCGAGCTGGTGCCCTGAGAGCAATGGAATAGCATTGGAATCGTTGTGGCTTTAGTGCCCATCCCAGTTGCAATTGAGCATTGCAGGCGTCGTCTCAAAGTAGACTATGCTTATTAATGGACGCACAGAAACAGCAACTACTCGTTCTATCGTAGACAGATAAGACGGGAAAATCTGTGCACACTAATGGACACATTTGCCTGCTCCCCCAACCGCATTTGTCGCATTTCAAGGGCAGCGGGGAGTCCGATACTCGTATGTGTGCTAGGATTTATTAAAGCTGCACCGGCAACCGGACTGGCTCCAAATTCATTTAGTCGTCCTGAATGCAAGGCATTTCGAAATTTTATGGCACGAAACAAAGACACTGTCTCTGTATGGATAACCAAAGCTGCAAGGCTCTGAAAATTTCAGCATTGCGGAAACGGACATGCAACAACAGAATAGAGCAGGGCTGAAGCTAGCAACATGCAGCATTCAACATGCAACCTGAAGTCCGCTTTGCCAACCGATAAGCAGCTCGGGCAGCACCACATGTGTGAAAGGCTGGTCATTCAATGATGTCTGCAATCATTTCCTAATTAAACCGATGACGAAGCCTAAGGAACTTTAAGTCCTTCCACTCATCCCTCACTCTCACTCTCTCTCTCTCTCTCTGTATCTTTCTCTGTGCAAATTGACAGGCTGATTTACTGTTGCTTTTACTTGCACCATAAGAAGATAACCAGCTGTAATAAAATTACTTTTTAAAGTTTTAAATGAACATAAAGTAAGCTGGAATTAGCACTGATTGGTTTTCAATATTGATTAATTCTGATATTCTCCCAGAATAGTAATTTACTATTGTTGCTATTTCATAATCTATGCATAATACTTTGAATGAAGAGTGAAAGTTAATAAGTATGATATGTTATGTTTAAATCAAACGAATATTGTTCACTCTCCTTGCAGTTGCAATTAAGTAGACGTATACGTAATGCCACTGGCAAGTTACTGAAATGATTGGCATCGGTGGAGGAAAAGTTATTAAGCGCAAATGCAAACAAAGCGGAGGAAACCTTCAAGTTTCACAGTCTCGAAGCTGCGGTGTGTGTTTATCAAACTCATGTGCTGCAGATGGAAGACGCAAAAGGAAGAAGTAAAGCGTGCCCAGAGACACTTATAAAAGAGGCAAATAGACAAACACACACAGTCTGACAGGTAGACAGAGCGACAGACGGAGAAGTCAATAAATTCTCATTTCTCGTGCCGCGTGAAGCATTTCACCTGCAAACAAATTGTACGTTTTGGTGCAAACGCAAGCAGGAGCAGAGCAATAATAAATACAAATAAGAACATGACGCAAAAAAATTACAGCCACAACGTAAGACCCGGAATCGGTACGAGCATTTGTACAATCTATATTAAGTATACGCACAGTTTGAACCATGCATTTTAATGATTCTCACATTGCCTTTGGCACCTCATCCAGCATCTTGGGTCTAGACTCAAGACCAACCTGCGATGACAAAACATTCATTTATTTCAATTAGTATTGAACGCTGTCTGTCGTTTCGCCGCTGGCTGGAATAGATCAAGGCAAGACTCATCTCCTGAAGGTAATGTCAACAGCAAGTAATACTGTGATAAGATATCTAATTTGAGAGGAAATGCAGCCCATGGATGAGCTGCTCTTCTACGAGTATATGCTTATTGGTAGCTCATATGTCTTAGAATTAATCAAAGTAAAATCGAAACCAATTTAAAAGTGCAACTACTTTAAATTAGTTCGCTAACATGCCCGGTATGTATGAGTACTCAGAGATACTTATATAAAATAGACTCGCATATATAGAATTTCTTGGCTTATCTAAGCGCAATCGGCCAACTTTGATTGAATGCAAACAGACCGCGATTGCACTTCTCCAGCATGGCATTGCAATTAGAGTTGAGCGCGTGTTGTGCTCGCTGTCGTGACACGACGCCCTCTTGGTATTCTCTAAACTTAACGCTTTTCAGGTTAAACACGAACTCGTCTCCATTTGCGAATCACACAGCTGACGCCTCGCGTTATGTGGGCGCCTTCTATTTAATTATGGGAGCCTTGTTGCAGCTGCAACACTCAAAGAAAACTTATCATAAAGCTTTGAAGGCAGTTACTAAGCAAATTCTGATGGTAAAAAGCAGCGAACACACTTTACTATTGCTCTGTAAATATTTCTATTTCAGCATTTCACTTAAACGTTTATTAAGCCAATGATGACTTGCCAGCTCGTTGCATATACTTGACCTGCTCGGAGGTGCATAAACTGGGCGAGTGGCGAAGTGGCATAGTGGGGGAGTGGGATTCAGGGCTGGGGCATGGACTGCTTGGCAACGTCCCTGGCACGTTGCTAATGTGCATGGCCATTAAGTCAGCGCTGCGTGTTTTGTTTACGCAACGCAACGCAACGCGAGCAACCCAAAGGAAGCAAACACTTTTGCCATCGTGCTGTTGCATGTTGCAAGTGCAGCTGACAGGTGGCAAAAGGGCAAAGCGACTGGCAAAATTATATTAAACAGAGTTGGTTGCTTAGCCAACAACAACAATGGCAACAACGTTCCAAGGCAACGCCACAATATCAACAATAACAATACCAACAACAACGAGTCAAGACCCAAGGAAAACTTTAAACAGAAAATCAAAGCAGTTTCGGCGGCGAAATATACATACTATACATATATGAAAGGAAATGAAATATTTTTCATACAACGTTGCTACAAATTGAGCAGCGTTTTCAACATTTCAAACGCGTCTATATTTGGCTTGCAACATTCGGAATTCAGCGCGGCCGCAGACGTTGTCCCAGGTTACACAAAAGGATTTGCAGACGCCAAGTGCCCGGGAGTCAACAAATCCACACACTCGAGCACACACTCTCCACATCACAAACACACACAACAAACAAGCACTGAAAGGAACGGTGAAGAGCGCAACGGAAACTGAAATTGATTGAAAGAACAACAAGAGCAGAGAAACAGATATCCACCTGCAAAGGTAAAAGGAGGCATCCAACATTTCGCCGTTTGATGTGCAGACGTCGTCTTCCCATAGCTGCAACCAAATAAACACACACATTGACGTAGCCGGGGAGGGGCAAGTCAAACAGTAGGCGCCCTTTGGTGGAGGGCTGCCTCGGAGGCGCCACCAACAGCCAGAAACAGCTACGAGCGATGTCGGAATTTACGGATAGCGGATCGGGAAAGTCGGCCAATGCATCCCACAGCACTGGCGACTATTCAGGCGGTTCCGTTAGCCAGGATGAGCCGCGGATCACGTGGCTTAAAACCATCATTGCCAATCAGCTGGGCGTATTCGATCCCAAGCATGTGAATACCCTGGTAGCCAGCAATCGCCAAGCGGTGGAAGACTTTCTCAACAAACGCTATGAGCGACAAGCTCATCTCGATCGCGTTATCATGTACGTGTGGCGCACATTCTATGATCGCCTGGTCGAGGAGGAGATCACGGTGCTGGAGGAAGTACCTCGACCATCGATGCCGGACAAGAAGGACAAGAAGAAGAAGGGCGCCAAGGGAGCTGCCAAGGGAAAGGGACGCAAAAAGGGGGGCCAGGATGCGGAACCAGCCGCTGACGCGGAGCAGGCGGACAACGAGGCAGCCGATGGACCCGCGGCGGAGACGGATGTCGAGGCCGAGTTCGAGGGCGAGGAGGAGGCCACCGTTGTCAGCAGTGGCAAGAGCTCGGCCCGCTCGAGACGTAAGTAGTCCTTCCTCCACATTGAAATGTGACTAATCTATCTGACAGTCAAATACTCGTACATTAATTTCTGGTGCAGCCAGCTCTGATATGGAAAACGGTAAATATGACTCATCCTTGTGAGATTCTCCTTTGTTCTTTACGCCATTTTTAATTTGGAAAGTTTTGCCATCGTGCACTTTTCCCCTTCCCTCTGCTACACTTCAATGCATCGCATAAATTTGTTGGCCGTCCAACTTAATATCAAACGGAAATCTTGGTTCTCCCTTTGATTCACGCTGCCCACATCACATCATAAATATTTAAGAGTCTCATTTCGGTTCGCCTGCCTAATATTCATTTCTTTCTCAACTTTTAATTTGAATTCGCACCACAGCCATGCCCCGCCTACCTCACAGCATCACCACCACCGCCACTCGCGAATGCAACTCATTTGATTTGCTTTTCGCGGCACAAAGATAACAGCAAAGTTTCATTCCGTTCATTGCATTTAAATGGAACCATAGAGTTCTGAAACAATGGTAATGCAAATGCCACAAACTGCACGTCAATCACACACACACAGGTTCACAGTAGTCGCATTCACTTAAAACATTCAGCACCTACCTGCCACGCCCCTTTCTCCATGCTAATACTCTCTCAATCTCGTTCTCCCACAACGGCAGGTCGCAAAACCAAAAAGAAGACCTACGTACCGGTCTATATTGAGGTGAAGGTAAGTACAAAGACTAATTATAAAATGACAATAATAGAGTGAAGATGCTTTGTATCGACTTAAGGTAGATTTTTCCATGTATTTTTCATCTCAATTTAGCAGCTATTTAGCCTTCTAACTAAATATTCTCTTCCATCCGCAGAAAATTGTTCCTGCTTATGTAAAAACTCCACTGATCCATTGTCACTTTGGGGAAATGTCATCAAGTGATCTTGATCCGAAGATCAGATATGTCTACATTCTACGCAAAAATGCCAGGGAAATCCGTGAGTCATTAAAATGATTGAAATTTTATATTTAATACAATTAATACTGTTGAACAATTTATTTAATAATCCATAAACATCTTAACTTATATACACAAGCCTCACAGGGTAAAATATCGTTGAACAGTGACCTAGAATAAAGATTAAACTAATGCCAACATATTGTCAACTTGGATAGGGCATTCTACTGTGCAATTGCTCATTAATTTCGTTTAATTTTTTACAGCCTATTTCCAGGATGTATCGAAATGCTTTGCCGAAATGCCATTACTGTTCCTGTTGGGCTCGATACGAGGCTCCCTCATCGATTCGCTGCGGCACGACTTGAACGTGGTAAGTCGCACTAGTAAGCTGCTCATCTGGACGAACCACATAGACCACTTAATGCCACAGCACAATCCGCAACCGAAATCACTCAAATTTGCGCCCTTTCGCTCATTTCACACCCCATAAAACGTTATTCAATCAATCAATGGTTTCGGAGCCGAAGTCGAAGTCGAGGCAGGCGCCATTGTTTCAAATGGGGCTTCAGTTTCCATTCAAGTATCCGTCTGTTCATTGGTCGCCCTTCATCCAACGATTCGGCGTTCATTCTTAACCGCAAAACAAAATGTGACGAATTGTAATTAATTCCTAAAACAAGGCAGTCATCTATCAAAATGGATGCTCTGCCCAACGATTTTTGCGCTTCAGCGCACAACAGGCGGTTGTGAGGGGCGAGGTGAGGGGAGTACTATTAGACATCCACCTCGAACGCCTCAAGCAGCGGACAGTGGGAACGCAAATTGCTTCATCATAGCCTCAAAATGTGCTGCGGTTTCCATTAGGCTGGCTGGATGGGAAACCCTCCTTACCTCTCCCCCTCCCCGCCCACCAATCATCCCATCCATAAGACTTGGCAGCTTGCAAATTTTGCGGTTTGTGGGCGAAACACGCTGCCCCAGACTGCCATAATATTTGCTTTTTGCATGAAAATAAATTGGAAATTTGCTGAAAATTGGTTTTTGGCAAATCAACGCACCAAATCAATTAGAATGCCTTCAAATCCACATGCTGGACTGACAGACAGACAGACTGTTGGCTCTCTCTATACACTTGACTCGTCGCACATATGATATTTCGATGTTGTTATTTATTTTTGGCATTTTATTCTATTGCAGGTTTACAAAAGCGCCTTTCAATTTCAATTTCGCGAACCGGACACCACGGATATTCAGCAAATGGACAATAATGATGCTCAGGGAGGAGGAGGAGCCGACAGAGGCGCTGGAGGCGGAGGCGCGGGCGCGGGCGGCGCAGGGGATGCCGGGGAGGATATTTCAAGCGAGGCTAAGGAATCGGGCCCGGGTCTATTGGAGCTATCCAAACCATCGGAATTTCGTTTGAAAGCGCTTAAACAACAAAAGTATTTAACTTTTAACAAAGGCAACGCAGCGTTCGCTCCGTTTGTTGAGGACAGAGGGGGAGTCGGTCTGCTTTTTGGCATTGGCCATTGGGGAATGAGAAGTGGGGTGGGGGGAGTGAGAGTTCTGGAGCCGGAGAAGGGGGTGTTGTACCCGCGCTTTATTGGTTTTATGCTGACTGAAGTGTTCGCTGAATGTGCTCCGACTGTGAACGCTAGCTTTTTATTTTTCCATGTTTTTTCCCTATTCTTTTCTTTTTTTTTTCTGCACATTTTTCGTTTGCCCTTTGTTTTGCGTTTATCACTGGTTGCCATCGACGCGGCTACAGTTTCTGTTTTTTTTTTTTTTTCTGTTTGTGTGTGTGTGTTTTTTGAGGATCCTGCATAACCCTTTTCGCACATAAATTACAGCGCATCCGATAAGAATTTTTATTTTTAATCGGATTTCATGCTGCCATCAACGGCGCCAGCGTCGCCCTCTTCATCGTCGCTGTCGTTGTCTTTTGGCCCTCTGCCGTTGGCTTGAAAGTCGACATTTATGGCACATCCTGGCAGAGCCTTACTCAGCCATGCACTGAAGCTTTCAGTGCTGCCCCAAAGCTACCGCTTGACCAGTTTCTCTTCCACTTCCACTTCCAGTTCCAGTAACAGTAACACTACCCGTC
This sequence comes from Drosophila rellima, assembly GCA_035043635.1. NCBI lineage: Eukaryota > Metazoa > Arthropoda > Insecta > Diptera > Drosophilidae > Drosophila > Drosophila rellima. Next base: position 5,671,220 of record JAWNMV010000811.1, on the reverse strand, counting down.
GCTGACTTTTTGTTAGGCATGTACATTAAAAAATGCCTTCGTCAGAGAAGGCAGTCAGCAGCAGTCCGGAAGTCCTTTTGGCCAGCTCTTTGTTGTCCTTTATTGGTATTTGCTGCTCATTTCGCTTATCAGCTGCTTTTCCCTACGCTTTGTGTTAATTTTACATGTCGAGCGCCTTTAATTGTGTTTATTTATTTATTTCTTCTTCTTCAACATGACAGAAAGCTAAAGGCAATGGAAGCGCAGACCAAGAAGATGCAGGCGGCCAAAATGGCGGCAGCTCAAGAGGCTCCAGCCGAGGCAGAAGAAGAAGAGGAAGCTCAGCCTGTTGTCATAGATATTGCATCATCCTCCGAGGAAGAGGGTAAGCAACTCCACATATTTTGATAGCAATCGAGCTGACACCTCAACTGATTTACAGTGGAACAGAAGCCTGAAAAACTGACCATCGGCGAGCGCTGGGATAAGCTCCTGAATGAGACCAAGGCCAAGGTGGAGGCGGAGCATGCTGCCGAAGAGGCGACACAGCCCAGGATAATGCCAATTCAGCGTCGATTACTCAAGGAGATGGAGGAGTTTGATAATGAAATTGTCTGGACAATCAATCATATTGTATGGGCCTTCAATCTTCCCACCTCGTATGTTCAGCCCGATCAGGAGGAAACGGAATTCGAAGAAGCCATCATCCGAGTGCCATTGGATCCCAAGAAGATAGATCTCATTCCCACATATACACAAGTACAGCTGGAGGATGTAGTCGATGGATGGATTAAGTATCTGCTCAAGACGATGAAGACATTGAAGGACAGCAAACTGGATGAGTTTACTCCAATGGCTGAGTATCGTTACTGGCACAAAATGGAAATCGATCTCTATGGCACTCTGGAGCAACTGAAGACAGAATTTGTGATGACAGTACTCAATCGCTTGACGACCAATGGATCAAAGGTGCTAACCGAATGGAACAATGTGCTGGGCAAAACCGAGGAACGTTTCAAGCTGGCCAAGGAGAACTCGGACTACTTGGGCACCATCAAAGACTATTTGGAGGTGACCTGGCATCTCTCATTCAGCTTTCAGTTTAACATATCATTTATTTTATACAGAAAATACGAAACTATGACAGCTTCAAAATGTCGGTGCTACAGATACCCAACGTCATGGTCGGATTGCGTCACATTTGGACCATGTCCAGCTACTATTGTCGCGATCCTGAAATGCAGGTACTTCTCTGCGAGATCTCCAATGTGTTCGTGCAGAAGGTCAAGAAGATTATCAACTTTGACAATATATTTCGGTAAATACAGAAGACTTTAAGTTCCTAACTGGGATTAAATGAACTTCTCTTAGATTTTCAGCTACCTACACCTATGAGACGGCCAACAATTGTGCCAACCTGTTGCGTTGCTGGAAACAGGCCTATAAGATAAGTCGCCAGCATATTGAGGAATCTGGTGCCGGATCTCGTTGGGAATTCGATAGCGCCAAGCTTTTCAATGAGGTGAATCACATATATCGCGTGGCTGTGGATATTGCATATGTTGGACGTGTTTTCATTCAATATGAGAACTTGTTTGGCCACAACCTGAAGGCACTGATTACCGATCCTGCTATTGTGGACAACCTAATGCGAAAGATTTATCGTTTGCTGGACGATCTCATACGCACCGTGGACTATGATATGTTCCTGCCCAGCAATTGGGAGAACTGGGAGTATTCTCTGGAGCAATTCAATAAACGTCTCGAGATGCTGGAAATGGAAGCGAAAACAGTTATCGATCAGAGCATAAATTCTCTGCTCTCGGCGGACAAGGGCATCAAATTGTTAACAAATGCAAATGCTATTGATACCCGGAAGTCCTTGCAGGAATTCGTTTCCACCAAGCATGAGAATCTGTTGCGATTCTTCATTAGCGAAATCAACAACGTTGAAGCAGTGTTCACGGTGTGTTTCGTAGTCTGGTAACTTGGCCATTATTTATTTCCGATCTGATTTGGTCTTTTTCTTTTTAAACAGAACAATAAGAAGACCCCTCCGATGCCCAAACTTCAGCCGGCTAAAATAAGTGCAGTTTGCTGGGTTCGTTCGCTTGGCAAAAAACTAAAGAACTCGGTGATGGCCTTCAAGAGTCTGGAAAATGACCCGGCAATGGCCAACAGTTTTCTGAAGCGAAGCGCTTTTAAGCAATACTTTGAGCTGATGACAGTTCTGTTTCAGTTCGAGAAGATGCTGTTTGAGAAGTACATGCAAAATGCCACATTTATAATAAATCACACCAATCGATCGAATATTCTAAACATACAAATATGCAAGGACGAAACGAGTACGTTATATCCTCAATCGTTAACAAGCTTTGGCAAAATCAAAATACCTTTCTCACCTTAGTGCTCTACATATCGGATGCATCGCAGACTCTGCGGGTTAAAAGTCATGGGGGATCTTTATCTGCTGCGAATCAATCACAGTTTGGAGCTAGTCAAATGCTGAGCCTCATGGAAATTGCATCCGATCAAAATCTGAGTCCAACAATGAGCTTTACAGAAGAAGAGGAGGATGTAGCCCAGAGTTCCGTTGAAGCCAGTCACATGGGCTTCCTCTGTAAAATCAACAGGTTCACAGTGTTGACCGCCATGATTATGTGGATGGTCGGCAAAACGCGGCATGCGAATCAGCAGCTGAACAAAGCAGTCGCATTTCTAGGTGCGATCAAGGAGAAGAAAGCCAAGGATATTACAACAAAGGATCGAGAATGTATACAAATTTGTGAATGTGAGTAAGCTTACCAATATTTAATACCACATTTCGCACTTTCTGATCGTTCATTGTCTTTAATAAAATATTACTCTAGTTATTGTTTTACATATTCGATTGCTTATCAGCAGTAATCGATAGCTTTGAAATGATCATGCGAATATTGATTTTATTTTCTTTTTCAATTGACACGAACTATCGCCATGACGCTGCAACAATTTATTTATATCGATATCCTTATCGTTATTACATCGATACTTTCAATTAGTGTCGTCTAATTAATGTTATTCCCATTCGTTTTTTTAAAAAGTACTCATTCGCGCAACATCACAAAAGCGGCTGCCGATTTGGAAGGAAATTGTTGGCGATAAAGTGCTGATCGAATACGACACGAACTTTGTGGTCAATTTGGATCGTGAAGTTTTCGATGTGATGTTTGAGGGACAACTATTCGAGCATTTGGGATTCACTTTGCCCACTGTGCTGCGTACGGCGATTATGAAAAAGGAGCATCTCTTCAAGGACTACGAGAAGCTCACCGAGGTCATAAATCGATACAATGGGATCATCGGCAACTTGTCAATGTCGGAGGTGGTCTTCCTGCGTGAACATATCTATGACACGGAACTGTTCATACAGATGGGCGTGGCTCGGTACACCTGGATATCCTTTAACATTGGCAAATTCTGCGATCAGATCAACTCGCAGCTTCGCAAGCTGACCTCGATTGTATCGCAGATCAACTTTATTCGCTTGGATCTACGCAATCGGATAGATCAGATCAAAAGCTATAATCTGTTCAATCTGGACGACGAGGTCGAAAAGCAAATGGCGTCCGTTCTGCCCGTTACACAGTCCCAGAGCATCAATGAATCGATTAAATCCTCAGGCGCACGCACCTTCAAATCGACCACAGGAGAGAATGTCACCATTATGCAGGCCCCAGAGGAGCGCGACGAGCAGAAGAAGAATGAGGAATTCGCTTGCGGCACTGGAGTCTACGAGTGCCAGGGTTACTTTGAGCTCTTGGAGGCATCGCGTAATCGCAAAGCCGCGCACATGAGACAACTCTATGATTCCTTGGGACCTGTGCTAATCAAGCTGGAAAGTCTTGTCCTGGGCACATTTACGGGCAGATCGGAGAAGATGCGCAACTACTATGAGTACTGGGAGGAGGAGACATTCAAGTGCATAATCGAGTGGGTTTCCCGTGCTTACATAATAAAATGATTACTTTAAATACATATATGTATTTTTCCACAGCATGACCTATGAGAATCTCAAGTGCTATATTAATCGCCTGCTGTCGAACGAACCCATGTTCGAGGTAAGTGCTGTCCTGTTGATGTCGGAAATCGTACTGGAACCTTCGGCAAATGAACTCCAGAGCGTAATTGTGACAGCAGCCAAGGATTTTGTGACACGGTAAGGTGATTATTATTACACAGCATAAATATATAAAAATGATCAAATTACTTCCGGACGACACACAGTCTGAAATTGTTTACCCGCTGGATGAGCGGCACTTGCCTCAACTGTCCACTAATTGATGCAGGTGCTCAATGGAAATATAATTACACTTTCTACGAGGACATTGTGAACATAAAGGACGTTGTCAATCTCATCATTAACATTCACGAGTTGGCTTTAAAGATTGTACTGGAAGCCAAGAGTTTCGTTGTGCAGTGAGTAGAAGAACAATTTCAAATCAGACCGATTGAGCTTGCATATGTTTCATATATGTATATCCAATCAGATTTCGCAAGTATTTCAATCTGTGGGCCTACGAGAAGGATGTAATATGCCAGAAGTTTGTCGAGCGCCAAGTGACGCTTGTGGAAATCGATGAGAAATTTACATTTTACTCGACCATTGTGACCACTCTACAGCAAATGCGCAAATATCACACAGTCCGATGTGTGCGCATTAATTTAAATCCATTGCTCGAGAGCATCATACAACATGCCAAGGAATGGTGCACTATTCTGGGCGAGGAACTGTTGCGGTATGTCAACGAGAACATGAGGTCAATGCGTAATGAGATCAAAGTGAGTAGCCGCAGACTTCTTAGCAACACTGTTCGATTGAATCTTGAACACTTCCCAACAGACGCTGAGTCTGAATCTTAACAAAACCACCCGTGAACTGGAGGACTTTAAGTTGGTCATGCAAACCATTGCCACCATTCAATCGACAACGTTGACAAATGAGCAGAAGATACATGAAATGCAGGAGACATTTACAGTGCTAAGTGAACATCAAATTATGGTAAGCAATTCTCAATAGAGATGTCTACTCTCTCTCTCTTTATCTCTCTTTTCATAGTCCAAGAGATACTTATGTAGATCCTCTTATGCCACACGCAGATCTCTGTAAACTTATTTACTACATTAATGAAATTCACAGCTGCAAGAGTTGCTCAAGCTCGAGTTGCGATTTGCGATTTGTGAGCTGCCCGATTCGGTTATTTGCGTATTCAAATGAGCAGTTTTAGATAAAAATCCCCTAAAGCCATCGCGGTCTGCAGCTCCGCACTGTTTACATATGCATATTCGGTGGCCACTGAGCGTCATTTGGAAATGGCTTTTCGTATTTTCGGTAGGGGGAAGCAACATACAGAAATAGTTACATAAATTCACCGACTGCCGAGAAGCTTCTCTATTTTGGCCACACGACCACCCGGAGTGTATATATATATATATATATATATGTGTGTGTGTGTGTGTGTTTGTGTTTGAATGCTCGGCTTTGTGCTCAGCATTTTTGGATTCGTTCATTTATTGATGGGATTTCGTTGTGGCTGCGGCGCTTAGTCTGTTCTGGCTCTGGCCCTGGCCCTGGTCTGGCCAGACAAACGGAATTAACTTGCATTTTATATAAATTAATGAATGAATGCACACATTCATACACACAACGCAATAGCTGCAAAGGCAACATTCAAATTTATGCAACGGCGACCAATTGCGGCGGCGGCCCTGAAAGCTATGCTATAGTTTTTTCTACCTCCCTTTTCCGGTTGTGGAAGAGCAAGGGAAAAGAAGAGTGAGAGAGAGAGAGAGGGGAAATGAGTGGCATTTGGCTGCTCGTTAGTGGAATTCGGCACTATTCATGATTATTATTTGCACTCAGCAATAATTGAAGGACATTTTTTAATTTCTATGTGAATGCGTTTTATTTTCATTCCTTTATTTCTTCCATCCTTTTATGTTGCAGTTCTCATACGAGGACATGCTGATGGCCCATCATCTGGAGAAACGCTGGAAGCGTCTGTTTCTATCGGCTCTGTATCGTTCGGAGAAGCTGCAACCAATTAAGCAAAAATTTGCCGAGATGACTTCCGGGGAAATCGACGTTTTCTGGGATGATGTAAGTTGTTGACGAGCTGATGTCGATGCCGTTCACGATGACGATTAGTTGGAAGGGGCAACTCGTTGCCATTTCCCTAACTGAAGCCTGCATTTCCGCAATTTTGCGTTTTCTGCAATTCTGTTTTGTTTCCCTCTATTATTATTTCCTTTCAATGGCATTTTAATTGGATTTTTCCGCGCGCTCAACCATTATTGTCAATTGTTAGCGGCAACGGCGTCGTCAGCGTAAAATGAATTAACTTGAAGTGTTTATTATTTGAATTAAGGCATGAAGGGGGCGTGGCAGGGCATTCCTGCACAAAGCGCAACAATCAAATGCTGCCACTTTACGAGTCCACTGCACTAACTTTGCTTTGTCGTCTCATTCTCATTCTTCACAGCTGGAGGTATTTATCAAGGACTGGGATGAGAACGGACCCGGCTCTGTTGGTCCGGAGCTCGAGCGCGGAGTTCGCTTAATGGATCCGTATAGTCATAAAATTAACGAGCGAGAGCTGAGACGCCAGGAGCTGGCGAATGCCGAGCGCCTGTTTGATATGCCAATGGTCGATTATAATGAATTCGCACGAGTTCAAGCCGAGTTCGAGGGATTGCAGCAAGTACTATAATAATCAACCAAATCATTTATATTCCGAAGAGGTTCTTAAACCAATTGCTTTGCAGATCTACAAACTCTACAGATCACAAAAGAATGGCCGCGAGGTGTGGGCCAAGACCTTGTGGGTCGATTTGGATCCCACTTTCCTAACCGAGGGCGTTGAGAGCTATCTGAAAGAATTCCGAAAACTGCCCAAAGCGGTAAGTTGCGCCCCCGAAGGCATTCGTGATAAAAACTTTCGTCTAATTGGCAAAGTTTTCGGGCTGTTTGAATTTTCATAAAATTACAGAGGCGGAAAAACAATAACACGGCCAAATACTTTACTGGTCTTCAGTAAGCGTTGACGTAAAGTCGACTCTTATACCCTGTTGAGTTATCACTTATGGGGTGGGTCAGGCGAAATCGAAAGGAGAATCTTAAATCAAATCTTTAATGTGCTTAGTCTTAAATACCAGTCAGAGTTCTTATTTAAACGATTTCAGCACTTGGCCATAAGGCATATCTAATAGTCGAATTCACGAAACTTTCTCTGTCGCTTTAGTTTCTCCTCTGCTTTCGCAGCAACAAGAAAAGTGAAATTTGGCCTAGCAGCGACGAAATTTTGCACCTAAACTGATTATGACAAATTGATTTATTTACTTCACTAACAAGTTTTTGAGGAATTTCTCTGGCCAAGCGAAAAGTTTGTCGCGCCAGAAACTTTTGTCCATACAAATGAAGCGAGTTGCTGGCAAGTCGCTGGTTGATTCGGTTGACAAGGGGTAGAGGAGGATGAAGCACAATTGATATAGAGGGAAATGCGTACTCATATCTGTGAATGGAGATTGCATGCATAGATTAGCATGCAAACTATTTCATTACTTTATCATTAATATAAATAGCGCAGTGTGCAGGCAAATTTGAATATAATCAGTCGACATGCACACATTTTAATGCAGCTTTTATCATGCATAATTTTGGATGGCAGTTTCCCAGTTTCCAGTTTTCAGTGCCCCGGTCGGAGTACTGCAGTAGTACGAGTATAGTATAGACCTAGTCGGAAGCTGTTGCATAATCAGCGTCCCAAAATGCAAATCAATTTGTTCAATATTGAAAATAATTAAAATGCCAGCGGGTGTCGATCGACGACAGCATTGTCCAACCATCGGCCTGTGGATTGTGCACCACTGCACCACCCAACCCCCGCTATGCCCCGAATTGCTGACAAGTTTGTGTCCAATTCAGTTGTTGTCTCTGTTGGTATTTAATTTATGCCTGCACAGCGACGCGCCTGCCATGCATTTTCCAACTGCAAACAAAATGGAGAGGGCAGAGCACGTGCCAATGTAAACAGACTGCGCTTTTTGGCCGACACTATAAACTATGTGTACCTACAGCAAGGCCCACTATCGGGCTAACTGAAGCCACAGGATGGCGATTTTGTCATAATTCAATGTGGCTGTAACCACAGGGTGCAACACGCAGCAACCACACTATTGTTTCAACTGATTTGACATCGCTAACTAACCGTTTACCCACTCCACTACACTCCCCTCCACTACACTTCAACTGCCACTCAACTGTTGTTAACAGGTGCGCACGTTGCCAACTGGCGTCCAGCTGGAGATTCACATGAAACAGTTCAAGGCCACAGTGCCACTAATGGTCAGCCTCAAAAACGAGGCACTGCGCGAGCGTCATTGGCATCAGCTGATGGAGAAGACCGGACAGTACTTTGATATGTCACCAGCGAGGTTTACGCTGGAGAATATGTTTGCAATGCAGTTGCACAAGTATCAGGACATTGCCGAGCAGATTCTCACGAATGCCATCAAGGAGCTGCAAATTGAACGCGGCGTTCGTGCTGTGGAGGAAACCTGGGGCGGAATGACCTTCAAGGTGAACAAGCACTTCAAGGGCATGGAAGATCGGGGCTGGATATTGGGACCAGTTGATGAAATAACCCAGGTACTGGAGGATAATGCCATGAACCTGCAGTCAATGGGAGCGAGTCAGTGAGTAGTGAAATGTGATTAATTGAAATTCGATTAATTGAATGTCCCTTGCAGATTTATTGGCCCCTTTCTGGAAACAGTTAACCGATGGGAGCGGGCTCTAGCGATGATTTCCGAGATCATTGACGAGTGGCTCGTTGTGCAGCGCAAATGGCTTTACTTGGAGGGCATCTTCATTGGCGGCGACATACGCACCCAGCTGCCGGAGGAGGCGCGTAAATTTGACGACATAGACAAGTCGTATCGCAGGGTAAGAGAAGAAGTGGATGTTCTAGTTTCTTGTTGTTGATTTAGTCAGGCCAAATATCTACTCAATTTATTTGAGTTGATTTAATGTGCGCCGACAATATGGCGACGCCTTACTTAACGGTAAACATAATACGCATGCAAACGACCACTTTGCGTATACGTAATTGTGTTGCCCCTACAGCAACCATACATCATATATTACACATACGCACCGTCAGCCGGCACAGTACGAGTATTTACCCAAAGTCAAACGCTTTCACCTTCTGTGTGTGTGTAGACAGTCGTGCCTTTGCCTGTGTATGTGGTGTGTATGTGTGTGTGTGTGTGTGCTCATGTGTAGATTTTTGTTTGTGTTAGAAGCTTAACTTCACTTAACCTTGCTCGCCACTTGCTTCGTTTGCTTTACGTTTCATTTGCAACATTTGCCGCCATATTTGATGCCATTTATGAAATGATTTATTATTTTGATTTGCTCTCGACATTCGGATTATGTGTATACCCTTCCAATAGTTTCATATGTTAGTATGCTCTGTTTGCTTCGCTAATCATCAAGTTTACAACTTGGACTTTGGTCAAGTGTCCAATTTAGATACTTGATAAGTTGTTTATTTTGATGTGAAATTATTGAAGCACTTCGAAAAGGGTATTGCTATATTCGTATGGAAATAATAGAAATACAATTCAGTAATCTTTTTTAAGTTACTTCTCATTAGACTAGTATCTTTAGATAAGCATATGCTTATTTGATAGTTTCTGAAAGTAAGGGTATTTCAAGAAGTCGTTACCAAGTCAATATATATATCTTGTCCTTTGTATTATATTTGATGGTATTTTGTTCCATTTATTGTTGTTGTTTCTGTTTCTGTTATTGTGCTCATTGCTTTTCATAATAATTTAGTGTTGTAACTGCCGCTTGTTCGCTTTCCATTGCAGATCATGGTCGATTGTGCCAAAAATCCGTTAGTGGTGCCATTTTGTGCAGTGCCTGGACGTTTATTGGATATACAAAGTCTGGGGATTGGCTTGGAAAATTGTCAGAAGTCGTTAAACGAATATTTGGACTCGAAACGTCGTATTTTTCCGCGTTTCTATTTCATATCCACCGATGAGTTGCTCTCAATTTTGGGCAGCAGTGAGCCATCTGCAGTGCAGAACCACATCATTAAGGTGGGTTGAAGTCTCTACTGTGTGAGTGTATGTCTGTGTTTGGTAGTATGGGTGTGACAACAACAGATTTGCTAAACTGCCAGCAACATTATTTTTATGTATGACTGGGCGTGTATGTGAATGTGAATGCTAGTGTGTGTGTGTGTGTCTGAGCAAGAGAGTCTTGCCATAAAAGTTAATGTCACTGTTTATGCGTTCTGGCCAATGTCCAGGGCGGAAATTACACCATTTTTGCAACACATGCACCATGCCCACAGAGAGAAAGGGAATCAGAACGAGAATGGGAATGAGAATTTTCGGTGGTAAATTTTTATGAATTTATTTGGCTTATAAATAAAAATGTTTTTGCGCATTGATTTCACAATTTTCATTCCACATCCGCAGATGTACGACAATGTCAAGTCTCTGCGCCTGGTCAAGGAGGGAAGCCACACACTTGTTACCGCCATGATATCCAGCGAGGGCGAGGTTATGGAGTTTCGTAATATCTGTAAGTACAAAGGTCCTCCTCACCTTGCCCCTTGCCCTCTTACCGCCGCCTCATTGCCGAGCAATCCCGACGCACTGATTGCCAATTTTAAAATTGAACTTTTTTATGGTTCTCGGCTCTCTGGGCTCTCTCTGGCTGGCTGACCAATTTCTTTTAATTAATTTGAAGCCAGTCGGCGTTGCTGTCCGCCGTTATCCCCTGCTGGAGATGATTGCGCATTCAGTTGATGTTGTTATTTTTTTTACTGTAGCTGTCGTTGTTGTTGTTGATGATGATGTTGTTGTTCTTTTTGTAATTTTGGTACTTTGAGTTTTATTGTTTTTGTATACACTTATTGATATTGGCGACTGGGGTTTATTTATGTGGTTATTGTCTTTTGTTACCAAACGGACAGTGCGGGCTCAGGGTCGAGTCGAGCATTGGATGAACGATGTGCTGGATGAAATGCGTCGCGCGAATCGCTACATAACCAAGACCTGCATCTACGACTTTGGCACCGATCTGGTAATTTCAAGGTAAGTGAATACCATAAAAATCATATATATACATTTATAAATGTATGTATGTGGGGATTGACTCTACTTCCGCTTTTATGGCCAGCGATTTACATTGGGAAGCAGAGCTTGCGGCTGTATAATTTTGTCATTTGACGCGATTTATTATTTTATTTTGTATACTCGTAAGCCGGGGCGCATGTCTCGGCATATTTATGGCCAATTGTATTAAATTGACAGTCATTGGGGCACTTTCGATTTCCACAGGCCGGACTGGTTAATGAACTACCAGGGCATGGTCGGACTGGCGGCAAGTCAAGTCTGGTGGACGGCCGAGGTGGAGGAGGCGTTCGATCAGGCCCAGAATCACGGCAACATGCGGGCCATGAAGGATTTCCTGAACAAGAGCAACTATCAAATAGAGGAGCTTGTGCTTAAAGTGCGCTCCAATCTCTCACGCAATGACCGACTGAAGTTCAAGGCGATCTGCACCATTGATGTCCACGCTCGGGACATTATCGATAACTTTGTGAGAGACAATGTCCTGGATGCCAGCGAGTTCAGTTGGGAAAGTCAGTTGCGTTTCTATTGGGTCAAGTTCTACGACAACCTTCATGTCATTCAATGCTCTGGCAGCTTCGACTATGGCTATGAGTACATGGGTCTCAATGGACGACTCGTCATCACTCCACTGACCGATCGTATTTATCTGACCATCACCCAGGCGCTGCTCATGAATCTGGGTGGCGCCCCTGCCGGTCCAGCTGGAACTGGTAAGACCGAGACGGTCAAGGATCTGGCCAAGGCCATGGGCCTACTCTGCATGGTCACCAATTGTGGCGAGGGCATGGACTTCAGGGCTGTAGGTACGATCCTGTCTGGATTGGTGCAGTGCGGCGCCTGGGGATGCTTCGATGAGTTCAATCGCATTGATATCTCTGTGCTCAGCGTCATCTCCACTCAGCTGCAAACCATTCGCAACGGATTAATACGCAAGCTTAAGCGTTTTGTGGTGCGTTGAAACACTTTGTTGCATATATAAAATAGATCCTTAAATCATGGCTAAACTTGCCCTTGATAGTTTGAAGGAGTTGAGATCAGTTTGGATCCAAAGTGTGGCGTCTTTGTCACCATGAATCCCGGCTATGCTGGACGTACCGAGTTGCCCGAGTCGGTGAAAGCCTTGTTCCGTCCTGTCACCTGCATCAAGCCCGATCTGGAGCTCATCTGCCTCATCTCGCTGTTCTCGGATGGCTTCCTAACGGCCAAGGTGCTGGCCAAGAAGATGACAGTCCTGTATGCTCTGGCCCAGGAGCAGCTGTCCAAGCAGTGCCACTACGATTGGGGATTACGTTCCCTCAACTCTGTGCTGAGAATGGCGGGCGTCATGAAGCGTCAGTCGGAGGATTTGCCCGAGGCAGTGGTCTTGATGCGTGTGCTCCGGGACATGAACTTTCCCAAATTCATATTTGAAGATGTGCCGTTGTTTTTGGGTCTTATTAAGGATCTGTTTCCTGGCATCGATTGTCCACGCATTGGTTATCCGGACTTCAATGCGGCTGTGCGTCATGTCCTTGTCAACGATGGATACATCCTGTTGCCCGATCAGGTGTGTGTTTTTACCTTTCGTCCTTTTTCACGTTCTCGATGTCGTTGTCGTTGTGGCTTTTGTTTGTGTCAGTTGTGTACTTGTGCACAGTCATGACATTGCTGACAAGCAAAAAGCACCGGACAGAGTCAAGTTAAAGAAGTTGTTGTCCTACCTGCAGTCCCGTTGTCATCCCTGACACTTTGACACTTTGTAAATTGCGCTTTGTCGCATAATCGCAAATGGCGGAAATGTTACGAAGCATTTTACAGGACTGTTACTGAGTGAGCCACACTCTCTTCTGCCTACATCTAATTTTAACTTTTCTCCTCTCACCTGACAATTTTCACTAATACAATTTTCTCTGGCCACCTCGGACACCTTTGCCATCACTTTTGCCATTTTCATCAAACAAAATGTTGCACAAATGACACAAATGTCACACACAATGTCAACTGCTGGCCAACTGATGTCATTGCGTCTGCTCCTCTTTTCCTCTTCCCTTCTCTTTCTCTCTCTGTCCGCACTGACGACATCATTTATGACAACTAAATCCCAACATCGGTAACGCCTTCACCTTTACCTTTTCTGCCCCCAACAACAGGAAGACAAAGTGGTGCAAATGTACGAGACCATGATGACCCGACACTCGACCATGCTTGTGGGTCCAACAGGTGGTGGCAAAACTGTCGTCATAAATGCTCTGATCAAAGCGCAAACCCACATGAGCTTGCCCACCAAGTGCACTGTGCTTAACCCCAAGGTAAGTGGTCCTGTACTTTTTGCCCCCTTTTCCATTTGCCCTTCCGCTTCCTCCTACACTCACACAATTTGCTTTTCTTCCTTGGCAATTCGCACATTGCGCATGGGAATAACAACTTAATTATCAATCCTACAGGGCATACAACTTATCGCTATTTATAAATAGTTCACATTAATTAATTTAGTATTTATATTATTATATTCTAATACTTTTTCATGCTGAACAACACAAATTTTTGGTTCGCCCCAAAAAGTATGCTACATTTATTTGCTGAATTAATTCTCATTTTAGTTTTGGCTTTAGTTGAATTATTCGTTAATCGAGTAGAGTATTCAGAGTGCGTTGCAGTCTAGCTAATTGTTTCAATTTCTTTGTCTGTTTTTATGGCAAGTTCGTCCATTATGGGAAAGGGAACTTGTTAGCAGTGTTACGTCCCTGGCGATTTTGTTCTGCTTTCCTGTAGCATTTCCCTTTTCCACTTTTGTTGTTGGCATTTTGCTCTCAGCCAGGTTATAAGTGCATGTGAAATTGTTCAATTTCAATGGAAACTATACGAAAGGAAGGGAAAGTAAACTTAAATGCGGACATTGAATAGGTTAATAAGTGGCATTCAAGGAGAATATCGAAATTCTCCACACATTTGCACTTAAAGTTTCAGTTAAGTTGAACTTTGTTTTAATATTAATATATATGTATATATGACAGGCATGCTCGGTAATTGAATTGTACGGATATTTGGATATGGAGACGCGAGATTGGATCGATGGCTTATTTTCAAATATATTCCGTGAAATGAATAGGCCATTAGAGCGTGAGGTAAGTAGAGCAATATCCTCGGCAACCTCACGGATTCTGACGAGGAGCTATAGGCAGGTCACATGTCGCGTCGCGTCGCTGGTGCTATAGTAATCCCATTTGAATTGAAGTGCAACAGCAGCTAATCCGCACACACTCTCATAGACACACTCACATCCACACTCACATCCGTGTCAGTGTCAATTCAAACGATGGCAGAAAGTTACTGTCGCGAGTTGGAAAATATGTGTGGTTGGGCTGTGGTGCTGTTACTATATATATAGTACATATGTATGTACGGATAGTATGTGGTGCTGTTGGGTGTGCATCATTCATGCGGATATCACGCCATTCGCTAATAAATCCCATTGCACAACCTGCGGTTCACGGACCGGCAATGGCTAAACAAACTGTTCCAACTGTTACGCCTGCCAACTCTTTCAGTTACTCTGCCATTTGACTTGGCAAGGTAATCTCTCCTTCTCTCTCTGTCTCTATCTCTGTTTCTCTGTGACAGTGTCATCGCCATCTCCATCGTCAGAATCCGCGGGCATTGAATAACACACTCAGGCTAATGCAATCTAACACTGTCCTACACAATTCTGTGCTCACAGGAGCGGCGCTATGCCTGCTTTGATGGTGATGTCGATGCACTATGGATTGAGAACATGAACTCTGTTATGGATGACAACAAACTGCTGACATTGGCGAACGGCGAGCGCATCCGACTCGAGAACTATTGTGCCCTTCTCTTTGAGGTGGGCAATTTGTATTATGCCTCGCCAGCAACCGTATCCCGTGCCGGCATGGTCTATGTGGATCCCAAGAATCTCCGTTACAGTCCGTACTGGCAGCGTTGGGTGTTGACCCGGCCGGAACCTCAGCGGGAGTTGCTCAATGATTTCTTCGAGAAGATAATCACTAATGCCATAGCGTTCATATTAGAGGGCTTGGATGGCACAACCCAAGGCAATCCCCTTAAAATGGTCATCATGCAGACGGATCTCAATATGGTCACACAGTTCTGCAATCTCTACGATGCTCTGCTGCCCACATATGGTCCATCCGACAATAAGAATTCGGATGAGCCTGTCCTGAAGGTCTACAACACGGATAGCTTGGAGTGCTGCTTCCTGCAAGCCGTCTATGGATCTCTGGGTGCCTGTTTGCTGGAAAAGCATCAGATCATTTTCGATGAGTATATGAAACGGATTGCGGGCTTCCCTCTGGTTCAGGACACACGTGAGTCACCTGCGTCGGGAGGACAGTTCCCACAGGGTAAGCCGACACTCTACGACTACTTCTGGGACATCAACGAGAACTGCTGGCTGGCCTGGGAGTGGATTGTCAAGCCCTATACCCACGACCCGTCGGTGAAGTTCAGCGAGATTCTCGTACCCACTGTGGACAATACGCGTACCAATCGGTTACTTGCCCTCATGAGCGAAGTAAGTTGATATGGGAATTTCTTTCATCCAGTTCAGCATATTAATTTTGGCTTGTCCTTGTCCTCGTCCTCGCAGATCAAACGTCCTGTCCTTCTTGTTGGTGAGGCTGGAACATCAAAGACTGCGACCATCATGCAATATTTGCGTAATCTCAATCCGACTGTCAATGTAATTGAAAAATGTTTGGGACCAAAGTGAAGCAAAGCGCTAATATTGCTTTCTCCATCCTTTTGCTACCCTTTCAGATCATCCTCAATATTAATTTTTCATCGAGAACCTCATCACTGGATGTGCAACGGACGTTGGAGGCTGCGGTGGAGAAACGCACCAAGGATACGTATGGGCCACCGATGGGAAAGAAAATTGCCTGCTTTATTGATGACATGAATATGCCCCAGGTGGATGAGTGAGTACACTTCTCGTTCTCTCATCCATATGAGAGAGACGACTGCCAGGAACACACAGATAGACTGTCAGTCAACGTCTCCTTTCCCTTTATCCACAACAATCAGCTATGGGACACAGCAGCCCATCGCCTTGCTGAAGCTGTTCTTTGAGCGGGGCGGCATGTTTGACCGTGACAAGGATCTCAACTGGAAGAAGTTTAAGGATATGACATTCTATGCTGCCATGGGCACCGCAGGCGGTGGTCGCAATGAGGTCGATCCACGCTTCATCAGCATGTTCTCCACCTACAACATCGTGTTCCCCAACGACGAGTCTCTAATTCAAATCTATTCATCCATCTTCAAGGGTCATCTCAATTATACCAAATTCCAACAGCGATTCATGATGATTGCCGACATGATTGTCGTTATGACACTCAAGTTATTCAAGGTTTGTAACTCGATACGAGCACTTTATATCTTACTTAACATACTTATTATTATTCCTGCAAAAGTTTTTCTCATCATGGGAAACTTTTTGTCCAAATTTATAGAAAATCTGCTAGATTTTCTTGTGCAGGCAAAAACAAAAAAATAGAAGAAATTTATCGCGTTGTGAATGCCGCTTTAAAATCTCTCACAAATTTTATGAAATTCGATTTACATATGCAAATAACGTCAATTTTTCATAATCTGCTTTGCTGCCTCGTCGCCATACAATGGAAATTATTCAATGGTCTGTAATGCACTACGACGAACGACGTTCGTCCCCTTCGTCCTGTTCGTCCTGCTCCTTCTCCGCATGCTGCTGCTCCATTGCTTTTTCGAGTACAACTGAGGGCAAGTCTCGTAGAAGGAGAAGTAGAAGGAGACATGAGATGGAGAATGAGTGCCCTTGCCGTTGCTGTTGCCATTTGCTGTTTGGCCTTTTACACAATGGTCACCCGGTTCGACTGCTGCCTAGTTGACTGTGTCTATGTCTGTCCCGGTGCTCCGCCTATCTCAACTAGCACATCTCTATCTGTCTCTCGGCAGGAGCAAAATTTGATTATATTCAAGTATTGAACTGCAGATGGCCCTCTGTGCGCTTCTATAAGTCGAAGGCGTGGCTGTCTCTCTCTCGCTCTCTCTTTCTGTAAAGCAGACGCATTAGTTTATGGTGCTTTTAACAATTGTTGACACTAAAATATTATCGCATTTCATTGCGTGCAGATAAAAATGCATTTGTCGCCACAATTGCCACAACCAACTAGAGCAGAGACACAGAGACAACTTCTTCAGCATTTGCCCAATAACCAAAAAAAAATGAAGAAAAAAAATAGAAAAAGGAAAATTGAAAATAGAAAATAGAAAATAGAAAATAGAGAAAAAATGATTTACTCACACCTGCAGTGGGTGGCAGTGGGAAAGGACGAGTAGAGTGGCCCAGGCCTGTCGAGTTCGTATGTCTTCTTTACACACTCGACGCGCCAGGCAAAAGATATTAATGTCTCACGAAATGGAATAAAATGAATTATTTGAATAGAATTGCCATTGCTCCATTGCTCCGACTGCAACTCGATAATGGCTGTAAATTCAACAAGAAGCCGTTCGCCTTCTCACCTCAACTCTCAACTCGGCATGCCTCTCCTATCCTATCCACTTTTCAGCTTCCTTTCAAGGAGCTTGCTCAACATTTGAATGCATATTGCCCGTAGTCGAGATAAAATTGATTTGTGTAGTGCTTTGTCGGCCATTGAATGGGCCGTGGCTTCTGCCATTTCCATTCGCATTGCCAACAGTGTTTGCTCTAATTACTCCTTCTGTGTGTGTGTATGTGTGTGTGTTCCCTCTCAGATGGTCATAGTCGATCTGCCGCCGACACCTTCCAAGTTCCATTACATTTTCAATCTGAAGGATCTGTCCCGCATCTTTGCGGGTATGTTATTAATTCTGCCAGACAACTACAAGAATCTCCGTGAGTTTATCCGTGTCTGGCGTAACGAATTCACTCGAATTATCTGCGATCGTCTAATTTCCCAGGCGGTAAGTCATGTTCACTCAGTTTGATGACGATTCCATAGCAAGTTTTATTCCAAAGGACATTAAAAATGTTAACCGCAATCTGGAGGCGGAGGTGGCCGAACGCTTCCCACCTCAATTTGAGGAAGAGAATGGTTTCATCGACTTGGAAGCGGCAGCTGCCGAAGCTCAGGCTCGATTACTATATGAGGCCTATGCCGACGACGCAGGCGCCGCTGCCACCGAGGAAGAAGGCGAAGAGGAGGACGATGAGGCGGAAGGTCAAGACGCGATACTATCACTTAAAGACTATGTGCTTCGCGATCCTTTAGTTTTCGGCGATTTCCGAAATTTCACAAACGAATCCGAGCCTCGTAATTACGAGGACCTAGTCGATTACAATGCGGTCTATCATTTGTTTACCGAAATCCTCGACGAGTACGGCGAACGTAAACAGAAAATGACCCTGGTGCTCTTCGAGGATTGCTTAGAGCATCTGACGAGGGTACATCGAACACTGCGCATGAATCGCGGTCATGTCCTGCTCATCGGAGTCGGCGGTTGTGGAAAGAAGTGCGTTACCCGCCTCGCAGCCTTCGCCGCCGAGTGCGAGGTGTTCGAGATCACCATATCCCGCGGCTACAACGAGACGTCCTTCCGCGAGGACCTCAAGGTGCTGTACAACATAGCTGGAGTTAAGCGCAAGAAGGTTGTCTTCCTCTTTACAGCCGCACAGGTGGGTAACTGAATATCTCAATTAATCTGAGTGAAAATTACACTTTTCATGGCTTGCAGATAGCCGAGGAGGGCTTCCTGGAGCTGATCAACAACATTCTGACGGTGGGACAGGTGCCGGCGCTTTTTGCAGATGAGGATAAGGATGGCATTGTCAATCAAGTGCGTAAATTTGCCGAAGAGGAAGGACTATCTGCATCCAAGTGAGTGTTTGGGGAAATGCTTTATACTTTCCATATCCCTATATTAACCATTGTAACTAGGGATTCTGTCTGGGCGTACTTCCTGCGCACCTGTGCTGAAAATCTGCACGTGGTTCTGTGCATGTCTCCGGCCGGAGATGCTCTGCGCAATCGGTGTCGCAGTTTTCCTGGTCTCATTGGCAGCACATACATCGATTGGGTATTCCCATGGCCCAAGCAGGCTCTCTATGCCGTTGCCAAACTCTTCCTGACCGAGCATCCCATGATCCCAGCTCTGCATCGCGAGGCAATTATCGAGCATGTCGTCCACGTGCACATGACAATTCAGGACTATTCCAAGGAATATCAGGCGAAACTCAGGCGCAGTAACTTTGTGACTCCCAAGCATTACTTGGACTACATCAACACCTATCTTGGATTGCTGGGTAAGTTGAATAGCATTGCAAATGAAAGGGATAGTGAATAGTGACTCCGTTCGCAGAGGAGAAGCACAAACATATTACCCAGCAGCGGGAGCGACTTGGCGAGGGCATCAAGAAAATCGAAGAGGCCTCGGTGCAAATTGATGAACTGCGCATCATAGTGACAGAGCAAAAGAAAAACGTGGCTGTTGCATCCGAGGAGTGCGAGGCAATGCTAGTTACCATAGAGTCATCCACACAAAAGGCAAACACCAAGAAGGGCGAGGCATCCGAGAAATCCGTCGAGGTGGAAATCAAAGGCAAACAAATCGCCATTGAAAAGGAGGAGGCTGAGGAGATTCTGGCCGATGCCATGCCAGCCTTGGAGGAAGCTCGACGTGCGCTTTCCGAGCTAGAAAAGGCACAGATTACTGAGATCCGTTCGTTTGCCACGCCCCCAGCCGCTGTGCAGGTCGTTTGCGAGTGCGTTGCCATATTGAAGGGCATCAAGGAAATCAGTTGGAAGAGCGCCAAGGGCATGATGAGCGACGTGAATTTCCTCAAGAGTCTCATGGAAATGGACTGCGAGGCCCTCACGCAAAAGCAAATCACGTCCTGTCGCCAGCACATGAAAACCCAAAACTTGGATGACATGGGCAAGATCTCGATAGCTGGCGCGGGTCTCTTAAAGTTCGTCAAGGCCGTGCTCGGATTCTTCGACGTCTACAAGGAGGTCAAGCCCAAGAAGGAACGTCTGGATTTCTTGGTCGAAGAGCAGGAAGTTCAAATCAAGCTGCTGAGTCACTTGAATTCGGAGATCCAAAAGTTGGAAGAGAAGCTGGATCAGCTTAATCAGGACTATGCCGTGTCCATGAAGCAAATGAGAGCCTTGACCGAGATGATGCAGCAGGCGGAACGACGTTTAATTGCCTCCGATAAGTTGATAAGCGGTCTAACCTCCGAGCTGATACGCTGGAGCAAGGAGATGGCCAGCTTGGGCCAACAGCTGATCGACAGCGTTGGCCTTTGCCTCATCAGCGCCTCCTTTTTGGCCTACACCGGCGCCTTCACCTGGGAGTTTCGCAAGGCGATGGTCTTCGACGACTGGTTGGAGGATATCATCGCTCTGGGAATACCGGTCAAGCTGCCCTTCAAGATCGACGTTAGTCTGACCAACGATGTGGAGATCTCGCAGTGGTCCAACGAGGGATTGCCGCCTGATGAGCTCTCCCTGCAGAATGGTATCCTGACCATGCGTGCTTCTCGCTTTCCTCTCTGCATAGATCCTCAGCTGCAGGCCTTGATGTGGATACGGAAGAAGGAATATCGGAATAATCTGAAAGTGCTGTCCTTTAGTGACGCGGACTTCCTCAAGCAGCTGGAAATGGCGATAATGTATGGCTTGCCCGTCCTTTTCGAGGATGTGGACGACTATATAGATCCAGTCATAGACGATGTCCTGCAGAAGAACGTTCGTGTTCAAGGCGGTCGCAAGTTCACCATGTTGGGCGACAAAGAAGTCGACTGGGATCACAAATTCCGGCTTTATTTAACTACCAAGTTCTCGAATCCCAAGTTCGATCCGGCTGTCTATGCCAAAGCTTTGGTGATAAACTACACAGTGACCCAGACGGGTCTGGAGGATCAGCTGCTCAGCGTCGTCGTGGGCACAGAGCGTCCTGATCTGGAACAGCAACGTGAATCCTTGATAGCACAGACGAGCGAGAACAAACAGTTGCTCCAGCAGCTGGAAGATTCACTTCTCCGCGAGCTGGCCACTTCAACGGGTAACATGCTGGACAACGTCGAGCTAATCGAGACGCTGGAGAATACCAAGTCGAAGGCTGGCCTCGTCATGGAGCAGCTGAAGCTGGCGAGTGACACTGCCGCCGACATCGAGGTCCTGCGCAATGGATACCGGGGAGCGGCCAAGAGAGGCGCCGTCCTCTTCTTCGCCCTCGCGGACATGGCCACCGTCAACAGCATGTATCAGTACGCCCTGGCAGCGTATCTGGAGCTCTTCGTCTACTCCCTGCGCAAAGCCGTGCCGGACACGGTGTTGGCCAAGCGCCTGAACAACATCATTAAAACGTTAACCGAGAATGTCTATAGTTATGGCTGCACGGGAATCTTCGAGCGTCACAAGCTGCTCTTCTCCTTCCAGATAGCCACCAAGCTGGCACAACGAGATGGTGTCTTAAGCCAGCAGGAAATTGACTTCTTCATCAAGGGCAGCATCGCGTTAACGAAGAGCGAACGATCCAATCCCACCAAATGGTTGCCGGAGAAGAGCTGGGAGGATCTGCTGAAGTTGGCACTCGATTTTCCGGATACCTTTGGAACTTTACCAGATCATTTTAGCCGTTTCTTGGATGAGTGGAAACAGGTGAGTCACAGTAGAGCCCAATTCTCTAATTATTCGAATCTTTTCTAAGAATTATTGTATTAAGACATTCCTAATTTATTTAACAATTACAAAAATTCAAAACGTCTTTTAAGTTTCACAACATATTCTACCAAGTAGATGCAGTTGAAAATAACTTCGATAAGTAACCTCCAAATGTGCTTTACATCCTCGAATATTAAAATAAATCATCTGAGAAAACCGCTCACACACTTAAATCTCAAAAAACCGAAGTTTCTCTCAGGCAACATTGGGCTAAAAAAATTTCCATCTTTTAGTATGATTTAGTAATGTAAAACTACAATATTATTATTGTTCATATTTAAATCTATGCACAAAATCTGTGGAATTCCCATTAACGACAGTTAGGGAGTTAAGCGATGTTCATGTTCTTTATAACTTTCTCTTTTTGCATTTTTTTCTTGCTTTCTTTATGGATTTTTTCGGTGCATCATCTTTATGTCAACGTCAACTTGGATGCCGTTATCAAACTGCTGCTTCTGTGACAACGTCATAAAATGCACAACAACAACAACAACGATGATAACAATAACAACAACAACAATTTGGACTACGCTATGGTCGCTGAAAACTGTTCTTGACTGGCATGTGGCATTCACTTGGCTTCCGTTGCTCGATGCTCATTTTGTTTGCACTTATCGGGAAATGCCCATGGTGGGTTGTGCAGTGGTTCGACTTGGAGAATCCCGAGGAGGTGGAATGCCCGGGCGGCTATAACGTCAATTGCAATGCATTCCAGGCAAGTGCCAGTCGAGGGCTGGAGACGAAGTCTGAGCTGAGAGCTGAGGGCTGAGGACTGCTGTGTACTTTCGCTTTGCATGCTTTCAGCTTCAAGTGGCTTTGGGCTCGGTCCGAGTGCGAGTCCGAGTGCTTGGTCCTTGCCAGAAGCTGCCGTTGCCATCGAGCGTTATTGGATTTCGTACTTTATGCTCGTTTCTAGTGGATTATTATGTACAAGCCGAGTACACACACACCCAAACAGACACCCACACACACCCAAACAGACTATCACATAGACTCAGTCTGGCCGTTTAGTTTTACTCGACTTTTGCTACGTCCTGCAACTTTGGCGCACATTTTCTGCTCAAGTTATTAGCAGCCTGTTTTTGTCAGCCAGCAGTCTGTATATATGTGTGTGTTTTTGTGTGTGTGTAAGGGTGTGTGCATTACCATATTTTATCAATTTTCCAAGCCATTAGATGAGCGGCAATTTACGCCCCCAGTCGCACTTGAAACCAGCGGCAAGCTCAAACTAAAGCAAGCCCAATTTGCACTTGAGTTGAGCTAGAAACCACAGAAAGCGATGGCAACAGCAACAATACAATACAAGTGCTGGCAAGGACCAACAACTAAAGGATAGAGAGAGCCAAGTTGATGAGAGCCGTCAGCCGGCTCGATTGTCATTGTGTTATTATAATGTCTAAAGCCGAATCCATTTCTCATGCTTTCACCACAGAAATTGCTGTTCCTTCGCTGCTTCCGTGTGGATCGAATTTTCCGTTGCATAAATCAATACATTGTCGAGACCATGGATGAATTCTTCATTATGCCACCCGTTGTGAGCTTCTCGGGAATTTATGAGCAAACAACCGCCTCGATTCCCGTTTGCTTTATCCTCAGCGCCGGCTCAGATCCCACCAATGATCTGATTAAGCTCGCCGACATTATCATGGGAGGCATGTCCAATTTCTGTCACATTTCGCTGGGCCAGGGACAGGAAAAGACCGCCATGAGTATGCTGGAAACTGCCCTTAGACAGGGCCAATGGTTGATGCTGCAGAATGGTCACTTGCTGGTCAAGTTTGTGCGCGAATTGGAAAAGTTTTTGGATAAAGTTGAGAATCCTCATCCAGACTTTAGATTGTGGATCACCACAGATCCAACGCCCTCCTTCCCAATTGGAATTCTTCAAAAGTCTTTGAAGGGTAAGTGATATTATTAACTAGTAATTATTAGTATTAACTACTATCTTTTTGTACCTAGTGGTTACTGAGCCACCCAATGGCTTGAAGCTGAACCTCCGCTCGACATATTTCAAAGTGCGCCAGGATCGCCTAGAGGCGTGTTCACATCGCGCCTATCGTTCCTTAATCTATGTCCTGGCCTTTTTCCATGCTGTTGTGCAAGTAAGTGCCCATGAGGATAACTAACATCCAAAGTTGTAGCTACATTTAGAGTCCTGGCACAGCTGTTCCCGCAATGCACTTCTTTATTTATTAATTCGCTCGCTTTTAGCTGCATGTTGAAAGCATTTTGGACACAACTGGCCCAAAGTTGGCCAATTGATGGAGCAGATATTGCACTTAGTCCACCAAATTGTTATTGATAGCCCAGTCAATGTTCCCTCAATTAATCCAACCTTTTCCCCTCCCCAGGAGCGTCGCAAGTACGATAAACTTGGCTGGAATATAGCATACGATTTCAACGATACGGACTTTGAGGTTTGCAATGAAATTCTGCGTAACTATTTGAGTCGCTGTGCCGAAGACAAGATACCCTGGAATAGTCTGAAATATTTAATTGGTGAGGTCATGTACGGCGGCCGAGTGATCGACGATTTCGACAGACGCATTACCAACTGCTATATGAATGAATATATGGGAGATTTCCTGTTCGATGCATTCCAATCGTTCCACTTTTACGAGGACGAGAACGTCGATTATTGCCTGCCCGACGAGGAGATCATTTTGAAGGAGGACTACATAGGTGAGTCAGCTGGTGGACACATGATGCGACAAAAGCTCTTTACATACGTAATGCATTGACAACAGCTCACATTGACAAACTGCCGCTGGTCAATAAGCCGGATGTATTTGGTCTGCATCCAAACGCGGAAATCGGTTATTACACAATGGCGGCGCGCAACATTTGGAACAGTCTGATTGAGTTGCAGCCACAAACTGGTGAGTTCCTGGCCAAAAGGCTTACACAACAATTGAGTACATTGATTTCATAGCACAAAACAACTAATGCACTAAGTAATAATTAGAATACTAACAGTGATGATAATATTTATTATTGTCAACAAAATAATTTGCAATTTAATTCTCTTGATATCATGTAAAATAACCGACAATATTTTTTTAATTTTTTAGAGCTCCTAAAATTTATACATAATTAAATCAAATTAACCAATTATTCTGATAGTTTTCAGAGCCAAATTACCTACGATTGCAGTTTGTCTTTCAAAGTCATTTCGCAAATACATACTCGCCAATATCTGTTATGTTCTACACATGTATCTTTATCCGATAAAGTGTTTGACAGTTCGGTTAAAATCCGGAAGCCATTACTAGTAAATGGTTTAATTTACATGCAGCGTGTGCCAATTGTCAGCCGTTTATTACATTTTATCTTGTTGATTTTCATTGCCGTTGCATTTTTGGCATGTTAAATTTTTTATTTAATTTAATTAATTAGTTGCGGTTTTGCAATTAACTTTATTGCATGCGCCATTATTGCCGGCATACAAAAGCAGGGCATTCATTAAAAATTAAAATAGATGCAAACACACATACACACACGCACACACACACACTCACAGTCGCACAGAGAGAAACAAACAAACATTCATTTGTATGCTCTCGAATTCATACCGCACTTCGGACCCCACAACCCGCAAATCGTTGCCAATTCTGATCAAACCTCACCGCCTTCATCATCATCATCAGCATCACCATCCCCTTTTCCTTTCCCTTTCCGATTCTCATTCCCATTTTCATCCGCATCTGCAGCTACTAAAAAAATAACTGGTAAAAACGTCACCCAAAAGTCGATAATATTCCGTTACGAGCTTAAATGTGTTAAAACCGCCATCGGAGAGCACTTTTCCATTTTCCAAACCCGCACTCATGTTGTCACTCATCTGCACAGTGCTTGGCGTATGTACTCGCATACTCACATATGTGTGTATATACTTTCGGCCTCTGCAATAACTGCATAACTTTGTATAATTCTCTATATCTGAACTCGACAAACTCGTACATATAATTTGAATACTTTTCTTCTTGTTTTTTTTCAACACCTTTGCACAAACCAAGTGACCATATGGACACGTGGAAACGATGTCAAAGAGGGTAAAGTATTTTTTATATGAGTTTACAGGCCGCTTGCATAAGTTAAATAAATTTATAAAACCCAGAGCCTGAAGCTGATTTTAAAAATGAATGCAAAGGCCAAACATTTACATAGACACAGTTGAAAACTTGAACAATTTTATTTCATTTTGCATATGAGAATAACTAGACAATAAAACACCCTGTGCACAGTTCTAAGGTAATTTATAAACAATTATTATTTATCCAAAAAGTAAGACAAGCAGACAGTTAGAAAAACAAAATCTTAGATCTATACCTTATACATTTATATGACCAACTCTAACATACCCAGTTGAACCTTTTTCTGTGCACAGGGTGTTTAAAAAGCAACTCTCAGTTCGGCTGTCACGACCTTTATGTGAGCTTTAGTCAAAACTCGAGCGAAATATTGCAACAAATAAAATATCAATATTTTTATTAAATTGTATTGCCATAAATTGTCACTAGAGCATGTTATGTTTTATATTTGCATGGAATTTTATTTCTATTCCACCTCTTAATTAATATGATTCGCATGCGTGAAGTAGCTCAATGAAAAATGCTGATTATTTGCATATTCATGAGCTTTAGTATTTGCTAATTGACACTTAAAAAACAAAAATAGAGCACAGAATGTGTTCAGAAATTGCATAAGTACAGTTTAAACATGATAAAAAGGCAAATTAATAAAATTTGCTATTTACCAATATAGTAAAGAGGAAACAGAGGAGGGGAATACCACAAATGTTGCATACATTACAGCGGTTTTTGTTTTGTTTTTTTTTTTTTTTGGTTTCTATCTGCCATTGTCAATCCTAACTTATTTCACCGACATTTCGTTCAGGTGAGGGAACGGGAGGCATCAGTCGGGATGACTTCATCGACCAGGTGGCAGCGGGAATACTGAAAAAACTACCTCCCGCATTCGAGACGTGGCGCATACGAAAGCAAATCCAGATGAGTCTGTCACCCACCGGAGTGGTGCTGCTGCAGGAGCTGGATCGCTTTAATGCGCTGGTGGTGCGCATGAAGAAAACCCTGGAGCTGCTCCGCAAGGTAAACCATCGAGAGATTGCCATGCCACTGGCTTCGCCTGTCAATAGAGAGCTCACATAAATCCTTCAGCTTTGTTTTGCATTCTGTTTATACATTTGCCAAGTTGGCTGGAGACCAATGCTCGTGGTCGCCAGCATCGTCCAAATCAGAGTGCGATCCGTTGGTTCGTTTGCTTTGCCTTGCCTTGTTTTGTTTTGTTGCCAAAATAAATTTACAAATGCAAATGAACTCAGCCGCTGCCATTGTCTTGGCATAGATGCTGTCACACCCCCACCCAGATACCCGCGCCCCTTTACATGTGCCTTTTAATTTAATTGCATGCTCTCCACAGGCAATTGCCGGCGAAATCGGCATGGACAATGTGCTGGACAATGTTGCCAACTCGTTATTTAATGGCCTCCTGCCAGTGGTGTGGAGCAAACTGGCGCCGGCCACATGCAAACAGTTGGCCAGCTGGTTGGAGCATTTAAAGGTGAGTCCCACTCGCAGCTCATTAATCAGAGGCTGACACAAAAATCAGTCAGAGCCCGAGTCCTGCTCTGAAACTCGACTAATCACAATTTCGCTTTCACAATTTAGAATCGCGCCGTTCAGTACAAGTATTGGTCGCTGTCGGGCGAGCCGTTGGTCATGTGGCTGTCTGGACTGCACATTCCGCAGAGTTACCTAACAGCACTAGTTCAGGTGAGAAAGTAGCGACGGTGAGCCATACAAATTTACATATATAAACGTATTTTAATTTGTAGATTGCCTGTCGTAAAAATGCCTGGCCCCTGGATCGTTCCACGTTGTTCACGTATGTGACCAGCTACTCGGAACCCGATGACGTTGAACAGCGTCCGGAGACGGTGAGTCACTTGTCACTAAATGCAAAACTATGACCCCCATGTGACCAAGAAGAGGAGTGCCTGCTCTCCCTCTCTCTCCCACTCTCTCGTTCTCTATCTCTTGCCTGGCACTAATTTTGTAATTAAGAATTCTGTTTGCATTTTAATCGTTCAACTTTTTGCAGGGCTGCTATGTGCATGGTCTGTATATAGAGGGCGCCCGCTTTGACATGCCGACTAATCAGCTGATGCGCTCGCATCCAAAAGTTCTCGTCGAGGAGCTGGCCATCCTGGCCGTGGTGCCCATTGAAGCGCACCGGCTTAAGCTACAGGTTTGTATCCATATGTATCTATCTATTTACTGGTGCTGCAGACGAGGGGTCTGAGTGGGGTGAGGGAGTTTCTGTAGCTTTCGGACTGGGTTCATCGCCGTCTGCAAGTGACAAGTACTAATGTCCGCTTGTTGTTGTCTGCATACCCACACATACATACATAAATACATACATACATACATCCATGCATGCTAAGAGGCCAAGAGTCCAAGAGAGGGCGTATCCTCGCTGATATTTGTTTAAATGCTGTGCACTAAATTACCAACAGCCTCCCTGTTTCCCTGTCCCCTCAACCGCCACAGCTAATGGGGCAGCTGTTGTGCTAATTGTTTCTGATTTTAAATGTGGGATACTTAAGTTTTTGACAGAGATTAAAGGCGTTGTGAGCTGCACAGAAAATGCATCAATGCAAAAATATAATTAAACCTATCAAATCAAGAGTCTGGATACAGAAAAAAATCCACAAAATTCAGAAGTACGGAAATCTCGGCAGAAAATATTTGATCCCATTTCGGCAAATATTTTTAGTATCGGGACTCTATAAGAATTCTATCAGTGAAATCAAATGACTTTTTTAATGCTGACAATATATATTCTCGATCTTTGCAGAACACGTTCCTGGCGCCTGTTTATACCACATCACTGCGCCGCAATGCCATGGGCGTGGGCCTGGTGTTTGAGGCTAATCTGGCGACCTCGGAGGATCTGAGCCATTGGATATTACAGGGTGTGTGCTTGACACTAAATACGGATACATAGAAACGAGTGTTGGCATTTTTACAAGATTTACTTTATCGCTTTCAATATCTGTAGTAGATCTGGTATTGGCAATTATATAATTATGTATGTTAATTGTTAATTGTGTCTACAAATGAATCTCTAGTGCCTTTCAATAACGTGCCTTGTGCCGGAATTTGATGCAATGCCTCTCCGGGCATTACCTGCGCCGCAAGCAGCCGAAGCAGCTCTTGAACTTATCCATTAGATTCGATTTCATGGAGGGTAAGAGTAGTTCGAGGTTCTGTGTGCCGCCACTGTCATCGGACTCCAGATCAGATTCAATAGTCATCTCCTGTATGCTGAAAGTATCTGTGAGTTCGTGATTTTGCTGACGACGCTTAGCGCGCTTCAGTTGTGCGGGGAAGAAGGATATTTCCTCGGCCTCATCGCTGCTCTCAGACTTGTAATCGACCAGCGGCTTCTGCTCCGGTTCACCCGGTATGGGTAACCGGTTAATGGGTATGAGTGTGGCCGCCTGTGTCTTGGTCGCCTGCAATAGACTCGTTAGCTGAAGGACCTTCAACTTGACTGCGACTATTTGATATTGCACCCACCTGCTCCTCTTGGTACTGTGTATAGTTGCGCCTGGCACGCTCGACCTTCAGTTCCAGTTTTCGTTGCAGTATGCGGCAGGTGTTTGGCGGTTCGCTGCGTCCCTCTGTCCCCCGGGCAGCCCTGTCTTCATCGATTTCAATGGTTGTCGGCGCATACACCTTGCTGGCACCCCGAAACGCCACCTCAAACTCCAGGTCCGACATATGTTTCGGCGCTCCACTGGCACTTTTCTGCATTGGGCTTGGCCATGAGCCTTTGTTTCGGTACGTATCTTTTTGGTGTCCACTTACCAGCAAACCTGCAGCACCATCCTCATAAATATTCGACTGTCTATCCTCGCTGTCAATACCGCTGTCCTCCATGACTTTTTTACTAATTCTAAACGATTATTTTGGCTTAATAAATATTATTGTAAAAAAATTTCAAGCGATGACAAACACAAACAAGTTTTATTATCACTCCGAACTCCAATTCAATCCACCCCATGACGATAGAGCGCAGAATCCAACAAACAGCTGCAGTGTTGGACTCTTTGGAAAATCAATAACCCCTTGATGTGGGGCGTTGCCAGACTGTTGGGAATTTTAAATTGCTAAAGTGTGTTTGGAAAAAGAGTTTTAACTACAACGGGTCTGTTTATACATATGCACTCTTTATTATATAATTTTAATTTATTTACAAATATTTTTAAAACTTAAATTGCTTTACTCGTTGCACACAAATATCGTAGAAAAACACTAAAAAATATATATAAAATGAAAATAAGTTTTAGTCACTTTCGTCTATGGATTGAATTTAAATCGAGAATAAATAGGAACAAAAACATAAAATACTAATACTATTTTCTTTTGTGCTGGAAGAAATAATCGTATATGATGATATACTAAGTAAGTTGTTCGTTATTTATTTTTATTGTACCATTATTATTTTCTTTGCTTTTCTCTTTTTTATTTTATCTTTTGTTGATCTGTTGGCTATGAAATTGCTGGTTTTTTGGTCTCTCTGCTGGCTTGTGAAATTGTTCATCTGTTTTTCCTGGTTTAAACTCAATTCAATGCAGAAGTCGAACAAAAATGCTAGGCTTGTTAGCTTGATAGTTTTGTAGTATGGAATTAAAGCGCATTGGGATGTGGCTGCTCTATTTGGCCAGCCAATGTGCAGGACCTACAACAGAACTTGGCATAGTACTTGTTAACACAGTACTTTCCTTGTACGATCAGCTTGCAGTTGGCAAAGAACGGGCTATCGACACACTCGGGCGATACCGGTATGACAGCTGTAAAAGAAAAAGGTAGAGCTTTAGTAAAATATGAGAGATAAATAAATGAAAGACTTACATTCAATGGTTATCCTCTCCTGGCTGGTGTGATAGCTAAAAGTATTTCGGGCCATGCATCCGTAAACTCCTGTATCCTCGGTGGTAACATCGCTAATGACCAGGCGATGAGGTTCGGCTGTAAATAAAAGAGTTAAAAATAATTAATTCAGTTTATAATAGATATATGAGATGAGATTCATGTCTTACATGTGATTTGCACACGCTCGTTGTTGTACAGAGGTACATTATCCTTGATCCAGGTCACATTTGGTGCCGGATAACCCAGCACGGAGCATCCAATGGCAATTGTGGAGCCGGGAGTGTAGCTATTCTGCGGATCCAGGCCAATTACGGCTTGAGCATTGACTGTTGGATAATTCACAGATTAGTTGGAGTTCTTTATACGTTTTGAAAGGGGAACAAATCAAACCATTCCATAGAAAGTCATGCATAAATACTTACTGGTTGGGGTCTGAACCACAGGAGGTGGGACATAGACTGGTCTTGATGGTCTATAGGGATAGCTCGGCCTTTGAGTGACCGGTGCCGTTGCAGGGTCAATAATATACTGCAAGTAATTGGCATCCTCATTGGTGAGGGCGCGGGCAGGACCCACCGCCTTGAGGGTTACATGCAACGAGACGGGACGTCCCTCATTGTAGGCCTCGCAATTGTACAAACCCAGATCCGACAGCTGTACAGAGTGGAAGTACAAGGAGTAGTCGCGGTTCATCTGCCAGCGACCCTCGCTGCCCAATCCCAACCGTCGGTTATTGCGCCACCAATCGACATGAGGCGCCGGATAACCACCAGCCGGACAGCGAATCAACGCCGGGCGGTTCAGTTGCACAATTTGTGTGACATTCTTATCGCCATAGATATAGGCCGGTATATTTCGATGTTCTACCAACACCAACATGCAATAGGGTTAAAAGCAAGCAACATTCACAATTGCAAAAACAAAAGCAGTTAGTTAAGATGCCAACACCAATAAGTTAAAAATGCTTAGGATTTAGAAGAAATTCATAATTCACCTGTCACTTGCAGAGCCACCTCTCGACGCACTGGCTCGCCGAGTCCATTGCTGGCCACGCACACATAGGTGCCGTCGTCGGTCTGACGCACTTGAACTATGGTCAGATCTCCGTTGGAGGTAAGCACATAGCGGCCTTGGTTGGTATCGATCTGGCAGGACGAGATATAAAATATATAACATTTAAGTACTATCGAAAGATCTGAGTACTTACCAACACATTATTCATAGACCAGGTAATATTGGGTGCCGGGTTTCCAGCTGCAAAGCAGCGGAGCACAGCAATGCCTCCAATCGAGGTCTGCACGTCGAGCTCCTGCGGCTGCTTGGATTCCAGGGTGGCCTTGATCTCGCCGGGATAAATTACAGCCGGAGCGGGAGTATTGGGTCGTCGGGTGGGACGAGCTGGACGCACGCAGAGATATCCACAGCCATCGCTGCAGCATTTGTTGTCTCCACGACAGTCGGCATCGGTGTAACATTCCCGGGCACAGTCGCTGGCATTGGTCTGCAGTTGTGGACAGACTCCAGGCTTGTTTATATCGCGGCAGACGGGCACAAACTGATCACCGGTATTGGACACATCAATGGCACATTGTTGGTGGTCGGGACAGGAGTGACCATCGCAAGGATTCACGCAGATGCACTGCTCGCACTCTGGCTGAGATTGGGCGGCCTCTCGTCGCACTCCGTAGGGACAGCGCAGATCGCGGCATTCGTTTTCGTAGTTCTCGCATCGGCTGGTTGGGATTTCGTTAACCACCTCATTGTTGACAGGCGCTGTGAATATTTGTTGGTGGAATCAGACTTGGCATTTAAAGAAACACTACCTAAACTACGAAGTCACGTGCATAACTAAATCTAATGAGAGTGCATAAAGTACTACTAAAGAATGCTACGTCTACTCTTAACCTAGCAAGCAGTTGAAGAGTGAGCAAGGTGCGAGGTGCAAGGTGCAAGGTGCAAGATCAAGTGCCTTGAAGTGGGTATTGAAATGGGTGCAGAGTGCTCGTGTACTGAGTTCAAGTGTCAGTCTTACTTCCGCATTGATTTGTACATGCTTCAAATGAACGGAAATTGTTCTGATTGCCAGAGCAACCCGAGTAGATAAAGGACACGCAGGTACCACGCTCATCATCGTAGTACCAACGACGCTCCTGGTTCGAGAACCCGTTGCACCGACCGATGATCACCGGAAGTCGGCAGATATCTACTTACATCGTGACAAAATCAGAAACAGAAATATAATTAAAAAAATACGACTCCCTCTCTCTTAAACTCATCAGTATCTGTTACCTTTGGCCGCACCCGATGATGGCTCACGGCCAGCGAGACAAACCGATTCACACTCATAGAGGTCATTGAACCTATTTCCAGTACCATCGCAGCCACCGAATGTGAAGGGCTCACAAGTCTGACTATCGCGATTGTAGTAGTACCGGGTCTGCCATTGTGTGCAGGGTCCCGTCGTCACCGGCTCATTGCAAACGTCTGACACAACACGTTAATACAACTAGAACACGATTCGATTAACATATTTTCGACTTACCAATTCCCTTGAACTCGCCGCATTGGCGTTCACACTGATCGCGAGTCTCGAACCGATTGCCGTTGCCACCGCAGCCGCTGTAGCTGAAGGCGGTGCAGGCCATTCTGTCGTTGTCGTAGAACCACGCCGTGGTGTGGTTGTCGCACTCTCCGACCTCTGGAGGTTGTGTGCAAACGGAGTAGGCCTGGAATGAATTAACCGGGTTATAAGTACGTACATTCAGTTAGTGAAGCAGAAGCGACTTTTGAGTAGCTTAAGTCGATCATTCATCTTGGCTATCAAACGGATTTAATATTTTGAGTTTTCGTATAAGTTAAATCGATATCATGAGGAAGAAAATTTAATTAAAATTTCACTTTGATTATCCTCTTCTTTTAATAATTTCTTTAGGAAAACTCGATATATTGTTAATATTTGGAGATATATTAACAACTCGATTAATTTCTTGTCGAGCTTCACTGTATGGACATCAATGGATAACTTACTGGAACTGGTGGCTGTGGCTCTGGTTCCGGCTCCGGCTGGGAGTTAGGCGAAGCCAGACAATACTCCCTGCAGAGTTTCTCCGACACGAAGTTATTACGATTGCCGCGGCAGCCGGTGAACTCGAATTCGTGACAGGCTCCAGTGCGTCCATCGAAGTACCAGCGACGAGAGATGTCATTACAACGACCTCGTACTGGGGGCAGGGAGCAAGTGTCCAGCATTGGATGGCAGTCATACTGGCACTCCTCCTCGCTGGCAAAGTTATTCTCATTGCCACCGCAACCAGAGTAGACAAACTCATCGCAGAGTCCTTCCTGATGATTGTAATACCAGCGGGTAATGTTCTCATTGCAGTTTCCGGCATCCAACGGTCTGGAGCACTTGGCCGTTTCCTCTTCAAGACGTGGCTCCTCCTCTACGCCTGGAGTGCAACGCGCCGAGCAATCTTGTTCAGACTCGAAGCGATTGTCGTTGCCGCCGCAGCCGCCATAATAGAACTGCTGGCATTGACCCACAGTTGCGTTGTAGTTCCACTTGAGCACATATTGATCACAGTCGCCCACAGCAGCTGGCTGGTCGCACAGGTTTCCGGATGGCTGTGCTTGGGGTCGTGGTTGGGGTTGGGGTTCGGGTTGGGGTTCGGGTTGGGGTTCGGGTTGTCGTGGTGGCTCCTGTCTTCCACAGCGTTGCAGACAATCGGACTCGGTCTCGAAGCGATTGCCATTGCCGCCACAGCCGCCATAATAGAACTGGCGACAAGCACCACTTGGTTTGTCAAAGATCCACTTGAGCGAATAGTCGTCACACTCTCCACGTTCCTCGGGCTGATCACGGACATCCACGCTGCTCTGGGCTGGCGGTGGCGTTGGTGGCTCCGGCTTCTTCTCGCAGCGGGCCAAGCAAGCCTCCTCGCTGGTAAAGCGATTCTCATTGCCTCCACAGCCGCCATAGTAGAACTGGCGACAGGTAGCTTCCTTGGTATCGTAGTACCAGGCAAATACGTAGTTGGCGCATTCCCCGACCTCAGCGGGAATATCGCAAATGTCCTTGGCTGAGATAATAGTACAGATAGTAGTGGTTAACAAGGCATACTCTTTTTCGGGGAAGCACATTTGCGTACATCGAAAGCAGACGCAACAACATTGAAAGCTTACCAACTTGCCGGGGACAATGAGTCTCGCATGATTCCAATGTGGGGAAACTGTTCTTGTTGCCACCGCAACCCGTGTAGTAGAAGGGCAAGCAACGCTTCTCGGTTTCCGAGAAATGCCATCTGGCATGCTTCTCGCTGCAATCACCGGTTTGTTTAGGCAGTGAGCATTGCTCTGGGAGTGTAACACGAGTATGTGACATGCAAGAGTTGTGGATCAAGGGAATTGCAAGCAACAAACAATCATGCAAAAATAAAAGCCAAGCAAAATAAACGGAAAATTGAGGAAACCATACCATAGACCAGAGTAAAGTAAATTAAATAAAAGTAAAGTAAGCTCAAACCATAACACTGACAATAAAAGCCAAATTACCCATTTAAGCCAACAAAAACTAATTAAATCTCAAACCTTTAAGCACTCCTGGCTGGCGACAGCTATAGCTGCAGGCATGTTCCGTGGGAAAGTTGTTCTTGTTGCCCTTGCAGCCGCCATATCTGAAGGGACGGCAGACATCGGTCTGGTTGTCATACATCCAACGCTCGAAGTTGCCCTCGCAAGGTCCGCTGTCCTCAGGCTGCTCACAGGGTGCTGTGACGGCAGATTGATATATTAAAAATGAAGAAAGCATCTTAATTTTACTAGTTACTTACGCAGGGTTTCGCTGATCGCACACGTGCCCTGGCACTGTTCGAGGCTGTCAAAGCGATTGTTGGTTCCATAACATCCTCCGTATTGGAACTCTTCGCATCGATTGCGATCGGTGTCGAAGTACCACTTCTTGGAGAAGACTTGACAGGGTCCGGCGCTCTTGGGGAGTAGACATACATGTTGTCCGGTGTAGTCTTGGCACGAATCCCTACACTCAGCCTCGGTCTCAAATCGATTGCCGTTGCCTTCACAACCGCCATACCAGAATCGAGCACAGCCTCCGTAGGAAGTGTCAAAGTAATACTTGACGCTGAAGTTGCCGCAGCTGCCCTGCTCCTTGGGAAGACCACAAGCCTTCTGTGGAGGTTCTTGGACATTTTCGCAACCGCCGAATTTCTCATCCTGAGCCTTGGTAACACCATCTGGGCAACAGCCGTAAGGAGTCTCCACGCAGGTGCAACCCTCAAAGTTGGGTCCCTGGGCAGGAGTCTTGCCGTCTTCACAGCATTTGAACTCTGACTGCATGCAGTGGCAACCCTGGAGATGTGGTCCCTTGGCGAAGGACAGACCATCGGGGCAGCATCCAAACTGCATTGTTTCGCAAGGGCAACCCTCAAATTTGGGTCCCCGAGCAGAGGTGACTTTGTCGGGGCAGCAACCGTGTTGTGTGGTCTCGCAAGTGCATCCTTCCTCTTGCGGTCCACGTGCCGAGGTCTTCTGGTCAGGACAGCAACCATATGGGGAGGAGCTACACTCACAACCCTCGAAGTTATCTCCATAGGCAGGTCGGATGTTGTCGGGACAGCAACCGTAGGCTGTATTAATACAGCAACCCTCGCCTTGAGGTCCATGAGCAGGCGTCTCGTTGTCTGGGCAGCAACCGAAGGGTTCGGAGGTGCACGCGGCACATCCTCGTCCATTGGGACCGGCTGCAGGTGTACGACGGTCCGGACAGCAACCATGCTCTGACTTATCACAACCCTGGCGAGCTTCTGGCTCGCCGCAGCCAGCGAAGTTCTCACCCTTGGCAGGTGTTTTTCCATCAGGGCAGCAGGAGAACTCTGTAAAGGAGCAGGATGTGACAGCGGTGTCCGCCTCAGTGGATAGTGAGGTATCACCAGAACCAGAACCATCAAATTCAGTGGTTGATGCCATTGTTGAGTCTTCCGTTGTAGTTGTTGGAGGCAGTGTCGTTGGCTCTGGGCATCCTTCGTTATCTTCACCCTCCGCTGCAGTATATTTGTCTGGACAACAGCCGAAGAGTGTCTCTGCACATTCAGATTTCGGACAGCCCTTGTTGTTCTTGCCCTGGGCTGGAGAAACTCCATCTGAGCAGCATCCGAACTCGGTATCAGCGCAAGTTTTCGGGATGGGACAACCCTTGTCAAACGGTCCCTTGGCTGTTGACTTTCCGTCGGGACAGCAACCAAATTCTGACTTGGCGCAAATCTTCTTCTTGGTTTTACATTTACGGAGCTTTTCTTTGTTGGGGGTAAGCGTCGTCTGCCAGGTATGTGGAGTGCTAGAGTCGGTATCGGAAGTGCTCCAGATGTCACTGGTAGTACCTTCCTCGGTGGACAGTGAGCTACCTGTTGATCCTTCGGACGTTGATTCTGAGGTCGGCCCACTTTCGGTTGTCTCAGTGGTACCTCCACTTTCAGTTGTCTCAGTGGTTCCTCCACTTTCTGTGGTTGAGGAGACATCAGAAACAGATGAAGTAGCATCAGTTGATCCGCTGATGTCAGAAGAGGCAGAAGATTCGGTTGAACTTGTCTCTGCAGAGCTTTCGGTGGAACTGTAACTTTCGGTAGAGCCGAAAATATCAGTGGAGCTGGAGCTAGCATCAACAGTGCTACCTTCAGTAGAAGATCCGGTACTTGCCCCCTCCGTACTACTTTCTGTTGAGTCCGACCCTTGTAATTCCGTTGAAACTGTTGATTCAGAAGACTTGGTCACATCGGTAGAAGCATCGGTCGAGCTTTCTGTCGTACCATCAGTAGAACCATCAGAAGATCCGGACACTTCAGTTGAACCATCGGACGACCCATCAGTCGAACCATCGGATGATCCAACAGTCGAGCCACCTGTGGAGGCTTCTGTCGACGAATCAGCAGAGCTGGTACTTCCTGAAATTCCGGTGGAGCCTTCACTGGATCCTCCTTCGGTGCTGCCTGAGACATCAGTTGATTCAGTGATGCCAGATGTTGTGTCGGAAGATTCGCTCGAAGCATTAGTTGTTTCGTCACTAGCGTTGTCAGTAGAAACTGAAGAGCTCTCAGTTGTGGAGTCGGTTGATTCTGTCGAAAGCTCTGGCGTTGTTTCAGTAGAGATTGACTCCGTTGTATCTGTAGATACTGTTGATTCTGTGCTAGAACTTTCCGTGGAAGCAGATGCATCAGATGTGGAACTTTCAGTGGAAGCTGATGCATCAGATGTGGAACTTTCAGTGGAAGCTGATGCATCAGATGTTGAGCTACTAGACTCAGTAGACTCAGAAGATTCGGTAGATCCAGACACCAAAGATGTTGTCGCTGAGGACTCTTTGGGCAAGTCGGTAAATCCGCTAGAAGAACCATCGGTAGCACTCGAAGCATCTGAGCTTGACGCAACTGTTGTGCCGGAGGCGTCTGTTGAGCCTGACTCATCTGTTGCGCCAGATCCATCCGTTGAGCTAGAGGCTTCTGTTGAACCCGACACGTCTGTTGAGCTGGAGGCTTCTGTTGAGCCCGACACATCCGTTGACATAGAGCCATCTGTAGAGCTAGAGACATCAGTAGAACCTGACACATCAGTTGAGCTTGAGGCATCTGTCGAGCTAGAAGCATCTGTAGAGCCTGAAACTTCTGTCGAGGCTGACACTTCTGTTGAGCCCGAAACATCTGTGGAGCCACTTGCAGCTTCTGTAGAAGTTTCTTCAGTTGATCCAGATACGGCAGATGACGAGGAGTCTGATCCAGTGGTATCGGAGGTCTTCTCAGTTGAACTGGACTCATCTGTAGATTGATCTCCACTTCCTTCAGTTGAAATGCCGCTATCTGAAGTAGATTCTGAGCCTGAGCCTTCGACTGTGCTTTCGGTTGTGTCAGAGGAGTCTCCGGAAGACGTGTAAGGACTGTCACTCAACATTAAGTCGTCGGTTGCAAGTGAAGACATCGTGTCAGTTGCGTCATCGAAGTCAACGGATTCGGTGACCTTCGTTTCATCTGTAACATCACTTTCGACCAAGTCAAACTCATCATCAGCGCATTCTTCCTCATCATCCTCAATGGACTTATCAGTACTACTGACAGGCAGGACTTCATCCTTAGTGCAAGGCTGAGTGTTACATTTTTCCGAGATCGATTCAACCTTTGACTCATCGCAGTTAAGGGACTTGGTACCATTGGATAAGCATAGCACCTCTCGTGTGCGTTCTCCACCACCACAAGGCTTGCTACACTGTTCAAAAGGTCCAGTAAACCATTGTCCAGGACATTCCTTTTCCTCTCCTTCACAGTCCTGTTGTGTCTCAGGCTTCGTAGCTTCACTGCACTTGGAGCTATCCACGGTAGTAACACTCTTGCCGTCGAAGACTCCGCACATGACGATACGGGACTGAACACCCTTTCCACAAGACGCTGAGCACTTGCTCCATTCGGATGTAAACCATTGGGACTCACACTTGGACGATGTGCACGATCTGGACAGCTCAGGAGCCTTTGTTCCGCAGAACTTCTCTGGATAGACCTTTCCATCCTTGGAGCCGCAAATGGCTGTTCGAGTCTCAGTATTCTGACCGCAGGCTTCACACTATAAACGAATCGGGATTATTTCTCGAGTTCAAATCAAATCGCTCTTTTACTTACTCCACTCCACTGAGATACGATCCAATCCACGCCCTCGCAAGGTGCCAACAGACAAGTCCTTTCGACCTCAGGCTTATCTTCCACGCAATCCTCGTCGGGGAGGACGCGTTTGCGGCCGTTTTCTTTGATGAAGCACGTAACCTTTCTGGTTTCTTTACCTTCTCCGCACAACTTGTCGCAAGGCTTCCAGGGACCCGAATGATACTTCGGACAGTTCTTGACATCACGATTACACTCCTGAGTCGTCGCGGGCTTATTTCCAACTTCCTTAAGGCAAACGGCATCATCTTCCGCCGTATGAACTCTATAAAATTAGATGCTAAAATCTGATTCCCTTGATAAACTAAGGTAAATTTACCCATTAGAGGAAATGCGTTCGCAGGTGACTGTTCGATTCTGGAAACCATCCGAGCCACAACCCTTGGAGCACTTATTCCACTCTCCCTCTACCCAGTGAGGGGCACACGGCTCAACACCGCAGGCCTGAGTCTCCTCTGGCTTGAACTGAGCATCGCAAAGGGTTTGATCGACCTCCTGTAAGTTGATGCGATTGTGGCAGGTAACCTGACGAGATTGAGTGCCACCTCCACAGGTGGCGCTGCAAGGTCCAAACTCCCGATGCGTCCAAGTATGAGCATCCGGCTGACTGTGGCTCAGGGATTCCGGAATGCTGTACTCATAGTCAACGCTCACATTCTTGTCCTGCACCAGCATTACAACGTAGATATTCTCGGTAATGGGACCACTGCATGTCAGCTGATCGGGGGCCGCAAATCCCATGGGTTTGCGTTGATAATTCCACCAGGCGCCCGCATAGAACATGGGACGTGGGAAATCAATGCGCCAGTTTCCGTTGAGATAGAAGTGTCCTGTCTGATTACGGCAGGCCAGATAGTTGTTCGATGGTGCTGATTCCTGAATGCGAATGTTTGTTGCTCCTTGGGGAATCAGCAGGAGATCGTTGTAGCCAGCAGCAAGATCACTCGAGGCATAGGTATTCTGAATCGTCTTGCAGGTGCTGCCGTCTCCACCGCACTTTCGGCACTTATCCTCCTTGGCATTGCTGCCCAGCATCATGTCGCAGCCCACGGGCATGCACTGACCATTCACACAGACATCCAGATCCTTGTCATTGCACCGTGTGCCATCCACAACCTTCTCCTTTTGACGGTAGTAGAAGCGTTCGCCCTTCGGCATGCAGTTGAGCTCGCAGGGATTTGCCGCATTTGTGTAGGGCACCCACTCGTAGAGTACACCATCAAATTTGGTATAGT
This sequence comes from Drosophila rellima, assembly GCA_035043635.1. Lineage (NCBI taxonomy): Eukaryota > Metazoa > Arthropoda > Insecta > Diptera > Drosophilidae > Drosophila > Drosophila rellima. The sequence continues at coordinate 5,630,433 of JAWNMV010000811.1, read as the reverse complement.
CAAAGCGGGAGCACTGCTGCGACCTAAAGTCCGGCTCCTCCTCGGGACAGTCCTGAGTGTTACACGAGTAGTAACGACGACTTCCACCGCTGCACATCGCTTCGCCATTGTAGCTGGATTGGAAAAGATTCCAGACATTATATTAAAAAGAGATCAATTCAATTTGAATCCAGAATAAGTTTAGAGTCTAAATTATGATGAAATAACAACTTCCTATACTATCGATACTCACTCTCTACGCAGACACTCGCGTGTCTGATAGGACACACCGCCTCCACAGGTGCGGGAGCAATCCGAGTTTGAGCTCCAGTCCGACCACTCGCTGGGATCATCGCCTTCGCCTCCGGGCGTCACGGAGCTTTCCGGTAAATACAAATTTGCGCCATATTGTCTTTTTTCGCGTAGTCCAGGCTAATTAATTGAGTAATTTGTAATTGATCTCCGGATTGGGAAGGAGAATATACTTACGAATCTACTTTGTGAGTTTTGTATGCCAATTAGGACAATGAATGCTATCAAGGCAGTTGAGCTGCAAAAGAAAGTAAATTAGATTTAATTAAAATGTTGCTCGAGCATTTCTCAGCTCTCATAAATCACAGGGCCTGCCATTCATTTTAGCCATGGGGCACAACGCGTCACGTCACGTGTTGACTTGTTGCAAATATTTGTTTACTTTGCCGCATGCTTCGCCGGTCATACAGACTCATTAAAAGTCCAACAGGCGGATGCGAGGGATGGGCCGGGATGGGAGGGGAGTCAGTCACTTGTCAACGACTTTCTCAAAGAGGCATGCCACATCCAGCTAAAGGTATGCAAACAAAGTTTTCTAGGGCTTCACAACAACAATGACAACATTAACTTGTTTTTTTTTTTGTTTCTGCTCTGTGGTCAAAGCAAACAAACATTGAACTTGTTTTTGCATTGTCCAGCGGAGTGGGAGCTCAATGGAACTTGGTCAAGTCAAATTTTGCAATTGCTCTTGCTATGAAATTTTTATTGTGCGCCGCCGCGTTGGCCATAAATATGCAATGCCACATAAACAAGACATAATTTAGCAGCGCTTCCTGCCGATTTGCCAAAAAGAAAAGAATAAAATGAAAATGGAAGAACAAGCAAATAATAAGTACCCGCCAGCAGAGAATATATGATTATGCCGCAGACAAGGCGACGCCGCAGTCGGAGTCGGAGCCGCAGCCACCACCAGAGCCGAGGACAAGTTGCGTGAATATGTCAAAAGCGTTCAATGTTGCAGGCAACACAGCTCCTCTGTACTCCGGTCCCTGCCCTGTCCCTGTCCCTGCCCTGTCTTTGCCTCATCTCTAATGTTGGTGGCTTGCCAATTTAATTTTTGATGCTGCGTGCAAGGAGCCTGCGTTTTGTTACACTTGGACGCCTTCGACTGACTTCGACTTCGACTTCGACTTGGACTTGGACTGCAGGGCACAGCAGGGCGCACTGCTTATGACAGGGCCAGGAGGCACGCCAAGTGTGGCCATAATTTTTATGCTTCTGTGTTGGCATTTTAATGCAATTTGAGCGCATTTCCCTTTTGAAACCAATGCCAGGACACCTATTGCTTTGGCAAGTGCGCTATGACAACGCCAGAACACCGACAACAACAACAACAACAACAAAGACACATTTCACAGTCCATTGAGCCGGAGCTGCCTTGAGCTCAAGGCGGCGTCGCTCAGACGCCTTCTTAGCCATTGCGTCACGCAAACAGGATACACGAGCAGGACCCGCACCCAAATTCAGACCCACCCCTACCCCGGACTCCGAGTCCAATTCGGACCAGGCGACAACAGCGACGCGCTATTAATTGGATAGTTGAAGCAAATATGCTGAGGTGGCAGAAACCGCAACCAGTTCGTGATTTCATTCATTTTTATGTGCGGCCACTGCTGATTACGCAAAAATGTGCACCACGTGAAACATTCCCAAATAATGCTAAAAATATATACATATAGTGTAAAGAAACGTATTGTATGTATTGTGCCTGTAGTTGCCACATATGGCGGATGCCACGTGACACAAACATAAACAATTGGCGCAATCGTCAAACTGTACAGATGAGCTGGATGCCACAACAACCAATAACGTCACCACCTCCACCACATGAATGTCAAACAAACAGCGGAAATGCTAAATATTCTGAGATAACTTTACAACAATACGAAAACATCAGATTATGCCAATGTTTAGGTTAAAATGTTTGCCAAAGCCGAGGCTGAGAATCGCCTTTGTTCTGGTCCCAACTGGATGATAGTCGTCAATCTGGGACAGCCTACTGCACTAATGGCCAAGATCAAGGCAGAGCCACGCCAGCTTTCCACACGGTGTCTGGTTCAATTAACATGCCCAGTTAAACCGAAAAGAAAGGATTCCATTTAAACAATCAAACAATGGACTGCATTGTTCGAGGTCCGCTTCAGTTACAACTCGGCCAGACAATGGGAAAAGAGAGTTGCTTTGGTCAAATTATGTATGAACAAGTCGGATACTCCTTACATATATTCACAAAATAATGAAATTATAAACATTTTATTGAAGGATTCAATGGTATAAAATAATCTGAAATATACTCAAAACCAATACTTTATATTTCAAAATGAAATACATTCTTTGACCTCTCTCAAATATTGCTAACTACTAACTTCATTCATTAAGATAATATTTATCAAATTTAAATCAAATTAGAAACACACTATGCCTGGTCAATTACAAGTCTAATTTCTTGGCTCTTCATTAGAGACATCATTCAACAACTGACAATCCTAATGTATGCCTTTTATAAGAATATATTTGAAGTTGTGGAAACTGGGTCGCACACTTTGTGGAGAGGGGGCAGGGGATATTTGTTCAAATTTACTTTACATCCTATGGATGCTCTCGCACTTGTACTCATGTTCAGAATCCCTTGCAAGTGGCAACAAGTGCAGCTTGTTGTTGCAATGGCCATCATAAATAACGCGTCTGCTAATGAGGCGCAACAACAACAGCAACAACAACAACTACGATAACAACAATAACAAGAGCACTTACTCCACAAGTGCCTGCACTTAGCCACTAAAACTCAAGACCAAAAACAAAATACATTTAAATTCTATGTTAAACAAAAGTCAAAACTAACAGACAATAAGTATGTGGCAAGTTGAAGGAAATCTAAACAAAACTAAAACCCGTGTGGAACAATATAAATCGAGGGCAGAGTCCACACCTGAAGATGGAAGGCAGATAAATTGAAGGCGGTTGATTTGTTTACGTTAACACATGACTCATCGACGAGGTCGTGGCAAGCAAAACGCCCCCACTTAGGCCATCAAGATGGAGAGGCCAAACCAAAAAGGGGGCAAAGCTTCGCGCAGTTTCCCATGCCACTTGATTAACCCAAAGTAGTTGCCGCAGTTGGGGCAACAGGGTCAGGCAGCCAGTGTTCATTCAGCCTGTTCTATTTAAAACTAAAGTACAACGAGAATGCACTGCAAGCAAATCGAAAAGTGCGGCATGCAACATTTGTGCGTACCACGCAGATGCCACGGCACAGCGGCAACTGTTGAAGTCCTAGGCATATTTTGCAGCTCCGGGGCCTTTGATGAAGATGGAATGCCCCTGCCTTCAGTTGACCAGTTGCCAGCTGCAATCATTTGACCCCAGCTGCCCCCCTCGCTTTCAATGTTGATTGTTGATTGAAAAATATGTTGGTATTTCTTATTTGGTTCAATGAAATTGCAACTGATTTCATTGCCTCAAATTAAAGAGCAGTTAACAGAGTTGACCGCCAGAGGGGAATTCAACATAGATACATATTACATATATTCTTCATCATATCGTTATCTTGTAATGCAGTGTAGTTTAATCAGCCTCATTAGACTGCGGGTGCATTCAAGATTCTGTAGATGCCGTTGCCCCAAAGCATCTGGCTGCAATTATAAGCAGTCCTCGTCTTAGCCTCATTAGTTGCAAGGATACGTTGCCATTTCACATGTTGCAGCACACACACAGAATGACACGTGTGTGCGTGTGTGTGAAGATGTGCAAATACAATTACATAGTCATACAATTATCGCAAGACAAACACAGTCTAATGCGAAACGCCAAATTGTGACTGAGGTGTGGCTAGGTAAATGCTGCCAATGTCGTTGCCGTCGATGTTGCCGCTTTGGCTGCCACCGATGCTGAGGATGACTCTATGAGAGGACACATCGACACAACGACATTTGTTGCAACGGATGTAAATGTTTGCATTGTTGAAATTTTAATTGCATTTACATTAAGCAACGCACACAGAAAGCCCAACTCGCATTGGTTTCTCTCGTTCTTCTTCTCAGCCTGGATGTCATTTTGACTGCCAGCCATATCCATCCAATTATCAATTTCAAAATTAATTAAACTTAATTGAGTAGTGAAAATAATAAACATTATAATGCAGACACACACTCATTTGTTTACTGAACGTTTCACCTACAGGGCAAGTGTTAAGCAACAGTCGAGATTATGTCTGTGTGCGTCGCTCTGTGTGCTACCAACAAAGTTGCTGCTTTTTGGGGCTAAAAGGCACTTCAGCAACAGCTAACAGCAAAAGCAGCAGCGGCAGCAACAACGACAGAGTTTGTATAAATGCCTAATGAAATACTTGTCACGCGTTTGAGCCAACGAGCTAAAGCAAATGAGCAAACAGAATGCACAGTTAAGCAGAGTCAAAGATTGACAACGTGAAAGAGAGGGATAATCACTTAGACAGAGAAAGAGAGAGAGGTAGAGAGTCGAAGACTGCTGCATTTCACTACTACGGAGCGAACTGCAACAACTACTGACCCATAAATTTCACTGCCTGACAGCTGGTCCGAGTGCGAGCCAAATGTTTGACTTGGCAATAACAACAAATAATTGTAAACAAAATTGTATGGCAAATGTTGCATCGGCGAGGCGACCACTTGAAGTGCAATATGTCCGACTCAGACGCCACAACGGCAATGGAGTGCATGGAGTAAAGCTAATTAGAGGCATCATAATGCCCTCAACGCCTCCGCTCCCACACCAGGCCCAGCGTCAGTCTCAGCTTCAGTCTCAGCTTCAGTCTCAGCTTCAGTCTCAGCTAAAGGCAAACATTGGCAAATTTCTATTTGCCCAACTCATTTGGTACAAGATTGCAACAAGCTCACTCAAGTGTCTTGAAGTTGTACGAATATGTATATAAACACTGATTCGAGTACTCACTCGTACTACTCGGGGCACTCATAACTAATAGCAAAGAATTCATAAACTTTTGCTTTCTGAACTTTGTACTCAGTCTCTAAAATAAACAGTGAACGCTGAAAATAAATCCACAGGATGCTCTATGCTCCATGCTCGATGCTCTGGCATATTTCACCACCTAATTACCTGCAGAATTTTTATAGATATTTACATTACTTTTTAGCTAATAAATTAGATACTTAGCATTAATAAAGAAACACACTAAAAAGATTGTGTTGAATTTTTCAAGCTAATTCTTCACTCTGAGCTATTTATATTCGCTTTATACCCTTGTACAAACAAACAAATATAAAAGAATTCAGCAAAAAAATGCATCTGACATCAAAAATTGTGCATTATAATTTAAGCCAACTCTAAAGTATCATTAAAACTATTTGCAGAACTTTACGTTACATAAATGTTGGCAAAATCTCTTAATACCTCATAAAGTTGAAACCATAACATACGAATTTTTCAAATTTTTAAAATTGTTCCTGAATGATATAGACTAACAATAATAAGTATGAGTTATAGTTAATGATTACTTTGTCGATCTAGATATTTTTTAGACTAAATATAAAGTTTGATTTAATTTAAATTGCAACCACAATATATATAGTTTCGAAACTTTATATGTGATTACATCGTTCTTCCTCCTTTTTTTGTTTTGAAAGATTTCTTAGCTTTTGACTCTATTGAAACTTAATTACTGAGGCATTTATTTATTTAATACTTCAATCACGTAGTCCAAGAAGTGAAATTGGTGAATTGAAATTCTTTATCCTTGAGATCGTGACGCACAACAGTTGCTATTATTTACAGTAATGGCAGTTTAAGAAGAAATGCGAATTGTGCTGAATATTTTTTACTGACGGACGGATTAACTGACGGTCAAAATGTAGAACAGACATTGATTTATTACGCAATTATCGGACGGAATTTGAATTCGTATTCTTAGCGCTGACGGCAGCGAGTTTCTTTTCATTTTCTATTTACTGGTGCACTGCCAGGTGGAGAATGAAGCCATCTTCGTGAACTACCTGATGATAGTGTTGCTTGAATGGCCAAATGTTGCAACAAGCTGATGCCGTTGCTTTCTCATATTGTCGTAAAGTGTCCCTTTTGTCCCTTTTCGATTTCAATTTGAGCTGCACTTTGCTCCTGTTCTGTCATCGGTATGTGAGTCACGTCTGCAACATTCACCAACAACAACAAAAGCAGCAGCAGCAACAAGCAGCAACAAGCAGCAACAACAACAGCAGCAACATGCGGCAAGCAGCTCGTTTCTTCAGCCGGCAGTCAAAACATTTTTATGGTTTTTGCTTCGTCTGCTCTCTGTTTCACTTGTTGCTGTGGCTGTTGCTGCTAATGTTGATGTTGCTGCTGTTGCTGTTGTTGCACAGCTTTTTAGGCAGAATTTACTGCCGCTGCATGTGACGCATCTCGTTGACCCCGTTCCCTCGCCGCCTCCCTCTGTCAATCGTTTGCCTTGCAGAAATTTTGGATATTTTTGCCGTCAAGCAATCTTTTTTTTTTGTTTCAGTTTTCGTCTTTTTCTTGGTGGTTTGCGGCTTGTTTCAGCCTCTGCAATTTGGCGACGGCGTATTTTGTGCGTTTTGTTTTTGGGGCATCCTTTTTATCTTCCGCGTTTGCAGCGTGCGTCGACCTCTTGCTCGAATGCCTGGGCCCGACTATCGATATAATTATGTACATACGGGATACAGATACAGATTCAGATACAGATATACACATACGATGTAGCTGTGCCGTTTTTAGACGAAATATTAACATATTTGCAACAGGGAGCCAACATTTGATTTAGTGCGCGACTTTGGAGTAATTAAACGCGGCGACGTCGGCGGCCTTTGTTAATTAAGCATAATGCATAAAGTCATGGGAACAAGTTCTGCAGTATTATTTGATCATTAACTACCACTACTGACATTGGGGGGGGACCTTAAGCACACATGTTGCAAATGCAGCATGCAGCATGGACGCCATGAACTTGCTTTGTAATTGAGCCATGGCAGGATGGCGAAGGCAGCTGCAATGCCAACAACAAGGAGAGTCGATTGTCTAAGCCTTTAACGCGACTTGCATTTCACTTGCTGCTCATTTGCCGCATCATTCGATATTCTCATTAAATCCATTTGGCCCAACTGTGTGCGCAACATCAAATTTCAAGGAAAATTTCTGCCAGACTTGAGGCACATTTCCGGCGCATGTATTTTTCCCAGCAGCAGCAGCCAAGGCAATTGGCAATCCCCTTGGATCACCTAAGTACACTACAACATTAGATCAGCATTTATTTAAACTATTTATTTCTGGTGATTAAGTCTCAATTATGCAAGTGGAGTGTTTATGTTTGCCTCGTGCCTCTTGTGTGCATGACTCTTGGGGCAACTTGGCAACTTTGTGTGCGTGTATCATTTTCATAGCATCAATTTGTGGAATTTATTGTTTATACTTACTTAAACGCACACAAACACTTAATAAACAATTTAGCCACTATTCATGCTGGTTTTTTGTTGTTATTGCTAATGTTGTAGTTGCTATTGCTGCAATTCTTGCTGCTGGAAATTTAGTACTTTTCGACGGAAAAATTATAGCCAAAACATAACAAACAATCTGCAGAGACTCATATGAATATAAAATCGAAGAGATATCAGTATCTGTATTGTGTAAGACTTTATTTTTGGCGTTAAACTTGAACTACATGCATTCCATTTAAGTTGTGAATAATCGAAACTGTTTGTATCCATATATTAAAAAAGTACATGAATTATAGTTAAGCTTTCTTAGTTTGCTAACTACTTTTGATTGTTTTCTAACACTCAACTTCAAATCATCAAAAACTGAGTCAAGTTCAAAGACGTCACGAGTCACAAAGTTTCGCTGTGTGTAATGACAACGAGTGTTATGGCCAACTTAATGGCCACACACAGTAAATAAACACACACACAGACACATGCAACAAGTGCCTTAAAATGTTTAGTTTGTACTATTAAACTTGAGACGTTATTGTTAAAAGAGACTGTCTATTGACCCGGCCCAAAGCTGCTGTGAATGAGTCGGCCAGCAGAATAGGCTGTTACCTTACAGGCGAAATAGAGTTGAGAAATTTAAAAGAAACAATAATCTGGAATAGATCAAGTAATTCACTAATATTTTCATAGAAAGAATTTCTAAAGAATATTAGATAAATCTATCAGTTTTTGGGGATATTTTAAATTTAAATTCCGGCGAATTGTGATTCAATCTGCCATCATCCGACACGTGTCGTCGTCGCTTTCGCATTGGCCAAAGACAGCACTAAACGGGTCATGTGTTGGCCACATTCTGACGCAATTCCGTAGAACAAAGCGGGCCCAAAAGGCAAACAACAACAACAATTGCGACAACGGCCTCGGTGGCTGCCGTTGACAACGAAGAAAACAGATTTTCATTCTCAATTTTTTCTGAAGTGGCAAAGGCTGTTTTTCGCGAAAAACTTTAAAATACTTGACGAATGGATGCGCTAACTGGCAGTTGGTCAGAGTCTGGCGGAGGCAACAAGTTTCAAGTTTTTCATAGGCATTTATGTGCCGGCCAGCGCGTCGGCAGCTTTATGACTTTGGCCAAAAATAAAACGCACACAGTGCTGCGGTCAACTGCCAACTGGCAAATGCCAGCGCTTCAGATCATAGAAAAGATATGTCCAGTCGTCGTGTGCGTGAGAGCAACACAGCTCAAGATCTATCAACGGCAGCAGAGCATCTGAGTTGCCGTCAACTTTGAACTGGTTGCCTGTTTCACTTCACTACAAAAGTTTTCCATCTTTCTTCTTTTTTTTTTATTAATTTTTACCTTGTGCTCAGGCTTTTTTTGGTGGGAGCACATCAAAGCGCACGCACTTCACCAACACGGGCATACAATTTAGACGCAACTCTTGGGGATAAATATTTACATTTCAATACGAAATTTTGATTTGATTTTTGTGTTCGCACACACACCACTCACACACACACGCAAACTTCTAAAGCTAACAAAAGCAGCGGTAAAACAAAACGGCTGCCAATACAGGTAACATCCAACAGGCAGTCAGCAGTCGGCAGCCGGCAACGAATTCACTTTTGGCCAATAGCCAGTGGACAGGGGAGTACATTTTTTTAACCGGAAATTTCAATATGGGTCAAAAGAACTTTTTGATCGACATTCCCAATGTGCAATATTTCAAAATGAAAAAATTCCTTTAATATTAGTTATGTATATGGAATCCTTGACTTCACTTACAGCGCCGCATAAAAATCTATGCTTTAACAAAATCAAAATTGTTTGTCTCTAACATTTAATTGTGCCCTTTTCTTTAATGCTTCGCATAATTTTTTAGATTGCAGCACTTTCCCAGAAATTGTAGGAATAAAGAGACCACAGACTATAAAGAAATGCTCTTAAAATGATTTGTCATCTAATTATTTTATAAAATAAGTTTTCAAACTTGTTATTTTCAACGAACATTTTGTAATTTGACAACAAGCATTTCCTTAATAAACGACGCTGGTCTGAAAGTGACAGCAATTAGGGCAAAAAGGATGCTTTGAAAATAGTTGGAAAAATTTTGCAATTTTCATTAACAAACTCCAATTAAGTGGGCAATGTAATTTGTCATGCAAACAAAATGTTGGCCAGGATAATAGCATTCGCGCAGTGTCAATAACGAAGGCGCCTGTTGCTCAGTCAGCACGTACACAGGACAGGACACACACACACACACACACATAGAAAGAGACACATACATTTACATGTGAGTAGCAGGACAATCAGAGGATGCAGCCAGCCAACGAGCCAGGCAGGAGCCAAGTCAAGTGTTTGCACATGTAGTTCAAATGAAATTAAAATTCGCATTCACACTGTAATTTGTGGGCGACACAAAAGGAATCAATTTCATGCCAAACACGATGGTGGTGCTCGTGGTGCTCTTGGTGCTGCTGCTGGCTGGCTGTCAATTGTATCTGTGGGATACATATTTGTCAGATGCTTACCGCAACCGCCTCGATAAATCCATTTCGCTGCTGATTTGTATTAATCGACAGCGTTTGGCGCTCCACTTGATAAATTTCTTGGACAAATAACACAAATGCGTATACTATATATATTTATATATATGTGTGTGTATGTTTATAGGGAAGTTCACTTTAAACGCCAACGACAAATGCCACTTGAAATGTATCTCACTTGAGTTTTAATTATTTTGCACAGTTATCACAATGAAATCGAACATTTGCGTGCACTTTGCGCTTGCGCATTACCAACAAGGACACGTTTTAAAAGGGGGAGGATAGAGAAGGAGGACAATTCACTTCACTTCACTTTGTCGGTATCCTCGATATCCTTCTCGCTACACGATCACAATCACGATCACACCACACCCGCAGGGTTTCAGCGCACGCCAGCAACTGATCTGTACGAGACGCGATCGCTCTAATTCTGCTCCAGCACCACAAGGCCTCGTTTCTGCCTCTGCCTCTGCCTCTGCCTTCTGCCTCTGCTTCTGCCTCCGTCGACGATCGCTGTCGGCGTCAAAGTATTTGTGGCGATAGTGGATTTGTGCTTCCGTTTGCCTTTTGTGTGTGTCTCTCTCGCTAATCAGCCCCAACTGGATAAAGGGTTTAGGCAGTTACTCTTTGAATATGAAATATATCAAAATATACGAGTATATGAGTATATTCGAATATATTTAAACAGTCACGAACACTCACGATGCGTTTGATCCTTTTCAACCGGCTTCTCACAGCCCACACAGAAGACTGACTTCGATGCGCTTCTTGTAAACAGGGTTTCACTCTCTATCTTTAACTGGTTCTCTCTCTTTTTCTGTCTCTTGCCCTTTCTCTCTCTCTCTTTGTCTCTTTCTGCAACTTTGCAAGTGATCTTTATGCGTTGCACGCGTGTAAAGATCGCAAAGTATGTGTGGTGTTGAGAATATCTGACAGTTGAGGATTCAAAGTCGCTCACATGCTGAAATTGAAATTAAAGTTGCAGTCAAGATCATTTAACGACCCTAATGAGCGGATACTGTCGGAACACATGTCGACAGCGTTTCGGCACCGAGGGTCCTTTCTCGATCCTTATCCATAATGTAGACATCTACATTTTTATATTGTAGTTGTACATCGGCTATTTCGGTTTAATTGCTGGCAACACATGTGAATGTTTACTTTGATTTTCATTTTTTAACAAGCAAGACAAATTTAGACACAGGATAGGACACATGATATGTATCTGCATCTCCATTAAATGCTGTGGGACGCTGCAGTTGCAAGTGCAGTCTGGCAAATTCATTCAACAATTTCATCAGCGACATTGCCCGGACATATCGAAATACATTGTATCTGTTACTATTAATTGTACGAGTTCATTCATGAATTGCTTATTTTTGAACATTTTGGTCATTTCATCTACTGAATATTTCCGCATTCCAATTTTATTCAATTTCCGTGTCTAGAATCTCAACCACTGATATATCATAATCTCCACGAGTAGTCCCTGTTTCCGTTGGTTTTTATTTTTGGGGCTCTGTGCCGTGCGATACTGTTATCACACTCTGATTTTTAACCACAAACTTAATGATTAGGCTTTTTCTTAAGCGCACACTGTCACAAAAAATATGTTATTTGAATGAAACACAATTTCCAAAGTGATACAGCTCAGATATGAAATTTTGTAAATGTTCTTGCTTAAATTGCTTATCACATATCTATCTACCACCGAAAAAAAAAATTTGCTTGAAAATAACACTTATTGCTCTTTTACTTTTACTGGTTCCCTATATAATATAAACCTATTCGTTAAATACTTTCTTTCTTTAGTATTCCATTGAAATATGTTGATAATAATTCAAATCATCTTCTAGCTCCATACAGCTTTGGTATTTATTTTTATAGCATATCTAAGGGTCTATTTGTCGCCACATATCTGTGTGATTTACTAAATTTAATTTAAATATTTTTAAAATTGAATTAGATTGAAATATATAAATTTTTAATGGATTTAAATTAACATTTTTGTTCTTGAAATTGGAAATAAATTTGTATCAGTAGATTTTTTTGACTTCAAAAATATATACCTGATATAATTGGAATACTCTTTTTTAATATATTCACTTCTTTAACTACTTATGATAGAAAACGGATAGAGTTATGGTAAAATGTATAAGCTAATATTTCAAGTTTATATTAGACTTTTGCTCCAATGTTATATGTCAGACTGAGTTATAAAAATAAAACGGTGTTTTATCATAAGGGCACCAGGGAAAGTTTCTGCCTGTTAGCTAATTTGAGTAAGTATGCCGCAGTGCGAAAAAAAGGCGAGCAAAATTCAAGGCAAACATTTTATACTAAATGGCGATTATATTAAATATATGTATAATATGCGATGTGGTTTAAATAAAAAGCAGTCATTCATTCATGAATGTGGAACTAATCGCTAATTGGCCAGCCTCAACGGAAATCGTTTATCAGAAAAGCAAGAAGAAAACTCTATGCTGTGCTCTGGTCTGGTTAGATTCTCAGCCTCTGCCTTGGTGTGGGTGAACTCCAATTAGCATTGCTTTGACCCATTTAGGCAGCTTCCGTCATGGCATGCACATGGACAGCCAGGGGCGCTCTCAGTCGCAGTCCGCGTCGCCGTCGTGGCTGTCTCAGCAGTTGCTAACGGCTTATCAGCCACAGTTCCGTTGCGGCAGCGACGTTATCCTAAGCGCTAGGCATATGGGTGAAGGGTGGCAGTAGCAGCAGTAAGATCAACAGGAAGTCGGATAGTGGGATTCGTTTTATATACACAATATATAATACAAAACTACAGATATATGTAAAGCTGATAACAAAAAAGCAGCGGCAACAATAGAAAGTTAGCTCTTAAGCGGTTAATTTACTAGAAACCAGGATCCCAATCCGTTTGCTGTGACTCCATGTGCGTGGTATAGCATTGCAGCGTGTCGCCTGCTTGTGGCAGCACCTTCGTGTCTTTAAGCCGCAATCCACATTCCACATCTTTCTTAATCGAATCTACCTCGTTTTTCAAATGCCGCATCGACTCCAGGGCGCCATCGTAGATTACCTCTCCGTCCCTGAGAAGCCGAAACCTTTGACTCTTCTTGAGGACGCCTTTGGTACAACGGCAGCCTGCGACGGGAATCTCTTTGCGTCCCTCATTGATGAAGAAGTTCTGCAGCACATTGGCTTCGCCGAGTTGCTCCTCGACCTCCACAGATGGCAGTTGGCTGCTTAGCTGCTCCTTGAGATCATCAATCAGATGATATATGACATTGAAGCTCTTCACAGTTACATCCTTCGCCACTTTGGGCTGTGGTGTTTCCACAGAAAATGCATAGATGATGGCATTAAAGGCCTTGGCCAACTCCAGGTCACCCTCAGAAACATTGCCCACGCCATAGTGCACAATGTCGAGGCGGCAGCGATCATTGCTATTGTAAGTTTCAAGTACATCCAGTAAGGCCTCCACAGATCCGTGCACATCACCCTTGATGATGACACAGACGCGGGGACAACCATCATTCGGATCCACCTGCTTAACTCTCTGACCTCCCCGTACTCTAAAGCGTCCAGCCAGCCGACGGGCCTCACGCTCCGCTCGATACTTGGCTTGATGTTCCTCCTCTTTTTTACGAATCTCATCTCCGCTCGATTCGATCCTCTCCAGTTGGGCCTGGTGCTCACGATACTTCAGAACAGCATGCGCCTTTTTCTGAATTAGTATTAATATTTATAAATATGTTTAAATCTCTGCATTAAATCACTGCTCACCTCCGATTCCACTTCCAGTATCAACTCACCGGCAAGTGGTAGCTCTCGCCAGCCGAGAATTTCCACGGGAGTACCTGGTGGTGCCTCGGTCATGGGCTGACCATTGTGATCAAAGAGTCCACGCACCTTGGCATGTGACAGGCCACTCAGCAGGACTGAACCCTTGCGCAACGTGCCGCGCGAGACAATAGCCGTGGATAGTTTGCCGCGTCGTGGATCTGTCTTGGACTCGACGACAATGCCCTCGACAAGGCCCGTGGGATCTGCTTTAAGGCCCATTAGTGTGGCTTGTGTGCTGACAGCTTCAGCCAGCAACTGCAAGTTGGTGCCCTTGAGCGCTGAAATTGGTATGACTTGGACATCACCACCGTGCTCCTCCAGCGCCAGTCCCATTTGTGCCAATTCCCGCTTGCTTTTCTCCTGAAACATTGAGACTTGTTAGTGAATATTTTGTAGAATATTAAGAGACTTACAATATTCGCTTCGGGTTTGTCAATTTTGTTTAGCGCTACGATTATGGGCACCTGTGCGTCTTTAGCCAGTTGAATGACCTCGCGAGTTTGGGCCATGACGCCATCCTCGGCAGCCACAACCAGAACAATAATATCTGTGGCAACGGCTCCTCTTGCTCGCATTGCACTGAATGCCGCATGACCCGGCGTATCCAAGAAGGTAACTCTTTCGCCGCTCTCCAAGGTAACTGTGAAGGCACCAATATGCTGGGTAATGCCACCAGCTTCTCCAGCTGCCACATCGGCGCCACGCAGTGAATCCAGCAGCGTGGTCTTGCCGTGATCCACATGACCCATCACGGTCACCACAGGCGATCGTGGCTTGAGTAGCTCCGCCGGTGCAGGCGGTCTGGGGGACACATCACGCTCCTTGTGCTCATCCTCGGCAGTTGTATCAGGGGCGGCGACAATTCGTGTTTTGACGCCAAGTTTCTTTGCAATTTCCTGAATGATCTTAAGATCTTCCAACTTGGCAGCAGCCTCAATGTTGTCTGCTCCGCGCACATAGAGCATCGCCTCCTGCACATCGTCTAGCAGTGACAAAGAAAGAGACATTTTAGGAATTACTTTTACCTTTACTCTCTCAACTTACCCAAAGGTCGTTGCAACGTCTTTGCCAGCTGTGAGACGCTCATGTGTCGCCAAATGTCTATGGCGCTATTTGTAGGGGAAACATTGTTCGGTTGCAACTTCTTAGGCGAATACTCTATAATTCTAGGGGATTTCTACTTAATTAGTCAGTGTGTTTCTTTTAAGGCAAATAACTACAAGCAAATCAACATGAATATTTCATGGTATTCACAGTCTTCATTTTCTGATATTTCAGGTAAATAACATTTAATGACGTCAAGGGCTTCGATGCAGCTTGGTGTAATCTTGTAAATATTATTCTTGGTCTCACCTTCTCTTCTGCAGTCTTTCGCCGCTTTAGTCTCGTAACACCGGTGTAAAATTGTCGATGCCGCAGAGTGCTTCCCAGTTGAAATATACTACTAACTTTCAACATTATGCGTTTTCCAGTTAATTCAGATAAGCGAACATTTGTGGTTTATTGATTTCTTTTAAAATATCACAGTTATTGTGTAATTTACGTGAGATTTGCCCAAGCAAGGTGTTCTGTTTTTAGTGGGACCGCGTGCGCTCAACCAAAATATACAGATTAAGATAAAAAGTTGGCATGTCTGTGACATAGCATCCCTGGGCTTCAGCTGTTTAAATCTCTGTTTTATGTTCAACTATTTTGTTAACGGTTAAGCGGAGGCGCAATCCATAACCGATTTAGTTGCGACACCAAAAGGAAATAAAGCAAACAACCAAAGAGAACATTAATCAGAATGGTGTCTCGGCTTAAAAAACCTCACTATCCTTTTGTCTGTTTTGCGAAACATAAACACCACGGTTCCAGATCCAAATATGGTCGTTCATTTAGCAATTATTTAGCAATAAAATATAGTAAATATATTAAAGTTAGTAAATTTAATTCTAAATTAAATAAGCCTTGCATGTAACAGTAATTAAAAATAAGAAAGAAAATTGACTGAACTATAAGAACTACAATGAGGGATGTAGTTCGTTCGCTCAGTGAGTTAGAAGTTCAATCGAACTTAATATAAACAGTTTGATACAATTTTAATGTGTATTGTAAGTTCTCAATTTAAATTTATTAAAAAGCCTAATAAGATTTAGTTTAAATTTAATAAAAGGGCTTACTATGTGTGTATTCTATTGCTTTGGATTGTAATATTGCGTGGATTTGATTTCATCGAAGCAACAGGTAGTTCATGCGCACGCAGCACGTGTTGGAAAAGTGAGAGCAAACGCTCTCTGTGTCTCTTTTGCACTCGTTGGTATTTTTGCGAACGCCGCGTGTTGACAATAAAACAATAGCAGCTTACGTTAAATTAAATTCAATTAAATAAAGGTGGAAAATGTTGCGCAAAGTGCCGCTAATAGTCATTCTGGGATCAACGGGCACTGGAAAGACAAAACTGTCGCTGGAACTTGCCGAACGCTTTGGCGGGGAAATCATTAGTGCCGATTCCATGCAAGTTTACACATATCTGGACATTGCGACAGCGAAGGCGACGAAGGAGGAACAGTCGAGGGCGAGGCATCATCTGCTGGACGTGGCAACGCCAGCGGAGCCCTTTACAGTTACGCATTTTCGCAATGCAGCTTTGCCCATAATTGAAAAGCTGTTGGTCAAGTCAAAGCCACCAATTGTTGTTGGCGGCACCAATTACTACATTGAATCCTTGCTGTGGGACATTCTGGTGAACACCAAGGATGAGCAGGCAGCTGGAGATGCTGAGCAACAGATGACACCTGAGCAAATTAGCGAGATGACAACGTTGGAGTTGCACAAACACTTGAGCAGCATCGACGTCAACAGCGCCAATCGAATTCATCCCAATAATCGTCGCAAGATTGAGCGCGCCATTGAAGTTTATCAAAGCACTGGGCAGACTTTGACGACCAAGTTAATGGAGCAGCGTCAGCAGCCAGGTGGCAATCGCCTGGGCGGCCCACTGCGTTATTCTCATACGATTCTACTCTGGTTACGTTGTCAGCAGGATGTGTTGAATGATCGTCTCGATAGGCGAGTGGACAACATGTTGCAACAAGGTCTCCTGAAGGAGCTGCGACAGTTCCATAACAACTACGCTGATGTCACAGTGCAGGCTTATACCAAAGGCGTGCTCCAGACCATTGGCTACAAGGAGTTTGTGCCGTACTTGATAAAATACAACGAACAGCAGGATGACAGCTTGGAGGAGTATCTAAAAACCCATCAATATCAGTTGCCCACGAAGGAAGAACTCTTGGCAATGGAAGGAGAACTTGCTGATGGCCTTCAGCTGCTCAGCAGTTGCTGTGAGGAACTCAAGCTGGTGACACGTCGTTACTCGAAGAAGCAGCTCAAGTGGATCAACAATCGCTTTCTGGCCAGCAAAGATCGTCAAGTGCCCAATCTCTATGAGCTGGACACAAGCGATGTGAAAGCCTGGCAAGAGTGTGTCTACAAAAAAGCTGAGAGCATCATTGAAACCTATCGACTGGACGAGATTTGCGAGATTGCGCCCATGGCAAAGCGTATACATCCTGGTGCCGATCTCAATGAGGAGACGAGCAATTTTTGTGTGATTTGTGAGCGTCATTTTATAGGCGAATATCAATGGGAATTGCATTTAAAGTCCAACAAGCACAAACGACGCAGGGAATCAAAGAGACGTAAGGAAAGGGAGACGGCAGAAGGGGAAAAGAGGACGAAAACGGAAGTGGAGACAGAGGTGAAGTCGGAGGTGGCAACAGAGACGCATGGATCTCAGATTCAGAGCACAATCGAATCAAGGGAGACACCGAAGATGGAGGAGGAGATGGAGCCGGAGACGAAGTCACCTCCATCACAAATTCAGCCCCCTATCGAAGCTGATAAGAAGCTGTAAAGGCGACGACACTCGAGTAATAAATACAATCTATTTACGTCTATAAAACCTGAGAAGTTGATTTTGTTTTTGTATTTTCTTCTTGTTGTTACTTTTTTTACTGTTGCTGATGCAAGCGAATCAGTTGGTCCCCTTTCCCCCGGGAAGCGGAAAGCGGGTCGAATTATCAGTTTAAACCGCAGCCCACTGAGGTTGTTGCCTAGGCAAAAAGCGAAAACATGTTTTTGTGCAATTTTAAGCCCACGTCCGTTCACTGACATTTTTGCATCTTTCATTTGCAGTTCAGTTGCCGAGTAAAGCAGACGCAAAGGATTTAAAACGATGGCAAGCAAGAAAATAGGTAAGAAAACATTACTTCACTTTATAATTAATTTATTACTTTATTAAGAAATATAAAAGCTGTCGACTTGGATAAGAAACAAATCTGTTATCCTTGAAAGTATATAAAATAAAATCTGATTATGACTTTGAATCTTATAAAAAAACTACAAATATGACCTTTAAGATTCACAGTACAATGTGGTTATTCACGTTATCATCTAACAGATCTAACATTAAGCTAAAATTAAGTAAGAGATTAAAAACTAGATTATAAAAAGGGTAAATTACAAATTTTCACGAAACAAAAAAAAAAAGTTTAAGGAATACAATTTATATAATAATAATACCTATAATCTACTGAATTTTAAAGTAAAATATTAAATTACAACTTTTTCCCTCTTCCATTCTCAGCACTTTTGAGCGTCTCGGACAAGACGGGCTTACTGGAGCTGGGCAAAAGTCTCGCTGCTTTGGGCTTTGAGTTGGTAGCCAGCGGAGGCACAGCCACATCCCTGCGTGGAGCTGGACTCGTCGTCAAGGATGTCTCTGATATTACGGGTGCTCCAGAGATGCTGGGCGGACGTGTGAAGACACTTCATCCGGCTGTCCATGCGGGCATCTTGTCGCGCACCACAAACAGCGATTTGGCGGACATGAAGCAACAGCATTTTGATCTGATCCAGCTCGTTGTCTGCAATCTGTATCCTTTTGCCAGCACGATTGCCAAACCAGATGTCACCGTTGCCGATGCCGTGGAGAATATTGATATTGGAGGCGTTACGTTGTTGCGTGCCGCTGCCAAGAATCATCAACGTGTCACGGTCATCTGTGAGGCCGTCGATTATGCCCGCGTGCTGGCGGAGATCGCTGCCAAGGGAGACACCACAGTGGAGACACGTCAGGCTCTGGCTCTGAAGGCTTTTACCCACACGGCCAGCTATGATGAAGCCATTTCCGATTACTTTAGAAAACAATATGGAGCTGGCTCCTCCCAGTTGACTTTACGCTACGGCATGAACCCTCACCAGAAGCCAGCGCAGCTTTACACTCAGTTGGCTCAGTTGCCTTTGCGAGTGCTGAACGCCTCGCCGGGATTTATCAATCTGTGCGATGCCCTCAATGGCTGGCAGCTGGTCAGGGAACTGAAGCAAGCTCTTAAGTTGCCGGCGGCAACAAGTTTCAAGCATGTTTCGCCAGCTGGCGCAGCTGTGGGCGTGCCCCTCAGTCCGGAGCAGGCGAAGCTCTGCATGGTGGATGATCTATATGAGCAACTCACTCCAATGGCCACGGCTTATGCCCGAGCACGGGGCGCCGATAGAATGAGCTCATTTGGTGACTTTGTGGCACTATCCGATGTTTGTGATGTGCTCACGGCAAAAATCATCTCCCGTGAGGTCTCCGACGGTATCATTGCCGCTGGCTACGAGCCTGAGGCCTTGGAGATTCTCAAGAAGAAGAAGAATGGCAGCTATTGCATATTACAGGTAAGCAAGTATATTTATTTTTAATCTATAAATATTTTTTTGGGTCTAAAACTTTTTTATCTTTGATGTAAAAATTTAAAAATTATTTTAAATTGATTGGTTTATTATTAATTGACTTATAAATTGATCCATTCCTCCATATTATCTTCATTTCTAGATGGATCCCAACTATGAGCCCAGTGCTGTAGAGCGTAAGACTATCTTTGGTTTGACTTTGGAGCAGAAACGTAATGATGCCGTCATTGATGCCACTTTGTTCTCCAAAGTGGTCAGCAAGCGTAGTCCCTTGCCCGAGGCTGCAGTGCGGGATCTCATCGTGGCCACTATTGCCCTCAAGTATACGCAGAGCAACTCCGTTTGTTATGCCCGGGATGGCCAAGTGATTGGCATTGGCGCTGGACAACAGTCGCGCATTCATTGCACACGTTTGGCCGGTGAGAAGGCTGACAATTGGTGGCTTCGCCAGCATCCCAATGTTGCAGGCATGAAGTTCAAGGCTGGCGTGAAGCGTGCCGAGATTTCCAATGCCATTGACAACTATGTGAATGGCACCGTTGGCAAGGACATGCCAATGACACAATTCCAAAGCATGTGAGTTGAGCAAGTTTAGATGTGGTTTGAAGCTGACTTATCTGAATTGTGACTTGTTTTTTTTGGCAGGTTCGATAAGGCGCCGGAGCAACTGACAACGCAGCAGAAACTCGACTGGCTGAAGAAATTAAATGGTGTCGCTCTCGGCTCGGATGCCTTCTTCCCCTTCCGCGATAACATTGATCGCGCTAGATTGGTGAGTACTCAGAGTATTCCTTAACCCATAAATTCCATATTATATGACGTGACATATAAAACTCTTTGTCCTGACTGACTGATTAATGGGTAATTGACAAGAAGCCCAAACGACAAGAGTTAGGAAGCTGACACTTTTACACAACTTAGATTATGTGGTGTAATATGTTAATATATATTTTTATTAATTTTTTCCATTTTCATATTTTCAGAGCGGCGTCTCTTATATTGCCAGTCCAGCTGGCTCCACCAATGATGCGGGCGTCATTGCCGCCTGTGATGAGCACGGCATCATCATGGCACACACCAATCTGCGTCTGTTCCACCATTAAATCAAATACTTTAATCAATTGAATACGAGTATAATCTCCATAGCATTCCTTACAACCAGTAAATAAAAGACACCTATTAAGTTAGTTAAACGATTCGCTGCCTCAGCTAATTTCTAATTATTTATTAAGAAGGATTTAGTTGCTAACTAATTTACAATGTTGGAAGATGTTGCAACATATTGTTGTCTAATAGCGGCGGCTACGTCGTTTGCGACATGCGCCACGGCAATTGCACACAAAAATGATGAAGGTCAGGCAGAAGAGCACCAAGGATGCCAGGACCAAGGCCACAGACGTGGTCTGATCATAACTGGCCGACGGATCGAGCACATGTTGTGCCGGCAGCAACTGGAAATCGACCAGGACTTGGGTGCCATTTGGTGGGGGACACGGCTGTTGCACAATGATCTCCTGATGTTGCACCTGTCGGGAGAAGATTAATCAATCACAGCTCGGAATGCATCTTCAGTTAGTTGACTCACCTGTTTATTGCGGCACAGCTGCAATCCCGCTGAATTGGCCAAGGTTTCGGCACTGTATTCATCCTGCACCAGGACGGGCAGCAGCCAACGTTGTGGGGAGACCAACTGCAGCCAAGACCAGAACTTGGACAGATGACGTGGATGCACCAGATAACCGCCGACTGTGGCCAGTGCCAGGCTGATTAGGGCATTCACCAGACTGGCCGATGCCTTGCAAGGCAAGAGATGTGCGCAGAATAAGGCCAAGGTTTGGATGACAGTCAGATAGAGCAGCATGTGACCTGAAGAAGAAATATTTAATGAGAAAAGTGTGAATATAAGTGTGAAATAGTGTGGAAACTAGGACTAGAGAACTAAAAGGTGTATGTGGAGAATGTAATGGAAAAGGAGGATAAGGATGAGGTGTCAGAGAAGATGTTAAGGATTTACGAGAAGGTTAATTGAGGTAGAGAAAGGCGTAGAATAGAGGGGAAGGAAAAGGAGAATGGCAAATGCGATGGAGGGTGCAGGAGTATGAAAAGGAAGGTATTGAAGAACATGGAAAATGTGGAAAAGAAGTTGGTAGTAAGGAAGATGAAGGTGGCTAGAGAGTAACCTTGGGTAGAAGAAGAAGTCACTTACCCATGTACAAATAGATGCCCGTGTCGCTGCTATTCGAGTAGGTATAAAGACCCGCCATGCTGTGAGCCGGCAGCAGATACGCCAACCAGATGCACAGGCTCGGAAAGAGGCCCAACAAGCTCTGCAATTAAAGGATAACCATCTATGAAACTGCTCCACTTGACACTCCCAATTCCCGCACTCACCTGCACAATGATGTAGAGACTGCGCGAGTAGAGACCAAGTCGAATGTCCCGCTCGGCATGTCGTCGATCCTCCTGGGTGTCTCGAATGGTCAGCATGACCAGAGGCCAATAGGCCAACACCATGACGCAATGATGGTAGCCAAATCGATCGTTGTAAGAGAGCTGCGGATCCGAAGCAGGCACATCCCAAAAGATGCAGCCAATGCAGAGGGAGAGCACGGCAGCGGCAATCAATTTGCTGATCCACGTGAGCAGTGATCCTGGCTGTTTGTACCCGGCAAAGCGTTTGATCAGCGCCTTGGCCTGGCCAAAGAAACCCGCTTTCAGGGTAAAGTTGGGCAATGAGGCGGGCGGCGCTGCGAGCGGCGGCTCCGAATTAAACTGATCCCAGGCATTGGCCAGCGATTCAATGCGGGCAGAAGATTCCAGCATTGCAGCTGCCGACAGATCGTCCAAGGTGACCAGATCAACTGGGAATATAAAAAGAGTGTTAGAGGAAATATTGAACATTTTTATCTTTATTTACTTACGATAATAGTCTGCTGGATTCTTGAAGGGCGGACATGGATATCCCAGATCGCCCATGTGGCGTGGCAGATCGGCCCGACTGCCGGAGAAGACGGTGCGTCCGCCGGAGAGCAACAGGACGCCGGAGCACATGGAGAGTATCTCGAAGGTGGGCGGCTGCAGAGTCATGATGACAATGCGTCCACCACTGCACCATTGTCTCAGATATTCCACCAGGAAAAACGTATCAAAGATGTCCATATTGCTGGTGACTTGATCCAGGATCAGCACAGATGACTGCGACAGCAACTGGCAGGCGACGCTCAGCCGTTGCTTCTCCGAGTGCGTCAACGAGGACACGTTCGATGCACGCACCGTGTTCAGGCCCAGATCCTCGATCAAGACATCCATGCGCTCCTTCAGATCACTGCGATCCAGGGGACCACGCAGTGCGGCATGGAAATTCAATGTGCACTGCACGCTCATCCTTGGATCCAATGAGGACACCTCCAAGGCCGGCACATAGCTGCAAAGCTCCCGTAAGCCACGACGATTCACCTGCTGACCATTGATGAGGATCTCGCCGCCGAGACGCTCCCGGAGACCCGCCAGGCATTCGGCCAGGGCGCTGCCCTCGCGCTGTGACGTTGCCATGATGGCAAACAGATCTCCCGCCTTCGCCTGCAAGGAGACACCGTGCAAGGATGGACTCACGTCCAGGCAGTGGACTTGAATATTCGGATAGATCAGTCCCATGCTCGACTGCTTGCGTCCATAAGGTTGCTGTAGATGTCGCGTGCTGCCATAGATTCGAGACTCGCCATAGTCATAGCCCAATCCGCCTTCTCCAACCATGCCTGCACCAAGAAGATCCGCCTCACTATGCGATCGATGTCCATAATGTTTCCCATTGGTCATGTACTGTTGTTGTTGCTGCTGCTGCTGCTGTTGCTGCTGTTGCTGGAGATGATGATGATGCTGTCCCACGGCTATGCTCGCTCGACTGTTCGCCTGTCGCAGCGCCGCCGACGGCACGCCCCCCTGCGCCCTCGACTCTGGCCGGGAATGCGCCATGGCCATGCCCATGCCGCTGATGGCACGGAAATCCGACTCACTGCGATACTTTCTCAGATTTGGCGGCACCCGACTGCGTGTCGTCTCATTGTCGCTGCTGTCGTATCCGCTCGATCCTGCGCCCGCTGGTGCCCCCGAGCTGTCCCTAAAGCCCCGATTCACACGGCCTCGCACTCCGCCGAGCGCTGAGGAGCCTCCGGCACCTGGACCCGGTCCCGGACCGGGACGATGAGTCCGCTGTGAGCCGGCGTTGGGCGGAAAGACGCGCGGCAGTCCGAACTTTAGATATGTGTACATATTCGAGCCCAGTGGAGATCTACATGGGCAGAAGAGAGAGAAAGACATGGAGAGTAAGTCAAAGAGAGAGAAAATAATTAAAGTCTGATTAATATCTTAAAATAAGTATGTACTCATCCCTTTCGAAACAAATATGTTCACTATATTTTAAAAATACCACAGAAATTAAGTTTAATCAGTGATTCAGTAAGTTTTTCTCAGCAAAACCCTTAACTATATTGATTACATTTGATTTAGCTTAACCCTCCGCTGAAACTCTTGTTTTTATATTATATATACTTTAAAACATTCTAAAAGGTAACAGATCTTTCTCAAACTTATTTCCAAAACGCCCTCTGAAAAGTCAATCCATGATTCTTTAATAGGTTTTGAGAATTTCAAACCGTTTTTGTAGAATGGGAGATTATTATTTGTCTTTATTTAGCATCAAATTAATAATTATTAAGTACATGATGCGTTAGTCAGCTTGAAGGAATGTTGTTGAATTGATGTGCAAATGAATGATGATAATGAATAATGATTCAATAAAATAGATAGATATGCGTATGTTTGAGTTTGAACAGTTAAACTTCGCTACAGTGAACTCATACTTAATATATATTCCTATTAAGAATGTAAATAAAATTGTGTGACAATGGGGTAACAGTGAATAATTCTCTGTAAGGAAGTTTGTATACAAGGTAGAGATATTTTGCTCTCATGGAATTTCACAATAGCGAGTTTTGACTGTATATTCAATTGATTTGTAGTTGGCTTTACTTACTTGGGTCCGTAGCGCGGATGATTTAAGATTGATTGGACTGTTGTGTCGCGTAGCTGGAAATTTCCATATGGCAGCGGTGATTTGTCTGAAGAGCCCAGCGCCGAATCGGTGAAGTCAGAGTTTAGATTTTGCCTGCGAGTAAGAGAGAGATAAAGATAGAGAGAAGGGGCATTGCATTAACCTGTTGCGGTTAAATAAACATGTCAATTTGTGGGCGTGACCAATTAAAGTTATGGCATTTGAACTTCCGTTTCGTAGTTGCGGTTTAATCAAGCGTCAAAACGGTCAAACAGGTGCAGTAATCGATGGCTCCGCCGGATGCATCACTGATCAAGGGCACGCCCACCTGGCTTCCGTACTCACCTGTAAATGGACCAGGCATGAAGATCTTCGGATGCCGCTGGTGGCAATGGGGTATTTGGACCATGAGGCACTGAATACCGACGCTCCTCGCGTGACATTTTCTTGTTGGAAAAATTGCTCAGCTCCATGGTCTGCAAATTGAAGTGAAAAACAGAGACAGCGCCAGTGAGAATGAGTGAGAGCGGGGAGAATAAATTAGAGTTATGGTGCCAAAAACATAAGTTAGTTTCAACTTGAACTGGGTCAAGAATGTTGAATGTCAGCGTGGCTATTATTACTCATAATTTGCGGGAATTAGCTTAATGAATGGTGGAAACACACACGCACACACATACACGCACACACACATACACGCACATAGATATTCTAACAGTCAGCACAGAGTAGCGACTTTGGCATACTCTTTAATATTTTTATTAATTAGTTGTACATTCATTGCTATTCTCAATTTGATAATTTATCAAAATCAAGCTAAAATGATAAATTCAGACGTACTGAAATCTTATTACTTCTCTGTTATACTAATTCATAATTATATTTACGTCCAAATATTTTATAGAGTATTTTCTATTCACTTACTACTCTTGAGTAACGTTATAACTTATTACAATATATGTATGCCGGTTATTGAATTGAATTGAAAACTCAACTTCAAAATTTCATTACTTTGCCAAAACTAAAACGATTTCCAAGCTAAATGTCATGGTTAATTCTTAACTAAAATTTTCCATAGGTTTTCGATAAGGTTTATTGCCGGATATTAAGCTGAGTCCATGATTATGCTTGGGAATGCTAATTTCAAATTACCCCAATCCATATTTCAATGCATTTTAAAATCATTTCATTTAATAGTCCTATTAAATGAAGTCGAGGTTTTTTTATTGGTTTTTTAGCATTTCGCGTTAATTTCCTTGACTTGGGCAAGTGTAAATCGCTTAATGATGAGAACAAAAGCTGCAATTGCCACCGATTTCGACACGGCAGCTGCGTTTTTAATTGCCAATGCTAAACAAACGCATTTAAATGAGACGCCCAAACGTGCCTAAGTATGTATCTATGAGTGTGAATATTTATATCTGTGTTTGCCTTGCGCTTAGGTAATGAAAACGGCGTCTGCTTTTTTGGCCTGCATTGAAATGCACCTGCTGCCAGTTTGATTTGATGTTGATTTTGTTTGTGGTTTTCCGCCTATCTACCCTTCTCGTCGAGTCTTCGGTCTGTGGTGCAACGAGGCGTATGAGTTTCCGTTTGTTTGCGAGTGTTAAGTGGAAGATTACGTAGCTCAAGTGTTCTCGAAAGTGGCAACTGGGCGAAAGTGAATGGGGCCTGCAACTGATTTCAGTTACTTTTTATTTGCAACATAATTAGAGCCAAACTACAGTTCCAAACACCCCAAAATAAAAGCACAAATACTACAAAAATAGACAAACAGAAAGTGAAGCAGCTTTTGCCTTTTTTGGCGATGGAAAAACGCATCAAAAGTGTTTTGATTACCGCATATTTATATACCCTTGCAAAGGGAATTATTTTTTCATCGATCGATAGTATAGTACTTGAAAAAATTGAGGGAATTTGGACTACTAATCATCATTTTAAAGATGTCATAGAACATCCAATGTTGGTATTTAATAGAACTTCATTCATTCCGAATAAATTTGACTAAAATAATTTTTGAAGATATTTGATCAAAATTATAAAGAAATACTTTTTTCTTTGGAAACAGTTATTTAAGGCAACTTTTTATTATTGTCCAAAAATCTTCAGTAACCGGAAGAGTATAAAATTTTCTGCTTGTTAAAGATAAAAGTTCACTATTGTTGTTTTGAATAATGTGCATTATGTATTAACTATTATTAAATATTTTTCGCTTTTTGTTTATTATTAAACTAGCAACACTTTTAATTGCGTGTTAAATTCGCTTTAATTAAAATCATTTTTATCTATCTTCCTCCCCCACCAACTCATGGCCAAAAGAGTTCAACGCAGTTTAGTTAGATGTTTTTTCTTCATTTATTATTGTTTTTTGTTGTTTTTATGCTTCACACTTTTGATTTGCTTGTTGTTTTTGCTCTTGTTATTATTATTGTTTGTTGTTGCTAAGGTTGGTTAAGGCATTTTGGCCTGGCACTTGGCCATTCGAGTGAAAGTGGAAGTTATGGCAAGCTAAAGGTTTTAATACCCACATTTCCTCCCTCTTCTTTCTCTCTTTCTCTTCTTCTCTCTCTCTCTCTTTTCAATTCAAGAGTATACCTAAAACTACTTCACATAGACTTACTTGGCCCAAAGGGAGAAAAGCCTGGCGGCATTTTGTAAGCCGCTTTGTTGACTGAATGAATAACTGATCAACTGACTGAATGAGCGAATGAATGAATGCATGAATACAAGTATTGAGGGCAATGATACGCCGGCGTACAGCATCAACATTGATTTATGTGAAAATAATATGAACGTGGTCGTTGTATCTCCATCTGTATCTATATCAACTTGTAAATGTATCTGCAAGTGCGTAACGCAAAAAAGCGAATCGAAAAAGTTGAGAGACAGCTCTTTGACCTGACAGCCATTGCAGTTCGTATAATGAAAGTTAATATACTAAATCGACTTTTAGTCTGTGCAGCGAATGCATAATAATATCACTAGTTTTTCTACTTAAATAATTCTATGCAGTTATTATAGTTCAATTATTTGCTCAACAGATTTGAATGTTTACTCAAGAATTCAACTGCAAATAAAAATATGTACATATGAATTCCAAATGTATCTCTAACACATATTCAAGACAAAGATACATATATAACTATCAGGTACAATCTGCATATGGCACGTAAAAAATTGCCAAAATGCCAGTTGGGTGGTTGCATGTGGCATGTGGCATGTGGCAGCTGCAGCTGCACCAGAAAAACCAGAAAAACGTAGTCGCAAGTTCCGCTCTCAAGTTAAGGAAACAGACTAGACTGAACTGAGATATAGATGCAGATACAGATTGAGTTTCAGATTGGCCTTAAATGTGGCACAGTTAGAGTTACAGCTTGGCCAGAATTATATCATAAGAGTGATTAATGTGGCAAGCTGACAATGTGGCAATGTGAGTATGCAACCAGTTCTTGCCGCTTTGCATGATGAGTTGCATGCAACAACGGATGTGTTGTTGTTGTCTTTTGTCAACGGTCCACAATTAATTGGCCAACAGTTATTGCCAATGTTTAGCTCAGCGCCAATGATTAAGCCAATAAGCATTGAGTTAGCGCCCAAGGAGAGTGTTAGAAAATTGTGACTAGACAACTAACAAAATAAAAAAAGAGAGAGAGAGGGAGAGGGAGACAGAGCGTGAGGGACAGAGAAGAGAGCAGACAACAACCCGTTGCAAGTGGCTAAGTTGTGGCACATTCCCGTTGCTTGTGCCGCATTTTGCGGCCAGTTGTCAAGTGGTTAACCGTTGCGTGTGCCTGGCCGACCACATGCCCATTGATGCAAAAATGCAGTTAGCCACAAGTGGACAACAAGTTGGCAACATTTCGGTGTATGATTTAATGGAGCGTGCGCCCAAGTGCTTTGACCATAACAATTTGTCTTCAGTTTAGACCAGGGACCGTTACGATTATAATATTTAACATTTAACTCGACCATGTAAGCTATACATTATTTTATCTAAATAATATCATGATTTTAGTTCAAATAGTTTAAAAAGTTTCTAAATGAAAGCTAAAATTCGATTTCTTTAACCAACCATATATTCTATATTGGTTTAAATTTTTCAAATTTTTTGTAAAATATGCCAACTTACGGCTATACTTGCGGTTGTCTAGGGCAGCATCAGAAATTCCCACGCAAAAGCCAATTGGGTTAACTGAAACACACGAAATAAGCCTTGGCCATGTCCGTTTCCCTTTAGCTGCTGGCAACGAAACAGGTAACAGTTAAGTGGTAACAGGTAAGTGGCAACAGGTAACTTGGCTGCCACCCAAATCAAAAAAGCTGCTCTCTGATTGTCGCACTGAGAAAGTGAAATCTCTTTTGGGCACACGGGGCGTTTGATAAATGCACCGTACAAAATGTGGGTCGCCAATGCAATTTGCAATTAATAATAATAACAACAACCTGTGTGCATGCCACATGGGGCGTGGGCGTGGCTGGGAACTGGCTAATACTAATCGTAATGCCCCCCATGCAAAATTGATAATAATCGTAAAGCAGCAGCTAAGGAAAAACAAGAAAGAAAATGTAACTACTGCAGTCCGAAATTTGTATACCCTTTAAGACAGTTTTTGATTTATAAAAATATTTATTTAAAAACAACATGAAGTAACTTCTTTTTATTTATCTTAAAATTCAAATTTTAACAATAAATATGGAACAAATTATGGGATTTTGCATACACTAATGACTTTTTATAAGAGAATAATGTAAGAAAAAAATTCACTTGGGCATTCGCATTATTTTATAACGCGCCATTATATGAGACTTCAAAATTTCAAAATATTAAATCATAATAAAATTATGTACTTAACAACTGCCACGCCTGCCTTTAAGCATTTCGTGACAAAATAATAATACCTCAAGTTTATAAAAATGATTATAGCTCTTTGTCTTGCCAACAACATTCCAGAGAATGAAAAAAAAAACGGAGCTTGCTGAACTTGTCTCAGCAAAAACGAAATTGTTGATAAATACGCGGGCCAAAGAAATCAAAATCAAAAACAAAATCAGAATCCAAAATGTAGCTGTGTTAATTGAGCACTTCAAAAGCGAGTTGTTTTTTAGCACATTTGTTTTTCTTTTCTTTTGGAATTTTGTAGCGGACAAGCGAGTATGCAAATTGCGAGCATACTCGTATCTTATAGATACAGCCAAGAGCAGCTGAGACCAGCTCAGATACACGACAGTCAGTCAGTTAGTCAGTCAGCTTGATGGACAGGCCGAAAGATTCACAATTTTGTGAAAGTTTCACGCTGCGTACTCGTAAATTGATTATGAACTGATTGCGAGTGCTTAAAAAATGAATGCTGTGAAGATTTGCGAACAATAAAGAAAAGTTTATTAAATGTTTGGCGACAAAACCACAACATCTTAGCTTTTAGTTGAAGTAGTTTTGTACCTATGAATGCTGTGAATATTTGTGAACAATACAATGACAAAGCCACAATTTTTATGGCGACAACATCTTGGCTAATAGCTTAAATATCTATGTATCTATAACTGTGCCCCAGCTCTATTTGCCTAACCAATTGTTATTAAATTAGGCAATCTCTCACAGACAGTGGCTGCAAAAACTACAATACCATAACGACACTGTGAGCTAAAGAATGCGCCAGCTTCGTTTTGTGCTGACATCGTCAATCCATTCGCAACTGTGACCCCAAAAAGCCAAGTTAATGTCATGCCGTCAACAAATATTCGTCATGGCTGCATAGCCCTCTCCCTCTGTGTCACTCCGTCTCTCTCCCACTCTGTGTCTGTCTGTCTGATCTGCGGGTGTTCGTTTTCAAAGCGATTTAGTTTTCAGCTTTGTGTTTCAGTTGTGTCGGTCGGAAAATTCAACCGCAAGGTCAGTTTTATTAATTGCCAGCGTGAAGCTTTTGAGTTTCAGCCATGCTTTGGTTTTCGACCATCTTTACAGGCAATTAACGCTAGCAACAAAACACTTTCGTATGTTGCAACAGGCTTGTGAAAGTCGCCAGAAACACACACAGTGGCCTACGATTTGCATGCTGCTCAAATACATTTTCAAAACAACTCCACGCCCAGCTTTGCCTCACGTGTACCACGATAATTGACACAAATTCCATCACAAATAAAATACGAGTACAACATTTTTTTATTTTGCGTTTTTTTGCCCTCACATGCGCATAAAAATGCGAGAGACAAGCTAAGTTGGACACATCCCAGACGGCTAACGCACCCACCCAGACACTGAGCCAGTCTCAGTTCCAGTCTCAGTCTCAGACCCAAGCCCTGGCCCAAAGCCAGAGTCAGACCTGGGCCCAGTTGGCGCCATCTGTCGCACAGTGGTGCAAAATTGTGTGCGAATCTGAAATGTATAGTTAAACTATCGTTTTATAATTCTATATAAAATGGGGAGAGAATTACGTTATAACAATTTTTGGCTCTCGACATATAAAAGCGTAAATTAAATTAATTAACTTCCAATCAATTCAATTCTGAAGAAAAAATGTCTAATCGGCTATATTATCGTTGAATGTCTTATTTACTCCCTTACACAACAAATTAATTTGAAGCCACAATAATTAGTAAATTAAATATTATTGAACGTATTTTCCGGTTTTTTCACTTTAAGCCACTGTGCCTAGTTGTTATTCAGAGCTATTGTAGATCAAGCCCAACTCACGACGTCTTGTCAGCTGAGTGACATAAATCCATGGTTCAATTTATGCTCAGCACGTTTGGGTGTGAGTTTGCGCATGTGTGTGTGTTTGTATAGATGCAAACTAACCCATGAGATACTTTTACATATATAGAATATAGGCATTCTGATTCTATGTCAACCATGGAGACCTGTGGCCCAGACACGCAGTGCCAACTTAATGTTAAAGTGAAATGAAGTTCTCGTTTTAACGTTCGTCAAACTCACTCGAGCCGAGAGTAAGTTGTATCTTGTATCTTATACTTTGTACTCTCAGTCATACTTTCTTCATCTAATTATGCAGCTGTTCTGTCTGTGTGTATTTCTTTTATGTATTAATTTAATTACAATAAAACCCAAATTAACTTGCTTTGCACTTATCAATGGCCGTAAAATTTTTTTTTTTTTTGAGATTTTCACCTGACCCCAGGCAAGTTGTTTAGTTGTTGGTTGAAATGAAAATTTCTTTTTCATTTGCAGCGGCTCGTTAAGTTTTCTCATGATTCTATGCGTTGAGCGCGTCATCAGCGGATTAATGACGATGCTGCTGACTTCATCGGCCATTAAAGGCAATGAATCATGACTCTGGACGTGAATCTACGCTGCGATTAAACTCGTAGTGCAAGCCCCAATGCATTGTGGCCAAAAGGAAAATACTTTAGTGAGAAGTGCCTTGAAAAGCAACAAAGCGCCAAAGCAATATTAATAAAAATAAGTTGAGAAATAACAATACGAACAAGTTCTGGCCAAGAGCCACACCTTTTGGCTAGAACAATAACTACCATACAACAATAACTAACAGCCACCCGCCAAGTCTTGTTCTTCTACCAATAACTGACAATAAATTCAACTTTAAGCCGCAGTCGAAGTCGAATTCGATGTTCCTTTTACAAGTTTGTGTCTTAAGTCTTTCATTCTTGTGTTGAAGTTTGTGTCTTAAGTTTTTAGTTTGGTATGCTGACTTTGCTCGAATTGAATTACAAAGATCTTTTGAGATATTTCGTTGAAAAAAAAACAAATCATTAGCACTGCCAAAACACCGTTAATAGCTTAAATAATACAGTTAACTAATTTACAGAGAAACAGAGAGAGAAATAAAAACTAAGGAAAGAAAAATCAAATCAACAAGTCACCAAAGTGACCAAGAACCAGAAATCTTTTCGGAATGATAGCAAAAGGTTTTCTCAATGAACGGCATTTTAACGGCACACCGAACGATGGTGTAATTAGGTGTAGAACAACAACAACATTAGCAAAATTTGCATGCGAGATTTATGGTCAAAAACCCTGAGAACTGTGCTAACAACTTGATGGACACACTCTCAAATTGAATTTGCTGTGAAGTTGAAGATACAGATTAAGATACAACTGATGCCTTCAATTTGTGCGTCTTCAATTTTTTTTTTGAAAGTGTTCGAAAAAATTGCAAAAATGAATGTGAAAGTTGCTTGAGCGGCTTTGGCAAATTCTGAGAAATCTTCGAGTCAAAGTCTGAGTCGGAGATGGAGACGGAGTCTGTGTCTGAGTTTTAAGTAAAAGGAAAATGATGAAGGTAGGCACTTAGAAGTTATGGCAGTAATAAAAGCCACACTGAATGTATCTGCATATGGTGGAAACGTCAATAAGCAAGATACGAGTACCAGTATCACAAATATGCAGTCAGAGCAAAGAACAAAGAGGAAATGCCAAAGACTCTGTAGGCAGAGCAAACAAACAATGAGCCAAGAACGCGGCGAGTCAGCGAGCGAAACAAACAAACAGCAACCGAAACAGAAACAGAAACTTGTATCTCTAAGATACACACACGCACACACACACACAAACCGAGTCAGACAAAGAGATAGAAACAGACTTTGGTTACAGAGCGCGCCCTAAGCTCGGTATAACATAGAGAACTATTTGAGCATAATGGAAGAAGAAACAAGAAGTGGAAGTTTAGTGGAAATGGTGGAAGCGATGATAGAGCTTGGCTAATAGGGAACAGGGAACAGGCAACAAAACCAGCTAAAGAACTAGACAAAACTTGCTTGTGGGATCTTTGACCTGCGATGGCGACGACCGAGAGAATCAACAACGTGGAGCAGGAGTAGCAAAACTGTGCGCCCGTCAACGCCTCGACTATGCGGTATAGATACAAACACACACACATACAGCTATTCGTATCTATGTGCGTGGCAAGTGTTGGTCGCTTGGCTGCGCCGTTGGCTTGTATTTAATAAAATTAACAGTTAATACCAGTTGTACAAACTTTAATTAACTAACCGAGAATGGACAACTAACCCCATGTCACTTGTTAGCCAAACAAAAAAGCGGCATAATTGCAGTTCTAAATCTACAATAAAAAAATAAACAAGATACATTTGTATCTTTAGCACTTACCAGACTGTAGTTGTTATTATTTTTGTGTTAAGTGCGGCTAATGTTGTTGTTGCTGTTGTTGTTGAGCTTAGTGCATATTCCATAAATACGCACACACACACACACATATACACACTTCACTTTTTTTGTGATCGTTTCTTATTGGAGAACTTTTTGCACCAGGTAACAAATGCCGCTATTTGCAAATTTCATTTGTCACACACGGCCAGGCTAATAAACCACATTTGCATGCACTTGCACATTGCCATCAATAAAATTTATTCAGTATGAAAAAAATTTTGCTACCGTATTTATTTTGTTGGCTACGCCGTCAACATTTCAATTAGATTTTCAAGCGCGCAGTCTTTCTTTTTTTATTTGGCTATTTTCTTTTTTTTTTCTGTTTTATGAATGATTATTTTTGATTTTTTCTTATTCACTTTTTGCACCATGCGCAGCGCAGCAATTGTCAACTGCTTCTGGCAGCGCTCCGTAGTCAACTCTCTCAGTGCTCAGCTCAAACCCAACTGAGCTGAACTTGGCCTCGGTCGCCATCTTAGTCAGACGCTCGTTGCACTGGAATGTGTCGGTTCAGCTGGAAGTGCCATGAGAGAGAGACTTTGAGAGCGCGCGCTCAAATTCCAAATTCTACTTGAAGTTTCCAATACGATTTTGTGTAGATCAAAAAGCAGTTGCTGTTTCAGTTGGAATTGTGCGCTCAGTTGGTTTAGACGTGTTGTCGCACGGCAGCTGAAGAGGTTATTATTTTGGGTAAGTTCAATTGAAGTTATAAATAAATCTAAAATATTGTTTAAATAAATAATACATTTATTTTTTTTATTACTAAAGTGTAGTTAACTTTAATGAATGAAATATGTAAAGCAAAATTGGTACAGCTTGACTGCGCGCTCTCTCGCTCTCACTCTCTCTGACTGTCTATTACTCCCTCTCCATTTACAGTTCTCTCTTTCCACTGCTTTGCTTTGTTTACTTCCAGCTTGAATTCGAGTTCTTTGAAGCCGCTCTTGAACGCCGTATAGCGTGTGAGGCAAAGAGCAAAAGAACAACAAACAAAGCTGTTTCCATCGTTCTTATTGTTGTTTCTGTCGTAGAGTGTTTTTGGCTATGAAAATGATTGGCAGCGATTACGTACTGGAAGCTCACAACATATTCCACACCACCGAGGCAAGTGCATTGGAATCTGTTTGATTACGCAGTTTTTTGTTTGGTGGTTGCAATTGAAGTCTTTTGTTTTGTTTTAACAGGTGGACGGTGGCGGCTGCTTCAATGGTGCCGGCAATTCAGCGCTGGTGCTCAAAGGCGTCAATCTCACTGTGCACAGCGGCGAAGTTATGGCTATTTTGGGTTCCAAGGGTAAGTAAAAGAAGGTAATATTTATTCATATTACTATTTCTACTTCTGCTACTGCATCAACGGTTTCTGGTATTCTGTTTTGACAACTCTGTTGAGAAGTCAGCTCGGAGTGTTTTTCGTACCATTTAACATATTTTTATAAATAAAGCAAATGATGAAAATAATTTTTGTATTTAATATCTTTTTTATTTTTAGGCAGCGGCAAACGCGCTTTGTTGGATGTGATTGCTCGTCGTTCTGACGGCGCAACTCGTGGTCAGGTGCTGCTTAATGGATCTCCTTTGAGCAAGGCTCTCTTTCAGCAGCGTTGTGGCTATGTGTCGCAGTCATGCACCTTTGTGCCCGGGCTTACTGTGGCTCAAACCCTGCACTATACGCCCACCATTGTAAGTGAAATATTTCTTAATGCTTTAATGCATGATTTATAGCTAGTAATTTTCCTCCCTCTTTTAAATCTTTATTTCATTATATCTAATCTATCTTGAATGCTAAATAATTTGTGTTATATTCGTCTGCTTTCTCCTATGCTCAATATTTAAATAATTAAAAATTGTCTTCTTCTAGTTGGGTGGATACTTAAAGAGTTCCAAAGTGCGTCAGGTGCTAGCGGATTTGGCGCTGTCCCAAGTGGCCCACAAACGTGTGGAGTATTTAAACATCAGTGAGGCGAGGCGCTTGGCCATTGGCATACAATTGGTCAGAGATCCGGGTGAGTTGGTCTGGTTAAAGTTCTATAATAATTCCAATAATAAAATCTTCCTCTTTGTAGTCATGTTGCTGTTGGATGAGCCCACTCAGGGTTTAGATCCATTGAGCGCCTATTTGCTCATCTCCATTCTCTCCAATACGGCCAAGAAGACGGGCTGTGGCATTCTCTTGTCGCTGGAGAAACCACGCTCAGATGTCTTTCCATTTCTGGATCGTGCTCTGTTTCTTTGCCTGGGTGGTGTTGTTTACTCTGGCGGTACTCGCGCCATGTTGGAGTATTTCCATGCCATTGGCTTTCCCTGTCCACAACTGGAGAATCCTTTGATGTATTATCTGTGTCTATCGACTGTGGATCGTCGCAGTCGTGATCGTTTCCTAGAGTCGAGTCAACAAATTGAGGCACTTGTAGAGCGTTTCTCCAGGGAGACACCAATCTCGGATGCACCACTAAACAATATGGGATCCGGCAAAGTGCCTTTGGCATATGGCAAGCCGGGAGAGCTCAAAGTGTGGTTCATGCTCTACTTGTAAGCAATTGACGAATTCTTGACTTGATATATTTTACAAAAGTTTTCCTAATCTCTAGAAAGCTTCTCGCTTCAACATTCTCCTGTGGCGTCGTGGGCATGAAGACGCTTTTCCTCCGCTTGCTATTGCTTCCCATTGCAATGAGCATTATGTGGGCTTTCTACACAAATGTGGGCGTGGGTATCTTGCAGTTTCCCCTGGAGAATACTTGATTAATTCCTGCTGTGTCTTTCAGGGTGATCCAAGCGGTCTATTTACCAGAAATGGCATGATTCTGAATATTCTTGGACTGTCCTATGGCTGTGGCATTCTAACCACAATATCGCTATGTAGGTTAAACCTCAATCCAAAATACTGGGCATCATCTTATCATTTTCATTACAGTTCCCATTTGGCGCAAAAAGTTCTCACAGGATACTCCGGAGGGGCTTTATTCAGGCACCACTCTGCTAATTGCCTACAACTCCGTTTCCATACCCTTCTCGGCGGTATCTGCTGCCCTTGCCAGCTGTGTCATTTATCCGTAAGTCAAGTTTCACTTGTGCATCTCCAGCTTGAACTTTTACTATAATATATAAATTTATTAAATTGCAGTTTACTCTTGGATACCAAGTTTATTAAAGGCACAATCTTTGCTTACCTGTTTGTGGCCCTTTGGTCGAGTTATGTCTTGGCCGAGCAGATGTCCATTGCCTTTCTGTTGGTGGTTAAGGTGCCCTACAACGCCGCCATTGCTGTGACCTATGTCCTCGTCATAAGCATCGCCTTGGCCAGCGGCACAGTGCGGTAAGCAGATCAGAAACTATATACGATTTTTTACATACTCATAACAATAGGCAGCTCAAACTTTAGCTTCGTTTCCCTTGCTTTTGCAATTATTACAATAATTATACAAATTCGCAGCTCCTACAAAGGTTTGCAGCCCTGGTTGCAGGACAACACAAAAGGCACGCACACACGTTACGCCTCCTCCTTGTTGCACAGCATTGCGTTTCAATCCCACAAATTAAACTGCACGGCCACCGCCTCCGTCATATGCCCCAAGCCAGAGGACTTTATGCACGAGCGCCTAGGATTGTCTGATCCAGATGTGGGTGAATCTAAATTATAAGATGATAAAATTTTATTGAGATTCTTTTGCTTGGCAGGAAACTATCGATGTGGCTGCGTCTTGTGCATTTGCTGTCGGCTTGGCGGCATTTAATATGCTGCTCTATTTGTTCCCAATGCCGCGCTGCGTGCGTCAAAAATTTAAAGACTGAGAAGCGGCAGCAAAAATTTAATTAACAATAACATTATTTAAGATTTATTTAAATTTTCAACTATTAATAAAAAGTATCAAGTAAATATAACATTTAAATATTATTTTCAAACTGAGACTTTGCGCTCAGTTGGCTTAATCGATAACATTTAAATATTATAGTAAAATTACCAACAAAATACCAGAAAGCTGTGCAGCCCCGAGGTTTGCTTTCAAGCTGCGCAATCGATAAAAGTTTGCAAAGCAAAAATATCGATACCAAAGTGGCGCGCTTTTGAATCGCCAGTCGATATTGCATACTCTCAAAATAAAACTCAGTTTTTTTTTGTATTATTTATCGTTTTATTTACAAGAAAACTTATAATTAATATAAATTTCGTAAGGCATATATTCGCAGACCATTACAAAAAATACAAAATACTTCAATATGGAATTCTTTTCTTTTAAATTTTGCCAGCTTGCAGTTCGAAATTGTTTTTAAAAATATTGTCTGATATTTGTTCGCTTCATTTTAGTTTAACAATTGTCTATCGACTAAAAATATGTTTTGTTTTAAGTATTTAAATAACTAGATACACGCATGGAAATTCATTTAGAACGCATCTGATTGAATGAATTTGTCGCGAGTGTTAATGGGTATTCATACGAAAAGAGAGTGAATAATGTGAAATGGGAATTGTTACATTGTTTATACGAATACTCGTTACTGTTATAAAATACTGTGGCACCTATAAAGTTGCTGCTGGAAGAAAAATGTTGGTTGAGGGCTCGGAAAGCTTGTTTAAAATGAAGAAAATATTTCTATGAGCGGACTGGATGATGGAAAATTAAAATGGTCGTTTAGTAGTTATGCTATGTAGTTCGAGAGCTGGGCTAGGGATTTGTTGGAGCTCAGTCCGTGTCATAGTAGGCATAATCATAGCTGGCATCCTCATCGGCATGAGAAGGTCGCTTCCCA
This sequence comes from Drosophila rellima, assembly GCA_035043635.1. Lineage (NCBI taxonomy): Eukaryota > Metazoa > Arthropoda > Insecta > Diptera > Drosophilidae > Drosophila > Drosophila rellima. The sequence goes on along the minus strand of JAWNMV010000811.1, from coordinate 5,591,670 downwards.
AACGACTTGCTCTTCTTTTCCTCCTTTTTGCTCTTGACTGATTTCTTCGGCTCCACAGGGGAGCTAGTGGTTGTCGTACTCTTTGCTGTTGTTGCTGCTGTTGTTGTGGTTGTTGTGGGACGTCTTGTGGTGCTTGTCGTGGTTGATGTTGTTATTGTCGAACTGCTGTGAGTTGTTGGCCTGCTCGTGGTCTGTGCGGTTGTCTTCGGACTAGATGGCGCTGCCTGTGGACTGTACTGTGAGTTGTATTGCTGCGATGTCTTCTCCGCCTTGTAAATGTCAGCACGCAGCTTATTAATGCTGGCAGCACCGAAATTCAAAGACTGCGCCGTCTTGAAGAGCTCATCCTCATCACTTGAATCGGACTGATCGCGTTCCTTTTGATATGCCGACTGTTGTTGACTCTTCAGATGACTGTGCGCCTGCTGAAATCCGTGTGGTTGTCTACTCGAATACGGTGCTGCTGTGGTGCTGGTGGTGCTGCTGGTGGCGCTGGTGGATCGGCTTCTTAGAAACTTGAAACGATTGCGTGGAAAATCGTTCTCATACAGCTCTGGATGATATTGACCATCATCCTCGTCCACATTGTGATGGGGATTGGCGGTGGTGGGCAGTGCAGCGGTTATAGCCGAAGAGGAAGAAGATTTCTTGACAGGATTTGGACTTGGACGAAGTGTTTGCTGCGTTTGATAGTAGCTTTGCTCGTAGGGTTTTTTATAGGTTGTCGGTCTAAATGTTGTCGGTGTAAATGCATCCTTGGGTGATTGAGAGGATTGCTTCTTGCTGGGATTCAAAGTGCTTGTGGTGGTTGGATAATGGAACTCATCATCGGCATAACGCTGTGTGGTGGCCTTATACGTAATACTTCCCCGACTGGTGAAGCTTCGAGATTTACCACTAGCTGAAGCCTTGAAAGGCGCCGGCTCCTGGTTGCCCACACGTCCCAATGGAGTTCTGGGCCGTTGATACTGCGGCTCCAATTGGATCGATTTCTTGGGTGTTCCTTGCGAGGCCTGGAAAGGTTGCGGCTTTGCCACATCGGAAAATTCATTGTGATTGATGTAGTTGGATTCCTGTGGTCCCAGCTTTTGTTTCCTTGCCGCCACTGTGGGCTTGTGTCGCCTCGTGGTTTCCTTGTCAAAATCCTGCACATTTTTGCCCGTCAATTTTGTCGAGCTGGCGGGCAACTCCGTGCTCTTGAAACGATAAGCTCCATTTGGATTGTAGGTCGTGGGTTGTATGCGCTCCTGGGTCTGATAGTCGTTTTGTCCAAAACTGAAGCGACTTGTGATGCTGCCGCCAAGTCGTGGTGTGGTGGCTGCCGTGGGCGCTAAAGTGCTGGGCGTGGTCGATTTATAATGATGCGAATAGTCCTGGAAATCCGTATTGAATGAGGCGTGTAAGGTTATCTTTTTTAGTGCTGGAGCAGCTGTTGTTGTTGATGTTGTCGAGATTTTTGTTGTTGTTGTGGGCGTGCTTGTGCGTTGACCGCGCGTGGGCGTGGCACGCCCCTCGGTAGTCTTGCGATTGTAATCGGCATTGAAGTCATTTGGCCTGGGACGCGATGCCGGCTCCTCATCGAATTCGCGACCTCCATGACGATTGGCAAAGAAGTGCGAACTGTGGGAACCCTTAAAGATATCATCGATGTCTTCTGCAGAAAGCAGTCAAGAAAATATCCATAAAGAAAAACAGCGTGATTAATTTGTGTAATAAATTTAAAGTTGCCATTGTTTCTAGTGGCTTACGCTTTGAGTCATCATTGTTGTTGTTGTTGTTGCTGTTGTAATTTTTGCTGTAGTAGTTGCGCTCTGTGGTTGTGGTGGTTGTTGTTGTTGTGGTGGGTGTATAATAGCTAGTGATGGGTCGCTTGGTTGTATCCGCATTCAAATTGGAGCTGGATTGCGCATAATTATGTCTGGGGCGCGACTTTTGATCGCCACGATTCTCCTTGGTGCGTCTCACATCACCTACAAACGGTTCAGAAAAATTTATAAAAAATAAATAACACATAATTGGCTTTATAATTTACCAGTTTCAGCTCGTTGTAAATGGAACGTGGCCTCCTCCTCGTTGACGATTTTGCTGTCATCGCCACCACGATAAAGATCATTGAGATTATTGTTGTCATAATAGGACGTGGCCTTGTCGCAGTCAACATCCGCCCAATTGGCACAGATCTGTAGTTCCTGATCAAAGGCTGTGCTGTTTGGGCAAAGAAAGCGATAGTCCTGCACCTGTGGGACAAACGAATGAACTCTTCGATGTGAGAGCTGAAGCACAAAATTGCAACATCATCAACAGCATCAACAGCACAATACATCATAAGCAGAGATCAACAGACCAGATCAACATGCAAAATTCAAATTTAGAATGGATCTCAATTAGTTTCAAGAGAAGCGGTGATTTAAGGTAAATTTTAATGGCAACAGCAATAACAACCTAAACAGAGCTATTTTTAGATAATATGTATTTATAAAAATATTAAATATTTAATATAATAGAATCAAGTTACCTAGTCGCACATGAGATTTTTGCTTACATTTACACAGTAACTACTACGTTAAAGTAAAGATAACACAAGTTTTAAAGCAATCTTCAAGCCTAACAAAACAGTTTTTTTTTTAGATGTAAATCTAAAGCCAAGCTATATTTAGCCATTAGCTCAAAATAACTTAACTATGACAGCTGTCACATCATACTTAGTATAAATCTTCTATCATGTTTGTTCGGGAATTATAGAAAAATCCTTTTAGAAGCTTGACTTGCATTTAATTACTAGGTATACTTGGGATATGAGTAAAGTATGCTTCAAGATATTTTTGTTGCTTCTCACAGAGATGTCTTTGCCAAATATCGTGACAAAATTACAATAGCCTCGGCAAGGCTTCGACCTAAACAAGCCAAAGGCCGAAAGCAACTTTGGCATTTCGCTTTGGCACTTGACATTTCGTTTAGCCAGATACGAGATACGAGACGTACAGAGTACCGAGAACCGGGTAGCTACAGAAAACAACCAGGTGATGATGCTGATTGTGATGGTGATGGTGAAGTTGTTGTTAAGGTAGAGTACGAAACGAAGTGTAGAACTCTGATCAAGTCTCTTTGCTTAATTGAAGTGAACGTTCTCAATCTTGGTTGCGTTGTGTACTCGTATTGTAAAAAATGAACAAACTATGAATGTTGGCAGTAGGCTAATTGAAATAAAGTCCAAATCTAAATGTATAGCATAGTTCGATTTGAGAATACACAAAACCCGTTTTACCAATCCGGCTATAGATTCAATTATTACATGCAAAATGGTAAGACAAGCTCCTGCTGTTGAGTTTTCTTTCTATGTTTTTGTCAACTCAATGCCAATTCCTTCATAGGCCAAAGTGTATCTGTTTCGCAAATTGGAATCTGAACTCAATCAGCAGCAATCGGAGATATGTGATGAGGCCATCTCAAGCATCTTGGATGATGTCTTCAAGGGTAACACAAGCACAATAATTAACTACTGCGATTGGCCCGTTTTTGGTTCATCTGGGGATCAAATTTACAAGCAGGATATGTTGAGTCGTATTCTGAACAGCCTTTTTAGCCATGTTTACGCCATGGAGGTTACAATGGAGTTAAACATCTGCATTAATCATATGTTATATTATTTCGATAGCAGCAAAGCTGCCATTGAAGACATCAATCAGAACGGAGATCACTTTGTGGCATCTCCGATTGCTGCTTTTTTGTACATGAGAAGAATCATTAATCAATTGCTGCCAAATGATCAGAGAAAATGTTCCCATGTGCGTTTTACCATCTGCGTGAGACAAACGAATCTAGAAGAATCCCTTAATCTCAATGGCAAACTGCAGCTTATTCATTTCATGAGAGTTGATCAAGTCGAGTTGAATAAATTAATTACGCCCATGAGTTCGCTCTTCAAAATGATCAACGCATTGGCCAACAATCAGAAAACACACTTGAGATACTACAATATACGCCTTGAAGCATTGCTCAAGGAGTTGCTGGGCTACAAAAAGAGTACAGTGATTATCAACTATACGTTACAAGAAAAGCAGCTAAAAGCTTCTTCAAATGGTTGTGCCAAGCTGTGGAAAGCGCTCTACAAGCACAAGTTCAAAATGTTTAAAAGTCTAAATGAGAAACTAGTGGGATTGGAGTTCTTAAGCAATGGACATAAATTGGAGCTGAATGAAATAGTAGAAATTTTAAAGAAGAGTGACGGCAATTGTCGGCTTAAATTGGAAGTGAGAAGACGGCTCAGTAGCGAAATTGACTATAAAAATAAATCGGAAATCGTAGAGCAACCTTTAGTTGCTTTGGAGGAAATGCAGAAAATTAAATTGGATGCAAAAGTGAACATAGAGAATATATTGGAGCTGCAGGAAATTGTCGCCAAGCTGGCTATTAACTTGCAACAAAGTGTGCAACAGTTGGAGGAGAAGAATAGAATAATTGGCCGATTGCATAGCATGTTGGCCAAAGCCAACAATGAGGTGAAACAGCAGAGAATTCTCTTTCAACGTAATCTTGCCTTCTACTCAGAAATGTTCAAGAGATTGTGGCGTCAACAGACCAACACATTAAAGTTGCAGGAACAGCAGCGGGATGAGCAGCTGGCCGCGATGTTTGATACAATATGCAACGAGCTGCATACTTCGTTGCTGCCACAACTTGCGACTGTAGATGTCCGTCTTGATGGCACCAATGTGAGTTTCGGACGCTAAGGCACACAATTAAGAGATACCACAACCCCACACTTAAAGGGCAACAAGCTGCTCTCTGCACTCTCTTGCACACTCTTCCCCCCTCCCCTGCTTTAGCCAGGTTCCCAAGTCACGACACAAAGTCGCATCACACATTTGCTGTGTGCAACTTTTGCCATTTAACTGACAGCGATAAAAGCGAAAAAAATTGCAAGTTCGTTGCCTAAGTCTTTCGTTTTTTCTCTACTTTTTTTTTTGTATATACACATTCTTTTTTTGCATAGATTCTTGGGGCACTCTAGACTTTTCAAGGTCTGGCTTGCAACGCAACTATGCACACACATTATGTATCGGTAAATTTGATTCAGTTACAACCGTTTTTTTTTCTTCCAAAAATGGTAACGTAAATTTCTTTTTAAATATAAATTGAGAAATAGAAATTATCTTCGTTAATTTTTTAATATTATTTTTCAATTAATTTTCATAATGAAATTTGAAAAAAATTAGTCAATGGACAGGATACCCCATACGAGAATGGGTATGGTATTGTTAAAGCTCGCTCTTCATACTCTTCGCATTTCGGAATGTTGTTGTAATTGCTGTTGCCTTTGTTAAGCTATTAGGTAGAAGCACTTACCCCCACTCCTGGCAGCTTGACGCACACATGAAACATTTGACATTGAGTATCGGGATCCGCATAATAACCGCCGAGTATTTTATCGCGGCAAGTGAACTTCGTCTTTGGCATATTTTGCAGGCTGTACGTGGGCCATGGCCTGCCAAAGACATCCTCATCCTCATCCAGCAGCTGCGCCTGCGCTCCAATCAGATTTAGCCAGAGCAGCGACGCTGTAAGTATCAAAAGCACAATTCGTGCTCGGTTTTAATCTTCAAATGGTAAAGTCAAGTGTGAGTCTGCCGGTAAATCAGAGTCTGTCTCTGTCTGTAATGATGACCGACTGCCCGGTTGACCTTCAGCTCGTACTCGACAAACACTTTCGCTCGAAACGCGCTCATGATTTATGTACTGTACTCTATGCTCTCTCAAGGCTGTCCCCCCAGTCAAGTTCTGTCGTGTTTTGTTTATCTCCATTAATTGCTTTTTGATACAAAAAAGACATCATTAAAATACTTTAGGCCACAAATTCCCACAACGATAGCTGTACACTTGTGTCAATTGGCCAAAAAATACAAAAATATTATCAAAAAATAAAGAGACATGAATTCCCACATGAGGGTCGCACAATTAAAATGCCATGTCAATCAAAAGTTATGGATTACCAATGTTTTGTCCTACGATACAAGTTGGCTTTAATGGCCCAACCAACTAATTACCATGACGTTGCCGCTCTGTCTGTCTTTCTGTCTCCCTGTGTTTTTTTTTAGCTTATTTCTGCTGTTCTTACAAAATTTGAAACGGAAGATGCGCTTGCTGCAATTAATGCAATCGCAGTTGCAGAACCAATGTCTGTCCGTCTGCCCATCTGTCTTTTTGTCTGTTTGCCTACTTCGTCTAGTCAGGCACAAATTGCAGTCAAATTTGGCTGGCAGACTGTGATAGTTATGCAATCGAGAGCCTCATTCATCATCGAGGTAGCAAAGAGAAAACCTGGCCAAAAGGTAAAATCAAATAAAAAGAAAGAAAGACTTCGTCTCGTTGTTGCATTTAAAGATTCGCATTTAATTCAAATGAATTTTATTTTCAATTCCGACTTTTTTCCCCATCAATTGCTAGGGAGTCGGTGGACTCGGAGTCTCTTTTGTTTGCCTGTGAACTATGACTGGGCAGATGATGCCTGTCTTGATTGCTGGGTCAGCTTTGTTTTCCTCTTTTGTTTGCCGAATTGTTCAATTTTCGAATTTCTTTGCTTCCCCCTCTTTACCTCTCTGGACAAGTGAGGTACCCACTTGAAGTCAAGCTTCCGTAAGGCGTTGCTTAATGATCAGACAGATAAGTTTATAAACCGCGCATATAATTATTGTCTGGATGACCCAATATCATTTTGAATATAATTGTTCATACAGTTATTTATCTGGCTTAGAGGGGCAACTCGTAACTAATTGTACTTATTTCTCTTCTCAGAGTTATCGAAATTCAAATGTCCATATGATACATATATCTTGACTTGTTTCTTTTTTTTGGTTTTTGTTAATGTTTGGACCTTGAAGCTACTGCATAATTTCTTATAATGAAAGATTATAAAGGCAACGCCAACTAATGATCATGCGAATTAGTTATTGACGATGAGCAATGGGTCTGTTTGTACATTACGTGTTGATTCACATCCATAAACTTAATCATATTAAGAAGGAAGGTCAGTATTAGTTATTACCCATGAGCTAAAGTTCCCTTATGATGGACAAAATATAAAATTAATTTTGTGAAAAAGAATTTTTCTGCTATTGAAGATAGTTATTATATTTGAATATGCTTAACAGAATTTTAATAATGATGTCCCTTAAAGTAAATAATTAAAGAGCTCTTCAGTTTCCTGAATATCAAAAGCCAAATGAATGACTGAACGCCGTTAAAAAATGTTCAGTTATTTTTAAGATAATTTTACTTATCAAATATACATAGTTTCGATCGCTTAAACACTTTTAAAAGAATAATTGGACTATAAAATACTGGGTATAAATAAAATTTATCTAAAATGTATTCCTTAATGTTCCTTAAATATTCCTTTTTGGTATGATCACAAGTATATTATCTAGCAAAGAGATCATAAATTTGATATCTGTATTTTTAAATATTCTTTAATAAAATATAATCCATAAAATTTAAATTTCGAAATTAATGAAAAATGTCTTAATGGAATGTTCGTGGCCAATATTAATGTTTTATCTTCAGTTTATCGAATACCTCTTAATATATTGATGTGTTAACAATTTTCCCCTACATACTCACCTAATAGGAAGGCGTACATTTGATAATTAATCGTCGACATGACGTAGTATTCAAGTGATTAATCCAAAGCTAGGCGTATATCCAAAGATAATTTATAATATCCAAATAGAAGGGTTATCCAAAGGCTTAGGCTGTTAGTTAAAGTATATATTCATTCATGGAATGCACTGTAACAAGACACAACACCCAAAAATGTGATTACAAAACGCACAATTTGTTTTCTTTTTGTTTTTTGTGTTTTTTAAATTAACACAAAATCATCGAGCGATTCATATTCATTTTTATGCTGTTTGAAACTGTTTGTCATGCCATGGAAGACGGCACTCAACTAGAAAATGAGCCAAGAAACACCACGAAAATGTAAATAAAATTCTTCTTTTTTTTAACCGAACTCAACTCTCGACTCGCAGTACTCTTAGTATATGTAAATGCGTACGAATTTTGTTTCGCAAGGTGCGAAAACTACGGAAAACCATTTAGAATGTGCAACGAAACGTTGAGAAGACGATCAAGACTTGCTTGCCACTTGCCACTTGTGTCAATGTCTTGCCGTCTCTTCGTCTCAGTCTCTGCCTCACTTGAGTGGGCAAATAGCAGAAAGAAGCGGCTGAACTATGAGTTGAAGTCAGAGTCGGAGTTGAAGGGAATAGAAATAACTACGAACCGCACGAGACGAGCCAGCGAGGCGCAGTGATGCGCGATTTGCGACTTTATCGTTTACGTTGTCGAAGCGAAATGATTTCTGAAAGCGAAAGGAAAATCCACTTGGGCCCCATCAAGCAGCAGCCGCAGCAGCAGCAGCCAAAGCAGCCAAGGCAGAAGCAGCTGCCCCAGCAGCGACGCACAGTGGGAAAAGCATCTGGATTTGCTTACAATAATTAATAATCACTCATGTAAGCAATATATGGTCTGTATAGTGATTATATTATTTGTTTTAGGTAATAGTAGAATTATCTTTACAATTACATTATATTTGCAATAGCCGCAGACCTCGAAATTTTTATCTAAATCTTGATTTTAAATATTACATTTACTAATTTTCAAAATTGAATCTTCATTTTTATAAAATTATATTAAGTCTACTTTTATTATCTTTATTTTAATCTGCTTATTTTAATTATAGTCCCTGGGTCGACTGTTCATAGACAATAGTAAATAAAAAATAAAATAGTCTAGCAATTTTCCCCACTGTGCTACGTTGGCGTCGCGTCGTTTGCTGGTTTTTCTTGTGTGGCGTCTGATACGACTTCTATTTTAACTTCAACTTTGACTGCAACTGCGGCGTCTTTTGATTTTAAACGGTCACATGTGTCGCATGCTTAACGCACATTACGCATACGCAATGTGTGACACTTTTAAAGCTACATTGACTTGCTACGTCAGCGACAAGGAGTTTGTGGCATCGTTTGTCGACACTTACGTCAGCTGTGCCAGAGGGCTTGATGATGATTATGAGCATGCCCGAACCGAACTACGGTACGTAAGTATATATGTGTGTATGTACAACCGCACTCCCACCGCAAAGACGCCTGCAATTACAATGTACGAGTACGAGTACGAGTACGAGTACGAGTATGTATTTTGCGACAAGCGACTAGCATCGCGTCGGTTGCATCTTCCGTTGGGTATTATGTCATAGTTAGTCATGGCGCGGCGGCATTGTCATTTACAGCCAGGCCAAAAGTCGAGATGCTGCTGCTGTTGCTGTCGGCAATCCGGTTCGCGTATATGGGTAAGTAGTGTGCCACAAAGTGGGGAATGCGCGGCATTTGTTGCAGTGTGGGAATTTGCACGCCCGCAGTTCAGCCAACAGATCGGCTAAAGATATTTGGGCGTTGCTTCAAAATCTTATTTCTGCTGTTTGTCAAGGCGTCCCAATCTCTGTCGCTAGCCCATGTCCATCAAACTGCGGCCCTAAAAAAATGGCAAGAGCTTCAAACTAACAGCTGGCTTGGCATTTCAAAGTTGAGGTTGAACGGCTGCCGGAAAAAATTGCACAGCTTAAGCATTAGCTTAAGCCAAAGTCATGCCAACGAAAAAATGTCAACTGCCAGGCATAAACAAAAGCAAATACTGAAGACGAGCCTGTGACTTTCTGACTTTCAACCTGAGCTAAAGTCTGAAGCCTGGAAAGCGTAAGGGGAACTCATTTGGCATATGGCTGCCTTCCTTTTTCTTTTATACCCTTACAGAGGGTTCTATAAATTTGTCATGAAATTTGTATCGCATTAATGGAGCCGAGGCATCTTAACAATTCTCAATTATTGTGTATTTGATTTAACTATGGTTCCATAAATATTTTTAAATCAAGATCGAATTTTATTAATATCTGATTATTATATCGAATAGCTGCCAAGGAAATGATCGTTTCAAAATCAACCCTTAGTAAAATACAACTTTCTTGTTCTTTGAAAATCACAACCTAACTTATCGATGTGTACTTGTACATACCAAGCAAATTTGACTAAGATTATACATCTATATGATATATATACCATTGGAACGAACACATAAAATTGAATACCTGGCTCTACAAGAGTATCAAATCTTCGATGATAACCTTTTTTACATGTTTTTTTTTTTAATTTCTCAGTCAGCTGCAATGTGATTGTGTAAGCGATTGTCTGAAAAATAAAAGAAAAACATAATAAATGTTCAATTTTATTGGTGGAAAACGTTTTCTGTGTCATCCCTCGAGCCCAAGAGAAATGCTGTGACTCACGCGATGCTCACCGCGAGCTGCGTGGGAAAGGCCAATAAAACAAGGAAGTTGGCAAGGAAATATTGTATTAAAACACAATTTTTGTTAAACAGTGTAGAGCATTACACAGCAGCTTAAATATTTGACTGGCATAATTCTAATTATCGCCCGCCTTCAATTAAATTCACATCAATTTTAAAAGTGGCCTCCGCTTCCCTGACATTGATAAATGCGCAGCACGACAAAGACACGATTTTGTTGTTGAACAGAAAAGCTTTCAATAAGTAGCCAAGTGTAGTCGTACTTTAGGGTCTGACAAACAACAAGACTTTAAGAATTCCTAACAACTGCATTTCCACGTAAATTATTTAATCTTTTTGGCGATTATATAAGGTTGTCTGGTAGTAGTAAAAGTGCCGAAAGCATTTGCACAATGTGTGGGAGCCAAAGCCAATGAAAAATGCATGCAGACATTCACCAATCCAGGCAGGCAACAAGCTGCAACAGCAGCAGCAGCTTTAGCAGATCCAACAGCAAAAGTAAATTTCAATTAAGCTGAAGATGAGCGGAGCAAGCGAGCGCCTGTCTGGCATTTCTACTACTATTCAAAGCGACAATTCAAAGTTAGCAGCAGGCGAAATAACGACTCGAAACTGCATTGAAATTGGTATAGGAATGGGTATGAGTATGAGTACGGCTATGGATTATGGCGACTGTGAATGGGGATTGAGGCTGGAGACTTGGGACAGCGACTGGGAGATGAGACTGCAGTTGGGCATTTCAATTTTGGAATTGCTTGTCTGGGCCATTGAGTAATTGTGCAGCGCCTGCCAGCAGATTTCACGTTGATAAAGTGCAGCTCTTGCTAACAAAAAAAAAAACTCATAATAAGAAATTACACACATACATTCAGAAACACACACAGCTGCAGCGACACAAGCAGTCGAACCTCACTTGAGTGAACTGTCTATAAAATTCTTCCTACTTCAAATTGATTTTAAATATCCGGAGTTCTTATTGCGAACTTGTGTCTTCAATAAACAAAGTATGCGGCTGAAAAGCGTTTAATAAACTTTCTTATAAGATAAAAAATTCGGCTACTTTTCTTATTCCAATATTTATTTCACAAAAACTGAAAGCAATCGACATTAGCGATTATTGTAGCAAGTTTTAAAATAAAATAATAAACCCACATAATTTTAAGGTAAAAATCGGAAAAATAGCAAAGTTTCTAATAAATATAGTTTCTATATAACGAAATGGTTTTCCGTTCCCGTGTGTGTTCACTATAGGGAAGCTCGACTGTATCAAATTTCGCATGGGCTGAGATTTGGTACGCCTGCACGTGGCAATTCGCAGTCGCAGCTGTGCAATTTACAGTTTATGATGCGACGTTGCTTGCGAAATATGCTCAACGCATGGTGAGGAACAGGCACAGGATTGGGTCAACTATGGTCAGCTAGCCAGTCAGTTGGTCAGTCAGTCAGTTAGTCGGCTAATTTGACGTTTGCCAAACGCATTTGCAATGATGCTGCATGTTTTCTATTTTATTATTGATTTTTTTTTTCAATACGAAAGACTTAGGCAACGAACTTGTTTTTTGGTACCGTATGTCATCTAAATTTGCGGCCATAAACTGGCCCAGCCAAAGTTACAGCAGTCACTAAAACAACATATACAAGTAACATACATATATCGTAAAGTATGAGGGCTGCAACTGACTCGGAAATTTGCATAAAACGCGCATTAGGCTCACCCCCGCCTAGGTATCGCCATTGCCTTCGGTGCATCGGTGCATCGCGCTTCGATCGTCACACCAAGGCGCAACTTGTGCCGAAATCTTCACGACGAAACGTGAGAAAATGTTATAGACATTGCAGTTGCTATACAAACATACACACTCACATTGCTATACGATTATATAGAGAGAGACTGACTCTGAGTTGGAGTTTCAAAAAATAAATAAAAATATTTGCAAATTATGGGAATGGCAAGTCGTCTTGTTGTTGGCGGCTCTTTAGACGCGGATTTCGCCAAGAATCCAAATGCTGGCAGTTGCAGATGCTGTTGCCACTTCTCGTCTTCTTCTCCTGCTTCTTCTTGTTGCTGTTGTGGTTATAGTATCTGTGACTAATTGCAATGCCCATACAAATGCATTTTTCGTAATTATTTGCAACGATGTTGGACTATGTGTATGGAATTATTCATTGTAATCATGTTAATGAGCTTTCCGCCGCAGCATTCATTGTTCATGGTTTTAACGTCTATTCTGCGAGTCAAGTCAAGAAAACAATACCGACAACTGACAACCGACCAACTGTCGACTGTCATTTCCTATACAACACTCTAAATGCCAAGCAAAATCTATGCTCTCCAGTTGACCAGGATGCTTAGCACAAATTATGCGCATTTATTAAGCCCGCTTTTTACTTTATGTTAATTCAATTAGACGCCATTTGCTGTAACTTTTTGTCACTCTGTCGACGTCGACGTTGACGTTGACGTCGTCTTAGCTGAACTCTGTCCCTGTTAGCTGTTACTGGTGTCTTCTTCAATTGCTTTACCGTTTGCCGCTGGCAAAAGCATTTTGCAAAAAACGTTTTTGAGGTGCGCCACTTGCTGATCGTTTGTTTGGCTAAAACACGACAACAACAACAAAATTTTTGTTTCTTGCTGATTTATGCGTTTTGCAGCATTTAAATTGGCATTTATGTCAAATGGCGGTAAGTTATATTTTTTAATTCATTTCGCTAGACTCGTATTTGTTTTATAACGCGTCCTTGAGCACGATCATAACTCGCTTCTCAAGACATCGACAACAACTTCGACACTTTTCCAGCATCATCCCCAGCCCTGAGCTAAGTTTCCCATGACTGGTATTCAAAGCGAAGTCAAACTCTCAAGTCTCAACGACTCTCGAAATTCGCTTAGCTAATTTTTTAATTGTTCACTGCACAGCGATAATGAATTAGACACTTCATGCATTGATTTCCATTTCCATTAATTTAAAAACGTTAAAAAATTAAATTAATTAAAATCTGCATACATTTTTTTAAAACAAAATATGTTGAAAAATTCAAAACTAAGAATATTTAAAAAATTAAATTCAAAATAATTAGAATGCGACACACAATAAAAATAACAGCTTAACAATAAACTATTTAGCCAATAAAATAGCCCTTATGATAAAGCAAAGTATTAAGAGTTTTTAATTACACTAATTAAAATCTTCCATTTCATTAAAATCATTATAAATACGAATCTAACGTATACGTATACCTATAAAAGATTTTAGTACCAGAAGCATTCACAACAGTAAAAAGTATAATTTGCCATTTAAAGAAGTCTGCTGGCTATGCAAAATACTTAGAATATTACGTATACGACACATAATAATTGCCTGCAATCGTAGCTCGCAGCAAACAACATCTGAGTTGGCTTACTCAGTTACCAAGAAGCGCAAAAAATAAATGCTAAGCTGGTCGCACTGAATGGCACACAAAGTGCGGTTTGCCGCTCACAAAGTTGTTGTGCTCGTAAATGTTGTGGCATGTCGATAACTGTTGAACTTCTTCCACAGTTGCAATGATCGGATGCATCGTCTAGTCGCAGTGCCACAACATATACTCGCATACATACATACATACAAAGACGAGTGTGCACAACAAAATGCCACTGGCCTTGGCGCCTGCTGAGAATGTTGCTAACGGGTAGCAACAACACAACACCAACAACTTCAGCTGGCTGCATCTTTTGAAAGCTGCCAAATCCGTTTGGCTTTCAATTCGAGTAGTTGTTACAGTTTTGCTTCAATCTGGTATTTTTATTATTTTTTTTGTTATTTTTTTGATGTGAAAAATCACATTGAGCATTGCTCAATAAAAGTCGAGAGGCAATGGAAATGTGTTGGCGTAATTAATTAAACAAATTATGTGAATTGCGCAGACGCGTTGACGTTTTTGGTGCAGCATCGTTCAAGTTGATTGCAATTTTTATTAATTTCACTTAACTACAAGTGGTGGGAATGCACCACAGAGTAGGTATGTATAAAAAAAATGCACAGTCCACAAACAGCCGTAGTAACCACTTTTGGCAGCTCTTATGGTCAATAGTGATTACAATTGCCTAAGCACAAACATTTTGCAATGTTGGCTTTTACGTGTTGATTCCATATAAAGCCAATATATGGGCACACCTGGTGCTCCTTCGGTTTCCACTTCAATGTACGTTGTACTTTGTGCCATTTTCAAATGAAAATTCTTCAGTTCTTTGCAGCTGCCCCAATGTTGGTCCAAAGTTGTTCGAGTTGCCTCCAGTGCTTTGTCATTGATTGTGTTGTAAAATTCAATCAATTATTAATTATACGCCTTGTTGTTATGGTTGCTATTGTTATTGCGGCAATTGCATTGCAAGTGTTGTCCATCAAACAATGCAACATCTTCTTGCCTTCAAAGCATAAAAAAATACAACATTTTTCTACCGTTTTTCTACTCATTATTCCTCTTCAAATGTTTGGTAATATTTAACAACCGCATCAAAATTAGTTTCGTTATTGTGTTAGCCTTCGATTTAGACGATTTCGTCTCCAAGTCTCAAAGTTTGAGTCCGTCTCTAAACGCAGTTCAACAAAATTGAATTGATTTTCTACGTGCGTGCGGTTTGCCATGGCTAAAGATCGTCTTCATCGAGCTGCGTGTGGGAAAGCAACCAACAAATATTTTGTGGTTGTCCAAAGTAATTTGTGGGCAAAGCTATTTGATTGAATCGCGCGCAGTCTCCCGGAAATACAGTCGACCCTTCTGGCTGGAGCAATTGGAGGCGTCTCCGATGGCAACTACCGACAAGGCTTTAGGCATTAGCATATGTATGATGGCTGGGATTTGGGGATTGGGATTGAGGCTGGCTCTGGGACAGGGACAGGGACAGGGACAGAAAGTCGCGAATGCCGTGACACAGAGGCAAAGCCAAAGACGAAGCATCGAGACGGCATTTGGCGTTGCTTAAAAGTCACATTGTTGACCTTTTTGCGATCTGAAGCTGCCGCTCGTATATTGGAGAAAAGGTTTTTGTTTTTTTCTCTTATTTTTTATGTTTATTTTTTATTTTTATTCAAGTACTCGCATTCGTCGCAGTCTCACTGTGCTCATTAAAATAATATTTAACCTTTGAATACGAGACAAATACTCAAATACTTGTTGAATACATTCATACGTACTCATACTCACACTCGGAGTCTTGTACCTTCTTCTAACATTTGACGCTTTTGTTTGCTTGCAGACCCAACGAGCCATGCGCAATTAAAAATTAACCATTTAGTTTTAATGGCCATATTTTGTGCCTCCGCCAACGACAATGTTTCCCCTCTCACCCTCAGCTCCGCCTCTGCCTCCTAGTCTGCCAAACGCATGGCCCAAGCCAATTCAATATTTAACGAGTTTTGACAGCTAAGCATTTTGTTTTGTATATTTTGTTTATTTGCATTGGCTTGCAATTTGAATGCCCTTCCCAGACAGGATATGACTACACTTATAATTGGTTAATCTAGGCAGATTTATAGTCAGATACGTGTTAATTTAACTGGATAGCTAATATCCATATTTCACAGAAAATTTAAAGATAATGATTGAGGAAATCAAGACTACAAATTCTTCCTATAATAGGTAACACAACATTTGCAAAACAAAATGCAAAAATAAAATCCAGTCAAGTGTATAAATATAAAAACAGTCGAACTTAATAGCTCGAATCACCATTATCCAAAAAAAAAGTTCGAATTATGGAAACTTCGACTTATGGAATTCTATTTTCTTAAGTAAAGTAAACGCTATTGCCACTCGATCTAGTTAGAGTTGGAGAAAATGCGAGTTATGGAAGTTCGTCTGTATTTCGAAAGAAATAAATAAAATCATTCTTAAAAAAATTAATCAAGATTCCAGCCAAAATCAAGGCTCATTTTTCCCACTACAATGAGAAAGCATTGCGAATTGCAATTAAATAATTTTAGTAATTAAATTAAAGCTTTACAGTCTTAAGACTAAAATTTCCTATGCTTCCCATCATGCATTTGGTTATCTCCCGCGACCGCTTGCATAAGAGTATACAAGTGTCGTGTTACCAGCAAATATTTTGGCAGTTATCAGACAGCATCTGCACATCTGACCTATGAGCGTTCACACGCTGAGCTTACGCAGAGATTGCCCCAAGGGGTGCTTGGTGGGGCGTGGCAGAGGCATGGAATGGCATGCCTCAGTGTGGATCTCAGCCCTGACATCAAATTGTGGCAACGGTATCGCACCTACAGCAAAACAATAAGACATCAAGTGTGCTGTGAACTCAATTGTCAATTTGCTGTCTGTTTTTGACTCAACCAAAAAAAATGATTTGATTTAGAGATCAAAATTATATTATAAAAATCAGCTGTGGAACTCTTGATTCTCATATTCTGGCAAAGTCCAAGGAGAAATCATGTGGCTGCGTATTCTATTTGCTTACATTTTATGTGCGGCTGCCTACAATTTAAGCTCAACAGATCATACGAGCACTGCTGGAAGGAAAAGATAATGAAGGGTTGAAATCGAATTAACTAATAGATAACCTTCGAAAGTTTGTATTTTTGAAAAATAAAACTGTCAGAAGAAACAAGTCATGAAATAAATAATTGAAAATTAAACAAAAATGTATGTTGCATATAATACATTTTAATGGTTAAATTGTGGGCTAAAAGAAGAATTAAAATATCAAGAATTAAAATAGAATTAAATAATTGATAGCCTTGAAAATGTTTTTATTTTTAAAATGTTCTTATTGTTTAATTAAGAGTTGTATTATTTGGTTGCGGTTCGTTGCTATTTATTGCTGTTTTTCCTTCCGCCTGCGCTGCAATAGTTTGCGCAGCATGTTGAACGAGCTGAGCACGGGCACCATAACGGGCAGGAAGAGTGGTATATAGATGGCATATTTCTGCTCATCGGGAAAGTAAAGCTGAGCCAATAGACTGGCATCAAAGAAACCACGCTCCGAGGCCACAAAAGCGCGTTTGGCCAACGCCGAAGCATCCAGCAGACGATGCTCAAGCAGAGCGACCTTGGCGGCCAAGATGTCACCATAGGAATTGGTAATAGCGGTGCCCACCTTATCGTCAATCACAATGTAACTGATTTGATCTGCAAGCAACAGAGCATGAAATGGTTAAGTGAGCTAATTAATATTTTAATTGGACTAACCAAGCAGCTTTATGAGACTCTCCAGTGTGCTGCTAGCCGTGGCAATGTGACGAATCGCACTGCGTCGCATGTAGGATTCATATTCCCAGCGACGTGGTGCCAACTGCTCAATGTCAACAGCTTTTACACCTGCAATTTGCACCTCACTACTTATGTCCAGGAGCTTGTGCAGTTGATCCAACATCACCTGCATGTTGTCATTGGTGTTGACATAATAAGTCTGCGGTGGTTCATCATTAAGGTAGGCTAGACACACGTGCTCTGGGGGATTGGCAATGATAAAACCGCCCCAAGGAGGTGAAATGAAGGCATCAACGCCATTCCGTGTCAACATCTCGTTGGCGTTGTTATAAATGTGCAAGGGAGCAGAATTACAGGGGGGAATATAGACAACCAAATTAATGACAGGCTTATCCGTAATGCTTGCACTCAGGTTCTGAGCAATAGAGGTGAGTAGATGTGGAAGTGCCGATTCCTGTAGCGCATAGTGACGTCCCAGTTTGCTTTGATCCCGCACCTGCTTGAGATCCGCCTCAATAGATACACGATATTTCCACTGCGTGCGCACCGTGTAGTTGGATATGTCCGAGATCTGCGCCAGAAATGGTTCAATGTATGCTACAAAAGATAGGAATATCATTAGAGTTGAAAATGCAAATTGTAAGATAGATTCTTACTTTGTGCTGCCAGTGCAACATTCCATTGTGCGTGGGTCAACCTTGGTTTGGGATTTAACACGGATACAATCACATCGTAGGCGGGCTGTGGTGCTTCCGACTTGACGCCCAGACGCTCATCTGTAGTCAGTATCTGATTAATTCGATATGTTTGCAATATCTTCGAGTGCAATAGCTGCGACAGTTTACTAGAAGCTACAGGAGAAACAAGATATCAAAATTAAGAACACTAAACTTTTTTGTAATTAGAACTTAACAAAAATTAGAAGGTTCCCGACTCCTTTCGAGCTTAAAATTCATATTATATTTTTAGAGTACTTACAGACATCGCTCCTCATTAAGGCTGAACGTTCCGTGGTGAGCAACAGATCATCCTCCAGTTTTGGCCATTCAATGAACATGAAGTCACCTACACTCTGAGGATAAGCCTGCAGTAGAAGCTTTTCCAAAGCATCCGGCGTATGAGCCTCGCTTGCCTTTGCAAAGTTGGCCAAGAGCTTGAATTCAACTGTCCAAAACTCTAAAAGGAAAAAACATATGTGGGCATATTCGAATGAAGTTTGTTTGGTTTCCTTACCACTATCATTGAAAGCGCTTTGCAGCTCGCTGATGAGCAACTGGGCGCGACTTGACTGCTGAGTGTAGATGCCCACCTGGACAGCGGCTCTAATAGGTTGTTCGCTGAGTCGCAGAATATCCGAGGAAGGTAGATTCACTCTGTGAAATTAATAATCCACAATATTAAATTACTGTATAGATTAAGATTTAAATTATAATTCTTCGTTCAATTGACACTGAATTAATAAATATTCAAAAAAAAATTCATGATAAGACTAATATAGACTTACCTGTAGACAGTCGTAGTCTTCCACCACATGGGCACGCCAATCACAACGATGACCACAATGAAAGCAATCGTTGCCGCAATGCGATATTTGTCTACAATTGAAATAAATTATGAACAATTACAATTTCTTACTAATAGAGCTAGTAATTGGTAGTCAAAACAGTTTATAGTTGTGGTTTTTGTTGCGTCTTTTTATACATCATTTTATTGCGCATTTCTTGTATACAATCAACATTTACAAATGTATAATGCAAAGTTTAAGAAAAAACAAAGCTACATATCGAGTTTGTGCATTTGCCAGTCTAACAACAAATTGTGGCTTGTACGATGTGGCGGCATTTGGAAAATTGTCTTAAGATTATTCCTTGTAGCTGCAGGATATGACAAATACGGGTCCCTTCTCCAGCGGCGTGTTGCGGGATACGTATTTGGTAAACTTGGTGGTTCCTTCACAGCGATAGACAATATTCAGGGCATTATCGACAGGCGTTATTGTCAGTAGCACTGAATCATCATGGCACTCGTCTTCGTCATCCTCCTCCATAGTTTGCTCCCCATCGGTGGTATTGTCTTGACCATTTTCAACAAGGGCACGCTGCTCGACTTCAGGTGAGAGATATGTAATCACCGCAGCGCCCTCGGCTGCATTTAGATAGTAAACAAGATCAAGGGTGTTGTCCTCGCTCGCGAGTCCATCGCCAAGTACTGTGTAGTTGCCGTGCGACCAGCGCTGCAGTTCAACACTGCATGTGGGCGTTATGGCATCCACGCCATACAGATCCAGATCGGTAAAGTCGCGCAGCAGCTGGAACATGGCATTGCTGCGAAACAGCTGTAAAAGCTCCTCCACTGTGCCCTTAGCGGTATTTAAATCCAGCACCTCGTAGTTATGTGCATTGGCAGGTCCTTGTCGTCGCCATGTCAATGATTCATCGTTCAACAGTTGGGATCGCGCCAATTCAAACTTTTCGCGCTTAAAGAACTCATATAGACAAATCTCCGAGTTTTCCTCGATGCGCTTTTGTATGCTGCGACATGTGGCCGCCTTCAAGTAGACATCGTTCAACAAGAGACCCAACTTGGGCTTGTTGTTGATGTCCGGCTGCAGGTAGCTGAGGCGTGGAAATGCTCGAGATGAGTCCGCCACAAAGGCCTCGTTAGTGGCGCCATGGAACCAGCCGTTGATGGTGAGACGTGGATAATCAAAGGTTGTCACCTCGCCAACCTGGTGAAAGGAACGTGAACCCACTTTGAAAAATGCAAACTGATTGTTTTTGGGCGCAATTTGACGATGCACAGGAAATTGTGGAAAGCATTGATCATCGCTGGAAAAGATCTCCAAGCATCCCCCTTGCTCCTCGTTCCATTCCTCAGCTCCCTGCCAAGGTGACAGATAATAGATGAAGGCTATTTGCCGATCTTTGAGCAGATCATCGTGCACTAGCAAATAGTCGCCGCAGGTGTACATGCTGCAAGATGCAGACACATAGTCGAGTTTCAGATTTGTCACCTGCTCCAGCCAGGGACGCACTTGCTTACGGAGTAACTGCAAGAAATTGGCGAGAAGTCGACACTCTGACATGTTGGACAGATCAGTGCTCTGATAGAATTCATAGAGATCCATTTGCTTCCGCGACCAATGCACTTTATTGATCATTTCGTGAACAAGCGCCTGGCTGCTGCCCTTCTCCAAAAGTTCGGGCAATAGGCATATTTGAAAGGGATCTCCGTATATTTGTGCGCCGGTTTTATCATCTTTTGTGTCTTGCGCTTGCTTTGACCAAGCCGTCTGCAGCCATTGTGTTGCGTCCTTTTGTTGATAAGCGGTATTTAAAGATAACTCCACGTCAATGTCACACGCTTCCGTTCCTGCTCGCTGTCCCTCTCCCGCTGCCTCATCCAACGATCCGCTGAGACGTGCCAATTTCGTTTGTGGAGCATCGATGGTCGCATCCATATCCTCGCGTTTGTCTGCAAGGGCAACACAATGAATGACATTGCATTAAGAATTTAAACAGAGTGGGGCATACCTTAAATTTTAATTTATAGCCGCGCAACATTTGACGCACACTTAAAACACACGAATACACACGCACACGCAAGGGGTTGTGTCTGATTTATTTAGTTAGACTCGCTGTGCCGGCACATTTACCAATCGTCGCTACTTATTCACATACGCATGCTTCCACTCACCTTCAGTTTTATCTTTTCGTTTGGCCTTCAACGGACTAGTCTCTTCCATGTTGCAGTTTGTATTTATGCAATTATTTTAAATTTTTACGAAAGAAAAAATTAAATGAAAAACATGAACGAGCATGAGCGTCGTCTTTGAGTCGTTTCGTTCTGAAAATGGTTGCCAAGATTGCCACCTCGTGTTTTTCTCTTCCAAACTTGGGTCAAGGCTGCCACCTTGTTTACTTCTTCTTTTCTTCCAAACTTGGACCAAGGTGGCAGCCTTGTTCATTACAACAACACATCATTACAACAACAACATTTGTACAAGATTCACAATGCAACTATTTTATTAAGTTAATCAATCATTTAACACTAGCAAGAATAGTCAATAATGGTCAATACTTTAAGTATGCAAGCACAAGAGCTATAAGCCAATACAGCATAACAGGAGTCAAGCTGAGTAATATAATACTTGGATACTGTGGGGTAAGCGATATAAATATAAGAAGTTGAACTATTTTGGGTGAGTTGGGTGGCAATGCCGTGCGATGACCTTGGAAGAGTAGGCCCTAAAAACAACACGTTTATAAAAACAAACATAAATGATGTGTGTGTATGTGTACAATTGGAATGTGCTTGTGCATATGTGTGCGTGATCTGGAACAGCAAGAACCGTTGGGGCAAACAGCTGATTGCCACCTGATGCGCGAAGTCTTGAAAGAAAGGGCGTGGGCGGGGTGATATTTCTAATTGTGGTTGCCGAGTATGATCTCATACATTTTTATTACTTCTAATTTTCAATTTAAATGTTTCAATTGCAGCAATCCATCTTAGATATCAATACAAATGGGAAAGGATCAACATTTACTTGAGGCTGCGCGTAATGGCGATATTAAAACCGTTGGCAAGTTGTTGGAATTGACAACCAAACGACATGGCCCACTGTCCAGGTGAGTGTATCTTTTTTTATAGCCTTTTAAACAAAGAAAGTTGTACAATAGTAAAAGAAATAGTGACTAATATAATAGGTGGGAATACGCACAATGACATAAAAATGCAACTTACCATTTGAGTAGAAAATTCAGTCAGGAAATTGTATGATACTTTTTTTCATCTCTATTTTGGGTCCTTTGAATTTATTTATTTTAAAAAATTTGTTTAATCTTAATCTAATTTTTTGTTTTAGTTTCCGCCGCAGTCCCAACATTAACTGCCAAGATGTCAATGGTTATACCTCACTGCATCACGCCTGTCTCAATGGACACAGCAGCATTGTGCGTCTTCTTCTAGCTCACAATGCAGAGATTGATGTGCCCGATATACGTGGCTCGACGCCGCTCTTTTTGGCATCCTGGGCGGGTCACCAGGATATTGTGAAAATGCTGCTCTTTCACACTCCCATGCCAGCGAATCCCAATGCTCAGACAATTGAAAACGAGACGCCGCTGCATTCGGGCGCCCAGCACGGACACAACACTGTCGTGGCCATTCTCTTATCTTTTGGGGCTGATCCCAGCATACGCAACAACAGTTTTCAGACTGCTCTCGATTTGGCTGCCCAATTTGGTCGCCTTCAAGTGGTGCAAACTCTGCTCCGCGTAGATCCCGACTTAATTGCACACTATCGCCGTTATGTGGAGGATGATGTGTCCTCGATGCTTGGTTACCCCACACAATGTGCTGCCACGCCCACGAAGCACATTTTCACACACTCTTGCCTGCATCTGGCCAGTCGCAATGGGCATAAGAAGGTGGTGGAAACTTTGCTCGCAGCTGGCGTTGATGTTAATATTCTCACAATTGCTGGCAGTGCACTCCACGGAGCAGCACTTTGTGGCAAGAAGTCGGTGGTGGTGACGCTGCTTAAAGCGGGCATCGATATCAATGCCGTCGATGGCAATGGACGCACTGCACTCGAAATACTCTCCGACTATCCACCCCACGTCACCTACGAAATTGTCGCAGTTATCAACGGTTTGTATTTGAAAGAAGAAATTGGAAGAAACGTTTTTTAATACCCTTGCAGAGATATAAGACAGTCTATACGACATTATCGACTCAGTTCGTCGTTCTGATCTGTGCAAGAGTATAAAAAGAAAGATATAGAGTATGACAAACTTTTAACGCCCACATTTGCTTACAGAATTTAAGAATTTGGCAGAGTCGCAGCTGTTGCGGTCGAAACAGACGCAGCTGGTCAATAATCTTGCCATGGAGAATGGTACGAACTCGCTGCCAAAGCGTCTGTTTGAAAAGAACGCACAGCGTCAGAAGCTAAATGATCCAACGAAGCTGAGGAAGTAAGACAAGAAAGCACTAACAATGAACAATGACTTGTGACACGCCCACGCATTCAACTTGTTGTAATTGTGAACTCAATTAACAAAAATAAGCAAAACATAAATTGAACGAAGCACTAATTTGTATGTGTGTTGAGCTCAGATCAGATCATGGACACATAGACATAGCACTATCATCCCAACACACCCTCATCACACTCACACTCGCACTCGCACACTCATCTGAATTGGTTGGTACTTTTCTTATAATTAGCGCCTTGATATAACGGGTCTTGGTCTTATTCTTATCTCTCTTTCATATAACCTTTCAACTACTACCAAAATATAACACAAAAATCCTGTATAGAAAGCAAGTTCCACCAATTGGACTTTCGCACTCTTTAAGCTCGTTGGATAATTACACAAGACCACCGGAAAACTATTTGGAAATGAAACCGATCAAGTATCAAAAGTCTGTTAACGATATGGATGACATGGATGTCAGTCAGGAGTTATGGACCAGCTATAAGCCCGTCTACAAGCAGGCCTATCAAAGTGCTCTACTGCAAACTGCCAATAACTTTTCTAACGGCTCGATTCCCTCACGTTCGTATGAATATATTAACCTAATGAAAGCGGGCTCCAGCAGCGAGGAGAGAAGCACCAACAGCAGCTGTAAGTAATGATCGATTCCCAGTTAAACTATGATTAATAGTGAATTATGAAATTAGAACTGAGAACTGAGATTACTAAAAATGATAAGACTAGGAAACAAATTGGGAAATACAAGAAAACTAGAAAAAAACAAGTACGATTCTGTCAGTAGTAAAATTGGTTGACATAGCTCAAACAATAAAAAAGTGTCAATTATTGAAAAATATCTATATATGAGAAATATTGACTTTCTGAACTTCCAAAGAGTACAGCTTTAATAAAACTCACCAGATTTTCATTCCAGATGTCTTATTATTCTTATTATTATTATTCAAAATATTAACCATACTTTTAGTTTCCATTTAAATTTTTTGATTCTGAGCCAACAATTTTTTTCTTCGAAAATTGTCGATTTTTACAGTGTTACCCCTTTACATTTTTAAAAAAAATTTAATTTTAAATTTATGCTTTTTAATGACTCCAGGTGATAAAATTAGGGTAAAAAATTAGCTTTGAGCAAATTTGCACTTTTTTTCTTTAAAATCTAAGCTAAAAACTGCAAAATTGTCTCTGTACATAGTACATGGTACTCGTATGATTTGAATAGTTCCGACAAATCTTGATGGATTTTCAAACTCGCTTCGCTCGCGAGGAGGTGAAGTAAGGAACATATTCATAGTTAATGTTTTTAAATTCTTAAAAAATAATATTCTGAATTTCCATATGGTACCGATGAATCATATTTAATTTCATTATATATTTAGTTCAATTTGAATAATTCTACATGTACAACAGACTTATAAATTACTGCATTAGTCACAAATATTATATTTCAATAATATGTATCTTTGCTTTGACAGCTGCAACTTCGCATAGACCCATCACTCAGTACGTGGAAATGTCACTGCAATCTCCAGTTCCCATGCCTCGCACGCATGTCAACTTAATGTCCAGGGAGAGTCATATGTCGTCATCTGGCGTGGATAACAATAATAACAATAGCAAAAACCATCGCCACTCGCCCACACCGGATTATCCGCCGCCCACAGTGATCGAGGCGGAGGCCACAATCTTTAATTACATGCAACCGGTGTCGCCACGTTTGGCCACCGATTCAACTGGCACCACAAACTCCTATTGCTCCGATCAGGTGGAGGAATTTGTGGGCGACATCCCATTTGCTGGACTCTTTAAGGGATCTACCTTGAATTTGGACATGGTTGATGGGCGTGGCTCTGTGGTACGTGAGCATTTACGTTCCCCCAGCATGGTGAGATCTGTGAATGCTCTTAACCATCGCAGAAGTCTCTCCAAGCAACGTTTTTCGACAACTGGCGAGGATTTTAGCGCCTCACGCGTCTGGGCCGAGATTGATACCATATTCGAGCATATTGGCAATGAAGTGCTTACGGTGGAACAGGAGCAAGATGGAAATGAGAAGGAGCTGCAATTGATGAAGCAAAAGCCAAGCAATAATTCACCTAATAACTCTCTAGAGGAACCAGATCCACGACAATCTCTACACATACGTAATCCCGCCGAGCTGCTGCTGGGAAAATCCCAGAGTCCTGCTTCACATTGGTGTCATTCGCCGTATACGCTTGTCTATGGGGAAATCCGGTACTCTGTGTTTGTAAGTACAAACTTACTTTTGTTTATAATTGTTATTATTTATTTTCCAAATAATATAATTAATTTTTAAAAAAATCTATTTTTAGTATCTGGGATCAACTGTCATCAGACAATTACAAGGCACAATTTCAACTCGCAAGTCTATACAGAAACTTAAGATCGATGAGAACTTAAAGCCAGCTTCAAGCGTAAGTGACATAAGTCTGCTTGAAAACTGCACCACATCCACAAAGTATCTCAAGGCTGCCAATCTGCAGACGCGTCTTAAGGTGGACATTGCAGCCTCCTGTCTCGGGGTCAAGTTTATAGATCACGACACAAAGGTGCGCATATTTTCCATAAAATGATATTTTAATCTAATGTAAATAACCTTTTTAGACTGCCATTTGCTCGCATGATATTGAGAATATCAATTGTGTTTGCCAGGATGCGGAGGACATGCGCTATTTTGCCTACATAACCAAAGAGCAGGAACTGCATTACTGTCATGTCTTTATGGTCGATAATTTGGTATGCTTCATTATTGTAATTATGATATGAAATTTATTTATTTATCATGTCAATTGCAGGAACTGGCCAATGAGATAATACTGACGCTTGGCCAAGCCTTTGAGGTCGCTTATCAGTTGGCCCTAAGCAGGCAGAACACATCAGCCTTGGCCTTAAATGATGAGTGCTAAATTCATGTGCCACAAATGCATTATGCCATTTTTTTTTTCATTTCTCATTTTAATGTACATTTGACTTACTAGTCGTTGATGCCATTATTAAGCTGTCATTATTTAAAATGAGTCAGCATTTTGTAATAGTATTTTTTTCAAATTTTGCAATAAAAAATAACGAACAAATATTGTTTTTCGATATATCAGCATAGCTTGTGCTATCGATACTTTAGACTACAGCATCGATAAAATTTAGAGTTATCGCGCGAACGACGCATGTTATTGAGCAGACGCTTAACATTAAACCATTTTGAACGCAACGAAGAAAAAACAGAAGACGCCCGCTTAACGCTTTAAATTGCAATATTTTGTTAAATATGGAAGTAAATACAGGTAATTAGTAAACGTTAATAAAGAAATGTGTGTACGTGATACCTGTTGTTAACACGATATATTAAATGCACAACAGAAGTCGAAATCGACGGTGTCCCGCTTGCACAGCAGCAGCGTCCACAGGAGTCTCAACAAAATACGCCGGTGGCAAAGAAAACACGGAGTTTTGCGCGTTTGAAGTCAATTGATGATAATTTGCATGGTGAACTGCCGAAAACGCCAAATGGAGCTGCATCCACATCCACTCGCTTGTTAAGCGAGACGCCACGACGTAGCAGCCGTAAGAGCGTGCGCCCTCCGATGGACTACGAGGATATTATTGAAAATAGTTTATTGCGCTCGGCCAGCAAGGCAACAAAGGCTGTCGCTGCAGCTCCTGAAGCCGCTGAGGAGGAAGAAGCCACTGCACAAAAGTGGAAATCAGCCGAAGTTGGACGTCATTCGCGCAAGCGCGGTCGCAAATCGAAACGTGCAGCCAGCAAGAGGGCCAAAAAAGAGGAGAAAGATGCTGCAAAGGAAGGAGAAAAACGGGAGAAGGAGTGCGCAATTGTTGGAGAAAAGCTGGATGATAAATCCACTTTGGAAGTAGAAGAACTGGAGGTAAAGTACACGATGGAAGTAAAAGAGCAGGATGAAGAAAGCACAATGGAGCCCAACGAGCAGAAGGATAAATTGCAGGAGATACAGCCACAGGATGATGTTAAGGAGTCACAGAAGGAAGATTCACAGCGTGAAGATCCTCAGGAGAAAGATTCTCAAGATGCAGAACCGCAGGACAACACACAATCCTGTGAAGAAAAGCTAACTGATCTTAATGTAGAAAGTGTTCCCGAAATTGTGATTCTACCAAGCTCGCAAGAAGTTGCAAACAAACATGTAGAGACAATTATATCAACAGCTGGAGTTGCCATTGAGCATATGGATGACCTCGGCTTGTGTCCGCTCAGTGCCGACGAGAGTGATAAAGTAGAAGGCGAACACAACGAGGACATGCCATCACTTGTTGTTCTCGATGATGAAGATCCAGCTGATGAATTGAACAGGACCTTTGAGATTGAGCTACCGACTGAGAGTCGAAATGATGCTGTTGAACAGCAAATTGATGAACAGGAACAAATGGACATCGATATGCCCAAACTGCAAGTGTCGCCAGAGAAACCCATTAAAATAGTATTGACAGATGAAAATGATGAGGACAGAACGCTGTTAAGGATGGACAACAGCATGAAAAGTCCCAGTTCCAAGCCATATCGATTCCCAACGCCATTAAAGACCGCTTCAAGAATCAATTTTAAATTCACAGCTGGCAGTATCACTGAAACATTGGAGTTGAATGAATCCTGTCGTGGACGCAGACGCTCCAAGTCTGCTTGTGGCATAAATGGAGAAAAGTTAAAGACTGTGTCCTTCTTCAGTCCCATCGAAGTGACCGCGGTCAATGATATTGATAAGCGCTGGGAGACGCTAAATATCAGTCGTAAGTAGTTTTGTCGTTGCTTTTAATTATTTAGTTTAATATCTATTAACTCATCTATAAATTTCCAGATGTTACTCAGCGTCGCAAGAGATCTAAATCTTTGGATGATCCATTATTCAAGAGCCGGATCCCTAAGCCTAGTAAGTGTATTACCGGCTTTCTATTAAGATTTCTTATTTTAATTTTATAAACAGTATCCCAAGTTTTTAGCTTGATAGTTTTATAAAATTGTTCCAAATTCATTTATACAATGTCAACAATTAGATCTTTTTTTAATCTAATTCCCAATGACTTTTTGCAGAATACTTCCCGCATATTAAGGCTCCCACTCCGGTCAAGTTGAAGACGCGCACTAAGCTGCCCAACTTTGCGGCCATTCATCAGAAGCAGTTTAATAAAATGGAGAATCTCGTGGATCACATTGAACGCAAGGCAGTACGTGCCAAGGAGCTAACAAGCTCGGCCATTAAAATGGCAAGTAACAATGCATCTGCACATAAATCTTCAGCAAAGAAGTTGCCCATGTCCAATCTAATAGCTGCAGAGCGTCCACGTCCTCGGGCAGTAAAGAAAATCGAATTGCCCAGTAATGTTTTAACTCCCTTAAAGCCGGAAGAGATTCTGCGGCAAAAGAATTTGCCGACGCCACGCAATATAATTGTTCAACAACCTAGGTCCCGTTTGCCCTTGATAAACAAACCCGTTTCCAAGATCTTTAGTTCGATTTCGACGGCTCCTGCGTCGAGCAGCACCATCAAAAAGCCACCGCCTACAGCTCCAGTGCAGAGTAAATTGGATGCCAGGAGACAACGCCACATGGAGATGTTCAAGGGACGCACCATAAAAGACAATAAGGCCGATTTAATCCGTGGAGTCCGTTCGAATCGACGATTTCAACTCCAAATGGAACATCGCCGTCAGATGAATGAGAAATAAGAATACTTAACTTTTTAATTTTATCGATTATTTTTATAAAAATATTAATATTTGTGAACTGCTTTAAATTTTAATTTTATAACAAACATGTTAACTTATGTGGTCTACTAAGGAGTTACTGCCACAATTGAAAATAAAGCTATATTACTTGATCAAGTTATGAGTTCACGATTTACTAAATTAATTCGCATTTCAAATTTAATTCTTAAAGCCGTCAGTGTCGTATCGAGCAGCATTAAAAAAATATAAATGATGCGAATAAAAAAGAAATTTTAAGGAATTTAAAAAACTCAACAAGTATTCCAATTTGTTGGCATAAATAAATTCAAATCTCACAATTCAAGTTTTAGTCGCCAAATTCGCAGCAGTTAAAAGACCTTTAACAGTGCCAAAGGAGCATAACAGAATTTTAACAAAACAGAAAAGTGTTGGATAATTTTTAGAGCAATCATATACAGCATGTTGCTATGTTGCTAGCACATTGTTGAGCAACATTTTTTGGTGATATTGTCAGTTTCATTGTCGGAGCGTGCGGTCGATCATGCGGAATCGCACTTTGTTTTTCGAGTTTACCGTTACCGTTGATTGACGCAAATGTCGAGTCTTAAAAGCGAAAAGAAAAACTCTACGTGCGTTATTTGTTGGTGGTTTTAGTGTGTGCTAATAGCATAATTGCTTATAACATATGAATCAAGTGTGTAAGTTCCAATCTTCGTCAATATCTTTTGTGTCGCGCAGTGCAAATAAACAAGAAGAAGAAAAAACAAACACTTGCACCAATTTTACCGCTTGCTTTTTTGTTGTTGTTCTTTCTGCCGGATATTAATAACGCAGTTTAACTCTGAGATGAGATTGTGATTGTTTGCGTTCGTTCTTTAATGGCTTTTTGTTTGTGTAATGCAAAAATATTTTGACAAAACTAGTTTTGTGTAGTTTTTCCCCATTCATGGGAATGATAAATGTGTACGATATTGATTCTTTTTTTCGGTTTCTTTTTGGTGTCTTAAATTGAATTCAATAGGTTTTGCCAGTCGCATTTGTGGCATTTCCCCCAAAAAGAGACGCTTCACAAACATAAAGATGGTGGGAGAGAGCGAGAGCGTGAGATCGCGTTGGCAACATGTGTGCAGCAGCAACAATAACAACAGCAATTTTGCATTGACATTTTATGAGCGGCGCTAACGGCGCATTACACATGCTTGCATACATACATATATATGAATGCATGTGTATATATATATTTCGATGCACACGCATCATTGACTGTTTTGATCATGTGGCGTGAGAGTGTTGGTGTGTGTGATTCCCTTTTTGGGCGTTTAGTGGGCTCTGCTCAGGTAAGCAGAGGCGCAATGTCGGCAATTTGTTTATTCACTTATTATTTTTATTGTGTGTTCCGTTTTCGCTTTACGCGGTTTTTCATTGTGGAAATTTGTGCGTATTTCCGCTACTGCTGCTGTGCGCATGCCCAACAGCTTATGGGAAATTGTTAGGGAAATTAACGCGCAAACAGACACACACATACATATTTACGTATTTGCATGTGCGCCCGCGCAGCAGCTGTCAAAAATATGTTGGAGACTTTTCTTTAACCCATTTCCCAAATTAGTGCATATGTATGTATGTTTGTAAATCATATAAAAATTCCTATAAATATGACTTATTGATTAGATTAAGATTATATTTATTTATTTTTGAGATGGCCGCCGTATGTAGAATTAAAGTCAGATCATCGATTGTGTTGAAGGTTTTCCGCTATCCCGCAGGTTTTTCCATTCCATGCGCTTCTCTTGTTTACTTAATGATAATATGATAGCGGTATCAACATTCTTATTCAGTCTGTAGTTTTATTAACCCAAACGTACCTACTTAAAACAGATACCATTTGAGAATGAATTGCTTATCATTTGAAATAATATTAGAAAAATATATTTTTAATTTGCTTGGAAGTATCTTTTTTGTATGATTTTTCCTTTGATCGATTTCCGCTGCTCTGAAAAAGTATCAATTGCATTTAGGTTAACTCATAATTGGGGAATTCCCCAAAGTACAAAACACTTAAAAACAAATGTCATTTATCCTCACTAAACAACTTTCCTTTTCTGATCTTTCAGAGTATCAAAACGAAACCCAAAACGGAAAACACGTAACAACGAAAAGTCGCACCAATTGCTGACATAATTTTCATAACTGGCAAATGAATAGAATAGAATAGATTAAAAACGAGCCGACTCGTAATTGAATTTACAGTTATACAGTGTGTGTGCCCTTCGAGCTTGGTCAAGTCAAATTGTCGGGGACTTGGAACAAATTTGATGTTAAAAGGTTTAATTTTTTGCGCGTCGTGCGGTTAATTAAAGCACTTACCCAAGTCGTAAATAATTCAAAATAATCATTTATGTGTCTCGGTGTGTTCATGTAATTGTACCCCAGAATGTGGCATAGAAAAGCCGCCGAATGTGAAATGTGCAACGTCTATAGGCAAATGTGTCTGTTGTTCATGCTCTTAGGGGCGGCATTGGGTGCCACGCCCTTTGCCAAGGAATACCGCAGCGCGGGTCTCTTTAAAGGCAACACTCTAATGGATATGGAACTTGATGCGGCAACCACACTTGACATCGGTGTCGATAAGCTAGCAGGCGGCAATGGAGAAGCTTTAGTCTCGGACTCGGAGGATATGTTGGCTTTCAAGGCGGAGTCATCGGTGGTAGTGCCGGGCGTGCAACAAAATGCAGGTGAGCTCAACTAAAAAAAATATATGTAATAAAGTTGATAAGCTTTTATAATTAAATGAATTTATACTTAAATGCACTAGTCACAAATATATATATCAAGGACCCTAGCGAATATAATATTACAATAATAATTGAAAAGTAATAGCAAAGCTTTGATTTTTAATATAAATTTCAGCATTTTTTTGTTGTTAATTTATCTGATTTCTATGTATTATTAGCTTGTCCCTGAATTATTTCTGAGTGAGATTCCTTCATGACTTTTTCCAATAAGTAGTTTGTTTTATTTCTTGCCTCCATTCATGCACCTCACCTTATCTCTCGTCTTCTTTACGGGTTATATTCTTTGAGACCTGCCGCTCTAATGTGGCACAATCACTAAGGAAGTGCACACTCCACAATTTTGGGTTGAACTCCATCTTCAGCCCATTCAGAATATCAAAACTCTCTCAGGTATACGGGACGGCGCTTATCTAACCTTATCTTACAACACTTTGCCGTCTTGTTCGACTGTCGACTGCTTTTTGTCGGTTGTCGTTTGTCGTTTGTCTTCTGTCGGTTTGTTGTTTATGACCTGCGCCTCTTAGTGTGGCATCATATTTCAAAAATTACTGGAACAAGTGCATTTGTTGTCTGTTCGTTTTGTGTCTTTTGTTTTCATTCTCTCCCTTATGGTAATTCAATCGTTGGGCCTCCTCTTGAGCGATGTATGGATGGATGATGGTCCCCAGCTGGCAACCAGGATGTCAACCGCAGCTTAACGCTTTCAGTTTTCAATCTTCTCCCCTCTCTCGTCCCGGACACACGCTCGGCACATCCGCTGGATATAATTCTCTTGCCTCATTAAAGTGTAATCACTGCCAGACGACGTGTGCTGACCATGATTGTTGCCTCTCATCTTTCAGTTTTCGTCTGTCTCGCTGTCTCTCTATCTCGTTTGATTTTGGAACTCCTTGGCCAAGTGCGTACTTCCTGTTCCCGAAGACAGACAATTGCTTCTAAGGCTCAAAGCTCCTGATCATGTCAGTGAAAGGGCTACCGCCCGTTTATACCGTTATATTCGTCTTTTCTTCAATACTTTACCCTCCTCACTTCTTATTTATTTAAATGTCATTTAAGCCGCTTAACTTGTTGTTTTTTACGAAAACATTTTTGAACTTTATGTGCAAGGCCTCGTTTATGAGCGTGAAAATGAAAGTACTTTCGTCAACTTACAACTCCCCCTTTACAGTTTCACTCTCTCCGTCTCTTTTTGTTTCAGTTTTTTTTTTAAACAAATTACGACTCTGCAGCGTTTTGACGAGCGCTTACAGACGTAAATTTTGGACTTTCTGAAATATGCCATAATTAAAGGTAACTTTTGGTGTCGTTACTGATGAGTAAGCGACATTCTAGAGAGTTGCTGTTTTAGATGCCATGGATCATTTATTAAGAAACTCAATCCAAAACAGAAATTTTTTTAAAATAACAGTAGCTTTTGAGTAACACATCAAGCATTGTAAATGTAAAGCATTTTCTTATTTAATTAAATAGAAATTTTACATTTAACCAGCCTCAAGATACTTGCTTCCTCAGGAATGTTGGACAATAATTTAGTAATTGGCTATAAAAACGATCCACATTTGAAATAGTTTTAAAGAATATTCAAGCTACCTTAGATGCGGATCGAATGCAAAGTCAAGTTTGTAGGCTGTCTACCTGCGGCATAAATGCCCTCTTTGGTACTTTTCGGAGCAAGCTCCAGCTTTGCTTTTGGCTTTGTCTTCGGCTGCGACTTGAGCTTCAGTTCGAGCAGAAACCATAAAATTTCTGCAAGGCACGCAAACTTTGGCCCTGGCGGGGACCTGTTTTTTGTTTTTTTGGTACAGTACGCAGGAACTGCCGCATTGTCGAGAAATCTTAGCAGGAGACTCAGACTCAGAGAGTCTCAGTTCAGAGCTCTGGGCATTGGGTTGTGGCACTTCAACTCTTTAGCTGCTTGTATATGCATTTAGATACGTTGAAAGATACTTGGAACTTGTATCTTAGGATGTGTTTGTGTTGCGATATCTCTCTATGTGTGTGTGTGAGTCTATATGGCAAACAAAGCCAGCCGACGATCGTAAAAACTAAACGACGGGAGTATTTATGATGCTCAGTTTATACATTTATATGTTAGTCTCCCAGTGTGTGTATGGATCAAGTGCCAAAGTCAGACGAGCGTTCTTTGAGTTAGATAAGAGTCCAGTCGAGGCTTTGCACTTGCACATAGCATGCAAATGCAAATGCAAATTCAGATAAAAACAGCTGCAAAATGCTGGTCAAATAAATCAAGCTGAAGCGTCAGTCTATCTGTCTGTACGTCCGTCCGTCTCTCTGTCTGCTTGTCCCTCTTTCATTCAGGTAGCAAATCGGGAACAGCATTGAGCTGGCAACGCAAAGTGCGAAATATCCCACAGTGCAACTCACAGATACATAGCTAGGGATACAAACAGACTCACTCACGCACACACACATAGATACAGATACAGATGCGTTCGTCGTTAACGCTGGCACGCTAATTTGACGAAAGCCCATTTCATGGCGTTTTTACACATTTCATGCCGACTGATTCGGCACGCCATGACCACATGCAGCATGAGGCATGCAGCATGGAGCCTGATGCCTGTTGCCTGTTGCACCTTGCTGAATGCATCTATGCATCTACGTATCTTACAGGTAGTTTTTAACACTCAGCATCGTCACTCGTCCATCACATGCTGCTTCATTATATATAGTACGAGTATGCCCAACGTTTTGTTTACACCTTTTGCGAAAAAGTCAGAAATAAATTAAAGAAAATAGTTTCCCGTTTCTTTAGCCTATTTCCATGATGATGATGAGCGAACTGCCGATGACTTCTTTTCGACAGTTTTAGTCTCAATCGATTTTCTCGCTCTATCGCTCCCTTTCTTGTCTCGACTAGAAGTATTTGCCGTGTTTATTTTAGCTGCCGTTTGTTGTGGCTATTTATTTGTTTTCAATTTTACATAGCTGAAAATTGTGCAAGACATTCAACATATACATTTACACATGTACATACACATATAAGCTAAAGCACACATACATATGTATATACCCTTGTAGATATGTATTTTTAAATACTTGTTTTTATGCCCCTTTGGGCTCTGTTCTTGTGTTTATCTTTTCTTTTCTCTGCTTTTATGAACTTCAACAGCAATGTTTTAATTTTCTGCATGTCCAGCGCCCTAATGTCAGCTGTTTGCCAGCGGAAAAAAGCCATAGGCATTATAAACACAAATATCTGTATATGAATGTCATTTAAACATTATCATTTAAACGATTTCCTTGAAATAGGAAATCATAAATATATTATTAATAAAAGTTGTTTTTAAAAATGTTTAACTTTTTATGAGCACATGTTTCTTAAACAATTAATAGGTATAAATTATTAATTTTCTTCTTTCTTTTGAAGCTTAGTTCTTCAGCTTTGTTTTACAATAAAAATTGATTAAATTATTATCAGTTAGCCATTATTTTGTGCTCCGCTGTGCGTCATTCTCTTATTGAATTCAAATTGAACTTTCTATCGCAACTTAGTAAATGGGTAAATTTACAGATTTTTATCAAGCGAACAACGGAGTATTGTTTGCTTTTTGTTGTGTTATTGTTGTGGTACAAGCCAAGACAAGACAAGACAACAAACTAACTACATGCAAGAGACGCTACAAACAATGGCACAATGTCTGCTGCAAGTGCAACAATTTGAAGCTACAATCTATGGAGCCACCTACGTTGCAAAGTGAGCCTTCCCCTCAGGGCCCATAAGCAAAAGAGACGAGAGTTTATCGTAAAAGCCATAAACAGGTGTTTGCCAATGTATTTACATTTTAAAAAGGAGTTAACGGCTCTTTTTTCTGTTGCTGCAGCTAACGCATGC
This sequence comes from Drosophila rellima, assembly GCA_035043635.1. Taxonomy (NCBI): domain Eukaryota; kingdom Metazoa; phylum Arthropoda; class Insecta; order Diptera; family Drosophilidae; genus Drosophila; species Drosophila rellima. The sequence continues at coordinate 5,555,746 of JAWNMV010000811.1, read as the reverse complement.
GCACGCCACATGCCACAAGCCGCAACTCTCTGACTGTTGTCACCCACACACAAAGCACATGGCGCAAATCGTTAAGACAAACAAACTTTCAGCTTGAAAGAAAGTGCCAAATAAAAGAAAAGAAGTGAATGTTCAAAAAGAAAAAATAAATAAATTCGTTGAAGTTTTGTGACCACGCATTGCAAGTTGCAACCATGCAACGAGCTGCTGTACATGCAACAACAAATTTTTCAAATCAATTTTCGTTGTCATTTTGTCAACAGAATTCCTGTGTGGCGTGGGCGCTATTTGTTCAGAATATGAGAATATATAATTTGATTGTCATGTCTTGTCTTTGGCACAACATGAATTGAAGAGCAAGCTATAAATTGTGGAAAAAATGCTACACAGTCTGAGATACATTTGAAACTTGCTGTTCTTGACAGCGATGCGGGCAATGTCGATGTCGATGGCGATTTAGATATATAACTATGTAGATACATATGCAAAGCTCATATGCATCGGATGCATAATAAATTACAACAAAAAAGGAAAATTAAGAGCATTATTGTTTGCTCATTATGGCTGGCCATAGTTCTGACTGACGAACTGACGGACTGACGTCCCACATGCAGCGCCTAATTGAAATAGAAATCACAGCCGTTGCTGCTGAGCTGCAACAGCCATAAAACACGCGCAGATGTTTCATTTCATGTTTTGAGTTATGTTCTTGCTAACTTCTCTCTATCTGTCTCCCTTTTACACTCGCTTCCCCTTCTTTTCCATCTCTTTCTCTTGCTGCACATGTGTGTAGGCATGGCTGAAATTTGAACTTCAGGCGCGCAACCGCAACATGCGGCTTTTAGGGGCACGTTGCATAAATACACTTTTTTCCAAAAACATTTTCGTTACGACCTAGAAAATTTAGCTTTCTTTTCTTTTGAGTTTTGGCATCTGTTTTACTTTTGTTTTGACTTTGGAATAATTAATTCATTAATTTTCTACTAATTACTACTACTAGTATAGTCTAGTTTTCAGTGTTGTTAATACTTCAAATAAATTTAGTCTGAGCTGCTGTGGATTCACTTTTCGACACTCCTTGAATTTGCATGTCAGCACGTTGGGCGCCATCAGTTTTGGCGCCCATGCGGAAATCAAAGTCAAAGCCGCAATTACCATCATCAAATCGAATTTTGCCAGTAGTTGAAACGTTTCTTTTCAAAAAACTTGCTTCCGCGCCTGTACAATTTGTCACGGCAACACCTTTGGGGCGATCAAACGGTACGATCAACACCCTCAACTGCATCTTCCCCTCCCCCTCATCAATGAGTTGAACTGACAAAATGCGCATTGGTGCGAAATATTAACGGACTGCTTGGGACCCCGATAAATGATCAAAAAGCTAAAGCCGACGACGACGACGACGACGACGTAGCTAATAAACAGTCAATTATTGCATACATAGAGTAAGAGAAAGGGGAAGGGAGACAGAGAGTGAGAGAAAGAGACAGAGAAGATCGGAAAGTGCATAAAATTAAATGCTTGTTGGGCTGGAGGCGCTCCATCAGTCATTCAGGCATTCAGTCAATTCGTCAGCTTCAAGCAAAGTCAGCTAAGCAGCCGCATTACAAATTACGCAAATGTTGCCAGCAGGTTCACAACAACAACTGCAACAACAATAAAAACAAAAACAACTGATTTGCATTTCCATTGCGTTTCCACATTGTTGTTGCTGCCTTTGTTGCTATCTCACCTTGTTGTCTAATGCACGGGCAGCGCAACGCTGGCTGTTAATTTACGGCAATTTAATGAAAATTACCTGTTTCACTGGGGTCCCCACCTACCTTCCAGGAGGAGGTGTTCCCAGGCACTTTTCTGTTTGCTCAGCACGTATACTCCTCTCTCTGGTAATAGCTGAAGCGGGTAGAACAGACATGAAGCAGGAAAGAGACTATTTTTATTTTTTCAGATAATCGAACATAACTAATAATTATAAATTAAATATCTGCTCAGCTGAGAAATTTCAATGATTTAGACTTTATAATAACAGAAAGAGCTGGGTGAGTCAAGTAAGCCACTTCATGCCCTATCCTGTAGGCTCTACATTAACAATTAACAATAGATATAGTAAAGAAAATTCTGTCAGTTTACAGGGTACCTTTCGAGTCAAGTCATTTCTGTAAGTCATCGTCAGTGAATCTTCTTTATGCTTATCATCGCTTGGTATCATCAGGGGAGGGTCTTTGGCCAGCTGATTGGAATTGACTACTGGAATTACGACAGAAACCGTTTGGCAACCGTTTGCCACTTGTGTTTATTGTAAGCATGTGAACTAAGCCGATTACTAAGATGATATTATGCTCGGCACATTCCAGCGAGATTCGGTTTGTCGCAATATTTTGATAGCGCAACATTATAAGTTCCCAAAATATTTGGCTATAAAAGTTTTTGAGCAGTTTTTTTAAATTTTCATTCAATCACATGGCAAAACGCTTAAATATTTCCCAATTTCGTCTTCATTTTCTTTTTCGTTTTGGGCCGAAAATAAAAAAGTTTTCAACATTGTCTCGTGTCGCGACATTTAGATTTTGGTCTATGGCGGATAAAGAGAAGGCTCCCATGGCGACAACGGCATTAAGATTAGTTAACCGAATGGCTTTTTAGCAGCAGACCATGTTGGGGGTGTGTTGAAGTGTGTGTTTGTGTGTGGGTTGCGGGGCATCATCAAATCATCAAGTCATCAAGTGCAGCTATAAAATTGTTATTTTATTGCCAGCAAATTGTTGGAAAATGTCTGGTAATTGAAAGGTGAAGAGATTTTTAACCAAAATGTCAACGCATTTCAATTTCTATGTCGTTAATTTGGATGGAATCCCAAAAGTTAACTTCTTAAGTGGGAAAATTAATTCGATTGAAATTTGAAAGTTTGTTTGTGTATTTTTAACGACATCAAATAAGGGAATTAGTCAGCTTTTTCATGCTCTTAACTCTCAGCTGATATGTAAATCTTGAACTCGTGTAAGCTTTGGCTTATCATCATAAATTCGATTGAAAATTATCAACTTCGAGTGGCATGAAAGTCAATTGATTTCCAATTGATAGAACATAGATAATGTATCTCTTGGTAGGGGGTGTTCTTCTTAACGCTTTTGTCATATTTCGTGATGGCTTGGCTCAATTTATGCACATTTTTCCACACCATAGACAGACAGACAGACAGAGCTATACCGTTATCAAGTTTCTAACGGTACTCGATGAGTCCCCCGTCCCGTCTTACCGATTCCTGCGTTTCTTTTGCATACGATTAACTGTGCGGACAGGTGAACGAACCGAACACCGATGACTTTTCGAAATGACCATTTTATTGTTTTTTGCCCAGTTGTCTTTGGACAGTCCATAATCAAATGTTATTTATGAAATATTGTATAATTTATGCATAAGCTGACCTCCGATCAATTAGCTAATGATGCAGCAATAGCAACAATATCCAAAAGGGCTGAAATGTAGATGGAAACTAAAAAAGAACTGAGAGATACATAGACAGAGTGTCATTGGCCATATAATTAAGCAAATACTTTGTTTGCCATTCGACAAACTATTTAAAAGATTCTAAAATTCCTCTGCGCATATTTCTTGTTTTTTTCTTTATTCATAAATCTGAAAGCGAGCGTAATGCGTCGTATTCTGAAAGAAATAAAAACTTTCACCCGACCACAATTAAGGCACAATTTGACTTTGACGTTTCCACCGAATTTAATTTATAAGTGTGCCGACCTATAGATCACCACCGCACCCTCCTGCCTCATCATCTAACCTCAATCCAAACAAAAGTGTTAAAACGAGCATTTCATTTTCGACAAAATGTGTTCACATTCAAGTTACAAGCTAATTAGCCACAGCAACAACAAGAAAATATATTGAGACGTGTCGGGAAATGCCGTGCAGAACATGAAAACATAAAAAGAAAGCAAGGCGCAGATAAATCGAGGGCTGTTTCTAAAGTAACTAGCTTGAAAAAAAAACAAATTCGAACAGAGAGTAGCCATAATTTAACTTAGAACTTTTTTCCAAGATCAACAAATATATTTAACATTTTTTAATCTTATGCCTTTATTATTAGTGTGATTATAATGCACAATCAATAAAGATTAGCTATATATTAATTTTATTTATTATAAAGTTCTTATACATATTAACATTATTATTAAAATATGTATCTTTATTTGATTTTATTAGTTATAATAATTTTAAGTTTTCGTTAAAGTTTCCCAAGACTCTTTGAGCTACCCACTATTGAGTTCTAAGCTACAACTACAAGCGTATGTATCTGTGAGTTTGTTTTGCCGCATGTTTTAGATAGATGTTATACTCGTGTGTGAGCTGTTGTGTTCCATGTCGACAACACGTTCATCAAACTTCGACACGACCGATCGCCCCTTAAAGTTGTTCGCTCAAGATCTCTAATGAAATTGGTGTATCATTTAATGTGTGTAAAGGGGCAAGCAACGGAGCGGGCAGTGTTTCAAGCCAAGTCATGGAAGTCATGGCAATCTCTGGTCGCTTTCTCGGTTCACATTTTACCATTTGATCGAACGATAGTTCTTGAGACATGTCACAAGGTAAAGTGTGAATGACATGTTCCTCTCTCTTGGAAACATCATGAATTTCTCAGATAAATAGCAGGATGATCTACATTTATTTCGGGGTCAAAGACTTGAGATGCCTTGGTTTGGTTAAATGAACCCGCATCCGCAAAATGCCACTCTGTACTTATGTGCAATTACAAATTTTGCCGACATTCCTGAGACTTTAAGGCAAAAGCCTACACAATGGTCCAAAGCGAAACGAAAACTCATTTTAGCGCTTCGGGAAAGTAGTCTAAAGACATGGCTAACCGCATCGACCACAACGACCATGTGCTGCCTTTGATTGATCGTTCGTGTGCCGCTCCAAAAAAAAGAAAAAAATAAAACAAAAAAATATATGAGAAAAACATATAAAATAAAACTCATGTTTCCGCAGCAACACTTGGTGGTTACTTCTGTGTTTTTCGATTTGATTTGATTTGATTTGATTTGATTTCTTTGATTCAGTGCGTTGACATTCATTTGCTTTTTGGCCATGGTCAATGTGATCGTTCAGTATATGTCTCTGTCTCTCTAGCTGTATTTTTTGGTCTAAATATAGCAGCAACGCCACTTGTGAGCATCTCAACTGGTTGACTGGTTGACGTTGGCCATGTGCAAAGATGTGGGTGTGCCCAGCGACTTATTCACTATTCATTAGTCACTTAACATTATTCACTTAGTGCCTGTCAACATTTTTGGGGTCAGAGTTAATGCAAATGTCTTGCAAATTGAAAAGAACGAGCTCAGTTCTTACTTATTAACTAGGTTGATAGACAGCAGAGATTTCTTCTGCCTTTTACCATAGTGTAAGCTCCTTTACAATTTGAGATGAACTATCGAACTGCGTTTCAGAGTTTTTTTTAATTATCATATTTTTATTTATAATTTTTGGGATCAGTTATTATTAGTTTTTAGCAGCACAGTGTTCTTCTACCTTGTACAACAGTGTGAGCTGTTTTACAATTGGAGATGAGTTGTCGAGCTGCGCTTAAAGCCATGGCGGCTGCCTTTGAGTACCCGAAAGGTGGCCAAGAAGTGGATGTTGGGGTTGGGGCAGCATAAATCACATTAACCGCAGTCATAGTCATATCAAATTTCGCAGTGTTTTTGCCTGGGTGTTGGTTGGCCTGTTGGCCAAGTTAATTGATTGGTTGCTGGCTGCTGGCCTCCAGCCTCAAAGTCAAAGCCGCTGCAGCAAAATTCACTGTACGCCCGCAAGTGCTGACATTTGTTCAGTGTCACGACTTCACAAACAGCAGACAAACTTGGCAGATGGAAGGACAGAGATGAAGAGGGAGATGAGGAGAGACAGGGAGACTGAGAGGCAAGACAGCGAAATAGACAGACAACAAACGCGGCAGTTTGTTCTGTGTTAGAAGTTCGTCAGTCTGTCTGTCAGTTAGTCAGTTATTCAGTCAGACAGTCAGTTGCAAGTTAGTCAGTGGCTGCCACTCACGACAACGCCGACAATACTTCGACTCAGACCAAGTTGCAAGTCGAAGATCACTTGCAACTTTCTTTCGTGCCGGAGCAATGACAGCGTCTAAGAAGACGCAGCTTCCAGCAGCAGCAGCAGCAACAGTTTTAGCAACATCCACCCAGCATCCTCATCATCATGGTGTCATTGATCTCTGTTGCAGCACAGGCCTGCTGCATTGTTCTGAAGGAGTTGGTGGTGCTAGTGGCAACTGTTGTTGCTGCCACGGCGTTATCAACTTTTGCTGATCTTCAGCTTTGCAGCTTGCGGTACTTGCTCCCAGTTCAAGAGTCAACTTCACGTTGTGCCAACTGCAACTGCACCAATTCCTTTTTTTCGTTCCTTATTGTTTTTTTTTTTGCAGAAATTAATTTAACATGAACTTGCAACTAATTTGGAAAGCGTCTCTCGATTTGTTGTGTTGTGAGCTGCATAAAAATTCATTAAAGAAATTTTGCGCCGTAAATACACTTTTTTCGCTTGCTGTTCTCATTGTTGTTGCTGACGTTTTTTCGGCCAATTTCTTTATGGCTTCATATGGCTTCCAGACAGCTGCAAGTTGGCGGCGCTTTAATAGCCCCAACTTGACTTTTTTCCTCCCGTTTCCTCTGCCTGCCACTCTCTGCGATTCTCTTCTCTCCGTCGCAGTTCATTTCAGTTTTTTGGCCAAAACAAGTTTTTAAAACTGGTTCTTGAAGAAGTTTTTTCTGCTGTTTTTTGTTTATTTTTTGTGGCCAAAGCCGTAGCCAAGAAGAATTTATTTCTAACTTAAGCAAATACGACTTTATCGGCAAAAGACGGCGCAACAAAATTAATCATGTTGAGCTGCTCGACGCGCAGTTATCCTGTAGGAATTGAGAATAAGTTTTGCTGATATTAAACAAATAATTAATTGTCAACAACAATTTGGCTAAGAGTTCATAGGCCAAGTTGGGGGCTAAATTTTGTCTTCTTTTAGTACGGAAGTTACGGCTGAGCTACTTCTTAACTACGTGCCATCGGTCAGACTACGAGCATTTATGACAAACGCTTGTGACTGGCCATTTCCGCTTGCGTTTAGGCCAAGACTTTGATACGAGACGGTTTTAAGTGCTCTGGCAACAACAAGTAAATCCACTTGGAAATGAAAACTCAATTCAATTTTCAACGCCTCATTCAACAACTTAATTCAATTAATTTTGATCTGTTTGTGGGATGTATAAACTAGTACAGCAACAAGAACTTGTAATTAAATCTGCAGCACAAGCAACAACAAGAACAGGAATAAAAACAATTAAATCGGAAACAGAATCGAAATTCATATTAAATCGCAATGGCATCGTGTCTTTGCCTCAAAATTAACAAAATGAAACGCAAACAATAAAATGTGCCTAAATTTATACTAGGCAGATCATTTAGTTGCATTCATTTTTGTTGTTGCTGCTCTTTTTGTTACTCTTGTTTTTGTTGTTCTTGTTGTTGTATTCAGAACTGGCAACATGCACGTAAAATAGCTGGAAAGCCGTGAAGCTGCACAAAGTGGCGACTTGGTGGTTGGGTGGTTCGGTGGTGCAGTGGTTGTGTGGTTGGCAGCTTCGTATTGCTGTCAGGTTGAAATTGGTGCATGAAAAATGCTCTACAGTAGCGTACAGTGCATTAAATAAATATGCATACATGTGTGTACGTGCTATGACTAACACAATTTGGAATGTTACGACTCTGAATTATTAAATTGGTCAGCTTGGCGGTAAAGATACATTGCATAAGATTCAGATAAGCTATAAATAAACTCAGATATTCAAATGATAAGCAGAGGAACAAAGTTACACACAATTACATACTATATACATATGTACATATATGAGAATAAAACTAAATGAATGCTTTATTAAATACATAAATAAAGTAGGCATTCCTTTTGGGTAAGAATATTTCATTATTGTGAGACTCAGATATTTAAATGATTAAAGTATAAATCTGAGATTAATTTTATAAATTGATTCCAGGTAACAAAAGTATCATTAGAATCTAAAAGTTTCTTTTCGAATTTGAAATTACTTTTCCAAGCTAGGAATTCACCACTTCATATTGGAATGAGACCAGTAGTCAGCTCACGTCGTTTATGATTAATCGCTTAACAAAAAGCTTAAACACAGCTTCCATAACTAGCGATATTCTCAAATTTTTAAGCTGGCTATCCTGTAATCTGTACATTGGCACTAAAGAATGCTTTGTAAAATTAAATAAATGTTTAAGATATTTGCATAATCCATTTTTAAGCTTTTACGTTGCTTTTGACTTCTTTTTAATACACTTAAAGAGGGTATTACAGTAAGATGAGGAAGGAAGGAAATATTTTGGTAGAAAAATATACAATAAATTTCGTATTTAGATGGAGGCGAGCTAAACTATTCGCTATATCAAGAGCTGATTGATCTTAAATTTTTTTTTAAACCTATTTCTTCTAAATTCGTCAATTATAAAGTTATTCTCTATCTCCATCTGTTAGGGTATTAAATCTTCTTTTAATTTGTGTTATTAGTCTTTTCAATGGTTTTCTTTATGTTGATTAATGTGATATAGCTTATTATCATCGTAAAGGTGTATAAATGAGTGGAAACAGCTGCCGGCTAGAAGGCAACTTGGCCGCTTGGCTTAATGGTATTGGCAAGTTAGTCAACGTTTTAAATATGGCTCAAGCTATCATCAGTCGAAATGATTTTGTATAAAGTTTATCTCAGCATGGCCGGTTCTAATAAACAGCTTTGGAATCTTTCTCTCTCAAATCAAAGACTTGATTGAGCCAACATTTCAATTTGACCAACTTTAGCCAAGATGTGATGGTTACTGGCTGATGCTTCTCTCACCACCGTTTGGTAATTGCATCAGTTTTTAGCTTGCAATGTGCCGCTAATCGCACGATCTTGACTTGTATCTTATAAATACCCCACAATTTATGTTTGCTCAAGAATCAACTGACGGCCAGAACCGTTAAACGCTCGTGCCGCTGTTGCTGCCTCTTAATTAAAGCCTACCACATTCGGTGGGGCACTGGAGAAACGAGCATTGCGAATGGAGAATTGAGAATCGAAAACAACTCGCGCGCCATTTGACATTGAACGTCGCGTCGTTGCTTGCCAAACGCAGCTCATTTCCTCTCATAAATATTTTGTGGGGCCAGTTTTGTAATAATTAACTTTATTTTTGGCTATCGTAGTCTATAAATTAATTTGTTTGGCTTCGTTGGCTGCTGAGAATTTCTAGCATTACGCAAAAATTCAAAGAGGGAAACTTACTCCAAATGCAACAGCGAAACAAGAATTTACTATGATATCATCATATATAAGTAACTATTATTTTAATGACTGTAACTATTGCTGATGTTGTTGTGCTTTGTAATTAACTGAGTTATTGTTTGCTTTAGCTGCATGCAAAATATTTACTTATTTCATAGAACTGATTGCAAATGCAAGGCAAGTGTAGTTTACACTGTGGAAACTGGTTGGCAATGAATTTTACAATTGATGATCTGAGCTAAATAGAGAGAGCATAACAGCGGAAAAGTATCATGAAAAAGTAAAAAATAAAGTACAGGAGCAACGAACTGTATTTGCTGTTTTAGTATTCCAAAAACATTCGCTTGTCTTAGAAATGGACAAATAACAAGTGGAATATTAAGTATACGACGTGTAAATCAAATCTCAAAAGAAATCCAATCAAAATTTGCATATGCTGAAAGAGTTTGAATCAGCATTCAACTTATGATGAATCAGAATTAAATATAGTTTGATTTTAGTTCAGTTTTTAAGCTCGCCAGCTTTTCAAATTTTAAGTTTTCGTTAAAATTGAAACGATTGTAAATTGAGGCTGACGATGTGTCGAATGTTTTGTTTATTGATTATTTACGAGCATGCTTTACACAATTTATAAATGTACGCATTATTTAATGGCTTGGAGTATTGGGTAGGGGTATTCAATGATTCCGCGATGACGCGACTACTGAACTCGGGTTCAAGTTCACAGCAACACAACACTGACAAAACGGGGAATGTAATTAAAATTATTATGTCACGCACTGCGCAGTCGATTGACAATTTGAACATACTTGAAACACTCACACACACACTCATTCATTCACACATTCAGCTGATTGCCAATAGAGCATTGCGTAAATAATATTTAAAAATGATTTTTGATTTTCTTGTATATGAAATATTAAGATTCATGTAATGCGTTTTTGATTGAACATTTTGTGCACGTTTTTCAATATTTTCCCTTATCAATTCCACAATACTTTAATACGAAATCAAGCGCCGCATGAGTTTGCTAAAAGAAACAAAAATTTTATGAATGAATGGCGCTAAATTGGCGATTGCCATAACAAACTCAACCACAATCACAGCCACAACAACAACGACAAATTGTATTTAAAATTTTTTTAAGCTTTTCGCAATATTTGCGAATGGATTTTGACATCGTCAGCAAACGATCAACGCTTGACCCCAAAAAATATAAAATACAACAAAAACTGAAACGTTTTCTTTAAATTGATTTTGATTATTTTCTCAACTTGTTGAACCCAATTAATTAACTGAAGATAACTTTGTCGTGGGTGTCAGCGTCGACGTCAGGCAATTGGCGACTGTCAATTACCAATAACCAATTGGCCAATTGCTTGACTTTAAATTGTCTTTCAACAAGTTGAAGGCAAAGGTTCAATTGCGATTTTTACTTTTCATTGTAAACAATTCAACTAATGCAATTACCTTTTTTTACTCTCTTTGCAGGTAAGCAGAATGTCACTAGAAATGTTTGTTTATGTGAGTATGTATCTGTATTTGTTGGAATTAAATAAATCCATACAACTCAAGCTGAACTAACATTTTATGAGTCAAGTGCCAAAAGCATATTCAAATGAAGTTGCTCAGCCAAAGCTAAAGCTAAAGCTTTAACCAAAACAGAAACCAAAACATGTGTCAGACATGTCAATGTGGCCTCTAGAAAGAGAAAGAAGCAGAGAGAGGCAGAGAAAGAGACATGGAATATATTTTTGTGGGGAGGAAGAAATGTCAAGCTCATTTTTATGCGCATTTTGCAGTTTGCAATTTCTGTGGTTTTGGCCTTTTCGCCGGAATTGCATTGCCAAATGCAACTCAAAAGTTGTGACTGGCTCTCAAGAGTGTGTGCTACAGGTTTCCTCAACCAACAGTCAGCTTATCAGCCCACGAATATCTCCATCTCTTCCAAGTGCCGACGCCGGAAATTTCATAATTTAGCTCGTGAATGTTTTTTTTCTTTCTATTTTGGCTTCCAAATTAAAATGTTACATTTATGAAAATGTATTATTATGTCTAATCGTAAAATGTCATTGAGTGACATTTGACGTTTGACACAACGCCCACCGTAACCCCCTCAGCCACCCGCTCACCTCCACCATTCCCTCTTCCGTTGTGTTGTTTTGGAGAGAAAAGAAAAGACTGCATTATGAACACAGATTTATTTTGACAGTCCGCAATTGTCAACCTCACTGCGGTCCCCTTTCGTCCCTCTCGCTCTCCCCCTTGCCACTCCTTCTGCCTTCTTCCTAACACTGCACTAATTTTGTTGATTTAAGCGGCTTTCTGTTTGCCACGCTGCACGTTTAATGCGGTGCAGAAAAATTAATCAAATTGAAATTGAAATTTTGTTGGTCTTTGGCTTGGTGGTTCGCTCGTGAGCGTTGCCGACCCACCGATCGCAATTATTGCCACAATTCGCGGCCATTTCCGCTCGACTTTTGCGTTGCACGTGGTGCATGTCGACAAAGAGGCAGTGGCAAGCAAAAATTGAAGAATTGAAAGGCACTACGCACAGTGTAATGAGTCTCAATATTCTCGTACATAAGATTGTCCTTATCTCTGAATATATTTATGAAGCATTTGAGTTTATCTATGAAATACATAACTTCTTGTTCATGGTTCAATTTTTATTTTTGTTAATTTTCAACTTACCTATTTCTTACCTTTCGCCTTATGTTGATCAACATTTGACCACTGTGGCACGGGTATTCGATATACTTCTCTCTCTTATTGTCCATTCACTTTTTAAAGGCCGTTGTTGTTGCTCACTCGTTTGGTACTTAAACAAATTTTGTATGCACTCGTTCTTTATAAACATTCGGTCGTTGTTGTTGTTTTGGCAGTTAAATTGTTTTTTTCCTTCTCTTTGTTGTTGCCTTTTTGGGGTAATTAAAAGCAACGTCCAAAGTGCAATTGCTGCAGTGGGTTTAATTTACATATGTTCAAACATTTGCTTTACGTTTTGCCAGACAAGTGTGTGTTGTTGTAGTTTCTGTTGTTGTTGCAGTTGTTTTTGCTGCAGCAGTTGTTTTTGTTGTTGCTGTGCGTGGGTGTTTCAATTTCCAGTTGAAGCTTTGTCTATACCACGCCCAAAACTGAAACAAGCCTGACCTACTGCACCACAAAAGACCAACGTGCAACACGGCCCGTCTCTCTGCCACATGGGGCGGCATTTGACTGTAACATTCTGACGCCTTTTCACAGATACAGATAATTCGCTACGCATTTTCAGCATCATTAATTAGTTAAGTTTCATTAGGCTAGAAAGTTTCGTGAAAGTTGCGCCAGCTCTAACTTCAATGTGCTTCGATGTGGTTCATTTTTTATGTTTATCGAATTGGGAATCGAGTGAACATAACGGCATCAACATTACCTTGAGCTCAAACTGCCAAAAAAAAAAAGAAAAACCAAACAAAACAAAAAGCCCAACTCAACTCGAGATGCATTCATCTTCAGATCGCTTTTTAGACCCTGCACTTAATAACTATAAGAGGTGTATTAGGTTTGTCAAAAGCGAAGTGTGCGTAACAGAAAAAAGTAAAAGAAATATAAGTGTATATTCTTGGTATCTATATTCCTGTATATAAATTTATATGATAGTGATATACTCTAGTCGGATCAGTTTACATCACGTATTCAAGTATTTCGTAGTCTGTTTAAGAAAATTCAAGATTACCGAACTCTTGGCACCGTTTGCGATTAATTTTATTACGGAATACCGGTTTTCTTTAGTGAGTGTAATGTAACTATGTAATACATAATACATAAATGCAGGGTTTCTCCCAGTCGGACTCGCTCAACTGTAGCCTTCTTCACTAGGTGATGCTCTTTACGATCGTTTTTCTTTCTCTATCCTTCTCTTTATGTATGGTGTGTGTGTGTGTGTGTGTTGTGTTGTGTGTGTATAACATTCCAAAATGCACTTGAAGCTGCAAGTTTCAACTCAAGTGCCACTAGATGTCAGTTGTGGGCTATACATAAGCATTCGACAACTGCGTCTGGTGGGGTCCATATCTAACATGGAACTCTCATTGTGGTTGTTGTGGTTGTATCTCTGTGCCTCTCTCTGTCTCTGCCTCTGCCTCTAGCGTTGGCCTTCTTCTTATTGCCATTTGGCATTAACCATTAGAAGCGCATGTCTGCGGTCGCGTCAACAACGATCAATTGCCTTTAAACACATTTTATTGGCGTCATCAAATTGCTTGTTCCTTGGAAATCCGCAAATGCAGCAACTTTCCAAAGCGCACAAGCTTAGAATCTTGGCTTTAAATGGGCACTGGTCGCTTGTCATCATCTTTAGCATCATCATCAGCATCATGATCAGCATCATCAACATTATGCTCATCTCCAGCTTCATTCTCATCCTCATTCTCAGCTTGCCAGCCATAAATAAACTGCATGCTCCATCGAGAGGTTCGTTGCCCGCATTCTGCTTTTGCAATTTGGTATAGCAAATCCATACCTCTCCATGCCTCTACTCTCCTCAGGTCCCCCTCTCTTTCTTCAACTCATACTTAGCTATGCCGAAAAAGCAAAATTAATTGTTGAACACACCTTTCAAGGAAGCGCGCTCGCTGCATGTGCAGGTCTCTGTCCCTCTCTCCTCCTTGTTTCTTTTGCTTTACTTTTCTATTGCACGATTTTTGCCATATTTTTCATGGGGCACGATCGAGCTGCTGCCCCTTTCCCACTTCTCCTTCATTTCTTTCTCCCTCTCAGGTCCCCAGCAGACTGCAACTCCTGCTATGGCGACATTGTGACGATGTTGTCGTGCTCACTGCATCGCTGTCTTCGGTCTTCAGTCTTCTCTCCTATGTTGTATGCTGTGTGGCAGATTATTATCAATTTTCCTTTAGCCATGACAACGAATATTTTTGTTTGACATGTGTGAAAATATTTGTTATTCGGCCTGCCGATATATGCGGGTAACATATTTTGGCTTACAGACTTAAAGCGAACGGAAGAAGGGAAATATACTTGCATACTAGATTTCTTTCGAGATATAAAAAGATACATTTTTATTTTTAATTGCACTAGACGCTTACGGAGAAATCTAGTCATTTTTGAAAATGAATCTATTTAATTTAAATGATTGATCTGTATGAAATCTTAAAGAGTTGCTTAGTTGGTATTTATTTCTTCTCACTCCCGTTTATCTCTTATATCTTTGTACATTTGTTTCCCTAGATATACATATTTGTATATATTTAGCTGACTGAATTCGTTTACCAACGAAATGGTCTGTATTTAAATGAGTGCCTTAAATATGCTCAACTTCTGTAGAGATTTGTATAGCATTGTATTTTATTTTATTTTATTTTTTTACGATATTTAAGGAGTAACTTTTAAATAGATACATTTGTATCTTTAGCTCGAATTGGCTTATTGAAGAATCTGTATATATGTAAATCTGCTCTCACCCGTTAGCGTTTTAGCTGTTGTAAGGGATTTAAATGATTTAATTTGCAAGTGGCAATGTGTCACATCTCAGCTGGCGTCGAGTTGCAACAAGTTGAGTTGCTGCCTTTGCTTCTGCCGCTGCCACGGTTTCAATTTTTGGTGTCAACTTTAGATGCAGCTGGGCTGCTGGAAAAAACCTCTTTGACAGTCGCCAACTGGGCATAATTATGCACATACATGCCATAGAGGAAGAGGGAGGTGGATAGGAGGGAACTGTGGAATTCGGTCAAGTACTTGCCACTCGCTTAATGCAACTGCCAACAACACAAGCGAGTGGCAACAGCCGACTTGCAACTGGCAACTGGCAGTTTGGTTTGTTTGATTTGATTTGTGTGACATGTGGAAGCTGTCGGGCTGCGCATTATTGACACTTTATCAGGCGGCACAGACATGTCTGCCACATGTATACATGTTTGTATATATGCATAATAGGTAAGCAGCTTGTGGCACACAACTTTGGAAACTTTCTACGCATTTGTTACAGTTACAGCGTCGACCCACGCTTATCAACAGCCAAAAACTAAAAAGAAACAAAAAATAAAGAAAATTTAATTATTTCGCCTGTCAGAGTTAAAGCATTTCTTAATGAGGCTGGCGAAGGCAAATGTAAAGAAAGAAAGTCAAGTCAAGACTCTGTGAGCACCAATTGGTTGTTCGTGATAACACGTCTTGGCCATGTCTTGTCTCAAATAGTAGCCCCTTTCAATGAATGACGCTGCTCATCTGTGGGCCTTCAATGCTTGCCCCATGTTGTAGCTACTTGTTAATGTTGCTGTTGTTTTTGTTATTAACGTTGGCTACCGTTTGACATACGTTTGAGGCAAACAATCATTTAACGAAAATATGCTTAAAACGAGGCTCTCCTAACTTAATTCGCTACTAATTTGTATCTTTGAGCCTCGAATTTCACTTTCTATGACCAAAAAAAACGAAAGAAAATCTGCGTATTGTTGCCATTTTTTGCTAAATGAAACTATTTGGCTAATTGGAAGCGAAGAGGCAAGAGTTACGTCTAATTATCAGCATTCACTTTCGCTAGCTGTCAACATGCATTAGACTCCAAATGAAGGCCACAAAAAATCGAAAGAAAAGTATCTGTCTCTGAATAAATTGAAATTAATTCAAATTGATAACAAACAAAAGCTAAATGAAATTATCGACACGTTTTGCGGCAATCGCAGTGCATTTGAACGTTTAGCTAAACAATTTGCAGACTAAAAACTGTGCGTCGCCGCATGCCGCATACTGTGGCATGCCACATTGCGCAAGTGCAACCAGCCCACTGGACTGGACAGCAGACGGCGGACTCAAGACAACAGACATTGGCCTGGACCGGTCCACAAAGTCTATGCAGCGCGTGTGCAACGCTGCGCAGATTTTGTCGCATTTTTTTACCCAGATATTTGTTTTCATGTGTCCCCCACTCTTGCCCCCTTCAATGACTTTATTTGATGTAACCGACGGAGCATTTGAACTTTTGGCTTTCTGTTCACCCACTCGACGCTGAAGGGGGATTAAGTTGCCTTTTTCTAAATGGTACGACATTTCGTCATGCTAATCAGCATTTGAGCCAACTTGTTGCCTAATTGGCAATTGCAAAATGGCAAAGTAACTCGAAGATATTTCTAGCTGAAGTTTGATTTGGGTAAATTAAAATAATGCGCAACTCTATAAACAAAACTGCCTTTCTGCATCTTTATAACATATATATATTTTTAACATAATAATAATTAAATAAAGCTTAATCAGTATCAATATCAAAGTTTCCTTTCAAAACATTAAACTTTTTCTTTGCAATTACTCCAAAATGATATCCTCATTTTTTGCTGTGATTTCGAAAAGTGTAATCCAATGCGTGGAAAATGTTACTTTCAAGGTTGAGTTGGGGAAAGTTTAATGCCTGATCGCTTGACCTCAAACTCATTTCAGAGTATGAGCTTCCACATTAATTAAGTAGTGAACGCGGAGGTTAAATAAGAACGAGAAGTAGAGCTGAAAACAACCTTGAACAACAAATAGATTCATAAGTATCTTACCATCATGGACGTAGCCAAAATGTATGCTCCTTGCAAGATAAATAGATACAAAAGTATCTTATAATTATAGACATAGTCAATAGTGTATCTTCTAGGCATTTTTACATTATTTACAATTATATTAGCTGTTCACCTAATTGCCAAATATTATATATTTAAGGCTCCAGCAGGGGGTAAAAGTGTTCCTATAATGTGCCTGTAATTTATTTAATGAAGTAAACACTTTGGCAAATTAATGTCTATGAGATACATTTATAATCTAACAAGGGAGAGCTCCCATTGTGAGATAAAGAGTATAGATCTGTGATCTGTTGCCTTTTGATTGATATTTGCTGTAATTGCAATCAAGTCAATGCCAAAGTCGTTGTGTCGGGTTGTTTTTATTATCGCATTTACATGTACTTTCTTATTTATATTTATAAGTCGACTTTTTTATATACTTGTACCGATATCGCTTTTATTATGCTATCTACAAATTATGCAAATGACAGTGGGCCGATGTTGATGACGACGACGACAACAAAAACGTCACGCTTTGTCAACTCAATTGTCAATTGGCAATTGTGACATTGTTTAAACAATTTCCCTGCGCAATTTGAAATTTATTTACATTGTCACCCTACACACACAATGTTGATTACTCTTTCTCCTTTCTTGCCCTGCCTTTAACTCTGGGTCTGTGTCTGCCTTTCTCGGCGTGTGTGGGCCTACTCTTTAAGCAAAAAAAGACACAAGGAACTGCGTGTACATGAAACAATTAAACTCAACATGCATTAATGTCAAGTTATTCGCGCTGTGCCGGCAATTAGAGGCTAAGTTTGCAACGGTCCAAGCCGACAATGTTCAACGCATGCGCATTGAGCAGTAAATAACCAATGCAGTAACAACAGCAACAACTACATTCGCAGCAACAACAATCATTAACAGCTGACAGCTGCAGTTGTAAATTTGATTTTATGGCTAGAAACATGTTGGCCAATTGGCCAAGCAAACGGCCAGCGAACCAGCCAAACAAGTTGCCTGAATTACATTTGTGATATCTGTCACCACTGAAAATGCAACTGCAACTTGCAACTCGCAACTTGCAACAGCATGTCTTGATTTTGACGTCTTTTGAGGTGTTAATTTGGCCATAGTCGATGAATGTGCGCTTTGTGCTCATGCCAACTAAATGAGAAGCGATTCAAGAATCAGTTATCAAATCAAAACTAATCAAGTGATGATTTTGGATAGTGCGTTCTCCAATGGTTATTGCTTTTATTGAAATAAGAATTTAAAATACTCTCTTCTCGGTAAACTCATTAATTTACTACAACTACAGTTTACAATTAACTGATTCAACTTTTTGGCAACTAAACAAATGTCTATAACAAATACATACAAATATATGTTAAATTTAAATTTCAATATTATAATTCCTTTTTAAAGCTGACATTTGCAAATTTGTTCTGCATCTGCAACAGCAGCTTGTTCTCCGAAGACAATCTTCAAATTAAACGAAACTTCATTTGGTCTCAGCTGCATTTTAATTACTTTTTTCTCTGCCGCAAACGAATTGCAGAATAACAGCAGCAACAACAACGAAGAACAACAAAAAATTATACAAAACTGTTGTTGTTTTGATTGTTGTTGCTGTTGTTGTTGCTGTTGTTGTTGTTGTGTCTGGCTTGTCCGGCAAGAGAATCGTGACAATAATGCAAAATCGAAACGAATCTGTAGTTTGGTTGTTTGGAAATCGACAAATTTCAAATGAACAACAACAGCGTCAGTAAAAAAAACAACGAGAACCACAACAAGAGTTGCAAAATTAAGCAATTTATCAATAACAATAACAAAAGAAATGAATGAGAATTCACCTCAAGCCGAAATAATTCATAATAAATTGTCGCTTGACGTGTTTGGTTTTTTTTCACTCCGTTGATCTTGACTCTCCGCCAACTTATTGGCAATTAAAAAAGGCGCCCCAAATCGACGGATAGACCCTTCCTTCTGTACTTCTCCCTCCCCCTCTCTGTGTGTGAGTGGTGCTCAATTTATGGAGGTCACGAACTTCAGACAAGCAACTAAGCATCGCTGGGTGTGTGTGAGAACTGCAAACAATTTGTTCACTTTGTTGCCAAAGGTCAGACTAAGGTCTAACTATCTATGAGTTAGTTGTAAGTTATGATCTAACGAGCAACTTGGTAGCTAAGCAGCAACTAATATCAACTCCTTTGTGTGAAATTAATGTAAGATATATTTTTTAAACAATTTATTTGTATGTATTATGAATAGCATACTTAAGTTGATCATAAGATTAATTGAAATTGAATTAATTTATTGTGACTAATGCAATGTTTAAAATTTCTAGAAATGTAGCTGATTTTAATCACATGAAGTTTAAAGTCCAATAATTTCACACAAAAATAAAACATGAGATTTTCGATGGTTAATCGACTCCGCAAACATCGATCGTTTAATTTTTATTTTTTATAATTTGCGACAATTTCAAGACGCTTTCTTTTTGCCTGTTCAAAAAATTCTTGTTATCGCCGTAACATGTCGCAAAAGTTACTTATTAAAGTTCCCCTAACTCCGCACTCTCTTTCTTCCCCTTCATCACCTCTGTCTCTTTCTTACTCCTATTATCTCTGCGCTGTCTTTGTCCTTTGCAGTTCCTGTTTGCCCCTTTTTGGTTGCCGCCCATTTGAATCGCTGACTTAGTTGTTGCATGTGGCATGCGGTTGCTGCATGTAGTTGTTGTCTTGTTGCACACTAAAGTGCAGTTTGCTTAGGGCGTACTTAAGTACCGTTATTTTAATAAACGCCGCCCGAGCATGCACATCAGAGTTAAACTCAACTCATTGTCCCTTCTCTCTCTCTCGCTCTCTCTGTGTCTCTTTAAGTTTTTGGGTAAAAGTTTGCGTTGCTTTTCTTGCGGTAGACTTTCTTCCCAATGCGGCCCAGAAATAACAGCGAGACAAAAAAAAATGGAATCGCAGCTGGCGGCGTGCAACAACTACGACCAAGTACAACAACAATGCGAAGCACGTTGCGAGTTCAAAGCATTTTGTGGTAAATTATGAAGCAGGCCT
Source organism: Drosophila rellima (assembly GCA_035043635.1). Lineage (NCBI taxonomy): Eukaryota > Metazoa > Arthropoda > Insecta > Diptera > Drosophilidae > Drosophila > Drosophila rellima. The sequence continues at coordinate 5,535,775 of JAWNMV010000811.1, read as the reverse complement.
GGCCAAGACACAGGAACAATTTGGCAACGCCCACGCGATGCTTTTGTGCATGCCAAACAACAACAACATTAATACAAACACACTCACACACTCATAAACTAAACGATTTGTTTAAACATCTAAAAAGTACTCGAATTTGTACTTAGTATAATCTTGCTTAGGATCTTTTCATTTTATTAAGGAATGTGAAATTGGTTAAGCCAATTTTTTGATTATTTTGTTTATTTATTATTGTCCTAAATCTTCTAACAACTTTGACTAATATTGGTCTACAGTATCATATAGCTTTCATGCAAACGATCAGTCGAAAATTGAGGACAGGGCATCAAATCTTCGCCGTGCTGTAAATAATTTTTTCTTTCTTGTTTTCCCGACTATTTATTTAGACAGTGGAGCACTTGGAACTTTGCCGCTGATCTTCAGTTGTGTCTGGATTTGTCAACTGGCAAGCAGGCAAAGCAGCCACGCCTTAATGTCAACCTCCTCTCTTCTCTATCCCCTGCTCTTACTCGGGGTATACAGTGCTTGAGCATTGTCTGGCACTACGACGTGTCTGGGGCGGCACCTTCAGTTCCACATTTGTTCGCAGATCGCTGTTCGATATCCAATTTTCAATTACGCTCTGACATGGAACGACCTTGAGGCCTTCAAGCCGAACCAGTTCAATTATCTAGCTATGCTCAATTGTAGAATTATACCCCTAACCCTCTCTTTTACCCTTTACCTAAGAAGAATCCAAATGAATCTCATTTTTTTTTTAAATTGCTTTATGCGTGTTTTATTTGATGCTTAAACAACGATTTGGGCGATTGAACGATAAACATTTTATTATAATTGCCAAATTTTGTTGTTTTTGTTGCTGCCATTTGAGTGAAAGTAATTTGGCTTTTGACACGCCTAGATAAAACGTTAAAAAACACATGCTTAAAAAAGACTTCTCCAGCTTCCAGATTCTCCGCTGAATCATCAACAACATTATTCAACAGACCGCAACAGACTGTAGAAAGTTTAAACATTGATTTCTTGTTGTTGTCTTTGCTTGTTTTTGGCATTTTGTTTAGTTTGTTGTCATTATGGAGCCAACATTTTTGGTCTGCGTTTATTTAGTTAATCACTTAACATGGGAAGAAAGAGAAATTTAAGGCTGGTTAAAAGAACTTGTTGCACATGTAAATACTTAAGTGAGGTAACTTTATATACTTAATTATTATAATCGCTAGTAAAAATTGAATTACATAAATTAAAATAAAAAATTTAAATTTAATCAAAAGTAATATAAAAGTTCTTAAATATTAAAATTTTAATGAGCACTTAATGTTTAAAGTCTCGTTGAGTTTCGTATCAAAAGTTGATTGCTTGAATTATCTGTAGCATTGCAGCTTCATTGAAGTATAAATCTTACCGTGCATTTCAATTTGTAATGCATTTATTCCACATCAAGGGCAGGGGCAATCGGACAAATTGGAATCCTCAATCGATCGACTAGCTATCATACTCCGTAATTTCATTGCATATCTGAGAAGAAGTCGTTGCATTGACAAACGCATGAAACCAATCTTCCATTTAATAACCAATTATCGTTGAACAACTGCACGCCCAGAATCCAGGCCCACTGGGAACAGCACACAAAGAGAGAAAAAGAAGAGAAAAGACCGCTCCAATAGAGAGTGATCGACTTAGGGATACCCTGTGAGCAGTCCAAATCGAATTTGAATTTTGAATTGAATTTTTTATTTATATACAATTATTTGCTTCACACATTTTTTACACACATTTACACGGAGCTATCATACCCCTTTTGCTTATTTTCAATAAGCGCAGGGTATTTAAGAAAAGAGATGGTGAGATGAAAACAGAGGAGAGCAGATAAAGACAGGAGACACAGACGCAGCACAATAATATCAATTACGAGTTACGATTACGACTGATTATCCGCCCAGTTCTTCTCTCTCCCTCTCCCTGTCCCTATCTCTGTTTGTCTCTCGCTTGCTGCCTGGGAATTGGCCATGGTCAAGGCAAAGAGGTAAAGGCTGCAGAATTGGCAATTGGTTTCGCTTGCTGTTTTGCTTCGGGGGTTGTGTCTGATTAGCGCTTAAACAAGTTAATGCCATTGAGGATGACTTCGATGCTGAGGCAACTGCAACTGCAACTCAACAGAACGAACGCCCAATGCATGGCAATGGGCCAAGTTAAGGCGCACGTACGTGGTGCAATGGCAAAACACAAAACAACAAGAGGCCCTGGCTGAAATCAACAAGCGACTTCTGGCCAAGATAAATGGGCCAGCTGCTGATCAGACTTGGATTGCAGCTGAAACTGAAGTTGAGGCTGCTTAGGAGTCATCGCATTGCGTTGCATTTGTCAGTTGGCAACTCCGAAAAAGCTTTTGATATTGTGCGACAAATGTTGAATTTTCCCAGTGGTGGCGACTAGACGACAAAGTCGTCTTCCTAGAATATGTAGCATCCGTCTGTCTGTCTGTCTCTTCGTCGTTGTTTGCCCAGCACTTGAGAGCTTCATATGTTAATGTTGTTGTCAACGTCGCTGTCATCAACAATGTTTTCTTAAACCAAAAGTTAAACAATTTTTGTTGGCTTTACCTTGAAATGGCCAGTTACAAAGCTCAGTTAACGTGAAATGGGCGTTGCTCATAATGCCCTCAGCATAACACTATATAACAGTGTTGAGGTTCTAGAAAAATAAATACCAGTTGATGTTTGGAAAAAAAAGTATAGTCATTGTCATATAAATAGCAAAATCTATTAGTTTTTTTCTATTTTATTTATTTTTATTATTGTGGCAAAATATGTGAGTAATATAGTTATACATTTTGAAAATAAAAAATACTATAAAATGTAGCAACTTTAATATTTTTAAAATTAAAATTATAATAAAATATTAAATGAAATTTAAAAATATTGTTTGACCCAAGCTGCAGCTCAAGCTGTTACCTTTCCAACGTTCTTCTTTCTTTGTTGTAGCTGTCTCTCTTTATCTTGCTTTGCAGTGTAATTCCATGTTTAGTGCTAATTCTCAATGCATGATGATGACTTAATTTAAGGCCATTAATGTTGCTTTAGAACTGTCTGTGGGAGCAAATGCAAATGGGGCACAATTATGATGATTGAACCAGCGCTAATTGACAGACCCCAATTGTAGTTTACGTCTATGTAACTAACTGGGAATCCATCTAATTTCCATTTCTCTATTCTCTTTTTTCAGGCTGCCCGGCGACGACGAGTTCACATTGTCTGCGCTGCAACAAGGCGGGTTGCATTAAGTGCCCGCTGTACCTGGTGACGGATACACGTCAGTGTGTGGAACAATGTCCCACCGGCTATCTGGACCAATGGTCAGCTCACACCGAGTTCATGGGTCGCGTCTGTGTGCCCACAGGTTACTCGGGTCCTCTGATGGCAGCGCTTGCTGGTCTTCTCGGTGGATTTCTGGTCTGTCTGTCGCTGTTGGCGGTGTCCGTGATGCTGGTGCGGAGGAAGCGACGACGCAAGTCCGTCAAACAGAAGCTCATCAATGAGAACACCATGGATCGAGCCGACTTTATGCGTCAGCTGAACGAGATGCGTCCCAATGCTGAGTACTTTCTGGCCATGCTCAACGATACTCGACGGCAAATACGCAAGTTGTATTTATCCGGCGAGGTAGCAGCGGCCAACTCGTATCGTCCCATTGTGCGGGATCTGGCCAAGTTGCTCATATTGTTGAACAGGCCCATCGAGTTGATTCCCACGCCACCGCACGACTGGGCGCGACTTTATGCGTGGTCGGAGCAGGCGCTGGAACGGTATAAGCCGCAAGTGGGTCACCTCATTGACTTCTTCCAGGCGTCGAATGCAGCTGGTGCCGGCGGCCAGGAGGTGCTCTATGCGGCGCCCCACAAGAAGCAGTCGGGACACAACATCTACAGGCAAAAACCGACGGCGCCCACGCAGAGCCATCAATTGGGTGGCGATCTGTTGCCAGGAGATCGCAACAGCAACGCGTCGGCACAGCAAAAGTTGCATCTGTTTGGCTCCCTCATCAGTCTCCATGAGTTCGAGGAGCCGCGTGCCTCGGATCCATTTGGCAGCAGCTTCAACACGCTGAAGAGCGGCAATCTCATATCGGATCTCAATGCCAGCTCATTGTGGCTGGAGGATGAGTTCTACAAGCTGGGCTTTCGACCGCAGGACGAGATCACGACTGAGCTATAGTTGGCTGTGGCTGCATCTTAATGTTTAATCTGAAGTATTAATCCTAGCACAAAAGCTGGCGCCGCTACACGAATCCAAGTGCAGCGTTTTGCAGCCAAGCAAACAGTTGACCACATTCCGTCAGGCCATCAATAAATTCAAACTGAGACGCACATTTAGTTATTGAGTCGCTAAATGTTAACGTTTAGTTTAGTTTAGTTAACTATAGTCCTAGCTTAAGTTAGTGCCTAGCCTAGAGAAGCGAACTAGTCAAGTAAAATCACAGAAAAGTTAATGAAAATATAAATTGAATTTTATGGATTTTACAAAAATCGCAACAATCATGTAACGACAAACAATGAAGAATAATCTCTAGATCTACAACTAAATGTCTACCATACTTATAGATAGAGATACAGTACCTACATATATGATATTTATACGAGGAGCTTACAGAGGTGGAGATTAAATTGCTTAGTGAATACACGTACATTATGAACAATAAAATGTTGTCCTTAAGTCGATGCTTTGAATGTTTTCTTATTTCAAACCAACTATAGCTAAAATCTGAGCATTTTGTCCAGCGTTAAGGCGCCTCGTACTTCCAGAGTATGCTGGGATCTTCCTTGATAATCGGTCTGTCTGTAGGTCATGTTGTCTCATTGCTGGCTTCCTTGTGGGCATTTTGAAGATGCTCTGACCATTTTCGCTCTGTCACCAGCCGTGACAGCTCACAGGCATCGTAGCCAATCAACAGTTTCAGATCACAGTCGAATTTGTAGGCAAATCTTTTGCCAGACACCTTGGATATCATGTCACCATCGTAGTAATAACGCAGTGCACGCGAAAGCTTTTCATAGTTCATGGCGGGTTTGTTTTTCTTCTCACCCCAAAGACGTGCCACACGATCGGGATCACTAAGCTTAAACTCGCCATCGGTGCCCACCCATTCAATGATGTCCGTGTGCTCGCTGTCGGTAAGAATCTCGAGCAAAAATTGCCACAGTTGCACCTGTCCGTTGTTGCCAGAGCCAATGCTGTTATGATGACTGGGACTTTGTGGCGCCGGCGAACTTTCAGAGGCTGTAAAAGAAAATACCTTTTACTCTGGAGTCCACAGAGATGTGACTTGCTACTTACAGTCATTGCTTTTGACGCTCTGATACGATTTGCGCATGATGCGCTGTTCCAATCCAACTGTACTCGTTGTCGTCGCCGACATTGTGCCCGTCGTTTTGCCCTGTTTGGGTTTCCGCAATTCCTCCGCCTGTTTGTGCACCACGGACACAAAGTTGCACTCCTTGAGCAGCTGCAGATGCGTCCAGAAGACATTACCCGGATCACGAGGCAGCTTACGACTGAACTCCTCGTGGGTCATCGCGCACAGCGCTTGTCCAGTGATGTACCAGGCATCCATGTTCAGGTCACGCAGATCAAACTCCTTGATGGCCCAGTCCAGCCAGTGGGCGACGTGCGCCTGTGTCCATTCACCAACAGCTTCAGGTATTTTGAGACGCATCTGCTCGCGCTTGAATTTACTATCCAAAACCCAGTTGAGTACTGGCTTGGCTCCATCACCATCTGTGTCCTTGTCCTCGTCGGTGACATCGACTTCTGTTGATTCCTCCTTGGACTTATGTTTCTTAGATGGTTTGCTGGGACTGCAACTGGGTGAGCTTTTACTGCTGCTGTTGGTGTCCTGTGTGTTGTGCTGCGTCGCCTCCTCAGTGGCCAAGGTGGCCAGAGCAGCCTCAGTGGGTTTGAGCACATCCGCAATGTTGATCTTCTTGCGTATCGTTTGGATTTGCACATTGATCTGCACCAGACCCTCGCCCTTGACGCACTGATCGACTAGATTCTTGTGGGGCTCCAGCTGCAAATCCATGCAATTAGCTGAGTATTCATATCATTTACAATTCTTATCTTATTACCTCCTGCTGCTCCTGCAGGCAGAATGTATAATAGTGCAGTTCCACGCCAATCTTCTGTTCCACAAGTTTTCTTGGCGAGAAAGAAAAGAGAAAGAATTAAAGTGAGGGTTACATGGTTATATTGATACACTTACTTCAGAGTACTTAGCGGTTCTCTAATATCCATGTGCACTATAATAATATCATCTGGTTCATTTTCCACATCGTTGCCATCCTCATAAATGTTGGTTTCCTCAAAGATTTCACTTGAAATCACTTCCTCTGCAAATGTGTACATTTTAATATTGACAACTGTTGCCGTGCGCACACTTTCCCATCACACTGTTGCCATCGCACAAAGCACTCCGCGCTTGGGTTTCCACACTTACCCAGACCGCCACCAGAGCTTAGGCGTTGTATTAACTCCTCGGACAGGTCGTGGTTGCCTTCCATTTCCAATTGTTTATATTTTGCAGAGATTTTAACAAATTGCGTGCGCTTTATTTGTAAAACAGCAACAATGTGACCAGTTAACTGATATGCAATGCTGCTTTTGGTATTTTTTAGTACATTTGAATAGTGGTGCTGCCAACTCGATGTATCGTAGCAATCAGCTTTGTAATGCTAGCGCTGTTTGGCGGTAGTTGTTTTGAATATTCAAATTGGAATACAGAATAATTTGTAAGTAATAATTATTTGAAATAAATAAAAATAAATAACTGGTGAATAAAAACACTCAAATATATTAAATTTGTAGAAGATTAATAACATTTTGAGTTTTAATTATAACATTACACATAAAACATTCTATTTATGTATTCCGAGATTGTGGAATGGTAACAAAAAACACATAAATTTAGCCAAACAATCAAAAAACCATATGAAAATTTCTTTTGATCAGCTTAATTGTTGGCGCTGATGCTGACAGCTAATAAGGAAATTTATGATCACTGCTGACCAAATTGTCATTGGCGATATTTGAATATTTGAAGTGATTCAGCAATCTATGCACTCATACTCGTATTCTGTTGAAATTAATTAAATGCTTGCCACGTTCATTGATTAACGGCACTCAAAACGCCCACTTCGATCGAGTGGCACATTCACAAATGGAATTTGCAGACCGATAGAGAAAGAGAGACAGAGACAATTGGCAATGTTTGTCTAAACGCATTGAGGAAGTGCATGGCCACCAATGAGTGGCCAAGTAAGTGGAGCACCCACAGTCGGAGCACCCACAAAGGCAGATAAAATGCCAAAGAACCTGCATCAGTCAGTGTGTCAGTCGAAGAGTCGAAGAGTCGGAGAGTCATAGACAAAGGCCGACAATTGTCTTATCACCAGTTGGAGAGAAGCTGCAGGGGCGCAGGCGGAAGAGGAGTAACACAGTAAACCAATTTGTCGACACTTCAAGTGCAAAGCGCACTTGTTAAAACAAACGATTTTCCATGTTGAACTCCCCTCGTGACACTTCCCCTCTGTAAATGAGTTTTGCACTGAAATACATTCATTACCTCATTGTTGACTCAGTTGGATGAAGTTTATTTGCCATTGAGTCTGATGATGGTTAATTGCGAATTTCAAACTAAGCTCCAGATGGAGTAAAATCAACATTGGCTAAATTTTGTTACCTTACACAGAGCTAATATTATTTGATGAATTTAGTTGCCCTTTACTTAAAAAATAAAAAAATAATAATTAAACGCCATTTTGTGAGCTGTTTCCTCATCAAATATATAGGTACGAGTATTTGGTCAAATGCTGACTAAATGCTTAGCTCACTTGGCTCTAAGTTGACTTTGTGACTCTTTCCGCTGACCAGACCAAGTTGAGTCATTATCAACCACACATCATTAGTCATTTTGTGTATTAACTAGATATTGTCTATGCAAATCAGCTGCACTTGACTCTTCCTGTCTGCAACTTGCCCTTCAAGGCAACTGAACTGAAGCTGATCGCTATCTAAATGCAAAATAAATATTTATTTAACTAGCACAAAGTGTCTAGGTCATGTCAATGAGGACTAGGCTCAGACAGCTGCAGTTTACTTGGCCAAAGGGAGAGGGAGCTTGTGCCTGAACCTAGCCAAAAATATTGATACCAATTATGGTCTAGAACAGCAACACAATAACAACTCGCATGGGAACTGACAACTGAGGAGAATACCATAAAAATTATGCGCAGTCATTGTGGCGCCGACACGGAACCAACTTGGCTTATGAGTCCTGTGTATGTGTGTGTGTGTGTGGCATAAAACAACCCCTTGGAGGCGCCTCAGGATTATGGGACGCCACGGCGACACAGCGCATTCAACTCGCCGAACATTGCGTCACTAGAAACAGACGTAGAAATTAAATCAATAGGCCAACTCCCACATGGATCTGAATGTGAATGTAAATGGGAATGTGAATGTGGCTTATATGGCGAGCTAGAGTCCCGAAACTGGAACAAGTGGAATATTTGCATTTTTGGGGTCGTCATCGTCCACTTGGAATTCGACAATTGCAAGGACATTTGAAAGGCGATGGGCGAGGTTGCGTTCCTTCAGCGCATAACTCAAGTGGATTTTTCCATTTCCATTTCCGTTTTTAAGCTTTTCATTTCATAATTTTTATTAATTAATTGCTTACTTTTTGCTAACTGGGTCAGCATATAAATTATTCAGTCTAGTTTCGCTTTTCGTTTTTCTTTTATTTTTATTCTTTTTTGGACTAGCCCTGCAACCTTGGCAGGATATTAACCACTGGCTTGGTTGCTTGGTTGGCTTAACGTTTCTTAATGCATGTTTTATTAGCCACTTTTCGTCGACCAAGTTGAGCTTTAGATATAACTTTTAAATGCCCATAAAGAACATTCGATTTTCGGCTTAGACTACAATCAATTTAAACTACGTTTATTTTGAATATATTTAAAAGCATTTCAAATATTGTATGATTCATAACTGGTGACAGACCTTTAAGCGACTCATCAGGCCGGCACATTTGTTATTTCCAAAAAATAAATTTGGCTTTCTGTGTGCATTTGAGTCATGCTTAGAGTGTCATCATTCAAGTACCTTAACAATTCTGACAGTAAAATCTATTTTAAGTTAGGTCAAAAACAAATTGTTTAATTGAAATTTCAGTTGTATTTTAGGTTCAGATTAGGTATTTCTTATAAATTGAGTTCTTAATATTACGCCGACCTCAGGCAGTTAGAATCCTTATATCATGTGTCTCTTACAAATTTAATTAAAAATAATCTTAATAAATCAATAATGATTTCTAAACCTGCTAAAAATTTCATGACGTTCGGCTCAAAAACAAAAAAGATATTTAGGATACTACAATATTACTATATTATAACAGGAACAGCAAGACTGGCGCCATCTGTCGTTTTTTGGCTGAATAAATTGCTTTGCTTTATTCAGTATTTAATTAAAATAAAGTAATTAATTATTAACAATAATTTGCACATTACTAAATTAATTAATTGCTGCTTACATGTAATTGAATTGAATAAATGATTCTTATCAAAAGCTGTCTCTGAAATCGAGTGTTGCTGTTGCCGGCATTCAATGTTGCTGTTACTGCTGCTGGTGTTGCTGGTTGGTGTTGCTGCTGTCGCTGTCGCTGCTGCTGTCGCTGCTCTTGTTTTGTTATTGCTCGCTCGCTGCTCACGTCGCCGCTCTCAGCTCAGCTCGGTTCGGCATGAGAAATTCAGTCTGTTGTCGCAACTGAAACGCGAAGGTTGTCGGTGTGTCGAGTGAGCGCACGTCTCTCGGTTTGCCGCTGTCGAGTTCTCAGTAAAAGCGAAATATAAAAAAAGAATAATAACAACAAATTATAAATTCGAGTATCTTTAGGCCAGCACAGTCTAAGTACGAAAGTTCCCGAAATTAACAACAATTTTAATTATCATTGCTTCTTCACTATTATTATTGTTATCTCAATGTGCGTGTGGGTGAAATGATATGCGAGTGGGCGTTTTATGCCATTAAAAAATAGACTAAAGAATTGAATTATTTTTGGAGTGCGTGTGCAGGTTCTAATCGTTATTCTGTTGCTGCCGAATAGTGGTTTTGATTTTGGTTTTGATTTCTAGTTCGCATTTCTTTCATATGCAAAACAGGTAATAACAAATGGCTATCAAAACTGAAACTGAAACTGAAAGTAGCTAAACTCGTGCAAGCCAGAAATAAACTAAAAGCAAAGCTAAATGTTTAACATTGCATGTAAGGCCAGACAACAACAATAACAACAGAAGCAGCAACAACAACAACAACAACGATGTTGTGCTTTAATCGATTCGCATTGCTTATCGTATTTGTTAATTTTTGATTTGTTTTTGTTGCTGTTGTTGTGCGCGACTCTAATCAAAATCAAATCGCACGCAGCAACAGCATAAAAATCGAACGGTATCACGCCTTCTTGATGTTGTTGTAAGCTTTGTTTCGTAAACTGAAAATATTTCCATATTGTTTTTTTTGTTCGTTGGAAAACAGTTTACTTTATTGTTGTAAACTCAAGAAATCAAAATATTTCAAATCACAAGTGGTTTTTTGAGGTGAGTTTGGCAATCGCATTTCTGAAGAGCGTTCTTGAAGAACCTATGGTTTCAATTTGTAGTGCCGCCTCTCTCCCAATTGATAGAGGAAAACCTATTGATTTTCACATATGCGCAGTGCACCCGGCAAGCAGGAAAATGTCCTTCGCTGCCTGCAACTTGCCGGGGACCGGGCAGCTGCAACGAGCGCCCAAGGACACACAGTTGCCACAAATGCTCTCGTTGTTGTTGTTGATGCAGTGCTTGAACTTTCAACCTCTCCACCTGCCGCCGCAGTAAAACAGCTGTTACAAAAGTTCAAGCTGGCAACATTGTGTCCTTGCATTGATTCGGCAACATTTCCATGCAACTTTTCGCTGTGTGTTTTCCGTTTCAATGAAAAAACAAGTGTGCGTAGGGTGTTGCCTTTGCGACCGGCACCCTGTTGTGGACACGTGTGGGTGTACAACAACAACAACAACAAACATTTGTGGTGCTCTCTCGCGAGACCACTTGTTAAGTTGGCCGGCACCGCGTGGGCATTTTGGCCTGTAGACACGGGGCGTATACGTAATTACATTCTCATACATGCAACAAGAAGAAAAAAAACCAGCCCATTCAGTGATTACCTCAGACTCTACGAGTGCCTAAGTGGGTCGTCGCCATCGTCGTCGTTGCTGTTGTTGTTGTTGTTGTCGTTGTCTCTGCCTCCGCCTGCTGTTCGCATTATTGCCAAGCACTTTGCATTGTTGCATGCCCCAACGCCTGCAAATATGCTACAATTAAAGCAACAAACAAGCAGAAAAGAAACTATTAAAAATACCTATACAATTTATTTAAAATTAGCAATTTCAATGCACAGATTGTACACACACAATCTATTAGTTGAATTTGCTGTGTGTGAAATATATGTTTTCAAACAGAAAAATATCCGAAAAACATACCTCAATGTAATTATATACTTGACATTCGCTTAAAACAATTTGCAATTTCAAGCCAATTTACGCCACACAAAAAGTAAATTATTATTTTTGACTTTTACTTGAGATAAAATTACATTTCCAAGCCAAGAAGTGTTTGTGCAGAGTATCCATTAGTTGAGCTTGTTGCAAGTCGCCATTTCATTGATTAATTGTCTGCTACGCATCGATGCGACAATCGACTATTTTTATATAAATTATATGCAAACCACACTCAACACATAATTTAACAGTAGAGCGATTTTGTCGGGCTGCTTATCAGATTACAGCAAAGAGGAAGGAGGAGGAGATTGTAATTTGATAGAAATACTCAGATAAGGGCAAACACATATGCCAAATATGTGATCGGAATACATAGGTGGACGAGGGTCGTAGGCGCGTTTCATCCGTATTGTAATTTCAGACCGAGTTCACTTATCTAACTATTTGATTTTGCTTTTGGGTTCTGGGTCTAAAATTTTAGCAAAAAAAAAGGTAAAGCAAAAAACGTATCGTGTTGCCAGAGGGAAGTGGGAAGCGGGAAACGGAAAAGGGTGAGTTAGACAATCGGTTCTCGTTACCCTCCCCTCGTATTTACCTTGTCGCATCCACCCCTCGTTTAGGTATCGATTCCACATTAAAGAAAGACCTTTTATTATAGTTTGTGGCGCGTGTTTTCAATTTATTTTAGTTTAATTGCTCTTTACAGCGGCATTATCAATCGTGTTTCTCTTTGCTCTATCTATATTTTTTTTTCAATCGACTGAGTTTGATTTCATTACCCTCCTGGATACTTTTACTCTCTCTCTCCCTCTCTTTCGTTTTGGTTACCACCTTTTTGGTATTTGCATAATTGCATTTACTTTTTAGACCCGCACAATTCTTTGTGCCCAGCCCTTTTTGAAATGCAGTTGATTGCAACGTTTTGTGGTTTCCCATTTGGCTTTGAGTTTTTTGCGGTTTCGCTCGTTTGCTGAACACCTTTTTGGTTTGCCGCGGTGAAAGGGGGAGAAAGTGAAAAACGTATCCTTTTACTGCCTGACTGGCATAATTATAACTTTGCCATTCCAGACTGCGAGAAGCCATACGTTGTCAGACAATATGTCTATTGAGTATGGAATTCTATCTATTGAGAATCTAATGTGAACTCTTGGGAAAATCAGTCTGCCTTTGATTGTTCTTCTTTCTTTATAATTCTTAGCTTATGAAATCGGTGTATGTACTTCATTTTTTTTTATAACAATCTTTTAATTTAAATATCTTGTAGATATTTAGGAAATCTTATGTGAGATTTTGAAACAATGGCTTAAGGGAAATTGTATCTATATTTAAATATATTTTTACTTTTCCTCCTTTATCAATCTTTTCAGTCAGTTTTTACCCTACCATATTCTTCGCTTGAGATATTATTAAATGTTAAAGCACAATTCTCTTCAAATCCGTTTTATATTATTAAATGGCATTTCACAATTCAGTTATGCTGAGAGAATCTAATGTGAAATCTTAGAACAATTTTCCTTAACTTTTCCGCTTTAATCAACTTTAATGCTCTCTCACTCTATAACAATAAATTAATTTTATTGCACAATTCATACAATATAGCTTCGTTTGTTTTTTAATTGTTTACACTATTTCGATGCCAGCGGAAAACTAACAAAAATTTTCAACTGTTGCGCATGAGAATTCATATATTATTTCATGACTCATTTGATAAGAATAATGATAATAAAGCGCCCTTAAGCATACGGCAAAAGCAACAACAACACCAATAATATAACAACAATAACAACAGAAATAGCAAACAAATTTTAATGTGCGTTCAAATAGCAACAGAAAAGCAGAAACTATTTCAAGTGCAATGTGCGAGGCAAACAAAAATACGCAAACACAATCCACACACACAATCCACATGCGAGCCACACAGCTGAATGGCACCCTCCCTCAATCCACACGTTGTGGGGAATTGTTTGCGTGTATTTTATATGTGTTTGTTGAGTTTGCTTGCGTGTGTGTGTGCCATTGGTGAAATTGTTTTGAAACATTTGACATTCTGCATTTTCCGCCTGCTCATTTAATTAACAACAGGTTGAGAGCAGGCGAATAGCAAATACCCTGCATGAAATTCAAAAAGTTTTTAGATTTTTGGAGATATAAAATAACAAACAGTTGTAGAAAAGCGCTAAGCTTATTGCACTGCTTAACGAATACTTGTTCTTATAAAATTTGAATTAGTGCTAAACAATTATAATTTTTTTTAATAATTATTTCTAGTAATTTCTAGCATGCAGAACATTAAATAAGCGAACTGACTCTAAAGGTATTTAGCATATTGCCACTTTCAAGGTCAACCACGTCGCAAAATTCTTCAGTAAGAAAAAACTCATTTTGTTTGCCATTAAAACAAAAGTAAATATGCGATGTGCGATTGTTTGATATAAATACATGTGTATGTATAGACGACTATATAGAGCACACTGCACAAATTAAATGTTAGGTGATAAAAACAATAGCAAATACTAATACATATGAATACGGATGGGTGTGTGGGTGAGTAAGAGTATGTGTTTTGCAATGTTTATTCAAGTCAGGCGGACAGAAAATAAATTTGCAAATCAACCAAAATAGCAAACAGCGAAAGGTGCCAAAATTAGCAAAAGAAAAAGTTGATTTCATCTAAATGTGAGTCAATCATGATTGATAAAGCGAGACGATCAAGATAGGACGATGGCAACCCGAAAATCTATTGAACAGACACGACATTGATAAGGGGGAGGGAAAGTGAAGTCAGCGATGCATTTGACAGATGACACAACAAAGCGAATGTGGCAAATGCAAATGCATGCCACAAATGAAGATGAATGAATGAGTAAGTGAGTGGATGAATGTGCTGTTAAATATGAATATGAGCCAGCAGTTTTGAATTTTTTTTTGGCTCTGCTCTGTTGTCAACTGTGGCAATGACAGTTCTATTTGGACAGCATTAGTTGCAACAACAACCACCTGCAACCCTCACACATACACACACACACACACACACACACACACACACACACACATAGAGCGTAACTAATTTGACTTGACACATTAAAATTTGAGGGGACACGCCTGCCTACAACCGAAACGAAACTGATGACGGCTCCCGCGCAATGCGGCAAGATCCCCCAACTCCTGTCCCTCCCCTTCGATGCCCCCGGCTGGTGACGACTCTCGGCGTCATATCAGCAAACTTCATCAGCTGTCAAAGGGGGCAGGTCAAAGGGGCAGCGGCACATGACAAAAAAAAAACAACATGCAACATGCGTTAAATTTTTATGCGTGTTTAGCCGAAGGAAAAAAACAATATATAAAGATAGTATATAAAAAATATATATATGACAATTGCAGTTGGGGGCAGGCAGGGAGAGAGAGAAAGAGGGAGAGAGAGAGAGAGAGAGAAGTAAGGGCCGGCAACGCTGCAGTTGAAGGTGTAACCGTCAGTTGGTCACGCAATGCAAAGAAAATGAAACAATTTTGTGAAGATTACAGCGATAGCTTCTGGGTGGCAGATACTAAATGCCTACAAAGAGAGAGACAGAGAGATGGTGAAACTCAGTGAATGAGACGGAGTATTACACGCTTTAACTTATGTAAGTCAGGGATATGACATCAACCCGCAACTTTATCTCTTCCGACATGGCAATTTATTAGATTGTCCACTTGAAAGATTAAATATTTTCATGCCATTCCGTAAAATTGATAACAATGTTTATCTTAAGATTCTGAGAACAGACAACATGGACTATGCAAATATGACTTAAAATAACAATATCAATGATCTCATCTCTAGTTCCATCTGATAAAGTGCATTGTCAAAGGGAATAATTGACTAACTTTTAAGATAGTGCAACTCATGATTTAGTTGGGTTGTAACCTTGAAATAATATCGAATCGGGCAAAGTGGCGTCACCTGACCACGAAACCAGCCAACAAACAAGAGCAGGCCCACAGACCGAGACCGAGACCGAGACTGTCCCATTAGCTGACAAGAAACTGTCAAAAAGACTTTGGGCCGCCTTAATTGACTTGGCTGATTTCATAAAATTGGAACGCACGCGTCATTTAGTCAACCTTTGCGATAAACAGAAATGAAGCAACATACAAATAAATAAAAACAGCGGCGAGAAATACTTATTTTTTGATATCAAGCACGATGATTTAACCTGCCTTTGATAATGCCAATGGCAAGCATAAGATCAGCAATAAAAATAGAAACACAAATAAAACAACAAGCAAATAAACTTTCAACTAAAATTAAATGAAGTGAATGAATGTTTTTTTTTTTAAATAAATTCAGAAAATATTTCAAATACAAATAAACTGAAATTATCAGAAATGCGAGAACATTTCGGACTTACCTTTAACAAATTCCAAGAAACATCTGGTCAAAAAGACTGAAGGCCGCCAACTGGAGAATTTGCCGCGTGCTTTAATAATAATTTGAATTAAAATACTTGCATAAATATATTATAATTTGGTAATTTATGCAGACGTAAATTAAATTTCAATTGAATAATATTTTCACACAATTCTTGGTAACGTGCTAAATACTTAAGAGTACTTAACCCAGTTGACTTTGCAATTTTCCAATTTTCTCAGCAAGATCGTGATGTCAGCTTCAGTGCTTTGCGTAGGTGTTTTTAAGTTGAACAAAGTCCAATGAATTTTCTTTATTCTTTATCACGTCCCTTGGTCTATTGACTTTTGCCTTAGGGCCTTTTCCCCCCTAAACGACAAGACCGGAATACAATATGTTTGTTTTTATGAATTAATTCTCTTTTATTTCTAGCGCCACAAAAGTGCGCTGAACTTTTGCTGTGAGTCAGAGAACGTTATGCGTATAACGTAATTGGTTTTATGGCAACTCGTTAAGGCAATACAGCAATTAATGTTAAGCATACGCCACGTGCAACGCCAGCTTATGTCATTATTAGTTAGAGCACGAGTACTCCTACCAATTGACAAACAAAAACAAAAGTGTTTTCTCTCTTGGCGCTAAATTGAATTCAAGTTTATAAGCTACTGCCGCCGGCTATTTCTATAATAAATATTCTTATTATGATTGATGAGTTTGTGACTACCTCAAGTATTGAGAGTGATTCTAAGGCTGACCCAGTTTTGTTATTTACTTTCAATAGATTCATGAATTCTTTTCGGCTAAAAAAAGCACAAAATAAACCATGTCTGTCTGACTGAATAATATATTTATGTATTATTATTCTACTGTACAGTAGTTGCCCGCAGTGACAGCTAACGATGACGTCGTTGTCGCCGATGCTGATCGAAATAACGAAAAGAACAAAAAACAAGCTATTAATATTGTCTGCGATATTTGAACGAGTATTTTTGGCCTCCTGCCCCCTTGGCATGTTTATTTCCATTGTTATGTTTACCCCACCGAACAGGCGCTCAATTGGTTTTTGCGGCGGCCTAATGATCTCTGCTCAATGCACGATGCGTATACGTAATACGTATACTTAATACCCCCCACAATTCGCAGACAGGTCGCGGTTAGCTCGCTTATGGGTGGGCGTCGAGAACACTGACAAAATACTAATTACCAGTGCTATAAACAAAGATACATTATATGCTAAACTCAGCATACAATCATCTGACTGACATGAGTAATAAATTGAAACATCAAAATTTATAACTAAACGTTAAGTGTGTGTGAGTTAAATATGTGTGTTTACTGCACTTCTGTGACTTATTAACCTTCTGAAATGTTTAAAACTCAGTTCTATTAAGAGAACTCTCAAATTGTTAAAGTTTCCCATTTGACTGCTAAGCAACTTTTTCTGAATATTCAAACTCTGTTGTCCATTCTAAAATCATGCTCATTTATATTGATAAATAATATAAAAGCTCTGATAATTTTAAAATATTATTTGGTTGCTAGAGATCTGTATACTTTGTTAAATTATTTACATTTCAGTATATATTTAATGTTGATTTTTTATCCCTTGTTAATGTTGAAATTACTGCACTTTTTTGTATGTCATGCAGAGTTGACGTTAACATCAAAACCCTTGTCAGAGTCATGGCAACCGTAATAAGTGTGACCTTTCCCAAGGCAACTGAAGAGACAACGCTGACAATTACATAATTAGAAACTTGTGTTGGCAATTAACTCGACACTGGGAAACCAGTAACCATTCAGTTATCCCAAACATGCCCTTCCTTGAGACCAATTTGTAGTTTTGATTGATGGCACTCGGATTGAATTAAGCAGAGTGGAAAGGGAAGGGATCCCATTTAAGAATGGCCCTGCAGCTGTCCTTAACTTCAAATATTTACACTCATAAATAATGATGAATATAAGAAGAAGAGAATATCAATTGATCGAATTGTCGCTCTTTTAATTGTTTGCCAAACACGAGAAGAGAGGAGAGGGTTGAAAAATTTATTCTGAGGGTTACTTTAAAATGATGGCCACAGATTTAACTCAATAAAGGTCTATTAAAAGCGCATAATACTGCGCTAATAGTTACAACAATTCAACCACAATTCAAAACAACATCAATTGGTCTATTGAAATAAATATAGAGAGTAAAATTAGAAGGCGTGGCACTCGACTGCGGGTCACGTCGAGTTCAACGATTATTAATCAAGTGTCGCCTTAATTATGCGTTGGGAAGTAAAGCATCTAATGATAAATAGAAGTGTAGAAGTAATAGCTCAGGGCGCAATTCAAATTCAACATGTACGATTCTGTCAAGAGAAAAATGGGTTGAGATAGCTCAAACAATAAAAAAGGGTCAATTATTGAAAATTATCTATATATGAGAAATATTGACTTCTTGGACTTTCAAAGAGCATTGCTTTAATAAAACTTACCAGATTTGCATGAGGAATGTCTTATTATTCATAATATTAACCCTACTTTTAGTTTGCACTTAAATTTTTTGATTCTGAGACAAAAATTTTTTTCTCGAAAATTCTCGATTTTTACAGTGTTACCCCTTTACATTTTTCGAAAATTTTCAAAAATTTCAAATTTTTAATTTATGCTTTTTATTGACTCCAGGTGATAAAATTAGGGTAAAAAAGTAGTTTTGAGCAAATATTCACTTTTTTTCTTTAAAATCTAAGCTAAAAACTGCAAAATTGTCTCTGTACAGAGTACATGGTACTCTTATGATTTGAATAGATTCGACAAATCTTGATGGATTTTCACACTCTCCAGCTCTTATAGTCTCTGATATCCTTTGACTTAAACAGACGGACGGACAGACAGACGGACATGTCTCAATCGACTCGGCTGTTGCTACTGATCAAGAATATATATACTTTATAGGTCGGAGATGCTTCCTTCTGCCTGCTACATACATTTTACAAAACCATTATACTCTTTTTGACCATTTTCTATGGGCACAGGGTATAAAAAGCAATTCGAATACGAATACGAGTAGCGACTTCTTCTCTCTGCTGTCTTTAGTCTTCTCTCTCTTCAGTCTGCGGTCTGCGGCATCAATTAAAATTCGTTTCGCTTGCCGCAACCCATTCGATCAAAACCCAAACAACTTCCCAAATTGAAAGTAGCTGTGTATTTGGCATTCCCCTTTCTTCCCACCACTGTGTTTGGGGTCTTAATCAAATGTCAAGTATGAATCCATTGATGAACCATTGTCAACGTTTGTCATCGCCAGCGACTATTTCATTTGATGGCCTTCTCTCAATTCTTTCTTGTCTCTTCATTTTTATTACAATATCTTTCAGTATGCATAAATTCAGCGCTTTTTGGTAAAGCAATTTCAATTTTGATCCCAACTCGTGCTTTGTTTCCGGCATTTAGTTCTTCAAACAGTTTTCCGACAGCTTTGACCGAGTGCGGTTCGTTCTCGGTCTCTTTTCTCTCTCTCTTTCTCTCTCTCTCTTGTTGATTAATAAAATGTGCCTTTAGTTAATGTAATTATAATTATTATGATCATATTTAACCACTGTTATTACGAGCAATTTGACTTTGAACTTGCGGCTTCAAAATCGACTCAACAAACAAATGAAAATGGAAACAAACAAACAACTGATTTCAGTTAAGCAAATTTCGAGCGTCCGTTTGTTTGCAGTCCAAATTAGTTTGCAATTTATGCTGCAAATATTGACAGAGTGACATCAGCAGTTGCCTCCAGATAGGAGTACCCAACATTTATTTACCAATAGATTAAATATACAAACAACAAGACAACAACAATAAAGTGTGCTGAGTGAGAGATTCCAAGAAGTCAAGCAAGCGTCCAAACTTGAGCTCGCTTTAAGCTGCAAAAGGTCTAATGAATCATTAAGACTTCCAAAATAAGAAATTTATATAGTAATTTTTTAAATTCACCTAAGCAATTTTTGTCAAAACAAATGCTGCACAAACTGTAAGGCATCAGCTTATCTCTTTTTATGTGTCGAAAATGGTTCAGTTTGCGGCATGCCACATTCAAGGGCTGCCTGTGTCGCATTTCAAATGCAGCTGCAGAATTCGCAATGTCAGGCAAATGTCAGGGCCTCTCTCTTATGGTTTATCCAAAATTAGAAGCGTCAGACAGTACACGAGCCATGACATAGAAGAGAATTTTTTCACTGTAAAGCGCCTTGATATCTTTGGAGTTCATCTGAAAGCATGCCCAGCCCATTTGATTTCAGTCGGTTCAAACTGGGGTCAACATTTATCAATGGCCAATTTTATAGCATGTTTATTTATGTGCTGTCTTTACTTGCAGACAAGAACAACAACAGCAACAGCCACAGCAGCAACAGCAGCAACAACAACAACAACATCAACGAGAAGTATTACAGACGCCAAACCAAAGCAAACCAAACCCCAACCGAGAAACCGAAGCCAAGTCAAGCCACAGGCAAATGCAAATTCACAAGAATTGAAAAAGAGAGAGAGACGAGCACCAGGAATAGGAATAGGGATAGGAATAGGAATAGACCATAGAGTAGCTGCTACGTTGTCCAGATACAATAGCTAGATAAGTTATCCAACACATTTCCGCACTCTGCACAGTGGGTCGAAGCCCGTTTGTTGTAACTGGAACTCATCTTGCAGTCGCAGACACAAGATGCCAAGCATTTAGCCATACATATGAAAATAAACAAAGTGCCTCTTCGCAACAGATCATGCCCAGCAATTCCTGTTCGAAATTCAATTCTAATTCCATAAGAAAAATAAAGTGCGCGACGGCAGCAATATTTTGAGAGTGTTGCAACGTATTTGTGGCGCGTTGTGCAATCGCAAAATACATTCTAATAAATAGCCAGACAGTCAGAGCTTGCCACGAAAATAAATAAGAAGCGGCAACTACCGGCTGAGAGGTGTTCGACTACAGATTCCAGTTCCAGTTCCAGTTGAGAATCGCCCCCTCAACTCACTCTCTCTCACTTCTTTCGCGCACGTGTGAACGTAGGTCGTGGCCAAGGTGTTCAAAGACAACAACTACAATCGCAGCCGCAACGAGGTGTACACATTCGGCACCATGGAGGGCGGTTACGTAAACGAAGGTGAGTTGAAAATCCCAATAAATCCATCTATACTTTGTATGTTCTACATATGTTCAAGAACTCACTTGATTTCCTCAATTTTAATTTTGCAATTGCATTCTTGCATCTAATGGATATTATGTTATAATTATGGTTGCAGCAATTTAAAAGCAATTCTCAAAACCATTTACGGACTATTTGCTGGGTTTACAACTTTTGAATTTGTGAATTAAAAGAGTTTATTGTTAGTTTTTATGGAGTTTTTTTTAATCACATAATTTGTGCAGCAAATTTTGAAATGTTTCTTAAGTGTTTTCACTTTTATTTATAGTAATTTTTTGTGCACTTATGACGCCATTTAGACAATTGTTGCACTTACTCACATTCTTACCTGCTTTGAGTTTATTTATAGATAGATTGCTAAGAGCTTGGCAAACTCGTCGAATATATATCATTCATACTTGCAGTCCAGTCGCACTAGCTGTCAATGGACTCTTGCTCATTTCTCTATCTCTTTCTCACTATATATAAATATTTTATATATATTAACAATATATTCGATTGCCATTTGCATTTTCTGGGTATTATCTCATGCTCACCTTTGAACATTGCTGAAATTCATTCAAAATTTTGAAGACACAACAGATGTTTGCCAATTTTTGACTTTGAAAAATGCCAAGACATTTGTAATGCCAAAAGACTTTTGTTATTTTTGCACAGTGACACCAAATTGCATCATATTTGCTGCCACTTTTGCTCAACATTAGTCAGTGCAATGAGCCAATGCATCAAGATTATTTATTTTTTGGCATATATTTATTTCGGTTTGCTATTCGAATTAGCTGACATCATTATGTTGTGCTGATAATTGCTATTCTCTTTCATGCCCCACAGAGGATTCCGATGCCATTATGGGCGTGGAAAGTCCAGGTAAATTGATACATTAACAACATTCAAGTGCAGCATCCAATTATCAATATATGTATGATTAGAGGAGGTCATTAAACCAAATAGACGCCCAAAGCGCCAACAATTTGTGGCACTCGCCGAGTGACTTGAGGGGAGTCGCAAGTCGACAGACGGGTTTTGATATCGCCTTCAGATACGATCCGGTTATTAGCATCACATCTCGTCGTCGCATCGCCCACATTGACAAGTGACGCGAAGTTTATTCTCAAGTCGTTCTAGGGCCAACGTGTTTGATGAGATGGAAAAATAGCCTAAACTTGTGACTGTATAGAATTTGCATAATCACATTATTTAATGCTCATCAGACTAAGCATTAGTAGTCGACTGTCGACTGCCGTCTTTTGATTGTTGACAGCCGTGTTCCATTTTAGGTAACTGGCGAATGCTGTCGCAACCTTATAGGAATTAATATAAATATTCATTTCAATAAACTAAAACTGTCATAAATGCACAGAGGAAGAAGCTGTGTGATGTCTACAAATAAATTAAACGATTGATGCAATGTCAAACTTCAAGTACGTAGAACGCCAGTGCGATTGAGAACGCAATGCAACTTGAGGCACGTCTTTCACGGGTTCCACAAAAAAAAAAAGAAAATACCAAACTGATGCCACAGACAGACAACTGCCAGCCCAACGTTGCATCAGCAAAAACAAATTTCCAGGCAATTTGGGGCAACATCCGAAGCTGGTGATGTCATCGTCAGACGCAAGAGATCTTTTCAAGGATCTCAGCTGTCTATTTATCTTGATCACGTTTTGAAATTGCTGCGATCGCGACACAATGAAGATAAATTTTGCAATATTCTTTTATGTTTTGTCGAAGCGCTTTAAAGTTAATGGTCTGTCGAGAGGCAACGAATTTGATTCCCGGAATTCTGTCTTTGCCAAGACTAAGATCACCATAAATAACCTGGCTCGGTCTTGGCTTTAATTCCCAAAAGGGAGTGCGCAGCTGCGACTTAAATGCACAACTTGAATTTGAATCGACTTATGTGTTCGAGTATTCACCACAAGAGAAACCTTGAACTTGCTCTTGCTCTGTTGACTCTAATATTGTACGAGTGTTTTCCTCTACTTTGATAACTGAGCAAACCTGTTGATAAGACCTTGAAGACATGTGTGAAATTCTCATAAACATAACAGCTGCACTAAAAACAGACTCTAAAATTTAATGTTGAAAATTGATAAATAAAAAAGACATTAACAATCCACCCGCACATTTTTTTTAAAAGCTAATAATCAACATCCCATCGAAATAAACAGCGATGAGTAAATCAGCTGACTACAATTCTAATACACATTGAAATATTAAATCGCAATTAGAGGGCACGATAATTTATGGTGTCAGTCCGCTGTTTGTATCCCAAATTAATTGTACATCGGACTGAAGTCGGAAAACGAAAATGAAACATGGACATGCTTGGATCATTTTTACATTGACCCTGTGTCCGCGAGTGCTTTGAACTGTAAACAAAACTTAGATACGAACACACACATATGTATACAGACTTACATGTGTACATAAAAATATGTGTAAATGTAGACCTATGGATATGTAAATTTAGCCGCAACACTGCGATCTGCGATGACGACAACATAAGCCCAATGGGAGTCCAAGTTTTTTAGCAACAATTTATTAACATAGCAGCAGTTGTTGATATTTTGTTGAATTTAGTGCTGTCAGCTGCTCTTAGTTTTATTTAGTCTTCAACTTGACCTTAGAATAAATACTTGTACAATAAATGTCTAGTCAGCCCCAGTGCCTTGTATCTTGTGCTATCTACATAATTGGGCATGATAAGGTATCTTCATTTGCATAATCCACGTGACAACGAGGCGTTAATTCTGACACCTCGGCAAAAATGACGTCGATAAACAGGCAAAAGATAATTTGATACTAATACGAATTCGTAATAGTACGTCAAGCAATTACAACATTGATATTAAGTCGTCAAAACGAGTTTGTTAATACCCTGCAATCATTAAATGTAAAGTGTACTTTAAGTAATTGAGTGAAACATAAAGAATTGAGTTTGATATCTTATATAAGATGTAGTCTGTCATTTAATAAGCTAGGAAATCAGACTGTTAGTCAGTAAATCTGTCAATCATTCATTCAGACTACTGAGTATCTAATGATTAGACATCCTCGATCACGGCACTCTGGACTTGTTTTTATAAGTTTTCGACAACTTGAAATTATCAATTGAAATTATTTGTAATGCCATAAATGCCTCATTTGTGAGGTGTTCGATTACCTGACACGAAAAATGCATCTGAAGTTGCATGCGGCAAAGTGTCAAAATGTCAAAGCTGAGGGAAAATTTCAAGTACTTATAGTTAAAGTACAAAAGTAAAGCGGATCAATTGAAATTGGAAGCTGCATTTCAAAGAGTTGTGACAGCTTTTCAATGATAATTAATGGCTTACAGTCATGACTGTAGATTGCTGCATCGAAGCCACAAGGAAACAATGCCACAATGACACAGTCATTGCACTTCATCATTTCTATTTTCACCTAGTTGCGCCACATGGGAACAATGGCAACATTCAGATGTCAATTTTCATTGGTGAACGCATTTAATGACGACAGCGCAACAATATTTTCATTCACATTTCCAGCTCAAGTTCAGACTGTCCCCGCTGTCCCTCTTCGATCATCAATTGATCTCAAAAATCACTAAAGAAAACACGTGATTTGCATTTGAATATTGCAGTTGTTTGGCTAACCGCGAAATTGATTTTCACAATGGCACTGACTGCCATTTGGTCTATATATTTGCATTGGCTCTTTGCCGTTTTGTCGATTTGTCGAACTTGTCCCTGAATGAGCCACATATTTGCATATCGATCGGGAAATCTTTGGAAATGACAGATCACGGGCAAAGTGACGTCAGCACTTGATTCGCAACTGCACAATGTGCACAATTAAAAGCAATTTCGCCTCTTGGCAAACTCAACAAACTCGACGAACTCCAATTGCCAATGACAACGCCCATCGATTTGCTAAATGAACACTTCGATAGAGATAATAAAACTCTTGAGCAAATATCCACATGCACGAATACTTGTGAATATTTGAAGTTTATGCAAATGTTATGAGTCAATTGCGAGTTGCGCGCATGCGCAACAATTAGTTAAATGCAGCGTTGACAATTTTCTGCCAAAGGCAACGTTGCTAATTTTCAACAGCGTGGGAGTTCTCTGTAAAGACTATTTGAATTAAAGACCATTTTCATTGTTCTTTGGGTTTATCTTATCGAATAAATTATTCATTTATATATATTTTTCGACTGTATTCAAATTTTCAGCTAACGTCAAATTGTTGTAATCGATGTAATCGCTTTAAGCTGAGCCGTCTGACAGCCAAATCTTTTGCATATTATTCGCGTAATTTTGCAGCTTTATCAGCAATAATAAAATTAAATAATTTATTTTAATGGCAATCTATGTTAACGGGGCTAAGTGTTTTTCGCTGTAGATTGTAAGTCAAACTTTTGAAAACATCAACTGAGGTCGGAGAGTTAAAATAAAGCAACTCACAAATACCCTGTACCCGATATAAATATTATTTTTGAAAGGAGAGTTCGATTCGACTTAAATTTACGATCACACTTAAATATAAAAATGTATACTTAGTTGTTATCTTCTTCTATCTGTTTAGTAAATCACCCGATTTAAGTTTTTCAATCAGTATAGGGTACATAAATGTGCATGGTAGACTTCATGCTTTGGGGGCTGGTATGCAAAATTGACCAAAATTGGCAGAAATTATGGCTAGAAAAGTGCACAAAGCCGGGAGCCAGTTCGTGAGCTGAGCGTCGTCACAATCAAACATGGAAAATACATTGAACTGCAGTAAAGCACAATATTGGCGATGCTATCGGATCTATGGAAGCCAACACGTAAGCCTTTGAAATGCTTAGATTGCACTTGAATAGATAAATCGAGGAGCCGCCTGCACCTGAGCTGCATTAAGCGTGGAACGTGGCGAACATTTGTCATAATGCGGAACAAATGCCCGTCATTTGTATATGGATTTATATGGATGTGTTGTGCATAGTTATCCATACACCATATGACAGGCGACTGAAGACAGAGCTCAGCACAAGACGAATGACAAGTCCACGCATTTTATTCAGGCTTTGTGTTTTTGTAGCCCGTATCCTATTCTAATTAATAATGTCTAAAAGTTTGTTTAATTTTCTTTAATTTTATTTTTATGTAAATGAAATATTTAATTCGGGGCAAAATTTATCTTTTATCCTAAAAACTATTAATAGTAATATGACTAGGCCAATGTATTTTAGAATCTTTTGTAGCACTAGAAATAAATAGCTGAATAAATAATTAAAAAATTAATCTGTAGAGTATATCTTCATATCTCGATTATACCTGATTAAAATGATTGCTAAGTCCGGGTGTCTCATAGTCAAGTAGCGTAACTCTGCAGCATTGCGTTTTTTTAGTTTAATTGGCACACCAAGAACTGAAATTGTTTTAATTTTAAGCCATGGGTGTCCCGCTCTAAATTGGCAAACGGAAACCAAACGGAGCAACAATTCCAATTAATCAATTGTCATAATGAAAACGAATCTTGTGTGTGTCTGTGGTGCGTGGGCCAGTTGTCGATTGGTCTCCGACAAGCCCTCGAGTTAGGCCTAAACGCAGGTGTGGGGGCTTCGGCTTGGAGAGCAAAAATAAAAAATAAAAACTTCATTAAATTGAAATTAAGCGAGACAGAAACTCGCGCGACTTGCCAACAGATAAATGGTGGCTATAAATCACACGGCTCAATGCCAATGGGGCATGCGTGTGGATCAAAGAACCGGCTAAATCCAAACCCACACACAGACACTTGAACAAAACAACATAAACTTATCTTACTCATACGGCTAAGTAGCATTTTCCAAGAGAACTATTTTCATTAGCTCAAAATCAAATATCAAATAATATTTGATGTTGAGTCGTTTTGAGCAATTTTTAGCATACAATTTTGACAGCGTTATAAATAAAAATTTTGCCCGTGTGCTTATAAACAAAACCTAAATATTTTCATAGAGCAATAACAACAAAAACAATAAGTGTACAGAGCGTGACAATGTCAGTGCCAGCGAGTGAAAATGAGAGCGAAACTAATTTGGCAACTGGCCAAATCAAAACTCAATTATACTACCTACGAAACACACACATACGTTTCTTTGGAGCATGTATGTGTTGGCTATATGAATAACATAAAAAACGAAATGCCGTAATGGTAAAAACTAAACATAATACAATAGAGCATTCGACGTAAGGACTGACAGATACCCTAATTAAATCGAAAAAGTCTTAAAAGAGAGTCAAACTGAATAACCCACACCCTTTAATACAGAAAACAACTATAAGATACCCTATAAGCAAATACCTTTGAAACTAAGTATTAAATATCTATACATACACAATCTACCAGATATTCGAAAATTTTGAACTCTTATTTCTTTGTAAAAATTTGACCGATTTTTATTCGGAATACAATTATGATCATGGTTTGCCTTCTAAATTCATTCTGTATCTAAATTTTATTCATTTTCAAAAGTTAATTTTTTTTGGGAAAATTGTCGATTTTTCCATACTTACCCCTTTACAATATTTCGAATACTTTGAACTGTAATTTCATAGTCAAAATTTGTCTAATTTTCATTCGAAATACCATTTTGATCATTGGTTGCCTTCTAAATTCATCCATTATAAAATTGAATATTGGTATATTGCCCCAACTAAATATCTATGTAGCTCTTTTTTAAATTAGCTAATAATTTGTGTGGCGTATATGTGTTTTCGAGCTGGTAAATATATATTAATTTACGTGTTTTAACGCATATAAAACCACACAAATTATAGTGAATAGGGCGACAGCTTAATGCCAGCGAAGGACACACAATATTTAATAATACTTATGAAATTATTATAGTTTATGAGAACCATTCAATTTGTTCTTTATGTTTAGAGGCGTCAGTTGTGAAATTTATTGATTGGGTGTCGCCCGGAAGCAAGTGTCTAGTATAAAAAATACTTGAAAAATGCTAATAAATTAAACAATAAATTTAAAAACAAATGGCAATAAAATTGGCAAGCTATGTAAATGTTTTTCCAATATTAATAACAATTACATTGCTTCTCCGAGAAGTAATTAAAAATTCTTTTATCTGTGCAGCTTTTTAAATGAAACTAAATTGCAGTTTTGATTTTAATTTGCAAAGTGCGACAAATTGTAAAGCACTTTAATTAAATGTTACAAACGTGACAACTCAATTCGAAAATTACATGGAATATCGCGAGCTCATCAACAAACGATTGCATGTCAAGCTAAAAAAAGGTTTTTGCGTGTAACGCAATGAAAATTGTAAAAAAGAGTTTTTAATACTATAATACTATGGTTGTTATAGTTGTTGAGTAACGTGCCATTGTTAATTAAAGCTGAGAATTGTTTAGAAATTGTTTAGAGTGTCACCGTCAGGGCAGTCATTGCTCTATAACGAATTGTTTTGCATTGCGCATACGCCGCGTTGTAAGAGCCTATTTTTTATGATTTGGCCATAAGGCAAAGGTTTATTTCAGTGGAAAAAAGGCTTAATAGGAAGACCTCCGTACGAAAAGATTTCGTCAACAGTTACAGGTAGCAAACGCCAAGACGAAGTTAATTCCATTTGCCTACCAAACATTTCATTGCCATTTTTATTGCTCCGCTTTTTATGGCTTTTTTGACCACGTTGCGTTTGACATGCAAAATTTGTATTTTCCATTCGGCACCTACTTCCCCGCATCCATCCCAGGTTGATCTCACGCTTCGCCAAACTAATGGAAATTGGTTTAGTTGGGAGGCAGAAAGGGTGGGGAGAAGGGACTTGGGGCAGGTTGATAACTGACGACGGCTTTGTTTTCTCTGTTTGCATTTTCGGTGGCGTCATGGCGTCATTTTCAGCCAGCGAATGAGAATGAGCGCTAATTTAATTTGCAAATTAGGCATCGCAACTTGTTGCCGACTGAGAAAGCCGCTTAAAGTCTAAAAGCTGACATACTAAATAGATCATGTGCTAAGCATGTGCCTCAAATGACAATCGCAAACTAAAACAAATCCATTCAAGTGACTATGTATTTATCATAGTTTAGCAGACAACTCTTCTGATCATTATGTTAAATAAGTTTATGACTTTTCTTATTTATGACACGCCTTTTTCTTCAGGCAATCGCAATGCAAAAATGAACTGATGAGAAACAGCTCTGACTCTGCAGGGAGCCAATGCCACGCCCACGTTCTTGTGGCCCAAGGTGGTGATGATAAATCATAAATAACAAACAAATACAAGAAAACTTAACTCGATGCTTAATCTCATCACCTATTTGTCTCGCTAAATTATCTGGATTCCAAATGCAGTCAGTCGAGCATGGGACTCTTCTCTCCTCTCCATTCTCCCAGTCTACTCTTCCTGCTGCTCCACAATCGCCTCAAGGTGAAGTGCTGACAAGTTCTTCAGTTCCCAGGGCTCAGCTCTGGTTTTTGTTTGTGAACTGTCACAGTTTTCCCCCATGTTGCCACAATGTGTTGCCCCCTCTAATTGTGACTGTATACATAATTATAATTATGTGTGCTCCTGTATTTGTATCTGTGAATGTCGTCAGTATCTGTATCTGTATCTGCATCTTGACTCTCAGCTACCGTTGCGCAGAGCAAATATTGCGACTGGTTTTCAAGTTTGTATGCGCCGGAAATGTGAACCAGGGGCAAACTTAATCTTCAATTCCATAATAAGCTGCATTGTTTATAATTATGTTTTGTTAAGCTTAACAACAACTTGATTATATTATAATATTATCAATAACTATGCTAATCCAGAGCTCAGCTAAACGGTTATACAATATGAGACTAGATGGACAGCTTCACTTTCATTTCGTTTGCCCCAGAAAAGTATTAACAAATTCTGCTGAATTTATAAAAGCTAAGACAAAACTTCAAATAAAGTTGTGGTTTTTCTACTTTTCTTTTCCTCTCTTCTTTTGTTTCTGTGTCGGCGTGAATCAAAGAAAAGGTGCTGAGTCCAAAGTTTCGAGAGCTGGATATAAACAATTTTTTTTTTGAGTTTTTTGAGGCGTCAAAGCAAACGGAGCAGGCAAACACGATATGAACTACGTGTATTATTTGAGTTGAAAGTTTGTTTGGACTTCAGTTGTGATGGGACAACAACTGAATTGTTTATAACCACCGCACATGCAACATTGGTTTTGCGTCCTCCTCGTTAACTTTGCTGACATTTCCGCAGAACTGTTTGCCCCACACTTGATTGGCCCTTTAGTTGCTGGGTAATTGCAACGTTCAACGGTTCATTAAAGGCATGCAAAACGATATGGGCAATAAAACTGAATACTGAATACCGAATACCGGGTCGAGTACTCATACACTCACACACATTCGTTCCACACTCACAACACGTTCAGCAAAGTTCAGTCAACTCTACGTTTCGCTTTGTTTTTTTTACCACTTTTTTATTTGTAAATACACGAGTTTAACAATTCAGCTGAACAAATGACAAGAACACGAAAATGAAAAAAAAAATACACAAAATACGAATCAGCAAACATTTTTTACTATCCATTTGTTATAACTGTAACGTTGTGCTGTGTGTGCGAATTGTTTATAACAATTTAATTGCAGTTGGACAGAGTTCTTCGATTCATGTGACATAATTATGAATGAACGAAGTGAATGGCTAGTGAGTACCCGTTATTCGAGACAAGCACTCAGAATGGAGAGTGCTTATTATAGGGTTACAGTTGACCCATTTTTTGGAAGAGAACACAGACGAAGTCTGAATCGGAGTCTGAAGAATCTGTGAAGATAGGCATCCTTTTGCTTTCATTGCGAATCATCTTGTCACATCTTCAACATCTGTTAACCGTAATTAATGCAAAAATTGTCAGCTCTTTCACTGAGGAGTTGCCTCTTGGAGCTCAGACAGCCAGAATTGGGTCACTGAGCAATTAAATCACAAAGCAGAGGCAGAAGAAGAAGAAGAAAAAGGGGAAGAGACACCCCACCCAGTAGGAAATGCGCTGTAAACAGATCCCGAGCATGTGGCAACATCCCAATGGGCAACTCACATTACATTAGTTGGTTCCAGCTCAACCAAAAAGTTAATCAAGCGTCGGTCTATCAGATCTCGCCAACTGCTCATATGTGACTCATAAATCTGGGGGAAATGGAAAATGAGGGAAAAGTCAAAGAAAGAAATTCACTTGTAAACAGGCACAACAACAACTACAACAATGAGAAATTGTTGTTTATATAACCTACTTGTAGACACGGTAAACGCTTTTTACCAATTTCCAGCTATGAAAATGGGTTATCATTCAATGTGACCCAGTCGAGGTGTTGAAGCCAAATGGGAATGGGAAGTGAAACAGCCGCAAATTGAACAATTAACCGAAAATAAAGAGCATACCAAATGCGTTTGTTTGCCATGTTGTGATTTCGATGGCAACGATAAGAGATAAGATAAACGACACGAGCACAAAATGCAGTGGAAAGCAAAGCTCCACGATGACGTAAACTACACAATTTATTTCCGTTTATCGCCAACTCACACCCGATAAGATGTACTCCATATTTTAGGTCTTTCACAACAAAACTTTTGTTGCAGCCGTAAAGAAAAAAGCGATTTTCGACTTTCTCATTAGTTCATCTTGTCTTTTTAATCATTTTTGGACTTACTTTTAAAACGTGATAAAAAGATACATATACTATATATAGCTATCAAGTTCAAAGTCGAACATTTATGCTGTTATTGAACTCTAGTTAATTTATATGCCCAAAAGAACTCGAAAGAACGTTCCCAGTAATCGCATGATTGAGTCCCCTTTCTATATGTAAAGCGATCTTTAATGCTCTTATGTGCGCAAAATGCAAAAAAAGCAATTTAGTTTTATGGGGCGCAGAACTTCTCTCTTTTCAAAAACAAAATTAACGAAGAATCGAAGCAGCTAAGTTGGGCATTTGGTTTCATTTGACTGCCCAACTGTTTGATGAATCATTCTGTGGTTTTACTGTACTCCCTTCCACACA
The DNA here is from genome assembly GCA_035043635.1 of Drosophila rellima. Taxonomy (NCBI): domain Eukaryota; kingdom Metazoa; phylum Arthropoda; class Insecta; order Diptera; family Drosophilidae; genus Drosophila; species Drosophila rellima. The sequence goes on along the minus strand of JAWNMV010000811.1, from coordinate 5,503,615 downwards.
ATGACAGCTCCGGAGATTTGTGAGTAACATGAGTTATGGGCGTATTGTGTTGATATTGGCAATTAAATGTTGTGGTATTTTAAATTTTAAATAAATAAATTCTTCAAATTAAATTATTTTATTCATTGGATTTCCTGAGGTACTGTTTATTTTACTCTTACGCATGAATTTCTTGGATTTTTAATTTGATTTGAATCAAATGTGCTAAAATCGAAAATAATCGTTGGGGTGTTCTATTTATAGAGCCCATATAGAAATTGTGCGAACTGCGAATTGTTAAAATTGTATCGTATTTTTAGCAAACATGTGAGGAACCATTTCAGCATTTGGCGCCGGCAGTTGTTTGCTGAGTTTTGCTGTAATTTAGACGAACGCTTCGTTGCCAGAAAATAACAACAATTACAACTACAACAACATTGACGCACCCCCATCGCGACACGTGCCACTGAACGTTGCACACTTGATCTGCTTGCCCCCTTCCCCTTCCCTTTAGTGTTGACCAACTGCGGCGTCAATTTGATTAAATGCCTTTCAATTGATAGACGAGTATGAATGTTTATTGGCTTTCATTCCACATCACCCACCCACACACACATAGACTCACATATACACTCAAATATACACACACAATGACACTGAACTCGCTCTGCTTTTTCATTTGAATGCACTTTTTTTGGAACACATTCGACACGCTCATTAATTGTTAATTATAAAAAAAAGAATTAAAAAAGTAGAACATTTAAGCATTCATCTGGCTTTGCTCAAAATTTTCGCATTCTTCTCTTTCTCCCTCTCTTTCTCTCTCTCTCTCTTTCACGCATACTTACAGCCATCATATCCTATACAAATCCCAAACTGCAAAACTCATCAATTTATGCGCCAACAACAACCACAACAACAGCGACAGGGAACGCTCCTAACATCGCCATAGAAGTAGCATCATCATCATTGTCATCTCCAACTGCACCATCAATTGCACCACCAACAAGCTCATCATCAGATTCATCAAGAACTCCAGCTTTGGGTGTGAATAATGCTGTGGGTCCATTAAATGGATTCTTTGCGAAAATGCGTAATTTCAAATTCGACGAATCGAAAAAGAATTTTAGAAAACGTTTACATTTCGATTTCATATCAAAGGACAGATTTCTGGGTATGTTTCAAAATTTTCATCAACTATCAAAACTCAAATGTACATACATAACAGGTATACCGACTAACATCTAATGACACACAGAACAACTCAAACTTCTTGTTATAATCGCATTCATTCCCAATTTCGTGGGCGTTCCAGCTTTCAGTTTCTCGAACTGGCGCCTCACGCACAACGCCCACACAACACAAAAAAAAAAACACACGCACAACAAAAACACACAACTTAATTTGAATGTTTTATTGTCGTTAAATGCTACTTAAACTTCGACTTATGCATATTAATATACAAATAAATACTGTCTGGAGGAGGAGTGTTCCAATATTTGACTGTTAATGAGACGACGTGCCCACGTTGTAGACATGTGCAACATGTGTTCATTCATCATGGGAGCAAGAAAATTAATGAAATTTTTCAATCGTTTCTCACCTAACCACAAAAGGCACATAACATAAAGAAAAAAAACTAAACAAACAATAAATAAAATTAAGAAGAAAATATATGGAATTAAAAAAGCTTTCAACATCAGAGGCATAATTTTAAACTGAGCTGACTTATCCCATGGTCTCAAAAAGTGCATACAACATGATCCATATCTTGGCAAACTAATCAACTTGCAGTCTGTTTGCCGCATGTTGCATGCAACTTTTGAAATGTGTATTTTCGGCTGCCACATAAATTCCATTTGCTTCTTGGTCAAAGATCAAAGCCAGTGGGTGTGCATGTGGTTGGGATGGACATACCACAGACAGATGTCGGCCAAAAGATAACTCCCAGACATTGCGACAGGTGCAACAGGTGTAAGAGGCGTGTGTGTGTGTTTGTGTGAGTGTGCTAGAAAGTCTCTGAGTCAAACTGTTGTTAACCTTCTTAGTGCAGTTTAATTAAAATTAACACTGAAAAGTCACTGGCATTCCACTTTAATTTGATTGTACTTCACACTTTTCCACTCTGTATCTTTCTCTCTTCCTTCCTTTCTCTCACTCTCTTCTTTAATCGCGTACGTCATAAAACACCCAAACAACTTGGTTTATAGCCAAAGTCCAGCAACCACTACGAAGTTTGTTTCTTTCGGATCATGCTAATTGGTAATTGAACATTCCCAGCACGTGCGTCTTCTGCTCGCGTTCGTTGCCTCTTCTGACCAACAGGTGAACAGTGCTCATGAAAAGTTAACGATCAAGCTGAGGCTACTCTAAATATTGGACAACTTGAGAGAAGCTAAAATAATTACCGGTGTTATTAAAATGTTTATTTATAAGTCAGGAAAATACTCAATATTCAAGAAGGGGGGGTTTTAAGGTTTTCTACTTGAAAATCATATTAAATCTTGTGAAAAACAAAATATTAAAGCTTAGAAAGTATTTTGAGGAATTTCACAATTGTCCATTTCGATAACGAATGGAAAACGTTTTTTTGAATTTTTTCTATGAAGAAAAAAACTACATAGATAACAATCAAATGCCACTTTAGCTAGCGTGCATTACTTTTGTGCAGCACTGTAAGCGCTATTTGTTTATGCACAGCCCACTTGGCCGCAACGAGTGTCTGTCCGTCAGTCTTTCTACAAATGTTCCGGCCTTAAAAATGATCCAAACATTAATTTCACTCAAGTTTTCGCCATATACGAAATAAGTTTTCTGTTTTCGAGTTTAATGATCTTTCGACGCCTTGGCAACAGCAAGTGGGAAGAGGAAGTGTGGTTAGGGCGAAGTGTGGCCGGAAAAGTGGAAATCGAGTCACTGTCAACACCTTGCTAAATGGCCCGTTAACATATAATTTCCACCTCCCTTAAATATTGGCTAAATTATGCCATAAATCAATTTAATGTTCGCGTTCTGTTTACATGACTTCCATACGAGAAACTCTTGCTCCAAGTGCATCATTTATTTTGTTACAAGTATTTTAAAATGCAACAAACAAGGAATGCCATAAACAATTTACAGTGGGACAAAACATATAAACTTTACGATCTGCACATAAAACCATGGCCCATCAATTGAAGTGTACTTAAGAATTTTAATTGAGGAATCGTTTATCTATTTTATAACCCTAACTGAGTGATCTACTTTTTATTTCTTTCCCAGGCGGTCAGCTCAAGACGAAGAATGGCCAGAAGTATGTCTTCAATGGGCCACCGTCATCGGGTGTTTATGTCTCGCGAACCTGCCTGATTATTTCGGCCCTCATAATGGTGGCAGCTCTGATATCCTCAGTGCTCATCACGTACTTCCTGACCTCACAAGGCATGCCCATTACGGATCCCCAGCCCAGGTGAGTTAAGAGCCCAGTTAAACAAATCAAAGCGTCCTCAGCTGATGTGGGTGCGGCTCGATTATTAATTTTTATTTAATTTTTGCAAAACGTTTTTGGCCAACAACTCGTGGCTAATTGCCAGTCGAGCCCCACATGACCTCATTTCACGCCCTTTCATGCGAAAGTGAAAGCGATTGCTGCGTTTTTACTATTTCTTTTGGCTCTGACGCATTTCAAGGTGCGGAAAGGGTCAAAAGAAGCTGCCTTTTCTGGGACACGCCCTTTACAAATACAATTAAGAACACTTTGCATTAACTTAAACTGCTTTTATTTACAGTGCCCAAGCACAATCCAAGGATCATCCAGACCATCAAGCTGATTCACACGCAAATGCAACGCCCTTGGCAAACGCCAAGTTCGATATACCCGATTGGCTGAAGACAAGGAAGGAATCGTCGACATCCTCGCCAGAGTTGCCACCTGTGATTGTCCAGAATGAGGACAAACTGGCGGCTCCACCCGTTGGGGATATACCCGTAATTGAGGAGACACTGGACACCAGTATTAAGACAGGCGAACGTCTGCTCCAACTATACGAGGGTTGGCGTCCCCTACGCTACAGGTAAGGGAAGGGGCACAGCAAACGAGGGGGGTGGGGCACTGCATCACTTTGCACTTCAGCCGGGAGATTGAATAATGGGGCTTCAATTGCGGCGACACGCGCGTGTCGCCTGCTCAAATGATTTTGCATGCCCGCTTTTCAATTCAAGTCTGTCCGTCTTGACATAAATTGATTGTGGAGATTTGCTGTGTCTGCCGTTTCCGGCTCAGCAATCTCGTGCTGCAATCACGGTTGCCATTTATGGTACAATTATTACAAAACTGGTACATTTTTTTTTCTCAAAAAAAAGGAAGGTAAACAAAGTTAGCTTAGTTGATTGATTTTAATGATGCATTACATATTTGCGAAATAATAAGAAAATCTTTTAATTTTCTAAGATTAAATGCTGAATCAATAAGGAGGTGAAACCATAGTGAAACTGATATTCTGAAATTAATAAACTTGACAAAAAAATTGAATTTTTCAAGTGAAAAATTTTCAGTTGCTGGATCCATTTACGATTTAAATAATGATCAAATTGACATTGCAATCAGCTAAAAGGCATTGTCAGTTTTGAACTTATTTAGTATGATTTTCCATAAGAAAAAGTGTGTAACCCTTGACCTCACGTGTCAAGCCCTCCTTTAGACGTCATTGACGTCAGAGCAGGCGACTTGAAGTGGGTCAAGGATTGCAAGCACTTTGACTAAATAAATGCATATCCACCTTCCACATCCCACATCGATGACAGCTAATGTAGACATAACAACTTGTTCTACACTGTTGACCAAAAAGGCGACCAGTTAAGTCAACCTTCAGTGGCACTTTGAAGACACAGAAGTTGCCCAGGCGGCAAAGATCTAAAGAGAACGCAGCACGCCAACTGTCAGCATGAAGCGAGATACTTGGACAGATAGATGGCCAGATGATGAGCCGAGATGAGATGAGATGAGATGGGAGTAGTTGATGCTCAGTAGCTCTGCCTGCCGCATGCATTAATATAATTGACACAGAAAAGCGAAGACCAGGCCTCAATTTGTGGCAAGCACGCAGCTGAAACTGAAACTGAAGCTGACGCTGAGGCAGAAGCGTTGTGTTGTGTTGATATCGATGCCATCGATGGTAACTGATTTTCCAGCTGCTGATCAAAGCAGAAAGGCCGAGTGTCTGTCCCTTTCCATGTCCCGTGTCCCGTGTCCATTGGCAAATTGCGTTGAAACACGCTTCCTGGTTCATTCACATTGTAAACCAATCGCCTCAATTAAAAGAAACAAGGCGCAAAAGCAGCCTCCCAACTCCCGATTCCCGACTACCGACTCCAACTACTGGCTGCATCTGGCGACCAGTCTTGGCAGTGGCATTCTTGGCATCATATGCACATTGGGGAATTCATCTTCCATCTTATACGCTGCCACTTGAATGTGGCATCAACAAGTTTAAAGTTGCAACTGCTTTCAAAGTGCATGCGATTCTCGCTTCTAGACTGTTTTCTTGGCCCGTTCTCTTGGTTGTTGGTTTGACTGTTTGTTTTATTATACCCTGTACCCATTAAAAAAGACCAATAAGGATCGTATAGTTTTGTGAAAATCTATATGTATGTATAACAGATGGTAGGAGACATTTTCAACCCAATAATGTTTTTATTCTTGATTAGTATTAATAGCTGAGTCGATTTATTGACGATCATCTTATTTTTGTGATTTATGTATTTGTCTCCTAATGTTTTCCTTCACAAAAGAAAATTGATTTTAGAAACTGATCGGAGTGCAGCGTATCTCGAATTCGAACACACTCGAATAGAGCGCTCTTAGTTGTTTTGATTGCAGTTTATGGCATGCATTTTACCCAAATGCCTTGCAAAGGCATCCACTAGTCAATGGCATGACCCAAAGATGCTTTCCCAACACGCCCAATGATTGATTGATTGGCACTTTTGATTGAAGCAACTTGTCGTTGGTTGGCAGCGATTAATGCGATTCCTCACCCATCTCATTTGCTTGCAGGATTGTCATTGAGCCAAATGTCGAATCATCTGCCAGCAATGGTAGCCTGGTCATTGAAATAGCACGTGACCCCAAGGTGAGCAGCTGGGAACCCATTGTGCTGGATGTCTACAACGTGAGCATCTCCAATGTGCGTGTCCTACGATCTCCATTGGCCAACGCCTCCGAAGAAGTGGAACTGGACTTTGACAGCGACTATGGTGATAACAATGCCACATTTGTCGTCAAGCTGGCCAAGGAATTGGCAACGGAGTCCAATCTGCAAGTGCAGTTGAGTCTGGACTTTGTCAGTCAGGTGACGGACACGTTGCAGGGCATCTACAAGACGAGTTATGTGAATCCGGACAACAAGCAGTTACAGTAAGTTATTTTAAAATGCAAATTCAAAGGGGAAATAAATCAATATCCTCTTGCTCTTTAGATGGGTTATCAGCACTCAATTTTCTCCAATTGATGCCCGTCGTGCTTTTCCCTGCTTTGATCGTCCAGATATGAAGGCTAACTTCACCTTGAGCATCGTTCGCGACGTCAAAACATCGATGGCATTGTCCAATATGCCCATCTCTCATAGCAGGTGAGTTGATCAAATTTATGAATCAATTTATGTATATATTAAACATACTAGATTCTTAGCATAATTTAACCATTTTGAATTAACCAAAACTTATTACATAATTTTTAGATTTTGTCATAAATTATATAATAAGTAATGTGACATTAGAAAACCTCAAAAAAAGTCAAAATCCATTAAAAATAACTAATAACTAATTGATAATCATGAAAAATTCCCTTCTCTTAATTTCCTTCGTCTCTATATAGCTCCCACAGGCCTGGTTACATTCGCGATGATTTCATGACTACGCCCAAAATGCCAACTTATCTGTTGGCCTTCATCGTCTCCAACATGGTCGATTCTCGCTTTGCAGATCTGGATGGCGACCTGGTGCCGCGTGTGGAGATCTGGACACGTCCGACTTTTGTGGACATGACGCACTATGCTTATAAAATGGTTCGCAAGTTCCTGCCGTATTATGAGGAATACTTTGGCATCAAGAATAAGTTGCCCAAGATTGATCTCGTCTCGGTGCCTGATTTCGGTTTTGGTGCCATGGAGAATTGGGGTTTGATTACCTTCCGCGACTCGGCTCTGTTGGTGCCCGAGGATCAGGAGCTGGCCTCCTCGTCGGAGCATATGCAGTATGTGGCGCAGATTATCGCTCACGAGTTGGCCCATAATTGGTTTGGCAATCTGGTGACGCCCAAGGGGTGGGATGATCTCTGGCTGAAGGAGGGATTCGCCTGCTACATGAGCTACAAGGCGCTGAACCAAGTGCATCCCGAGTTCCAGATCATGGACACCTTCACAGTGCTAGTGAGTTGTTAACTCTTTCAAGAAATCTTTATATTAATATGCTAATTCTTTCAGGAATTCAAAGAGTCCATGCAACATGACGCGGCAAACACTTCTCATGCCATCTCGTTCGATGTGAAGACCACAAACGATGTACGCCGTATCTTTGATCCCATTAGCTACTCCAAGGGCACCATTCTATTGCGCATGCTCAACTCCATAGTTGGGGACGAGGCTTTCCGATCGGCTACTCAGGATTTGCTGCAGACTTTTGCCTATGGAAACATGAATCGTGATGATCTCTGGGCCTTCCTCACCCGCCATGGCCACGAGAAGGGCACACTTCCCAAGGATCTCAATGTCAAGCAGATAATGGACTCATGGATAACACAACCTGGCTATCCGGTGGTGCATGTGGAGCGTGCGAATGCAGATTTGGTGCTGAAACAGGAGCGTTATTTGTTGCCTTCTCGGAATCCCTTGGATCACAGCCGTTGGTTTATTCCCATCACCTATGAGACGGATGAATTGCATAAGGGCGACAATATACCCACACATTGGATGACCCAGGATCAGGATCAGCTTGTGATCAAGGACGTATTCACCAAGCAGAGCAACAGCGATAATGTTGTCTACTTGAATTTGAACAGGGAAAGCTACTATCGTGTGAACTATGACATGCCTTCATGGTTGGCCCTCAAGAAGAAGTTTAGCACCTTGCCGAGAATCACACGTGCCCAGCTGCTGGATGATGCATTACATCTGTCACAGGCAGAGTATCTGCCCTACGATATACCGTAAGATATATTAGACAAAAGATACACAGAAAATAAATTTTTTTTAAATTTAAGCATATTTATTTATAATAATTCACAATATATAATAATATGATATCTTTAATTAAAATCAAATTTCTTTCTCATCTACAGTTTGACCTTCCTGATGGAGCTGTTCACTGCTGTCGATGATGAGCTGTTGTGGAGTGCCGCCAAGCCGGGACTCAACTATCTCATCTACAATCTGAAGAGAGAGCCAGCATATGAAACGTTTAGGGTAAATGCTCATTACAAATTTTAAACTTAAAATTGATAATATGAATGTTTTTACCTCTAGGCCTTTATGAAATTCATTGTGCGCCCCGCCTTCGATCATTATGGCCTAAATGAGCCCGACAACGAGTCGCACTTACAGCTCAAACATCGCGCTTTGGTGGCCAACTTTGCCTGCAAATTTAACTACGATCGCTGCACTCAAGTGGCGCAAATGAAATTCCGCGAATGGATGCGTGATGCCAAAAAGAATCCGTATGTACTTCAAGAGTTTCAAAATCCCAACTCCCAGCTAAATTTAATTTTAATTCTTCCACAGCATTAAGCCGAATTTGAAATCTGTCATATATTGCACGGCATTAGCGGAGGGTTCCTATCAGGAATGGTATTTTGCCTATAAGCAATATAAACGCACAAACAGCGCCTCGGAGAAGGAGGAGATTCTCACTTCTCTCGGCTGCACCACAAAGCCTTGGTTGTTATCAAAGTGAGTTCCAAATAGTGATATTCATATTCACATATTATTCCTTCGTTTTTCTATTTAATTTTAAGTTTATTCATAACTTTTTCAATTACCTTTATAATGATGATAATTTCTTCACAATTATTTAGGTACCTCAATTTGACCATCAACTCGACGTCGGGCATCTTGAAACAGGATGGCGCCTTGGCTTTCCGTGCTGTGGCCTCCAATGCAATTGGCTATGAGATGGCCTTTGATTTCCTACAGTCCAACATCAAGGAAATTGCTGATTAGTGAGTGTCTCCGCACAAAAAACATAAAACTTTAACTGAAATTGAATTTGTGCGTCTTTATTTGCAGCTACGGCGATGGCTTCTCAACGATATCGGAAATGATCAAGTCCTTGACCATCTATATGAACAAGGACTATCATAAGCAGCAGCTGCAGGCTTTGGCCGCCAATTGTCGGAAGCTTGGTCTAAAGGCTGTCGAAATAGCCATTGGCATGGCAATGGAACAGGTCAATGATAACATTTACTGGCGCAATCACTCCTATGATAACCTGAAAGGATTCCTAGAGGGCATTGTCAGCGAGTTCCAGATCAACATCTTTTAAGCATCCATCAAGTTATGAAGCTTTTCAACCAAAAATGCGACTTTATTATTATTCAACAGCCTCAATATAATTTTAAAAACGAATTATTTGCGAAAAGTGATATAAACGTGTAAGTTAGCCAACTTAGTTAAGGTACAGAAAAGATATAAAAGCATACTTATTATTATACTTTTTGCAAGTGTATTGTATATTTATTTATTTATAAGTCAGGCTTCGATTGCTTCATGTATTGTAATTTATTTTGATTTGTCGTTACGTTCCTATGTTTGAAATATTGCGATCACAACAAATGCTAGAGCTAATAATATAATCATTTAATTATAGATTTCATGAACTTTCATCATTTGAGATAAAAATCAGTTCGATGTCACATCCCCCAATCCCCTCATTCCCTTGCCAAAAGATAAAACATTGTTTTTCACAAACTTTCGAATGCTGCTTGGGTAAAATCTTGACGCTTACTTCTCATTATCAGATACTATATTCGTGTTATAAAAAAAGATTACTAGGAACTTTACTACTAAGCCATTTAGCACTAAGTAAACCAAAAACAAATATATTTTAAACTCCAGAGCACAGTGTTCTAAGTAAAGTTGGATGGTAGCCTCCGATAGGGAAAAATGAGTGTCCTTAACACATGGTCTAAAATATTGCATAAATGCAAAAATCTACACACTTATATAACTTATCAATAAACAAGTTATTTTGTAATGTCTAACACTAAAATAATATATTCGCTTAGTGCACAACCATGTAAATAAGTTTTAAAGCCAATTAATCTACAACACAAATAAACGATGTATTTACGTACATTTTAATTATTGCCTTTTATTTCGATTTTATTTACTATTGAAAATGTTTCAAAACTTTAAAATCATATCAATTCAACAAGGCGCCAATGCTCACTATGATGTGAATAGCCCAGATTGCGACGACGGACAATAAACGCTTTCAACGAACACACGGTCACCAATCCGACTTGAAATGCGGATTTCCATTTTAGGTTTTTTTTTAAAAGAGGAGTTATTTGGCATTTGCTTTATTTATTAGTTTATTGAAGTTTTACTTTATTGCTAAATTATTGGTAAATTAATAAATTAAGTTTTACATCTAAATTTAAATTTGCGCGCCCAAAACGTGAAGATGGCTGCGCATGGACTGATTAGCAGACCAGCATTTAACACATGTTATTTATCGAATACTACGGAGCTGTCCACTTGCTTTGAGAATTTTTCCATTACAACCGCTTAGTCTCTTAAAATATTTGCACGTTATGTTGGACTGATGACTTGGGACAAGAATGTATTAAATAATAAATATTCGTAATGTCAAAAACGATTGGAAATGTAGTAACATACATATATATACAGATATGAACAAAAAGTTACAGTCTAGCATCGCTAACACATGGCATAACAAGAGGGCTGCAAAATGTTCCCTTACTTATAGTTTTTATATGGTATTCTTTTAATTCGAATGGATTTGTCAAATCTTGATAGATTTTCAAAAGGGATGTTTTTTTGACCATTTTATTATACAAATATTGATTTGGTATTAAAATTGGATGATTTTGAAAAATTCATTTTTTTCGGAAATTTTACAGTGTTACCCCTTTACATTTTTCGAAAATTTTCAAAAATTTTATGTCTAAAATTTATTGTTTAAATTGACTCCAGGTGATAGAATTAGGGAAAAAAAGCACTTTTGCACTAATTATCGGTTAGTTTCTCTAAGATTTATGCCAAAAACGAATTCTAAATAAATGTTAAATCAGTCCCTTGATCGATATCTTTATCACGGATTGAAAGAAGTTTTTGTTTTGAATTTGTTTATTTGAGTTTACGTAAATTACATGTCGATAGTGATAATAAAAAACAATACGTCATAATCATAATAATCATCTTCATAAATGTTTGTTTGCTTAAGTATTAAATAATTGTTTAAGAGATTTATTCGCATTTTAACAATTGTAGTGTCGACTCGAATTTAGATCTCGATTGAGAAAATTAATTGAATGCGTTTAATTTTGTTTGCTTATATTTTTTTTTTTTTGTTTAAGTATTCACACAAAAACAATTCAATGAATATATGTGAAAATGGCGCACAAACTTGTTCAAGTCGGAAAACACATTTTTCATCTTTTTTTTATGTACAAATAACAAAAAATAATAATCACTTATAATAATGATAGTCAAAGAATTAAAATTAAACAAAGACAATCATGAAGCAGCAAGACACACAAATAAGACCCTGGAAATGGAACAAGACTGGAACAAACGAACAGATCGGTTCACAATATAGTGCCCATATTCGAGGGTTATATGAATCGTATGTATCGTATGTATGTATGAATATATGTATGTATGTATGATTGTTTGGCATATTGGCCTAAACATCGATCTGGAATGGGGAGCCGGGTATATGCTCTTCGCCCCATTTGATTAGGAGCACGTATTGGCCACGATCGCGCACCAGATACTGCACATTGTAGTTGTTGGCCCCAGCATGCTTCACGTGGAACTCCTCGCAGGGTCCCTTGGGTCCGTACATGCCCACGTAGAGGATGTTGTTGCCTGACAGAGGAAGGGATATGTTGAGAACAGCGATCTAAGCGATAATCTTTGGTTTGGTTACTCACCCGCATCTGTAGCACAGATGCTGAACTGATTCTGCTTGCCCATGTAGGCCTTCTTTAGGCCCATGCCCTTGGAGACGACCTTGCTGGCATCGGACTTGAAGTTGGGCAGGTGGACGCCAGTGTTTTTGCCACCCTTGGCAACCTTTTGCACCGTCTCGACAATGACTGAGGATGTTTCCTGTGCACCTTCATCCGCCAGCTTGTCGCCGGTAGCATTAACCTTGAATGGTGATCCCACGATGTGCATATTGTTGTATTTCACCGTGATGTAATGTTCGCCAGGCAGCAATGGTGTATAGCGCACTTTGTAGCCCTCCTCGACCTCTGTGCAATCCATGGCCACCTTGGAGGGGCCATCGATGGATACGGCCAATGTGCCAACTCCCGCATTGCAGGTGTTGATGATAAAGTCGGCCTTGTGTCCAGTCTTGACATCGTCCAGACCATTGCCGCTGGCATGCACAGCAGCCGGATCAGCGACATCCTTGCCGACCTTGATTCTGAACGGGGAATCGGGTATGTGGACGCCATTGAACTTGACGTGAATGGCATGAATGCCGTTCTCACGTGGATAGAAACGCACCGAATACATTTCACCGTCAATCACTTGGATGAAGCAATCATCATCGGTGCCAGATGGTGCCACAATCCTGGCATCCAGCTCACCCTTGGCGCCGTTCTTACGCACCATGAACTGATATGGAGCATCCGCCTGGATGTTACCCTGTGGGAACTGCTGCACCTCCAGTTTGTGGGCATCGCCAGCATCCGGCGAGATATAGACCTTGAATGGCGAGTCGGGGATGTGACGATCGTTGAACTTGAGACCGACACGATACTCTCCCGGCTCCGTCACTTTGTAGGAGACATCGCAGCTGCCATCCTTGCGATCCTTGAACTCAATGTCTGCCTTGCTGGGACCCTCCACGGAAATGGCCAAAGAACCGCCGCCAGCCTCACGTGTCCACACATTGAACTCGGCTGCCTCACCGACAACGCCACGTTCCAGACCAGATCCTCCAGCCTTGACCAAATGGCTACCAGAGTCGCGAAGTGGACCCACTGTAAACTGGAAGGGCGAGCCGGGTATGTGCATCTCCGAGTAGCGCACGGAGACGGTGTGCACGCCCAGTTCCTTGGGCACAAAGTGCACCGAGTAGAGGCCATCCTCTACCTCCTGGATCTCTGCATCCTCGGTAACATTGCTGGGTGAAGTGACGCAGGCGGCCAAATCGAATGAGGTGATTCCGGGCATCTTGAAGGTCAACTTGCACTGGCTGCCAATTTCCGTGATGGGAACTGCATCGCGTTCCCGTTGAATCTTCTCACGCTTGCGGTTGCTGCCCTCGCCGGCCACCTTAACGGTGAAGGGAGAACCCTCGACATGGTGATCGGCAAACTTCAGATTGACAATGTAGTAACCCGGTTCAGTGGGCTTATAGGAGATGTTGAGTGTGCCATCGTCCTTATCCGTGCACTGGATCTCCGCCTTGCTGGGACCCTCAATGGAGACGGAGAGACCGCCAAAGCCGGCATTGCGCGTATCCACCGAGAAAATGTTGTCACTGTGGGTCTGACCCTCCTTGAGACCCGTTCCGCCGACCTTGACCTTCTTCGCATCGCCAACCTCACGCTCGCACACGGTCACCTTGAAGGGTGAGTTGTTGATGTGCTTGCCCAGCCGCTTGACGGACACCATATGCTCACCAATCTCGCGGGGCGTAAAAGAAATGCCAATGTTGCCAGTGGGCATCCGCTTAAGGAAGCAAGGCTCCTCCAAGCCGCTGGGTGCCTGAATGGAGGCGTTAAGAGCACGCAGATCGTCGTCGGTGATGTCACCAGGCATGGTTACCTCGGAGCAGGAGCCAACCGAAATCTGATTACGCTTGCGACCCTCGCCCGTGATCTTGGCAAAGTAGGGCGATCCCTTGATGTGCTTGTCACCAAAGCGCACCGACACCTGGTATTCGCCTGGAGCAGTGGGCAGATACTGCACCGACACAGTGCCGTCTTTGTTGTCATGGTAGTTGATCTGAAAAATGGAATAATTATAAAACTGAATACTGAGATATATTATGTTCACTCACATTTGCCTTGCTGGGTCCCTCGACAGCCATTGTTAATCCTCCTGCGCTGGCGCCCTTGGTGGAGATGGTGAAGTTGGCGGGCTCGCCAGTGACGCCATGGGTCAGACCGGGACCATAGGCGGTCACATAGCCGGATGTTATGGAATCCACATGGAATTTGAAGGGTGATCCTGCGAAAAAGAACCACAGATTAATAACAAACTTAATAGGGTTTTCTGGGTCTTCTCCAAACATAGCGATGAGCTTTAGAATAATTTTATTTTTAGTTATTCTATTATTTTTTTTAAGTGCTTAAACTCCGAAAAATATCCACTTGAAATAATATAATTCAAACTCCGTTTCGAGTGGATATAAAAAAATCTTTAGGTTTTTTAAATTGTTGAAAAAAAAATAAATATATTTACCTTGAACTGGCTCGCCATTGTATTTTACAACCAGCTCGTGGGAGCCCTCCTCGCGTGGATCGTATTTCACGGAGACGGTACCATCACGGTTGTCCTGAATAACGGGTTTATCTACCTTACCACTTGGCATTCTGACTTCAGCTGTAAAATGAAAACAAATCGTTAGTCAATTCCAATTTCAAACCCTAACATTACCTAAAAGGATCCCTCGAGAAAAAAATCATCATCAGCTGTATTAGTTGATTTTAACTCATAACTTTGTATACTCTTAAAGCACTTTTTCCCAAGAGGGGTGTGTCTTTCAATGCTCAGCTCTAAAAAAAAGTATTGCTTATATACATACATATGTACATATATCAAAATATCAAAAAAAAATTGTGTGGGTGGTCGCCATAAGCTTGCATATTCTTTGTCAATATTTTGTTGAGAAATCATAATTTCATTTTTATGTTCGAGCTTGCGTGCCATTTTTTTATTGAAATGAATCTATTTTCGTATGATACATTTTTAAAACTTGTGCGATATTTATGTCATAGCACAGTTAATTAATGGGAACAACTGTTTTGCCCGTTATTTTTGCACTCGGAACTGGATTTTCGTTTCATAAAGAATTCAAAAAATTTTTGAACAGGACATTGGTATGTATTCAAATTGAAAAACAAATTTTGCTTAATAATGATAATAACTTGGATTGTTTTTGATTTTTTGTTTTGTTATTTCTACATCAATCACGTACAGTTATCCAATGAGATATTATAATATATGTTTATCTCTATATCCTTTTTTGATTATAATCCTTGCGGAAATATTTTGAAACCGTATTGTTCAAGGCACTTCTCAACTCAACGAATGCTCTGCGTGAACTGAGTCTACAGTAAGCTTTCCACTTTCTGAAGAAATTTCCCTCAACGCCTACAATTGCTTTTAAACTTTCCCACGCGCAGTCAGATAAAAAATTTCGGTCCCGGTTGTTTTTGAGGTCAAGTATAGGACAATCTTTTCCATTTTCTAGACACTTATGAAGAGCATACATTTTCGCAAAAAATGTAGATACATATATATATCCAGAAAGTCATATAAATATATATATATATATACATATGTGTATACATGTGTCCCCTTCCAAATGCAATAATATCCAGACAATTGCTGGAGTAGCTTTTATTTTGTGGTCAAAGCATCGGGCACGTGCCTATATTTATATTAAAATATTCGAGAAATTTTTGAATATCTATATTTAATAAAAAAAAAGCGGTTTATAAGTATTAATAAATTTTAGCAAATAGAAGAGCCATGAGGGACCATTTACTTAAAGTGGTTGCCACATAAAAAAACGGACAAAAGCAAATGTTGATATTCAAAGAAAAAAATTCACCTGCATGGAATTTAGTGGGCGTTTCGGTAGTAAATAACTATTAAGGTATATACATAGTAAAGGAATCAAAATGACTCAGTTTATCATAAGGAAAAACGTCGTTAATGCACAGTGACTCTCGAACTGTGAATAATAAATATCTAGAAAACTACATATTATGTTTATTCATATGTTGCCACGACATTATCATAAATTAATGATATGCTCAAAGTCTACAAGTTGTTTTACTTTTTACATTAATATCATGTCGAACATATCATAAATATTGACAGTCTGTTGCGGGATTTTAGAAAACACAACACTTTGATATGCATGAGTTTATATTTATTGAGCTAATAATGCACATTGTTTTGATCCCCCGGAAATAAAGAAAACTGTCTCATAATTAAGTTTAGGTGAGGGAAACACTCAGTCGGTAAACAGACAATAAATCAGAGCTGCGTGTCGCGTGCCTGTCCAATGTTTAAAAAAATAAACAATGGAAATACCGCAGACATTTAGAAGAAAGCGAAGAGCAAAGATTATCTGGCCGTAGTGCCAAGTGGAACGCTTTTCGGACAATTGAAAAATTTATGGGCTGGCGTTAGTTGTTGATGTTGAACAATTAAAGAGGCATTTATAAATTTCCTACCTCTTTTCTGAATTCAAAATAACTTTATAAACGATATAAAAAATTATATGAACTGTGATCATAAATAAACATTGAAAACGCTTTTTTCAGCTGTTCAATTTCATAAAGGAAATGACATGTAAAATTCAAATAATCCGAAATACTTTTCAAAGAACTTTGCAAATTAACGATCAAAATGTGGCGCTGAGTGCGTGCATTAAATATGTTGAAAATAAATATAAAGCAAATGAAGGAAAAAAAAGATCAGAAAAAGACTAGAAATTGAACGTATAATAAAAAATGTGGCCAAGACAACTCTATAGCTAAGAGTATTCGCTTGGCTTCGGTCATCATCTTTTGGGAAAAAAAATATGATTATTTATGTTTGAACATTTGTTGCTGTCCGTCCCAGTGTCCGCCACCGATCTGTCCTCCCTCACCATCCCTAGGCACAGTCTACCTGCCAGCGCCGCCCATTCAAGCATGGGAAGACACAGTCGGCATCGTTTGGCAGTGGCATCTAATGGACACTGGCAATACAAATGAAAGATTTAATGACTCTCAAGCTGTTCTAGTCAGCGCGACGATCGGCATATATGTTTTCGATATATCAGCGAAAGTTTGCGCCATTTGTGCATAGCCAAAAGAACACACACTAGTCAGCAAAAGTAAAGGGAACAAGTCTGAATTATTGAATTATATAATTTCTTATTTTAATTAAATCAGAATATGAACATTAACCCTTTTTTTAAATAACGAAAATAATCACGGGATAAACAATTCAATATTAAAAAATAACTAATCAAGCGGATCTCTGATTTTGTTAGCGAGTGTAAGCTATTAAACAATATTTTATAATATATTTAAGATATTTATAGCATAATAATTGGCCGATGACTCAAGATAAAAATTTAAATATCTGTAAAATGTGATATGTCTATAAGATTAGCCTCAAATATTTCTAGATTTATTCATATTTTTATCAGAAGATTAAACAAATCTATAGTAAAGTGAATGTCAGAATGTCAGTGAAAAATAATAATATTTTGTGAAAATTATTGAAAAATTAAATTGATTTGAGTCTATATATGTGTCCCAGTATTTGTTGGCTAGTGTAAAACTATCATACGCAGTCCCTGGCAGATCACATGCAAGAGGCCAAACGAATTTTACGCTTTGTTGCAGACTCTGATAATAAATCATAGAATATAATTTGCAACAACGAGCATAAAAAGTCAGCAAGAGACAAATGCGTCGGTGCCATAAAGGAAGACACATTTTAAAGACTTTTTGGTCATAATTCAAAATTGCAATGGCTCGCAGTGAAGGAGAAGGCGATCCAACTTGAAGAGGGGAACACAATAAATGAAAATGTGTGTGTGGCCAAGCGCCGTCTGTAAATCGGAGGTGTTTTCGGTCATTTTGGGTGAGATTTTGGTAATTAACACAAATGAAATAAATATTTGTGGGTTTAGTCAGCGGAATTGGGTTGGGAATGGTTTTTATTGACGGCCGATGCACGTCATTTTGTCTGGCAAAATATCAAAAAAAATATAATAAAAACGGCAAAGAATTTTATTTTGATTTCCATCACAGAGACAACTCCAACAAATTATTCTATAGGGATAGATTTACCTTGATGCGTTACAATTGAAAACGATGATATTGAATTTAATGGTAAAAAATCTGAACCATTTAATCCTTGATTCTGCGTTATGATGGTCTCATTGAAATAGACGTGTGTGCGCTCCGCGTGATCGCGTTCGGAAACGGTCACTTTATAGTAATAGGGTCGAAAATAATACGAATGATCTGCCCAGGTCGCTTCCGGCGTTGGCGGTTTCTCAGATAACCAACTGAAGTGCATTTTTGTTGTAGTTTTACAATTATATATTTTTGAATTCGATTATTTGTATTTATTATATTGTTTTTATTTGAAAGCGCGTATAAAATCGATTTTGAAATAAAGACACTTAAAATTTAGAACAATTTAATATAACAACGCAAATTGTGTTGTATATATTTTAGTGCGATCAGAGAGCAAGGATATATGTCTATTTTAATTTCATATTCAAGTATTATCCTTCTAACAAACATATATCCTTGCTCAGCTGGGGACAGCACAAGACATTCAAATAAGGACAAGGCATTCACAAAAAATTAATTAAGCAATGAAAGTATTATATAATATATAATTTTGTATCCATTATTTTTAACTTTTTAGAGAATCCTTTTAAGCACACACACACACTCACAGCTACACACAGTAAATTGTTAAATTATTATTTTGATTAATTTATGTATGTGTCATTTGTTAGCGCACGATTTTAATTGCCAGCGACGTTTTGCAGGTCCACGCGTCTCCACGTCCCGATTTCAAGTGAACATCGACAGTTCCAAATCGAAATTAAGGCCAATATATAAAAGCACACCAGTTCCTACCACAAAGATGCGTCTCTATCGAAAGCAGCAGCAGCGACGTTGGCAGCATAGATCAACTACCACACACAAATGCACACACACACATACGCAGATTAATGCATACATTCACACTCTCAGCTGAATCTTCGAAAATATGGCCGACGATGTTGAGGCCTTTGCTATAAAGTAGGCAAAGAGCAACAGAGCCAATGAACGATATATAAATTAAAAAATATATAGAAAATTGGAAATATTTGTATATGACAAGTGTCTATATATATATATATATATATATATATATGTAAAACAGACTGTACACACATATATATGCATATACATTTTATGGCTGCTAACATAGAATGCGCCTAGAATGTGTCCTAGTATTGGTCATTTGGACATTTTAACAGTTGTCATTTCGAATTTCGAGCTCGAAAAGGTGCAAATATGAAATTCATTTTTGCGTTTTTGATCTCAGGTCGTACACACTTTACATATATGAATCTATAGACAGACATTTGTATATATAGATATAGCTAAATGAAATACAATTTATTACTTATTGCAGCAAAAGACGACATAAAATTTATTAATATTTGCCCATTAAAAATGGCAAAAAAAATGTTTAAAAATAAATGCAATATAGTATGTTGATTTTTATAGCTTGGAGACGGAAAAAATATTTAACTATAAAATATATAGTAATAAAAATCTTTTGGAATGCCAAAAATGCGTTAAACATTTTGTCAAACTGTTTAGGCAGTCGAAATTGATCGAATATTGAGTATGAATATGAATAGTATTTATTTCTATGCTTATGTAATTGATTTTGTAAAAGACATTCGAATTTTGGCATTGAACAGCACAGCAACGGAAATCAATCAAAATTTCGAAAATCAGCTAAATTATAATTGTCATCACATATACGAAAAATTAAAAATAAACATAAATATGTTTTTGAAATGAAGTTGAATTTGAGTTAAACTGAGAGTTGAATGGGTAAGGAGTGAGCAATGAAAAATCAGTGCAACAAATGCGCGACAAAAAATGTCATTTGGCCAAAACGAATCATTTACAATAAGCCATCTTCAAACGAAATGGAGCGCACCATAAAAACCACAAAGAGGCGACACGACACTTAAGCAACCGAGAGGGAAACTTATTGATAGTTGTTGCCACTTGCAGAGAGTCTCAGCCCAAATGGAACGTGGCGCGTTGTGTGATCTTAATGAGGAGCCCAGACCCAGTTTCTGGGGGCAGTACATCGACACGGGGTCTCTCAGCGTAGCCAAGCGGCGAAAATGCTTGAAAATTGCATGGAAGCGTGAAAAATCGAACAAATATTTGCATCATATGGCGGCCAACGAATAAAATGAATATTTATTTATTGATTTGAATGAATACACTAGCCAAAAAAACAACGACAAGAAGCAGAAAAGTCATCCATCATCTTGAGAATTTAATGAAATTTTATAGGCAAGTGTTTTACAACTCGTAAATACATCGACGCACCGCACAGAATCAAATAATTTCAGATAATTAACGCATCTACTCAACTACAAGTAAGCAATTTAATACCTAATTATTGCACGATGCAAAAGTCGTGAGCCCCAAATGATTCCCAGTCAATGAACCGAGTTAACAACAGAAAATAAATTCTGAAATCGCCCACATTCATTTACAAGTGCCAAGTGACAGACCTCCCAAAACATTATTGTCATTTCCATTGTCTAATTAAGTTGTCCGACTGTCAACAATTAGCCAGATAAGCCGTCAGTTCATGTACCCTCTCCTTACTCTACATCCATCTCAATCTTCATCTTAATCTCCATCTACATCTGCCTGTCCCAGTCTCGAGTACGTTGCCTCTGTCATATGTTGTCCCCGGTGTCTCATCGTTTATGTTTAATATTGTATTTTCAAGACAACACTTGTATTCATATAAATATGTCAAAATTTACGACTGTTTTTGCTTTCTATTTTTGTTATTTCACAATAATAGCGCGAAAACATCTTTGTCGAGGCGTTGCACTAAATTGCAAAAACATTAAAGAGAGAGACACACAGAATGTTTAAATGGCGCATAAATATTTTCTAGATTAAACAAATAAAATTTTTTGATTTTAATTAAAATTTCGCTTAGCACTGACGCCTTCTTTAAAAAAAAAAATAAATAAAAACAACAACAACTGACTAAAAGTTAACATTTGTTAGCTGAAGGAACTTTTATCCAAAATACAAAGTAAAAAATATATTGTTTGAGAAATTGTAAATTATTAAGTATACGCACCAGTTACGTTTCCGCCGGTTGTGGGTAGTGGCAATTTCTCAAAGGCAACGCTTCGGTATGTAATTTCCGATTTTCCGTTAACAAGTTCGCTCTATTTAGTAAAAGGAAAATAATATAATATTTTAATACGAAACTCAAATCAAGCTTAAATTAAAAAACTCTTCCCTATCCTCAAATTCTTTGAAACCTCTCTAAATAGAATAAAATTCTTTTGAAAAAATATAGTTTTTAGAAAATAAAACAAATCTTACTATTCTATCTACAACTTCTTAATTTATCACTAGTCATAATTTATAGTTGTTCTCATTAACATCTCTAAATAAAATAAAGTTAGTTAAAATCAACTGAAGACAAAGTTCTAAAGTAGTTCTAAATGGTAGAGAAAACGATGTTCCTTATTTCATTATCCATGTGGGTATAATATTTCTTCCTAATAAAGTTTCCAAGATCTTCACTCACCTGTGTTTTTGTTTGCTGAATCACTTTGGTCGTATGCTCCTCGACGTATTCACTGTGCGAGTATTGTTCGATGCTTTCGACAGCCTGAGGTCAATGAAAATAAAATTTAAAATTGCCAAATTATCCACAAAATATGTATGTATATGTATGTAAGTAAGGAAATTTCATTTGAAATTTATAAAACAACAAGCAGGCAACTTGGAAATCAGAACACAATCACGAGTACGAGAACTACCACAACTACTTCGATTCGTATACTTTGCACTTGTGAAGAAAATCCCAGAAATATTTTACAATTACGAGTATGGCAAGTCGACGCGTCGATGGCTTCTGCTTATTATTAAAACTTGATGCATTGATTGATATGGAAAAACTTGAAAGTGTGAAACAACAAAACAGCAAAAGCAATGCAAAGGGGTGAAAAACACAACAAAACACGGCAAATTGAACAAATAATAAATATACAATTACGATTACGATTAAGATGATAAATATGAATATGTGAATGTGAATCTGAATTCGTATACAGACGCACGCACGATTCAGGAGGAAGTGGCATTGATTGATACGCGTTGTAGTCGTAGTTTTGTGGTTTGTGGTCATGTGCAAAGAATTTCCACAACAGCTGTTGCATAAGCACATTATAATGAGTGCAAATATTGAAATAATTCCGTGCCATATCCGTGGCCAAATCGAAAAAGTCAAAGATACAAATCTCAATAAAATATTTGAGCTATTAATAAGAAGTACGCGAATACACGGCCAATCAATAGAAAATTAAAAAAAATAAAGAAAATAAAATAAAAAAGTCAGCCCGACTGCTGTCGCTTTATGCATCTACTATATACGATCCAAGAAGATCTCTACACGAATACGACATGCATCAAAAAACGTCACGAAATCTAATCAAAAATATAAATGAAAATTAGGAAAAAAAGAGAAAGATGGAATCTGTTTTCTGGTTGCCACCTTTTACACTTCCAGTTGTAGTTAAACGCGACGAGATGACGATGACGACAGCCGCGAGGACAAACTCTGACTAAGAATCGGTGCACGACTAGCAATGGCGACTAGGCGTAGTATTTGGCACCACTCAGAGCTCTCTTCCTCTTGCCAAACTTAATAGATTCCACAAACAGCAACAACACACACCGTCTGCGACATTTTATGTACGTGTGTTTGTTTGCAATTTGATTTTCTTATTTTAATTACTTGCAGCATTTTATTTGCATGCACAAAATAAATATCATATGCAGTCGCCGTTAGATGCGGCGTATACTTGATATTTGCGGTGGCCACGCGATGGTCTACAGCAAAAATTGTGAATCAACATCTTTTAACACCATTTACAAGTGTACATATATATTATTATTTTGATATACATATGTATATAATCTAGCTACAATTTATATACATTTTGATACGCATACATACTTAGATTTTTATATTCATTATTTTTGTAAAAGTTTCTAAATTTGCTCTTTGCAGCACTAATAAAATCTCGAAATTTTTACATTACGATTTTGCTGTCTTTCCTTTCGACGCAGTCTGCACTATTATATATATGTAAGTATGTATATATATAAGTATATTTAGCATTTTTAATTTCGTTGATTATAATTATTAAAATAACTAAATTCATCTCGACGGTAAACAATCTGTTTATTTATGTGCCACATAATAACTTTCACCAAAAACATAATACACAAATTAAAAGTGAAAAATATCTTTCACATTTTATATGTCGCTATTCTAATCTAATTGAGGAAGTAGTTTTTGATATTTTGTATACAATTGTTAACTTTTTGGGCAATTCGAAAAGTAATAGACACATAAGTATCTGGCATTACAAATTTAATTGCCATGTGGTTTAAAATAGGGCCAATGACGTAGACAATGTGGCATCAACAGGCAATAATGAAGTTCTTGAGTCTTTAAAAGTTGCTTGCAAAAATAGACACATGACAGACAAGGGTTGTCCTTTAGAGGGACAGAAAGAGTGGGAAAGAGAGAGGTATTAGGCCATAACAAAATTTAATTTGAAAGCCAACAAATTATGCGTATCTCTTGAGATTAAACTCAATTAATCTTTGCTTCAAAATAGTTTCATACTTTGGGCAAACTGCCCGCAATATTAATATGTTTAATTTGAATTGTTCAACTGTCTGACTGATGTGTATCTTCTACTTGTTGTTGCTGTCAGATCTCTTAATCTTGTCAACATATTGCCGACACGTTCATTACTCACGCTGTCAACGTTAACAAATATATGTGTTTGTACTTACAACATTTTGCTGAAACAAAATTTTTAAAAGTGCAAAGTATACGACTCGCATGATGGGTTAGAAATATTGTTGTTAAATTAGCAATTATTATAAATTTATGTTCAAAGGTTTGTGCTTAAGCATAAAAAATATAAGAGCGCAATCAGTTCAGGTATCGTATTGGATTGGCTGTGTTAAAATTACAATCAATGAAAATTAAATACAATTACAAACACACACAAACAACTTACGCATTCTACGACTAAATGATAATAACAAATAAAGCATTAAAACAATTCAATAATTTTGTGCATTAAATGCATAATGTAAAACAAAGCGCATTTTGTAATTTAGCATAGCATAGCATTTTTTTTGGGTTCAAAAATATGTATAATTTTGAAATTAAAAAACAAATTACGAACAAATTTGCATGCAATTCAATTTCTGTATTAAAATTTTTATAAATTTTTCTTTAAGAATTTTTGGTCTTCTCATTTTATTTTTGTTGTCATGTTTTACAATGTTGCACTTAAATTGTATTCCTTGTTTTATTGCTGAGTTTTTGGTCTTTATAGCTTGATGCATACATAAATACATACATACATATTATGTACATATATGTATACATAAGGTAAATTGTTTGCGTGTTTTTGTATTGCGAACAAAATGAGTTTTTACATAAACAATTTGTCGATAAACATAAAATGGACACACAAGACACAAACACCAAAATAAAAGACTGCGAATCTGACTAGATTGGATATATATATAAATAAATCTTCTGATATCTCTTATGTGACTAAATAGAAGGATAGAAATAATAATTATGATAATAATTGCTAATTTTTCAACAAATATTTTCCATTTCATGTTGAGAATTTTCAGATTTGTAAATGTGTCAATCAGGCTACCTTAATGGAGAAGCTACCATTCGGTATATCCTTGCCACCGAACTTGACGTTGATATCATAATCCCCAGGATCGTTCAAGGCATACAGGATGTCAAAGAAGCCATCCTTCTCGATCACATCAATGTCCACAATTTCGCTATAAAGAAAAGACCGAATTATTTTAAATGATCCCTTTAATGGATCAAGAGAAGATTCAACTTTACAGACCTGCCTTCCTTGTTGGTAATCTTACAGGTGACAGCACCGTCGCCAGCTTCGCGAGCATCGACCTTTAAGTGGGATTGACTGCCAGATGATTGAATCTTGGGCGCCTGCTCCACCAGCTTGCATTTCTTGGCCTCGCCGGTGGGGAATGCTTCGAGTTTGAAGGGCGAACCCTCGATTTCCTTATCGCCATACTTGATGCTGCACTGATACGTTCCACACTCGTCCGGCACAAAGGAGACCACATAGGTGCCGCTGGCCACCTCCTCCAGGCGGGGCTGCATGGGCTTGCCCTTGGGATTCTTGATGGCCACATTGATGTCAGCCTGTCCCGCTTGCTTGGTATCGATCTCAAATTCAGCTGGCAATGAGGCGGGTGTCTTCTTCTTCTCATTGACACCCTTGACACGGACTTTGGTCGCTTCGGATTTGGGGAAGACGGTCATCACAAATGGACTGAGAGCATGACAGTTGAGATATAGCATTTCTGGCAGTTCTTAATAGTCTGTAGACTCACCTGCAAGGCACCTCGACGTCGGCAAACTTCACCTGGCAGGTCAACACGGATCCCGCCTTGGGCGGCACGTAGTGAACCGCATAAATGCAATTGCCCTTGTCCTCCACACTCAGATTATCCACAGGGATGCCTTCGGTGTTGGTCAGCTTAACGGCAATGCGACCAGGTCCAGCCTCGCCCACATCCACGTTGAAAACAGTTGGCACTCCCTCACGCACCTGACCATGTTCAATGCCCGGCCCATAGACCTTCACCTTGCTGGGATCAACAGTCTCCTCGACGAGCACACGGAACGGCGAACCAGGTATATGCTTGTCCGCAAAACGGATGGTTATATCATACTCTCCCGGATCCGTGGCTAGATAATCCACATCACAGCTGCCATCGCGATTATCTGTACACGTCATCTTGGCCTCGGAAGGTCCTTCAATGGCCAGCGACAAGCCTCCATTGCCAGCGCCCTTGGTTTCCACAGTAAACTTATTCTTTTGATTGGTCAAACCCTTCTCCAAGCCAGGTCCATAGGCCTTGCAACGTGTTGGATCGCAACCACTCTTCACATTCACCACGAAAGGCGAACCCGGCACGGGAATATTGTCGTACATCAACTCGATGGTATGACGACCTGCCTCGAAGGGCGTGTACATGATGCGGAAAATGTCATCGGTTGGTCCCTGGACAATCTTGCTGGGCAGCACGTGTCCCATGGGATCGAAGATGGCGCAGGAAAGCTTGCCCGATTCAATATTGCTGCCCACTTTGCTCATGTCGACCATGAAGTCTGTGGCGGCATTCATGATGACACCTAAGGGAAGGGCAAAGGGGGAGACGATTAGTGGGAGAATTTGTACAAATTTCGAATCCACAGGACAACAAAAAGAACAACATTTTGTGATGCGATTAGTGTAATAAATGGTTTTAGTTTTCAACAGGGACCGTAACTGCTATCAAATTTAAAATAAATATTTCGATGCTATTATTATCAATTATTGGATAAAAATTTAAGAATAATTCTGATATTGCAGTTTTTAAATGAAAAGTAAAAATAAGAATTAAAACTGATTTATATTGTGTAAATTATAAAAGGAAGTATTTCGCCGATTTCGATATGATTTATTTAAAATTTGATTTCATAAATGTTATTTGCGGTCTCTGGTTCTCAACAACAAATGCAAGACAACAACGAACAGAGGCGGAGGCGGAGTCAAAGATTAGCCTTTTGGTCAGAGCTGCAACTGGGGATTCATTAGCTTTGGCGGATTAGAGCTGGAACTCGGAACTCATAACTGCAAGTCAGTCCTTTACGAGCATATATATCCTACCATGCGGCTGAATGCCGATGCCACTGACTCGAGTGTTCTTCAGATTGGGAACAGGCACAATGATCGGTTGGAATGGAGAGCCGTTGATGTGACGCTCGTTGAACGTGATGTTGACACTGTAGTCACCCGCCTCGGTGGGCAAATAGGCCACATTGCAGGTGCCATCTCCATTGTCCCGACAATTGATGGCCGCCTCGCAGGGACCCTCAACAGTTACGCCCAATCCACCTTGGCCAGCGCCACGTGTATCGATCATAAACTCCGCCGGCTGTCCGACAATGCCACGCTCCAGTCCGGGACCAAAGGCATGAACCTTGTTGGAATCGCTGCCGGTCAAACATTGCAGGCGGAATGGGCGTGGCGTTATCGGTGTGCCACCAAAGCAAATGCTTAACAAATATTCGCCCAATTGGGTGGGCGTGAAATTTACCAGAAATCCCTCGGCCGTCGGTATGATGTGTGCCTTAATACGATTGCCCGACGGACTCGTGATCGTCACGGCCAAATCCGCCTTGGGCAGCCCGTGGGTTATAATGCGAAACTGCTGCAAACTGTTCAGGGGCGCGGCTTATGAATGAATGAAATGGACTTGCACTTAGACCATGACGAGCTCACAGTATGTATGTAATCAACAAGAAAGAAATGTCACCTTCGGCACGCCGAAGACTTTATACCCTTGCAGATCACTGTCGATTTTAAAAATTGTTAAATTATAAAGAAACAATAAGTAGCTTCTTCCTAAAGAAAACGATTGTCAAAATAACAATGATTTTTAATCAAAAACTAAATTTTGCATGAAAACAGACGAACATCGCTATATCGACTTGGCTTGTAGTCCGCATCAAGACCATGTATAATTTAAATGGTTCTGTGCGACACACACTATGACAAAATTATAATACCTTTTCTGCAGTGGTATAAAAACCAGTGTATAATATATCTCTTAAGCTATCAATCAACTTACTGGGCTCGAGTCCATCCACCTTGATCTTGGACACGTCCACCGTCTGCTCGACCACGACCTTCTGTCCCAGGGGCACGCGTTGACCGCCATATGTCATGGTTGTGGTGTAGGCTCCCTTCATGGGTGGAATGACCTCAACGGAGTACGTGCTGTCCTCGTTGTCGATGATGCGGCATGGCACGTCCAGTTTCGTATCCTCATGAACCACTTTAACCTTCAACTCTGCTTCGCCAGCATCACGAGCATCCACGTTGAAGTGGGTGGGCACATTGGGACGCACGCCAGGCTGCAGCCAGGGACCAAAGGCTTGCACCTTCGAGGCATCCACAGGTACGCCCACATAGATGCGATGCGGCGAATTGGGCGTGGAGACGCCACCGTAGTTGACTGAAACAAACAAAGGAGGATAATTAATGAAGATTCGATATATTTATATAGTTAGTTATGAGTTCTGCTCGTTATATTACAAACTAATATTTTCTGTATCTAGTTTCCTTTATATTTATCGAGTATAATTACTGGGGATTGACTTACCTTCCACAGTGTGAGGTACGCCGGAGATGGGCGTGTACGAAACCTTCTTGGTGCCATCGGGATTGTTCTTGATCTGCACGGGCAACTTGCTGCCATAGACATCCTGGACAACCACATCGAGTGGAGCATTGCCAGCTTTGCTGGTGTCCACATCGAAGCTGGTGGCCTGATTGATGGTGACGCCATTCTTCTCCAGCCCTGGACCACTGGCCTTCACCAGCTCGGGATGGAAATCTGTCCGTGGCAGTATCTGGGCAATGAAGGGTGACTTGGGTATATCCTCGTTGTCGCACAGAATGTGCACGGCATACTCTCCAACGGCAGTTGGATGATACTTGACCAATGCGGAGCCATCACCATTATCATGGCACTCGATCTCGGCCTGCGAGGGACCGGCCACAGTGAAGCCCAGAGCGCCAGTCTCGCCATTCGTTTCCACCACAAAGGCAGCCGGGTAACCAATAACGCCGCTGCTCAAACCCGGCCCATAGGCAACAATGGAGGATTCCTTCTTGGGACCAACTTTCACCTCGAACGGCGACTTGGGCACTTCCTGGCCACTGAAGGTGACCATGACCACATAGCGACCCTCTTTGGTGGGATAGTAATGGCATTCATAGGTGTTTCCATCTACCTTGGACTGCATGACGTTCTGGTTCATGCCACCAGGTCCAATGACGCGCACTTCGGGCACACCCTCGCCAGCCCCCTCGGTGTGGATCTTGAAGTCCGCATCGTCTCCCACACGAACACCAGTCGCCTGTAGGCCACGTCCGGAGACACGAACCTTGCGAGCATCGGACAGAGGGGCCACCTTGACAGGGAATGGACTGTTCGGTATGGGAGTGCCAGCATAGAACACATTCACCGAATGGAGTCCCTGGAGTGCGGTGACGTATTCGCAACGCCAAGTATCATTCTCCAACTGACGAACCTTTGCGGCAACCGATGTCTTATGATTGGCCGGATCAATGATGATCACCTCGGGCACTCCACGACCCGCATCCTTAGTGAGTATATCAAAGAACGTGGGCTTCTTGATGGTCACTCCACTAGGCTGAATGCCAGGACCGGTTACCTTCACTTTCGAGGCATCGCCAGCGTGTCCCTCGACCTTGACGGGGAACGGCGATTTGGGAATATCACGTCCCGAATACCTAACGGTCACCTTGTGCTCTCCCTCCGCCTTGGGGATGTAAGAAACCGTGTACGTGAGATTCTTGTCATTGTTGAAGCGCACATCGGCCTTTTCCACCACCCCGTTGGGTCCCTCGATGTCCACATCGACAACACCTGAAAATAAATGCAAAATAATTGAAATGGTTAAATAGTTGATTTTATAAGTAAAAAACATACCCTTGCCAGCGGAGAAAGTTTCAACGGTGAAATTTGCGGGAGCGCCAACCACAGGACCGATGGGTTCAATGCCAGGTCCATAAGCACGCACTCTGTGACAGGATTTGGAAGAAGAGATCACAATTAGTATATTTTGCTTATATTAAGAGAGTTTTTATGTTTAAATTCAAATTGCATGTACATTTCTTTCATAAATAATAAATTTAAAATAATTTAAAAATAAACTATTATAAATTTCAGATAATGGAAAATTATTAGAATTTCCCAAACATCCTAAGAGTATGCTACAGCATTCATATTTCCAGCATTTACAGTGCTCAGCTAAAAGCATGCTACAAAAATTTTAATCAGCTCAAAAAAAAAACAAATCTTACATGTTTTGGGCCGCAAAAATCTGAAATTTACAATTAATAAACAGCCAGCTTATTTGACCAACTTAAATTGTCGTAGTCATTGCAAACTTTTTCTAATAAAAAGAAGCAGATTTCAAAGAGTTACGAAAGGCAAAAATTTAAATAACTTGAGCAGAAAAGTGCGATTTTAATTAGCGAGCGGTTACTGCATGGATAAAAAGTTGCTTTTGTTAATACAAATTGTTGGCAACAAAATGCGCTAATGAAGCCGCATAACGCGAACAAGAATGTTACGACCAAAAAAGAGGGCTAAGATACAAAGCAGGCAGGCAGCCAGAAGCCGGCAAGAGATTGAGCCAGCGTGTTGAAGTATCCATTAGATACGTTTGCTCAAGGCTAGGCTGACAAGGTAAAGCCGCAGATAACAACAACAAAAAATCGAAAGAAAAAAAAATAACAGAATAACAACAAAATAAAACTGGTAGAACATTTAAATCATGTGAAGCGGGCGCAGACACATAAAATGGCCAACAACAAGAAAAGAGCGAATAAATATCAAAAACATAAGCTAAAAGAATTGAAGGCCGAAACAAGAAAAAAGCATGCCGAACTTACCGCGGCGGAGGAATGCTGAGTTTTGCATTTCAGACATAAAATATATAGGTAGATATATATAGGTATTGGTAGTCAAGTAGTATATAATAATATATATATACATTTTATTGAAGAGCGGAATGGAAAACAAAAAAACAATATCCAATAAATTAAAATATTTTCCACATAATGCATATATTGAAAGGATATACATACATATATGCATATGAAATAGAGATATAAAAGAAGAGAGAGAGAGAAAAGAGAGTAACAGGATTAGGACTGGGATTTAATACATTTGCAGTTGAGAAAAGAGAATTGTTTCAGGAGACAACATATTAAAAAGATGACGTGCCATAGTTGCAGTTAACGGACAAGATTGACAATCAAATTTGATTGATTGCTTGCTCACCTGTTGGGATTCGTCTTGGGCCGCAACGGAGCACCCGTCTTCAACTTGGAGTTGGGATATTGCGACAAGTATGTCATCATCGACTGCTCATCCACATTGGGATTAACCAACTCCTCTGGCTTAATCAGTTGACGCACATTAAGCCAATCGTCTGCCAGACCCATGGCCTCGGAGGCATTCTGCACAGCATCCTTGGGATCCCACATCTCCCAGTCGGGACACAGACCAGGAGCACAGGCATCAACCAAAGCGCCAACTGCCTTGCCTGTGGTCCAGTCATTGGTGAAGTTATTAATGGGCATATCGGGTATCCTGGCGTGTATCCAATTCAACAAGCTGTCAAGAAAATAAGAGTTATTGAAGAGAAGTTGAGAAAGTTGTTGTGTGGTAAGCTTACCGCTGCTTGGGCGTTGGACCCGAGCCATTCAATTGCTTCTCATCCTCTCCGTCCCACATGGGCATCGATATCGAGTAGTGGAGAATGAGCGTCCATATTAAGCCCAATATTAGCTTCAGCTTGCAGTCGACAATATCCGAAGAGTCTGCAAAGCAGAGATAGATTATTATTTTAAATATTTAATAATTTACTTAATTTAATATAATATGATTGCAATTTTTGATCAAAATAAGAGTTTATCCTGTTGCAGTATTCCCCATTACAAAAATAAATATCTGCAATTTTTTTAGTCATTCAGATAATTGTTTTCCGATTCCCGTCTTTTATTAATAATTGATAAACAAATTCTTTATATTTGATCTAAATAATTTATATTAAAAGTAAGGACATTTTTTTAGATAAAACAAGTACGATTTTGTCAATAGTGAATTTGGTTGAGATAGCTCAAACAATAAAAAAGTGTCAATTATTGAAAATTATCTATATATAAGAAATATTGACTTTTTGGACTTTCGAAGACCACAGCTTTAATAAGACGCACCAGATTTTCATGAGAAATTATTTATAATATTAGCCCTACTTTTAGTTTGCATTTAAATTTTTTGATTCTGAGACAAAAATTTTTTCTCTCGAAAATTGTCGATTTTTACAGTGTTACCCCTTTACATTTTTTGAAAATTTTCAAAAATTTTAAATTTTAAATGTATGCTTTTTATTGACTCCATGTGATAAAAATAGATAAAAGTAGTTTTGAGCAAATTTCCACTTTTTTCTTTAAAATCTAAGCTAAAAGCTGCAAAATTGTCTCTAAACATAGTAGATTATGATTTGAATAGATTCGACAAATCTTGATGGATTTTCAAAAGGAATGCCCCTGCTCGCTTCGCTCGCATACAGTCGTGTGCTCGATTGTAGGATACCCTAGCCCTGGTCAAAACAAATAAATCGGTTCATACTGGGGATTGTTGTCAAACCAGGAACGGAAACGAGAACGGTAACCGTTACGAGCACTTGAAGCCGTCATAAACTTAATATATCTATTAATTGCCAAGATCGCTTGCAGTGGCATCCACATACCCAGCAACAACAGAAGCTGCCACATCTGTCAATGCCAACACCCGAGCTCCGTTTTGTTGCAAACTCGTTGTCATTGCCGTTGGACAAGCTGCCAATTATGTGCAAGATATTTGCTAACTGTTACAACCACTTACTAAACAACGGGCCAAGCATCTACAGCCGGCATTTTGGCCTGGTCAAGTTCAGGGCTGCACGCGACTAACTTGTCTGGCCGGTTTCATTTCACAAGACGACCTCCGAATGGCAACAGATTTGTCTTTTGTTATGGTAATCACAACGCATTATAATGCTGCTCTTCTTTGCTTTTTGTGAGTTTATTGAACCGGCAATGTGTTTATAGCCTTTTGATAACCGTTAACAAAGTGAAAGGTTCCCCAACTGATTGCTTATCAATTGATTCCGTGACAATTAGTAAATCAGCGAAACTTACAGATTACCCAACACCTGAACACACCTTCTTATATGTTGCTCTCTAACGATCTGGAACTTGTGGCCAACATTGCAGGCATGACTGGAAATAAAGTTAAGGCCTTAACCAGTCACAAGACAAGTGTCAACTTTGCTGTCGTTGTTGTGATGTGAAATGCATTTTATCATAGTGAAAGTTGAGCGAAACTTTAAGTTGCCCTGGTCAACGATTGTAACCAAATACAGTATTTGCTTACGAGTCAAATTCTAACTGATTGTTGTCAGTGTCAACTACAGTGACGTATAGCAGTATATGCACTCTGGCAGACATATACATACATACTGGAATGTGTAGGCGCTGCAGGTCAATAGTGTGTTATACCCTGTTGCTATAGAAGGTGTGAGAATCTATGACCATATAAACACTCTCAATTTAAGACATTTCTTTTATTTAAACTTAAGTTGCTTGAAATATATTAAATAGTTGTTCAATCCAGTGAAAAGAATTTTGAGAATCAAAGTATTGATTAATTTTTTACCTAGGGTAGCCTTAAGTTCATCAGTTGCTCAGTTAGACTGAGAGTATTTTAAGCCTCCCTACAGGGTATCTGCTGGTCAAGCACTTTCAGGCTTTCTAGATGCTTTCTAGTAGAACGCTTTTGCCGCTGCTTTGGCTGCTCAACGGGCCGTTAAACCATTTGCTGATACAGCGCTTCCATATACAAATACACATGCAGTGGGACATCTTTATATGGCAACACTTATACCCTCTCCCCATCCGCACTTTCCGGATTGTGCCACAGACGAGACGACATTTGCTAAATTTGCAATTTGGCATTGTTTACTTTTAGAGCCACTTGTAGAAAACAACGAGAGAATGGAGAAGAAACCGGCTGTTTGGCAAGTTGGCCAGGTTGGCCGCGTTAGCCAGGTTGGTCTGCCAAACGCCGTCAAATTGGCAAGCCTGTGGCCATTTAAACGCACATCTCAATGGCCACTTAAAATGTTTAACGTTTGAAATGGTGGCATGACATATGTATTACCCGAAGTCCATTGACATATATACTCCTATATTCATAGAGTTAACTCCCAGCTCATCTCAAAGAAAAGGAGAGAGAAGAAAGCGGCAATTAAAACGGGGCAAAACGAAAAAGAAAATACGTTGCAAGAGATGATTTGGCTAATTAGGCAAGCGAATGTCTAACTGTGGATATCTAACAACTGGAATTGCTTGTCAGCTGAATTGTTTGTTTACCCTCTTCATCTGTCTCTCGCTATTGGCCAGGTCAACACAAGAATGCCTGTAAATTATGTAGAAATATGCAAATGAATGCCAATGGAGATGCCATAACTGCGATAAGTATCTGCCCCTCTCTCTATCTACAGGTAATGCATATTAACCAGTTGAGCTAGACACTTCACATATACATATGCATAAGTGTGAACATTTTTTAGCTAATCGAGGCAACAGCGTGAGACGAAGGGCGCAACATTTTGCAGATGCTTGCAACATTATGTAAATCTGGCAAAGGTATGCAGTATGTAGCTCATACACAGAGCGAAAAGATTTACTTAAAACACACACTCAGTAAGATTGAATACCTGATTTAGTTAAGTTATAAAATATTAAATAAAATTTATTTATTGATTTAAATAACATCTTTTTTTAACTGACTCAAAGTATTGTGAAATAACAATTTAGTTTTTGTTCTTCTAAGAAGAATTTAAGAATATTCATGCTCATTTTATTTAATCGCAAACATTTAATTCGAGGAATTTTAAACCTTATTTTAGTACGATTTTTTTCTCACTGTGTAGATTTGACTTGACCGGCGGTTATGCCTTGGCATTAGCTGCATGCACCATCTTGATGACGTGGCATTATTTAAGCTGCCACATCGAAGAATTATGATGTTAAGCGCAGCTAAAAGAAGAAAACTACTTAATTTATAGATAAACAACAACAAGCTACAAAATTGCCAACACTCCACTCGATGTTGGAATCTAAATCGGAGTCTGTGGCAACTTGGACTCGCCTGGGTCACAGTCGTCAGACACGTTCTTGAGCGGCACGCGCATACCAGAGAGACACAACCACACAGACAGACAGACAAAGGAAAAGAGAGAGGAAGGCAGAGATTTTTCCCGACATTTTTCCAGCGTAGAAAAATGTCGGCTTGGGATAACCAGTTTACACACGACCTGGCCTAATCATGCAGACAACGAAGATCGGCTTAACTGCAGTCTGAAAGCCTCAAAGCGCGCGTCGCTAATTAAATTAGAGGCAGAGGCAAGTCGCTGCAACAATGCCACGAAACTGTTGTCATTGCCTAGAAAGTTGAGGAAGACCGAGCAACGAACAATCATTCCAACTTTAAGCCGGTCAAAGATTCGGCGTGGGTTGGGATTCTTTTTTTTTTTTTATATATTAAGTATACGCCTTGTGGCCCACATTTGTAGCTCTTTCTCCACAGTAATTTTTCATTGTCGTCGCGCACTTGTTTTCGGGGTTAATTGAACCGGGTCTCAGACTACATCGCTAACAAAGTTGCTAATTTGAATAAATGACAAAATTGCCGAGAGAATCAAACGTTGATTTCAAAGCGCACTCAACGCAAGTGCAAATACTACTAAAAAGTTTTAATCTTATCACAATTGTGAGCGTAACGATGACGGTGATGATAATAATCCAAATTGTACGCATCACTTCTATTTTCGGTGATCCAATGTCAGACGATCGGCAACTGCAACAACCATGACGAGTGACAATTGATGGCGTCATGTTAACAACTTTAACAAAATATGCAATGATTAATAATACGTGCTGACTGCATAAACATCATCATCATCAATAGACTTTAGCCTTAACGTGTCAGCTGGAATTCAACGGAAATCCGAAGTAAAATGTGGGTGCTACAATAATTTCTATTCACGGTGATTCACATACGTGAGTTTGGCTTAAGAAAATACATGTTTACCATAGTCAAAAAAAATTCACAACAACGGAAGCAACATGTTGAACTTATCTCACTTAAGTGCTGCATAAACTAGAAACTTCCATTAATTCGCAAGGGAACCATGTGATATTTATATATGTACATATATAAAGTATATACATAAATATTTAATATTTGGCGCTGCTTCCCTGATAATTATTCTACTTGCAAAAAAATAAACAGTTATGTGAATTTTTTAGCTAATTTAATTTAAGAAGATAACACGAAAGCAGCAAAGTCTTTTAACTTGCCTAGAATTAGATACTCTTTTAAATTTGCAAAGCTAATTGTTGATACTTCAGTTTTTACTTAACTAGCTTTGGTAAAACTTTTAAGAGCTGTGCTTAAAACAAGGTACTTAGAAGGAAACTAGTTTTTTAGAAGAAACCATTAAGGACAGGTCTAAAAATAAGTTAGACATTTTCAGAAAATTCTATTAGCATTACAGTAAAAAAATTCTTTGCAAGCGAAGAAATATCTACGCCAAAAATATCTATTAATTATGTGTTTAACTTACAGATCCCACACCCAAAGGCCAATAGATCTTTAAGTTTAATAATTTTACTAAGTCGGAAATAAGTACTCATAATCAAGGAAAGAGCATAAAGATGTTAGAAGTATCATTAAAAATTGTTGATATCATAAACGAGTTTACAGAACAAACAGTTAAATAAAATTGTTTTCTTCGCTTAAAATTTTAGGAAGACTTAAAAAAAAATTTATTAGAGACAGTATGACAGAAAGCACTTGATAAGAAATTTAGATGAATCGCCCAGATTTGAGTCATATGTATCTATGAGAAGCAACAGCTTGACTGTAATAAATTTATATAAAAGATTGTAAATATTTGAAGAGACTATTAAGAAGCAATCGAAATAGAAAATTGTGTCAAATGGAACATAAAGCCTCAATTATGTTTCACTTTATGGATCATATGGAAGTTAAGAGTTCTTTCTGACTCATCTGAGCTCTTGATGATATGGCGTCATCAATAACAATCAATTGGCTGTGACAAATTGAGTTAGATAACTGCGCTATGAATAAAAAGAGAATTCACAAAATTGTCGAACTGTTTGCCAGAAATCTGTGATGTGAAGAATTGAACACAATCCACAAACATTTATTAAAGTCGCACAAACTTCGCGCAAACTCAACAAAAAAGCCGCAGATGATGTCATTGAGTAAACTGAGCGACTTCTCTAGATATACACACATATGTATGTATCCACATGTATTAGTTTTGTTTCTCCCTGCTTAGTAATTCTTTTTTTTTTTATTGTCCGCGACTGCTTTATCATTTTATTCGGCTCTTTCGTAGATTTAAGCGCAAACATTTGAAGATATAAGAATGCGAATCGCAGGAAATTCTACAAGAGGCAGTTGGAATCGGATTTTCGGTCAGACATCGCGCTAATTCAATTGACAGCACAAAAGAGCTCAAAAATAACTGACAAATGAATTGTGACAGTGGCTTGAGATATTTGGAAACCAGTTTTACTTGCATGTCCCACAATTTCCATTCCCAAAGATGCTTCAACAGAAGTCATTTCTATAGCTATTTTCTCTTTCTCTGCTGGCGACAGACAGGAAGAGGTGCGTTTTATGTCAATAATAAAGTGCAGCTCGTTAAATTAATTAACAGTATTTACTTGCACAACAATTCAAATATATACGTAAATAGAATGAAAATTAAATTAGCTCGTTTGGCAAAATAAACAAGTTTGGTTCGTTTTGTGATTTTGGAGAAATTTGAAAATTATGCAAATATTTAATGACAATTTTTATGTGAGATAATAGTGCAGTGCATTCACTTAATGATTCACTTGGGTGAAATGAATATCTTATATTGTTTAGCGAGAACCCTATTGACCCAATCGGTGAGTCAAAAATACTAAATTTAAAAACAAAATTATTTGTATGAATCATTTCGGCATTTTAATAGCTTAAATATATTTTGCAAATTTTAATCAATCGCGAAATTTTCGTTAAGATTTGCCAGCTTATCGATGGTCAATTGAACATTTCTATCATTCAAACAAAAGCGAAAGTTTCATTTGCTGATTAGCAATATAAATTGACACAATACGTGAAAAAAAGACCACATAATATTTACTTTGCACTCTCTCACTGCGATAAACTTGTGTTTTATTACCCACATTCCGTCTCTTTATTTTTGAGCTCTACAATTTTGGAATTTAAGCTGTTTTTCTATTCGTTGTTTGTTGATAAAAAAAACAACAGCCAAAATAAGGAAAGTAAGAGAGTCTGCTGTGCCGACAAATAAATACGCTAACATTAAATTAAATATCTCTTTCTTTTCAATCGGTTTCAAATTAAGATATCTACATTTTTATTTCAAAAACTCATTTGACATACGGATTTTGAATAAAATATCCCTACGGGTGAAAAGGTGTTTATATGCAATAGTAATGTTAATTTTGTATCGATATTATCTATTAGCATAGTAGATAGAACAAGTAAATCGAAATTAAAATACTTCGACAATATTATATTACCCTTCGAAAGGGTATAAATACGGTTGGGATCCATAAATGTTAACATTGTTTACGTAGCTGTCAATTATTGACGAACGGGTTTTTATGTACACGTTATTCGTTTACCCACACATAATTACACATAGGTGATACTGTATACATATGTACATATGTATGTACGAAGGTAGAGTGTCACCTACTGAACGATCTTCTCCCTTATCTGTTGGCTTCTCCTAATGGAATTACAAATGAGCTGAAGCAACCCGTCGCGATTGACAGACAAATAGTTAGCTTATCAATTGCGTCATGAGTCTTCCATAAAAATTGTGTGTAGTAATTAGAAGTCAAATAAATATGTAAATGTATAAAGTACGAGTACATTTGAGAACAAATGAGTGTCTGACTGAATGACTGAATGGCCGAGTGAACGTTGAGCTCAGTGTCGACACTGACTATGAGTTTGGATGTGAATATGAGTGTGAGTCACTCAACCTACACTATCAAATCACATGCTCATAGATTTTTTAATCAATGCAAATTAGCACGCTATTAAACATATTGTTTTAATACCGTTAGAGCTGGTTCTATAGACCGCGTGATCGGCTCTGTTAAGGTCTTTAAACGGAGGAGGGCATTGAAAATGATAGCTATCAAAACGAAGCCCCTAACATGAATGAGGGAAAAACCTTCAGGTAGCATCCACGCTTCGTTGGAGCTCTTTTGTGGGAAACAGGCCATCAAAACGATCGTGGCGAGTGTGAAAGAAAACACATGAAAACATTACGACTCTACGGATTCTATAAGCATGAGTATAATATCTGACATCATGTGCACCTGACTGCAAATTTGTCATACAAATTCTTAATTATGCATTAAAATACGAGTACAAATGAAATGAAAGTAAAAATCGCAATGGAGCCGGCGCTACGAACAACATATGACATCATTTGTTTTTTGTAGTCTGGAAACGAGGCATTGAAAAGCATGAAAAAAAAAATTATATACATATGTACAATATTAAACGATTTGTTTGGAATGCAATGGAGGAGTCGAGACCTTTTACCATCAATGCGATTTCGTTTGTCTGTCCCTTTTATTCGCTATCTCATCGGGGGGTATTGCGTAGTCAACTCTCTTGATAATAATATAATGGCTTATTATGCAATTTGCATGAGCATGTTTGCTATTTTTCAAGTTGCTAATAGAAGTTGACTCATGGCCACAATAAGACGTGACTTTAAGGCCACAAACCCAACCCATTTGAGCTAATCCCAAATTCCCAGAACAGGAAGAGACTTCGTTAAAAAAAAAACCAAATATATTTAGATAAATCACAAATGTTGCTTAACTCACCAATATTAACAATTTTGATGCCCTCATCCTGAAGGAATTTGAGTGCAACCGATACGTTCTCCAGTTTCTGGCTACGGAATGTTGGACGTTTATTGTATTTGGGCATACGCTTCTGGGATAACACCTCGACGAGGGCAATCAATCGTAGGCCATCAGAGAGATCAGTTTCCAGATTGTTAATGGAACGATCGATGGTCTTCAGATGCTCGTTGGCCCAGCGTGTGAAGGTGTTCTGTTGGATTTTCTTCCATT
Source organism: Drosophila rellima (assembly GCA_035043635.1). NCBI lineage: Eukaryota > Metazoa > Arthropoda > Insecta > Diptera > Drosophilidae > Drosophila > Drosophila rellima. Next base: position 5,463,433 of record JAWNMV010000811.1, on the reverse strand, counting down.
GCGCATCCTCGGCAAGATCACGTTCAGCCTCCATATCGTCGTCAAAGTTCTCCTCGTACTGCTCCGATTGCTGTTGGTGGTAATAGTTGTTTTGGAACAAGTTAGGCAGGATATGAAATGGACATATATATGAAATGGATAATGACAATGCTATGCATATGTGAGTGGGTGGATGTTGCATTTACTACGAAAACCACTTAATGCAATACGCATTAAGAAATCTCTCTCTGTATTTTTTTCCCCTGTCAACTGTTGAGCGTGGACGATTGTATTCGATACGATCTAATAACACAAGGTGTGGTTGACTCTGGACATAACGACGCCAACTTGTTCCAGTTTAAAGCCCCACACAACAAACTCACAAACACACACTCACACACACTTAATCTGAGTGGAGTGGACATTCAGTCAACTTTCCACACATTCTCCGCCGCTTCTTTAGGCAACTGGCAAACAAGCTCAAAGTTAATGGATCCATGGTGAAACCTGCATACTCTATCAAGCCATATAACTTTTAACTGTTAAATTATATTCTAGAAATGTTAATTCATATCTATTTTAGTTTAGGATCCCCCTTCATGGGAATTTCTTAAAAGCCTTTACGCTTAAAGGTTAAAGAACGCACAAAAAGAGCGTCGCCAACAACAAGAAGTTGAATGAGAGGCAAAAGAGCCGAAAATTACATAGATATACGAACATCAGTGTTGCCAAAACAGTTTTATCGCTAAATCACTTTTTTAATTTAAAAATAAAATCGAAAACAGTGGGGATTCAGGATTTTTTATGGTCTTATTTTTTTCTCTTTTTGTTGTAGCAAATAAATATGTACAGGTAGAGCGTAACTTTTCACAAATCGTGATGATCTTTATAATGGTCTAAAATTTTAAAATGCTTTTATCTCCCTATTTTTATGAGAAAGTTTATAAAGATAATTGTTTTGTTAAATTTAAAAAAACAAATTAAAAAAAACCTCCGCTATTTTTAATTTTTTTGCCCCACTATTAGGAGCTTTTTTTGGCTTCTAAAAAGTTGTCAACACTGATATACATATGTATGTATGTAAGTACATACATTCGCGTGCCAGTGCCACAAAAGTTTGAGTGGCAACGTATGAGTGTGTGTGTGTGCTTGCCGGCTACATCAACCAAAATAGAGTAGGTAGAGAGTCGCCTGTCTGGCGAAAAAGGGCTAGAAAACAACAACAAAAAAGAAATGGAGCGACGGCAACGCGGCGAGAGTCAAAATATTTCGCCGCGCTCAGTGCGCAGCGTGTGAAGTTCATTAACATTTTCATTAATTGCGAAATGTCCGCGACGTAATGTGGAAAAGTTGCAATTAAAAATTGAAGAAGGTCATAAAATCAAAAGCTGGAGTCTAAAGACGCGTCGTGGCGCTGAGGGGGGAACACACACCTGCAGTTGTTGATAAACCTGGTTGTTGCTGTTGTTGTTGTTGTCGTTGCCGCTGCAGTCGATGTTGTTGTAGTTGGAGTTACTTGTTGGTTGTTGGGCGTAAAAACTTAAATTGCTAAAGTTGTTGCTATTGTTGTTGCAATTTGTATAAACACACGCGGCGGCAGTTGCAACGTTCTTTGGTTGCAAATTTGGCGGGTTCTTTCTGCCGTGATTGTTATTGTTGTTGTTGTTGTGATTCAGAAATAATGTCGCCTGTGTTGTTTGACTTTTGCTGTCGTTGTTTGTATAATTCGCGTTTTGCACTAATTCACCAACAGGGACGACCGAACCGATTTGTTGACTTCTATTGTTATGGATTTTATTGCTATTGTTGTTGCTGTTGTGTCTCGTTGAATTTAACTGACGCTCGTCGCGGACAGCGTCGTTACTGTTGAGCGTACCACCGTTAACTAACACCAACTGCTGATCGCTGTACATTTTGATGGCCGGTTTCTGTTTCTCTTCTTTTTTAGTTGTTGTTCTTGTTGTTGTTGATTCTGCCGCCACTGATCGGAGCGCTGCTATCACGATTTTTGTTTCTTGTTTTTGTTTATCGCTCTCTTTTGTTCTCTCTCTCTCGCTCTTTCCCACACTTGCACACACTCTCAGGCGGCGCGCTTACAAATTCCTTTACTTTTGCGCTTTTTCGCTCTCTCTCTCAGCTGTACGCTTTTTACACTCTGCACAAAAAGTAAGCGCTCGAGTACAAATGTTGTAACAGTGGGATACACAGTTTTTAGTGTATACGTGTAATAAAATATATATATGCCAGTACTTATTTAAATACTTATTCAATTAAGACTAATAGTCAAGCTGCATCTATGTACGAACATTCGTTTTCAAGTTTTTTTAATGTTATTATTAATGCAAATGAGAATTTCATCGGTTGCTACAAGTTTCCGAAACCTGATTCAAATATTATTTTAATTAATGGCTTAGACTATGCATATGCATTAAGGCCCCCTACGTAAGAAATTTCTGACAACATCCCTGCTATGCATACGTATACACACACTCGGGCGCGTACATATTTCAATGACCGGTTTGTTATTGTTGCTTTGTTGCTTTCTTTTATTTACCGGTCTCCCTCTCTTGCGCGCGCTCACTTAATTTATCTCTCTTGCATTGCGCTCACAATTTCTTGACGCTCTGTCTGGGCTCTCTTACACTCTCTGTTTTACACTCTGAGCAAAAATATAATACGCAAACTGTATAATTGCTCACAGTCTGTTTTCATTCTATGATCTTTTGTATATTTGATAAAAGATTATTACTTATACGCTCTGGCTTGGAATTATAATAATATGGAGTTTTTGCAGCTTGCTTCCACTTTATGTTTTTGAATTTGCCGCAAAGTATGCAACTTCAACTTCACCTAAGAGAGGACTGAATTTGGGCGCTCTTTAGCGGCTTTCAACTTTGTTCAAATCTTAAAGATCTGTTATCAAAATATCTTTGATACTTAAATTTATCTTTTGATTAAAAATATTCAATTAAATATTGACAATAATTGAACTAAATTGATAATAAAGTGAAGAATCAACTACTCATCACATTAATCGTTATCAAAAATAATATTTTAGTTACTCATACGATCTGTGGTTTCGTATATCAAATGAAACTCAGGGCGAAATATTCATTCCATATGCATAACGATTCGAGAGAAATGATTCATGCACTTAACTTCAGCACACCCAAAAGAAAACAAATAAATGTAGTCAAATATTTGGCATATTTGCGAATTGCTTTTGGCAATCGCCTTTAATAATACCCCAGCCCCCACCAAGATCTTGGCCCCCTCGCCGCACCTCGTTTGTCTCTGGCCAAATTCAAAGCGAGATGCGAGACACAAATGCACACTGACATTTGAATGAGCGAAACAAATGACGACCTTCTCAATATGGATAGCAATTGTTAATTTTAGCCAAATTAGTCAAAGTTTTTTAAGCTTCATTAATCATCTGATCGATAGCCAATGCTACGCATCGGGAGTTTCTAATCAGGTTTGAAATCCTTCGAATGCATTCCACAAGGGAGTGATTTCGTTGACCATTTAAAGCAGCTCAACCGACTGACCCAATATGGAAATAAACTTAAGCGTCAGACCAAAAGTGTTGCCAATAACGTCAACAAGTTTAAAAACGTGAGGCGCCACTTGGCTGAGTTCTCGTTTTCCTTGCATTGGGGGCATGATTCAGCCACTGCACGTAATGAAATGCTAAATAAATTTTCACTTCCATTTTAATTAATTTTAATTTATTTGCAACTAAAATTAAACACAAAACAGCCAAGGAAACTGCAGTGTGTTTTCTAAAAATAAATTGACAAATATTTGTTGTTGTGAACAAGTATGTATTTATGAAAAGGTATAATGCAAGCCACATGTCCTCCGTTTTGGTTAAATACATCTATGGGAAATGCATTCAAATGGAAAATAGTGTGTGATATTATGCTTAAAAGACAGGTGAGATTTTAACTGATAAACCCATTTCTTTCCATACTTAGGTAACAAAACTCACTTTTCGGGCTGCCATTGTTATTGCGGTTTCTGCTTACTGGATTTTATTTTAGTAATACTTTTTTTGTTATAGCTTTTGCTATATAATACTGATCACTAATCACACAATTAATTGCACAATGCCGCAGCACGTTTTCTCAACACAAGCCTCTTCGTAAACAATTCAGAATTGAAATGTATTCAAATATTTAAATATTTCAAAAATACTTTTTGCGAACTGCGCGCGTTTTGTTTCGGGTTCTGTTCGGGTTTTCTTTATTCTTTTTCAGTTCAGTTCAGTTCTGTACTGTTGTGTTGTGTTCCGTTTGATTTGTTCACGCGTTATGTCCACTTTGGGGACTTGACTTTGGGCTTGGGACCTCTCGTTGTCGTTGTTGGTATTGTTGTTGTTGTTGTTGTCGTTGTCGTTGTCACCGTCGCGTCGCGACGTTGTAATGTTAATGTTCTGATCGTGGCAATTTCTCAGTTCGACTGACTTGTGTTCGCCTCCTTGCTCAATGTTTTTATGCCAGCACAACGCTCACAGCTTTTTTTCTTACTCAATTTCTTTATTATTATTTTTCAAAATTCTACAGCAGAGCTCAAGCGGTTAGCGACACTGGGACTCATATATATGGGCATCGATTTGTCGTCCAGTTGAAAATGCGGCAGATCAGAAAATTAATTACTTTTTTAGGCTACCAATCTTTTATTAAAACTTTTTTAGATTTGAAAACATTAATATTAACTAATGCAAAGTTTTTTCAAATACAATCAACAGAGCTCTAAGGAATAACAACAGAGTATCATAAAATTATAAGCTGAATTTAATGTTTAGTTTTAGCAAAACCAATCACAAAATATTTAATTTTTTTTAAATTTAAAATTTAGTTCCTTTACGCTCAATTATATCTACATTATTTAAAATTTAATTTTTTTTCATCATATTGTTAGCATTTATATTTTTATCAATTCACAAATTTACCAATGTTTTAATATTAAATTTTAGATTCAATCGCTTCTATTCGACTGTCCACAAATGTGCGGCTCATCAATACATAATTTCTTCAATATTTATTTTGCTTTATGTTTTGTGTTGTGTTTTGGTGTTGTTTGTGTCGCTGACGTTAGCGTCATCGTTGACTGCGACGCTGACGTCGACGTCGACGCTGACCGCACTCTTGAATCTGTTTGGCAAGCGTCAGTTTGGCGATATTCCCCACAAATCTGTGATATTTGCGCGCAGCTGATTTTGTTGTTCTTTTATTTATAGAATACTCGTGAGTTTGTTGTTGCTGATTGTGTTATTTGTTTTTGTTAATAAGAGAACAATTGAAAGCGGCTAATATGCCTCATTTGTTGCCAATTGCATTTTCACTGACCCCTGAAAAGTTCCCTTCCCAAACGCGTGACTCATCAGCAGGCGCTACACAAGATCTAAAGAATGGATTGACATAAAAAAAAAAAAATATAAATACTAAACAAAGATAGGCAGCCTTCATAAATTTATGAAATAAATTATGCATGTTTTGCGGCATGTTTTGACTTTATGGATGACTAAGTCTTTTGGCCAGGCCAACAGCATTCGTTCATAAACTTTTTGATTTTATATCTCGAGGTTCTTAAACTTTGCCAATGTTTGCATAATTCATAGTTGATCAGCACCGAGCAATAATTTTATATTTCAGCTAAAATATTTTGTGATAATAATGGCATAAAATAAAAGACAAACTATGGCAAAAATTATTTTGAAATTTCACATTTAAATTTCCAAATTAAAACAAATTCTTTTTAAATTAGATATAATTTCTCTTGTAGATTTTTTAGCAGCTGTTGAGCAGTTGATGTTGCGCATACGCCGCGTTGGCGTCTTCACGACATTCACGTGCAAACAATTGCTTTAAAGTGCTCCCTCCCCCTCAATCTCTTCCATCTCTCGCTCTCGGTCTTTCCCTTTCTATTTTATATTTTCTTCAGCTCTTGCTCATTTCAGTTGGGAGAATCATAGGAATCCAAAAATAAAGCACACACAATTGCGAAAGATCTAAATGTTTGCAATATCTCAACTTTTAAGAGTTCAGCATAACAATAAATCGAGTGCTCGAAGAATATTTGAAATTTCCTTCAGCACACTCCGAAATCATTGTTTTTAGTGTGCACATTAAACTTTTTAGTAGACAAATTTCATTCCAATTCGTCACTCAGGTGTATCGAGGCATGCAACTGTTTCTAAAATAAGATTAACATCTGGCGCTTGCTTTGGACCAGTCTAATATGACTTTACTGTCTGTTGGGCTAAATGTGGAGACTCCAGTGGTAGCACTTTGGGACATGTCAGAAAGATCACATAATGGCCAAGTTTTTATTCTATTTTATTTACGAAAAATTCTTGAAATTAAAAGGAAAACTCATTTCAGTGATGAGAGATTTTCATTTGCACAAAATATTGGACGCGTTTCTGTGTGTGTACATATATGTAGATACACACATAATGTTCTTGCGCATATACTATATTATTTATCGAAATATTCTAGTATATGTTGAAACTGTTGAGATTTTGTCGCGCAATTGCCTTCAAAAGGCCAAATTCGAACTTTTCACATACTTTGACATTTTATCGAGTATTTCGAATACGTATTTCTTGATTATCTCGTTATGCACTAATTGAATAATTATGTGGCGCTCTATGTACGAGTACAACACACACATATACACATACACACACGCACACCGACACGCGCCTACATATACACGCTTTGTTTTGGCACTCAAATATATTGCGTATACGTCGCGTATTCCTTGATAGATTTGAAAGCACGTAGTTCGCTCGCACACCGCACACTTCGAAGTCAATGCAGCAACTAAAAGTCTTTTCGAAATTGCCACAGACATGGCCGACACACACACGACCAAGACTAAAAGACTATAGCTGAATTGAGAGCCAAGAAAATTCTTCGAAAATATTTCAGAATTTCCATGCGTCTGTCGGACGAAAGAAACATTTTTGAGCGATGCCTTTGAAATATTCTTGACAGCATGTTCTCTGCATTTCAGAATTTCGAATAGTGACTAACCGTTGTTTCCCTCGGTTCGACCTGCCTCCAATTAGAGCAGCCTCCGACACGTGTGGCAAGTGAAAATGGGAGACAATCCGCTTGACAATGACACAAATCAAAGTGCCAAGAACATTTGTATACCGACCACCTCACGGCCGTTGGCCAAGCTCTTGCTTGATTTGTCATCGCAGTGGGACAGTTCTTCAATTAAAATCGAAGGTTATTCCTGATAAATGCAAGAAGGAGCTTGTATCATCTTTTAATTTTTGTTAATTATATGGAACCCTTATTAAAATCATATCTAATTCTTTTAATGATGTATCATGCTCTCTTATGTCTTCTTAGATTCCTTCCTCGATGCAGCGTTGTCTCCTTGCAGGCATAATGGGCACTGGATAACCATATACCATCGTGCGATAAATCTGTAGATTTTCCACCATTCCCAAAACCTCGAGGAAACGCACTGCTCCATAAGACAATCGGTGAGTAAACTGCGCAAAATGATGGCCATTTATCGATATTAGATAGCAGGCAGCCGTTACGAGTACTTGAATGGTAAAAGTTCCTCCACGACTGAGTAGAAATGGCAGCTCTGAAGTAGCCTCCTCACGACCCCAGACATCATTTAATTTCGTGTTACGTACTATGGACTTGTGTTCAAGTCGTGTCACGACATGCAGAGCAACATCTCGTTTCTCATTGTCATACACAAAATTAATAGAGAATCTACAAAAAAAATGTAAAATACATTAGTTAGTAAAAGGAAGTAAGTTTATCTAATTTTACTTACTGATCACAATCACTGGCAACTCTGCCGCAGAATATGAAGCTGTAACCTTCGAAGAGTTCTCCAATTGGGACACAATTGTCGACTAGAGGCAATTCATAAAGTTCACCAACAGAGGGCTAGAAATGTAATGGAAGTTTAAATGAAGAATTAAAATTAATAAATTTGAACGATGATCGATTGACTACTTACACCAAAATGTGGAAAGCCGCTTGGATATCCATTGACAATAGTGCGATAAATCTGATAGAGTTCCACGTCCCCATCGACCCGAAGAATTCGAACATCTTCAAAGGGCAATCGATGCTTGTACTGAGCAAAAGGTTGGTTGTTTATGGATATCAAGTAGTAATCGCTGGTGACTAGCACTTGTATTTTAAATCTACTGCCACGTGCGAGTGAAAATGAAGTTGGGGTTGTCACTTCTTCTGGGCCCCAGAATCCATCCATTTTCGTATTGCGTACAATAAATTTACGGGAAAGTCGCGGATTGATGTGCAGAGCGATATCCTCTGCCTCATTCGGATAAACAAAGTTGATAGAAAAACTGTTCATAAAAAGGTTATTAAAATTAGGTGAACTTCTGTTTGTTAATTAAGTCTTTAACTTACACATTGCACTTTGGGCCAATTTGACCGATGAAAGTAAAACTCATGCCTTCGCACAAGTGATCTATTTGAGCACTGTTGCTAACAATGGGCAGATCTAAATAATCATCATAGCAATCCTAAGGGAAACAGAATAAAGTGTGATTAGTTGTCCAGTTGTTTACTGCTTTGATTTATTAATTACCTTAAAATTTTGGCAATCCTCAACAGGGTGCTCAACTTGCACATAAAACGGTGAGTTGGGTATTTCAATACCCGAATACCTGACAATGACCTTGTGCTGACCTTCTAGCTTGGGCATGTAAGAAATCGTATACGTGAGATTCATGTCATTGTTAAAGTAGACATAGGCCTGCTCTATATCTCCGTTGGGATCCTCAATATCAACATCGACAACACCTAAAAAATCAAATTATCCAAATTTAAACTTGTCAAGGCTAATTCGAATGATGAGACTTACCCTGACCAACAGCGAGAGTTTCCACGGTAAACTTGACTGTCGTACCAATCACAATGCCAACGGGTTCAAGGCCAGGTCCATAAGCCCGCACTCCATCCGCCGAAGGAGGGCTAGAAATACTAGAAAGTAAACAGCTTATAGCATATTTTCACTACAAGAAATTGATAGAAATATTTATAAAAATCGGCCTAGAAGTATGCAATGTATTTTTCAAAATTTATAGAGTGCAATTAAAGTATGCTACATTTTCTTGCCTACTTAAGTAAAAATCTTTGCATACTTTTAAGCGTCAATATGTAAAGACACTTGTAATTTAACTTTGGAATTTGATCCAACTCAAACTCTTTATATAAAGTGCACGCTCACCTGTTGGGATCTGATTTGGGCCGCAGTGGAGCTCCGTCCTTCAACTTGGCATTGGGATATTGGGACAAGTATGTCATCACGGACTGCTCATCCACATTGGGATCAACCAGCTCCTCTGGTCTGATCAACTGACGGACATCAAGCCAGTCATCGGCCAGAGTCATGGCTTCAGTAGCATTTGCCACAGCATCGTTGGGATCCCACAGGTCCCAGTCGGGACACAGACCAGGAGCACAGGCATCAACCAGAGCTCCCACTGGCTTGCCTGTCGTCCAGTCGTGAGTGAAGTTCTTGATTGGCATATCGGGTAACTTGGATTGTATCCAGTTCAACAGGCTGCCACAAAAGAGAACATCAATAGAAATAAATAATTTGAATCAGTAAATATGGAAATTGAATGTTCTTACCGTTGCTTGGGTGTTGCACCCGATTCAACCTGATCATCTTCCCCATCCCACTTGGGCATCGATATCGAATAGTGAAGTATAAGTGTCCATACCAAACCCATTATCAGCTTCAGTTTGCCGTCGACAATATCCGAAGAATCTGTTGCATGTAGAACGCATGAATACTTCATTTAGTTTTATTATGCAATTCAGACTAATTTTAATAGTCTGTCACTATCACTGTCTCTATGTGTAGGTTAAGCACTTAACAATTGATAACAGTAAATAGAGTTTGACTCATGGGTGAAATAATTGACAACTCACCAATATTAACAATTTTAATGCCCTCCTCGCCCTGAAGAAATATCAATGCAATCGATACATTCTCCAGTTTTTGGGTGCGGAATGTGGGATTTCGATTGTGTTTCGGCATATGTTTTTGGGACAACACCTCGACAAGGGCAATCAGTCGTAGGCCATTCGAGAAATCCGTTTCCAAATTTTCTATAGAACTATTAGCTGTCTTGAGATGTTCATTGGCCCAACGTGTGAATGTATTTTGTTGGATCTTCTTCCAAGGTGCATCACCAGCAATACGAAGTCTTTCTGCGTCCATTTCTAAATCGAAGTTTTCGTCTCTAATTAAATTACTGAAGTATTTTGGTTATGGCTGAGTTCTTAATATTTTACAATATTTTTCACTTTGGTTTATCTTTGTTCTTTTCCGTTTGATGTTTGAAAGCGTTGTGACTGCTTGAGTTTGAGTTTCGGACTACTTATTAGTGATAATGTCATGCCTATCCGGACTGAATTTGACTCAGTAATATTTGTCGCCTTATCTCACATTTCTTCGAAACAAACATTTGCAATTCCCATATACCCTGTAAACATATGAATGTGTTACAAAGTTGTGCAAAATATTGATTACTAAAACATAAAGGCCTTTGTAAACTATTCAACTAGACGCGTAAGAATAATTAATAATCAACAAATTAATTAGAAATGATTTGTAAATATATGTTACGAGTATTTTTATGTGTATTCAATTTCAATATAATTTACTTATTGTTACTGGATATCAATTAGTCTGTCACTTTCGTCTAATGTTTCCTTATCTTTCGAATAAAGTGGTAAAACACAAGTTTGTCATAGCGAGAGTCCAATACACATAAATTTGAGTTGCTTGTAAAATCAGTTAGTCAGTTATTTTAATAAGTGTTGAGACTCTCGTTTTTGCTTGATCAAATTATCAATACAGCTGATAAGATATCGTATCTTAACGAACGAAATATTCAAAAAGAATTCGCATTAAAATTCGCGAAAAATAAATAATTATTATAACAGCGTTTTATAAAGTATCGATTAATTTCAGTTATTTTGCAGAATTTAACATGAATTTCATTTGACAGTCAGGTGTGAAATTAGTTTGTCGATATGGCCAATTTTCTGGGACATTCATATCGGAAATCGTATGATAAATAGATTTATTTTTCACATAATAATATCCCAACAAATTTTGTTCGTCACTTAAGTAACTAAATTTACTAAGTTTAGGATACAATATTATGTACAATCGTAGCTAATGATAGTGACAATGAAATAACTAATTAATTATCTGCTGTCGCACCTGTCCACATCTGCTGTTGCCACTCATCACCTGCCTCATCCAGTCCCTGTAGTAGCGCACATCCATAAACACATCTGGCACTCCCTTCGCACAGGGTACCAAAAAGTTGAGTATGCCAATCAAGGTTCCATTGTGGACCAAAGGTCCACCGGTGTCGCCATGACAGGCGCCAACATTAACCTGTCTCAAAGCGCATAGATGACACGGCCCAAGCTCGACATCCGCGAAGTCAGAGAAGCGGTACTCGCAATCCTGCCGTGAAATGTGATTCTGATGGACTCGTTGCATCAACGTGGGCATCGTTCCAGCTGCCGACTGCGTGCCCCAGCCGGTAAAGAGGATCTGGGATGTGCCCACAGGACAGGAATCAGTTGCCACCGTCACGGGCTGAGTAAGTGCATCATAGACGATGCTCTCGTTCAGTTGGATCAGTGCAATATCATTGTGATACTTTGGCCGATCGTAGCTACAGTGCATATAGATAGCTGATGGATAATGAACCGCTCCAGGTTGTGTATATCTTATAGATCCCATGGCCACCTGCAGCCGATCCGCTGGCCATCCACTGACACAGTGCCCAGCCGTCAGAATCCAATGTGGCGAAATGATGGCTCCACCACACAGATGATTCCCCGCGAGCGTCTGCAATGAGATTTGATAAGGCGCCTCGCCCCCAGCTGCATTCTCACCGCCCACAATGGGCTCGACGGGATGCAGCAACAGTAGGAGAACATCCAATACGAGTGTTATCCAAAGGAACTCTCTTTGATGTATCATATTTGATTTCCAACTGCCGACTGGCAGATTAATGTTATGTGTTAGTTACTTGTGTTAGGCATTCTCTTTGATAAGGATATCAACTATAGAGGCAATCTGGTCATCATACTGATATAGGACCATAAACTGAATGTATATCTTAATCTAATAAATGCTCTAGCTATTTTCGATAACAGCCCACTCTGCTCGAGTGTGATCCACTATGAGATACCCTGTGCTCAGCTTTAAAATACCACAAGACATATTTGCATATCCAAAATAAATATATTAAATCGGAGGAAGCTAATATAATAAAACGTTAACAATTTAATCATAAAAAATAAAATGTAGTTAATAAGTATTAAATTTATTTATTTCCCAAACTTAAAGCTTGGTATCGAGTATAAAAAATCTTCGAAGAGTATGAACTGCACCTGGATAAACAATAACCAGAGGAAGTATCAATAGAAATTGGCCATCGCTAGACTTGGCCATGTCAGCATTGCAATAATAAATTGGTCAAGGCGATCATAAAGTCTGGCTGATAAAACTCTTTGTGATAAAACTCCGAGTACATTTGGCTTTAGTGTGTGCTAGTCAATTGAAGGAGCATGATGAAGTTGCTCAGCTTTTGTTTCCTTTTCCTACTGCTCCAGCCGAGATCGTTGGCCAAACGCTACTTGGAGATAGAGGAAGCTGAAGGTCGCCTTGAAGGTCGCATTGCAGGCGGTCAGAATGCAGAGATTGGTTTTGCCAAGTATCAAGTCTCCCTTCAACCCGCTCTGGGATATCACAACTGTGGTGGAGCCATTCTCAATGAACAATGGATCATTACGGCCGGACATTGTGTGGTCAGCTTTCCGCCCGAGTTAATTGTAGTGGTGACAGGCACCAATCGCTACATGGAACCGGATGGCGTCTATTACACCCTGGAGAAGCATGTCCATTGTCTGTACGATAAACCTTATATGCACAATGATATTGCGCTCTTGAAACTCACTGAGAAGATTAATTTCAACGACTTGACACAACCGATTCCTCTGCCTCTAGCTCCGTTGCGGGAGGGGGATAAAATAGTGCTCACGGGCTGGGGAGCTGAGGAGCCGAATGAAGATGCCAACGATAATCTGCAGAAGCTCGACTTGGACTTTGTCAAACTGAACGACTGCATTGACATATTCAATCAGACCAGCAGTCTGGGAGTCGGACACATTTGCACCTTCTCCAAGGAGGGCGAGGGCGCCTGTCATGGCGATTCCGGGGGTCCCCTGGTGAGCAATGGCCATCTCGTTGGCCTGGTCAACTGGGGCAGACCGTGTGCCAAGGGATTCCCCGATGTGCAGGCCAATGTTTACTATTACCTCGACTGGATCAGAAATGTCATGAGCGGCAACTCCAAGTGCAGCACATGATCCTAACAATTGTTGTATGAAAGAACTATAAAGTTATGTCAACTTCGAACCACTACAGACATTTTACTTAAGCCTAAATTTAATTACCTTTTTTCCTTATAAATAAAACAGTTTTTATTTAATTTAGTTAAAGTATTCAATTTTCAACTGACTGTTCCCATAACAGCTAAGTATAAAATTTACTAGTCCGATGTTGAGTTTTGTTAGATATCTTAAGTTACAGTAAAAATGAGTACCAAGTTTGATCAGGATGTATGAAGTAATATTAATAACACAAGTTCTGATTAGGATAACTGTAGAATTTGTATGCTGTTCCAATTATAATACCCTCTGCAAGGATTTAACAAACTTTGAATTTAGGGAAACGGTTTTTATTTAAATCACTAAGTTCCATAATTGCTGGCATAGCAGTGACAAGTCTTGCAGCTCGACTCGGCCATGGTGCGTCTGATCCAATCGCGATAGAAGTGCGTGGAGGCATAACTGTCTGGATAGCCGATGGCACAGGGATGACCCCAGTTGACCACGCCATACACGATGCCATCGGCAGCCAGGGGACCGCCAGAATCGCCGTGGCAGGCACCCTGATCCTGATCTGTGAGGGTGCAAATGTGACCATAACCATTAAATGGATCTCCGCCCATTTCCCGTTGGCATGTTTCATAGTCCACATGGGTCAAGGTCGCCTGCTGGAGCTTATCGGGTGTATTACTGCCAAAGTATGTCGATCCCCAGCCCGTCAACAATAACTGAGAGCCATTGGCCAGTGGAAGATCAGGTAATGCAATGGGCTTGGTATAATCATTCCACTTGATCGAATCATTGAGACGCATCAACGCGATATCATTGTGAAGGGTGGGATGATCGTAATTGCAATGCACCCAATGCTCCTCCACAAAGTATTTGGCATCGGGCTTCTGCCACTCCACAGTGCCTGTTACCACTCTCAGATAGCTCGGATTAAAGCCATAGACGCAGTGAGCGGCTGTCAGAATCCAACTCTCATCGATGATTGCTCCACCGCACATGTGATCCCCAAACATGCCCTGCAACGAGATTTGATACGGGGCCAATCCCAATTCCGCATCGGTGCCTTCCACAACGCGATTCTCAAATCCTTCACTTCTTTTGGCTAAAATCTGCTGCATTTTCTCGGCACTATGCTCTGGGATACGTTTCCCATAAGAGATACTGCTCCAATTCAGGAGCAGCAAAAGTATCGATACTCTGGCTATGCGATTCCACATCCTCACGAATCAATTGGCTAACGCGTATTAAACATTTCAGCACGTCGTGATTTCGCTTTTATACTCGCAAAAATCATAGAATGACATTTGTACATATATTACATATATTTTTTATCGTAAATCGGAATTGATGTTGTCCAGCTCTGATATCTGGTCCATAAACTGTTCTGATTAGGATTTTGCTATGGGGTAATTAATATCGAAGAGGGACTTTGACTGACTCAACAATCAATCAAACAATTGACGCAATATATTAATTTAGGGCAGAGCATTATGTTTTGTAAATACCCTGTAAAGTTCTATTTGGAATATGCAAAAATAGAGTGGCATCATTAAAAGCAGAAGAGATTTAGCAGAGACACATTCAGAGATTATCCGCAAACTATTTTCTAAAATATGAAGCATACTTTTGTGCTGCATGTGTTATTACAAATTGAAATAAAACTACAGCTTAAGTTGCTGGCTTAAGACTTTGCTAAGCTGCAGGACTTATCCGAGTTTATCCGAGTTGCCCGCTATTATCCACAAATGCAGTGCAGCAAATCTTTCCGCAAAAGGTTAATTTGGCAAAGAGTATAGTCGATTTTATCCGCCTTCTATATAATAAATTATTCTATTTACAAATTTTTAAAGCCCCCTAAAAATATTTAACTCTTAGTTAGTTAACGTATAATTGCACTTTATATTAAATTTTTATTTTATAATTTTATAACCAACTTTACCAAGTTAATTAACTTAATAATAAAACACAATAATAGGTACAAAATTTTCCGATCCAAACAAAGCCATAAAACAAAGAATGAGCATGTAAATAAATAACGTTTAAGAATCATATTTATTATATCAAAAAATTCTTGACCAAGTTAACAATTTGAACAGTATTATAATTAGCTGTAGGAAAATTGGCTTTTCTGGCTTCGAAAATCAATTGACGCGATGCTTGCAGCCGGCAACGTTGCGACGTATCCAGTCCATGTAGTAAACTGTATTGGCCTGCATGTCAGGTTTCCCTACTGCACATGGGGCACCCCAGTTGACCAGGCCGACCAGCTTGTTGTCCCACATAATGGGACCACCAGAGTCGCCATTGCAGGCGCCTTCTCCTGCCCGGGTGAAGGTGCAGAGGTGTCCAATGTCGACGCTGTCGGTGTCATCCCAGGCTGCCTTGCAAGCGCCATGATCGATGACGGTCAAGTTGATCGTTTGCAGACGCTCCTCTGGAGGGAAATTGAGGTCAGGAGCACCCCAACCCGTCAAAGTGACTGTGGCACCGACTGGCGGATACTCTGTGCTCAGTTGAACAACTTGAGTGCGTTCATTGAACACAATTGAATCGTTGAGATGGAATAAACCAATGTCGTTCGCATAGATTGCTGGAATGTCGTACATGGAGTGAACTATGGCTTCATCCGGATAGAGAATTTGTCCCGGCTTCAGTCTCTCATTGGTGCCCATGATAATTTGAAGATCATGGACACCAAAACCATTGGCACAGTGTCCAGCAGTGAGTATCCAGCGATCGTTGAGGATGACTCCACCACAGATATGTGTTCTCCATAGGGTTTGTATCGATACCTGATACGGTGCCACACCCTCCTCCGCCTCCTGACCGCCAACAATGCGATTGCCAAACGCTGTAATTTTATTATGAATCCGCTTGGCCCTCGTGACGTCAATGGAACTGCCCAAGAGCAATAGAAACAGGCCAAAAAGGCAAGACTTTTGGCTTAAGCAGAACAATGCAGACATGTTTAGTCCAGTTTACGAGTAGAACTGCAGTTAATGACCAGCAATGAAATTGGAAATGTTTATTCAACCATTTTTATCGCAGCTTTGGCTATCGCACATTGTTTTGGTCAACTCATTGACCAAATATATCTTTATGAATATGCATATCTTTACGGTGCCGAAGGATATAACCCACACGGCAAATGAAGTTCAATTGGAGGGTTCATAAATGACAAAAATATGATTAAAGTCATACAATGCACTGTGGAAACTTTTCCCCATTTATTTTTTATATTAATTAATATTTGATCAACAACCACATGTTAAAGAATGGTTTGCTTCCTTTATTTTTTGTGTATTTATTCTTCTTATTTTTGTTACCATTCTATTTACATTTATTATTAATCGTTTATCGTACAGAATATTTCTTCTAGAAAATGTTAATTAACTCTGTTTTTTTCTACGCTTTGAAATTTAAGGATAACAGATGAGTGTTTTTCTGATTTCAGAAAAAATGAATAAGGCTCCCATAGTTCCAGTTCGGGACAGGAAATCTCAGTCGGCTATATATGGAGGGTTCTTTGGCTGGCTTTCATCCATATACGATTCGCATGCCCGCAATGAATGTCTACAATTCTTATTATCGTCCCAATAAATGTCACAGCCGATAAGCCGTGTCCGATGTATAATTCCATGTCCCACCCTGAATGAAATTTAGTTTCGATTGCACAGTAAAAACAATGAGAACATTGCCAAAAACAACGCTGTCCAAAGGCCTCATCAGCCTCTGCCTTTGTTTGACCTTCATCCATCTTCAATCCTCGGATGCACTGCGCTTACATGGAGAACAACTTCCGGGTCAATCCTCGATTCGCCTGAGATCTTCAGCTAGAGTTTCTCCAGAGAGGGAGGGACGAGTAACTGGAGGGGATCTAGCGGGTGTTGGAGAATGGCCTTGGATTGTCTCCGTGCAGAATCAGTTTGGCTTAGACTTTTGCGGAGGTGTTATCATCAATGATTTCTGGATTCTAACTGCCGCCAGTTGTGTCTCTGGTTTGCGGGCACGCCATTTAATGATTCTAGCCGGAACTTTGTCCAGTTGGAATGATACTGCATTGCATTATTTTGTGGATCAGATTCATGTGCATTGTAACTTTGATAAGCCCCTTTATCACAATGACATTGCGATGCTTCATTTAAGCGCACCTATCAAGTACAACAAGGAGACGGCAAAGATTTCCCTGTCTGAGGTCGATGAACTGGAGGCGGGCGAGAAATTGTCATTTGCCGGTTGGGGCACAACATCAGCTGGTGGCAGCAGATCTCAGTACTTGCAACAATCCGGAGGCAACTATCTGTCTGTTGATAAATGCCGCAGTGCGCTCGGGGAAACCGATGACGTGGATCTGGGTCATGTTTGTGTCCAAATGGAGACGGGCAAGGGCATGTGCCAAGGCGACACCGGTGGACCCTTGATCAATGCCCAAAATCAGCTCGTGGGCATTGGCAATTGGGGAGTGCCGTGCGGAAACGGTTTTCCGGATGTCTATGCCCGAGTGGCCTTCTACAACGATTGGATACGCACCATCATCAATGGCTGTGGCAAAGTCTAGATATATAACTTTGATTGCACTTGTACTTATGTCATTATCAGCACTTGATTAAATGATTTTTATGATCCACACCTTGTTTTTTCTGTTTGATACCCAGTATGATTATATGACTGGTCATTAATATCCAAAGCCCAATCATGATACAGTTTAGCTGTTTGACTTTGTTTTAACTTCAAATCAGTCCACTTCTGGCAGAGGTTTCAACATGTCTTACCAAATCGGAGTGTTTCTTTTTAGTTTTCTACTTCTCGTATCCTCCTCTCAGTCCGCCAATCGTCGTGAATTTAAATCAGTGCCCGCATCCAAACTGAAGCTCAACTCTCGTATCGTTGGCGGTGAAGTTGCGGCTGTGGCAGCTGCACCATATCAAGTGTCCATACAGAATGCCTTGGGGTAACTATGAGTCTATCAACATAAGCTAAGGCTGACAAGCTGATCTATAGAGGAAAATAACTTTAAAGAAATGGAGTAAGGCTAAAAAGTGCAAAGGGAATGCATGCAGAATGCATGAAAAGAGAAGTAGCTTGAGATTTTGAGTATTTATAGCCTCCCACAGAAAATAAGCTAAAGAGACACGAACACTAACTAAGAAAAAACTTGAATATAAAATTAAGGGCGAAAAAGAAATAAAAAGTATTATGGAATACAGAAATAAAATAAAATTAGAAGAGAGAAATAAAATGAAAAAGGAAATTTAAAGGGAATGCATGCAGAAATTATGAAAACGAATATTCAAAATTATTTTTCTTTCACAATTAGTACTAAAATGCATGTAGAAAGTAATGTGGGATGAGTAAGCTTAAATGATTAAAGTTAATTGTAGGAACAGACTTATATGTTATGTATAATAATCCCCTTTTAACCTTTACAGCAATCACATGTGTGGTGGTGTGATCATCCACGATCAGTACATTCTGACCGCGGCAAGCTGTGTCGCAGGGATGCATAAAAAGAACGTGAAGACGGTGATGAGCACTAACGATTGGGCTGGTGCGGCATGGGAATACTATACGGAGGACATTATAATTCATTGCAAATTCGATCAGCCACTGTATCACAATGATATTGCACTGATCAAAATGCAGTCGAAGGTGGCCTACGACGAGGTTACTCAGAACATAACGATTGCAGCTTTGGATGATCTTGTGGAGGGAGACAAGCTCGTGATGACGGGTTGGGGCAACTCAGAGGAGGGCGGCGACTACGAATTTGACCTGAAAAAACTGGAGCTGACATATGTGCCGCCTGCCAAGTGTAATTCCACTTTTGGCTACACCAAAGATCTGGATATTGGACACATCTGTGCTGTCGGAAAGGTCGGAGCAGGTGCCTGTCATGGAGATCATGGTGGTCCGTTGGTTGATAGTCAGGGTCGTCTGGTTGGTATTGGCAATTGGGGTGTCCCTTGCGGTCGAGGATTCCCAGATGTGTTTTCGCGTGTCAGTTTCTATTACGATTGGATTCAGTCGACAATCAAGGGCTGCGGCATATATTAGCCATAAACTCTAGCTGCAATCTTTAAAGTGTAGACGTCTGGAGATTGTCTGCAGACAACACATGAACTTTGCATTCACAAAATGACTTACAAAAAAAAAATATTAAAAAAAAATATTCTCTTAATAACCAATTCGTCTCTTATCTATCTAGAATTACTCGTTGAAATATAACAATTATTAATATTTAATTGCCTCTGTTATCTAATGTTGAGAAAGTTTGGCTGTGTAACGTCAAGTCTACAGATCGTTAACAGTTCAAAGTCCGTTCCCTCATGTCGTATGAGTAATTTGCTGTTATAGCTAACACTGAAGTGTTGTCATTCCATCGACGGCTGACTGGCTTTCGGTACTTATTCCCTTTTGCGAGAACTCGGCATTATCAGCTCGGTGGTAAGTGTGTTGGCTATGGTAATGTCACTATCGGAACTTCCCCAGAATTGCGTTGAATTCGTTATCTTAACGGGAACCATATTCAAAGAAAGCAAGCGTCAAGATAAGTCCAGTTCCCGCCCCAACAGTTGCCTGAGTATAAAAGGAAAACCTGCTTGGAAATATTCACAATTCGAAATCGAAAGCCGAAACAACGCGAACACAATTTTACATAAACAATTCTTCACAATGAAGTTCTTTATTTTATTAACAACTTTGTTGGTTGTTTCACTTTGTGAAGCACGCGAAATTGGACTTGGCCAGAAGTTAACACATCAACTGGATATAGACGAAGTACGACCCGAGTCGCGAATTGTGGGCGGATCGGATGCCCCACAAGCCTTTGCACCCTATCAGGTGTCCATAATGAACACCTTTGGCGAACACGTGTGCGGCGGCAGCATCATCGATAAGGAGTGGATTCTCACAGCTGCCCATTGTCTGGACTGGCCCATCCAGTACCTCAAAATTGTCACTGGCAGCAATGACTATACGAAACCTGGAGCCGAGTATCTCGTGGATGCGGCCAAGAAGCATTGTGATCACAATAAACCCACGTATCACAATGATATTGCCCTCATACACACTGCCACGCCCATTGTGTTTAATGCGCGCACTCAGCCCATTAAGATGGCCACAAGGGAATCCCTGAAGGGCGGTGACAAGGTCACCCTCACTGGCTGGGGCAGCATCAAGGCCTGGGGACGTTATGCCACCCAACTCCAAAAGATCGATCTTGCCTTCCTGGAGCATAAGACGTGTGAGCAAAAGGTGCGTAATGCCAGCTGGTTGGGCCAGGGACACCTCTGCACCCTGACCAAGGAGGGCGAAGGATCCTGCCACGGTGACTCCGGCGGTCCACTTGTCGATGACAATCAGACGCTGGTCGGTGTCGTCAACTGGGGAGAAGCCTGTGCCCTCGGCTACCCGGATGTATTCGCCTCAGTTCAGTATTACCAGCCCTGGATCACCCAAATGATGACAGCACAGGGTAAAGCCTGTTAAAATCCAAAGATCCCAACAATAATTAGAGCAGAGATCTCTTGAAGATCTTTCAACAACAGAATAATGAAAGGTACACAACAATCATGAAACCAAAGAACAAAAGCCCCAACGAACAAAACTTAAATTTACCATATTTTATTATAACATAGTCTACACAAAATAAATACATATTTATCAGAAGAAAAAAGAATATTTATATCGCAAATAAATAATATTTATGAGCAGCAATTATTGCCTACAATCGAAGGCAGTGTTTTAATTATTAATTTAAGACTATCGATCTAGAAACAAACCCATAATTTTTATCAGAGAGTCAAATTTACAAGTAGTATATTTGTATATTGCAAATAAAAATATTTATGAACATCAGTTATAGCCCCCAATACAAGCAAGAGTAACTGATATTTTTAAGGTCTATAGCTCCTTTATAGATATAAAATCATAAAAGAGTTAAAAAAACCACTCGAGCGGGTAGGGAACCGCGTTAAAAAACACCAATGAAAGGATCATCGGATCACTAGAAAGGCGGATCCCATAAATTGGTAATAAAAATAAACGAAATGTATATCCCTATATTTGTTTTTTTCATAAATTCCAATTATAAAATATTTATAACCTCCAATTGGAGGCACTGTACTCATTACTTTATTCACTTGTTATTTAATAAGTCGAAAAGCGGCTTCTTCTTACAAACAAAAAATGATAGTCAGCTGGCCAAGTGAGTCATAAAAGTTAGTGTCCAATCGCATGAGTCTCTGTCTAAAATTAGCCAAGTCAGCTAACATAATTATTTATCGTTGAGCTGTCGGTCAGCTACGAGAATTGACTGATAAGCCTAAACCTATCACTGCAAGGGGTAGGGGATGGATAATCTATTTATACAAAAGTTAATTGCCAACAAACAAACAAATAAAGTAAGTAAATAAATAAATAAATTAAAAATTGTTTTAATAAATAAATAAATTTCGGACAACTTGCTCTTATCATAAATTAGATATTACTTTTCCTCGTTTAAGCTTCTGTAGAACTGAAATCCACAAGATATTTTTTTTTTTTAATGTATCCAACTTTTAAAAATTGATGAGAGCTTTCCTTGAGCTTCTCAGTGTTTAATTTCAATATCAACTTGCCTTCATTTGACTTGTTATGACCAGGAACCTTAAAGCAAACAAACAAAGTAGAGTTATCTTTAGTGATAAGTCCATTTAAGTCTATTTTTTCCTCATTGCCCAGCTTGAGCACGCTCCTTATCAGTGCCGACCTCCAGCTGAAGTGTCCACAGACAAGTGCTGTGATTGGCAGTTAGAACCCCTACGGAGTGTGTGTTTGGTAACAACGTGTCTGGCATACAAAATGACAGACTTGAAGCCCATAAAAGGCATCAAAATGTGGCAATTGGGTTGCAGTTGTTCTCTGTTCCTAGTTCACAATGTTGCTATTGCTACTGTCGATCTCAATTGTGGCTGGTGAGGTGTCTGACCAGGTGCTTTACCCACCCCAATATACTACACAACGCATTGTGGGCGGCGAGGATGCACCCGAGGGCATGGCTCCCTATCAAATCTCGCTGCAGGGCAGGAATGGACAACATTCCTGTGGCGGCGCCATCATTGACGAGCGTTGGATTCTCACGGCGGCACATTGCATCCATGGCAAGACTCCTGACGTTCTTAGAGTGCTCACCGGCACCCAAGATCTGCAGCAGAATGTGTCCAAGTATTACCATGTGGACCGAATCGTCGAGCACTGCAACTATGAGCCTCGCAAGTATCGCAATGATATTGCCCTGCTGCATCTGAATGAATCGATTGTCTTTGATAACGCCACGCAGCGAGTGGAACTCGATCATCAGCCTTTGGTAGCTGGAGATTGGTTGCTTCTCACCGGCTGGGGCACTCTCTCTCTCGGTGGCGAAGTGCCCGCCAAACTACAACGCCTTGAGGTGGAATATGTTCCCTTCGAGCAGTGCCGAGAGGCGCACGGCAACAGCACCAATGTGGACATCGGACACGTCTGCACCTACAACGACAAGGGACGAGGTGCCTGCCATGGTGACTCTGGCGGTCCATTGGTCCACAATGGCAAACTAGTAGCCCTGGTCAATTGGGGCATGCCCTGTGCCAGAGGAAAACCCGATGCCAGTGCCAGCATCGCCTACTACCACGACTTTATTCGCACCCATCTCAGTCTAGGCGAGCTGGAAGCTGCAGAGGCTGAAACCGTGGATAGGGCCAACAACCACGCCCATTGCAACTGAATCTCAATTGTCAGATGTTAACTGAATCGAAGTGTCTCACAAAATAAAGCTACTTTGTGTTTCCGTAAAGTTATTGATAATCTAATCTAGGAATTCAATTCAAAGATCACTCCAATAATAAAACAAGGATTATATCAATTACAATGTTGAACCTTTAATACGAACTTAATTCAAATTGACAGAAATTACTATCTATAAATTCACTTATAAACTTAGACAACAGGGAAATGCGAGTTCATTCTAACTAAGAGTTGATGTGATAATGAGCAATGAAGATATTCTAGTACTGATTGGCGGGCAGATATTGATTGTTAACTGGGCCATTGCCATTGTGACCATGTCCATGAGCATCAAAGGAGCCATCAATATTCTGCTGTTGCTGCTGCACCGGCACCTGTTGCTGATCCTCTTCGTCCTCCTCGGGTGCATCCAGAGATCCCACGACCGAGGTGATTGGGGCCAATCCCTCATCGGTGATGGTGGAGGTGCCTCCCAGAGTATCGTACTGAGATTGAATCTGTCGCTGGGCATTGAGAGCCTCCTCGGGAGTGCGGTACTTGATGAAGAACACCTCGGGCTTGTTGATCTGTTGTGGCGCCTCGGCAATGGCATCCTGCAAGTCAGAGGCCGTTGTCTTCTTGGCCAGCACATAGACGACGGTCTTCTCCTGCTTCAGAGTCTTGGCCAGATTCAAAGCAGCCGCACGATTCGTCTGAGCTGGTGTCTTCACAAAGAGCACGTTGTAGTGATTCCTTGGCTGCTGACTCAACTGTTGCAGCTCATCTTGGATCTCATCATCCGACTCCTCGGGTGCCGAGTGAATGAAGAAATTCTTGGTGACAATTGGTCGCTTCGGGATTCGGACACGTGGACGAGCACGACGCTGTTGCTGGACGGGAGCAGTCTGGAAATTGACGGGGAATCCAGATGGCATGGGGAAGGAGGCGGTGACGACGCGAGCCTGCTGCTGTTGGCCATGATGAGATTGAGGCTGGTATTGGCCAACTGGTGGCAGATAAGGCAGTGGCACGGACAGAGGTGGCAACACGGGATGCGATGATTGCTGCAGCTGCTGTTGTTGTTGCTGCAACTGCTGATTGAGCAAATGTGCAACAACAGTCGGTTGTTGTTGTTGCTGCAGCTGTTGTTGTTGCTGTTGCTGTTGCACGCGGTAATTGTAGCCCTGCTGCGTCAGACTGATATCAGCATTGGCCAACGCCAAAGCGCCCATAAGTATAGTCTAAAATACAAATATAAGCATGTAAAATTAATATTAATTGTCACTGATAATCCTTTTTTATGGTATCCATTTGATTAATCCTTGCAAACGCACCACAAATATCTTCATGCTGTTGCCTAGGCTGGAACTTCTTCTTCTTCAGTTAGCTGAACTTGCTTTTGTCCCTTGCTGTGTGTCAAGTGGTTGTGATGTCAGGTCAACCAACGACTTGGCCTTTTATACCAAATTCAATGCGTGGCCGCAACTTGTTTATAATCGGAAACTAATAATAAAACAGCAGCAACAGCAGCTACCGCCTAACAATAACAACAATTTGTTGCAACAGTCAACAACAAATTCATTTGCATGGCAAAGTCGCAGATAAAGATGAAAATAAAGATCAAGATGAAGACGAAGATGAAGACACTGAAACTGTTTGTGGGGTGGCAAATGGAAGTGGGCTTTTGTTACGCCTCAAGTCAGTCTATTGTTTAGGCCAACAAATCAACCTGGCAATTTTGACACACTGGCCAAGTTGACTTCATATTAAATCGTGTCATTTTATACACTTTCTGGAAGCATGGAAAAAACACAAAATATATAAATATTATTATTTTTCCATTTCATGTTTAATTTTAACAGCGTACTGTTGCTGTTGTGATGTAAGTATAAATTAATTTAAAAAAATATTAGAATACTATCCTCTTGTTAGTGTATTTCTCTTACTACTTTAAATTTGTATGCTATGTGCTTTGATTTAATTTTCTCTCGTTTTGCCAATTTTCGCAGCAAAGTGTGGCCAATAATTAATTAGTTTAAATATATGCAAAGATCCGAAATTAGCATAATTTTGTATGCCTACAAAGCAAACACTTGAGATGGAACAAATTAGAAATATTTTAATTATGATTATCATTTTTAATCAGAGTAAAACAGAGAGAAAACACACAAAAAACAAGTGTCAACAATGTCATAAAAATACAAAAACTTCGCAAGATTATCATTTGATGGGCTGTCTAAATTTTGCAGTCAAATTGAATGGATATACTCAAATTTG
This sequence comes from Drosophila rellima, assembly GCA_035043635.1. NCBI lineage: Eukaryota > Metazoa > Arthropoda > Insecta > Diptera > Drosophilidae > Drosophila > Drosophila rellima. Next base: position 5,437,973 of record JAWNMV010000811.1, on the reverse strand, counting down.
CATATCAAATAATATGGACGAGGTTACAATCGTTTTCTATGCACTTTTGTTTGTCCCGATCTATTGTCTGACTGCTGTTGTGGTTTATTGCAAACAACTTGAACTATAAAATGCAAATGGAAATTTTGACCAGTGGACTATATACTGGCGACGGGCACTGTCAAGAGGAGGAAAGTCAAGGTCTAGCTGCATATTGTCTATACGCAGGGTGTAAATATTGTGCGATATATCGCCAAATTGATACAAATACCCATATATATACATATATAATGAGTGTATATTTATATTTTTATAATCAGAGTCGGCCATTAGTCAGTGGCGTTTCACAAAAGTGAAGGTAAATCACTTAGTCAATTTGAAAGCTCTGATTTTCATGCGGTTGTTTAATGTAGTTTTTGAGGTTGACACTTTGCGCAGGTTAAGCGTTGGCTTTCTGAGGGAAACCTTTGGCAACGGAAATGAGTTGTCATAACAAGCATTTTCAATTTAGAAAGAGATGCATATGGAATGAAACCAGATTGGTTTTATCAACCTAATTGGATTGACTGTTAAAATGCAACTTTAGTGAATGTTAGAGCTACGACAAAAGTTAAGCCTACAACAAATTTATCTGTAATCTAATTATGAAAGATAAATTTATGGTATCCCACGCTAAACTCTTGCCAAATGCTCCCCTAGCACCAAACCAAGCATTAAATGACTTAGCTTATGCAAGTAACAAATGCAATTCGACTTGGAAATAAACCGAGTGCATCTCATTAACAGAAGTTTGCACACAAATCAGCCAAGCAACCTTCAAAATTATAAAACCAACCCATATTTCTTGGGGCTGTCTCTTCAGGCACTCAGAGTCGAAGCCGGAGACGGAGCTATCAAAACAGGTTTCTCACTTTCTCACGCCAATTCCGTGAGGCATGACCAAAGAAGCAAAGTAGGGAATAAAACTGACCATTTCGTTTATTTTTTTAATTTAGCAAAATTAAATATGCAAAACTCTATCCAAAATATCTGTGATCAACTTCCGCTAGAAATGTGAAACCAAAGGAAAGACTTTCATTAATTTAAAGCAAATGCATATAAAATAAAGACTTTCAAGTGCCACAAAATATATACATATTATATTAATAAAATATATCTCAAGCCAGCTGCTACTTGACTACGTTTCGCAAATGTTAATGGGTTTTTTAGATAAAATTAAAATGAAATACAGCAGTAGTAAATTTTATATGATATTTTTGCTAAAAAGTGAATGCTATGAAGAGGCTTAAGTTTGTATTTTGTAACAAGTTTTTTTTTTAATTTATTAATTTATTGTAAAGATAACGCTTCACACTGTCAGATTTTGACATTGGTTTTGTTTGTTTTGGTAGCATAAATGTGGATTATACGAGTCTGCATAACATTAAAACCAGCTAAGAGACTAGGGAAGACATTTGATTAGGTGCTGGAATGACAAATGCACTTTTCATTATTGGCCTAAAAATTATTCCAGATTAATTATAGTATACTTTTCATTGACAAATCACATAAAAGCCGACTCAAATCGATGTATTTTTAAATGTATCATAATATTTAAGACCAATTTAGCAAAATACAAGATTTGTCTTATGCCCATATCTTTAGTATTAGCCATAGTAAAAATTAATGAATGAATACTATGATTTTATAGATTCAAGTATCTTGTTATGCATACTCGTAAAAACCCGTCTAAGCTCTGGCGTAAATAATTAATAGTATACTTTGATTGATTCACCTTCATTTTAAATCGGTTTAGTTTAATTTCAAATTAAGTTACAAAATATAGACTGAAGGCCTACCATTGTTTTTAAATCAATAATAATAATAGCTAACTGGCTGAAATTGCCGGACCGGATACTACAGCTTTCCCTATCGGGCCGGAGAATTGAATTACCCCACTATTTTAATTTTTGTGTTCTTAATTCCAACTCTTTTGAATTTGACATTTTCTTTCATTCGGGGCAGCAATGTTTTGTTATCGTAAATAAACAAATGAATGGAAAATATTTGTAAAAATATTTGTAATCATTTTGTTGCATACTTTTAGGCTACCTTCAATAGTGGCGCCATCTAACGTTCAGTGCGCTCGCTGCCTATCGCGCTGCAAACCCTAATTTGAGTTCGAATTTTAACATTATCGCTGCAGACTGCAATCCGCGCTAGTGACGAAAGCATCACAAAGGGTTAAAGATATAATGCCAACTAAATTTTTTATTCGCTCTACAAATTGAATATATTGAGTTTTACAATTTAAATTCTTTTATTTTTCTAAAATATGCAACCTCATACGATTTTAAAATGCAGTTTTATTAATAAGCAATAAATTCATTATTTGAGTTGTTGATTGAAATTGCATTTCTTGAGACACAACGCTGGTCATTTGATGCAATAAATTTTACCACATTAAGTACCGATTACGAATCAAAACGAAATCAATTGAATAGCCGTAAACAAATCAAATTGCACTGCAGTAAGAAATCGAAGTTATCTTGTATAATACTTGGACATTCGGTAATTGTCCATTAATATTATTATCGGGAGAATGCCTGGTCAGTTGACGCGAACGCTAATTTCAAAAGCTTATCAGTGATTTCTGTATTATATTTAGCCATATACATACTAGAGCGCAGGTGATTTTTTAACGTGCTAACTTAATACTGCTCATAAAATCCGCAGAACGCGTGCGACTCTCAAGGAATCCAAAAAATGACCAATGGCCATAAAGTGGTTAAAATATGATGAACTATAGCTCACCTGCTATATTTAGGTATGTATATTGGGACTATAAATGCAATAAATGACCAATATCAATCAGTTTGAACTTTATAAAGTCCAACAATTTGAACTTTAATCGATCGGCGCCCTTTTAAGTTGACCAGCAAAGAAATGAAATACACGAAATGCTTATAAAACTTTTTATTAAATATTTATAATTCGTAGAATAAATTGTGAGTGGTTTTAAGGCACATGCTTTGAATGTCACATAAATTGACTAGTTGAATTTTTTATTTGAAGTTCAATAATTGATTTCAAATAATGAGTATGTATAAATTGTCTGGTCTGGTCATTGCTCTCGTTCTTTCAAAAATCTTTGACTCTCCTCAGTTTAGATAGCTGTTGAAATTCGTTGTGGTCTTTGGTGTATCTATGGCTGGTATGGCTGTTTTGGTAACTACAAAAGATGTATCTTTTGGGCTGCAAATCCGAGCAACAATGTTATGCTTAGGCCTAAAGCGGAGAGTTGAGCTGATCCACCTCGCAACTGTTGCACCAAAACCACAGCACGATTGTTCTCACTTTGAATTTCACGATAGTTGTTGTGCAACTGCTTGCCCTTGTCGTACTCGATCTCTTTGAACTCATTCACTTGATCGAGGGTGACCGGAAAGGTTTCGGTGAGCACAATCCATGTGACAGCCTCGGCACAGGTGGGCGTGGTCAAAGACCCAGCATAGGTGAAATAAGTCTCCACATTGGGTATTAAGTCATCAACTGCCAGACTGTCGGCAATATGAACTGGCATGTTTTTATTCTCATAGCTCTTGATATCATTCAGACTCCGAATGATGCTATCGATGGCCTCGTTGGGTGTATTCGACACGTGATAAAGTACGCCCAACACTGTGATGCCATCCTTAAAATTGGCGGCCATTGAAATGTTGGGATAAATCGTATTGCGATGCACAATGTGCACCTCCAGGGGATAACGTATATCGTTGATGGTATGCTCTGACCACCAATGCATGTGAATCTGCTCCACAACATAATCACTGCCAAGACCGCCTCCACTCAAAGTCAAATCGTGAGCAAAGCCCGTGAGTTGAACTGCCAAAATGAGATAATAGTTTAGTGAGTATAAATTGGTTTGTCTATTGGGTTGTTTACAATACGTACTTGAGTGTCCATTGTTGATCATGCGAAGTGAACTTTGATGCTCATCGTAGTTCTCGAATCTAAGCGGATCGAATTCACCCTTGAGGGCGCCTTTGGCATGTAGATTGATGGGACTCTGCTTCTTGCCAATGTCACACAGACCGCCCCACTTTGGAAATGCTACAAAAAAAGGTAGAAATTGGAGAAGATTGAAGAGCATTCAACAAGAAAGTAAAGGAATACAAGGTTTTGCAGCTCTTGGAAAATCGTTTGAGTCCAATTTGCATACACCGCAATTTGGCGCAATTTAAAATAAACAACAAATGGGCTGACCACTTGACAATGATCGGCTGACCCACTCACGACTACAAGCAGTTCATACACATACATACATATGTATATATACTCTTACTCGTACTCGTACTTGTAGTCGACGTTGATTAACTAATTTTAGCAAATAGACTTTAACGAGTCGAGGGCAACTCTCGTAGATGTGTATTATTTTTATTGGCTCTACTTACGCTCATCCTGATTGTTATCCAGATCTGGGTAGCCCCAATCACTTGCAGCACTTAAAGCTACTGTGCTGCAGGCTGCAATAAACCAATGTAAACATTAAGTATACGCCGCATAACGAATTATATGCGCCCATTTGCCATGCGCTTAATGTGTTTTATTTTTATTTTTCAACTTCAACTTGACCGACATAATATGTTTAATGTGGCAGTGTTCTTGGCCGTGAAAAAAGGTACAAAGTGTGCAAAGAGAGAGGGCAAAATAATGTTGAAATTGTCGTCTGTTGTTTGGCAGCGTCAATAGCCGCAGCACCTTGCACTTGACTTGGCCGGCAACATGCTAAAAATAAGCATTAAATTTCTGAAGACTTGGCCAAGAACCAGACGAATGCTCACATAGACTGATCTGCGTCTCTGTCGTCATAGATTCTCATATATTTTATTTTTTTCGATAATGCTAATTCAATTGCAATATAAATGTTTGCATAACCGAAATGTGCATAAAAAACATATTTTGATTGCTTTCATTTATATTTTCTTTTGACCACAACTAAAAGCCTTTTGACAGCCAAACATCAAAATATCAACTAAATTTATTTAAATGTGAAAGCATTTCTATTATTTTCCCCCGTCTTTCTTTTGAAAATTTCCGTGTCAGTTTTTACGATTCATTTTAATGCACAACATTTTGTAGTTCCATTAAATAATTGACCCATCAGCATAACTCTAAACTCGTGCTTATATAGTCATTAATGGTTTAATAAAAAGCTCGTAAATGTATCCGCAAATGCAATAAAAAAAGAAAAACAAATCCCAGATAATTTATTTTTTTTAACGCTTTGCTAAATCTTTGACATATTTATGCTACTTGTTTGACTTTTTCGCGACTTATCAGAGAAATGCGAAATGACGACAGCAGCTGTTTAAAATTCGCAAATTATTTAGATTTATGGGCTTGAAATAAGTACTATATATTTGGAAAATGCAAGAAAGTTGTCAGGAGAATGTTCCTATGCTGATTTTTAGCATTTTGAAATATAAGTTCTATTATTGTACCTTTCTTTGTATATTTAATGAGTTTTCTCTGTATCCGAGACAATACTTAATATTTTATTGTAAACAAAATAGTCTAATTAAAATTTTAGTGGAATCAGACAAGCCTTTAAATTAAGAAAATAATGAAATATAATGTATGCTGCTTTTTAATGAATGTTATATAATCCGAGTTAATTGCACAATTACTAGAAATGTATAAATAACAAATTAATATTTCGATATTTCGTTTCAGAACAATGAAGGTTTACTAAGCTATCTATATATTTCGAGTAAGTTTTCCGTTAAATTAACTATGACGAATCAGTTCATTAGCTTTAACATGTTTGAACTTAATTGTGTATTTTCCCATAACATGAATTTTCAAGTGCAACTTTAGTAAAAATTTACAAAAAAATAGTCTGAACATTTAACGATATTTCGGTTATTGAAATTAAATTTATTTTTTATTAGATTGAACTTATTGTTACGCTGAATCAAATGTCACTCAGCTGATAGAGGAACGTAGGGAAATGTGCAGTTAATGACACGACCTGTATGCTACATTGGGGCAGGTTGTAATTACAAGTATTAGCCAATATAAATATAATTGAAGTTCACATGCAACGAAAGCTTATTAAAAGTTGAAGCTGTTAAAAATGGGCTGCAATTAAGTTTACTTTGAGATATAAGTGAGAACAGAAGGGCGGCAGGGGGTGTAGCCATGACGAGGGTGTTGAACAAAACTGCCAACAAAACGATAATTGCATTCTAGATTTGTAGATGCTGTAAAAAACACCATGTGAAAAATTGTACAAAACAAACAACTTTTATGCACATGAGAGAAAAGCGAGTGAAGTTTTCAATTGATATGTATGTGTATTTGAAAAGTGCTTATCTATTTTTTCGTTATGCATTACTCTTGACTATAAAATGGAAAACATTTGCTCGGTGTCAGCTGTCAGACATGCATAGAACTTAAAGAGAATAAAAACTATTTACTGGGCAGATGACAACGGAAATATGCGGCATGTACAATTTGCCACCGAGATTCGCTTTTGTATTCATCATTTTCGGTTTTGTGGCGTCTCGACATGTACAGTTGTTTATAACTGCATTTTTTGGCAATGTCAGCGAAACGTAATTGAAGCAGATTGCATACTCGTAAAAGCCGTCTGAATTCAGTCGAAAGTTTTTCTGCTTTTTTGGAGGCCTTTCTGTCAAGTCACCACGACGACGTTTTTCGAGTCAATTTTTGGAGATTTTCCATATTATTAATTTATTTACATTTTATTATCCCAACAATAATCAAAGTTGTTCTGTGATAAACGATTTCGGGAGTGCGCTCGCTTTGTTTTATTCGATTATCATTCGACAGTCGTGTGATAACGTCTAATGACGGTTGTATTCACACACAGTGCTGGTCATGTGAATATGACAATGGAATTTGAACATTGTATAGAATTGAAGATAACTGAAGATATGATCAGTTTATTGTTTTCACATTATATTATTTATTTTATCACAGTTTTTAATTATTTTATATTATGATATGAATGGCTCTATTCAACTGTCTCTGGGCTGTGACGAAATCGTCAAATCACTTGACTGAAAATATAGATCGATGTGAAATGAACTTTATTTTGGCTTTTATGAATTGTTTGCAGTCACACTTTCCCCTTCCCAGATCTAATGGATTGAGTACCCCTGATTTTATAGCTGTGATTATGAATGATCGATAATGAGGGCAATTGGAGGAAACTTTCCATTAACAAGTTGAGGATGGGCTGTTGACAACGCCTTGAGACCATATCAATGAATTAAAGTGCAATAACAATAAGTAGTTATAACAAAGAACAGATAAGAGCAAAAGAACTGAGTTCATAAGCATAAGTAGTTCATTCACTATTGCTGATTGTGAATATATTTATGTCCCTTTGTAAATAAACAGCAAACGGAAACCGCTTAACATGATACTCGCGATAGTAAGTATCAATCATGTCACATTTTTCACACGGACTCTGAATTTAAAATGCATTTTAAGTCTCATCGCTTTGTATCTGCAATGTGACTCGATCAAGACTAAATCTGATAATTAAACTACAACGCTTCAGTGGGTTTTAATGAAAAACTATCAACGTTGAGTTATCAGAGGAAGCACCTCGACAAAAAGCATTATATGTGTAGAAGCTATCAGCTTGCTTTATTCCCAATTATCAATGGAAACAATCAATTGACGTAGAGTAGAGACCCGCACACCACAGGCGTATAATCAGTAATAATAATTTGACACGGGTATATAATTGTTAAATATCTTAAGCCAAAATCACAGTTAATCTTTGGTACAAAAATTAAAAAAAATAATAGGAGAGACAGCCCGACTGTTTAAGACTCTGTATTTATTCCTGGTAATTTTCAAGCGGAATTTTGATTAAGGGTTGGACTCTTAATTTATTATATATTCAAATTGAATTCATCTCGTTTAAGCAATTATTACCTCTAGGTGTTTTTTTATTTAGAAATTCAATATTTAAAATCTCAAGACTTAATATAATCCTCACTCATTACGATGATGAATGTATTTAGTTTACAGGATCTACCACAACAGCTTCTACCTGTTGATCACATTTTCTTAACAAAATTAATAGACCCTGTACTTGTTTGCCAGTACAAGCTCGAAAAATGCCCAGAAGCTCTCTCCATCTGGATCTTTTGCGGTTACTGTTATTGTTATGGCTTTTGTTATCGTAATGGGTTTTAGTGTAAGGCTCAGTTATTAAGTTTTATTGTTGCAAATCGAATCTCACAAACGTCTATCAAAATAATTGTTTAATATGTACTTAAGCATGTCTAAGGCTGGCTTATCACAAAATATACAAAGTGTTTTGCTGCCCTTATCACTGATTGGCGAATTCGATTTAAGCCATACTAATTGCTAAATAACTCGATTTCATTTTATTATCAACTAAATACACACTGATCGCTTGCTGCCTCAGCAGTTTCGTTTGAGAGTTTTACGACTCCCGAGTTCAGTATAAGTATATTTAACTACTGTGACCTTATCATCAACATGTGGTTATGGGTGCCAGAGGGTGCGACTGTTTGCCATATTTGCCAGGCGCCGATGAGTCAAGGGTCTGTAATATGGGGTTACTGACACAATCTGCACATTGATAACATTTGTGTTTGGCCTTAACATAATCTAAGCCTATTAATTACAAATGTTATCCAAACATTTTCTAATGATGGCCTTACTATTATTGCCGTGTGTGATTCATGAACTCCAAGTGCTCTAGGGTACTCCAGAAGTTTGTATGAGTCGACACTTTTATCAAAGTTATCATGACTTTGAGTATGTGTTAAGGTTTCTTAATGAGCCAAGTGATAGGCAGGTTCAAAGCATGTGGCCATTTAATGTCGTGCAAAGTTCCCAAAAAAAAGTTCCCCAATTTTTATTGCGATTGAAAGTGGGATAAGTACATGTAACTGATCTGATATATTATTACTTTTCAATGAGTCATACTGACTTCATTAATGAAAACTTTCCTATGACCTTAAGAACATTCTATTATATTGTTCAGATACAGGAATTTTATTGACATTCTAATGGAAATATCTGAATCAATGTGATTACAATCTTTATTTATTTGATTTGATTTTTATAGAAATTCATTCTAAATAATACTGTTTTTATTTTATTTACCATTTGTTATAAAAATTCAAATTAAATAAATATTTTATTTATGTTTCTGGAATTTTGGCAATATTTTCCAGGAAGCAAATCTTAACAATATTTCAAAAACATGGTACGAATTGTTCAGCCTTATTAAAAACATGAATTTTCGTAGTTTGTAAAAGAAATGGCACGTTGAGTGTGAAATATTTAACGTGGGATCTATAAAAACATTTTAAGCAGGCTACGAGGCAAAACGTGACTACTTGTCTTTTATTGATAGAAAAACTTGTATTACAAACCCTAAGAATGTGTCGGTCTAAATACATATACATATGTACATATGTACATATATAGCACTAGTACTTGGACATAGCTTAGCACAAGTACATGCCAACAAGTTGATAAAGAAAATGTATCGATAATTACTTCTAGGTAGGCTCAAAACCACACTTTTCATATATATTTAAGCTTTAAAGTATTGCAGAGTTATTTACCTAATATTACGAATAGCAAATGCATCTTGAAATGTTTAAAGAAATTCTTTAGAGAAATTCTTAAAGAAACGTTTTTTGTTTTAATCACTTGTATTAATTATCACTTTTATTTAGCACTAGTCAGTAAGGACTCGGAACCTTGGCCAGCTCAATGACAACTCCATAAATTTGAAATAGAACCCTCGTCTTTTATAACCAAAGTGTACCACACCGAACCGAACCCAAACGATTCATTTGACGAAGAACAGAACCCGCAGTTCACAGCACAGAATGATTACTGAATGCGGTACGAGCATCAAGCGAATAAGTGCGCACACAGATACAGATACAGGCACACACACACACATACACACATACACACACACACACATCTCACGTACACTTGCATATGTACAGAGAGACGGTAAGAATTGAATTGAATGATGGCAGAAGCACACAGGTTTTTTTCGTAGGTTTTATGCACTCGCATTCTCTTACGCTCTCTTGCTCTTTCACTCTCTGTCTCTCAGTCAGCAGTCAAGTGACAACAAAATGGAGCTTATTAAGCGACTGCAACAACAACAGCCGAAGTTTGCCGAGTGAATTGCAATGTTCCGATGGTTAGAAGCGACGACGTCGCGACGTCGCTGCCGACAGAGGCTGTCGACGCAGCTGATTAATTGATAAGCAAGCGGAAGAACGTGAAATGAGCGAAAAATAAACGTAGTAGAAAGTAATAGTAACTGACGATCACTGACAGCTGACATAGAAAGAGAGGCCGTTTGAGAGAGAGAGCAAAAATGGCGCGTGCCCCATACACACAAAAATACACACATTTGCAGCGCAAACAACGCCGGAAGTGACGTAGCGGCAATTGAATTGAAAATTTCATTAAACTATTTACACAAAATTAGTTTAAAGCAATGTAACTTTATATTGTCAACATAATCAATCAAAAAATAATAGAAGCTTTAAAGTGAAAATCGAATTTTTATTTAAATATAAAAGATATTATATCCGGTGCTTTAAATATACATAAATAGACTTTATAGCGTTATGATTAAATAAATAAGAATAAAAAATAAATTAAATAATAATGATAAATAAGGTTTATATATACATAGATGACGTGAGAAACATATGTATATCCGCAATGTAGAATCTACATAATTCTGAGCATCACTTGGAAGCGATTTCTTAATTAAATTTGGTGTATTAATAATTGACGGGTCAAGCCGCATGTTTTGTCGTCGTCGTCGTCGCCGTCGTCGTCGCCGTCGTCGTCTTCGCGTCATTATTGTTGTAGTCTAATTGTTGCACCCACATGCAGAAAGAATCACCAATTGATGAGACAAATTGTCTAGTCACAGCCTCTGGGCGTGTCTCTGTTTGTTGTAAGTACGTTGCCCTTCCTCCGTCACTTGACCGACGACGGCGCGTCGTTAAACTGCAGTTAATATACTCGGACATAACAAAAGTCAATGTCAAACTGCTGCCGTTTGTTTGTTGTTTTGCACCGCTGCCGACAGCCTAACGACGTCTATACATGTGTGTGTGTGTGTGTGCGTGTGTGTGTTTGAGTGTGTGATTGTGAGTTTTGCCGGCTACGTTTGTTTGTGTGTAAATCAAAATGCATATCCGCTACAATTAGCCGTCAACGCTGTCCCACAATTTGTGGCTATCGAAATGCAAATCTGAATACTTTATACCTGAAAAGTTGCTGGGAACACACAGACATACTTTTATACACGTGCATACCTACATACATAGGTACAGATACAGTTAGTCGAGTAATTGTTTTGACTATTACCACAGTAGATTGAAAATTGAATATGTGTACACATATGTATGCATGTACATACTTGCATGCATACATATACCAACAATATATATAGATATATATAGATATTAAAATTACATTTCTTCTTATTTATCATAATTAATTTAGCTTTGAAATAAAGAATTTTTTAAAATTTTGTAATATATTAAAGGTCCTTATACTTTTCGGCAAATCATATGCGCAAATAGCGAAATTGCATGTTTACCTCTAATCATTTAATAACGTCCTTAGGGAACTTGAATTTCAGATTTATAAGCAAATGGTGGCCAAACGCGTAAAGCACTGCACCCATTATATACGTTTATCAACTATTTAACATCGCCGTGCTTTTATCTGTGTGTAGGTGCATTTTATGGATAGCAACAACAAAGCTCGTTGACTGAAAGCCGTGCTGATCAGCACGTCACGCGACTGAAAGTCGCCTGAGCATAAAAAACAAAACTAAAATATGTGATGCGACATTCTGCCCACAAAACTGACCCCAATAATAATTACAATTACATTAAATGGTAAAGGTCTCGTAGTAAATATGTTCAAAACATTTAGTAAAGAGGCGACGATAAACGTGTGACTCGGTCGCCATATGATTAATTTAAAGAATACAAATCGAATAAAAATCAATTGAATAGCGAACATCATATGAATTGAACTGATTGTCTCGACTGAACTGCGTCTGCAACTTAATTAAATTGTCCTCGTTGGACAGCAAAGTGAACAAAAAGCCATTTGATCTGTGAACTTGAAACCTTCGTTACTTATCACAATTCAAATTTAAAATGTATGCAGCATACGCGGGTAAATACGACAATGCGCAGTCTTGTAGCCCTGGTAAAAATCAGAAGTAAAATAATAAAATCAAACAGTTGGCAACGCCCAATTGCTTGTCAGTTTTGAGGGTTGCCCCACCGTGCGATACATGTCACATATGATTTTCCGGTGTGTTTTCAAGCGGGCATCGAGTTATTTAACCAAAAGTATTTATCAAAATAATATTGTAGAATTTTTTGTGTTCAGAGCATATTAAAAGCCGAGCGTATAAAGTTAAATTTGAAAAAGGTTGTTGCGAACGCGAGACATTTGGAACGAGTTGGCAGCATTGGCGAACGCTGAGCTGCGAAGCAGAGTGCATAAGCAAAGCGAAGAGAACGCAGCGCAGCCGAAAAAAAATTTTGGAAGCAGTAAAGCAGCGCACTGCACGCGATATATTTTTTATTTTCAAAGGGTTCAAGCTCGTATTAATCAATTCAACGGATCAACGTAACGGGCAGCCGTAAGTGCATTAACTTTTTCAACATTCAGCGTAGTTATACAGCCGCGTAGTTCGTCTGAAGAATTTTGCAAGAAGCGAAAAAATTTTTGCACAGCGGCAAAGGCGGCAGCAGCAGCAGCCGCGACTGCGGCGAATTTGTGCAGCAAAAGGGAGGTGAAAAGATGAAAAATTCTACGAAAAGCGCTCGGATTGTGGAATAGTTACAAATTTTAATGTAGTTTAATTGACACATTCAAGAAGTTGACAGAGCTTCAAGGGAATAATCCCGTAAATTTAAAATATTTGTGTATGTATAAAAAATCGGCATGTGCTGGGGCCATATGAGTGTGAATGTGTGTGTGCATGAAATTCTTATTGGAAAAGCGTGCTCAGCATTTCGGCGGCTGCTGCTGACAGTTGTATATATTTGTTTGGATGTGTGAGTGAGTCGCTCGTATATGAGAGTGTGGTGTGCGTCTGTGTGAGAGCGGAGAAGTGATGTGAAGACACAAAAGAAAGACGACGGCGCAGCGGCGCTGGCTATAAAATTAAGAAGAAGCATGCTGGCAGCGCTGCCCCGGCAAAAGCGCGTTGACGTTTGTCTCTGCATTTGTTGTTGTTGTTCTTGAGATTTTGCTACTGTTCTCAACCAGAAAGGAATTTTATTCCTATGCTGGGCCCAAAATAACTTCAAAATTTTTGATTGCCATCGCAAGGCAGTTGTCTCTGTCCTTCTCTCTTTCTCTGCTCCGTAAATTTGATTCATCGTATTAATATTTTCAGTATAAACTAAAACTTTATTTATTGTTGTTATTGCAAGCGCTCTTGTTTATTTTTACAGTAACTGTGAGTGGAACGTACGTTTGTGTGTGTGTGGGTGTTTCTGACAAAAGCAGCAGAAGTAAGCATTACCACCACCAACACCACAGCAACAACAACAACTGGAACACGAATAATAACAACAACAGAAACAAAGCAAAAGACTGATAACGAAGAAAACGCAGGGAATATCGAGAATAATAAGTTGTATCTTTGTAGGTGATTCCTTTTTTTAATACTTGGCAAACAATCATTTTATGTTAATTTCTTCTTCTTTAAACAGGCTCAAACGCAAACAGCAACTGGCGGGGGCAGCAACAAAAACAACAACAACATCAAACAAACAACAAATAAAGGAGTTGCAGCGTAAACACAGCTAAACACAAGGGCTAACAAAATGGGCGATCTTATGGTCGAAGTGCGACTCGATAATGGTGCCTACTACAAGGTAAGAGAGGAGTTTGAGCTTAAAGTCGCCGCTGCTGCTGCGACAGCGGCGGCTGCTGCAATACGGCGCGACGTCCTTAGTTTCTAATTTCGTAAATTTTAGCTTTATTTCTATAAATAACTACAACATTTTTTTTTTTTTGTGGAGTCTCATCGAAATACGCACAAAGCAAACACATGCAAAGAAGCACACACACACATTATCATATAGGGCGCATTTTGCTGTCCGTGTGGGGGTGTGTGTGTGTGTGGGTTGTCGCCTGCGCGAGCAGCGCTGCATAATCACGTTTGTGTATGTAAAGTGCGTGAGTGGGAGCAGAAGGGGATGACTTCGCTGAGTTGGTTTCAACTGCGCTGCTATTGTGATTTCCCTTTCTAATTTCTTATCAGATTTGCATGCACTATACCAAAAGTGTTGTGAAATGATGGGATATTCTAGTTTAAATATATATTATTCGAATTTTATTTATCAGTTTTATTTAATTTGCTTATTCCAACTAGTTAAATTTAAATTAATTTAACTGTAAATGTTTATGCTGGCATAGTTTCTACATCAAAAACGTGTATTTTGGAATTGGGTGTATATTCTTATTTGCATAGAAGATATTGCATTTGATTTATTATCTTTACTTTCTATATCCACCAATTTTACGGCACCAATCTCCATTCTGAAATATCAGTTCGATTTGCCTTCAGCATTTTCTTAATTCCACTGAATTATAATATCTTTCGATTAAATTTACAATAAATTTTCTATTAATTTAACCAAGTATAAAGTTTTCAACTTATGATAAGAAATTTGTGTTGCATTCCTTATCACGGGACTTCCCCTCTCACACGCTGCAACGACGTGTTGTGTTCTTACTCGTTTCGTCTTTGCGGCGGGTATGAAAACGATCATAAAAATATAATTAAAAAATATGTATATATATTGTAAAGCACTAGCAACAGCATTAATGACACATATTTCTCTTTTTTACTCTGTCTTTTTCTTCTGTCGCCGCTGTCTACGTCAACGCAACAATAACAACAACAACAACAATAATAACAACGACAACAGGGCCAGGTGACAGCTGTCGGCGATGATGGCATCTTTGTGGATGTAGACGGGTAAGTTGTGTCTCAAAAAAAGAAGTATTTAAACAAAAATTACAAATTAAATTATTTACAAAAAAAAAATCAAGAGCAAGAAGATTCTGTAAATTAGTGTGTATATTTTCTAACCAATTTACAACGTCGCTCTCCGTGCCTTGGCATCGTCTCTAGACTCGACAAGAGGATGCTTGGGTGGCGCATCATTTCTGCTGTTGCCTCACTGTCCGCTCTTCTGGCCGTGTGACGCCATCGTTTGCCAGAGTTTAATTTGGCGCAATTTGTTAAATGCTGCAACAGCAGCAACGGCAGCTCCTTCCGACAGACGACAAACTGCTGACTGACTGACCGACGGACGAAGACGTCGAGGAACGACGACGACTGTCCGGCCGGCCGGACAAGTGCGCCAGCTTTTCAAAGGCAATAACTGTGTGTGCACGATTCTAGCTGTCAAGCATCAACAGCAAATGCCACTAAGCAGCAGCAACAACAACAACAACACAAACAACAACTTTGTGCTGCCGACGTCTCTGCACGCGTCGCAGTCTGCTATTTTTAACCGCGGAAAGAAACTATTTTTCTTGTCATTTCTTTAATTTGCTGTCGTCTCCGCGTTTGCTGCATTTCTCGTGACATTTTTGGAACAAATCTTGTAGTTTCGATTTAAAATCTTTTTGGCCTCTATTTCAATATATGATATTTTATTTGTTTGTGCCTTTTTTAAGGCCTGAGCTGAGCAGCAGCAGAGGAAGAGGCAGAATCAGTAGCTGAGTCTAATTTTAGTTGCCACCCTGTTGACTCTCTCTTTAGACACACACACACACACAAATAAATGTACATATATGCAAAAGTTTGTATGTACCATAGTCATTTCCGATCTATGTCTTGAGAGACGTGAAAAAGGGACACCCCCGCAAATGTATTTAGACCCGCTTGGCGCTCTGCCAACAGTTGTTGCAGTTGCCGTCGTCGCTGCCGCTGTCGGCGTCGACTGCTGCGCTGGCGTCGGCAAAAAACACTTGTCTGCTCATTTTGCTCATATTTAAATATTTGGCTAGCGCATGGCTTTTAAATGAATGTATTTGTATGTGTCAGATTATTATTATTTATTTAATACTTGTAATTTATCGCCCTAGTCACTACGTGCATTATAAAATAATCATAATTAAATCTATTCCAAAGTATTTCTCATTTATAATTTTTTTTTAAATCTTATATATTTAATTTTAATAATTACTTAATTTCTATCTTGAATATTATTATTTTGTTCTAATATTCTTTTTAGGTTTGTTTGCATTGTTAATTTTTTTCTCTTTCACTATTATCACTGGGCTATACTTGTTGCTGTCTTATCATATATAATACTATATTATTATTATTTTTGTTTTGCAGCGTTCCAGAGGTGCTGAAATACGCCTTCGTCAATGTTCGCCTGCCGCCCGATGATTTGACTGTGGTTGCCGTGCCCAACTTCGAGGAGGGCATGGAGGTGGAGGTGTTGACGCGCACAAATGAGCGTGAGACTTGCGGCTGGTGGGTGGCTGTTATCAAAATGCTTAAAGCTGAAATCTGTGCAGTGGCATATATTGGCTTTGAGACGCCCTATACCGAAATCTGTGAACTGGGCAGACTGCGCCCCAAGAACCCAAATCCGCCAATTACGTCCAAATCGTTCTTTCAGTTTACGTTGCCCGTGCCCGAGGAGCTGCGCGAAGAGTGAGTCTCCCGTGTCTTTATCTTATATAATCCTTATTAATTAATCTAATCATATCGTTGTAATAGAGCTCAAAAGGATGGCATACACAAGGAGTTTCAGCGCACCATCGATGCTGGCGTCTGCAACTACAATCGCGATTTGGACGCTCTAATTGTCATCTCCAAATGGGAACACACTCAAAAGCGGGCCAGCATGCTCAAGGATATGCATTTTCGTAATCTCTCACAAAAGGTAAACACATCGTGTCCTGAACTTTGACCCCTGAAAGAGGTGAATTTTTGAATATAAGAGTAGACTTCATCTCATTAACTTAGATTCCCTTATATCTTGTCGCTAGTGTTTTTTTCTGCATAAAGTCATGTTAATTTCAATGTCTGAACCAAATAATACTTAGTGTCTGTCAAAAAGAAACTAAGAACTTCTCAAATTGTCAACAGATAGGAATTATAAAAATTTAAAAATTAAAGTTATTTACATGATAATGATATTAACTTTTATTTTTTTAAACAGGTTATGCTGTTGAAACGGACTGAAGAAGCTGCCCGTCAGCTGGAAACGACTAAGCTGATGAGTCGCGGGTAAGTTGCACTTAAACATAGAATGTCAAGTAATTGTTTTGTGTTCTTTTCTAAAGAGATTTATTTATTTATTTTTTGTTTTTCAATGTTATAAACATTTCCAACTTCTGTTTTTTGTTCATAGTAACTTTATTGAGGAATTTCGTGTGCGCGAAGATCTCATGGGCCTGGCAATTGGCTCACACGGCTCCAATATACAAGCGGCACGCACGCTGGTCGGCGTTACGAATATTGAGCTGGAGGAGAAGTCGTGCACATTCAAAATCAGCGGCGAGACAGAGGAGTCGGTGCAGCGAGCACGGGCAATGCTCGAATATGCCGAAGAGTTCTTTCAGGTTCCTAGGGAGCTGGTGGGCAAGGTGATTGGCAAGAATGGTCGCATCATACAGGAGATTGTTGATAAAAGCGGCGTGTTTCGAATCAAGGTGAGTGCTGTGAGTATTGTACGCTGTGTACGTACACGGCCTAATCGATAATCCAAAACAAACACAAAACACAGATCGCTGGCGATGACGAACAGGATCAGAATATACCACGTGAATTGTTGCATGTACCCTTTGTGTTCATTGGCACTACGGAGAGCATTGCGAATGCTAAAGTGCTACTGGAATATCATCTGTCACATCTGAAGGTTAGTATTCAAATCTAAGATCAACAATAATAATTTCTTACACATTATTCTTCTGCAGGAAGTGGAGCAGCTGCGTCAGGAGAAGCTGGAAATCGATCAACAGCTGCGGGCCATACAAGAATCCTCGATGGGATCCACACAAAGCTTTGCCGTTTCACGGCGCTCCGAGCGTGGTTACAGCAGCGATATTGAGTCCGTACGCTCAATACGTGGCGGAAGCGGAGGTCAACGTGGTCGCGGACGTGGTCGTGGCGCTGGCGGCGGTGGCAACAATATGAATCAGCGCTATCACAACAACCGACGCGAGGATGACGACTACAATTCCCGCGGCGATCATCAGCGCGAGCAGCGTTATAACAATGATCGCGGCAATGTTGGCCCATCAAATCCTGGCAACAATGGCGGCGGTGGCGGTGGCAACTATCGGGGTGGCAACGATCGACGTGGCATCAATCGCCGGCCGCCACGTAATGAGCAGAATGGCCGAGATTATCAATACCACAATCACACCGAGGAGATGCGAGAGACGCGCGAAGTGAGCAGCGTGGAGCGTGGTGAGTCATTCAATCAAGCAATGGATTAGGAACGAGACTACTCTGCAGTCAACTTGAGGATCGTCCACAATTTCAATTCAAGTTCCACTGCAACTCACACAAATGCTTAATTTACAATGTGTAACCGGTGATTATGTGTGGATTGATTCGATTTTAACTCAACAGAATTTGCATTTTTCATGTGTAATCTCTCTCTCATATGTAAAAGAATAATTTCATTTATAAATCTTGTTTTTTGTTGGGGTAAAAATAATAGTTTACCTCTAAAAATAATATCTAACTTTGTTTTCAATTTCACGATCATCTTTCTCTTTGATACAGCGGACAGCAACTCGTCGTACGAGGGCAGCTCCAGAAGACGCAGAAGGCAAAAGAACAACAATGGGCCAAGCAACAGTGAGTATGGTGAGGAGATACCAAGGCTAATCTCGTCATGTTCAACATCTTTCACATTTCCTTTGGCAGCTAACGGTGCGGTGGGCAATAACAACAATAACAAAACACAACAACAGCAGCAACAGCCGCCGGCTGCGGCGTCGTCTTCGGCACTGCAACAACAACAGGCGCCAGCGCAATCGAATAAAGCGCCACTGAATGCACAAGAGAACAACAAACAGAGCAGCAGCAATGCGAACTCTGCTGGCGGTGCAAGCAAGTCGAAGGATGCGCCGAGAAACAGTGACAAGCAACAGGCTGGCACACAGCAGCAGCCGCAGCAACAACAGCAGCCGCCACAACAACAGCAACCACCGCAACAACAGCAACAACAACCACAGACGGCACAGCAGTCGAAGCCACGTCGCAACAACAAGAATCGCAACAACCATACGGATCAGGCGGCTACAACGGATAATACCATTAAGAAGGAGGGTCTGGTCAATGGTACGTCCTAAGCAGCAGAAACAGCAGCAACAACAACAAACACATACAGAAGCATCAGCAACAACAACAAACAACACAACATTGCACATTGTTCGTTTAAACAAATTGTTGCAAGCAAAAACATAAATAATGCAGGCAGATAAATAAATTATAATGTTAATGTCGTTAACAATCGCCACCACATAACATAACATAACATAAACATAACGAAACCACACAACATACAACAGAACAGAAATAACAACAACAAGAACCAGATGAACAACGTGTAGAGTAGGCATAAATAATAAAAGAAATGTTTGAGAAACTATTTGAGTAACTAAAACAAAGCATAATATACATGAAATATGTAATAACTATACAATCATACACAAACTAACACACACACCACACACACACTCACACACACACACACACAAACACAACACTCTCACAGACAGCTCGAATTATACACAAAAGGCAGAAAAGCAAAACACATATGCCTAGGCTTATAATTTTAATTGAAATTAAATAAAACTTTAATAACAATCAAAATGAATTGTATGTGTATAAACGAAATCCTAAAATGCAATTAACAAGAAATTGGCATATGTTAAATTAAACTTAAACCAAGCAGGCAATTAGCATAGTTTCTCTCAAATCGAAATTGCGATTCTAAACTTGCCGAAAATGCGCTTTTAAAGCGTATTTTTCGTCAACTTGAAAAGTTTCTAGTTACATACAAGTATGCATAAATTTATAGTTGAAAGAAATTATCAATGTAATTGCTTCTAATTTTTTTTATTTGTTGTTTCATTATTTTTTTTTAAATTAGCATTAATTTAGTTTGTCAAGTTTTGTGTATAATTCGTGCGTGAAACAAACTAAAATGCAACAGTTAACTATTATTATCTTTATTAGTTTTTTCTTCATTCTTTAAAGATTATTTTGTATTATTATTTTTTAGTTACGTACAAGCTTGAATGTTGCTAACAATTAGGCGTTATAAAATTTAAGTCAACAAATCTTTGAATTTCAACTATATTGCTTTTGTTGCATTTTGTTTTATGTCGCGCTAAATGTTAACAACATGGGACCCTCTCTTATTTGTATAACGTTGTATTTATTACTATAATTTAACAAACACACGCTCTCACACTTACATATACACACATACACGCAGAGATACACGCTCGCTCACACACACACATCAACGCAATGAAATGGAGTAAACAATTATATAATTCATTACATTTTGTTGATAAAATCATAATAATTATATTAAACTTTGCCAATACCTACCATGCGTATAACTAATTTATTAGTCCTTTATTAAATACTCTTAAATTATTTAAAGCAAATACAGCAACAACCATAAGCAGCGATAAACATTAACATTTAAAAATTAAAAAAAATAAAACAACTGGAAATGCAAATCAATAATTTAAAGAAAAACAATTCAACTTGAAAGTAATTAAATATAAAAAAACAACTGAACAACAAGCATAAGAAATAAATATAAAACAAACAGGATCTTCTTATTTATTTGAAGAAATGTGTCAATAATATGTAAGAAAAATAAAAAATCTTTTAACATACGTATAAAAAATCGGTAACTATAAATAATAGTAATGTTGTGTAATTCAAATAAAAAACAAGAAATTAAAAAAAAAACAGAAAAAATGTGCGATTTAAAATTATTATTTATATGAAGATGAACTTATATAGAAATATAGCAAGTAAATTTTATTAATTTAAAATTTATATATATGAAACAAAACATAAAACTAAAAGCGAATTTATTTAAACTTTTACTTTTTATACTTACTTCTTTCTGGGGACATTCAAAAGACTCGGAATTACTCTTAAAGTGTGACTAAATTATTGTTGCCGTCTTAATCTCTCTTAGTGCTTAACGCGCTCTCTGTTTCTTACATCACTGCTCATTTAAGAGAGACGCTTGTTGGGAACAAGAGTTATTTTAAGCTCCGCGTTTTGCTCAAATATTCTCTTTCTACGGATTCTGTTCGCCTGTTACTGTTTACATATAGTGCTTTGAAATCGAGCTTGAAGTCGATCGCATGCTAAAACTTTAAACTTTTTCCATTTTACTTTGCTGTACAATTTGCAAAAACATTCAGTCGCTGTGGGTTCTGTTCGCCTGTTACTTTTTACAAAGAGCTTTGAATTTAGGATAACATGACGACCGGCAGAAATTGATACTTTCGTTACTTTTATGGATCAATCCATTTCTTTTTTTTGCAAATGAGTTTCCACCAAATTTTTTCTTTAATTTCGAAGGTTGTATGTAGAGTTAAAACACATTATATGTAATATATATTTCTCGTTTATTAACAATTCAAAGCATCATAAATCATTCAATTTAGCAGAGTTTCTCTAGTCATTGCTGTCATAGCTTTTCGCGGCGGCAGTGAAGATAGTGGCTGTGAATCATCAATTGGCCACACAACCAGCTAACCACACTGCCAAAGCGCATAGCCAATTGAATTGTTGTTGCCGGAAGCAACCATTTTCATTTTAAGTGGTTAAACAAACAAACAAAAGTTTTAAATAATATGAGAAAGTATGAATATATCGCTTTTGAACTGTATGCTATGGCGCCAAAGAGATGACGCCATCCTGCGGCTGTTTGACTGCAACTGCCTTGGAGCTTTTCAACACGACGGAAAATATTCGGGGGCGCCATCTTGCGGCTCATCTATGCTGCAGTTTATGCTACGTTGCGTGGTTGGTTCTTGTCCGCATCAAAAGCTTTACGTGGTCAGCCAAACGCAGCGCTGTAAAATATGCAATAAAACTTTTAAGAAATCATGTTGCTGGGGGCGGGGGACGTTGTTTGAATTTTTGCTCTATGCTAGCCTTGGCAAATGGGTGTGCCAGCAATGTGTGTGTGTGTATGTGTGTTGGGGAGAAGGGGAGAGTAGTGGGTTGAAAATTACTTGCAGCATGCGACGTATGAAGGTCGTCATTTAGTTTAACTTAAAGCAATTTGTTATAATAGCGGAACTTTAACTAATGCTTTAAAGTTTGTCTACAGCGCTTTATGTAGTAATTGAAGTTGGTTAGTGGGACAATCCACTTTTTAGCGTTTTTCGTTCAAGGTCAACGCTAGTTTGACTTTCTATGAAGTAACTTCCTTAGGGGATAAATTAGATATAAAGAAATAAAACCACAATAAATATAATAGATTTTATAATAACTTTTTATTTCATTTATTTGTATATTTATTTGTTTCAGCGATATACGCTTAAAATTAATGTGTACTTAAAGCTAAGAGAGTCGCTAAACTATTGTTTATATTTATATGGATATAAGTATTATGTAGTATAATTATATATTTAGTCACACTATCACACAAAAATTGCATATATATTTGTAATTCGATTATATTCAGCATTTTGTTGCATTTGGGAAGATTGTACGTTCTGGAATGTCGTACCAGATAGTGCATTTACAAGCTTCAGAATGTTTCAGTGCAAATGCACTCCTGACACGCAGCCCAAAACTGTTTCAAGGATGCATTTTATAGATACAACTATATCATTTATGTTTTATTTTGTTAACTTTGGCGGCAAACACATCGAGAGAGGCGGCGGCGTGTCAGTGTAGGCGTGGCAAAGTTGCTGGCATCATCGAGAGCTCGTTGGACGTTGTCGCATTTTTGAATTTTCTAACTTTCCAATTCTTATTGTCATGTTGTAAAACCAAAAGTAACGAAAACAAACCAAACAAAATAAACGCACATGCAACAACAACACGCTGAGGAGAAGAGATGAATGGGAAAGGAGAGAGGGAGAGTGCAAAACCAAATAAAAATGCTATCAATTGAAATGTGATTAGTTAAGTGGGTCAATGTGGGTTTTCAATCGCTTATACAAGTCGTTAATGTGTCACAACTGTCGCCAGTTTCAAATTCCCCCTTTTAATACAATCATCAGTCATTGGAATCTTAGCCGGAAAACGCGGAAATCTAAATCAAACAAACTGAAACGGAGCAAAGCTAAAAGTTGCAGCTCGAGATAAGATAACAACCTAAAGGCGATTACAAATTTTGATTTCTAATGTGCCAAAATCGAATTTCTAGTTGCCAAGAAGAAAAAGCTGAAATCATGACAATTTGATTTGCCGATATGGTTAAAATGAACTGTTGCGTGACACAGTTTTGGGCGCAGTCAATTCTGGCCTTAATTCGTTGTTGTGAGGAGTGGCTAAAACAAACAAATGTCAAAATCAAAGTTAGAACTTTAGCAAACTACAGCTAAAGCTGACAATTAACACTTGAATGTTGTCAATTGTGTTAATACGCGTATTGCAAATGCTGCAAAAATTGTCGAGCAAATGTCACGCAAAGGCCAAAATTAATTGCGTATACGCCGCATGCGCCGCACAATTAATAAGCGCTTGACTGTGCGAGTATCCCTCTCTCTCTCTCTCTCTCTCTTTGTCTGTCTGTGTGAGTGTTTGTGTGTATGTTTAATACAGTTTTTAATCGCGTGCGCGCAAATGTTGTGTGCTCTAATTTCCAGACAGAAAACAGAAAAATATAAGAGAAACAATAAAGAAAAATAGAAAAAAATAATAATGCAAAAGCGCAAAAAAACAACTACTACTGCAATAACAATAGTAACAACAACGCTGGCAATTAAATAAATTAAGGCTTATTTATGTCAGTGTGTGTGTGCATTTAGGTGTATCGACGTTGGCTCAAAAAGCGTTACAAAAAAATGTTTCTTTATAAAAAAAATAAAAAAGTTGCTCGAAAAAACCAACAAATATTATTTATGATGTGTGTTAAATGGGTTAGACAGTCGACGTCGTTGTTGTTGTGGTCTGTTGTGTGTACATTTCCAAAAGTGCCCAACAAATGTAGCTTGCAACATGACCCCTCATCACCCCCTCTTTAAAACCCTCCCCCCTCTGCTAAATCACTTAGTATCTCTGTTATAATTTCATTAGGCAAATGCTGAGCGCTTTTCATTAACAGTTCTCAGTTATACTACACATAAATGTGTGTGTGTGGTTGTTGTTGTTGCTCTTGACAAACACGCTTATTTTTATCTGGGTCATAAAACGCCGACACACACACACACAAACACACACACACACACACACATCCACACACATAAAACCTGCCCTGCCAAAGTGTCGTAAACTTTGGGGCTCAAGTATTTTCAACTTATTTCTTTTACTCCGCTTTGCTGTTTGTTGTCAACGGAAGTGCTTGCCCAAAGAGTTGCAAGTACACAAACACCATACACACACACTCACACACACATACGCCCGACATAACGCTACTTAAATTAATTTACTGTTTGACTGGCCAAAAAAAAAATTTGTGAATTGCGAACAATTTGTAACGAGTCACAGAACGAAATGACAGCCAAACAGTGGCAGCCACTTAGCACGTCGCATGATCGCTAGATATATACTACAGTGCACACTCCCCTCAACGGACAGCATTCATTGAAGAACATACAAATTTGATCATGTTAACGAGCAAACATCTTTAACCGGAAGGGAAGAATGTACAACTTAGATAAAAAAGAAATGAAAAATGCTATTTTTTTTGCTGCTTAGTTGTTCTGGCTGACCAGTTTCTACTGTACAGTTAAGGTACATATATTTACTCAACATATTGTGTACACACATTCATTCCTCTTAAACACTTTAGCTACTTGTGTGTAAACATTGATTATTTTCCAATGGGATTTTATAGAGATTGCCATATGTTTTCCAGGGAATTCAACGCCTTCGGGCAATATCTATGCTCGGCAATTTATGAAATTTTCTTTGTTTAAGCAAAATCAAGAGGAAGCTAAAGACATCAGACTGTTTTTATGGCTCTTTCAGCTAATTTTAACAAAAAGACTCGCAAAAAAAAAATTTAAAAAAAAAGAGAGGCGGACAAATTAGTCATGTGGCAAACGCGTGATAGGCCCAAAAAGATTTTATATTCGGCCCGTTGACGATCAAAAGCGAATCGTGTGTAGCATGTGTGAGTATTTGAGAGAGAGAGAGAGAGAGAGGGAAGTGAGAAAGAGAGGGAATAATAGAGTAAGAAATATTAGTTAAGATTATTGCAATATCTCTGTTTTAATTTTCATTAAAATCATTTTGGTCAAAAATAAAAAAGAAGTTTTCTTTAACTTTCTTTGCCTTGCTTGGAAAATTACAACACGCAAAGTTGCTCTACTTTAAATAGACGAAAAGCGGTCGATTTCTTTACTGAACTCAGACGAAAGTTGGTCAGAAAATGTTTATAATTGAGTGCACATTCTAGATTTATTAAAAATTTGAAGAAACTTTTAAAAAAAATAAGTTTGTAAAAAGAATTGTCAATTCATTGAAATTTCGATTAGTTTTCATTGGTTTTTATTGAAGATATTGTAAATAGTTCTACTCATAACTTGACCCTCTTCCAGTCACAGTTTGAGTTTAGGATTTGTTGAGCTATCCTCGCATTTATTATTAAATTCAAGTCAACAAAACCACAGAAACAATGCAACTGACAACGTACTGAACTCGTTAAAGTTTAAACAGTTGCCACAAGAATTGCAAACAAGACTAGCCACAGATATATATATAGATACCTAATATATATAGATAGATATATGTATGGCTATAGATTCTTGGCAACATTGGTTGCTTAGTTGGCCAGGTTTGCAGCTGAGCTGACCCAAATTGTTGGGCCTCGATTTCAGTGTTTGTATTTGTAGTTGTGTGTGATGTAATAAGTGAAAAGCGAAATGACACAAAAGTGCACATTGATTTTGCTCTGCAGCAAAAGGAGGCGGATGGGTGAGGGAGCGGGGGGCGGGGCTACTGCGACTGCTGCCTTGAGAGGATGCACACAGACACACTCTGTCAGTTGCAAGTATAAAAATTTATGCACTTTGCAGTTCTCAATTCAGTTAGCTCCATCTCTTTCTCTCATTGTCAATTTGCATTTTGCAGTATTTATAGCAACGCTTTGACTTCGTTTTGGGCCAACATTTCGCTTTCTACACAATATGCACATATAGTATCTATATCCCTTTTGTCGTTGTTGTTGTGCATTTTGGCTGTTAGCCAATGAGTATTTTATTTTTGGCTACTTGGCTAAGCTCACAGCTCACACAAAACTGCAGTTGCTACCAGCTACCAGCTACAAGATATGCAGATACAGATACATATTTACAAAAAGTGTTATATGTATCTGTTAGATACATTGTTATGTAGGTTGCCACTTATACTAGATGCAAAATCAATAGTAATACTTTGCTAACACGAAAGCCATTCAACATTTTGTAATTGCTTATAACCAAAAAGGTGTCAAAAGTGCTTTAGGTCAAACCTAGTTAGGAGGTGGTAGTAAAAGAAGGGGGAGGCCTGATCCATGGAAACTGGGTCATAACACTGACCCAATTTTGTTTTAAGTTACAAGCCGCAATCGGAACTGCAGTGAAACTGAAGATGAAATCTATGTGTATGTGTGACCTTGTCGCCGGTACTGAAGGTCGCCCTCCCCAAAAAAGCAACAAAGCATGAAATATGGCTACAACAAAATGGCAAGCTTTATATATGTATGTATGTACATACATATATTTCTAGTATTTTGCGTTGTGCTTATTTGGAAACACGTGATTCATGAATTGCCGTTTTTGCAGACTCTGTAATCGCTTATCAGTGCATTTTTTGTTTTGTTTTTTTTTACGTCTGCGACATGTAGATACTCGCGAAGTCCAAAGTATCTATTTTTCTTGTAGCTCTTCAACTGACTAATGATCCAAACGACGCTACACCGACACGACAAATGATGTCATTTTGTGTACCTTTTTCAGATACGTATACGTAGAGAAACAAACAAAGACAGACGGACGGACAGACAGACAGATAGCGAGATAGACAGACAGACAAGATTCCAGCGAAATTGTCTGCTTACGTTGTTGACGTTAAATATGCTGATGCGATAAGTTTCAAGTTGAGGTACAAATTCCAATTTATGAATTAATATGTCGCTAATTAGTCGAAATAAAAACAACAACATTTGTAAGCTTAATACAAAATAAAGCTTTTTAAAATTTGCGCTTAAAGTGAATGTAACAATTTTATGACTAATACTTTTAATTTATACGTAATTAATTGTTTAAAGTTTAAACCGGTTTTGCTTTTTTTTTTGCAATTATTTGCTATTTTGCAAAACTTTAGCAAATTGACCCGCATAGCAAATTTCTTAATAATACTCAAAGTATTTGTGTGTACTGTGAATAATTGTGAATCATTGTGAGAGAGGGATTTTTTTAAATGTTTTTAGTTATGCCTTGGGTAAAGCTTTAAAAGCATTGAAAAATATTCAGTAGAAAATCCCAACGAAGTGAAATGAAACAAACTCTTGGCTGCAGTTGTTGTTGCCTTTGCCTTTCTGTGTCAAATGCATTTTTCAGTCATCTTTTTACACACGCACACACACCCACAAGATCGACCTCATAACAAGCCTTGTTACGCCCACACACAACACACATACATATCTATTTCTATATCTGCATCTAATATAGGCACCATATGCCGACATTTGTTATTTTTACACACAAGAAATATTGCAAAATTCACACAAAATACGAGTCTTTCTATAGGTAAAACTATATAAGCCAATAAACTGTGAGTCAGTGTGAGTGAGTGAGTGTGTATGGGTGTGTGTAATACAAGCTGCATGTATGCAAGGTCAAGTGGTTACGTTATGCATTGCATATGTGTGTGTGTTTGTGCATTTGGTTGTTGTTGTTGCTTAAAATAGCATGAAAAATCTGTGAAATTGCGCATACGCCGCGTGTGTGCGTCTTGTTTAATTGACAGCGCACGAAATTTCAAAGCGGCCGACGCTTTAATTGGAGATTTTACTGCGAAATGCAATTAAAAACAAACGAGGACTCGCACTCTGTCTCTCTCTATATTTTCACACATTATATAATGCTCGTACTTGTAAGTCGAAGGAGAAGAAAGAGCGAAGAAAAAAGGTTGCAATTACAACAACAAATAGGCAGGCTAAACTGCAGGCTTATCTAAAATTAAATTGAACGAGAGAGTTTGTCAACTGCCAGAATGAGACAGCGACAGCTTAAACTTCAACGAGTGTGGGGGAGTTGGAATGTGTGTGAGTGCTTAAGTGTGAATTGATGTGGCAAAGGCGTAGATAAAGTCGCTGATTGTTTTCAACCCACACACGCAGACTCACTCTCACGCACGCTACATGGAGCGAGCGAACGAGTGAGAGCTTTTAACTCAAGTCAAGCTCAACTCTCATTGTGCGGCGACATTTCCCCAAAAATTCACAATGAATTTATTTTACATGGCAGCTCACATTGTGTTTCGTTGTTGCATAATGCAAAAATAAGACTACAGGCGAAATTGAAATTCAAATACAAATTAAAAATGATTGCAGGCAGATGTGCTGACAAGCGTTACGTATGCATCAAATAGTTTATGCAACCTCCACACACACAGCTGCACACTCACACACACGCAGGCAGACAGACATAAAGTTGAACAGCTGTTTCGTATAATAAACACATAACAATGAAATGAAACCACGTTGCAATCCTCGACTCTCTGGCTCGACTAATCCAAATTCCACAAAATCCACAGTCCACAATCCACAAAATCCAAATGCCAACTGACAGCCGCCAACTTTGTGCTTTTGGGCGTTCTGCTCCTTTCTTCGCTCTGTTTGGAAGAAGCCGCCGACGCCTCGTGTTGTTAACTCGATGTGGAAATTAAAACTGACGACTGACGTTGGCCATGCAGCTGAAAAAGCAGCCAGCAGTCAGCAGCTGGCAGCGCAATGCTGTCGACGCCAACTGCAGCTGCGACTGCGTTTCGATTCGATTCGTTGTTGTTGTTGTTCTGCTTCTTCTACTTTGTGTTGTTTGTAGTAAAAGAAAACTGTTACAATTTTAGGCCAATTTCTTTTATGAACGCTACGCGACGCGACGCGACGACGACGACAATTTCGATGGCCACGCGGCGTGAATGAAACTTGCAGCGCTGCGTGTCCAAGTGTAAAAGTGTGAGTGAGTGAGTTAGTGGTGTGAGTTGACGGTGTGTGGCAGACCCAAAGACGCTCAAAGGTGAAATATACTAAACGTCGCTGGTCTGCATTGTGGCAAATTTTATTTCTGTACGAGCCGCTCTCGCTGCAACTGCAGCAAGGTGCTGCTGCTGTTGCCGATGCTGCCACAACACCCAACTCACATACAACAAATTCGCTCTCAAACACACACATACACTTGAGGCACAGTCACAACTTTTCATTTCGTTCGGCGCAAAGTAAACTGCAAACTACGCTCCTCTAATGCTGAAGCGCAACTGTCAGCTGCTCAGTTCGTTCACGAAAGCTAACAAAAAATGAGCAGAGTCAACGAAAGAGCGCTAGCAAAAGAGAGTGTGTGTGCGAGAGCATCAAAACGCTGTGAGATACAGAGAGAGCTTTTGGCATTGCGCCTACACACCGAAACAAATAGCAACAACAACAGCAGGAAGCGCTGAAGCTTTTGCTTTGCAGTGCTGCCCGCTGACGCTGCAATTGAATGTGTTTGTTGTTGTTTTATTTGCTCTAACTATTTTTTAACGACTTGTAGTTGTAGCGCTGTGGCTTGTTGTTGTTATTCGCATGACGCAAATGTAGTGCGGGTCTCGCCTCGCTCATGCCACAAAACTATGTATAACAAGCTGTCTCTCACGTTTGACTTGACGTCCTCTCCCCGATTCCACAACATGCTCTACCCCTCCCACCAACTGTTTCTTTGCCCTGCACT
The DNA here is from genome assembly GCA_035043635.1 of Drosophila rellima. Taxonomy (NCBI): domain Eukaryota; kingdom Metazoa; phylum Arthropoda; class Insecta; order Diptera; family Drosophilidae; genus Drosophila; species Drosophila rellima. Next base: position 5,407,787 of record JAWNMV010000811.1, on the reverse strand, counting down.
AGATTACTGTCTCGCTTACACAATGCTGTCGTATGTTTCACACAAATTTCTCATGTCAGTTGCATTTTGCATTGGGCGTTAATGTTCAAGGTGATTTACCTCTGACTGTGTGTGTGTGTTTGTATAAATGCGGCTTTACCATGTGTCACAATTCTGTTAGAGTCTCCCCCTATGTCCCTGTATTTGTATGTATGCATGCGTGTGTTTGTGTTTCGCAATTATGCGAAATTATCGATCAAATTTTGTTCTAAGGTCAACTTAAATTGTAAAAAAATTAAGTTATGTAGGTATGTCTCTGTATGTGTGTTAACGCTGTTAATCGTCGTCATGCATGACTCCATTCAATTTGTGCCTTTATTTTTTTATACATTTTTGTTAATTCAAATACTCGATATACTTCAAATCCGCTCATAGATTAACAATAAATGTATAGTTGAAAAAGCTTTCGGTTCAAATGGAACTTGAAAATAATACACTTTAGCTCAATCGGAGAGAGAAACTACAATCGGTTTCTACTAGTAAATATGTATTTTCTATCTTAGCCTCTATTCTCTGGACTATAAAGCCAGTAATCTATAATATTTAATCAAAATTTAATACGTATTTATAAGTTATCAGTATTGATTAGTCTTTGGTTTCCTGAATTAAAGATATGTGTGGCACATTTTTGTGAAAATCTATAAGATTAGAATTCAGGTAGAATAAGGAATCGGTCTTAGTATTATTTTTTTTACGGATCTCCTCAGTTTTAAGATTTTTCTATTGATTTTTTCTTTTGTCATTTTACTTTCTCAATTTATTAAGTTATTCCCCAGGTTTTCTCTCATTTTTTTTTATTAATGCTCTTTGTAACTTAACATAGACATTTTTTGTATGCTTGTTCTTTTTTAATTGTTTTATAAGTGCTTTGATGTAATTTGTTAGTCAGATAGCTGATTTCATCAGAAAACCTGACATGAGGTCAGCTGACTTGGACTTGCAAACTCTCGTAAATACGAACTCTCGTAATCATATACGAGAGGCATATTTAAGATATCGTTAATGCGTATATACCTTATAAAATAACATAGATTGTACCTAACGAGTGGTCAAATCAAATCAGGTGATGGACAGTGAGTATCTGTTAAACTATTGATTGCATAAGCGACGAGCAAAGCTATCTACACAATATACGAGTATATATAAAAAGGGAAATGGTCAAAAATAAAATCAATTTCGCTTTCCTTGACCTCATGGCTGCACAGCGACAAAGCGACAGCACAAAGTCAGTCAACAAAGGATAATTGAGGGTCATTTGAAATGCAAAAGTGACAAAAAGACGCTGCAGCTAAATGCAAATAAATGTCGAAATAATGTCAACGGGTCTGTAGATATAATTTAGATAGTCTCTTTCTCTCCTCAATTCCTCTCCTCTCCTTTCCTTTATCTTCCCCTCCTCAAGCTGCTTGTCAGTGAGCCAAAAAGCCAAAAAAGCGGCACAAGCTGCAACAGAAAAACAGGCAAAGCGAAACGAAAATAGAAAATGGCAAACGAGCGCTGCACGCGATTTTTTCGAATTGTGCAGCATGAAAATGTTTTAATTGTTTTGTTGGCCGAAATTAAAGATTTTCACACAAATGCGTTTTTGCCAGCTACTTCAAAGCTACAACAAAAGAAAAGAAAATGTTTCACTCATATCAAGAGTATGAGTATTCAATTATTACTACGGACTGTTTGTTGCCGCTTTTCTGCCTTTAGCCGTCATAATTAAATTTTCATTAAAATTTTCAGAGCGTTGCTTGGACGCATTGAAGCGCAATCAATTTTCCAAGGCGAACATTGGAAATCTCCCAGTCGAAATGAGTGCGTGAAAATGCGAATAGACGTTTTAAATACAAAATCATAATAATAATAATAATATTATAATTTATAATAGAAATGTGTAATAACAAGTAAATGCTGAATATAATTATATGCAATTTTTGTATTTTTAACTAATTATTTTCGTTGATTTTTTTCTGCTTACTTAAAATTATTTTTTGAAATTTTCTTAATTTTCTGATTAATTGTTTTCGATTGTAACAATTTTGGCTACAATTTCAAGTTTTCAATTAACATTTTTGGGTAGATAAATAAAAAGTTATTAAACAAAGCTTATGGCTAGAATAATAAGTATTTAGTATGGTCAAATGATATTGTAACAAAAGTTAAATCAAAACCTTAAGTCAAAAACAAGGGAAAAAAACTTAAAAACAAAGACATTGGACTTGCAAAGAAAATAAAAACTTTCAACTCAGTGACGCTACTCACCCTGTAGTTGTTATTGTTGCTCGTGTTGTTGTTGTTGTTGCTGCTGCTGTGTTGCACGGATGCCAACGGAAACTGGATACCACCAGCTGTGTTCACTTGTTTCACAAATTTCAAAGCGAGCACAGGGTGTATCCCAGTTTCAATGGCAAATAGAGCTTTTAGCGAAAGCTTAGCGAAGACAAGAACCAGCTGCTGCTGCTGCAATGCTTTTCAATTGCTGTTGTGGTTGCTACGTTTATTATTTTAGTCACCTTGCACTTGGATTTGCATTGCATTATTTTTTTCACTTAACATTTCTCTTTGTATTTCACAATTTCAAGAAAATCAACAAATCACCAAATAAGCTGCGTACATTGTTAAACATTAATTTATAAGTTACTTTGAAAAGGAATTTTTTGTATTATTTAAATATTGGAGCTAAACATATAGTACGTATATGTATATAATTTGCCCTTTGCCAGTTTGCCCTTTGACTTATTTAAATTAACATGTATCTATACACTTTTATATACTTTCGTATATATTAATGTATATAAATAACTCTATGCTGCTTACGCATCACATTTTATAGTATTGGCTGTGCTTTTAGCTGTGTTCATGTGTATGTGCGTCTGTCTGTGTGTGTGTGCTTGTCAAAAGGTCAGAAGCGTAATAAAAACAAGTCAAAAATATGTTGCATATGCTAAGGCGCAGCATTAACTACAGCGAGTGTGTGTGTGCACTATATTCAATATTTAAAGTTTGGTATCCATATGTTGGGATCATATGTCACACGTCACACACATTTTCATACATACATTATTAATTTCGATGTTCATTTATTTGCCACATTTTCTTTTTTAGTTTTATCACACATGTGGTAAATTAACTCATATGTTAGATTAACACACACACACACACACGCATAATTAATTTGTGGCAACACTGGTTTGCAAAGAGGCCTGACCTCGCCGGGAGTGCGCTCAACACTGAACAACTTTCGTGGAGCACGCAGCAAGGAAACCAACTTTCATATATGTATGTATGTGTGTATGTTGCCAGGAAGCACAGCTAGCGTAGCAGCAGCAGCATCCTGTCTGTCGGCGGCTGCAGCTGTGTGCGCACAGGTGCGCGTCATCGTATCCAAGTAAATATGCAACAGCATATTTACAGTCACACAAGCATACATACATATGTACATACACGCAAACACGTGGTGGCAGGAGGCGGGGACGCCATGAAAGAGAAAGTTTTGGGCAGCTGGCATCTGGCAGCAAATACAACAAAAGCAAACAGTTGGCAGACGTCGACAGCGACGCTAACGTCGCTGCCTTAAGTCGCCCACGCAAAAGCTGTGCAAAAGCTTTACTGCTTGCTGTCTCTCGCTCTCGCTTGCTCGCTTTTGTTTTCCTTTCCATAATAGTAGCTTATTTACCTCTCACACACTTGCTTACATACATACCTGCTGCTAGCAGCACAAAACTTGAGTACAGCAGCACACTCGCTCACGTCGCGTCGTCTCTCTGTCTGGCGCTCTTTCACTACGCTCTGCTCTTTAGGTTTGCCGGCTCGTTATACTGCCGACGTTGCTGCTCGCGTCAAGTTAAATGGAACAGCCGACTAGCGCAACAATAAAAATTTTCAAGTTCAAGTTGTTCGCTCAGTGCGCATGTCGTGCGCCATTTTTGTTTGGCCACTCGCTCGCACACACATACACACGTACGGTGATGTTCATGATGCAACGGCCGATGGAGGGGGCGAGGGGGCGGTGGGTTGAATATGGTGCACTTTCAATGTTGTTGTTGTTTACCATTCGTCGGCTCTATCGCTTTTTATATTCGTTGCTGCTGCCTTTTTTGCTGTCGTCATGTGAAAAGGGAGGCAACAGAATGTGGGCAAATTTCGTATCTCTTCCTCTTCGCCTCGCATGATTTATTTATTTGTTGTTGTTTCGTGTTTACTTTTATTTCGGGCAGAGCCGTTGTGTGTTTGCTGTCGTTCTTATTGGCGATGCTATTCTTGCTGTTGTTGCCGGTATTGCTGGCTCACTCGACTGTCGCTAATTAAATTTCCATGCCGACGCTGCGACCGCACTAAAAATAAATATACAAAACGAGATTTTTGTTGAAATTCTCTAGATAAATATTATCTTAACGAAAGATGCATGTCAAAATTATCGATTTCACACACACATGGAATGCGATTGAATTGGAATTTGGTCCATGATTTAAAAGAAGATAGAATAATAATTCATCTGTGATTATATTGATTTTATGTTTTTATTATATTTTCATTTCACACCTGGCAACCAAATTATTGGAAATTATTTCTAAGCTACTGAAATAATAATAAAAATAGTTTTGATTGCCTTAACATTTACATTTCCTATCGTTCTTATCTGTAAATATGTATATTTCTATGTAATTATAACTTACATATTTACAGTTTGATTGTAACGAACAATTATTGCCACAATAAAATGTATTTACGTACAAACATCTATTCTATCCTATGAGTGTTATCAATATTTTCTAATAGTTTATTATTTAATTTAAGTTATTTTGAAATTATTTATTTGTAACTAGTCTTTTTTGCAACAGCTATATATCTTTATGGGTTATTGTATTTATCAAAGTGAAGTTAAAATTGTTTTCATTTGATATCAATAATATTCTTAAAATAGATTTACATATATATCCCAAACTAAAGGAACTTCATAAATCTGAAGTAATAGTAAGCAGTTCACGAATGAGGAATTCCTTCTATATTTTTCGTTTCTGATTTTTATAAAACAATACAAAACCGCATATTTCGTGGTATTGGAAAGCTTATTTATTGATCAATTCTAATTGCGGAAAATGCCAGTATTTTGCATTAGAACGAAAATATATTCTCTCGGAAATTTCAATTTAGAGATTCTTACAATTGCCGTGGGATCACTGTACTCAGTACACTTTATAAAATTTCTATGCAAGGCTATTCCGATATGCAGTGCAACGAACTTGAAACTATGCGAAATGTTTGTACTTTTCATTGGAGATATGAATATACTGCCATTAAAAACGATTCTTAAATTTAATGTTGTGTAGTTAATGTCGTATTGTAAATTTTCAGCAGTGCAGTTATATATTTAAAAGAGAGCTTCGGTTGTCAGCAAAGATTCATTTAAAGTCGAAACGACTTTGGGTTTTAATTAAATGAAGAGCTTAATTCATTTGCCATTTCTTCCTGTAAAGTAATCATCAACATCAATTCAATTAAAGTTTTTTGTTTTTCAATAGTATTTATACAAAATAGTTCTAATCAACTTTCAAAAATATTTATAATCCAGCTAATATAATAGTTCAAAGTTAATGACTTTGAAGCGGAATCATGATTATCACGATTATTTTATATATTAATTCTCTTAGCTAATCTCATACATATTTTTTGAAGACCTGGTCTAATATCGATTTTAATCACTTTTCGATTCTTATCAAAATTGTAAGTGCAAATATTTACAAAAAAAAACAAATATTGTTATGGTTTTAAAAAAAACAGATAGAAGCAAACCATGTTTTACAATTTTTCCAGAATTAAATGTTTAATTTAACGTTGAATAATCATTTTTGGCAACACTGGTTTTAACTTATTATTTTTGTATAAAAATAAGTTCGTTCATTCTCTACAAACAAACACAGGCACATTTATATGTACATACGTACATACATCTGTATGTACTGTAATAAACTTTGTGTTTGTCGCGCCCGCCCGCTTTTTTGGTCTTGCTTTTCGTTGGCTTCCTCTTCCTCTTTGTTTGACGCTATTCTCTCTGTCTCTGTATGTTGCCCTCTCGCTTTGACCTGCTGTCTCGTTTCTCGCTTGCGCAGCGAAACGTGCCAAACTGGTTTATCACACACTTCTACATAGGCAGACAAGCATGCATACATACATACATCACGCTGATACATGGGGAAGCACTGTGGCAACTAGTGCTTGTTCACTCGCACCTATAGGCTGCATGCACAACTAGTATCTTAACCTTGAACTTGAAACACATACAGCCCGCCGCCACCTCGACACACTGAATGACAACAACAACAACGAAACGTAGCAAGCGACGCTGACGCCAGCAGCGCCGCCATCATTAACGAGAGTATTTTGGCATTTTATATTTGCTTCGTTTCTCTTTTCACTCGTGCCATGTGTTATGTGTTTGCGCTTTATTATGTCTGTGTTTTGGCTTCTTTTTAGTTTTCTTTCAATAAACTTAACTTGTTAACTGCCTAACACACACACACACTGGCATAATTCCTTTTTATGCTTTAAGTTACAATAATTAAATCGAAAGCTTGTCATTTATTGCGTGGAGGAATCTACTGTACTACTATGTATCTCAACCCTATGTGGATTGTAAGTAAAGCTCGCTTATATTAAGATCCAATATGACGATGACGCCACTTTGCAATTACCGCAAAAGCGTACAGATGACACTCTTTCTTCCTCTTATTGCCCTTCCTGTTGCTCTTTGCATATTCGAATGTTACGTAAAAGTTTTCTAAATCTCACATACACAAATCATCTTACACAAACAACAAAAAAAAAAAAAAAAAACAATACGCAAGCAAACTTGACTCAACTTTAGATACAAACGCGAAAACACATGCAAAGAATACCGCACTCTCGACACATACAGACGTACTCGTAAGTATGAATAGTGTATTCGTTATTATTGTTTTCTTGTTTGTCGGCACAAAGCAGGTTGTGTATAAGAGATGTGAGGTGTGGGGAAAAAGAGGGGCTTAGATCTTGATTGCGAACTTGGAACAATTGTGAGTGTGTATGTGCAAGTGGGAGGGGAGATGTTGTGGGCAGCAGACAGAGAATGCATCACGATACTGTATTTCATTGTATTATTCCAACATATGGATATTTATATATGTATGAACAAAAAGTGTAGTTTACAATTTCACAGAATTGTTCAACATTTGTCATGGTATGCATTTACGTATGCATATGCTCAATATTTATATAATACGTGAGGGAGAATGATAAACAACACAGTTTCGCAGTTTAGGCGTAGTCACGTGATTTTAAAATTTAAATTATATAAACCGATTACATAATTAATATGCTTAAATTAACAATCATTTGTCATCTTGTATAAATTCAGAGATAATTAAATATTTCGCAAAAGATAATATTTAATATTATTAGCATATCTTTTCGAACACTAGAATCTGCTGATGCTAGCTTTGACAATATATCGGAGGAAAATAAAAAATTGTACCCAATATTTGAAAAATTATTTATCAGAATTTTTGGTGGTTGTGATTATGAAAATAAGAAATTCCGCCGAAATATTGCGACGAGTGGAATAAACACACAAACCAAAAAACATACTCACACTTTAAAGCTTCGCGTAACTTCTGAAGAAAATAATGTTATTGCTTTTCTCTTGCGCTTCGCTTACGCTCTTTGCATAATAGAACTTTTTAGAAATGTATGCGTGTGTGTGTGTGTCTACGCTACAATTTTGTTGTTACCAGTTTTGTTTTCGATTCGATTTGGTTTACGTACATGTTATAAATACATTTCTATTATTTAACAAATGCCTCGGGAAAGAATGTATGTATATGTGTATGTGTGTAAGCAATAACATGGAATATTTGACAACCTTCTTTTAGCAATTGTTGACGACGACTATCTTTCTTCGCAATAACAAAAACAGCAAAAGCTATCGCAAACAAATAATATACAAAAATTAACAAAAACAATAGCTAACTACGACGCAATTCAGTTTACTCACACTCTTTGCCACACTCACATTCCCCATCTTCTATTCTCTCTTCACAGATTTGCGTTATTTTCATTTCGGGCTTTGTCGCTGGCGGCTTAAACGAGGGTTGATTTCGACATTTGGCGTAGCAGGACCAAAACAACAACGCCATATAAGTACAGATGTACATATATAGTGTATATATATTTATTCACCGATTTTAGCTAGCGCTTTTTTCCGCATAACGTACTGCGACTTCACACAATTTGCGACACGAACAATTGGCACACACGAGACCGCGAGAACAGGAACTGCGCTGCGATCGGTTAAAGGTGCCGCTGCTCAATGCCGACGCTGTTGGTCACAGACCGCGTGGAAAGTTCGTTTTGTTTGTCGACGCGGCTGCGACGTCGGCAGCGTCGACAGAACTTGCCTGTCTTCTAGTTTTTTTTTATTTGTTTGCTCTCGCGCTCTCTCTCTTAAGTTTCGTCAAGTTTTTGGTTTCTTCCTGTTCCTGTTATTCTTCTACACTTCGATTGTCCTACTGCCCCACACACCGATATTGCCATCACACAACACGTTGTGTCGTGTGGCCTTCAGTTCTCAATTTTCTGCGTTCAACTTGTTTCTCCTGTCTCTCATTGTCATTGTCGTTCTTCTTTCATTCATGCATTCTCCATGTACATATGTATGTATCTTACCCACTGCCAGTTCTTTTGCCATTCTTATGCTTATTATCTGTATTTGTGTATGTATTTCTAACCGTGCGCTCTATATTTGTGTTAGTGTTCACACTTTGACTGTGCTTTTTGCTCACCGTAACTAAAAATCTCTTTTGTTGTCCATGCTGCCTCTCATTTTATCTACGCATACGTATATATGACGCATTTTTGATTGTGTGTGTGAATCGGAGAGTGTGAACTTTACTTTTGCTTTTTGTAGCCGACAACAGTTTCTTTCTGTTGTTGCGCGACACGTTTTGTGCTGCCCTTTCTACATGAGGATAACAGGCGATGTGAAATCCTCTTGAGTTTTGTAAAGTTAACAATATAATTATAACAATTTCAATTTTTAATTAAAATTCTGTAACTTTTTTTTGATTGGCTTTACATATGCCAAAATGCTAAGCAAGGCGGAGAGCAAGAAAGAAGCTTAATACACACACACATTTGCATCTTCTCACATACACATGCTAACAATGAGTGCAAGAAAGGCAGAGAACTAAAAGTAAACCATGTAAACTAGCGTTGGCTACGTGACGTGTTTTTCACTACATGACACGCAAAAAAAGCCATCCAGAATAATTTATTAATCTAAGTCAACGATTAGATAAATTAAATGGGTTTCCTGTCTACACAAAATACAAACTTTACTTTCGAATATCGTTGATCGTTTCTCGCACATCTCAGAATTTCAAAGAGCTTTAGTTGCCGTTATACTGATTGTATAGCTCTAATTTTATTTTATAATATAAGAATAACGGAAACCGCAAATAAAAAGCGAATTTCTATTTTTAAATTTATAAAATGATGGATATTATAATAATTGGCATGTTAATTACCTTTTTGAAGAACATCATCCATATGGATTTCCTTTAGCAGCTTTCCCAATTTGATGATGCAATGTGCCATATTTTTTTATTCTCTTCGTTTTCACTGACATTTTCGCTTTTTTCGCATGCATTATTGAAATTTGTATATAAGCAGAACGGAATCACATGTTTGACACGTAAGACTCAAAGGTAAATGCATATTTATCTAATATTTTGTTGAGAATTTTGCACAAATTTATTTCGTTTACAGTATTCGCCCAATTCTCTTTTGTTACTTCCTCAAATTGGAGAATACACAATAGAATTGCACTTACTCGATTTTGTACTGTTGTTGTCACAATAGTCTATTTTATTTTTTTATTTCGATTTTTTGTGCTGCGCATTCAAATTATTCGTGTTTTTTTTGTTGCACAATTATTTGTTCATTATTTGTTTGTTGTATTGTTATTGTTAATTTCAAGTTTTGTTTCTGCTTTTCGGGTTTGTCAATTTTAGTTTTTTTTTTTTTTATAAATATCAATTTAATTTCGATGCTCTCGTTGATGTCATTTGTTTTTGCATGTCTAATTATAAGTATATTAAAATAATAAAAAATAGCAATACTGTATTTTGTTCTTGGATTACTTCAGGTTTTTTAATGTTCCTGCGGACACTGATTTCTCTTAGTATTTATTCTGTTTTTTTTTTGGGCTATTATTGCTGGGGAATGGTGATGTTCGCTGCTCGCTTGTCGCGCGTTCAATGCCAAGTACAACAGAAAACGATAGAGACACAGGCCAAAATCGTAGTCGGCGACTTCGACGTCGTTTGTCGTTGTAGTTGTAGTTGAGCCGAATGGCGACGAGGTGAATTTTTGTGTGGACTACTGCAGCTGTGGGGTTGTGGTCAGATGCATGTGTGTATATACACAAATGCATACTTACATACGTATGTGTGTGTGTGTGTGTCGCTGAGTCAGCCGAAGCGCAGCCAGTGCCAAAAGCAAACCAGGCGAGCAGCGAAGCGACTCAAAGCTCAGCTCTCAGCTCAGCCTCGGTTCAAGTTCAAGGATGTTATGCAATAAAGCGAAATGCAAGAGCGAACAGAGCTAAAGAGCAAGTACATGCATACATACATGCACACAAGCGCACACTGACATGTATTTAAAAGTATATGTATATACATATGAACTTTTACATATATAAATATATACATATAAAGAAAGCTGCTCCTCCTGCTTCTCTTACTCACCAACACCAGTGCAAAGGCGTTGCTGATCTATCGCCCACTGCATTTAGTCTGTGCAGTCTACCCTGACCGCGCCTTACTTACTGTCGCTTATATACTGTACTTATGTATATATATATCTACCTTTAGTATATTTGTTATTGTTTTCGTGTTCTGGGTCTGGGTCTGGGACTGGGACTGGGCTAACCAGGTTGTTGTGTTCGCAAATTGTATATAATTAGCGCATTTACTGTCTAAATGCAACACAGCACCAACAACAATTGCCTTTTCATACACACACATATGTAAATACAGTGGCTCTCAGCTTATTTGATCCACTACTCTTGCATATTACAAATTTAAAATTAACATATCCTTTTATGGAAAGGAGATAAAAAAATGATTTAGACGCAAAAAAAAAATTTTGTATTTTAAATGTATTGTATCAAGCATACTAAAAGGTAGTTGTCAAATAGGCTGTGAGCCACTTTATAAATAAATGAAGCTAGTCAAATAATTTCCTTATCATTATAATTTATTTTGCTAAAAAAAAGTTCTCTTTTATTACATAATTATTTTGGTAATAAAAACATGGATCTTAGAAGTTAAAAAGTTAAGATAAATTTTCTTTAATTAATTAAAGAAATTGTAATTTGTATATTGTGTCAAAACAATTACATGAATAAGTGTATGAATACATACATGCATACCATTAGTTGTAGGCGCTTTCCACTGATAAATGTGCGTGTGTTGCAATTTTCGAACGCTGTTGCCCTTTGCTCCCTATATAAATGTCTTAATTGAATTTGTTTGGGGTTGTACATAAGACTGTATATATGTATATACATACATATATAAAATTTAACACACATGTGTGTGCGAGACGCTCTCGTGCAAGTTTGTTTAATTGTTTAATTTAATTAAATGCAACAACTGCAACGCTTGCATCTAGAAAACTGTCTGTATCTGTATCTGTAGCAGTAGCAGTAGCTGTATCTATGTATATTAGTATCTGTATCTGCACCTGTATGTGGACAGTGCGCAACAGATGATATTGCATGCACTCGCTTTCATCAGTTGTTTCGCTGCTTTCGTGCGCCGTTTTCTTATGTCATGCGCAGCGCTGTCTTTATAAAGGGAATTCAGATTCATATGTACATATGTACATACATACATAGGTACACATGTGAGTACCCTATATATACATATACTTCCATATATAGCAGCTACTGCTAAAAACAGCAGCTGCAGATGTGCACTTAAACATCCCAGCAGCAATTTTTTCACATGACATCGAGTGATAAAAGAGTAATATAAAATTAAATTTATACTTATCTATAATTGATCGGACTAAAGCACCAATATTGTCATGCATATTTTGTTGTCATAAAAAAATTAGTCGAGTTTGTTTTAAAATGCTCCTTAAAAAAATCTTTCATTTTAATATAAAAACTCAGAGTTGCCTGATAGTTTCCCTTCTGTTATCATGCCTATTTTGTAAACATGGTAATAATACCAGTTGATTTCGTAACATTGTAAAAATCTAAACTATAACTTGGGTTTTCTTGCTGGGTGATTAAAATATTACGTGTACATGAACTTTATACACTACTCACAAATACATGTATATTTATATGTATATATGTATATAACTAAAACATGTGTCAGTTATTTGCTTTGAGTCACTGTCACTGCCAGCTTACTCCTTAGCTTTTTAAGTGAGTTTCAAGCAGGAAACTTTTATCATCAAGTTAATTAAAATGTCACATAAAAATAAGTATACGCCCTGTGCACAAAAAAGCCCCGTGAATTCTTCTGGGTAAACAAAAATTAGCCAAAAATATTTGTTTACTATACAAAATTGGCATAAATATTATTCTGTATACAAACAAAACAAAACTAAAACTGAAAACCATTGAGAGGTGAGAAAGGGCAGATGAAATCGAAAAAACTTGGCCCAGCGCAAAATGCTTGACAGCAGCAAACACATACAGTCATGGTGAATACAGTGAGTACTATATAAAGTGTACCTAAATATGTATGTATGTACTCCTAGCTAGGCGTACATCTAATATAAATTCTGTATTCGTTGAGAAAAGTGAAATAATAGAGAGTGTGTTGCGAGCGCAGTGATTGGTGAGAGGGGATGCACACATTTTGCAACCACTGTAGGGTACAAATACTTAGCTGAGGCTGCCACATTGCTCGGCGACGAAGCTGCTGCAAATCAGGCCCTTACTTGCCCCGCAACACGTCAATGCAGCGCATGACAAGAGTAGGTGACCTTGACAGTGAACTTGAAATAAAGGCTACAAGGATTGGCACTGTCGCTCTGTGCCTGTATATGTATGTGTATGTGTGCGTTTGTGTGAAACACATTGAAATGAAACGCCCGAAGGCGGCGGCGGAGGTGCTGCTACTAGCGAACTGAACGAAAATTCAAACTTTGCGAGAGCGCAACGCCAAAAAAAGAGAGCTGTTGAGAGAGAGCATGTGAGAGAAATGTGCATTTGGTACAACACTTTTCAAAAGCTTTCGCTGCAGCTGCTGCTGTAGGATGGGGGCGGTCGGTTTGTGCGAAGAGTTGCTTGTATTTGTGCCTTATATGACTATAAAATCGCGTATTCAAGAGAGCAAATGCTTAAGCACACTCTCGCACACTGTAAACACACTCTCTCTTTTGAGGTTGAGCTGCCTGTTCTGATGAATCATCGTGCGACTCGTTGTCTGCAGTCGACATTTAAAATATGTGCCAGAAATTTCCCTTTCATGTTTCGCATTTGCAAGTGCAGAGAGGGGTGACGGAGTCTAGTTAAGGGGCGCATTTTATGCAATGCTGACATTTGAATCTGTAGGAAAACATATGTATGTATGTATGTGATAGTATATTATTTATGTGTGCATTTTATTACATGTATGTTTGTTCTGCGCATACATAGATATGTATTTTTTACTGGAAAATTAAATGATACTAATTTCGAGTTCATTTATCTCTTTTTGTTTGGAATTGTTGAATGTCTTTCCTTTTCTCAACTTTGACATTTAGTGCAAGAAAGCATGTGTATGAGTGAGTGTATGTGTATGAATTTCTACAATAAGAGCTTATTCTTCTGCACCCCCGCCCACTAAATGACCCACTGACTGCATCTGCCCGCCACTTGCGTCATTGGCGTTGCAAGTTCAGTATCTCAACTTAGATTCAGCCAAAGGGCATTTACTTAAGCTCTGGTATATTGACTTTACAGTCGATTCTTTGTAATTGCCTGAGTTTTCTTGTAAATCGTGATTTCATAGGAAGCAATTGCATTTAATGCTCGTAAATAGGTCATCAGATACATATTTATGTCTATATGTATGTACATATACATATGGTATACACTGTAAAAATACTCTTTCCGCTCACAGCTTGCACATAGAATCCATTTATGAAGGCACTTAAAAGGTTTTACTATTGCGAATCAATAATGAAAGATTCGCTCACTCACACACACATGCATGGGTCTCAAAAGTAATGGCGTTAGGTTCCATAAAAAAAACTATATACTACACACATACATACATACGTATCCACTGCACCCGTTTGAACGCTAACAGCGGCGTCTGTGATGCGAATTGTGAAATGGCAAGAAATGAAAAATACAGATAGAAAAGTAAACAGTAAAAGTAAATTTCCAACGTTTATTTTTGGCAGAGTGGCAGGAGGCATAAACTATGTATGTATGCATGTATGTATGTATGTATGTGTGTAGGTAAGGGGCTTATGCAGTTAAGCGTCCGTCCACATCTTTGAGAAATGCGGTTGGAAAGTTTTGAGCTTTTTGGTTACCAAAAAAAATAAAAAAAACTACAAAAGGAGAACACTTAGCAGAGTGCAAGAAAGAATTTGCTTCTATGTACATAATACATACATAGTATGTACATACATTCATGTGTATATACATGATATGTGCAATAAGCGTATTTGTGTATGTGTGCGATAACCTTGAGACTGCTTTGAATATTTAGTTGGGCAATGCGATGTACATACGTTTGCTTATGTGCGAGAGCAAGATAGCTACATAAAGAGGAAGGAAGAGCGAGAGAGAGTGTGAGTGCAAGTGAGCAACGTTGCAGCCCGTTTTCAGCTAGGGTTCTGTGCTTGTACTTGTGTATGTACTTTCAACTTTTTGCTTTGGCAAAAATTTCTTGTGATTCCTCTCTCTCTCTTTCTCGCTCTGCCCCTATCTGTTTCACTCACTCTCGCATTCGCGTTCTCGCTTGCACGCGGCCCTCTCTCATCAGATTTTTCGCGCAAATGCAATTCACGTTCAAGGCCAATATCAAACTGCATTAGTATGAGAATAAACATACACACACACGTGAAAGCACAGGGTTGTTAGTTTGTATTAGTGCGTCGCTGTCGTCAGTTGTCAACTGTATTTGCAATAGCACAGATATTGTGAATGCCCAGTCAAACATGAATGAAGAATGAAGAAGTACGAAAAACGCTGTAGAATTCTTAACTATAACTATTTTAAATAAAAGAATTGTTTTAGAAATTAATTTAATTGTTAGTATTCAATCGATTTTCTTACTTTTTATTTAAAAATCATAAAATTGGAATTTATTTGTATTTAGAAAGTTTTATATTTAGAACTTGTTTGCTCAAACAAAAATAAAATAAATACCTAAGTCTTATCCCGTTTTTATAAGACGAGACACATACAGAAGCCGCTCATAAAGCCAAGTGATTCTTTCTCTTCTCTTTTTCCTATTTTGTCAGTGTTGATGTTTCTCTGGTGAGCCACATTCTGGAAAGTTCTGCTGGGAACATGGGCAGATACATGTGTACACACGGAACAGTGCATACAATATGTATGTCTTCATATGTACATAGGTGTATGTACATACATACATATGTACATAGTATATATGCGAACTTATAATCAATAACTTGCAGCTTCTTGGAATACTTAACCCAGTTGTGAGTTGATTGTGCACTGCACATTTTTAATTTCGTTTTATGATCATGAAATGTGTTTGCCAAACCGAAGATTGTGTATCTAATAATAAAAAGATAGTGGACTTGAGCTGGAATATTATTATTAATACGCAGCTTTGGCTGTACATTTATATATATGTATCTATGTATCATCGAATACTATTCAAATGCAGGCGTATCTAATCATTTTAAGAATTGTGAATGCTATCTAATCTAATCGCATTTCATAAATGGTGAAAACAAGTTTTCACTGCACTCAGAGCTACCTCAATTTAAATACATACATATGTACGTACATACAAACAAATAGATATGTATTTATAATATCGCGTATACTTCATAACTTATATAATGCTGATCTCAAACTGTCAAATGAGATTGAAGTGCAATCAGGCATGAAAATTGCACTGCATGTCTCAAAGTATCTACATACTTTAAAGGTAATAAATATACACATATATAAAAATTAACTACTTTATATAATGGCAATAATTGTTTTTATTTTCGTTAAATTTTTTTTTTTTTCAATTTATTGCCTTTTCTATTATGGCGCCAATGCCATAATTACTTAGCGTTCAAAACAACCGCAGCAAAAAATGCATTAGTAACTGCATGATGAACGGGGAAGGGGTGAATTCGACAAAACTCGTAAAAGTGCAAATTTGTTAGTTGTTTGGTTTGTGGTCTGGCGCCCCCTTTGTACTACGCCTCTGCCTGTCATTTGTTTACACATTTATATGCATATATTTAAATGTTTGATAGAATGCGATTACACACACACACACACACATTCACACACACAGGGCCCCCGCACGAAAAATCAAACTGCGTTGCAGTTTATTTAATAATTGCATTACACATTTGCAACTATTTTTGTAATTTCTCGCAATTAATTAGAAAAAGGTATGAATTATTAAAAGTATTCATAAATTCCGAAATGCCAAAATGAGCAAACTAAATGTTGAGCAGGCGCCACGCAATGCACATGACGTTGCAAAATATATATATTTTGTTCTCTCTTTTTGTGCTTGTTTTTCTTGTTTTTTTGTGTGTTTAGCGGACAAGGTCACAAGAGAGAAGAAGCAGAGAACCAACTCAATATCAGGGAACCGCCCAATTGCACTCAGCACTAACACACACAAACAAACATGCACATACATATATGTGTGTACCTTTCACTCCCTCTCTATTATTTGCTCTCTCGTTATACGTATTTGTTGTTGCCCTCCGCTGTCTTGCGTTCCCCCTCGCAAGTTCCTCAATCGCTCTCCCACGCTTTGGCATTTCGCATCCTTGGACGCGCGTTGGCGTACCCAGCTGTTGAACTGCAGGAGAGTTTTGACCAGCTTTCTCTCCCCCACTCCACACTGTAGTCGGTGACCACATGCGTTTGTCTCCCTCACATTGGGAGTGCGCATCGCCGAGCAGCATGTTCAATTCAACTTGATGACCACTCGACACTAATTGTCTCCTCGACATCCTTGTGCATCCACTTACCATGTTTGCAGCTTCTAAACCAAGCACATAACATATGCTACAATAATATGACATCTCTCTTATGTTAAACATCTAATTTAAAAGCTTTGCCAGATAATTAGAGAAATGAAATAAAATAGAAAAAAAGTGTAAGTCCAAAAGGATCTAAAAATGCATTTTTGGAGTTTGGTGGCAAATGCCACATTCGTAGACGAAATCAAAAATTCATCTATGCCAGTTAGCGACGATAAGTAAGAATCAGCTAATTTCCTTCAACGGAGAAAGGATATTTAGTTCATAATTCACGTTGCGATCTTACAAATTCATTTAGCGTCGAATGCAGGCAGTTAACTTCCATTTCCCTTCCCTTCCCTTCCCTTCCCTTCCCATCCCTTCCCTACCCTTCCCTACCCTTCCCTACCCTTCCCTACCCTTCCCTACCCTTCCCTACCCTTCCCTACCCTTCCCTACCCTTCCCTTCCCATTCTTAGGCAAACAAAGCTGTGGTCACAGTTGCTCTCTATGTATCTACTAAAAATCGTGTGTTCTAATTTCTCTTATTTATCTAATTATATAGTTAGGTACATAAATTTCTATGTATTTTGTGAATTCGCAAACCAAGCTTTCGCCTGTTGATTGCGCTTGCACAAAAAATGCAATAGATGGCGCAAAGGGCAACGAGAGAAAGCTCTGATCAAAAGCTTAGTCAATGCACAAACCACTCAAGTGTGACAGCTGCTACTCTCTTTGTTTTTCTTCATTCCACTCTCTCAATTTATGCACGCACAATGCGTAAGGGGAAAATTCGCAGTATGATGGATAAATTGCTATTTATTTAAAAATAATTTAGACAGAAAGGTCACTTCCGTGGGCGTAACTAGTTGTTGGTATTGTTGGTATTGCTTGCGCAGACCTGTCAGTGGCAACATGGAAAAGATAGAAAATAGACAAATTGATAATCAAATGTTGCAAGTGGCATGCCACTTGAACTGTGTGACATTTGTGACAAGCTTTGCTCAGGGAAAACTGACCACATGTCAATGCGACGTAACTTCAAAGCGTCGCAATGATGTCTAAAAAGTAGGGGATGGGGGAGGGGAAGGGGTATGGGCGGAGCAGGTTAACAACTGGTAATTGCAACAAACAGAGTTTTCCCCATTCGCATAACGGCAAATGTATGAAAATCATTTGGTCGATGCGTTTAATTGAAAATTCATAAGCGAATAGTTTTGTCTCTGTCTCTGTGGCTGCAATTAGACTTATTGTCAATGTGTTTGTGTGTGTGTGTGTGTGTCTGTGGTTGTGTTTCTGCCACACGCCCACACAATCAAACAGTTGTGGCGTCCCACATGAAAGTGTGCAATAGTTAATTACCAAAACAGTGACGTCGTTGACCCTTCAAAGCCAAAAGGCTAAAATTGAAATCGGAATTTGCATTGTGCTTTCCATACACTGACCAAAATAATTGGGCTAATTATAGGCAATAATTTGGCATTTAAGAATTTCAAATACTGCAATTAAATCATATAAATATGTGGGCTGCAATATGCTTGTTATACCCTGTACTCGGTTGTGTAAAGGGTTTATCAACTTTATGCAAATATGTGTTTAATAAATGTTATGCCTGAAATATATACAGTATAAGAAACTAAAAGCTTGCTGAGGTTACCCTGTAAAAGTAGCAAAGTTGTTGTGCATACCCTGTAAAATACTTATAGCTTAAACATTTAATATAGTAATATTAGACTATTGACCAAAAAGAAAAACAATAATTTCAAGCATAGAGTATTTCTGGCCATAGGGTATCTGTTAGTCGAGCGCTTTAGTCTAACATTTTACTAACATTTCTTATAAGTTGATAACGCGTCTTACAATTTTCCTATGCTATACAATTCCAGTGTAAGTTTTGATCAACTCAAGAGTAATTTCGTGCAGTGTACTTGCAATTGTTTATAGGCCAATTAACTTATAAGTTATTCATCAGATTTGCTAGCTAATTACAACACTACAACAATGCATATTGTGGCAGTAAAAACTTCAAACAGTTTACGAATCTTATCTGAAATGTGGCTAGAGAGTCATGAATATCATGAGATAAGTTCTATCGGATTTTGGATGAATTTCCATGGCGCAGTTGAAAACTAGCTCGGGATTGAAGCGGAGTAGAAAATCAGAGATTATGGCGACATCTCGAAGATGGAAACAGTTTTGTTTACAGTTGCGTTTAAAGTCGACGCAGTTGTTTATTGTGGCCGGATCCGTGTTGTTGGCTGTGTTAATATCCCTGATTTGCATTGGCATCACCATCCGCTATGAGGTGGAGCACGAGGTGGTCAATCTGTTGGATGTCGACTACTGGAAGGATCAGGTGTCGCCGGAGCAGAAGCTCTGGTACGACAAGGGCATCGAGGAGTTGAAGCAGGCGATGCGAGTTTACTCCAAACAGAGTCGGCCAGGAAATGTTTTAGTTCTCTTGGTCAAGGGCATCGATGGCCGGGCATTGGCCGCAGCTCGTTTCCGCCAGGACAACAGCAGCCAGGATCATGCACACTTCGTCTGGGATCGGTTTCCGCATCTGGCGCGGATCAAGAACAGCTGTAGCTACAATTCGCCCTGCGATATGTCGAGAGTTTCCCGAGCATTCTGGTCGGGAGTTCCCTTGACAGCCACCCGAAGCGTGTCCAGAAACTGCAGTCGATTGGATCAGCTGCAAAGTGTCCTGCGACAGGCTCAGCTGGCGGGTCTGCGCACAGGATTCGTGACGAATCAAAGGATAACGGGCGCCACTGGAGCCGCTCTGTATGCTAACGTGGCTGAAACGAGCTGGGAATGCGATGGCCTGATGCCCTTGGGTTTCATCGAGGCGGGCTGCGAGGATGTGGCCCAACAATTGATCACCGGCGCAACAGGACAAGCTCTCAATGTCGTCATGGGCGGCGGAAGACAATTGCTGACTGCCAAAGTGCCAACAAGCACCTGGGATCCATTGGATGAGCTGCTGTGCCGGGCCAGAACTGGTCGCAATCTGTTACGCGACTGGAGAAATCAGAAATTGAAGTCGAAGACTCGCCCGAGATTCGAGCTAGTGCAGCAGGAGAAGGAGCTCAGTTCGCTTAATGCCACCAATTTGGACTATTTGCTGGGTGTTTTTGCCAATGGAGATCTCAGTGGGAATCCCCGGGCTCCCACATTGCAGCTGATGCTCAACAAAACGCTGGAGGTGCTCCAGCGTCCGGATGTGCGGCATCTGTTGATTTGGGAGCATTTCGTAAAGTCCGAAATGAATGCAACTCGGGAGTTAAAGCGACTCAATGAAACACTCGCCAATTTGTTGGGTCAAAAGGATGCGCTGACCCTTGTGATCCTCAACAGCGGCAACTATCTGAGTCCCAGTCGAGATGTCAGTGGCGAAACCGAGACAATTAGCACTTTGGATGAGTCCTTCGAGGCGTCTGGACTGCAACTGCAGCTGAGACTGCAGCAAATGGCATCGGAGACTTTGCTCTTTGCCCAGGGTGAGTAAAGTTTCCTTTAGGAACAGTTCAATTCTTCAACTCTCTTCTCTTTCAGGACCCAAGTCTTTGCTCTTCTATGGAGTCCACGAAGAAACCTACTTGGCCCAGGCTTTGTCCTTCGCTCTGGGTCTTAATACTTTTGGTAATCAGCTGTAGCTTAGAGAATCTTAAAAATAACTTTTTTAAGAAGCCAACATTCAAAATTCACTAAAATAAAAAAAAGTCATCCTTAAATAAAATAAGATTTGTTTTCTTCCAAACCTCTTTAAAGACTTTTGTCTCAAAATTAAAAGTTGTTTTAAAAATGCGTAACAAACTAAAGTTTTTTAATTATTTTAAAAAATAAAAGCTTAAGTTGCATAAAAGTTGGAGAAGCCAACATTCAAAAAACACCAAAATAAAAAATTATCATCCCAAAATAAAATCATGATTTTACTTGTTTTTAAATATTTTTCGTCAAGACTTGAGACTTTGGTCTCAAATTAAAGAATTGTTTTAAGACTGCGTAACAAAAAAAAGTTTTTAAATTATTTTAGAAAATAAAAGTTCAAGTTTTTTAAAAATTCAAATCTCTAATTTTCCTCTGTCATTTTGTGCCCCATTAAAAAGAAAGTGTATTTTATAAATCTATTTTTATCTGAAAGATGTATATATTTATATGTGTATTTATAAATATCTATAAATATATCTATGTGTATCTCAATCTTGTTACCTATATTTAATATTCATCCGCCCCGTGGCACCCATTAAAAGAATCTTCGTTTGTTTTAGGATAATGTAAACTTTAACTAGTATATATTTTATTGAATTCTATTAAACGTCTAATCAATTTAAACACCAACAACACCGCCACCGACTGTCTCAGCTGCCGTCGGCAAGGGAAGCATCCAATTGACGGGAGGCGCCTCCAAAGCAGCCGCTGCAGCACTCGAAGACGACGTGGATGAAGCGGATGTGGATGAGGATGCGGATGCGGATGCGGATGGGGATGTCACTGTGGATGCAATGCGCGGCACAGGACGCAGCACATTGGAGCTGGGTCATTTGACGGGCAGCGGTGGCAACATGGTGTGTGCCACATTCGACAGCTGCCTCAGATGATTGGCGTGCACGTATTGAAAGGCCGAGGAGCGTTCCAGATGCTGTGATAGATACAGCTCGCCCAGGGAGTAGAAGCGCCGCTGATCGAAGGGCTGAAAGGGGAAGCCCGGAAAGCGTTGTGGCGTGGCATAATTCTTGGGCGTTGCCGTCGCATAAAGTCCGCAATGTGGTGGGCGTGGCAGACCAAAGGCGGCACCACTCGCTGCTGACTGTGGTTGCACCTGTGGATGCTGTTGGTGTTGTTGCTGTTGTTGCTGCTGCTGCTGGGCATTGAAGAATTCCATACTCTTGAGATTGTCCAGCATTTGATGTGAAGCCTGATGCTTCTTAAGATACGCATAGCTGTCAAAGCCACAAATTAAAACTGAGGCAAGACTGGAAAGAAGCTAACAACTTACCGTCGGAAGGACTTGCCACATTGCTGGCAAGGATAAATGCCATCGCTGTTATCATCTCCGGCTGCTTTGTTGGACTCGGTGTCGTTGCCGGAGGCTTCGTTGCCGCTGCTCTGTCGCTTCTTTCCCGACTGCATCTCCGACTTGGGCTTGTGCCAGCGGCGATGCGACGCCAAATTCGCCGGACAGTTGAAAACCTGCAGTTGAATAAAAGCTGTAATTAGCTGAAGCTGAAATAGCTTACCAAATAGCAATGACACTGACTGAAAGCCAGATACAGTTTTTTTAATACTCGTACAGTAAAATTTATTGCGTGGGAATCGACAAGTTCAAAGATTTTGAGATTTAATTTACGAATTCATTTTCGAAGTATATGAACTGGATGATTTAGAAAAGTCCAGGATGGTAAAATTGCTTATTTTTAATTTCTTTTACAAAAAAAAATTTTAAAATTTTATTTTTATTTAAAAAAAAATTTTTCTTAAATATTATTTTGTTTTTAAAAAATGACAACTTTTAAGATATACAAAAAACACCAAAATACTTAAGAATCTTTAGTTCTCGATTTTGATGAAAGCTTTTAAATAAAGTTTTCGTCTAAAGAGAATAAATTCTCCACTGTCTCACTCTTTTTAATAATTATTATAAGAGTATTATTTTTAAATTAAAAAATAAATATACAAAATATAATTTTCATTTGGAGTTCTTCGGTCGATTTTTGGTATATTTCAGTTTATATGAAAATTAAATTATTATTCATTGTTATTCAGTAACAAAAAAGAAATGTAAAATTATAGTTTAATTTTTTTTGAAAATCAACTGAAATAATATATTAACACAATTGTGTGCTTAAATAAATATAGAAAATAGCTAGACAAGAAGTTGGTGTATGTAAAAAAGAAATTAAAAATTATAGTTTAATTTTTTTTGAACATAAGCTGAAATAATATATTAAACCCAAGTGCGTTCTTTAATAAATATAGAAAATAGCTAGACAAGAAGTTGGTGTATGTAAAAAAGAAATGTAAAATTATAGTTTAATTTTTTTTGAAAATCAACTGAAATAATATTTTTACACAATTGTGTGCTTAAATAAATATAGAAAATAGCTAGACAAGAAGTTGGTGTATGTAAAAAAGAAATTAAAAATTATAGTTTAATTTTTTTTGAACATAAGCTGAAATAATATATTAAACCCAAGTGCGTTCTTTAATAAATATAGAAAATAGCTAGACAAGAAGTTGGTGTATGTAAAAAAGAAATGTAAAATTATAGTTTAATTTTTTTTGAAAATCAACTGAAATAATATTTTTACACAATTGTGTGCTTAAATAAATATAGAAAATAGCTAGACAAGAAGTTGGTGTATGTAAAAAAGAAATTAAAAATTATAGTTTAATTTTTTTTGAACATAAGCTGAAATAATATATTAAACCCAAGTGCGTTCTTTAATAAATATAGAAAATAGCTAGACAAGAAGTTGGTGTATGTAAAAAAGAAATTTAAAGTTATAGTTTAATTTTTTTTGATAATCAACTAATAAATATAGAAAATAGCTAGACAAGAAGTTGGTGTATGTAAAATAGAAATGTAAAATTATAGTTAAATTTTTTAAAATCAACTGAATAGCTTTATTTAATAAAATTTCTTGCTTTAATAAATATAGAAAATAGCTAGACAAGCAGTTGGTGTCACCTTTTCACACTCGGAGCACTTGTACTCGATGTGCACGATGCGAGGACAACGGTGCTGGGCGAGCATGAAGGCGTCGTCGTAGACGGTGCGACAAAGCTGGCACAAATAGTCGCCAATCTTATTATCGATGCTGGCCAAGATGGCCTTGGCCTCCTCGGTGATTTCGACCACATTGAAAGCCGGATCAATGTCACCTTTGCGCACTACGAGCTCCTCATCGTCCCGCAGCTTACGGATGATTGTGCCGGACACGGGGCTAATTGTCTCCTCATCGATGGCCGAATGTTTTCTCAACTTGGTGCGCTTTCGTTCCGTCTTCTGTTTGCGCAGCGGCGACGAATGCGGCGGTGGGGGCAGGTGAGGGGGTGACGCTTCAATTGAATTTCCACTCAAATCCACGTAGACTTTCTCGGAATGCGACGACTCCTCGACAGTTATGATTTCCGCATTGGAGGATTCCTTGTTTGTTTGCCCAAAATCGCGATCAAAGAGTTTGGCCAAACCATCGACCGCCTGATGATGCAGTTGCTCATCCGCATAGAGCAGATCGTTACGGTTAAGAGCCTTGGTCTCCTGGTGTTGAGTTTGCAATCCCTCCGAGGGATTTTGCTGCACGGGCAACTCATCATCGTCGTTGCTCAAAATGTCCACAAATACTTCCTCCTCATCGTCTTCTTGCTCCGGCGACTCGACAGCGTCTTCAACTTCATCATCATCATCGTCGTTGACTTGTATTGTATCATTATCATCGTTATCATTATCGTGCTCATTATCATCGTTATCATTGTCGTTGTCGTTGTCGTTCTCAGTGTCCGTCGCGTAGTCATTGTAGTCATGGGAACTGACAACTGTTTCATCCTCGTCCTCGGTCAACACAATTGTCTCATCTTCAACGAAAATGCTGCCGGTTCTGGCCACACTCGATTGACTTGCCGGAATTTGCTCAAAGCTATTTTTCGCTGCAGCAACGTGAAAATTACTTTTATCATAGGACGAAATGCCCTCGAATCCCCTCAAGCCATAACAGTGGCTCCCCAATTGCTGTTGATGCTGATGATGATGATGATGTTGTTGCTGTTGTTGTTGTTGTTGCTGTTGATGATGAAAATAACTTGTGGTTGCTGCTGCTGCTGCTGCTGGTGGTTGCATGACCAGTGCAGCATGTGGCATCGGTGGCAACGTCGCCATATGCGGCCGCCACAAATAATTCTCCTCGGACATTAATCTTTGACGTTTCCTCGGCGGCGACGGTGTCGATGGTGGCGTTATTGGAACTATATTCGTTGTCGTTCTCAGCGATAAATCCAATGGGGACAACAGCGATATTGACGAGCGATGTTGACTAAATTGTGCAAATGTCTCGTTGATTGCCGGTAATGGGCGGCACTCGGCGTAATGGATTTGCTGTGGGTGTGGCAACGACTGCGACGGCGACGGCGACTGCAACAGCGACGGAGGCAGTTGATTCATGTTCAACATTCTTGAAGTGAATCAAGGTCCGCCGACCCTTTTTTTCGATTAATTTCTTTAGTTCTTTTGTTGAATTTACTGCTTGCAATTTTCTTTGTTCTTAGAAATGTATGCTTTTCATTTTATTTTACTGTAAAACCAAATAATTTTATTTAGTTAATATTTTATACATACTACATTTAATAATAAAAGTGTCAATTATTGAAAATTTTCTATATATACATATATGAGAAATATTGACTTTTTTGACTTTCAAAGAGCACAACTTTAATAATGCTCACCCGATTTCCATGAGGAATATCTTTTTTTTCATAATATTAGCCCTTCTTTTAGTTTGCATTTAAATTTTTTGATTCTGAGACAAATAATTTTTTTCTCGAAAATTGTAGATTTTTACAGTGTTACCCCTTTTCATTTTTTGAAAAATTTCAAAAATTTTAAATTTTAAATTAAAATTAAAAAAGTAATTTTGAGCAAATTTCCACTTTTTTTCTATAAAATCTAAGCTAAAAACTGCAAAACTGTCTCTGTACATAGTACATGGTACTCTTATGATTTGAATAGATTAGACAAATCTTGATGGATTTTCAAAAGGAATGCCCCTGCTCACTTCGCTCGTGAGGAGGTGCGGCTACAGTCGAGTATGCTCGACGGACGAACAGACAGACGGACATGGCTCAATCGACTCAGCTGTAGATACTGATCAAGAATATATATACACTTTATAGGGTCGGAGATGCTTCCTTCTGCCAGTTACATACATTTCACAAAACCATTATACCCTTTTTGACCATTTTCAATGGGCACGGGGCATAATAAGTTGTCGATTTTGCATGATAATCGATTTAATTAACAAGATTGATAGTTAGTAAAATTATCGAGTTAAAATACTTGAATATCGGTTCCGTTTTTTAAGTTCTGTTAAGTTAAGTTCTGTTTTGTTTGTTAAGATACGTTATTTAATTTTGTCTAAGACATAATTGTAAGCAAAATTTTCTACGCCAATCATTTTATTTAAACTTTTTTTTATTTTTATTATTTTTTATAAAATTAACTATTGTTTTATTTTTCAGTCAAATATAAAACACATACACACAGTTAATTGACTGTATTGTTAATGTTTTAGTTAAGGAATCATTAATTATAAAATTTTCGACACGATGAAGCAATTTTTGAATTTTTAAACTAGTTTAAATCTTTTTTTTTTTGTTAAATTGACTTTAAATAATTAATACACTTTCAAATTACTTTGCTTAGTGAACAACTGCGGAACAGTCAGCGCCTTTAAATATGCAATAGATTTTCACTTGGAATTCGCACACGCTTGCACATTTACCGTTACACGCAACTTTCCTGTTGCGCCCGTCGAACTCAACTGAACAGAGCAGAGCAGAACAGAGAAGAGAACTTCGGCAGCGCCGTTGTTGGGTCACCTGTCGCAATGCCAACGAAAATTGGGTTTGAATGCGAAGCCAATGAAAGCCTGCAGTAGTCATAAAATGAGCCACCCCATCACCAGCACCATCACCACCCAACTTCAGACCATTCACACACACACACACACATCCACCACCCGTGGCCTGGGATGAGTTATTGGCATCTGTGTGACAGGTTGAGGTTCTCGCTCGCACATTGCTGTGGAATCCTCGCAAGCCAGCCTTGGATTCGCTCTCAGTCGCATTGCGGGACTTTGTCAACCTCCCATTCCCCTTTTCCGCTCTCCCAGCAACTGTCTTTGACTCCCACACGATATTCGGCGCATGCGTCGCCACGCCTACAGCTGAAGCAATGCTTAAGAGCGACTTTGGTTTGTTGGTACATTTTTAACGCCAGGGGGCGCTGCAAGCTGGCGTCATCTGTTGCGTCGCAACGCTCATTGGGCATTGTCGAATTGAGCGCGTTGAATGCCACGCCCACACAGCTAAAGGATTTGTCACAGCACGAAACGGAATGTCATTGAATTGCAAATGAAGAATTTCAATGCAATGCATTGGAGTTTCTTCCGCTTACCTATCGAGGGTTAGAATGAGAGAGGGAGACCGGTAGGGTGTGTGTGTTGAGTGTGTGTGTGGCAGGAAGGAGGCATCAAAAGATTGGGAAAATGGAGCTGTGTCATTGATGTTCCTGCTACAGCATCAGCTTCAGCTTTTCTTATTTTTCCCCCATTGTGTAGATATTTTAAGAACCGAAGGATTCCTTTTTTGCGGCTTTCTTTTTGGGCATTATTAATGCCACATCCGGCGATTTCAAAATGGCGGCAGTTGCGATTACATTTTCAATAATTTAAGTATATATTTATGGCATTTAAAATCTCACAAAAATGAAAGAGAAACAACTTCAATATATATTTATGGAATTTAAATAGTTATCTTTAAGCTGCACAAAAATTTAAAAAATATTTACTTAAATTAATATTTGTAAATAAGATATAAATTTATGGCGCTTAAATTAATAAATTATAAATAATAAATTAAATATGTATTTATGGAATATTTATGCTTTAACTTTCAGCTTAATTGCAATTACGTACAAAAAGCTCGCAACAATTTAATTAATAATTGCCGAGCGCAGCCTTCAACACAAGGACGCCTAATAAACAGGAATGTAATTATGAAATTTTGCTCTGCGAGTTAACCAAGTTAGAGCTAAAAAAGAAGTCAAAAAAACGGACAACAAAAGTTGACCATTAAGATTTTAGCTACATTTTTTTCGAAGACATTTTTCTAGACAACTTTACCTTTGCCACCCCTCAGCAGCCGCCTTTCTCAATCTCCCTCTCTCTCTCTCTCTCTCTCTCTCTCTGACTTGCTTTGTAACGCAGGTAAACATAAAGTTTCACTTTGTGGTTTCCTTTAGCGCTAGCTAATTGTCGGTTAGTTAGAGACGAAGACGAGGACGAAGGATGCGTCTCATTAACATAGCTGAGGCTTTTATAAGACGTTATTGATAGCCCTGGTAGTTGCCTGCTTCTGACACTTGGGCCACACTGTAATTAGCCCTGTTAACAGTCTTCACTCATTTGCATGCCTTTAGCATTTGTCGATGTTGATTTTGTTGGCCTAATTGCTCAGGTTGTCGTTGTGCTCTCTCTGCACATGTTCAAGTGTCAAATTACACGCGTCGCAATCAAAACCGCAACTCACCCGAATCTCCCCCAGCCCATTTCAATCTTCACTCCGCCCAAAATATCTTTATGGCAATCCCAGCACCCTTACCCTCTATTAGAGGGTTGCTTCGTTGACTTGCGGTTTTTATTTTGGCTGCACATCGTATCATATCTGTTTACCTTGGAGGGTTGGGTAATGGGCTCTTAATTAGGATCATATGATATTATGATATTTGAAAATGTACTTACGATATGTTTATTTGTCGGGGATTCAACAGATTCAAATGTAGATTAGCTAAGCTCGCGAAAAAAGTGCAATGAGGCAAGTGCTGAGCACATTTCGATTTTACTGATAAGATCTTGAAGATTCGCTTCATTGGATTGCAAATATTGTGAATATACCTATATATTATAGATATTCCAGCTGACTCTTCACATTGATATTGATTTTCTTTATCAAAAGTAATTTTATCTCATACATACCATTGTAATCTATCTATTAATTTCTTTAAAAATTATTTATCATATGTATACAAATTGAAAAGTGGAATGTGTTGAAAAAAATTAATTTTTCAAATAAAAAAATTTTTACAGAATTCAATTGAAGGTCGAACAATGAGAAAATTGACATTCCGCAAGAAAATCGGTCGAGATTTGACGAAGTTATGGGAGTTGAAAGTTTCTGAAAAAGTGTTCAAATGAGTTAAATTTTAATGAAGAATAAAATTGGAGGTCAATGATTAAATTGATATTCCACAGGGAAATCGGTTAAGTATTAAAAAAATTTTGTCAGCTTCACGTTTTAAAAAAATTGTCAAAAGAAAAATAGTGGGAAAGAAAATAAGTCTTTAGTTTCTTACCATGTACAAATTCTTGTAATTTTAGTGCTCAGATATTTCTCTATCTTTTCGATAACAGGCTGTAAATCTTCAATTTGATTTAACCTCCATAAGCTGTCGCCATACATCCGCACATTAGAAACTTCCTGTGGGCAACACAGAGAACAAAACGATATACAATAGAGGTAACGTCAAGTCGCTGGCATTTTCCATTTGGTCACGTTGATGACCTTTAGTGTAGGCCCAGTTGGAGTTGAAGAATGGGGACTGAACTAAAGTCAGAGTAAATTGACGTGGGGATAGTTATTTTTTTTTAAATAATTTTTTTTCATTTTTCAGGGGCTAGATTTAATTAGAGTTGCATGGAAGTATGCCTGAGGCTCTGCCATCGTCGTATGCAATTCTTATGCAAATGCGTTTAATTACAAAACTGTGAAACTGAATTACGCAACATTGCGTTATTTTAGTGTATTACTGTGTATTTTTTAGCTTCAAGCTGCGAGCTGTGTCCTCGCTGAGTTCGTGTGTTTAATTGCCCAGCTCAACGCCTTTTTAATTACCAAAAGCTTCTTGAGCCTAAGGCACTACCAACAAACAAAAATTACCAACTGACGCCAGTCAGGCAGTTTTTCTCTTAGCCAACTGTGTGGAACACAATTTCCATTCGAATTTTTCATTTTCATATTTATGCTTTTCGAATTGAATTTCGAGACGACTTTTTGTAGCAAGCAAAATCAAATTTGATTGATTCAATTTAGTCGCATATGATAGCATGTGTGAGTTTAAAGTTGACTGTATCGACTGGGAAATACCCTGTAAGCAGTTTTTTAAAATATTATGCAATTGTAAAAAAAATAGAAAATGAGTATACAAACATTTTTAGTAGCTTTAAATCTTTAAACTAATATTTAAATTGTTGCACTTGAATTTTGTTGTTAATAAAAAATATCCCATAGTTATGTTTTAGTAGTCTTAAGTTTAAACACAAAACTGAAAATTTCCTATTTTGAATTAAAACTTAGAAAATTAAATTTCTAGAAGTTTACCTAGCTTCATTGGTATTCCAAATATTTCTGAAAATAATATATGCTATTGACATCACATACTCGTAGGTAATTGACCATCCCCTCAAAATAAAACCCAAGCAAATTGACAAGTTCTTCTGTAACTCCCCGTTGCACTAAGCTATTCCAATGTTTAGGCCAAAGAAATTGTGTAAAATGTGCCCTCCGAAAGCTAATAGAAAATGTTTATAGATAAAAAGGCGACAAATTGAATTTGCAAAGGTCACACATAAGTGCGACACTTGATAGCAGGCATTCGCACTTCACATAAAAAGATGGGAAAGAATACGGAATCCTTGGACTCACAACTTGCAGGAATTTACCGAATTGACTACGATTTTTCATTTTTCCATTTGAATTTTCATTCGCTCTTTATATTCACATTATTTTCTTTTTTTTTGGAAAATTGAATTTGCGAAATGATTTTATTGTGCGTTAAAGAAGCTTTGAAATCAGGGTGCGACCTTTGGCCACCCCTTTAAATGGAAAGCATAACAAAAAAGCGAAGGTAAACCGCATTAGGGATTTTAATTAACTGTGAAAATGGTTATCCATTAAAGTATCAGGTTACACAGAAACTAAATGGGTTGGAATGGTTTTAGTGGCTTATAAAACAGCGAGAGACTTCCAAATATTATTGAGGAAGGAAGCATGGAAATTTTTTAAAAATAAAATTTAGAGAATGTAAACCAATTTCTTTTAAATGTTGATACTTAAAATTACAATTTAATTTTATTAAAAAAATGTATTTGTCTGTCATGGAATTTAATAGATATAAAATAAAAAAACAACACATTTTTAATTTATATATATATTATTTTATTTTTATTAAGAGAACGTCTAATAAAAGCAGTTAGGGTCAGGCTCCGAGCTTGCAAATATTATTATTCAGAAGAGATTTTCATAAGGAAGGGAAGAATGTTCATCATTGAAGCATTATCCACTTATTTCTCATAGATTTGGCTTCGCTTATTGATTACCCATTGAGCATATTGTTTTTCTATTAATTATAGACAAATGACATAAGAAAATTGTGGTAACAATGCGCACATATGGCTTCTACACATAATACGAGGGAATACCGCAAATGTCCCGCGGGAGTTGGAAAATGCAAGAAGCGAACCAACACGCGATAGTCGGAGATAATCACAATAATCGGACGCTGCACTCGGTGGCCTTAAACGATTTTCAATATGTCAAGGGAAAAGCGTTCGAGTATGACGCACAATGGAAAATTAAATGCGGAAAAGTGTGCGCTAGGGCGTACGGAAAAGAAAAATAAAAAAAACACACACACACATGAAGAAGTAATAAAGGTAACAATCCGCTTACAGGGCAGCCGAAGGACGACGGGGGGTGACCTCGGGGACAGCACTCGATGTCGATGTCGATGTCGATGCCCTTGCTGTAATTACGTATCCTTTGTTGAGCATTTCACATGTGTGTGACACAAAGAAAAACTCACACCATCTCTTTCATTCTTCATGTTGATTTAATATATATTTTTGTGGTCACCTGCAATGCGAATACTTTGGGCGCATCTCCGGTGATCTCGACAATCTCAAGGAAATACTTGTAGTTACCGGGCACCAGATTCTGTGGATACACATTATCGGCCATATTGACATTGGTCAGCGAATAGTTTCCCACTCGAATGGGACACACTATAATATCGCTGATTTCCATGCTCTTCTTGAAGAAAGCCCGCAAGAAAAAGTTCTCCTTGTATTCGGTTAGCCAGCCACAGAAATCCAATCGTTTCATCTCAAAGATCCTCTTGAAATCCTTTTCTCCCTCGAACTTGGCACGCATGTTGCTGTTCATTACAAGATTGTTACTGCCCAGCTCCCGAATCACGCTTATATAGACATCAAACTGAGTGCGATTATTGTGAATTCTACTGCCAACAATTACATATTTTCGCTCTCCATGGATTTTGATGCGTTCTAACTCGACCGTGGGCTGTAATACAATACATTAGTTTATTTTATTTAAATTAATATTTTATTCTTTTTTTACTATTGGTCTCGAGTCATCTGTGTCCTCAAAGGAATCCTGACAGCTTTGTAGCTGAAAGTTTGCCAAGAGCCACAAAACTAAAAGTCGCTTCATTCTGGTCTGATTTCATTTTTGGTAATAGCAAAATAAGTTACTAACAGAAATGGTTTTGGACTGTTGCTTCCAAAAATTGTGGATATAATTTAATATGCATCATTTAATTATTAATTACTCAGATGGTTGATAAAGCTATACGCTGTATTTACAATATGTAATATTAAATGTCTATTAAAGTCTTTATTAAATTTAAAGTGTAAATTACAATTCTTAATAGAAGTAATATATCAGTATTCTTTTCATGTTCAATCCCTAACTCGAAAAAAGTTGAAATAGTATTTAAAAAAGTTTCAAAAGCAGAAGTTTTTTGTAAATTACCAAAGTGTATAAATTGTTGATGCGTTTCATAAAGAACAAAAAAAATTTAATTGCGTAAATACTTCCTTAACTTAAGAACCTTTAGCCTCGATTGCATACTATATGCAACATTAAGGTTTATGTTAAATGTGCTCGTAGTTTGTAAGCAATTTGTAAGTTACTCGTACTTATAATGCAATATGTCACCACCTAGTCGACGACTCAATTAGTTAACCGACGGATATGTGCTCAATCAGGGCTCATTCATTAGACGAAGCAACTAAATGTATATACTCGTGTATATAGTATATGTATATGTATATACTCGTCACAAAAAAAAGTGCAAGTCTGTCAGGAAGGTCTAAAGTGTTGAAAAGCCAATTAGCGTTGCTTTGCCAAATGACAGGAAGGAAGCCATAACCACAGCTCAGAGGCGCAACCACAGCCCCACCAACACCAACACCAATACCACCAACACCAGCACCAACACCATCTCAATCAAAGCGTGGGTGAAATGTGCGTGTAAATTGTGGAAATGGCAAATGGTTTTGCGATGAAAAGTTGCAAATTTATGAAAAACCGCACGCAGCGTCAACAGCTCAACAAAGCGCAGAGAAAGAGGCGCAAACAAACCTTCAATCAGTCAGTCAGTCAGTCAGTTAGTTCGTCAATCAGCCAGTCAGTCAGTCAGTTTATCAAGCTGCTCAGTGTTGTTGAGTTGAGTTAACAGGTGTTGCGTAATTTTCTGCGTCATTTAATTAAGCCGATTCAGTGCAGCTCGTTGAATCGGTGGGTGTGGCATGAGGCGAGTGTCATGTGGCATGAGGCATGTGGCATGTGTGGCAGC
Organism: Drosophila rellima; assembly: GCA_035043635.1. Classification (NCBI taxonomy): domain Eukaryota; kingdom Metazoa; phylum Arthropoda; class Insecta; order Diptera; family Drosophilidae; genus Drosophila; species Drosophila rellima. The sequence continues at coordinate 5,374,102 of JAWNMV010000811.1, read as the reverse complement.
TGGCTTAGGCGGCTTAAATGTGTGGGCGCTGTTTGGTAATTAACTCACATGTTCAACTACATTATTCATAATGTTTGTCTTAATTATTTATTCATAATGGCTAATAGTGTTTTGTTGGTTGGCTTAAAGGCTAGCTGCTTAGTTGCTATTGATTGGCATCAACAAATGCCCAGAGATTGATACAATGTTTGATACAACGTAAACATAATTGAGTACTTGTTTTTAGCTGGAATTGGGCCTCTTGACCCGCGTATCGGCCAAGAAGCAGGCAACCACTTGATCGGCTCTTTCCGCATCGTGCAGTGTCACCTGTAGACGTGTTGGCACCTCCGGTTGATTGCTGGCCACTGGCAACAGGAGTCTATAGGTGACATCCTCGCCGGCATCCAGTGGACAGTAAGCGCCATGCAACAGATTGTTGCATACATCACTCCTCTTGGCATCCAATTCATAGGGTATTGTCATGCCCAATGAGGTCAGATGGACTCTGGCAGTCAGCTGACGCATCGTATTGCGTGCTGATTGGGAAAAGAGATTGTTTTAAAAACTACACACTTCATTTTCTATCAAGATTACTTACTGGCTACAAACTGTATGGCAATTTTGGACTCAATGCCCTTCCACAAATCACAGGGCAGCTCATCGCAGTCATCAATTTGCACCATCAAGGGTAGGGGGTTGTTTTCATTGGCACCTATTTTTAATTGTTTCCATTAGTAATCCATTTGTAGTCAGGGGTTTTCCTTTAGGCTACTTACATTGTCTGACTGGTGTGGCAGCCTTTGCCAAAGTTAAACTTAGAGCCAAAATTAGGCAGAGTGTCAAACACATTTGATTTATAGACATATTTTTAAAATATTTTTAATTTTTGTTGAATAATTTTTTAGTTATTTAAAACTCTATTCACTTCAGTAGCTGATTGAGTTGTAATTCCATTGGCCAGTAATCGATGCCTTTTATACCCAAATGGCAACTTGAGTTCGTTTGCACTTGCAATCCAATCTAATCGCCATCGTTAAGAAGCCATTTTTTATTACCTTAACTGCTTATGCTAGCCTTATCTGTTGCCAAAATTTGGCTAATACTCGTTGAGTGTCTGGTCTCAGTTCGCTGTGAACTTTTTGCTAATCAAAGTTCAGATAATGATGTTAAACATGATTTAAATCAAAAATTAAATTGCAAACGTCCTTAGATGTGTAATTATGCATTTTTTAATGGCTTTACTTTTCTAAAAACCAAAAGATTGTACAGAATACACTGTAAGGTTATATAAATCAAAATAGTAAAAGGGAAATAGTCAAAAGCTGTTAATATTAAATGGTTAAATCAGTTGTAGCAGAATTTGTCACAACTTATGACTAAAAATTCAAATTAGTATAAATTAATGTAGCAGCAGTAAATAATGTCACAATTTTTAAGTAATCGGAAAAGTATTAATTTTTTAAAAGTAACAACAATAAAAGTACTAGAAATAGTAGTAGTATATAGTATAGTAAATATAGCATATTCCTTAATTTTCATAAACTATCCTAATTATCAGCGCTGTTTACGAAATGCAAGTATTATTAATAAATAAATTTAAACACCTGCTTGCTCTTAAGAGGTACTCAGCCTACTTCTACGCCCAAAGAAACGCAAAAAGATTGGATTGGGTGCAGATGAACTCGCTTGCTCCGTTTCCGATGATGATGAACCCAATCGCCTGAAACACCTGTTGGTCTATTGGTCTCGGGGCTGTTTGGGTGCAATTGGACTCGATTTTAATATGCTTATCATCGGTAGCGATAATACAATTAGCAAAGCGATTAGCAATGTTTTGACTTGGCCTAGTGACAACAGCTATTGAGGATTTCATTGCATACTTCTAGGCTGTTGTTCAGCAACCCCAAAGAAAACACACTGTGCACAGTGTCCTCAACTTTAGCTGCTGCTGAGCTATGTATATTTTGCTGCCTTCCGTCGACGTCACATTAACGTCAATTTATATGCATAGCCAATTTGAAACAAGTTTTATACAATTTCTTACACCCACTTGACTTTACAAGAGCAACAACATCACCACCCAAAAACAGCAGCAACAACAACATTTCATTTGTTAAGGGGTGAAGTCTTTTTTATTCTTGCAGCCATCAGCAGCAGCCACTTGTGCCTAAATTTCATCAATATTTTCAGATTTTCATATTTTTTGATAAATTTCAACTGTTTTATATGCAAATTAGCAACGCGATTTTCCACAGATTGCAAGAGATTGAGGGTTAAGTAAGTTGATTTACTTGTTTTCGCAAATTGTTTTTTAAATGTTTATGTCTAGCTTATTAAAATGCCTAAATGATTGCTATGCTCTGCTCTATAAGAGGAGTGGATTTTTGAGTACTCAAGTGCTTGGACAATTACTTTAATTTGCATATTCTTAATTAGTTCGTAAGCCAATGAAAATTTAATACAATTTGGTAGAAGGTTGTCGATGCAGTAAATTTATGAGCATGAATAGATTCATAGTTGTGTGAATATGTATGTATATGTATTGTTTGGGTATGGTATGTATATCTGAATCCGATTAGACCTTATATTTATTTCTTGAACATATCATTCCGTCTATTCTATTCCTGTTTGAAATAATCGCCAGCTATTTGCACTATAATTTCCACATTAAGTGCCCAAGCATTCAAGGCCTTTTCCTTGGAAATTCAACAACATAGAAATGTGAAATTTAAAATTTCTTTGAAAAATGGAATACAAGTGTGCACATATGCCTCAAGCAGGCAATTGGAACTGAAATTGCAGAGAGACCAAGGAACGGGTAAAGCACCCAAATTAAGTGCTCTTACTACGAGTACGTAAAATTCGCAAAGTAAAAAAACTTAATTGCGTATGCGAAGTTTGGCATTTTTATGCAAATAAAGCAAAACCTTTCGCAGGCTGGTAACAAGAAAATATTTGTGCATATTTCAGGTGGGCAAAATTGCGTTGCCAGGACGAAGGACGCGGACGAGGACGAGGACGAGGACATTGAATGCCAACACGTGAGCTTTCTGGGCAAAAGTTAAAATTGCTCGACAGCAAAGAACTTGTCGAAACGCATGTTCTTTTGATTTCGGGAAACATGAATTTTGCATTCATTTAATTACAGCACGGTTGAAAAGGGCGTGAGGCCGTAAGGGGGATTGGCAAATTAATTAGTGCTCCTGGAAAAAATTTAATAATTTTTGCATGACAGCATATGCAAATTGCCGGAACAATATATCAAAGTGTGCGCCAAGGCGGAAAAGTACGCAGAGCCAGGTGAAAATTGCAAGCGAAAGCGTAAAACTTAAACTCAAGGGCAGTTGGTCAACTGATTGAAAGAAAAACCACAGGAAAACCAGTTGTGTATTAAGATTGTTAAAATACAAACAGTTGAATGCACTCGGAAAACTATGACAGAAATCTACCCCAAATATCGAACTCTAAAAGGGGTTGCTTCACACACCTGTTGACAGGGTATCATTTTGTCGGACCGTCTGACAGTTGAGACACAATTCGGCGTGACATTCGAAAATTCCTTTATTAATTGACAACACACGACCATGTCATCAAATATGCTTGTAAACTTTTAATGAAAAATTAACAACACGAAAATCAAATTGTCGCCTAATTGAGACACAATGCCGGCTATTAAATTACGTGTTAAAACAGACGTCACATTGAAATGCTTTGGACAGCGGCGATTGGCGTCAATTGAGCACAGTTGGCAGGCAGTTGGCTGGCCAACTGGTTTGAGGTCAGAGGTCAGAGCAGCTAGTGACGCGCCTAGGGCTCGACTCGACTTGGTGTGACAAATCGCTCGGCTCTGACGCTGGCATTTTTGTTGTCAGCTTTGATTTGACAAATTAATTGGGTTTATTTTCATAAACGAAGGCTGCATGTTGGCTTTAACTCTCAGTGTCTTCATGTGGAACTAGAAAAAGTTACTCAATATTTAATATACTATTAGATATTTTTTTATTCTCTATTTAAATTAGATTTATTTTATGGTCTCCAATCTAAATATCTTTAGCTAATCTATTTTTATCTAAAAATATTTTATAGAATATATTATAAATACAAGTATATATCTGATTTGAATTAATTGCCTAATAGTTACCTAAAATAGGGTTATTTCTTAGTCATGTTAATAAAATTTCTTTTGACGCACAAAAGTATGCTAAGCTTTTGTATACGTACTACTATAGTTGTCAAGTTTTGGCATTTGGAAATAAAATTTGTATTGTAAGACCTTGAAAATGATATAGAATTATAGATATAACATTTTATTTAACTTTTATTTCTCTCTTTTAAAGATATTTCGCTTAAATTTGCAACAGATCATAATTTACAATAAATACAATGAAAGCCAAATTTAGAAATATAAAAATTAATTAATTATAATAATCTTAAATATTCTTACATAAGATACTACCCTTTATTTAATTGAGTTTTCACAGTCTAAAATTTTATTATTGTTAAAATATAAAAAACACTATATAATACTGCTTCTGAACAAAACCTTTCTTTAAAGAAAGACTTCTAGTTGTATATGATAGTATATTTTCTCAGGAGCTTAATTCATATATATGTAACTATTACTCATGTCTTCTCTCACATGCTGATATGTTAATCCGAAATACAAAGAAAATTTTGGTAAATCAATATTTAGAAAAAGGAGAGAAAAAGGGAGAGATGAGAGAACACAATCTGAAACTCTGGCTTGGTATTATTGATTTCAAAAAGACACATCATAAAGTAAGCTACCAAAGTCTTTATGTGGCAAAAAGAGCCAAGTAAATACATTTGGGAATATGCAAAAAAAAAAAGAAAAAAAGCGTACTCGTCGAAAAGTGCAAACGGAAATGGGGTAAGTAATTCGCCTGTGAAAGTATGCCGCTTGGGTCCCGTCTCCGTCTCCGACTTCGATTGGAAGCTCAGTGCTTAGATTTTCCGGTTCAGATAATTGCATTAGGTGGAACTGAAAATATAACATCGCACGGCAGAAATCAATGCGAGGCCAATGATATTAATCAAATATTGTGGTTCCATTGGCAAAATAAGAAGCTAAAAGCTTTGAAGGTGATACACACATGAGATGGCCAAAAAGATTTTGTATAGGATTTCGCCATTGCTTTGACATATCAAATAATGCCACAACAATTACAACAGTGCAGCATGTGACATCTCAGTGTCGAGCAGGACGCTGGCAGCTGCCAAGGGACACGGAGCAAGAGGCAAGGGGCAGGGAGCAAGGGAAACAGCAGTGGGTGGGGGATGGACAAGCTGAGCGATTTCAAAAGCATATAGGCGGAAATCTCATGCTGCGCTGCCCACATGTCAACCCACCACCCGCAACGCAACATTCAACAAAAATAACAGGCGAGGGTAGCTCCAAAAGTTTTGGCCAATTTGTGTTTTCTATCTTATACCTATGATGTTGAAGGACAAGCATTTCGTACTACACTCGTGCACTTACCTTTGGTAAATTTTCACTGCGTTGCGGCAAAATTATATTTATCAGCTTACTTTTAGTCTCTTTTCCTGCATTTCGTTTTTATCTTTTTTGAAGTTTCACTGACAATGGTTTTCACTGGAGTTCAAATGTCTGTTTCTGTGGGGTTTTTATACACTAGTTGAGGGTATTATAAATATGTATTCAAATGTGTAACGTATCAGAAAAAAAATATAGTATACAACTCAAATCGGATAACTATGTATGTATATGATAGATATATTTCATATTTGCTTAGTTAAAAGTTCACATATTTTTAAATAAATTCTTATCTTTTCAATTCAAAAGTTTTTTATTTATAGTTGAACTATGAAAAACTTACTGTATTTTATTTTCACCATAGGGTTAGGGTATTTCAACTTCAACATTCTGAAGTATATTTTCTTTCCTGTCATTGGTAAGACTGGTAGTTTGATTTTCGTCTGTTGAGGGATTTATTCCACATTGGCTTTGTACTTGGCGTAGCTCATGTGAGAACACTTGGAACTTGGTAAATTTCCTTGAAACATTTGAGACAACAATTTCACATATTATTCGCGGCAAATTTATACGTGCTTCTTTGGGGACAACTTTAACAGAAGTAAAGTTCATTAATTTAGCAAGAAATATTGTTCAAAACATTTAGTAAATGCACGAAAATTAAGTAGCTTCTTCATAAAATAATTTAATTAAAAATATAATAGCTTTAATAAAATGTTTAATTATTCCCATGGATTGTAAATTTTATTCACTCAAACGCTTGTGAGCGAAATTCAACATTAACAAATCAAAAACCACCTATATTTGATTAGATTATCATACCGTCGGAGCTCACTCAAAGAAATCTCGAGTGTCGGCTATATAAACGAAGTCAGCATACTAATTCGGTTAATAATTTCTGCAAGTGCTTAACGAAAGTTTATTGCAAATATGCAACAGAACGCTCTAATCTGGCTCAGCATTTTGCTCTTGGGTTCTCTTTTAAATGGAATCCAGGGTGCCGATAATAATCCCCCCACAGAGGTCAAGCGCTGTAAGTAAACTCATTAGGAAACCATCAAAAAAGTAACTCCATTAACTCATTTCTTTGCTCAGGCTCCGGAGGTAAACCCTTTCCACTGGAGGTGCGAGTTCATGGCTGTGTGGTTCCCCCGTGTAATATAGTGAAAGGATCAAATGCGGTTTTTGAGATCGACTTTGCCGTTGACAAGTTCATCACAACTATGACTACTAAAGTTTGGGCCACAACATTGGGATTTATAACGATTCCCTATGAACTGCCTGCCGACGTTGCCGCCGTCTGTCCAAATCTCATGTTTGGCGCCTACTGCCCCTTGTATCCCACGGAGGATGTTACCTATCTGTTTAATTTTCCCGTCGGTGAATATCCCGAAATTGGTGTTAAAATTGAAATTTATTTGATTGATCAGGATCGTGATATCGCAACCTGTTTCATATGTGATATCAAAGTCAAAAAGGGCCCTGGATCCAACAAAGTTTATGAGTTAAACTATCTTAATTAAAAAAAGAAAAAAAAACTACTCATTTATAATAACATAGATTGTACTGTGATACTTTATTCAAAATATATATATATTTCAACAAAATTATTTAATAATTACCTTGTTTTAGTAAAATTTGCTGCTTTAAACCCAAAAAAAGTCTATAAATATTTAATAATTTATACAGGTCATCAATATAGGTTATAAAAGTAATCACCTTAGATTTAATTTTAAGTACAAACGATCATAAAAATTTGGCGATCCCCACACGCGGTAGTTTCAAGTTAATTGAGATGATAAATCTAAACGTAATAAGCATTTTACTGATAAGGTTCAAGTGCTTCAATATGGTCCTAGCACACCTGTTCGCACAGTGCCTGTGCTACACCTTACACCTCACCTTCGTGAAGGCCGATGGGAAATGTACCGAGCCAACAATGACTGAAGAACTTATCATAGTATATGCATTATTAAGAGTGATAATCATCACACGAGTACACTGAAAGATATCGAGGCAAACCGGATATAATGAATATTATATCTAATTGTTTATTATATTTGTTGTCGACTTTTTTGATTTTTAAATTATAAATGTCTTAAGATGTCTAATAAAAATTTTTGAAATCTACTCTATTCTAAATATTTAAAATAAAATGAACAGTTTTTAAAGTAAGTTTATAAGAAACAATGTGAAAGTTAATTTGTGGTTTTTTTATTTAAGTGCAAATATTTCTCTAAAAATAATCACATAGTATTTTAGATAAGTTTGGCGTTACACTAGCCAAAATGGAAATTTTCCATAAAATTTTGAAAGATTTATATATGTACTTTTACAAAAGTCACACAGACAAATGAATACTCATCTAAATTAATTTCTAACGACTTAAATGTTATAAAATTTAAAACTTCCAGTTAGAAATAATCTTCAAACTCTTTTAATGATCTGTTTAAATTAATTTAATAAATGATTTACTAATAATTTATAAGCTGAAGATTGAAAAGAAATAAGATATGATTAATTTCTTCGAGTGTCGGTTTGCACTTAGAAATCGTAGCCATATCAACAACAATCGAAAAAATTGTTGACCATATGGTCAATTCATACAACCTGCTGCCGGTCAATAAATGATTATCATCATGGATTTTATTAGCATTTAGGCTACCCAGCCAATTATTATAAACTTCAAATTTAGGTGCAAATCGCAACGTCACCGAGTTAAATCTAATCGCGACCGATTAGGAATACGTTGATTAGGCGGTGCACTGGAAGGTTTCAATAATTTAGTGACGTATAGCCCCAGTAAACAAAAAATTAAGTTATCTTTTGGAAATGGAAGTTTATTAGTCAACAGCCGAGAAATCACTTAAATCAGTCAGCTAACAAGTGTCGGGCCGGGTAGATCTATGAGCCATATTATGCCTCGATTTCGACGTGTTCATTCTCTTGATCGGACGTTTCCAAGATTAGTGAAGTGGGTCCCTTGCGGATTTTACAGCTGCAAACAAAACAGCTGATGATATTATCTTGAGCATCGGTCAGTGAAACCGTAACATCGGCGGTGATTTCGGGAAACACGGGATCAACAAAGAAATTGAATCTATATGTGACATCCTCGTCCTTATCAATGGGACACATTGCACCGTACAACAGATTGTCGCACACATTTGAGACATCGTCGGGCAGTTCGTATGGCAAATTCATGCCAAAAACTCTGGCTGTCGTTTTGGTTGTTATATTCGAAAGGTTGTTTCGGTCTGTCAATAAAAACAATATCTTGATTAATTAATATTCAGTTAATAATAGTTCAAAGCTTAATTCACTTACCGCCCACAAACTGAATATCCATGACAGCATTTTGACCCTTATAGACGACACACGGTGGCTCGTCACAGTCGCGAACTGCTACTTTCAGTGGAAACGGTTTGCCTTTACCTGCAATTGAAAAGCTTTTAATTCAACTCTCAAAAGTATGCAACACTTTTGTATGTCTTTCTATTCCTTGATTAAGAAGCGTATTTTGATAAGCCTTATCAGCTGAGTGTTGGGCTATTTTGATTATATTTTCACGCTTATGTATATTTGTATACCTATGCGTCTGTGTATTAATATATATTCATATATAATTGGGGATTTTTAGGGCTTCCGAAATGAGGATTATTCAATATAATTTAGTTGAGAATGATAATAGGTGACCTTTGTAGCCTCCAAAGCAGATTTAAAATTTAACTGACGCAATAACAGTGAAATTTATAATTCTAAATATAATAAATAAAAGTCAAAAAAAAAATTAATAACTAAGTAAATTCAAACAATAATAAAAATGTATAGATAGTCTAATAAAGTATTTAATGCTTTACATTTATAAAGAGTTTACTTACATTCCTTAACATTTGTGGCGTTTCCAACAACACACAAACACGCAAGAGTCAGCAAAACAAAGCGAAGCATTATTAATTTTTTTTTTTAATGTTCACTTTAATTTAACGAAAGCACAATATCGCCAGCAGTGTAATACCGTGAATGAAACTATTGCCGCAATGGGGGAACATTAAATACCAAAATTTCCACAGTGATGACAAAGCTATGGGGTTTATCAATAACGCGTAACGGATGGCTATCGACAGTTAAAATGTGCAGGTGTGACAAAAAATAGGAAAAACAAACATAATGGAAATACAAAGTAGTCTGCAGGTGTCCAGTTCGCTATGTTAAAATCAGTAAATAACGTAAAATTTTACTGATAAGTGTTGAGGCAGCCACTTAATAAGTATGTAGCTAACATACATACACAACGATTACTAAGAGGGCAGACAATTGTTGAGATTATTTTAAAAGTGTTAAATAAACACAGCCGGCACAGCTGATCAAATGCTATACAATCAAACTGTTGCGAATAGTTGACCGGAAGTTATATGGGACACTTGAAATCAACTGTCGATTTCAATAGTATCGGTATGCCGCCACATGTTATCGGTATTTTCGATATATTTAGCGCTACTGGCTGGTCATACTTTTTATATTTGACCACGCTTTTTTGATTACATTGTCTCGTTTGAATATATTTTAAAATGCACACCGTAAAAAACAATTCAATAAAGCAATTTATAGCCAAATATCCTGGCTTACAAGTGGAGCACATTAAGAAAAGTGCGTACGTTATCAGTGGAGTTGTCTACATAAATGAAAAGTGGATACGATTGAAACTTTATTTGCCGCATTTTCCCGAGCTGCGCGACTTTCAATTGCATGTGCAACAGCACTTGGAATATGAACGTTACAACAGTGAGAATTTGCAAATCAAAGAAGACTGGCAACTAGAGGATTTACTTATGCACCTGGTGCAGCTGTTGCCACCAACAGTTTCATTGGAAACCACTTCGATACCGCAGAAAAATAATATCTATGCTGAGATATTGGAACTACATAAACCTCAAGAGTATCGTCTGCAATTGGACGAGCGCTGTACACGCATACGTTTCAGTAACTTTGCAGAATATGAATCTCATTATCTGGAGCTGGAACTGCCGACGTTGCGACTGCTGGAATACAGTCTGCCCGACTGTGTTTCCCTGGCGGATATGTTGGCCAACAGCGCACGTTCTCTCACAGATGTGCTGCATCTGTACCTAAAGCTGCTGGATGAACTGCGTCCGTTCTATGACAGCTTTGTGGATATCGATGAGCTGTGTGATGTATTGCAGCCATCTCCAATAACCACTAAGCACAACAGCCGCGTATTTCCCCTTAAGGATCGTGTCTATCTTAAGCTGACAATTGCCGATCCCTTTGCCAGCTACAATTCCATTGCTGTGCAGATTATTGGACCCACAGAGGAAGTGGCGCAATTGCGGCATGTGCTAAGCGATGGACTCAGCAGCTGGGATGCCGAGCTGGACATGCACAAGAATCTCTTACGCATTTTCGACTTGTGCTATTTCCCAATGCCAGCAGGCGTTGAGCTCGACCAGCTGATGGAGAAGAACGAGAATGAGCAGCACTGTAATATCTGCTATGTTTATCGCTTGGACACCGGCGAGGTGCCTCTTGTCTCGTGTGACAATTCACGTTGTGTCTTAAAATGTCATGCAGCCTGTTTGAAAGAATGGTTTGATACACTAATCGATGGAAAAACATTTCTGGAGGTGTCCTTCGGCTTATGTCCGTTCTGCAAGGCGGTAAATATATGAAATATATAAATCCAAGCAGCCCTTTAAAATTCTTTTCTTACAGAAATTATCTACCTCATTTGCGGCACTGCTAAACGCATAAAAATAAAAACAGTCCAATACCTACTTTCTACTTAATATCTTATGTAAATTTTTCTCTATTTTTAGGTTTTCTTCTTTTTAAAAATTGTAATTTGCTGGAAATTTTACATTCATCAAATGCCAAATTTCATAATATCAAGAATTTTGTAGAATAAAATAATTTGCAAAACTTTAAACATTAGTTAAATTTTAAAATAAAACAACTGTTCCATGGTTATGTTAAATATGGATAGATTTTAATATAACTTGGTAAATCAATCTTAAGGGTCACACGCAGAAAGTCCATCTATTTGACGAAGTAAAAAAAATAAGGGGAATTGTAAATATACTAAGCGAAATTGTGAAACGAATTTAAATGCTCTACGCTAGCTAGAGATTACGCAGCTCCAATGATGACTGTCGACGAGTGTCAGCAGAACATCGACAACAACAGAGTCCGCCAATACGTTTCACCAGTCGCCAACCTCATTCCAGTTCTCTCGAGACAAGACGTAAAAGGTTGCGTACCACAAAGGTGCTGCCATTTGTGGGAGTGCGCTCACTGGTTTTCCCGATGCGGACACTGGAGCCAGCCAGGCCAAAGAACACCTTTGGCGCCAGATTCGGTTCAACCGCCTTAAATTCCCACCCCACATGCTGTGCGCAAAATTTGCAGATTATAATATGCCACTGATAGCCGGGAAACCAACTAAACTCGACGGAAGGCTCACCGCTATAACTAATAGCATGCGAAATGACGCGATAAACCGTGTTGGTTTCATGTATATAGCCGGCTGGAAAAGAGAAATTAGTATATGATAATTCTCGTAAGCTTTAGATCTTATTTTAGCTCACCTGGATTGCAGTATTGCGTTTGCACACCATGCTTCGACATGGCAAAGAGATCGGAACAAGAGGCGAGACTGCTGTTGCAGTAGCGACAATAGAACAACGACTCCTGCTTCAAGGTGGTGCCAATGAGCTGCAGTCTTGTGTTCACCGAATCCGTGAGAAACGTCAAACGCATAATTTTCTCCGTAAGGTGCAAATTGCGAACTAGCCAAAATGATAACTGTATCGGACATTTTGGCATGGTGTCAATTTTATGTACTTCTAGCTTCTTTCGGGCCTTCTCCACAATGTCCTCAAATGAATATTCCAGACAGGCTTCCAGTGGCCAGGGCGTTGTGGTCAATTGATAGCGTTGGAACTTATCCTGCATTGAGGGAATATCACGAAAACGATTAATGGAACCCATGTCAATGCATTTGAGCGGCTCGGGCAGAAAGTACTCTGGTAATATCTTTACGTTGCTGTAGCACTTCATGGTCGGATTGCGTGCGATATACTGGGCTGGTCTAAAGGGGTTTAGCAGTTTAAAATAGTTACAGTTCATTTTAAGGAATAATTTCACTCACCCTTGGATATCGTCGCAGTTGATGACGATGCGTTGCAATGCGCGGGATTTGTAGAAAACAAGCTGCCGTCCACTTTCGCCTTTTTCATAGATCTGACAGGTTACCCCGTATAGCTTATGTGAATTATCATCGGGTGGCTTCATCAGTGGAAAGCCAACGCCAAAAATGACGCCATCGCGTCCACTGTCGTGTACCTCTTCATCGATGATGCTGCCATCAATCATAAATGGCAGCACCTCGCCAGGAAACAGTATGTGTTGATGCATGAATATAAGCATGCGATGAGTACTGCCAACTTCCAGATAATCCACACCAGGCACACGATTTAGATTTGTGCCAAAATATGAATGCTCCGCTGGCAAATTTGTATCAAATCGCACATCCTCATCGATATCAGCGTCCATCGGTGGTGGCGGCAATTCCGGTGTGTCCTCGGCAGCTGCGTTGGCCATATTTCTGACTCTGCTGCGAATGCGATCCTGGCTGAAGACCATGCTCCGCACACGCTGCAAGAAGTTCTCGCGACGCAGCAGAGTTGCGATGCCACCATCCTGACTGCGTGCCTGAGAAACCAACATATCAACTGCGGAGCGCACACGATTCGCAGGGATCATCCAGCGTGGCACGGCCTCCATATCCGAGTCATCTGGAATAATAATTATTATGTGAAAGTCGATATACCCATGTCTGTCTGATTCAATGCAAACTAGACTCTCAGTTGTGAGGATCTTAAGGAAACTTTGAGGTGCCGAAGACAACGTTTCATCCATGCTGAACCTACCTTCACTACCAGGACTGTCCAGTGACATGTCACTACCGCTGTGCCTTGAACTGATGCTCGCATCACTCGGACTGTCATTGGGCACTGGCGCCTGCTCCGCTTCCTGTTGCTCTTCAACTAAACATTAAGCAAGGGTATTAAATCTTTGAGGTGCCGAAGATAACCTTTCATCCATGTTGAACCTACCTTCACCACCAGGGCTGTCCAGTGACATGTCACTATCGCGGTGACTTAAACTGATGCTCGCATCACTCGGTCTGTCATTGGGCACTGGCGCCAGATCCGCCTCCTGTTGCTCTTCAACCATAGCAGGTGGCGGCTGCGTTGGATTATCCGGTGCTTCAACAGAAGCAGGGACAGGAAGAAGCGAAACTGGTCCTATTGCTGGTGATGTCTCTTCCCTTAGCTCATTGGCACGTCGCATAAGATCGCTGACATCGCCCATTAGCTCGCTGACCTCCTCAAACATGCTGTCCACCTCTTCAAGCATATTTTCAAGTCTTGTCCGATTGTTTTCATGGGCTCTTGCAACTGCGGCTATTTGTACAAACTGTCGCTCGTCCTCCAGTCCTGTCTCCGACTCTGCCACCGCCTCTGCCGCCACTTGCATATCAGCTGCAGCTGCAGTCGCTTCGCTCGAGGTTGTCTCATCGATTTCTGTGCATTTATTTTTGCATATTTGAACATTTTTAATTAGTTAGAAAGTTCTCTAGATCTACCTGCTGTGTCCTCGTCATCCATTTTTAGATAAATTCGTTTTTCTTTGTCTAATATCTATTAAATAAAGATTAATTCGTTCGCTTCTTGATTTTTCTTCCCTTTTCTTATTATTTATTGTATACAAAAAAAAACACAGCTGAAGGTTTTGTGACAGAGTTGCCAAGTGCACCGCCTTCTTTGAAAACAAAAATTAATACTCCCCCAACATTATTTGATTTAATTTAAGAATATATTTGAAATTTAATTAAACAGACTAGCACTAACTTGATGGGAGTTAAAATATGATACAAATATATTTTATTGCTGCGTAGTTTCTATGCTGCAGGCTGGCAGCCCTAACAGTGCATCAACATTTATGGCCCATGTACATTGACTTTTTTAACATGATCGTTAACATGAGTCTGTTTACATACTTGTAAATGTGTGTTAGTGGTGAGCGCCAATGCTAAGGTTGGAGATGCTGCTTCTCTGAGCTCCACAGATTGCTCAGTTAATAATAATACGCTTTGACGACAGGTCATTGGAATAAGCGGGTTTGTTTTATAATAAAAGTCATTTAAGTGCATAGTAGAGTTTATCATCGTAAATAAGAAATCAAATCGAATTAAAATGTATCAGTTGCGCGTCTTTATGTTTTACGCTTTGTTTATTGTCATAATTGGTGTGGGGATCGCACAAGTTGCCTATGTAGAGGAAGCCGACATTGATAAGAAGAAAATGAATTTGGAGGTAAAGTAAAGACGACCTCAAGTTGTTAAGTTGATAACAATTGTTAAGGCGAAAGGCAGCTTAAGCAATCCACAAGCAATAACAACAATATATTTGAATTTACATACACACACACACGCACACTTTCTCTCTTTCTCATTCTGTCTGCAGGGCCGTAAGCCGCTTTACGTTCCCGCCCGTTGCGCCCGCTATCAACTTCTCTATCCGGGAGATCAGCCTAACGACTGGATATGCGATTGCGCGCCAGGTGAGCGTTTTGAAGCGATGACATAATTACAAAAATATTCAATCATATCTTATTAATAATTATTGTACTTGTACACTTTGCATATTTAGCGGCGTTGTATTATCCGGAAACGGACGCGTGTTATCCAGCTTATAGACAAGGCCCCTGCAAGGCGGGGGAAATGCTGGTGCTCTACAAGGAGAAGGTCATACCCGAGTGTGTGAACAATCCCTGCCAGCAGGATGGCCATTTCATGATTCGCGACAAGTGCTTTGAGTTTGGCAACAACAATAACAGCAACAACCCCTGTCCCCTCAAGGAATACACATATGTGCTGGGTGTCAATCCAAAGACCCTCATGGTGGACTGTGTGCAGCTGTCGATGCAACTGGAGACACGCATTTCCATTCAAGAAAAAGCAGAGGCAGTTGCTCCCCCAGACTATCACATTGATCTCGCCGTGAAATGTCTGCGTGGCAGTCGCCTCTCCGCTCAAGGACGCTGCACACCTGCAGCATAAAAATACATATGTATATGTTTGTACCACTTTATGTAAATTCAACACGATTTTATAGTTAACAATATCAACTAATTATATATCTGTACAAGTCCAACGAGATGAGCTCGAGTCTAAATTGTCTTCTTTGATTTTTTGCGACTCTTAACAGGCTTTGGAACGGCTTCCACATTTGCCTCTATTAGCTCATCCACATTTTCACTGCTTATGTCATCCTCTTCGGCCAGATTAACACTCTCATCCAAGACCTGTTCGTCGGTGACAGATTCCAGCTTAAGTAACGTGTTCTCCAACGAAGCCAGAAATGAACTCTCACCATATTCTGGCCACTGATGGAATTGCGTAAATAACGTTAGCATTTGACTAGGCGTCAGGTCACCAAACTGTGTGTAGATATTGATGCCAGGAAAGTAATCACGTGTGCTCATCGTGCAGCTCTGCATTGAGTATTGTGGCAAGTCCTCAACAGGTTGATCTGTATAAATGGGCGAAACTGGCTCAGAGGCATTCTGATTGATTATAAGTCTTGGCCCACAGCCAGGTATCCACTTTCTAAAAAATTAATTTAATTAATTAAAGGATTTTATGGATTTGAAATAACTCACTCTAAATTGGGTATTATGCGATTGCGACGACTCACAAAGTTTTGCTTTATAAAGAACCACAAGGCAGGTAGATGCTGAATTGGACATAATTCATGCAGATTTCGACGCGGTTTAAATTTAACTAAATACAAATATTCTGGATTGATGGACTTGATTTTGAACAATTTGCTGCTTTTGCTCAGATTAAAGTTGGTCTGTTGCGGCAGAAAAAGTTCTCGTGGCACCTTGGCTATAAAACGATGCTCGAAGAGTATTTGAAACAGCACGGAGGTGGAGCGATAAATCATATAACCAATGTCATTGGAGCAGGTCAAGTGCTGTAAACAGAGAAGATAGTGAGCTTGAAGGGAATCGACAGTTGGTTGAGGACTACGCACAATATAAATGGGTGGCGGCAACGCTAGCATCATTTCGCAGCGTCCCAAATTGTAGATACTTGACTGGAAGATCAAAGAATTTATCAAGTGCTTGAAGAACGGATACGATCCTACAGCGCCAATTACAAGCATATTGATGTCTGCAAAAAAATGCAATTTATAATTTATAAGGTTAAAAAAAGGTCACATTCTCACCTTCTTTGAATCCTTTTTGTGGCACATCGCAGAGCAAATCTGCCACACGCATGCCATTGTCGATCTTATCCATAAAGGCCAGCTTATGGAGGCCAACAAAGTCACCATGTTGCACCTTAACACGGTCTGGATACAGTGCATGCATCTCCTGTAGACGCGGCATAAAGTGCTCTGCGGATTCTAGCAAAATAATCTTGCGAAACTGCGATTCCCGATCGAGCAAATGTCGCGTAAAGTGACATGGCCCGGGATTGAGTTCCAACACTGTGTCGCATTTGGACTCCTTCAAATGCGGCTCCAGGTAATTGTTAATCTGCTGTGCTATTTCCGCATCGGCAATATACATGTTTGCTGCGCTCTTTTGTTTCTTGGTCAGGAGCTTTTCTGGAAATTCCATGCTGTAACGGGACATTCTCTCGGCATGCTCCGCACGCTTTGCCTTGGTGCTCTGATAACATTTGGTCACGTTTCGAATGTTTCTGGCGTTGCACAGCCCTAAGCCGCAACGTAGTGACATCATATTGTCACTTTACTTCTTACTTTTGTACTTAAAATAATGAATTTTTGTAAAAAATCAACCAGTCGCAACGGTTTGTTTTTGTTTACAGCATTCAGTTTATAATGCTTTGTGCAACACTGCAACTCAGAGGTGCAAAGCTATCGACGAACCTATCGATATATCGAATATGTTTTTTGTCCCACTATCGATGATATAATCACACTATCCCTATTTATTTTTAATTCACTCACATTTTTACTAAACGATTTTTCGCAACATTATTTTAAAAAGTCAATTTGGACAACCGTTCGCAACTAGCGATTTCATGTAATATTTGGTTTAATACTATCGAAACGTTCAATTGGCACCATCTTCGATAGCTTTGCAGCTGATTCTGCAACTGACACTTTTCAACACTTTTTTGTTGGTTATGTTTACAAATGCAATCGGTTTATTGCTGCTTGAGTTTTCTGAAGAAATCAAGTATTTGAAATAAATTGTTAATTAAAATTAAAAGGAATTCGTAATGGGCAAGGCAATGTCCATGGTGGCTCGCAAAGCCAATCGCTTTAATGCGGAGAATCGAGCACATCGTGTGTTGGAGCGAGAGAAACCGACGCCGGCACCAAAATACGAATCCAATTTACGGGACATGGAACGAACCCTAGAATGTAGGTTCTATTGCCTATAATAAATAATTGCCTACTTTAATACTCTTTTATCTCATCCGTAGTGGATCCCAAATTCGTGGACAAGCTGAACACAAAGGACGCAGGCTTGGACACACGACTAAAAGATGTTTATGTAACATCACAGGACAAATTTGTGGGTTAAACAAAAGTTGTGCTCAATGAAGATTACTAATGCGATGTGTTTCTTTACTACTAGATACAACGCGTGCTTGAACGCCAAGCGGCAACAGCAGCAGAGGATATCAAAAGACCGCTTCCACTCAAACGCAATGCACCCGACGACTTTGAATACGGATATTTGGAGCCAACGCGTGTAACACAAGGACGATGCACTCTCCGACAGGCGCTGCAGTTCATCAATGATCATCAGATTGATCCTGAAGCGTGGCCCACTAAGAAAATTGCCGATGAGTACAAACTGAAGGAGCCGCATGTTGGTAAGATCAATAGCCAATTTTTCTCCGATATTAAATATTTTTTCCATAATTTAAAATGTACATTCTATTGCCTGTACAATTGCCAACAAATGTAGATTTTTAATTATGAAATAGCATGCTTACACACGGAGAAAACCTTACATAAACAGTATCGTATAATCACTGAATAAACTTTGACCATTCAACTAAATTCTCAATTTACTTGCAGAAACTATTTTGAAATATTTTAAGACGTTTAGTGTCTATATACCGGATCAGAAGTACAAGGACACTTTACTGACGCAGGCCAAACAGAAGTTGCTCCGGGAGAAGCCAAGTCTCGAGGAAAATAATAGTAGTAAAGCCTAGTTAGTTAGCAAATTACGATGTAATCGAGATCCTTCTGCTTAGTAAAATAATTGTTGTTAATTTATACCTATGTTTTTTACTTTTCATAATGAATCACACAATGGCATTGGGGGGACAGTAGTAAATGTTGAGGGATTTGTCTTCTGAGGCCGATATCACTTTATCATTTCCTGGACTGTATTTTACGCCCCAGACCTGATCAGTGTGCTCATTAAATGTGTTGAGACACTTGCGCTCCGCGGTATCCCAGACTTTCACACTACGATCGCTGGAAGAGCTGGCAAAATGTTTGCCATCCTCGGAGAAGGAGACGCACAGCACCCAGGAGGCGTGGCCAGAGAGTGTACCCACCACATCGGAATGTGCACTAAGCAAAGTATGAGTTATTAATATCAGCTGTGTCGGTAAATTAATTCAAACAACTTACACATCGTAGAGCTTCATGTGGCCATCGTCAGAGCCGGTGAGCAGCATTTGTGAGTTGGGCGAGAAGCACAGACTGCGCACTGGCATTGCATGACCCTCAAGCGTCTGTGCCACTTTGCCAGCAGCCACATCGAAGATGGTAATGATGCCATCAATGGCGCCATTGGCAATGTACTTGCCATCGGGACTCTATAAAAATATAATGAATATATTTTTGTAATACAATAAAGTATATAACAGGCAAACCACATAAGGTATACACATTCTTCATCAGCAACAACAGCCGAATCGATTCAGTCATGTCGGTATAAATGAAAAGAGCTCAAAGATCTTAAGCACCAAACAGTGTATGTACACCTTTAAGATGTAGCACACTTGATATGTAACCAAGTACCTAAGGGAAGAACCTAAGGTATCTTCTAATCGATCACTCTCGACTGAACCTCTCTTGTCGAGTCTACTTACATATGCAATGCTGAGCGTATATTTGCCATTCTGTGCATCAAGCACCTGTTCGGCTTTTCCAGTTTCCACACTGTACATGGAGATCTTGCCATCGTTTAGGCCGGAGATCACATACTTGTTGCAAGGTGAGAAGCCAACTGTCCACAGATCAACTGGACCAAAAGTCAACTTGTGTTTCTTCTCGCCCGTCTTGGCATTCCAGAGGCACATGCTCGAGTCCAACGAACTACTGGCAATGGCTGTAAAATAAATAGTTGTAGATAACTCTAGTTTTTGTTGTCTTTCCACTCACTTTGGCCATCGGAGCTGACGGCAACAGAAACGACGCCAAGTGCATGACCCTTGAGTTGATGTCGCAGCTTCAGTGTATTATCCTCACGTAAATCCCACACCTTGACGAGATCATCCAGACCGCCGGTTACAATGAAATCCGTGGGTTTCGGCTCTTTTTTGTCAAAATCAAATGGATTTTCTTCATTTGGTGGAGTGTTTTCATCATCAACTTTTGCCGGTTCTGGGTCGCGTCCCCAGGCGCATGCCCACAGCGCATTGTCGTGTGCGTTCTCCTCTTTGTGCAGCAACGAGAACTACAAAAGATTATAACTTTAAAAATGTATACATTTCTTAATTAAACATTTTTTATACCATTCTGGAAATGTGTTAAAATTATTTTTGCGCAAATAATTTCGAGTCAGCGTTGAACTAGTTGAGTTTCAGTTAAGGTGCCCACACACGACAAGTATGTTCGATGAACATGCTCGGTTGGTTTACACTTTTAGCATGTGTGAGACTAGTTGGCTAACGGCTTGTTGTTTTTGTAATTCAACTCATAAATAATATATAAATGTATATCGAAAATCGAATAAAAAGTACTGATGGGAACAAGAAAAGGAGTCGGATTAATAAAGCTTTTGAGAGAATGCTGAATATGCATAAATAATCCTTTCAATAACGCTATCACTTATTTTACAATGAGTCGCTCGCCGTCTGTGAGCAACAATACCAACCTGGCTGGCGAGCACTCAACATTCATTACAAAGATCTTCTTTATCTAATTTATGATTTGATTGAGGTTTGTTCAATTATACTTTAATTATAAATTATTGCCTAATGAACTTAATACAAATTAACATTTAAATTCCGCGCCGGTTTTTAACATAACTGTAACTTAGCTGTTATTAGCATCGCCAACAATTAAATGACTTCACTAATGAAGTTAACAGCACCCTAGCATAACTATATATTTTGCCAATAATTTGTTTTGCCGTAATTGTAATTCTTGTTTTTAAAGAAATTTATTAAGCTGTTAATTTTATATGTTTAAATTTAATTAGCTTGCATTGTTAAACTATTAAACGTTTGAGAGCAAATACATATTTGGTATTTTTGTTACATCAATATGTATTTATCTACAGCGTTTTGGTTCTTGCTGCTGTTGGTCACACTGACCTCAACACTAGTGCAGTCGAAAAAAATCCATTGAACAGGGTGGACGCGATTTAAACGACAGTTTTTAGAACCAAAACAAGTGTAAGTGAAGCAAATGTGAAGTGTTATATGTAACGAGATCTAAATAAAATGCACAGTTATATAATTTAATTTGAATGCTAAAAGTGCAGACAGTAGCGCAGCGCTGCCATCTCGGTCTATATACATATGCATGTGCATTTGTGTGTGTGTAAGAACAGTGAAACGAAATACTTTGTGTCGCGACAGCCGCCTAGCTGCTGACCAACAAACCCAAAGCAAGCAACAAACGAAAAAGAAACGACCAACGCGAGCTGCTGCCGCCCGCAAAGCAGAATTTGTCGCCGCCGTGAAACGAGCGCCATCGCATCGAGCTCCCGATGGCTGCATAAAGAATATAAATATTTTACTATTCAACCGCGTGTCTGGAATTCAAAATAACGCATACATATATTTACAAACGGTTCTGGTTGTCTGTGTGTTTGTGAATTAACGTGGGTGTGAGCTTGCGTGTGTGTGTCTGCAGCATTTTTTTTATCTTTTCATATCTTTCATCGAAAGGCGCAAACCAGATGATTCATTTCGAACCGCTCAGCTGTCGGCGTTTCTGCCTTTGCACGCGCATCCTGCTCACACACAGACAGACTCACACACATGCTCAAGCAGGCACACCGTTACAGTCTCACATATTCGCCTATTTGTTAAATTAACCGAAAAACGCCGTCGTCGTTTGAGCTCTCCCCCTGTTTTCCCCACCGTTTTCATCACAGCCGGCTGTGCGCATAAAGCAACCAACAAAAATACAAAAAAAAAAGACGCGCCGCCCCAAAACCAAAAGCGCCTGCTTTCCATTTCCATGTGTGTGTGTGTGTACGGTTTCGGTGTCTGTTGCCTGTCACTTCTGTCTGCTCTCCGCATATTCCATTTATTTGTTGTCTGCTCTCTTGTGTTTGTTTTATTGATTTCCATTCGCCAACTTTTTCTTCTCAATCCCTTTAACTATTCCACCACCTCATCCTACTCCATCTCGTTGTTTCGTGTAAACAAAACTGCAACCGGTTTCCTCATTTTTCTGCGCAAACATTTCTTTTCGTATTCATAATTATTTATCCGTTGTTGTTATTATTGTTGGTTAACTTTATTGCGTTTATAATCGTGTAACATTCTCTGTCTTTCTATCAAAATGCCAGCAGTTTCAATAGTTCGACAATTTTCAAATTCAAATTTTATTAAAGGTGAGTTGTCAAAAAATCATATCGTGTATATGTACATACATTTAATATCTTTACGCTCTAGTACTATGTAGTATCTTTTTTGTCTCAGAAAGTTGTTTAATGTTTTTTATTAATTTTAGGTTTCAATATTTTAGTATTAAGTAGTAATATTTCATCTTCAGAGCTCCCTAGGAATATAATCTTCAAGTACATAAATAATTGTTTGAAAAATAATTAATTAAAATTTTAAATGAGTGACATAATAGCTTAACTTTTGCTTGATTCATTGATCTTTATAGCTCATAATTTTTTCTAAAAACTGATAACAACAGGGGATCTCATTTCCAAGTAAATAAATATACATACATATAATAAAAAGTAATTATTAAATTGAATTAATTAATGACAATAAATGTTCACTTCTGAATACATTTCTTTAAATATTGATAACAAATTTTACCAATCCATGTGCAACATAGGACTCTATCCACTCATCTATCTTGATTGACTTTTATTGCTCAGTGCCATAATGATAGCTAAATTTTATTTCTTTGTATTTATCTGCCATGCATTACAATTGCATTTTATTTGACGCTCTCTTAGCCCGCAAAAAGAACACAATATGAAATGCCATTTCCACATACACATGCGTGTATGCACATGTGCATACATACATTTGTGTGTTGCCTTATTGGACATGAATCTTTCTCACTTTGCGAGAGGTGTACAAGAAAGAAACTAGACCATAAACATAAATGTCATTCACAAGCTGCCATTAGCGTAGAACATCAGACGGAGAAGCAGAAAATGCGCGACGAATGAGTATCCAGGGCAACAACAAAAAATATATGTATGTCTGTAACGCAAGGCAAAAGCTGAGAGATAAAAACTGAAGGAATACCATGACTACGTTGAGCAAACTGCAGTCAAATGTGCACAGCAGAAACAATTGCGTATCTCGACACAAAGAAGTCGGAAGTGTGAAGCAAATTATTTTGGCAAGAGCGCAACAAAGTCAAAGACAAAAGGACGAAAACTGGATCAATTTTGTTTGCAGAATATGACATCATGGGTCTTCATATATTAGATAGAATCCCGGTTGACATCTAAAGAACTTCAAACTCTCATAAAAAATTGCTCAAAACTTTATCGATTTTCATCAGAAATGTCCATTTGAAATTAGGTTTTGTTAATTTGCGCAAGCTAAAATCTTTATAACATTTTAAACATTTTCTCGTTTAAAAGCATATGTAAAAAGGATTCTATATATTAAAAAATAGTAATGTTTTAAAGATTGTGATCCATGTACTGACAAATTAAACATGCCTATGCGCTTAAACCACTTGAGAATTGCAAGCCAAACGATTTCAAGAGCTAAATGAAGCTCTCAGCTGATGATCATGCTTGAGATTTGTAGACAACAATAGAAGAGATTATCAACAAATAGAGATATATAGTTACATATATGTGTATGTAGTCATAATTTCTTGTTAATTGCCCAGACGACGGTTCGGTTGATGAACTTGGGCAACAACAGCAAGAAAAAGATGAAGAAGCAGAGTGTGGCAACTAGATGACAAGCAACTGCATTATGCATGCTGTGTTGCTCAGGACAACAACAACTCGTCGTCACGTCTGATAACAATAACTAAGCAAAAAAAAAGAAAAGATGAAAAAGTAAAAAAATTTTACTCAAACTCATACATCGTATCTCACGCTTCGTTTTATTTGCATTTAAACGACGCCGCGGTCGTTTCTTGAACTCTGCCGACTTTGCAGCATCAGTTGTTGCTGTGGCAAAGTAGCTTTCCTACCACTTGCCACATGCCACTTGCCACACTCAAGGCAAAAGGCGAGGACACCACAACTCAACGCGAGATTTTAGTTTATATATTTTTCTTTACTTGCAACTGAAATGTTGCTTTGCTTATTTTAAGTTGATTTCCATTTGCTGTTGATAAGCTAAAATTAGCTAAAAATTAAGTCATAAAATAAGCTTTTAAAGCCAAATATCTTGATGATAGTTTTTGTTGATGCTTCTCCCACTTTTCCAGCTCCTGCTGTTTAAGCACTTGATTGAAGGAAGCACTTGAATATTGAGAGGCTTCGTTGAAAGCATTTGTTATGTGCATGTGAAATTTGATCAGCTCTGAATATAAAAAGAAATCTACAGAGAAAAGTTTGTTAGCTTATTTGTAATTAATATCAAACTTCTAATACAACAAAAACCAAATTGGATAAGCTCAAGGAAACTTACTCATCGATGACTTGTTTATAGTTTCCTTTTTCTTTCTTCTATTTCTATTTTTATTTGAATATTTTTTTTGTAATGAAAGGAAACCGCAAAAATGGCTTATCGCTCAGTTTGTAGCTGCTCATTACATAGAGCTCAGTTTTTGAAGGCCTTTTGCTGGCCGAAATATTCGATTTCTTTTCCAATGCCTTTCACGTGACTTTTTGACAGTGCTTGTGAGTGTGTGTTCATGTATTTGTGTGCCTTTTCATTAATTATTAATCGCCTTTTTATCGCCATAAAATTGGACAAGTGAAGGCGTCAATTGGCTGCAAACACTTTCACACAGCTTTATCAAATGGCTTACATCAGCAAATGGCCGTTTTCCATGTCATATTTCAGTTGTTGGCCGCTTTGAAGTCCGTGGACAGCCTTTCAGCCAATTGGACACACCTCTCCCGAGAGAAAGAGAGAGATATACGCTAAGCATTATTAATTAAAAGCCACAAGTCTCCCGAGCTGACATTAATGACCATGACCTCTGTCTGTTGTTGCCTTTTGTTGTTTTATGTGAAAATTTTCATTATATTTTCCCATTGCAAAAGTTTAGTCGGACTAAAATAGCATAGGTTTATGCACTTGTCTAAAATATTATTCAGTATATACAAACAACAATTAACTTGGCCTTTAAATTGAGCCAAGTTTTCCAGATTGTTATGAAAATGTATCGCGTCTGCCGTCAAACAAGCAAATAATACAAACCAGCCGAGCGTAGACTCACTCATTCACTCACACACTCACTCGTGCACTCGTTCATTCATTTAGCTGTTCACTTGCTCTTGCCGTAAATATGATTAAGTTTTTATGCTTCGACAGCTTCTGGGCTTGGCTTGACCTAAACTAGGTTCAATTTAAGGTGCTTTAAATGGCAGAGAGAAGGTGTAACGGGTTCACAAACTAAATTTGTAATAGCTTGTCAAAGGCTGTCGAATTCACAATGTGATATTAAATTATTATTTTAAATAAAAATAATCATTTATTAATTGCACATTAATATTCTTATTTATTTTTGAATACAATTTTTTAATTAATTGTAATTTAGTTATTATTAAGATAAAAAGGGAGTTAAATTAATTTATTAAAAGTAAAAATTAATATAATAAGAATATCTTTTCTAGTACGTTTCATCATAACGGTTGGGTTTTGTTGGGTTTAATTGTTTTAAACTCAACTCTTGTTTGAAGATTCCAGCTCCTCACCATTCTTATTCTCTCTGCAACAACTTTAAATTTATTGACAAAACATTTTTGCTGCCATGATTTATTGGCATAATAGATTTGTATCTCAAGACAGAGGCCCAAGTTTGTTTTTTTTTCAATGGGGGGCGATTTCTTGATTGAACAGCATTGTTTTGTAATTTCCAACGATGTCAATGTGCAATGCCAATTCTGGCGTCAAACGAAGGCCAATCAAAGCAGATATCGAGCAGCACGAACAACACATTCAATTTGAGGTGTTGACAGGCCGTCAAATCTAGAGACATTGGGAAAATGTCGGACTGTTAGAAGAAGCAAATGTTTAGTTGGTTATATAAATAGCATATTTCTCTTCCCATGCCATTTTGAATTGAACAGCCGTACAATTTCCGCCACCCACTAAAACAGTAGCCGGAATCTTCTACGAACAATTTTTTTGTTTATACTTAAAGTGTGAATCACATTGAATAATTATATGTGTGTATATGTACAGCGGATGAAAAATTGCAAAAGATGACGTATATCCACTTAAATGAGACCTTGACTAACAAACATGAAACTGACAAACAGGTAAAAGCAACTTGAAAAGCATGACTAAAGAGACTAGACGAAAAGATACTTCTTAGCTTAGTTCAAAATTAACTTGAAATCTATTTAAAAATGTATAACCAATACTGTCCCTGATCTTTAATTTAGTTAGGGCAAGTTATTAATTAATAAACTGTCAATGCCTCTTTTTGTATCTTTTTAGCAAACGAAAAATCTTGCCAACTCAAAAATTGGTTTACTTTTTTAACTACCACAAATGTTGTCGGCCAGCAATTTTGCAATTTAAGGTGAGTTCATAAAGCAATTAAACTGAATATCTTGAATATTTTTTATATTTTTAATTACGATACGTAAGACTTTAAGTCGACTAAAATCACTAACAACAAAAAAATGATCTAAAATTTAAAATAAAATTATCAAATAGGGTTATAAATTGAACTATTCACTATATTAAGTTCAATTTTAAACAACTAACTGAAAAGATAAAAAAGTCAAGTGTTACGTAGGCATTTGAATAGCTTGCATTTAATTGAATTCAAATCAACTTTCCGTTTGCTGTAAGCTTATACGTTGTTGTTAATTAATAATAGCTTGACTTTAAGTTATGCTTGACCAGTTTATTATCTGTAGAAATCGTGTGGCAAGGTCACTTGATGACGCTGATAAACATTGCTTACACTTTGGTGTCGATTTCAGTTCAATTTGTATTGAGCTACAGTTGAGTGAATGTCCACCTGCAGTGGCTGACAGTTGCTGTTATCAATCTATGTCCAAATGGATAACAAATGCCTCCTCGCCGGAGTTCACATTGCGTTTTAATTAGACAAAGTGGCAAATGCACTCGACGTTTGACGCTCTTTTATTTTGGCCAGTTGCCAAACTTAAAGAGGTGCAAAGTTTATTGGGCCAATAATACGAGGTGCGCCCAACTAAAATACATTTATACTATATTCATCTATTCACTTATCGCAACGAAATCGAAACTGGCCAAATGACAAATACTATTTTTAATTACGCACAGCATTTGGCACTTTTCAATACTCAACTGTCGGGACGATCTAATGACATTTTAATTGATTCCTTCTGAGCCGCAGCTGCTGCAACAGCGTCAGCCTTCGAATTTTGTTTTCAACTTAGAAACTGAAAATCTATTTACTTATGCCTCGCAATTCAATAAACAAATGCAAATGGTATTCGGGCTGAAATCGAATCAAAACTTTCCTTAAGTGAAAATTCGCAATGTTCGCTGTTAGTTCCTTCTCTTTTAAAATACCCTGTTCTTGCACGCAGTTGTGGGTATATTGTTTTTAACGTTCAATCTGCTCTGTCTTTTTTTGCGAATACACCTAACTTCGATTGTAGGGCATCTGATAGTCGTGCATATGTATCTGTTGTTTGTCTTCTTAGCAGTTATCACTGTTGTTTGCTGCTAATATTAGCGTGAAAAGCGGCGCATCTTGCGATTGCATGTGACTGGGAGCTGGGGGCTAGTTTTGTGGTTGATTCTTTGGTTCTGGCCATGGCGCCGTCATCGTCAATGCTTCAGTGAAATCCAAGAGATATTTGCACAATTCTCTAGTACGAGTAGCATTTAAGTAAATATGTATATACTATGTATCTATTGTTGCCCCTTTTCGCATTTTGCGTTTTTGTTTCGTTGTGCTTTTAAACATTTCCTGTGGTAGTTTGCTTTTTATTCACAATTAATTGTACAATTTTCCGCGCGGTTTTATTCTAAACTATTTTTGTTTCCATTTGTAGTTGAATTTGAATTATACATTTTATAATACAATACAAATTTAGGCAGGTTTATTGAACCAACAACATAAATTATGGTACACATTTCTCTACTCGCTTTTGTTGTTGCTGTTGTTGTTAACTGCCAAATGTTTGATGGCTATTTATGGCCAGCAGCCAGCAAGCAAATAAATATCTATGTTGATTTTTTAATGCCTCACAGAGTTCATTGCCACCAGAAGTAAACAACAAATGCGAGTGTACCACAAACGTGCAGCATAACGAATCTAAACATTGGAACTTAACTGTGCTCAGGGGCAGGGAGCATGCAAAGATATGCTAACCTATAAGTATATATGTGTGGTATTAATGCGCTTATGTATATGTGCTTGTTGCCCATGGTTTGCAGCCAAGTTCTTTCTGTGTGTCTTTGTTTGCTCTACGCCCCTGTAATAATAATAATAAACCAATCATAAAGTCAGTTGCTCTATTGTGATTTAATCTTTGGCAAATAATGTAAGCTACATTTTATATTTCCTTTATTATTCCTGGACAATAAAGCTATTATCTGTAGCAAACTTTATGAAAAAATCATGTAAACTTTACAATTTTGTTTAGTAAGAGAGGCTCGTTTATAATTTTAGTTTAAATATTATTAAAGTTTATTTTATAGCCATTTTGCGGTTAAATTGATTAAAAATTGCTATTATTATTCGTAAATCACTGTATGTGGGTAATATATATTATTTGCGAGCTTTGGTTATGGCAGCTATAGAAACAGAGTAATTAATATTTAATTCTATTAAAATTTAAAGAAATTTACATACATATCTAAATGAAATTTGACGTATAATCAGAATGAAAATTCATACACAAAGATACTTGCTGTCTTTTTCAAAAGTTTATATAAATTCACTAAACAAAATCTATCTTATCAAGGTTTGTTAAACTTTTTATATTTAAAAAAAAAAACAATTTGTTAACGTAAACAATAATATTGCTCTTATGGAAAAAAATGTAATCAATTGGCAGTTCTTATCGCCAAATGTAATTTGTAGTTAATTCTCGCCGTTTTATGGCGCCATTTCAATATATATTTCACTCGAGTTTAGCTATAAACTGGCGCTGCCCTGTTGACTCAATAGATGTGCACACCTTTGCATAAAACTGATAACAACGCTAATCAATAGAATAATAATCAAACGAAACCGAGCGTTATCACAGCTGCGTGAAAGGGATCACATCGTGGACGAGATAAGCACAGTGTTCCATATTTGGGCAGTGAGAGAAACGGCATAAACCTTGACCAACTAAATTGGGGGCCAAATGCGGAATCAGCTGTGCTTTGAAGCGATCGACACAACATGCCTTTATAAGGCCACAATGCAGGGCAGTCTGTTGGCCAATTGCAGGTCAGTTGTGGTCGATTATCAATTGGAAAGTCGGCAACAATCGCTTTAATAAACGGGGCGTGGTCCGTGGGCATTATTTCTCTGCTGGATAATTGGAAAAGTAGTTTAGAAGCTCCTCTAGCTTGATCAACTGACCAATGAAGCACGCTTCAAGCTCCAGACTCTCAAAGTGACGTTGTTGGGCTAATAAACAAGTATTTGTTGTTGTTCTTGTTGTTGTAGTGGGTTGCGCATGAATCATTTTTTCTTTTTGTTGTGTTTTTGTTTTACAAAAAAAAAGGTAACTAAACTATGTACACACAGCAATTTACAGTTAAAGGGCAAAGCCGAGCAACTGAAAGGGAGCTGAACATTGAGAGAGAAAGAGAAATGGAGCGACGACTCTGCCCCGTTTATGACGTTTGCACTTAACCCCAACATGGCACAGTTATTATTATTTTTTTTGTGAGTTGAGTTGAGCTGAGCTTTCGCATGGCGGAAGTTGATGCGGTCCAGGGAGAGCAGAGGGAGGGGAAAAGGGTGGGCGGAGCAGCAAGGCAACCAAGCGAGAATCATCCACAGCTACACGTACCTCAATTGTGCCGTTCTTTCTCACATTTGTTTTGTTTTTTGTTGCTTTTCTTCGTGTTGTTGCCTTCTGTTTATTGACGCTTGAATGCATCGCCAGCGGATATTGACAGCAGTCGACCCACTGCAGACCCAATGAAGCTTCCAAATTCGAGTTGGAGGCAGCACTCGCGACTGGCGACTGGCTGGCTGTGCAGCTTAGTGGCACATTCGTTGGGGCACAACAAACATATGACGTCAGTTGTTGCATTGGTTTAGAAACTTGCAACGAAACTGGCAGTCAAATGGATTTACTGTTGAGCTGTCTAAACCCAACATTTGTTATAAAAGATATTACTATAGATATGCCTTATTAATGCCCATAAATGTCATCTTATATATAATCTACTGTCCTATATTTATCCTGTCTCCTAAAAACACTAATGCCAAACTGGATTACTGGGTAACTGCTTGACCAGCACCCACTAAGCAATTGCACTTTTACTTAATACTTTTTGCTTAATTATTGTGAAAACAAAAAAATGCAACTAAGCAAAAGTATTATTAAGAGTTGTAGAAAAAAAAGTCGTCAGTGGTTCATGGCCAACTCGTGCGCCTAATAGCTACAAACGTTAGCAGCCACAATAATTACAACAACAACATCAACGCCAAGTAGAAGAAAACAACAACAAAAATAACATTGTGCAGGGCCATGGAATCTGGCCAATGAATCAGAAAACGCTCCAGAAATGGCCAAGCACACGCCAACGCAAACCAAATCTGCACACGCGATGTCCAAATATCGAATACTCATGTGAATACATGTGAATACACACATGTGTTGATGTATGAGTGTGTGTGTGTGAGTGTTGCTTATTTTCGTTTTTTGTGAGAGGGGGCGCATATGGTGCCACGCCTACGTGTTTGATATGCCTGTTATGGCAAAGTAGCTGACAATTTAATGGCCAAAAATGAAAAAATCGAATAGTTTCGAGCAAGCGCCAAAAAGTTAACAATTATAAACAGTTTATAAAAATAAAATGCCAACAATTGTCCACAGGCAAGGTGAGCTCTGGGCTGGTGCTGGCTGAGCCGCCTCAGACGCTGCACGTGCCTCACAAGTGGGGGATTATAAAGGCCGTAATGTGGTAAAAATAATAATAAATTTTTCTCGGTGGTTTATATACTGCTAGACCTTATAAAAAGTTGTACCCAATGTGATATGAAACATCATAAATATAATAAAATTGGTATTCAATCACAAATATAGAAAAACAGAACTTGCGACAGCTTTTGATAATTTAGTCTAAATTTATTTAATGATCTATAAATCATTTAAAGAAATAAAACCAGCTTAAAAAATTTTTATAATATAAAATGTTTAATTTTATACTCGACTTCGCAGTGAGTGGAAATTCAATCGTTAAATCGAAATGTGGTGCAACATGTTGTATGAGTAACATGTGGATTCTATTCTAAAAACAAAACTTAAATTAACAACGACAACATTCTTGCGTAAATTGCAAATGCCAAGCGTAGGGGAAATTGTGCCAATCGCAACAAGAACAAGACAGAAACACAGAGAGAAAAAGAAAGATAGAGCGGCAAATTTATCGATTTCGATTACAAGTAAAACCTGTTGACACTGCAAATTACGCAACTTCATTTGCAGCTAATTTAATTTTAAACAAATTGTTGGGAAACTGTGTATGCAAATGTCACGGCATTTATGTAAATTCCTGCAATTGTATAAAGAACACAATACACACACATAAGTACTTCAATTAATCAATCAGTCAGCCTATCAATCATATACAGCGCAATATTGAAAACTGTGTCACAGAGAAAAAGTTCATCAACCGCGCACTCTGAAAATTTGACCTAAAAATGAAAAGACAAAAATTGTTGGAAAATTTCTGTGTGCGCATTGAAGTGAAGTCTATTTGAAATATTCTGTCAGCTGACTGACAGCAAAACTAGCAATAATAATAAAAATAATAGTAAATAATACGCGTTATAATGATGATGATGTTGATAACATGATTAGCAGCATTGCGCTCTGGCCTCATCGCTGAATGAAATACAATTTATCGGATTAAATTTATGACAATTTCATGCTGTAATGCGATAAAGTACGTTGATGCCCCCCAGCTGAAGATAGTGCGGGTCAGAGTACTCTTAACTCAAAAACTAATGCCTAATTGAAGGCAACAGAGTCGACCATTAAATTGAACGCTGCTCAATCAACATTACTAAGCTAAGTGGGTTGGCTTAAGTGCGGTGAACTATGGAACTAAATCCAAGACAGCTTAAAGATTACAACTTAAATATTATATCTTTAAAGTATTGTATATTTTTGTTATGTATCTTTGAGCTCTTGTCTATATTTCATTGTGAGATACTTTTGATAAGTGATATATTAGTAAGCAGTGCATCTTTTAGGCGAGTGTATTCAAATTTGAGCTAGAAAACATTCCTTCTTTCGTGCATCTGTTGCACTTCCTTGAAGTTTATGGAGTGTGTTGCATGTGCTGCTGCATGCCGCAACTGCAGTAGGCATAACCAAACCGAAGTTAGATACGAGACGCCCCACATACATACAAACATAGATACATAGATAGATAAATACTCGCACATATCATTACATCTATTGTAAAGTATTTTGCTGGCCTCGTCGCGTTTTTCATTTCTCCTCTGGCTGACTCGCTGTCTGTCCGACTGACTGACTGGCGTGTGCTCACTCAATTAGCGCCCAGAGGACCGAAACCGAAATAAAAATTGAAACAGAAGCAAAACCAGCAGCAGTGGCAGTTGCCGTTGTAGTTGCAGTTGATGCAGCAGCAACAGTCGCTGTGGCAGTGGCAACCATTGAGACTGTGTATGTGAGACCGTGTTGCCAGTGGGCCGAGGATTGTGCAAATATTTGCCGCTAACTTAACTGCAAATGAAATTGTCTTACACAAAACTACAAGCATATTTTTTGTTTTGTATAGGAGCAACAACAATTGTTGCAGCTTAGCTTCTCCTTCTTTTGTTTCGGTTGCTGCCACAAGAGGGTTGGGCGGATAAATTGTTTAAAAATATGCCCCAAGCAATGCCGTTGCCAGTGCATTGTAAATGCCATTAAATAAAAAAAAACCAAGTTGAAACAAGACAAAAAAAAGAAGAAATACATAATGTATAAATAGAAATTGTATAAAAATACTTTTGGTTTTCATTTGGTTGCACTTTAAATTGTTTTTGTGGTTTGCCTCAATTTACTTTCGATGCGAGACTGATTGTTGCAAAATTATTATTAAAAGTAAAATCAAAACTCTCGACTAGTTTTCACTTAAAGAATTATTACAAAACTTCTTATTATACCCATTGAAAATGGTCAAAAAGGGTAAATTGGTTGTGTGAAATGTAGAAGGGACCATCTCCGAAGCGAAGCGAGCAGGGGCTTTCCTTTTGAAAATCCATCAAGATTTGTCGAATCTATTCAAATCATAAGTGCTCCATGTACTATGTACAGAGACAATTTTGCAGTTGTTAGCTTCGATTTTAAAGAAAAAAGTGGAATTTTTCTCAAAACTACTTTTTTACCCTAATTTTATCACCTGGAGTCAATAAAAAGCACAAATTTAAAATTTTACATTTTTGAAAATTTTCGAAAAATGTAAAGGGGTAACACTGTAAAAATCGACAATTTTCGGAAAAAAAATGTTTGTCTCAGAATCAACAGATTTAAATGCTAACTAAAAGTAGGGCTAATATTATGAAAAATTAGACATTCCTCATGGAAATCGGGTGAGTTTTATTAAAGTTGTGCTCTTTGAAAGTCCAAAAAGTCAATGTTTCTCATATATAGACAATTTTCAATAATTGACACTTTTTTATTGTTTGAGCTATCTCAGCCAATTTTATTATTGTCAGAATCGTACCTGTTTTATTTTAGAATGTATAATCAGTAATCGAATTTGCTATCTCTAGTTGTTAAATCAAAACTGTGAACTCTTTTTAACTTCAAGCATTTTTACAAACATTTTTTGAGTATTTCACAACAATAAAGATTACTCATACGCGCCGTTGTACAGATCAAAGTTACACCAAGCTTGTCAGCTATCATTATCATATTAGTAAACAATTATTAAAGTTATTATAGCCTGTCTAGAGTCGGTTTGTTTTTATATATACTTGACGTAGTTTGATTGTATTTGGCGATATTACTCATACGCACCGGGTGGCACTGATTTCGAGCCTTTCACACAAATTCCAAGGAAAACGTTGCAATAAACGACGCTAATAAAGCATCTGAGCAACAGGCAACAGTCAACACGATGTGCATGTATGTGTACGTATCTATGTATCTCTCTCAATTAAAGAACAATTATTGTTTGCTTTGGCAAATATTTGCAGCATGTGCGCAACTTAAATGAGGCGTACAATGCATTCGATGCGCTGCCAAAGGCACGTTTCACTTTCATTATGCGCACACAGATACACACACACACACACAGAGAGAGAGACTTACGCACTTGGCCAAGTCATAAACCTGTCCAAGATATCAGACAGCAGAGATTCTGCCTGCAGTTGCTAATGCATTTGAAAGTGAAATTCGCTTTTAAGATGTGACATATGTTTGCCATTTGTCTTTGATGGCCAGACCACTTGAGAGTAACACTTGCAGCTGAGCGAATCTTTGAAGGACTAGAAGCATTCAAACTGTCTGCGTTTATTTGCCAAACTCTGGCCATAACAAATAAACAAGCACGTTGCGAGACTTTGTTTATGTGCTTGTTTGTTTTTGCTCTCGATAAATGTTTGTCTAACTTTTGTTATCGATGCCACAAGGCGGCTGGCAGTTTGCCTTGCGGCATTTTTCCATTGAAAAGCGACAATACCAATTTCGTCTATCGCTTTCCGGTCTAAACAGTTGTGTGTGTGTGTAAGTATTTCCAGCCTTATATGCCTGCATAGAGCATGAGCAGGCAGCTTTATACGCTTTGATGTGCCTCATTAAAGCGCATTTTTCAAATGCAACGTGACATTTTTTCAAGGTTGTTTTTGTTCGGTTTTGCTGTGTCGCGAGCGCAATTCATCAACATTGCTGACCAACACCAAGAGATTTGTCATGCAGGCAGTCGCATAATTAAATACTTTCACCTGTGTGTTTTTGTACACTCTTACAGTACGCATATGCAGATACATGGATACCCGCCCAAAGCTGACAAAGCCAATGCACTAAAAATAGGCGCATTGCCATCTTGCCAAGAGACAAACACACACGTTTAATAGACGGTCGTTGAGCCAATGCCATAACCCGTATACACCCCATACTTGTCGGCCAGAAGACATGCGAGATCTGAAGACATGAAGACATCAAAGCAACACAGCTGGATTGCTGGATTGATGCGTGAAAATGGCGATTTATGCACCTCGGGCAATGTCGTCTTGTCGCCTTTTCGGGTCGCTCAAGTAAATCACCAAGTGCGCACTTTCTCAACCAGATACACTGAGCGAAAGGATGCAGCAATTAATATTGCTCAGGAATTATTTGTATTTTAATAGTATACTTTGTATACATAATTCAACGCAATTTATTTATCGTTTCAATTGAAACACAATTCTCTTTAAGCATATCAAATGTCCATACCAATGTCAACAATTGCAGCGCCAGATGTAGATACATTTTATGCTTTTGTTTTTCTTTTCGATTTTGATGTAGATACATTTCATACATATACAATTAGTTGCATTCAGCTTGGTATTTTTAAACAAAATGTTAAACCCAGGCGCACTTTTCTAACACATCCGTTAAGCATACCGACTGTTTATTTTCTAGCATTTTTGTTGTTATTTGCTTGTTTATCTTGCTTTGTATGTATCTTTGAGATACAGACGCAGTGTTGGTTTGTGTTGAAACTGCAATAAAATTTTGAGTCAATGCTTTAACATTTTGACACTGAGGTGCAGGGCGTTGGCTGCAACCATCATCATCCCATCTCACATCTCTATTCGTATCTGGGGGCTGACAATGAACCCACAACGAAAGTACAATCAAGTCGAGGTGGCCTGGGCTGGGTTGAGTTGGATATGTTTTGGGTCTGGGGCAACGTCAATGACTGCTGGCAGAGCGCTAATTGCATTTATCGCTGCTTAGATGTTAATTATGACAGCGCAGAGTGCATGTTGTACAATAAACGTTGCACGAACAGACAGAGATGCGAACAAAGAGAGAAAGATAGAAGGAGAGAGAGAGAGAGAGAGCTTCAGAGTGCAGAGCAATGTGTAGTCAATTTAATGTGTAGGCTCAAGCTCAAGCAGGAGGTCAATGCTATTGTTATGCTTTGATATAAAAGATAATTAGCTGCCACCGCCCGCACTTTTGCAGTTGAATTAACCGATAAGGCTAAAATCTTGCTACAAAGCCCACAAAACTGTTAACCATGTACTCTAAAAATGCCTTTTATCTCTCTTTTTTGTATATATTTTTTCTCTCAAAACTGAACAGATTTTCGAATGAAATGTCATTTTTGATGAACAAACTCCAGTCAGTTGTCGATTTAATACGACAGCAGGTCTATTTCTTATCTGAACTTTGATTGTTGATGTTGGCCAAGTCAACAGACTTTGCAGTTTCTTTTGCTTCAGCAGCTTATAAGTTGTCATTTTATTAGGGTTAAGCTAGCATATAAGCCAGCATATAAATCTTTTAAAATAAACACATTTGTCATAGATGCGTAGATGTCATGTGAATCTACATTAGATAATCGGATATCTCTGTATCGTTGGTCTATAACTTGGTCTGCTTGCCAATCTAAACTAACACCTAATGATATTTCAATTTTCGTGAGGTGTCTCTAACTACCATTATATCATTCGTAAATCCAAAATTGTTAAAATAAATATTTGCATAACATTCAAATTTTTTTGTCGTTTCCTTTCGCTTCTCGTTTCTGCAGACATTAATAAATTGCTTATTAAATATTGTCTGAAGCACAACAGAAAATGTAAATAATTAAATTGTTTTTGCATATTTACAATAAAGTTGTTGGCAGTTTCTGATTTGAATTTTTTTTGGGTGTGGTCAGGTCAGTACCCGGTAAGTTCATAGAATACTGTTGACTGTTTATTAGGCCAAAATATAAAGTTAACAGCAACAACAAGTAACGAGTGAGCTCAAAGAGCAATGCAAACAAGTTTCAATACCGAGGAAAAGTCGCCGGCGCAAGTGAAAGCGCTAACGTTGACGTCAACGGCGACTGCGACGTCGACGTCGACTTCATCCCGGCCAACAATGGGAGGCAGTTAACTTGGCCAGCTTGAAGTTTTCCTTAAGGCATCCTCCTCTGGCTGCCAATGGCTTGCAATCATATTTTACTCCCTGCACTTGTTGTTGGCTTGGCTGTTGTTGTTGTTGCCTTGACTGTTGTTGCAGTGGCTATAAAAATAACTGAACACTTGCCGTTGCACACTTGGCCAACTTTGGCAACTTGACGCTTTCAACAAACGAGTTGCCGTTTGTAGTTGTTTTTGTTGTTCGACTCTGTTGCCCAAAAAGCAAACACAGCTTGGTCTTAGTCTCGCATTGAGCTAACTATTTTTGCAACTCCCTTGCCCCTCACAAAGCGGGCTAAACATTTAATTTCATTCATTGCATCCATCGGCAGCCGAAACTGCCAAAAATGGCTTTAAGCAAAGAAAAAAAAACGCATTGGCACAAAACAAAACACAAAACTTGTTCATGTTATTTCCATTGTTATTATTATTGTTTTCGTTTTGCTTATGGCGTTGCCAATACACTTGCCTCGGCTGTTTACAGTCTACTCAATAAGCTTGCAACATGTTGTGGAATTAGCTCAAGAGTAAGCTGTAATTTTGCAGTTTAAACAAAGCTTTAAAATTTTATTATTTATAATTGATTGGGAAAATAAAAGAAATATTTAGTTTTATATTTTACTTAATGAATTTGCTTAAGTACAGGGTACTAGTGTGTCTAGCATATACATAACTCTACAGTTTCTATTGTGTTTGCTGTTGATGTTGGCCACGTGATTTTGCGCCTTGTTGCAGTTACTTTTGTAGCCAACTTGCTCCGTTATGCACCTCTAGTAATTGTTGTTGTTGTTGCAGCTGCAAGTGTTATTGTGAACGTTGTCAATGCTTAATGTTGTTGCTGTTGTTGTTGTTGTCCAGTTGCATCCGTCGTCGTCGTCTTAGTCGATGATTTTAATGCCATTTTCGTGTCGGCAGCGACTTGAAAAAAATGTTGAGCTTTATTGTTGTGCGCGTACTTTTTGTGAGTACTTAATAATCATAAAAAACTGGTAAAAACATCGTTGAGCTGCGTTTTATAGGATGTTTTTTTTTATTAAAAGTTCAGAAATTAAAAAATATTTAAATATTATTTTTAAAAAATAAAATTATTATACTGCCAAATATTATTTTAATGTTTAATAATTTTTTTGTCGACTGCTTTAAGTTGCCCTTTTTTAAATAGTTAAGCAATACAATAAATAACTCACTAAATACACTAAGAATAACTCGAATTCCACTAGAACAACACTAAAAGTACCAGATGTTTAGCAACTCAGTTTTACTATAAAAGATTAGCTGAAGCTCCAATTAACTGCCCACAATTGTTGCCAAGTCTTTGCCAACGTGTATTAAAATGTATTTAAGGCGAGTTTTGCATTTTTCCCTCTTAAGTTGTCAAACAACCCACGCAGCATTCAAGACATTGACAAGACCTTAAAAATTATTTCTGGTTATTATAAGTGAACATTTGTCAGACGTAAATGAATAGCTTGAATGAGTCTTTACATTGGCGAGTGAGAAGTGTGTAATTAAGAAGTATAAATAAGATTTTATTCTATAATTTTTAAGCTTTTAAAATACTTGTCTAATTTATGCTCAAATTGTTGCTTTCTTACAGTTAATGCTGCATGTATTTACATATGACAGAACCAAACGATAACGCCTTCGACTGAGAGAGACTGAGAAGTAAGTAATATAGTTTAGCGTCATGTCTGCCCCACGCCAATAAATTGTTGAACATTAGTTTGTAAATTTATGCAAATTGTTATGAAATTTGATTCGCAACTTTGTCTGACCCGATTACGAAGTTGTAAATGGAGCACAGGGGTGTGCCAACATTGTGCGGGTGGTATAAATTCTATTTAAATGTAGGTGCCACATGTGGCATGCCACATGGGAGCACATAATAGGCATACCGCACCGGAAATCGGGACAGAACTAAGCCAAGCGGCACACTCTACAGTGGCTTTCAAATGATGTCAGTCAGTTTGAAAGGATTTAACATTGAGGTCAACTGGCATATTTATGAGGAGGATGCAACAAATTTGTGGCGCCTATGATGTCATTTTGCAAGCAGTAAATTGATAGCGATTTTGAAAAATATCCTCGCAACTCAAAATCAATTAAATTGCCATTTATATTTATAGAAAAAAAATGGCTTTACAGGCGCCGCTATGTCGAGAGATACTTTCATCCTTTCTCACTTTCTATCTGCCTCGCTTTCGGGCTGTGGCTGCCAAATGTTTGGTTGGTGGCTTCTCTGACCACCACATCGTTTGTTGACCCAATTTAGCCAACTAAGAATAGCGACATTTTAAATGAAACACATTAAACATTTGCACTTTTTCCTCAAACTACAATAGCACTTCAAAAAAAACTTAATATAAATTGCCTGAATTAATACATTGGTGAAAGAACGTGTTCTATTATTTCCCTTATTATATCTGATTTATCTGCCTTTGTCTGTCGGCAGTCAAGTTAGATATATCAAGAAATTTATAACAATGGGAAACTTATTTGGCTCGCAACCAAATTAGGCGACAACTTGCCTCTAATCAAATTCGATCACGTCTTTTTCCTACTGCCTGTCATTTTGTTCATAAGAGAAATTAAAAATAATAGATAAAATAGATATCAAATAGAAAAAATTTATTCCACATATAAATAATACATAAAATAGATTTGAATAAGATAAGATTTATTCAACAAAAATTTTTGTTATAGCGAATACCCCCAATATAAAAATATACATATGCAAATATTTATTAAAGACACCCTCAGACAAATAGTAGACAAAATAGATATCAATAAAATGCAAAAAAATAATGTACAGTGAATACCCCTAATATAAAAAATATACATATGCATATGTATATATTGAAACACCCTCAGACATTCGCATTGTTTCCGCATTGCGCCTCGTGGCTGGTCAAGTTTTATTGTTGTCTTTGTTGTTGTTTTGCTCGTCATAAATCAATTTGTTGCAATTTCAGCATTTCTGCGTCGCTTTGCCGCCCAATTGCCACAATTGGTTGCCAAAATTAGAAAACATTTGCCGCAAACAACTGGCAGCATGCGAACAAATCAATCAAGCGTTTTGCTATTTGCATACTTTGTTCTTTAAGCTGCTAAAAAAAACCGAACAGAAAAGTTCACTTGAGAGTTTGAAATACCAAGATAAAGTTTTATGTATGTACATATATACCCAGACTTATAGTTATGTCGATTTTGTCTATAGAAAGAGATATAAAAGAGAGTAGTTTCGATCTAGCCTTGAGAGTTATCTGACAAAAGTTTTATCAAGCATGAGATTCTTATTGAAACCAGAGTTTGTTGTTCTGCATGCGAACAAATAATATCTAACTAGCTCTTCTGGGATATTCCCCTATGCCACAAAATAAGTTTAATTTCTCGTGTTAAAAAAAAGATAAGTTTACATTTACAACATTTTTATTTCAAGAAAATTAGTAAAGGGTAGCATATTAGCCAAGTTCTTCAATACTTTTAGCCAACTTTACTACGATATTCTTAGAAAATTTCCACTCTACAAAAGTTTTCACATGTTTTCCATATTAATTACGTGACCGACATGATCAAAATGCAGTTGAAATTGTCGTCTGCACCCAACTGAAAATTTTAGTAATGTTGTTAGAAAGTGTTTCACAAACTGTTCGTTACTTTCTTATCGTTGTTGTGTTTGTTGCTCTGTTCATAAATTACGTTATCTATTGTGGTTATTTGTTGTTGTTGGCGTTAATTATGAAAACATTTGTATTACGCGTTGTTCTTTCTTTTGTAGATACAATATCTATAAATCTATAATTAGAGTTCACAATTTGCCTGATGAGCGTGTTATTACTCGTATTTTACTTTGTTACCGGTGTTTGCATTCCCATTTTGCTTTTGTTTACCTGTAGAGTATCATTATCTACGTATATATCTTTTATTCACAAATGTTTAAAATATACTCGTCTGTCTCAGAGACGTTTCATTAATAAACGCGCAACGAACGAGAAAAGTTTATCACAAAAAAAAGAAAATATTGTGCAAATAAATTGCGAAAAGTTGCAAAAGAAACTCGACTATTGTGAACAGACGGACGACAAAACAACACTCAGGTAAAATGACATTTTCAACCTTTGACAAACATGTTGCCCACAACATTTACAATTTTAATTTGAATTTTTAATAATTATAAAATATGCTGGCTATTGGCCAAAATAGACTCTCAGAGAAAAGATAAATATTTCATATATCTTAGAGAATCTTGATCTTGTCCGGCAGCCATGTGCTACACTTCAATTATGAAATGTAAATATTTCATTTGTTTTTGTTATGACGCTGATGCCAAGAAAAGATACAAATTGGCAGGCAGGCCAACCCTGGTTTGCCTGGCTCGATGAGTCATCCGCAACTCGCTGAGCATCCCTCGTATTTGCCTAAGCCACGTTGGCTTAGCAACCCGCCACGTGTTAGCCAACTTCACTTTTCCTTCACATTTCCCTGCCTCAACAAACAAAACATTACGCCGGTTAACAGATGAGCAAAAATCGATAAGCGTTTAACTTTCCCGTTGCTTTTGACTTTAATTTCCATGTTTTATTTAGTATATTGAGCCACCCCACGCCCACTTTCGACTCCCACAGTGACATAATATGCTGTTCCCAATGTGTCACACGACGCCAAAGGGAAGAAAAGAGCAAACACAAAAAAAAAAACAAAGAAGAGGAGGGACAAAAGCGTCAGAATGTCGCCTGTACCCAGCCCAGTAGGTGGTCAAATGTAATACCCTAGGAGTAGGGTAGGGAATTTGGGTATTAAGCTTCCCAATTTGTAGATATCACAAGGCAAAAATGTGGGCTGTTTATATTAAAATATCAAATGAAGAGTTTCTGTTTTCCGACTACTTTTATAAGTAGTAGCAAATACCAAAGTTTCTATATTTAATGTATATACTTTTGTTTTATTTAGGCATCAACATTTTAAAGTTGGGCATTTGGTAATCGAGCTTACTCTTCTACATTGGTTGATTATGTTTTGGATTATATTTATTTAAAAAGTAAAAAGCTTTATTAATCTCTTACTGTAGAAAATCAGAGTAGAAAAGGGCATATACTAGTCTATCATATGCAAAAACTTCTATACTGAATTGTTTACTATATATATTTGTCATTTTATTCATGTTTCTCTTATTATAAAATCGAATAATATATTTGA
Source organism: Drosophila rellima (assembly GCA_035043635.1). Lineage (NCBI taxonomy): Eukaryota > Metazoa > Arthropoda > Insecta > Diptera > Drosophilidae > Drosophila > Drosophila rellima. Next base: position 5,331,490 of record JAWNMV010000811.1, on the reverse strand, counting down.
GTTTTTAGGAGCAGGGTATATACCAGTCGAGCACACCCTAAATATTCAATTGCTTGTTATTCCTTGACGAACTTTGGGCATGGGCCCCTCGACTTCGGAGGCACAGTGCGTGTATTTTTTATAGCTTCGTGGCGCCAATCGAATTTTCTTCAATGTGCAACTTTAATGGGCGATGAGACAACAGAAATTAGAGCAATTTTCTGTCATTGGTAGATGGTTAAAGGGGAACTTGTTAGCCGTAAGCAATTTGTGAACGATAGGGTTAATCATATTATTTAAATTGAAATACACTTGAAAGACATTCCATTGTGAGCTTTGAATAATGGAACAGCCGTTAGAAGAAGAGGACAATGCTTTCTATTGTACAAAGTGGTTAAGAATGTTTGAAGAAAGGAATTCCTGTTTTACCATTGTTTCCATTGTGAAAACGGTCCTTTATTTGCTAGAAAAATAATTCAGTTAGATAAATATTTTATTCTCCTTAAAAATTTTGTATTGTTTGAGTTTGTCATGTCAAAGCTGAAGCTTTTGTTTTGATTGACATTCGTTTTTATTTCAAATTATAATTTACTTTTCAACTATCGACAACAAACATATATTTTTTTTTAAGAAACAATTTGGATATCATTTTGATCGCTAGTTAAAGCATCGTGAAGCGTAAATTCCTTGTACCCTTTTACTAGTCAACGAAAAATACAAGTTAAAAAAAAAAACGAAGAAGAAATGAATCCATCGAATTTGGGCAAGCAGAATGGGGCATTAGTATTGGAGGTTCTTCAAGTATTGGGTCATCCGGCCACCATAGAGGAAGTATCTCAGCGCGTGGCCAATATATATAAAGTAGCTCGGGAACGAATCCAGCCGGTTGTTGGGGATGTGCTCACAGCTGGCGTACAAGAAGGTTTCTTTCGTTGCTCCAATTATCGGTACTCAATTGTCCAATCAACAATTGATCAGTTGCGTCAGGAGATTGACAAATATGTGTATGGGATGTTATCAATGGAAGAAGAGGTATTACCGCAGCCATCGCCGCTGATGATTAAGCTAGAGCAATTGGACGGATCGCCGCCAGTGACGCCGCAATCCGTGCTATCGCCTTCGCCTTCATCCGGGGAGCTGCGCGAGCGTACGCCACCTGGAGATGCATCATCGGCTGTTGCTACCTATTAATTAATTGCCAGACTTATGATTGACACTGCCATCTGCCCCTTGGATCAGTTTTTTCCCCCTATACCCATCCCCCTATGTATTTCGCATGATTTGCTTGATTTTAAAGTGTAAATTTGACAGCACAACAAGCGCTCGTTGTGGAGTTTAGTGCGTTGAAAATAAACTCGGGCCCCAAAATAAAGGGCAGTCCAGTAGCATTCGTACTTGTAACACTGGAATTACTTTCCGGCTTATTAAATAAAAAACAAAAGTCGCTAGTATTTGTCTGTGACTTTTATCATAGATTCTAAGCGTTAAAAAACGAAAGATATCTTAATAATTTAAGGCGTCATTTAATAGTTTTTCAATATCATAAGGCGGAATAAATTCGATGAAATGGGGCACTACGTTTCCACTCCCGTTTTGAAAGTATAATTCGGAAAAGTCAACACACAAAGTGCTGTATCATTTCTACTCTTAACAATGCGATTACTTTCCGGCTCATTCACTAAGCACAAAATGGGGCAATGACTCTCAGTCAAATACCAGTAATTGCCTGTGGTTTTTATCCTTTGTCGTCGCTTCTCTCAACATATTCCACATATTTCTCGCAAACAAAGAGCCAGTTTTGCATTGCCTCGTCTCGTGGTTTACTTTTTATTTTTATTGCAAACTTTCAATGCTTTGAAGTTCATTTTCATAAGCTACCTACGTCCAAATACATTGTTCCTAGTGCTCGTAGTCATTGTCAGGTTGTTGCCTGTCTAGCGCCCACGCAAAAGGTTCAAGTCTATGCCACAAAACTTGAGCTTTCCATTGACTCATTTCCTTTTGGTTTCGTCTGTTCTCTTTAAATAGCAACGCAATTTTCCTTTCACTGCCTTTGTTGTTCTCGAATCATCATTTCCTCCAAACACAAAGCTTAAACTGAGAGCTGTCTTTCCTGGTGCTTGGTTCGTCAGTCTGTCTGTCTCTCTGTCTGATTCTCTGTGCATTTGCATGAGTAATCGCCGCCTGACTGACCGCTTTATGCGTTTCTTTAATTTTGATTTATTTTTGCTTTTATTTTAATTAATTGACGTGCGATGTTCCAGCTAAAAGATTGCTTGGCATTTATGAGGAAACTGACTTAAACAGAGCTAAGGCATAAATAAAATTGAACTGACTATCTGCTAGGAAATAAGACTCAAACAAGGTCAAGAACTAAGACAGACAAATCTTCAATTCCGATGAGAGATGCACAATAATAAAAAGTATCTTTCTTTCGAAGATCGCAGCACGGATTATTTAGCTACACAGTTGTCAAGTGTATCTTTTTCTTAGCGAAAGGAAAACGATAGAAAGTATGCCTTGAAAAATATTTAAATTATATTTAGTTTCCCCAAAACTGTGAAAAGTTAAGTATAATTGCAGTGTTTATATATTTAAGAATATTCGTAGTTATGAATTATATACGAAAGTGTGACTCTCTCATTCAAATACTCTGTGAAATCGCGATCTAAAGCTTTTCTTGGTTCGCTGACCTTTTCGTGAGGAATCGTAAACAATTTGTGTCATTAATTAATGAAATTGTGACAGTTGGGAAGGAAACAAAAGAAGATTAACAGACAGTCGACAGACAGACAGGCAGATAATTGAGGAGGGGAAGCCTGAACCTGTTAGGATGTCAAAAATGGAATACATTTAATATAAATAAAGTTGAATAAAAGGGAAATGAAATCTCACGGGATCAGAGAGTCAGTGCAATCTATAGAGACCTAATTAATTAGTGGAGGGTTTAATCCGTTGATGTGTGCCAATAATTATGAAATAATTTAATTTAAGTTGTAATTTGGGGAAAAGTAATCACGATGAGAATCAAATTTTTTAAAGTAAGATACAAATAAGAGGTAATATTAATTTTTATGATACAAATTTAAAGGACGAAATAACAAATAATTTTTTTTAATTTCCAATTCTATTTATGTATGCAAATCTACATAAAATGAAAAATCGATGTACCTAAAATAAATTCATTTGTTTTTAAATGTGAATTTCAAATGTCACTTGTCTAAAAAGTATCTCTCTGCCTTCCTCTACTTGCAGCATGAGCCGTCAACATCAGCGGCACCACCAGCAGCAGCTGCAACAACAACAGCAGCAGCAGCAACAACAGCAACAGTTGCTGACGGCCCAACAGCAGCAACAACAGGCACTGCTGATGGCGGAACATGCGGCAGCTGCTGAGGCCGCCGAGCTGTTCGATCTGCTCTGTGTGGCAACCACAATGCGTCAGATCCTTGCTCTGCATCGGGCCATGTGTGAAGCGGTGGGATTACGTCCATCTCCATTGAACGATTTCTATCCGAAGCTTAAGGCCAAGGTGCGTTCGTGGAAGGCGCAGGCGCTGTGGAAGAAATTCGATGCCCGGGCTGCTCACCGTGTCTATGGCAAGGGAAATGCTTGCTCGGGAACCCGAGTGCTGGTTATTGGGGCTGGACCTTGTGGCTTGCGCACCGCCATCGAGGCCCAACTGCTGGGCGCCAAGGTTGTGGTGCTGGAGAAACGTGATCGCATCACGCGCAACAATGTCCTGCATCTGTGGCCATTTGTCATCACAGATCTGAGGAATCTCGGTGCCAAGAAGTTCTACGGCAAATTCTGTGCCGGCGCCATAGATCACATCTCCATTCGACAGCTTCAGTGCATGCTGCTTAAGGTGGCGCTGCTCTTGGGCGTTGAAATTCACGAGGGTGTTAGCTTTGATCATGCCTTGGAGCCCAGTGGCGATGGAACCGGTTGGCATGCTGCAGTTACTCCATCGGATCATGCGGTCTCCCATTACGAATTCGATGTTCTCATTGGCGCCGATGGCAAACGAAATATGCTGGACTTTCGACGCAAAGAGTTTCGTGGCAAATTGGCCATTGCGATTACAGCCAATTTCATTAACAAGAAGACCGAGGCGGAGGCCAAGGTGGAGGAGATTAGCGGTGTGGCCTTCATCTTCAATCAGGCGTTCTTCAAGGAGCTGTACAGCCGCACAGGCATTGATCTCGAGAACATTGTCTACTACAAGGATGAGACGCATTACTTTGTGATGACGGCCAAGAAGCACAGTTTGATCGACAAGGGCGTCATCATCGAGGATATGGCCGATCCTGCCGAGTTGCTCGCTCAAGCCAATGTGGACACACAGAAGCTGCATGATTATGCCCGTGAAGCCGCTGAATTCTCAACGCAATATCAAATGCCCAATTTGGAGTTTGCAGTCAATCATTACGGCAAACCGGATGTGGCCATGTTTGATTTCACATCGATGTTTGCCGCCGAGATGTCGTGCCGTGTTGTCGTTCGCAAGGGTTGCCGCCTGCTGCAGTGCCTCGTGGGTGACAGTCTCTTGGAGCCCTTTTGGCCCACTGGATCTGGCTGTGCCCGTGGCTTTCTATCCAGCATGGATGCCGCCTATGCCATTAAACTGTGGTCCAATCCACAGAACAGCACACTTGGCGTTTTGGCGCAACGTGAGAGCATCTATCGTTTGTTAAATCAGACTACACCAGATACTCTACAACGTGATATCAGCGCTTATACTGTGGATCCGGCGACACGTTATCCAAACCTCAATCGTGAATCGGTTAATAGCTGGCAAGTGAAGCATCTCATTGACACCGACGATCCAAAGATATTGGAGCAAACTTTCATGGACACGCATGCATTGCAAATGCCACATGCGGAGACGCCTGGCAAACGCAAGCGACGCAGTGGAGGTAGGTTACTAAAACTATAAGAACTAGAGTTACCAAGTCTTTTACAAAAACCCCACACAGACAATCAGATAGTATAAGACAGAACTCTATTTTTTAAAAGTAATCATTCCCTTTTATTATAATTAATCTTCTCACTTAATATCATCAAGATCAGAGAAATATAATAATAGTTACGGCTGTCTTAAATTGTTATTAGCAAGGGCAGCGCTTAAATCTATCTAGCAAATTTTAAATTCTTATAACTTAAAATGTACAATTAAAATTTATTGAAATTAAGTACCGGGCTTACTCTAGTCGAGAATTCATGTTTTTTCCACTTTTTTAATATGTATTCTGCTGCCTTACAGATTCTCTACCACAAGGTGCCACTTTGTTACGTTGGATCAGCGCACAGCTGGCTGCCTATCAGTTTACAGCTGAGCTCAAGGAACCCTCAGATGTGTTCCGCCATGGACGCGTGCTCTGTGCGCTTATCAGTCGGTAAGTTAATACTATATATGTAAATAAACTTCAACTCATACTTATACTCTTTTACAGCTATCGCCCCGATTTAATCGACTATGCTGCCACTAAGGAGATGAGTCCATTGGAGTGCAATGAACTTGCTTTTGCCGTGCTGGAGCGTGAGCTGCACATTGATCGCATTATGAGTGCCAGGCAGTCGCTGGAGTTGACAGATGTCGAGTCACGTATCTGGCTAAATTATTTGGACCAAATCTGTGAATTGTTCAGAGGCGAAATTCCGCACATTAAGCATCCCAAGATGGACTTTAGTGATTTGAAGCAGAAATATCGCATTAATCGCACCCATGCACCGCCAGACTTCTCCAAGTTGCTGCAGACAAAGCCCAAGGCAAAGTCACCCATGCAGGATGCCGTCGATGTGCCCACAACTGTCCAGCGTCGCTCGGTGCTGGATGACGAGCGTGCCAAGCGGCAGCGTCGCCACGAGCAGCTGTTGAACAGCAATGGAGTGGCTGCTTCTGGATCCGCTGCTGCCAGCAGTCCAGGTAGCAACAATTTACAGCAAGGTGTGTTGAAGATAACCATAATAAAGCGAAGGGTCTGAAGATCATCATCATCATCCTGTGGGTGTCAGTTGCCTCCCTTCCTCTAAATTGTAAAAGTTTAAATAAATATGCATTTCATGCCTAATTATAATATTTAGCCATATCCTATTTAAATTTGTTGAAGTCGTAACTTATCTTTTATTGCATTTCAAATAGAATTTGAAATGCATTTAGATCCTCATTGAATATCTTATAAAGATATTTTTGCTTGATTCGTGTAATCTTTCATTTTATTCGTTATTAAATTTTTTATTTTAAAATGCATTAAAAATGTAAATTTTAATTTCCTATTATGTTACGATCTTGTTAAAAAAATTCTTTTAAATTTTAGTTTTCTGTATATGTAAGGCTTTCTCCCCGAGTGGCAACAGACACCTTTCTCCATTCCTCCTTTGAGTATAATATTAACTACCAATTTTTTCTTGCAGCTCAAAGTGATACGCCGCGTCGGTCGAAGAAACGTCGCCAGGCTGACAAAACGGCAAACATTGTGAGTAGATGTTTCAACTTTATCATGGATTGGTTAACCCGCGCCATAAAGGCAGTTTGCAAATTGATGGCAATGTTAAAATATATTATAATACCGTGTTAAAATGTATACATATATTCATTTGGCCATCACTTTTCAACTGTTTACAACTCTTTCTCTCTCTCTTAATCTCTCATACAAAAATCCCATAAATTTATACTCAAAACCTTTCTCATACATGAAGAAGAAAACAAATGAAATTAATTGTAATTTTTGTTGATCGCCTGTCATAAAAACAAATACGAATTACGATAAACCAAGGTTAAACTCATACTGAAAACAGCTCTCTTTCATGAAATCAGTAACGTCATAAGCGCATATGAATCCGTCACCGAGGTCAGTTCGATCAGTGTCCATTTGTGCAACGTTTTAACAACCATTTGTGAATTGTAATCTGTCTCATTTCTAACTAACTCGAAACAATTTCCCAAAACCAATTGTTTAGTCATGTAGTTTCTCTAGCGTAGTCTTTGTCTATATGTCAACTTCATATGCATTATTTAAAACCCTTACATACACACGTAAAAAAACACACAATTGTTGAAATGTTGACTCTTGAATCTGGTGCGCAGGAGGAGCGCCAGCAGCGTTTGAAAGAGATCGAGGAGAATCGCCAGGATCGCATGAGCAGACGACGCCAACAGCGTTTCCATCAAACGCAGAATTTCTACAAGAGTCTGCAACTGCTGCAGGCGGGCAAATTGCTCAGAGAGGGCGATGGTGTCGTCGAGGGCGTGGCCGAGGATGGCACCCCATTTGAGGACTATTCAATATTCCTATATCGCCAACAGGCGCCCATATTTAACGATCGTGTTAAGGAGCTCGAACGGAAGCTTCTCTTTCCCGTAAGCAATCTGGATGCGATCATTGAAATTGCCTGTTGATTTCTACTCCATGTTGTTAGCCTGATCTTAAAGGACGCAAAATGCTGCACGCTGCGTCCTCGTCTTTGTCCTTGTTTTTTTACGCCTTGCCTAACCAAACCAAACCAAACCAAGAACTTCCTTTGGCTAACAAAAGAAACTGCAAAATCAAGCAAATAACAGCAAGAAAACATCAAGATCCGGCTGGATCCTATAGATAACTTCAGAATGGAAGCTTTATTTATTTTGCTCGAATATTTGACATAGCGAAAATATGTTTAAAAATAAAATTGTTGTCCTAACAAAAGCATTATTAATTAATAATTGATGATAAGATGCCAACATTAATAAAGTGTTCATCTAACTTAGTCTTAGTTTAAAAGTTAAATAATTATTATTGTTATTATAATTGTTTGTTTGTTGTCCTTATTTGTTTTATTGTTATTGCCTATGTTTTTTTAATTATCAACCATACGAATATATATTTAAAATTTTATAAATCTTGATTTCTTCATCCCAAAATCTTTCCTTGAATATTAAAAAAAAAATATACATAAACCTACCTGATACCCACACGAACTACACACATGACAACCACCACGTTGATGGCCTCGCTGCACCGCCGAACCACGAACCACCACCGAACCTCTCCTCTACAGGATCGTGAGCGTGGTGATATACCTTCCGCCTTGCCACGTAATGCTGCCGATGAACAGTTCAGTGATCGCATCAAGAACATGGAACAGCGCATGACAGGACGTCCGGGACATGGCAGTGATAAGAAGCCCAAAGATCTGATGCGTGCCATTGGCAGAATCGATTCAAATGACTGGAATGTGCGTGAGATTGAGAAAAAGATCGAGTTGTCAAAGAAAACTGAGATACACGGCCCCAAGGGACGTGAAAAGGTCCCGAAATGGAGCAAGGAACAATTCCAGGCCCGTCAGCACAAAATGTCCAAGCCTCAGCGACAGGATTCGCGAGAAGCTGAGAAGTTCAAGGAGATTGACACAACACTCAAGAATCTCGATAAGCAACTGAAAGAGGGACACAATCTGGATGTGGGCGAAAGGGGACGCAATAAGGTGGCTTCCATTGCAGGACAATTTGTGAAAAAGGACGAAACGAACTCGGATGAGAAGAACGCGAGCAGCAATGCCACCACGAACACCAACAACACTGTCATACCAAAATCTGTGAGTAATTTGGTTGTATTCACACAGCCAAATGAATATCATTTTGTTTTATTATTATTTATGTTTATGTTTATTGTCTGTATATTTTTGGCTTTTGGGTTGTTAAGGTTTATCAGCGTGCTGTTATGGTTGTTGTTGTTGTTGTTGTTAGCGTGCTTCTATTTTAGGCCGTTGTCACACACACATTTACACACACACACACACATGTACATGACACTCATCTGTATTTAGACGCACATACGCAAAACTTAAACTTGTTTGTTAATTGTTGCAAGCACAGCAAATTATAATTTGATTATTAACACACTTTCTTTGGTCTTCAACAGAGCTCAAAGGTGGCGTTGGCCTTTAAGAAGCAGGCCGCCTCCGAGAAGTGTCGCTTCTGCAAGCAGACCGTCTATCTGATGGAGAAGACGACCGTGGAGGGTCTCGTGCTGCATCGCAATTGCCTTAAGTGTCATCATTGCCACACGAATTTGCGACTCGGCGGCTACGCCTTCGATCGTGATGATCCGCAAGGTCGTTTCTATTGCACTCAGCACTTTAGGTTGCCACCCAAACCGATGCCACAGCGAGTCAACAAGGCGAGGGTAAGTGCAACAATCTGGAAAGAGGTTTTTGCTTATTTCCTTATTGAAAACTCTTTTAAACTATTATACAATAATATTAAATAAAGTCAGTATTTACTTTAGCAATCTTCTTATAATTGTCCTTTTTAATCTTTCAGAGATCCGCTGCCGCACAACCTGCCTCGCCGGCGGCACCACAACCTGCCGCGGCTGCCGCTGCAGCTGCCGAAGCTGTGCAGGCCATGGACACTTTGCCGGCCAGGGATCAAGTGGATTTGTTGGACACATCAAGAGCAGCTGCCTCCGCGGATGCCATGTCCGATGATGAGGCCAATGTCATTGATGAACACGAATGGTCTGGACGCAACTTTCTGCCCGAGTCCAATAACGATTCGCAATCGGAACTCTCCAGTTCGGATGAGTCGGACACGGAATCGGATTCGGAGCTGTTTGAGGAGGCAGATGATTCGCCATTTGGTGCACAGACTTTGCAATTGGCATCGGATTGGATTGGCAAACAGTACTGTGAGGATAGCGATGACTCGGATGATTTCTACGATTCCAGTGAAGGTATAGCAGGTGTGTTTTGATAAGAATAACTTGTCAAATTCAATTAAAAGTGCACTTGCTAATTGTTGACTTATATTTTAGATGATGGCAAAGATGACACGGAGGGTGAGGAGTTCAAAAAGGCGCGTGAACTCCGCCGTGAGGAAGTGCGTCTTCAGCCGTTACCTGTAAATCTGCCCACGGACACGGAAACTGAGGTAAGTGTCAAATGAAATCATTGCTTGGCTATGGGAAAACTAATGTAATTATCATTATTGTATTTAATTCTTGTCACTATATACTTTGACCTTTTCATGGTGTTGGTTTCATTTAAAATAATTTCAAATAATTCAACTGCTTAGAAAACCAAGTTGAACATTGAAAATAAAGAAAATGTCGAGCGTGTCTCTCTCAAATCGGCCAATTCCTTTGAGTCGGCACAAAGTCAGCCGGCCACGCCCATTGCCACGCCCACGCGTGCTCAACTGGAGCAGCTGGAGCGAAATGCGCCAAGAAAGTTCAGCAGTGAAATTGAAGCAATTAGCGAAAAGTTATATCACCTCAATAATATGGTTAAGATGAACAAAGATCTGGAAGTTTTGGCCAAGGAGAATCTGGTCAAGAGCGACATCTTGCGTAAGCTTACGCTTAAGGAGAAATGGCTGGCCGAGAATGCGGCAATAGCAGCGGGCATAAAGCCAACAACTTCGGTGGCTGTTGCAGCTGCTCCAACTCAAGCCAAGTCCAAGTTTGATGAAAAGTATGAAAAGGTTGTCAGTCCACCTCCAACTGCTGCAGTTGAGTCCAAACCAAAGCCGGTGATAGACTTCAATCTAGATGAACTGAAGCCACGTAAACCCAACTTTGAGGAGCGACCCAAGGAGCAGCTAAAGCGCCCGGAAAGTCTCAAGAAGCCACCACAATTGAGTCCCAGGCCGGAGCGCAAGAGCAGCGCCAATGTGAGCCGCTCCAGCAGCATGAAAAGCAATGCCAGCTCCAATTCGCCACGTGCCAGAAAAGCTCCGTTGCCGAATGAAAACAAAATGCAAATTGAAAATATACTAAGCACATTAAAGAAAACACAGCAACAGAATAATGAAGATGAGGAGATGGAGATGGAAATGGAGATGGATATAGATGATAATGTCAATCCGCAATTGAGCAGCAAACTCAAGGAAATTGGCGCCAGCAGTTTTGCTGGTACTATGGATCACATTAAATCGCAAATGGTGATGCCCACTGTGCACACAGCGAGCGTGGATCTGTCCAAGTATTTTCCCAATCAAAAGCAGGAGAAAAGCAACGCCGGCAACATAAATAAAAATCAAAAAACTCTAAAAGATGTCGATTTAGCCAGATATTTTCCGAGTAGTCCGGCACCGCAAAGAAGAGCCGTTGAAACAGTTGCGGAGAGATTGAAAAAGTCACAAACAGAGGCAGCCATTGTGGAACATAAGGAGGTGATGGACACTAAAGTAGAGTCCAAGACGGAGAAGGAGTCTAAAAAGGATACAGAGTCCAAGTTAGAGTCAAAATCGAAGCCAGTTCCGCCCAAGAGACAAACGTCCCTCAACACTTTCAGTTTGCGAGATCATCAACTTGATGGAGCGCTGGATTTGGGCAAGAAAAAGACGCCAGTTAAAGTGGCAACAACTGCCAAAACTCCCGCCAAGACTGCAAGTGCCACAACATTGGCCAAGGCAACAACTGCTCCCAAAGGCAAAATCAAAATTATTAAGAAAATTGTGCCCAAGGGCACGAAAGCCAGAAAGGCAGCCGAAAAAGCGGCAGCAAAGGCAGCTGAAAATCAGCCAGAGAATCAATCGGAGAATCAACCGCCACGTGATGAGGCTGAACGTATTCTAGATGAGATTCTGGCTGATGGAGCGACCCGTTCGCCCAGCTCCGAGTATCAAAAGCTCTTTAATAATGATGAAAAGTCTCCCAGTGATTTATCGGATAAAATCGAACGCATACTCGAAGATACGGGACTCGATGTTGAACTGGGTTTGCCACGTCGCAGTAGCAGGAAATTAGTAAAAACCAAATCCTTGGGAGAGGGAGACTTTGACTTGCAGCCGAAGCGCTTAAGTGGAGTTCAGAATATACTCAAACGCTTTGAATCCATGAGCTCTGTGCACTCGGAGAAGAGCGATGAACAGTCGTCATTCAAATTGCGTCGCATGGAATCGAGCACGAGTAATTTAAGTAGTTTGAATCGATCACGTGAATCACTCGCCTCGGCCAGTGAATCGATGAGTGATTTGGAGAAAACCATGGACTATTTGAGGAACGAATGGCGCAATGAGGCGACCAACTTTTTGCAAAAGAAACGTGACAAGTTCTATGCCCAAAAAGAAGAGCAACAAAAGCAGCTGGAGGTGAAAAAGAAGGAAGCGGAAAGGGTAATTGATATGCCGGTGCAATATCGTGACTCCAAGCTGGCCAAGTTCTTTGGCCTAACATCACGCAAATCGCCCGAGAAACGCAAGTCTCCCATTAAAAAGAAGAAATCTCCCAGCAAGAATATGAAAGTAACCAAGACAAATAATTCTCTCGAGGAATTGGCCAAAATCAGCAATGCTCGACAGGCTAAAAAGGCTGAAAAGAACGCGCCCAAAGCTGTTGACAAAATTAATAAAATTGAGAAGAAAACTGCAGTTAAACAAGTGCCGAAACCGGCGACTCCTGTGCCGGATGACTTTGAGATTCTGGATTTACTCGACAAGGGCACGGCGGCCAAGGACTTGGAACGTTCACAGACAAAGAGTCCTTTGGTTGAGGAAGTTGTACCAGTAAAAATTGAGCCCGAGTTGGAGTTGGAAACACGTCCCGTTGTGGAGAATATCAAGAACTTACCGAAAACAGGCTGCGATAAATCGCTGAGTAATTCACGACGTGGTTCACAGAACAGTTTGGTTTTATCCCGACGACAATCGGAGGTCTCCTTGACGGAGAAACTTAACCAGGATGCACTTGAGGTGTTGAACAGCATCGAGCTGGAAAGGCAGACCGTCAACGATGAGGAGCAGGTGGATGAGGTCTTTCAGAGCATGATTGACGAAATGGTGGATAATGTGGATGATGAACTGGACGCCGATTCATTGTGCACCACCATCAGCAAGAGTCCAAGTGCCCAGCCCGTCACAGTGGTTAAACGTGGCAGCTCCGAGGATCAAAGCATCGAGAAGCTCTTTGGTGAGTTTTCCGATGAGATGCTCGTCCAGGTGGAGTTTGATTCCAATGAGGATCTAATCGGTATAACGCCAAGAGTTAATTTAAATGCCAGCAGCTCTGCTGAGCGTGATTTTGTGGATAAGCTGGAGTCACTAGAACGGGATGAAGTGGATTTAAATAAGACTAGATTTAATCAGACTCTTAATGCTGGCGTGGATGAAGTGGATGCCACTTTCTTCCCTTCACGACCACAGCGCAGACAGAAGAGCAGCTCCTCTTCGAGTGAGCCCACGTTGCCAGTGGCGCCACAGCGTCTGAAGAAGAAACTGGCCAAGTTGGATCCGGAAAATATGCCGCCTTCGGTGCAGGATTTGTTGCAGCAACTCAGCAATAACAATTTGCAGGAGGAGCAATTAAAGAAGCCTGTTAAATTTCCTAGTCACATTGCAGATGAAGATGTGATTGATCATGTGATGTGTAGTCATATTCCAGAAGAAAAGGAAACTGAGCAAATGATGCCCAGCCATCTAGTAGATAAAGATGTGATTGATCAAGTGGTGCCTAGTCAAATTGCAGTTGTGATTGATCAAGTGATGCCTGCTCTTGTTGTACATGAAGCTGGGATTGATCAACCCAAAGTCAAGTCAGAAGAAGATCGAATACCCGAATTATCGTTAGATCAAACTCCAACTGTTTCCAACTCGATACCGGCTACAAAATCCGCAGTTAGCCAGAATAACTCCATCAAAAGCTCCAGTTCCTCGCGCAGCAGCCTCAACGAGCCACCAAAGCTAGTGACGCCTCCAAAGCTACGTAGCAAGGAGAACTCTCTCGATTGGGACATGGAGAAGCTGCCGAACAGTCCAATGCCACGACGCAGGCAACCGAATCCACAAATGCCCACGGCTAGTAAGGAGAGTTCCCTTGAATGGGACATGGAAAAGTTGCCCAACAGTCCAATGCCACCACGTCGTCGCATGGCGTTGCCCAAATCATCCAATGTCTCACCCAGCAATTCCATACAACTGCTTAATAATCTGCCCGGAACGGAGGAGCATGAGGAGGCGGCACAGGAGCGTATTATACAGGAATTTGAACGGGAACGTCGCCAGGCGCTGATCAAGCGGGATGAGAGCTTTGAGGCAGCGGCGGCAGAGCAACGTCGTCAAGATTCACAGCAGAGCAGCAGCAACTCCAGCGGCAAGCGAAGTCTGCCCCCTCCGACGCCGTCGATCTCCTCCAGCCTGCGACGTGGCACCACACAGGACACGAGCAGCAGAAGGGAGTCCACCAGGCGAGATGGCACTCCGCCCATGTTCAAGAAATTGGATCTGGGCGATGACAGCATCTCGACGTTGGACTCCACGGCGGATTCCACGCGACGCAGCTCGTTTGCATTTATTGAGTTACAGGATAACAAGCCGGTGATTGTTCCAATGCCCAGGAAACTCCATCTACCCAAGCTGGAGCCGGCCAAATACGTGCCGGAAGTGGCTCCAAAGGATGAGCCCGTGCCGGAAGTGTTTAAAGATCGCGCCTGGCCAAAGCCTCAGCTAGGAGAGTTTCATGCAGACAGCGAGGACGATGAAGAAACTGAAGAGGATCTAAAGCTGAAGCTGCCGGAATATGCACGCTCCGATTCCCCGCCCTCAGCTGCCTTCCAGAATCGTCAATGGCCCGATGGTAAAACGAAATTTGAGCAAGCAAAAGAAAAGGATGCACTGCATCCTGATGATATACTCGGCTTGCTAGAAAGCAAGAGAAGGAACTCTAAGAGATTCATAAACAAACCGCGCTCGCAGTCACCTCAACCCTTTAAACCATTAACAGACAGCGCTCGTCTAAGCTCCAAATCCTTTGGTGATCTCAAAAAGGGTGCTTCCGTTTCCGGTTCTGTGCACTCGCTGTCGGCACCGTCCAGCCAGGACACGGATACACGTTCCACGGCCACAACGGTGGCCACCTCGCGACCCTTGAGCTTTGTCAACTACGATGATCCGGTGGACGCCAGCACAAAGGCGTTGCTCGATCGGAGCAAGCGTTTGCACAATCGCAAAAGGGATTTTGTGAATGAACGTGTCGTGGAACGGAATCCCTATATGCGTGATGTGATCCGGAGCACCGATCGCGCTGACTATGAACCGGACGAGGAGCTGTCCAGCTATCGACCACGTCATTACTCAAGTGCCATCACAGCAAAGACTCCCACAAGTCGTTTTCCCAGCTCCTCAGCCTACGCAAGGAGAAACAACTATGATTACCTCAGCAATAGCAGTGATTACCTCAGCAGAAGACCCTACGTGGGATTGGGAGCAAGCACAGCAACAACAACATCCAGTTATTACCCAAGTGCCGCATCTTCAAGCAACTCCCATTTGAGTGATCTCTTCCGGCGACGCAGTCCCGCATCTGCGTCCAGTTATGGACTGCCTTCAAGCAGCAAAGAGTCGTGCGTTATCTCCTAATCTGATATAGTCTTTATAGCTTTGATCAGCACATTTCTTTTTTATATATTTAACCCACCAACAACAACAACTACAATTGCAGACGTCGTTACAACTATTATCTTTAGTGAGGAACTCGAGACCTCAACAACAACAACAAAAAAGCGAAACCAACGAAACATGACAAACCAATACAGCTCCCTTAATTCCCTTTTGACCCCTGACCCAAAACAAGACAAAAACACAACTAGGATTTGAATGTGATTGATCAAACCGATCAATCAATGAAAGAACCCAAACAACACCCAGTCCAGCTCTTGATGTGCCACGCCTACCAAAATTTAAACAGATTTCTACATATATGAACAATATCGAACCCTCAAAATCGTATGAGAGAGAAAGAGAGAGAGTTACACCTTTGTTAGGCGTCTGGGTACGATCTATGAAGGTAAATTCAATCAAAATTCTACACGAAATGTTGCGCTAACCCCCGAGCCGCCCGATATCAGCCCGAGCAAAAACGTTTGTAGTCTCTAAAAAAATTATAGAAAACAATAAAATGTTATCTTTGGCATGCCGAAGATTTAAAACCCTTGCAGAGCTCTATAAATTAAAAAATAGTTAAAAGAAGAAGTAATGAATTTCCAGAACCATTGCTTTTTTTTTCTTATTCAGTTAAAATATTTTGAAGAACCAACGTTTCTATGTGATATATGTTAATAGTCCGATTTTATGCTAATTTGTTAAAGATGAAAATGACTGAAATTTCAGAAACATCAAAGTTTTGCCTACTTTTGATATTTGACCGATCGTTCCTATGGTGGCTATATTATATAGCGCCTTCATAAGTAAACTTGTCGTTCTGATTAAGAATTTACGAGCTTTAGCATTTCTGTAATAATTTAGAATACACTCTGCAAGCGTATAAAAATGTATTGTCACGTTGTTCTTCGCTCTGTTTTGTCTTCGTTCGCAATGTATGTACATATATATAATAATAATATTAAATTGCCTATAACTCATCCTGATCCATATAGCTAACACTCCGATCTGCGTTCTCGTTTCGTTCGTGTTTTGTATTCGTTTTGTACCTTTCTGGATCGTACCTAAAGGCACGATAAGAATTTGCTGCTGCTGCTGCTGATTAACCCAACACACCAAGCTCAAAACTCTGACTAATGAAGCATGTTCGCTAAATAAAAAATCAAAACAAAACAATAAAAAAAATGCCATTAAAAGGGTGACAAACAGAGTATTCCTGAACTCTCAAGCCCCCATTTCTCAGGACGCTTTGTTCATATGTTTACGTTTTTTTGTTGAATTGCTTTAATGTTCTTTTATTATTTGATATGCATAAAGATATTGAAATTAATTACCAACTCGCCAATGACCTACAATTACAGGTACAAACCGAATCCGAGAGCACATCACCTGACGAAGTTGAACTTAACTCTGCCACTGAAATATCCACCGATTCCGAGTTCGACAACGATGAGATTATACGACAAGCACCCAAAATCTTTATCGACGACACACATCTAAGAAAACCCACAAAAGTTCAGGTAAAGCATATTTCAATCGATCTCTTGATTGTGAATTTATAGAAAAGTGTCCTCTCTTTCAGATCAAATCCGGCATGATCACTCAAAGTTCCGCTGGGCTGCATCAGAAGCAGCTGGCAGCGCGGGAAAAGGGCGGAAGTTACCTGCAAAAGTATCAGCCACAACCTCCGCTTCCGCAGTTCAAGCCGCTGGTGCAGGTGGATCCCACCCTGTTGATCGGTAGCCAAAGGGCGCCACTGCAGAATCCTCGACCTGGTGATTATTTGCTGAACAAAACGGCGAGCACCGAGGGCATCGCTTCCAAGAAGAGTCTGGAGCTGAAGAAGCGGTATTTGTTGGGTGAACCGGCAAATGGAAATAAAATACAAAAATCTGGATCCACATCTGTGTTGGATTCGCGGATACGCAGCTTTCAGTCGAACATTTCGGAATGCCAGAAGCTGTTGAATCCAAGCAGCGACATCAGTGCGGGAATGAGAAGCTTCCTGGATCGGACCAAGCTGGGCGATAATGCCCAGCAAAACGAACTGATGAGATCGGCGACCAGCAATGTGATAAATGATCTGCGAGTGGAGCTAAAGATCCAGAAGACTCCGTCAAGCAACTCAACGGACAACGAGAAGGAGAATGTGTTTGTCAATAGCAAAAATGAGCTCAACAAGGGCATGGAGTACACGGATGCGGTGAATGCCACGCTCCTGGATCAGCTCAGCAAGAAAAGTTCACCCACAACGCCGACGAATAATAAAACTGTCATTGAGGTGATTGATCTGGTGACACCTGAGAAGGCAGTTCCATTCATAGATCTCACTGTGTTGGAGACGCCAAAGAAAGCGACGGATCCCAGTCCGGTTGCCCATGTCGGGGTTGCTACTCAAATCCCAGACAGCAATAAGATCATTGAGGTCATCAAGCCAGATGTCTCGAAGGATGTCAAGGAGTGTATACCAGATATACTTGGAGACATCAAGGCGGACAAGGAGGCAACTGGCGAGGCGGACTCGGAGGAGCAGCAGTCGCTCCTCTGTCAATCCGATGAGGAGAAACGTGACTCTCCCGAGAAGGCAACGACTGACCAGGAGCAGGATCAATATGAGCCGGATACGCTACAAATTCAAGTGCCCAATATACCGTGGAGCAAGCCCAAGTCGGAGATTATATCCACAACTGGCAGCAGTGCCACCAGTTGCTCCAGTTCCGGCAGCTCCAGCATCGAGGACATCCAGCATTATATATTGGAGTCCACAACGAGTCCGGATACACAGACAACGGGTGGCAAGCACAATGTGCCACGTCTCGAGGTGCACGACAGCAGTGGAGCTCTGATGCAGGTGGACAGTCTGATGATTGTCAATGGCAAGTACATAGGCGATCCCGAGGATGTCAAATTCCTCGACATGCCAGCGGGAGTTATTGTTCCACCGACGCCGGCGATAAAAACCAGCGAAGTGGAGGATGAAACCGAGGCGGATGTGGAGCCGGTGACGGCGACTCCAGAGCCAGCGGAGTGTACAGTGATTGAGGCGGACAGATTGCCAGCACTTCCTGAAATGGGACCACCCAAGCTCAAATTTGATAGCAAAAATGAGAACAAAATCGAGAGTTTGAAGAATTTACCATTAATCGTGGAAAGCAATCCGGATCACGGTCAGGTGGTGAAGCCCATTACTCTCAATCTAAGCAGCAGTGTGGCCAAGACACCAGACACGCCCACAACGCCCACACAGCATGATAGCGATAAGACTCCAACTGGGGATTTGAATTCTCGTGGATCCGATTCAGAAACGGAACCCACGGGCACTGGACAGGTGTTAACCGAGACAGAGTTATCCGATTGGACAGCTGACGATTGCATCTCGGAGAACTTTGTGGATATGGAGTTTGTCATCAACTCCAACAAGGGCACGATGAAACGGCGCAAGGAACGACGCCGCAGTGGAGCCAGCAAGTTGCCCAGCAGCAGCCAGGTGATCCATGAGCTGGCCAAGCAGGCGCCAGTGGCCGAAATGGAGGGCATACTCCATGCCATTGATATCGATGATATTGAGTTTATGGACACGGGATCGGAGGGCTCCTGCGCCGAGGCTTACTCTGCTACAAACACTGCCTTGTTGCATAACAGAGGATACATGGAGTACATAGAAACTGTGCCCAAGTCGGAGCATTCTACAAAACTGACTCCGCAGACGAAGCTGCAGCCGTTGCAGCCGCTTGCGACCAAGCGGGATGAGAAACTGGGCATTGATTACATCGAACAAGGTGCCTACATCATGCACGACGACGCCAAGACGCCGGTGAACGAGGCACCTCGTCTGCCCACACAGATGACACAATCTCTGACAGACTCCAGCACGCTTAATGAACTGGATGAGGATAGTTTGGGTGGCATGGCCACCTCACACACGCAGACACAGCCCACGGCAACGACAACGGAGGAGAGCGAGGCTCTCACTGTGGTCACCAGTCCCCTGGACACATCATCACCCAGAATGCTCGATCAGTTTGCCACACTATTGGCCACTGGCAAGGCAGACGCCTCCACGCCCAGCAGCTCCGAGCAGCAGCCAAAGACGACGCAATCCACCGTGACGACGACGAGCGGAAGTGGGAGCGGGAGCAGCTCGACGCCAGCAGCTGCAGCAGCTGTCAAGGACTCGGAGGAGATACAATTCGAGTATGTGCGGGCGTTGCAGCAACGCATCTCACAGATCAGTACACAGCGACGCAAGAGCTCCAAGGGAGAAGCGCCGAACAATGTGATAGAAGCCACCGCGAGCACAACAACAATGGATGACACCAGCATGCGGCCCAGGAGCAGCAGCTCCTCCAGCAAAGTACCTGAGATACCGACGCTCAACAGCAAGCTGGAAGAGATTAGCAAGGAGCGCACCAAGCAAAAGGATCTCATACACGATCTGGTCATGGACAAGCTGCAGTCGAAGAAGCAGCTCAATGCCGAGAAGCGTCTGCATCGCAGTCGCCAGCGTAGCCTATTGACCAGTGGCTATGCCAGCGGTGCCAGTTTGAGTCCCACGCCTAAGTTGGCGGCTGCCAGCAGCTCCAGCGATGCCAACTGCAGCAGCCAGGCGCATTATCATGTGTCCACAGCAGCGGCTGAGCCTGTGACAAGTCGGTTGAGCATCTCCACGAATGTGGAAGTGATTAAGCAACCAAATCCGCTACAGAAATCAGCCACATCCTCGTATGTGTCACCTTATCGCACCGTGCAGCCACCAACTCGCGTCACAGATCTCTACAAGTCGCGTCCATTTAGCGAGCATCTGGATGCCGAGCAACTGAATCTTCTCGAGCGGCACAAGCTGAATAAAACGGCTTCGTTTAGCTATGGCAAAGTGGATGAGTTTGCAACGCCCATGGCGCCAGTGCGTCCACAGCGCAGCAGACAACAACAACAAGTTGAACAAGCTCCCGAGCTGAGTATCTCTGCCTCCACGGAGAATCTCCGCAGTGAGGCAAGAGCAAGAGCTCGTCTCAAGTCCAATTCGGAGCTGGGTTTGAGTCCGGAAGAGAAGATGCAGTTACTCCGCAAGCGTTTGCACTACGATCAGAAGCAGGTGAAGCAGCAGGAGACGCATTCCAACGACTTGGCAGCACGTGCCATCAAGATGAGTGCATCCAAAAGCGTCAACGATTTGGCCTACATTGTTGGCCATGGTCAACAGCAGGCGCTGCATGTGGACAGCGAGGCTGTGAGCAAAGCCAAAGCAGCTGATTTCACATCCGATCCCAATCTGGCGGCCAGTGCACAGGACAGCAAGCAGAAAACCAAATCCAGTCGACGACAAAAGGATCCGGAGCGTCGTAAAAGTCTCATACAATCGTTGTCCAGTTTCTTTCACAAGGGCAGCAGCAACAACTCAGCATCCTCGACAGCCGGGAGCAGTCCCAAGGAACAGGGCGTCCCTGTAGCTGCCAATCACTCTGAGCATGCAGAGCGTCCGGGCACAAGCAGCAGCGGCACACCCACCATCTCCGACGGAGGCGCAAGCACCTCGGGAGGCGGCGTCTTTAGTCGCTTCCGCATCTCACCCAAATCAAAGGAGAAGTCCAAGGTATGTTCAGCACATGATCCATTTAATGTGATTTGTGATTGACCAAGTGGGTGCTATATGTCTATATATACAAACTATATATAAGATCAGTACTGTGTCTCGTCTATGTATGTCCTTCACTTTTAACCTCAACTTTTTCCAACATTTTACAGTCTTGCTTTGATCTGAGGACTTTCGGTTTTGGTGTAAGAACATTTCTACTCACATAATCCAACTAACATCATCATTTTGGTAGTCGAAATTATCTCGCATGCTTTTTTATATGTGCACTACTTTTATTTTAGCATTTTGATATAATAAATATATTTTATAATTGAAACAGGGTATCAAAACGAAACGAATATGGGTTTCAATTACGGTTGCAGTTATTTTCGCATTTAGATTTTCGGTTAACGGTTACGCAAAATTTTTATATATCGGTTACGGTAACGATTACTGGTCACAATGTGTCAACTATTGTAAATTATCTATATATGGAATGTCTTATTTTTCATATTATTAACCCTACTTTAACTTTGCATTTAAGCTTTAGGCTTCTGAGACAACAAATTTTGTTCGAAAATTTTAAAAATTTTGCATAGGTACCCCTTTACATTTTTCGAAAATTTTCAAAAATGTTAAATCTTGAATTTATTCTTTTAATCGACTCCAGGTGATAAAATTAGGGTAAAAAGTACTTTTGAAAGTATTTCCACATTTTTATTTAAAATCTTAACGGTTATTTCGGTTGGGATAATTTCGGGTTTCGGTATAATAGGAAAGTTTTGTTTCGGTTACGATTTCAGATACGTTTACCAATTTCAATCGGTTAATACCGGTTAGCGGTTACGGTTTTAATCCCAGATTTGAAACGATTTTAATAAATTTGTAATTTCTCAAAAATACGGAATTATTATAATTAACAAAAATAAACCTCTGATCCTAGTTAATATAATTCTAATTTTATATTTATAATTATAATTACAGTAATTGTTTAATAATTTGCATTCATAATTTTCATATCTCAAAGCTTCATTTTAACATTTAATGTTCATCTTTAAATTTCTGTTTTTTTCGCTTGGCAAGAATTGTTTTTTTTATTTATTTGATTTTCGTTTTCTTTTCACAATTGCAGCTGAAAATATTTCATAAGTGATACGTTTAAGGTTGCCTGATACCCTTTACTTTATATTTTTAATTTTTATTATTATTTGTTTATAATACCTTTTTGTTTGTGAGCACACTATTTAATATTTATTTTCGGCTATCAAAGGGCTTTACACATATTTCTGTGTAGCCTGAAATTAATATTTATAAGATTGACGTGATTTTTTTTTAAATTGGTATCAATTTCTGTTTTCATATTTATTTTGAATAAGTTTGCTGTTAATAGCGTAATTTAAATATTATTATTCAGATTTTTTTAAGATTATTTGTATTTTTTTTGGGTATTTGAAAAATATATTAAGATAATGTGGCATGAATTGGTTTTTAGAATTATTTATGGTGTTTTCCCTTTTGGTTACGGTTTGGTATCGTATTAAATCAAATCGAACTATTCCCTATATACTTAAGCACGCTTGTTCTATAGTTAAGTTGTTAATAACAATTCGTTTTAATAATATTGATAGCTCTAAATTGTTTAATTTTCGAATGTTTCTTTTTCGCTATTGCTGACAACAAAAATAAACATATATGCATACACGCACACATAAAATATAACTAAATATATTTCAATACATTTAAATGCGACACAAAATTAGGACAAGGATCTGTACTCAAACAACGCAACATTGCCAATAAGCACAGCACCGACACAAACAACAACTAAAGCAGGAACAACATCATCACAAACAAAACACTCCCAAGATTACCTCAACACCACGAACAACAGTCGCTACCGAAAGCAAACGAACACCGAATCGTTCTCTTCGTCCAGCCCGCAGCTCTATATACACAAGCCCCATCATCTGGCCACATCGAATGCCTTGGACGACCAGAATCCGCCACCCATACCGCCTTTGCCACTGAATTATCAAAGATCCGATGGTTTGTTAACAACATCATTTTCTGTTTTACATTCCCTACCAACTCTTCTCTCTGTTTACTGTCCACTTGTGCAGTGCTTACGGCAATTAGAATAATTAAAATTTTAAAAATATTTAGATGAAAGCAACGCTAACGAGACACGAGAGCATAAGAAGCAACGTGCCATATCAAAGGCTTCACGACAGGCTGAACTTAAGCGATTGCGAATCGCTCAAGAAATCCAGCGTGAACAGGAGGAGATCGAGGTGCAGCTAAAGGAGCTCGAGGCACGCGGCGTTCTCATTGAGAAGGCCCTGCGGGGCGAGGCGCATAACTATGAAAAGTAATTATTATCATTACCATATAATAGATAATCGTATCTAACTCAATCTATTTGCACAGCTTGGATACGACAAAGGACAATGATGAGAAGCTACTTAAAGAACTTTTGGAAATATGGCGCAATATCACAGCACTGAAGTGAGTAGCCTATAAAATTATGTATAATTGATTCTTTAAAATCCGTATCATTTAACTAATTTAATTTTTTGCGTGACCGTAGATAACTCACTATTAAAATATTGCGTTACATATATAAATATATTTTTTATTAAGCGGTAATGATTTTCTAATAAATTTTCTGTTATAGAAAACGTGATGAAGAACTGACCATTAGACAACAGGAACTGCAATTGGAGTATCGGCATGCTCAACTTAAAGAGGAGCTCAACTTACGATTGTCTTGCAATAGTAAGGCACTTTAAATTCATATCAATTGATTTATTAATTCTTAAATTTTGCTTAAAGAACTGGACAAGAGTTCCGCCGATGTGGCCGCTGAGGGTGCTATACTCAATGAGATGCTGGAAATTGTGGCTAAGCGGGCGGCTCTACGACCAACTGCCTCCCAAGTGGACCTAACTGCAGCAGGTGCTGCATCGACCTCAACGGATGCGGGTATTACATTAACCGGCCAACCGCACGAACAAGACGAATCGAATGTAGGCTTTGTATTACTTCCTAAATCTGTAGATTATAAAACTAAACACATTTGTTACACTTTCAGATTTGAATAACAAACTTGCCTTGGAGTGTACTGGCTTCTGAAGTCTTACAAGGATTTTTACGCCTAAATACTTAAGTATAAAGTACCAAAAAAAGATTTAAAAAAATTAAGCAAAAACTATAAGCAACTGAACAGAAACAATTAACGATAATGATGATCTAATAATATGTAATACATTTTATTAAAATAAAATAAACTAGGTCAGTTGCTTAACATTTTTTGAAAAAACGCGCAACATTTATGTATAAATGAAACCAAAAATTAAAAGAAATTTGCTAATTGAAGTTTATATTTAGTTAGTTTCGATCATCTATTGTACACACAAATTTTAGTCATTTAGTTTGTTGCAGCCTTAAACAATTTGATGAACTGTCTGATCTTTGTATGTTGTATTATGTTGTGTAATAAGTTAACTATGATGTAACGTGAATATGTAATTGTATGTGCAAATTGTTTGTCCCTTTTGATCAATTGTAAATGGTGAATTTGTTTTTTTATTTTTTATAGATTTATTTTTGATTTTTTGTGTACACCTATGTCTGCAAACTTTAACTAATTATATAAAAAATATTTTTTACTCAACCATGCATGTAATTTGCTGCCCAACTAAAATCAAAGTGAACACAAAGATATACACACAAATATTTTCTATACATAAGTATATATACATTGTATATGTATATTTATATTCGAGCGTATATAACGCTAAATAATTATATTAAAGAGCGAAGCGAACATTTATTGTATACTAATGAAATGATTTAAATTATTTTGTAATTTTATTTATGTCCTATAATCAACATATTTATCGAATTTATTATATAATGTTTGAATTATTTAAAATTGAATAAAGATTTTATGAAGTGAAAAAGTTGCTTAACATGCTTATTTAAATTGGCGGCACTTTGACTGCAGTGGCAACTCTGCCTCACTGCTATGGGTCTGTTAAGTTGTGAAAGACTTGCTGAAATGGCTTCGCAGTATAATGTTAAATGTTAACAGCAGCAAACAGCTGTCGCCACTGTTAATTGCAACATTGTTGTCATAGAAAACAAGCGCGTTTGTTTGTGGTGTTGTTTTTAGTCTATTGATATTATTATAATACTATTTGTAAAAAATGACTGAGGAAAACATTGCAAAGAATTCGATAAAGCCTGAAGATTCGAGGAAAAAGACACCCACACCGAAAAAACAATCGCAGGATAAAAAACAGACGCCGGCTACGACTGCGCATCTTTTGCCCGCTGATGAAATGGAAGAGGAGAAAGCGGCTCAGCCGGCTGCGTACAGCATGCGTCCGGCATTTGGCGAATCCTTCCCATTGCCCATCGTAAAGAGCATCATAAACAACACAATGGCCGAAAAACTGAAAGGTGAGTTGGAAAAAAACAAATCAAACAAAACCCAACAAAGAAGCGTCGCTAAGCAACCCAACGTAATTTGCAGACAAAGTGTATGACAAGGATGTGGCCAAGACATGGACACGTGAAATAGCCGACGAAGTGAATCAACAGATTGCCGCCAATTCCAAAGTCAAACGCTATAAGCACGTGGTACAGGTGATGCTGGGACAAGAATTGGGAGCTGGTGCCACCTATTTATCGCGTTGTTGTTGGGATTGTGATTCCGACACCTCCGTGACGGAAGTCTTCAGTAATACGAGCTTGTTTTGTGTCTGCACTGTATATGGTACCTATCAGTACTGAAGATGATCTGCAATTGTAAAGTAAGTTTAATAGAACATCAACCGATTTCAGCTTGAAATAATCGTTTTTATCTTTCAGTTATTTATTAGAATTATGTTAAACATACCAAAAAGGGAAATCAATCTCTGAACGATATTTTTAAGTGGACGTCGGAATCAATCATCATTACATATAAGTAACTCATCACAATTACGCTAACTTATTATGCCATCTAATCGTTATACAGTATGTCAAGTAATTGTTTTGGCAAAGAAGAAGTGCAAAAGAAACCTTTACTCGATTTTTTAACTAATAAAAAATGAGAAATAGAAACCAATATGTAAATTTGTTCTTTGTCAAAAAGCAATTACTTGAAGTTCTGTATGATATTTATTTAATCTCTCTTCTTGATAAAGCACAAAGAACTTTGTGTAAACAATTTAAGCATAATTAATAAAATAGACGTTTGCGTTATTTACAATATACTTTGTGTGTTAGGAGTCACCACCAGGAAGCGTGCCAGCTTCACTTTCAATAACACCATCGTGTTGACCTTCGTCTTGCACCACTGCACCACACTGTGGATTACTGTATGCGCACGTTGAGTGGATTGAGAATGCGGCCCGACATTACAGCCACGTCCAAGTCTCGATCGATGATGAAAAACAGAAACGGATGATTAACAGAGATCTGTATTGGTTTCGTTTGAGCGCCTGTGTTGCCTGGGCCAAAAAGGAAATAGTTATTGCACATTTGTCTTAATGCTGATGATGATGGTGGTGGTGCAATCGCAGTCGCTTGCAGGTGGGGCCAACACCTCAATGCGTTGCGCCTCAATGCGTCGAGGTGTGCTGCAATGAAGCAACTACCAACTTACGTTTCAGCTGATTGATGGGATGCGTACGAATGTTGACGTCAATCGATTGCTCAATGTGTCGCACATAGACGCCTTTCTCTTCAGTCATGGGTCGAAAATCGGCTCGATTCGGCTCAAATATATCACAGCTGCAATGAGAAGACACAACAGAAAGTAAAAGTGCCGCCAATTGGAGCTACCAACACAGTCCAAGCTTACATGCCCATCTGCAAAGAAAGATTCAGTGAAATGTAGGTGGATGTAAGAAAGATATGATAAATTTAACAAGCCGAAGATTTGATATCCGTGCAGAGAACACTAGATTTTTAAAGAAGTTTTAATCTGATGAAAACTATAACTAATTCTGAAGATAGCATTTTTATAAAATTAAGTTAAAATATCTTTAAGAAACAGAAAAACAGATATTTTACAAATCAGCTAAGCTTTACGTACTGAAGATTGTTTTTAGCCCCATTGTTCCTTTGACACCTATATGATATATATATAAATGTACTGAGCTCGTTCTCCTGATCAAGAACCCATTATTCTTCAAACTAATAACACCTTTTGTAAGGCTTTAAATACACTATCCCTTGATCGTATCTTACATTTTGCAAATCATTGGTGAGGAACATGGTGCCGTGCAGCTTGAAGTCGGGAATTATGGCCTGAACCCAACGTGGTTTAAGTTGTTTGCGCATCAGTCGCAACGTTGGTCCCAGTTTGAGCGACGCTGCAGCTGCCACAATGTCCATGTGGTAGTCGGGCAGCAGTATCATGAGATTATACTCAGGTGTGTCCAGTTCCAGCTCCAAGACGCTGATCTTCAAGTGCTCAAAGTACTTGTAATAGAGCACCGCATTGTAGACCTTGAAGGTGGTGTGCACCACCTGTTGACTGCCCAGATAGAAGACGTGGCTAATTACATCCGTGTTGTAGTTTGTTTTGGCCTCGCCGCCGTCGTTAATGTAATGTGGCTCAAAGTCGTTGGTGATGTGGGCAAATCCAGCGGTGGGCGGTAAAGGCAGTGGATGTGGATGTGGTGCACCGTGTGGTGCATGGGGACTGAAGAGCGCCACAAAGAGATTCGCATCGAGATCCTTGTAGCCCAAGACGTGTCTCTTATGACGAGCCATTTTTGCTTTGCGAGATGATGAAGTGGATGGAGTTGGAGATGGAGTCGTGGTTGTAGCTTGACGTCCAGTTGTTGTCTTTCTCTGGAGTGGAGCTGTCATCTGGCGTGCCATCATGGGCATCACGGAAATGCGTGCACTGGGCAGATAGCTCGGCTTGGGTGTAATGGGATTCGAGTGCTTGAGCGGCGCCTGCAATTTACTCGTGGGTAATCTGGAGACACGTGCCTTCTGTATGCGTAGAAAAGGTTCGGCCTCCTCTTCGGCCACAAAGGCAGAGACCAGTTCCGCTGCCTCATCCTCGCCAGCTGCTTCAGCCGCCTCGCCAGATTCGGTGGCAGCTGCTGCTTCGGTGCTCGTTGTTTCCGCCTCAGTTGCAGTTGTTGCCTCCTCTGTGGTTGTAGTTGTTGTTGTTGAGGGTGTTGTGGTAACTTCAACTGTTGTCGTTGTAGGCGGTTCTGTGGTTGTCTCCATGTCCTTGGACGTTGTGGTCTCCGCCTGCATCTCCTCAGCTGTGGCATTGTTAGCCATTGTCGTGTTGGCCACTTCGATGCCTGTTGTGATATTGGCTGGTGTTGAAGATACCATATCGATGCTCAGATCATAGCCATAAAACATTAATACAGTCTCGAAGTCCTTGAGAACTGTCACATTGCTCCTGCTCAAACTGAGGCCCTTCAACGGATTGTCCGAGCCAAAGAAATAGGTCTGAAAATATGGCAATCAATAATTTAAGGCAGTCGACGAAATAATAATAATAATAATTAATAATCAAAAAATATAATATGTTAAATATAATTAATTAAAGATCGGATGAGATTGAGCATACAGTGGTCAAAAGCAAATATTAAATATTTAAAAATAAAGCAAGTAATAAGAACATAAATATTTAAAATCAATATATTTTTCGCTACAACTTAAATTTTATGGTAAAATAGTGACAATTTAAATTAAAAATTAAATAAATTTATATTAATTATTATTTTAAAATTTAATCGGAAATAAAAGAATTGTAATAATAAAAAATTCAAATTGTAAACCAAAATATATTACCAAAATTCTTTTTTAATAAATATCACTTTATGTATCAAACATTTAAAAATTCCATTCATGCCCAAAAGTATTGTTTCCCACTCATTTGGAGATTATGTGAATTGAACAGTCGAATGAGGTCAATAAACCTTTGAAACCGTTTAAAGCATCAATTGAGCATCGATAAGTAGATCTGGCCTAAAATGTGGAGCACAAAACTGCCCTAGGCATAAATACAAATATAAATTCAGCTACAACTACAGATACAGATGGAATATATGTATGTATGTGAATGTAAATATCAATAGTATCTGTGAACACGACTGGGTTATTAGTTATATTATCAGTCAAGGGATTACAACTATACCAAGTGCCCGACGATGCATGAAAATTTTAGTTAATACAGGAGAAGGGGTAAGGAAGGGAATCTCACCCGCAGCCGTCGGTGAATGTCGCGGTAACCGACTCGGATGACGTCACGATTGTTGGGCAACTGCAGCACATTCCTCAGCTCGCTGGCACTGCGTCCCGAGGATCCCTCATAGAGGGCCACCAGGACACTCACCAATGCAGTGGGGGAGAAGGCGAAATTGTTGCGATTGAGTATGGAATGATAGTGGAGTAGTCGATGGGTCAGATCATTGGTAAGATCCACCATGACCTCGGCGGGAGTCAGCGGCGTTGTGGCCACCAAATGTGGCAGATGATCCAGTTCCAGGGGCGTCAACGGCGCTGGCGGCAACGGGGGATGGGGGTATCCACTGGCCCGAAACTCCTCATGATCGATTTGTATGTAGTGGGCGTGGCAGCGATAAGGGAGTGCCGCAATCCCCAAACACAACCAGACCCAGACCCATGTGGAGGTCATAATTGGCTTGACGCTTTTGACCTTGTCCAAATTTAAATAAATGCACATTAACTGCTTTTTTTTGTGATATTTATTTGTAATTCCCAACTGCAACTGAAGCATGAAATCCGTTTAGCAAAAAACTTGGCAAACTCGGTTCGTGATCATAAATTGCATTATTTTCATGATATTCGCATATAATTCGCGCAATCAATTAAACCAACTGATTACACGTAAGTATTTCGCAATCAAGGTTCTATACATTTTTTGTTTTCAATTGTCAAACAAATCGCGATTCACACATTTTCGCATTCAACTTCACTGTCAGTTTTTTGTTTGGGATTTTCCAACTGTTTCTCTTGATTGCTGCCGGCGAACTGAAATCTTTAAACTCTGCTTTTGGCTCAAACACCAAATAACGATCGATGTGTTCGGCAGCTGTGACGATTGGGCTTCGTGTTTGTTTCGGAATTATTCGAAACAGTTTATTTCAGCCACATAAATGAATTGGCCACCTTGAAGGGATGGGCATGGATGAATGGACCAATGTTGAGTAATTGATTGATTGATTGGCAACTTAGATAGATACACGATATATCTTTACTTAAACTAGTACTTTTAAAACTTATTGGATAATTGTGTCCCTACGACAAAAATTTCTCTTAATAACGGTAACCAACAAAAGGTGTGGCAGCCTTGGCTCTCAGAAAATGGTGGCAGTCATCTAACCACAGAAAAAGGACGATAGTCATATTAAGGATTTCTTAAAAAGCATCTTATTTGGTAAGTTTTTAAATTTTAAAGGCAGAACTTTAAAAATTTCAAATGACATTTTTTTGTGCCCAAGGGTGGCGATAACCAAAAGTCAATAAAATAATATAATTTATTTTAACTTGTTTTTTATGTATTGTGCTCAATAAAATTATACTTTGTTGCTTAATTATTTCTGATGAAGTTATTACAAATTTCCCACTAAAAATGCGCGCCGATCTTGATTACGTTCGATTGAACTAATCACTTTGGGCGCAATATATCGATATGTAATCGATAATTATCGCCTTTATGCAAACTTCGACGGTGCAGTACATGGTAGTTGATTGCAGCCCTCGTTGCGTGTATCACTTGATGTATACTATTCGATAGGCGTACAATCGATTAGGTAACGACCACCCCCGATGCATCTCTGCAAGTGCTGTAGCCCTGGAAAACCACGCCAGTCATTTTTGTTTTGATAAGGATAAAAAAGAGCGTGGCCTGAGAAAATTTGCACAAATAACACAAAAAGAGCCACAAACAATTGCAAAAACGTTGCAAAGTGTGTGGAATGTTGTGCCGCGCAAAGTGTATATCATATTGAGCGCCAGAGCGCCTACGTGGAACGCAACGTGTGGCTGCTGGAAAAGGCAAAAGCAAATGCAAAGGCAGCAGCCGCGGCAGCCGAAAGAGCAGACATCTAAAATAACAAACCGACGGGGTGCTCGTGCAAATGGCAAATGGCTGCAACTTTTCGACACCATTGTATAACGTTATCTACACGAGCAGACGACAATAATAAAAAGCTAAACTGAACAAAACTGAAGCTGAAGCTACCCGCAGATAATTTTCTCGAATACCTCAAAGGGCGCAACTCAAATATCATAAAACAAATAATTCAGCAAGTAAAATGCATTTGAACCATGCGACGGCGGCGCAAGCTGCTATGGCCAACTATCAGCACTATGCGCCTGCCCAGCTTGCCACGCACAGTGTTGGCGGTGGTGGAGGGGGTGGTGGCGGCGGCGGCGGTGGCGGCCTTAATCCAAACAGCTTGCAGCAACCTACAACAATTGCAAGTTTGCAACAGAGCCCGTTTGCGCTGCATCAATTGACCGCCGTGCAGGCCATACAACATCCCACCCATCAGGCAATGCTGCATCCACAGCATCCACTGGTGCACCTGCTCGACATCTCGACAACGACAACAAACAGTGGAGGCAATCACACGCCCATATCGCCCATGAAACAGGAGGTGCAGAGTGTCATCAGTGAGGATGAGACTGTGGTGGATGATCCCCGAAAGAAGAAAGAGTGCCACGTGTGCAAGAACAAGTTCCGACAGTTGACCACGTTACGCAACCATATGAAAATCCACACCGACGAGCGTCCCTACAAGTGTAAGCACTGTGACAAGGCCTTTCGCCAGATATCAACGCTGACGAATCATGTGAAGATTCATACCGGCGAGAAACCGTTTACATGCAACATATGCGCCAAGGACTTTCGACAGCAGAGCACGCTGATCAATCACATCAAGACGCATAAGGGTAAGTGATGCAGCGTGGCTATAAACAGATAGACAGATTGCTAATCCAATATGATATAAAATCTAACTCGAATATTTTTTTGTTTTTAATCCACACACCCACTGTAGCGGCTGAGTCGAGCACGCCGACATCGCTACTCAATTATCAGCCGCCGTCCTCATCCGGCAAGCATAGCCGTAAATCGCAGAATCAGATGCACAATGCCTACCAGCAGCAGCATCAGCAGCAGCGTGTACAAATCTCAAAGACTCTTTACTCGGGCACGTATAGTTCGCCACAGGCGGATGAGCTTGTGAAACCGTATCAGTGCAGTGTGTGCAAGCGACGATTCCCACAGTTGAGCACGCTGCACAATCATGAGCGGACACACATCGATCCAAAGCCGTACAAGTGCGAGACTTGTGACAAATCCTTTAGCCAGCTGGCGACGTTGGCCAATCACAAAAAGATCCATACAGGCGATAAACCGTATACGTGTTCGTATTGCCACATGCAGTTCCGTCAGCAGAGTACGCTCACCAACCACATGAAGACGCATACACATCTTGCGTCCGGCAGCCAGCCAGCTACAGTCACAGCCACAGGTGAGCCGCTTGTGTGTTCGCCCTACAACTGAGCCGCTTTCTGTTATCACTGTGTGCATTGATCATTAACGCACTTCCCTAACGAAGCTTTTATTTAAATATTTTGTACGCATGCAAACCCAATCAACAACCACAACAACAACCAATTGAACCGAACTATGAAACAACCACCATCATGAACAACTCTAATAACTATCAACGATATGGACTCACAGTGGATCACTCAGCGATGCCAGCGCCCCTTGTACCCGGCTCACAGCAATTGACGAGCGGTCTGCTGCCCAACAACCTGCACAGCACAACGCCCAACATCCTTCAGTTGGACCATCATCCGCTGCTGCACTTCCTCGATGGCAATACAACAGTTAGCTCTGTGGTTGCCAGCAATGTGGCGGCGGCGGCGGCAAACACCAAATTAGAGCATTATCAGGCATCGCAAGCTGGACGCTTGAGTGTGGGCAACATCAATATGCTTAAGGGTGAAAATCCAGATCGACCGTTTGGTTGTAGCGTCTGTCAGCGTTTCTTCTCACAGCAAAGCACATTGGTGAATCACATCAAGACGCATACGGGTGAGAAGCCATATAAGTGCAAGATCTGTGAGGTCACTTTCCGGCAAGTGGCCACGCTCAACAATCACATGAAGATCCATACCGGAGAGAAGCCCTACAACTGTTCCTATTGCCCAAAGCAGTTTCGGCAGAAGAGCACGTTACAAAACCATTTGCGGGTCCATACGTGCTAGGCTAACTCCGACACGCCACGCACCCTCTCCAAGAACAAGAGCAGTAGCAGCGTGCAATGCCGATCACAAGCCCGCCCGCCCGCTAGCCAGCCTGTCAGCCAGCCAACCAGCCATTGAGGAATAGTGCAATATGCATAAGCAAATACAGTTTATACTAGATGCAGATACAGATACAAATACAGTTACAGATTCAGTTTCGATACATGCATAAAATACAGTACATACATATACATATATATATTTGAATATATACTCAAAAGAAAAAAGTGTTATTTACCTGCTGTGCAGAGCGCAATTGTATGTAAACTATATAGTAGAGAGCTGATCCACATGCATGTCCAACTGTAAATTATAAGTCTAGACGTACTCGTAACCATGCATATACAACTGTGTATACAACACACAACATACAGGGTGTTTAAACCTAAACCTAAACTAAACTAAAGTAAACTCTATTCTAATCCTACTTATTAGCTTCTTAACTGTTGTCGTCCCCACTCTTTCCCATATCGACCCAATGTTTCCCAAACCTAATCCCACCAACAACCCACACACCCCGTTTTATTTGCAGACCCGAGACTTTGATTCTCAGCTTCTCGTCGTGTTAAATGTTAAGCCGAACTTAGATAAAAAACGAAAAAAAAAGAAAACAAAAAAATAATAAGGAAATCTAGTTATTGCTACTATACTATGTAATCCCCTCCCGCGTGCGCTCAACGTCACGCCATCCCACTAAGTGTAAGGCGTAATCAAAAACAAAAACAAGAGAAAAAAACAAAACAAACAAAAACAGAAAACTATTTAAATAAGTGTACTCTTAGCGCATATTTAGCAGCATCTTCTACTCACATGACTAAACCGGATAGTTGATCGAAGCTGGATCATTGGGAGAGTCAAACAGTCGCAATCGCAGTTGCAATCGCGTTTATAATCCCAAAACAAAATAAAAAGAAGAAAACGAAATCCGGATTGCTTATAGAACAAAACGTAGAAAACGGAGAGACAAAAGTCCCTATATTAAGTGAAAATGTGTAAAACAGCTAATTATGAAAAACGAGAATGACCGTAAATGTTGTAGAAAATATATAGTATATATATAAATATATATAAACTATTTGTAAATGTAAGCAAACAGCAACAACAATAATAAAACGAATAAATGCAAAAAAAATCAATTTATATAATTTTATACACCCGGTTTTAGGTACAGAACCACCCTTAATTACCCGTCGTCAATTCTACAAATGACTCAATTAATATCCCTTCAAGTGGAGACACGGAAATTATAATGTCTCAAATAATAACTCACCCTCATTTTTGGCTAATTTGATATATGGAAACAATTTCTTGAAATGAAAAGGGAGAAAATGAGTTGAATTTTTATTTCAATTACGAGTTATACAGATTGTACAATTTGGTGTTTGCTTTATGACAAAAGTGTTTTGTTTTTTTTTTTTTGACTAAATTTTATTTTAATAAGCATTTAAACATTAAATTTCTAGATGTGTATTATGAGTTTGTTCGCGCTCAACGAGCTGAAAGCCTCTCGAGCAACTGATGCTCTTGAAATATTTAGGAATTGGTTACAGTTTAATGTCAGTGACTTGGAATTATTACGAATTGTTGTTTGGTGCAATTAATAATTAAGATAGATTATACTGTGTATTCATTATAAAACTCCTAAGCCTAAAAGTACCTGAATGTGAGAGAGGGATAGGGGAAGGGGAGTCGTCTCACTTAAACACTTCTTGGGAGCACTAACATCTGAACATTGACGGGAACTGTACTGGACAATATACCATTTAACTTAAGCATAATTCGTGATTGACTCTGACTGCGCATCTTTGGCAAATTGCCAAGGCATTTTTTGGAGTACTTTTTTTTTTGGGGACAGAATATACAAATACAATATAGGCATCATGATATAGCTAGTATATCAATTAGAGTGTATATAAATATATATATGTAAACTATATATAGCTCAAAAAGTTTACTTAAATGTATACAGATAAACCAAAAAGCTATTTGAACAGCCAGCGCAAAATCAGACTGAATGTTAGTCCAATTAAAGCATAAATCAACGACTTGATGACAATCGATTGGGAGATTCCTCCTCCGACCATTTCATGTGAATACATGCTGTTCATCGATCTGGAAGGTTGATACTGCATCCGCTCCAGCCGACGACAAATGTCGTTCAATTGCCTCGTATGGTTCTCCAGCGATTCATTCACCTGCTCCAAAGCTAACGTGAGACTGCAAATAAAAGATGAACCAAAATGAATATCAATTATAATTGATAATTATCATTATAAAAGCCTTAACGGATATATAAAAGACATTTACAATTACAACTAATTAGAGATTGGCAATTGAGATCTTACTTTTTGACCGAGCTGGTGTTGGAGCCACGTTTGGCAGCGCCTTGCGGGGACTGGCTGGAATCCGAGTTGGTGTCGCGTGGGGCTAGCACAAGTGACTTGTTCTTGGCCTTGGTCGCCTTGGAGGAGACTCCAGTGCTGACCAGTACCATGGGTTTACGTGGCCGTATTATGGGCTCCTCATCGGGCCCAGACACCGATTTGAGACGCGTCTGTGTCAGCACCTTGAAATCGCATTCATATTGCCGTACATCGTTGCGGGCATCCCAAGGCCTTAGATCTGCATACTTGTATACCCATTGACCATAACTGTCCAGTTCAAAGAGCGTCGGCACATGTTGTTTATCATTTTCAGCACGTTCTTTGGCCGCAGCACGTTGTGCCTCCTCTAGCACGGTTTTCTCATCGGTGGCAGCCACCTGATCCTCGCGTGCAATGGCCTCCGACACGAGATGCCAGAGGCGTTCCGATTCCGTTGGCAATTGTTTCTCCATGGGCACCAAATAGCGAGTGAGTCGTTTGGCGCGCATATCCGCATCCGCTTTGAATAGCAACGTTTCCTCGCCCGTTCGCAGATCCTTGATGCGCAACTCCTTGTCCCAGTGTCCCTGGATGGTGGCGAGCGTCTCCTTGCCGAGCTTGATTTTGCCAACAACCACATTGGTGGCATCGGATCCACCGAGGAATGGCTTCAGCTTGAATTCGAGCTCCGTCTTGTAACCGGTGTTCTCACACTCGATGTTTATCTTGCCGCCGAGCTCCATGGACAACGTGCCCATGAGAATGCCCTTGCAGTGGGCGTAGGGCGTGCTCGCCGTATAAATCTCGCCGCGGGGCAGTAGCGTCATCGTTGCCGTGCCCTCGAGTACAGCCGATGTGCTATTGCCGTAGAACTTCGATTTCGCCAAGATGGAGCAGGTAATGCTGAAGCCATCCTCTCGGTTTGTAACATAGAATGCCGAAACCGGCGGATGGTGTGAAACCTGTTCCGCAATATAGAATGTCCGACTACTATTTGGATGCTCCCAATAACAACGAAATGTTTCACCCAGTATGGGATTATAGGGTTTCTTGAGGCCTTTGGGTTTCTTATAAAATCCAGACAGGTACCATTGGACTATGAGTTTCATGCGTGTAAAGGCATCATCACTGTGCACAGCTCTGAGGAAGAGAACCAAAAGAAAATGCTTGAAGATCACATCGATTGGGGGGAGATCTGTAAAGAAACCTACTTGGATAGCAAATCCGCATGATAATAGGAATCCGACAGCTTGTCCAGAAACGATCGCGGTTCCAGTATGAATGTGGGAAGCACCACCTTGCTTAGATCCATGCCAGGACGCACCTGTTTCACAATGCACCATATGAGACTCTTGTTCTCCTCCGCCAGCTCCTCCACCTGCTCGCCTTGCTAAACTCCACAGAAATGCAGATCAATCAACGGTGAAATACTTTGCCAATATGTTGAACTTACCGCTCCAAACTCTTCCTCCTCAAATGGTACATAGGTTGTCTCCTCACATGGTATTGGCTCGCAGACATCATCCTCCTGCGCCGGCTCCGACTCCGAATCGGATTCCAGACCCGACAATGCCGCATTGGGCGCCTCAGTTTGACTGTCTGCGTCCAGATCTGTAACGAGTTGTGAATCGTTTAAAGCTCTGATCCTTTTGACGCCCTTTTAGATTCGTAGCGGAATCAACGATTGTGCCATGGATTATACAGTTTTGTGGAATGGATATATAAAGAATGACAGATGTATGTATATATGTGCAGCTAGCCCCAAAAGCTTCACATTAGAAATTACATGAATTTTGAACGACAAAGCCCGAGACTACTTTATTTCCTATTGATAGATACAAATCTATGTATATAGATTTATCCATGGTGAAATTATTATTATTTATTCCACATTGGATTTATCTATATATACATAATTAATGTAGCAACAACCTTCAACGACTTGACTAGCAACAAATTTAGCAATAACTACAACAAATATTTAGAAAATCTATGGGCATTTCCACAGAATGATTCACCGATTTAAATAACTTGAAAATTTAACCAAAAATTTTCCATATACTAAAAAGAGCTTTTAGAACTTTGTATAACATTTTTTGTTTGTTTTTGTATAATGTATGTGGAACGTGTGGCAATGCCCATAAATAGAAGCTATGTAGTTGGGTCCTTCACCCTTGACATTGATCTGAAATCTCGGACGCAGCAGACAAACGGGAGGAGCGCTGGCTGGACGAGATGTGGGATGGGTTCCCACAACGGACACACTGCTGCTGGCGTAATCATCGTCGTCATCATCATCATCACCGCTGGAGCTGCTGCTGTCAGGCAGAGTTAAAGACTTTCTAATCGGAAGTGGATTAAAATCAACGCTGGACACATCGCTGCCACGTGGTGAGCGCCCAAATCGTGGCAATCGCTTGGTGCGCTCCCAATTATTCACGGCGCTGCTGTAGAGCTGCTGCAGCAGAAGCGGCGTCTGGGCACGAGATGAGACGCTGTTGTCGGAGCGTGACGACTCCTGTTCGGTTGAAGTCGGCAACAGCCACTGTTGCGTCCACTTACCGTGATCATTGAAATGCTTCTCATAGTCGGCCTCCGACCACTGCGTCTCATGGGAGACGGGCAGCGGTTCACCGGCGTAGGCGCTGGAGGGCGTTGTGCTGCTATTCGTGCGCAGCAATAACGCCGAGCAGCGCAATGACAGCTCCAGTGCATCCATCCAGCATTTGCCAGCCGCCTGGCTGGGCGCCCGAAAGATCAGGTAAGCGGTGGGCAGCGGTTGCACCACAGCACCTAGAAAGAAAAGATCGACGAGTCAGTGGTTCAATACACAGTTAGTCCAGTAATTGTTTTCTCCTTTTTTGTCAAAAAAAAAGGACTTGTCGAACTATAGTTCCTAGATTTAAGTCTCTCTCACCTATGGTCTCCTTGTCGGGGCCACGTGGCGCCCAAATCGATTGCTCCAGCGGATGAAAGAGTTTAAAGCAGAAGCCGTCTTTCTTGCTGGGCCGTTCAATCACCTGACAAGAGGTCAACATTACAGTGCCCACCCAGTGGCTGCTCTTGGTCTTTTGGCTCTTGTAGATGAGCAACAAGCCAGGCTTCAAAACGCACCACAACTTCGTCCAGGACTTGAGTGTGCCGCGCACCTGTAGAAAAAAAAATTATTTTATTAAGGTATTATATTATTAATTACACAATTAATTATTTATAATTACAAGAAACTAATTTGGTTGTCTACTATAATCAATAACCAGTCACTAAACACTAGTCATCATTTAGTAGAAAGAATTTCATATAGATTAGCTCACCTTCAGCCAATCGGCCAACACTATAACCGCCGGATCCTGCAGAGAATTCATTAGCTCGCTTGCCACACGCTTCTTCTCGCGTCTGTAATTCTTCCGTTGCGCCTTATAAGACTCCTTGCGATTCAACTTTGCGGCATCTGCGGCAGACTGTGGAGCACAAAAAGCAAACACCTTATTAGCCATGGCCTAAAAGTATATTAGATATTGGTACACCTTTCTACATCTACGAAATACGTTGAAATATTTGAAAAACATGTGCTTTTGTTAAAATGCCAAACACTCAGAGGATCTGACTCAGTGTATGTGTGTGTCTACACCAAGTGCTCAACTTGTTCTAAAACATTTTTACACTCGAAATCGAAAGCTGAAATCCGTCAGCTATTGTTAATCTAATTAGCATTTATTAAGAAATTATTAAAAAAAGAATACAACTAAAAACTTCTTTTAGAAAGACCTAAAGCCGATTAAATTTATTATTATCAAAGTAAGCGATAAACTCAATTTTAAATAATTCCAACTTAAACTTTTTATCTGTCTTTATGAAATACGTTTACAAATTTGTATTTGATTGTCACAATTTCCAAATGGCTTTAAGTAATTTGTTAAAATCTTGTATCCTTACTTTCAATCGAATACGCAAGTAAATTTATTTTATCATCATCAAAGTAAGCGATA
This sequence comes from Drosophila rellima, assembly GCA_035043635.1. Lineage (NCBI taxonomy): Eukaryota > Metazoa > Arthropoda > Insecta > Diptera > Drosophilidae > Drosophila > Drosophila rellima. Next base: position 5,291,914 of record JAWNMV010000811.1, on the reverse strand, counting down.
AACAAATAATTTCGAATAACACGTTGTCTTTATCTTTTTGAAATACGTTGAAATATTTTGATTAGTCTGAAAATTGTTAACAAATAAAATCGACTTGCTTTCCAAAATCCAAGCATAAAACGTTTTATGTATGAAACTGGCAGATTGCCCATTGATCCATTGATTCCGATTCGTTTTTCGGAATTCAGGATAAGCGAAGAGACCTTAAAAATGTGTTGGCCAATTTAGCATGTGGCGTGTTTATATCTAACGTTATCTATGCGTCAGAGCCGCCCTCACATCGATTATAACTGAATTAGACAACGTTTCGGCTCGTTGAGATAAGAGCTCTTATCAGTCGCATGCCTTTGGCCATTACATTACAATTCTTGACCCAGTTTCACTTTAAAAAATCAGTGTATTTCGTTGAAACAAACTACATATTTATAAATTATTATTTCGTTTTATTATTATTATTAATAATATTATTATGTTGTTATTATTGTTTAGTTTGCACTTGCCTTATCTGCCAGATTGCCATCGCGATTATCTGAGGCCCAATTGGCGATTCCTGCAAAAATACAAATTTTTGTTTTATTTATTAATGCGACGCGAGGTGAGATTTGTAAGTTTTGGGGCCCACAAGATGATTTTCAGAAAGCAATTTGGAAACATTTCCACTGTATATTTGTATGTGTATATTTGGTATCTGTAAGTATATATACATATATGTTTATACATACATACATATGTATTTCAGTGTGTGCGAGTGTGCGTGCGTATGTTTATGTACATAACACAAATCAACATTGTCTCAAGGTAGCCCGCTCTGTTTTATTTATTTACCGAATATGTTTTAATTTATTTCGCAATACAAACAAAAAGGCAACAAAACACACACACACACACACGCACACGCACACATGCCCGTTGAGATTCTTTTGGGTTTCTCTCAGTCTCTCTCCCATTCTCATTCTCATTTTCTAGCTATGGGCCGGGCAATTGCATTATAATAATAAACATCATTCCCTCATTGGGCACACTTTGCACATTATCATTATTAATATTATTTTTAGTTCCCTTATTACATTTCTTATTAAAAATAATACTCGAAAAGAATTTGAATATTTATTAAGTTTAAACTAAAATTGGGCACACTTTGTTATTTATTATTATTCTTATTTCTATTCATGTTACTCTTATTATTTTTATAAATATAAAATAAACATTTTGAGCGCGAATAACCTACGCGTAAGAATTTCGACATTTATTAAGTGTATTACTTGAGTTCATAATTTTTGCCCGTTGGCGCAGGGGCAAGAGAAGAAGGAGGAAGAGGAGAAAAAGAGTAGGGGAAGTGGCGCTCTGGCTTGATATCTATGACACTTGCTTTGTAAAAGATTCATCACAGTTCTTTTGAAATTTGAAAATTCTGTTGCCGAGCGCGTTAATTGTTGTCGCGCATATTTTGTTTTAATTTCATTTAGCACTACATGGCGTATGCGTTATTTTGGTGAATAAGGCACAAGAAAATTAACGCGTATCCGCACTGCTCGAATGCGAGTATTGTCCGTAACTATTGAATGCGTGCTTGGGATGCCCTCCGAGTGATTCTCGACGCTCGACTCTCGACTGGCTGATTGAGATATATGTATATTTATTGGCCGTGCCGCGGCGAGCACGAAACAAACAAACGCAGCTAACTACGGAGCCGGAGACGCAAACGACAACTGAATGCCCAAAGAGCAGCTGCCGCTGCCTCTGCCTTTGCTTTTTTTTGCCTTTGACTCTGTCGCTGTCGCTGCCCGCCCAGCGGACGATGACGATGACGCTCGACGACGCGTCGCTGCCGCCATATAATAATGAGCTATTAGCTATATAGTTGTTGTTGTGTTTGTTATTTGTATGCTAGCCAAAAATCAAAACATATTACTTTTAAACATTTTCGACACTTTGTATTCAAAAGAAGCGCCAAATGAATTGAGAGACTGCAACGATGAGATACACGAAGAGAGATGAAAGTGTTGTTGTCTTATACTCTACACGTCAGATATGATATCAGTGCGCAGTCAGCGTCGCAGTCTGCTTTTATCCATCTCTTTCCCTCTCACACTACCGAGCTACTCCTCGCTCTCTCTCTCTTTCTAGCAGCGTGAACGCAACCGCAAACATTTGGGGCGTTATCGATGAGGTTATTAGCTGGGCTTACTACTTAGATATATGTACATATGAGTTGCCCTCTATGTGTGTGAACTATAGACTCACTTTTCCATATGCATGTGTGTGTGTTTACTTGTGTACTCTGAGCTCATGAGAAGTGATCGCAAGGCGTGTGTGTAACTTAAGTATCAGCTAAGAGTTTTTGCAAATACTTTCGATCGATCAAGTAAATAGTAAAATAAATAAATCAAGATGATGGTAAGCTTGGAAGGATCGTCAATTGGTCCTCTTTAACTATCTTTATTCGCCCAAGAACGTGTTGAGCTATGATTTTGTAAATGCTAAGATTATCAACGTAACTATTACTATGATGACAGACTAAACTATTACTATAAATTTATGTAAACAGATCCTCAGTTTCTCTTTTTCATTTTGATCAGTTTTTATTTTATTTGAAAAAAACAAATATTAAATTAAATTTTCAAATTAACTCAAATAAAACTCTCAATTAACATATATTTCTAAATAGTTCAAATTTTGATTTAATTAACACTTTGATCGTCTAGTCCTCGTGTTAGCCATGGCCTAAACTAAAAACCTTTCAGTCGCTTTCGCACATGCTGGCCAAAAGAATAATAAACAAATTTGCTGCTGCCTTGCATTAGTCGTGCCAGATGTGCCACAAAATCAGAGCATTTTAATGCCAACTTTATCGCTATGATAGATAGCTAGTCAAATAGATAAAACAAAAACAAATATGAAATTAATGTTAGAAACAGGTGTTCACAGCGAAAATTACTCATACTTCTTATTTTACTGACAGTTCGAATTTCTCTGGATGAATCAGACTTTGAAAAAAATACAATAAAAGTCAGAGGTTTGTTATCGGAACCCAACAAAAAAAATACAAAAAAAATTGCTATCGTAAAGTTCTGCAGTCGAATTGTTTCTGTTGTTTGTCCATCAATTAGAGCTTATCGAGAGTGTGAAAATTTTTAAGTTCTACAATAACTAAATATAAATAAAGATAAGATATGGTACGACAGGTTGACAGTTAGGCTTGTTTAGGAGGCATCATTTTATCGACGTGTTTAAAGGTCTCAATTCCTAGTAGTGCCTCAAATAATAAACCTTTTGATAAAAGGATAAAAGAAATGAAAGAAAAATCATACAAATGGTAACCAAGTGCGTCAGTCGCAATGGCAACGGCATTACTACGGTCAGGGCTAAATATTTATATATAAACATACAACTACATCTACATCTATATTAATATATATGTATATAGATTTACTCGCATCTAAATGTTCAAGAAATGCATACAAATGCGTGTTTTAGCCAATTATGAAACGAGCTAACGTTTAATTCAATTTGATGGGAGAAAGCAAAAGCTAAACGAATGTGCACAAATGGTTAATGAGTTTTTGAATATTCAACTGAACGATCAGTGGAATGCTTAAATGATAATGATTACGATCAGTGAGTGATAAATCTATTAATTTGTTTGATCTGTGCATAATTTTGAAAAACTTCACCTGGCGATGATGGCGCTGGGCTGTTGCTCAAACTGTCTGTGGAGGGCAGTTTGGTTAATAGCACTTTTTGCGAGGGTCGACGCTTGAATTTGAAATCGAATACTGCAGTTAAGATTTTGCACCATACATAGAATGAAATACGTTAAAAGAGAAATAAACAGAGTAAGAGAAAGAGGGAAAGGGGGAGAGAGAGTAAGCGAACAATTTATCTATGTTATTATACTAAAACTATGGACAACACACACACTATTACATTTATTACATTTACATGTTTTGTTTTACAATTAATTTTGACACCGACAAAAGCTGACAAATAAACAATACCATTGAATAATAATTGAGAAAATTAAATAACAATTAATTTTGAAGACATTTAATATAAAAATGGTAAAATCCCATAAATCACATAAAAGATACATTTAGACAAGTAAAGATACATATAGACTTTACACCTGTTCTTACACCTTTCTACATTTATATCATATTATTCATCTTGTCCATTATATTTAACTTTAATTAGTTGACGTAAATAAATAAATATAACATATTTTACCTAAAGCTTCATTTTCAAAATTGATTTTCTATTCTAATTTAATGGACTTCATTTATAACAATTAAAAAAAAATTCCAACTGACCGTATCACGGCAATTGACAAGCCACGGGGCATCGTTTTTGCTATAGTACGTGTCTATTAATTGTTGTAAATTAATTAAGTACTGCTATCAATTTACTGCCATCGCATATTGAGCACAGCACGCAGTCTTCTGTAGTTTAGTTTGCTGGCTGTTGGAACACAGGTCCTTAATCTTCAGCCAATGGCGATGGGATGCCACGATAGAATGCATTGATTGATTTTTAAATAAAGCGCTTGCAGGCAATTCAATTACGCAATTACTAAGCCACAGGCGAAGCCGATGGCCCCGATAAGCCCCCGATATAGCAAAAGTTCAAAGTTCAAAATGCATATATGCATGACGCCTAATGACCGTAGATGTATTTATGTATATATGTACATGTATCGACAGCTGCACTATTGCGAAATGAGCAAAATGAGGTGCACTGGGAGTGTTCAAACGATGAATGACATCAACATCGAAAAGCACTTTTACTCTTTCATTTTTTGTTGCCACGATCTGGGAATTTCTTGCAATGTGGCAATGTGACGTCACGGCGCCATCTTCACACTTGAATATGTATATTTGTCAGAACTTGTGGGGGGTTTATATAATCCAATTACTATATTCTGCACTTTCTGGTCAATGTGTGGCACGCGGCATGTGTAAGTGGAGCGAGGCTGCCACAGTGTGTGTGTGTGTGTGTGTGTATGTGTCTGTGGAGGCACTCATTAGCTATGCAAACGTTTGCCTCCAGTTGGAGCTGGCAATCAATATGCATACACTATTACATACATACATGTACATATGTGCATCAATTTTCGCACCGCTCTCTAATTTATTACACGGCAATTCGCCCAAAAGCTTGCTATGAAATATTCAACACACCCAAACATGGATATGCACACCCAGAGAAAAATGACCTGAAATTTGAATATTGAAAAATGACTACGGAAATTATCCTGTGAATTATAGTCTTCATTACTCATCGAACCAAACTCCATTGCAGACAAGCTAACACTTACTTTTATTTAACTTACATAAGTAAGTTAGCTTTAAAAAATCGTTAATTTTAAAGTGGAATAATTTTAAAACCTTTTTCGAATATGTGAAATATACATATATGATATAACGTTAAATTTTTGTCTAACTATATTCATATTAATTTTGACAATTAACTAATTTTTTAATTAAATCATAATATTATGTTTAAGTTTAAGCCGTTTCAAATTTTAAATGAAATATAGTAAAATCAAATAAGATGGTATTTAATTATTTTATTTTTTCTACACCATTTTTCTCTGGGTGTATTGTATTCCATTTTATGGATTGAGAGAGTGAGAGAGATGACGATCGAACTTCGTTCGTTATGAAAGTGCACAAGTAAATTCCATTAGCATTGAGATGGATGAAGTGCACGAGAGGGAGGGGCGGATGGTTTGCTAGCTTTGGGGCTTCAGCAAAAGTTCATAGTGCAGCTCTCACTGATGACCTTTGCCTCTCGAAATTGTAACGAAACAAAAATAGAATGCAGCCTCATCATACAACACAACACAAACTTGCCCTTATTTATATGTATGTTTATATGTACATTGTATGTACATTTGTACACAAAAAAAAATGAAAAGCAAGAAATGGACACATCACAAAACGCAGCGACGCATCGATTTTTGTTTTTGCGCATTTTTCCCCATTCCATTTTGCATACATATGTTCGGCTGCCATCAGGGTGAGGGGGAGGGGAAGGGGCACAGTGTTCAACTCTCACAGCTGCTGCAATTCCCATCACTTTGCCTGCAATTGTGGCCCACTGTGCTGGAGCCCGAATTAAGCGACAGCGCTGGAGGGCAGTAAAATGGGTCCGAAAACTAATTGCGCATATCAAATTGTAAATGCACGAGTATTTAAACAATAATAAAAGTATGCCTGTTAACTATTATATGGCAATTACACATAATAAAACTCATAGCAAACAATGCCATGCTAAAGAAAAAACTAGGCTGATTCAACATACCGAATGCGCATACGCTTCTAATCCTTAATAAATTGGGCAAATTGTAAATTTTAAGTAACAAAACACGTTTTTTCACATAAAAGGTATCAATTAAATTTAAATATGTGTGGAATGTGTGCTTAACTTAAGTCATCATTTGTTCGCACTACTTCAACTGTATTATGACACCATGATACAAATTATGAATGTACTTATATTTGTGTTTATTAAAAGATAATGTGCAAAATAAAATTGAAATGGAATGGACGTCACAAAAGGCAAAAAGTCTATGTCAATCAATAAGAAACTATGGTGACACACACATTACTATGTACACATACAAACAAATATGAGTAGAACAGGTGCAAGTGCAAGTGATGAGAATGAATGGAAGAAAAAGAATGAATTTGTATTTCAATTATGGTTGGTTCAACGCTAACTGAACTCAATCAACAATTGACGCCCCACACACACACAAGCAACAACAACACCAACAATAACAAACGACATGATACAAGTCTGAATAAGCGAATGAGTGATAGAGCGGAAGCGCTTCAAACGCCGAAGCAAAGCAAAACGTGTGAGACGATGATGATAGTCGCGGGCTGTCATTGAAATGCGAGAAGCGACGAAATCAAAACAGAAACAAAACACGGATTAGCATGTGTATGAGCATATGCACACACACACACACACACACACAAACACACACGTACGTGTAAATGATCAAAACGAAACGAAAAATTACAACAACAAAATTGGAAATGAGAGCGAGAAAGTGAGCTGCTGCTTGAGAGAGGAACGAATAGAAAAGCACAAGAACAACACAACACGACATTGAAAATCAATTGAGGCTAAGCTGCTGTTGGCTGACATGTCCTGACGTGTCACCATTTTGAAGCTGCTGCCGCTGCTGCTGCACTCACCTGAGGTCTGCCTAAGGCCGGCGCTGTTTGGTGGCGTTATGTTAATGCCACTGATGCTGCTGCCAGCGCCGCCGCCGCCGCCGAGCGATTGATTTGAAGCGGCCATGGAAAGTGCACCCGCAGTCTGCAGCTGGAGATGACTGCCAGTGGCAGTTGGCACGCTGCTTGATTGCGGCTGCTGTTGCGGTGTACCGGGAACGGAATGCGAGGCGGTGCTGCCCAGCGGCGGCGGCATTAGAGAATCCCCACCTCCTGCGTGCTTTGCACTACCTATGCGAATGGGTGTGCTGCTGCTGCTGATTGCTGTTGCGGTCGCAGCTCCAAGGGATGGAGCTGCGGAGTTGACGGGTGTGTGGCTGCCACTGCTTGGGGTAGCTACTCCAGATTGTTGTTGTTGCTGTTGCTGCTGTTGCATTATGTCTTCTTCAAGTTACACTTATCGTTGATATTGTTGTCGTTGAGTTTTTTCTTTCTGTTTCCTGTTCTTTGCTTATTGCTTTATCAGCATGGCATTTGCTCCAATTGTCCAGTGAGCAAAACTTGACACACACACAAACACACACACAGACAAGCACGCACGGCCAATTATTGATTTTGTTTAAGTTTCCCTTTTTTTGCACATTCAATTTATTTGGATATTTTTTTCTGTGTACAACTGTTTTGTGTTATTGCCAATTTAAAACTAAAGTACTTCTGTTACTTATCTATGTATATATGGGAGTGAGTGTAATCATATTTTATTATTTGTGTTCTCTTGTTCTTGCTCTTGAGTTGGAGAGCCTGCTCCGTATATAGTTAGCTAATTAAAGCAACGTTGCAGCCACGTAACGTTCCAATTGGTAATGACTGAAGAAACAGCACAAGGCGGTCAGTATTATTATTCTTATGCACATACACATCCAAACACTCAAAAGAAACATGCACGAAAGATACGCACACACATACAAATACGGGATTGTCACACAGTTTTCGTATCGCAAGTGTATTTTCCGCGTGGGTGCTCCGACGACGTCCGCGTTTCACGTTCAACTGAAGCTGAGACTGGCACAACACTGCGGCACAGCGCATTCACATTCACATACAAGCATACATGCAGATGTGTGTGTATGCATGTGCATATGTGTTCGTTTCTCATTTCCAAAAAGCTAAACTAAACTTGTTTCTTGGCTTTCGTATGAGCTCATCAAATGCTGCGCCCGTTTCCCATGCTGCCGGCGCTACCGCCCCTGCCGTTACACTAGCAACCACCATTGCCCGCCAGTTTGTAAGATATAGTATTTTGTGTAGCGGCAAAGACGCTGGAAGTGCAAAAGCGAACAAGTTGAGCTTTTCTTGTTTGGGGAGGAATTGGAAAGTAACCGCCAGTCTGGAGCGCCAACAGCTGATAGCTTTTTAGCTTACGGACTTGTTTGTGTGCAAAGAGCACGGCTATATATTACAATGTTGAGCAAAAATAGTGAATTTTTGTTTGGCAGCATTTTTTAGTTCATTTTGTATTTTCAAAATGCCTTTATTTATTCCACATATTTAAATAGAATTGTTTATATGAATTACTTGTGCATTTGTAAATGATCTTAGCTATGTATTTATTTTGACTTAATTACAATATTTGCTCAGTTACGTTAGTTCATTTCGGTCCGTTCATCATTGGGGGCGGAAGCGTTCCCAACGGCGGTGGCGGACCCATCATGGCCATCGGATTAAGAATGGGTGGTGGACGCATGCCCGTAGGTGCCATCAGTGGATTCATCATCGGTGGCATGTAAGGCGGCATATTTGGCATTCCCGGACGTGGCGGTCCTCCCATGTTCGGTGGCGGTATTGATACTCCGGTGGGTTTGTTACCCGGCGTGGGTCCCGCAAACGGATTGTTCGTAATCTTGCCCGCCTTGAATGCAGCTGTGGTGGCATCAATCAGATGCTGCGCCTGCTCTTCCATCCACTTTTGATAGTAGAACTTCACATTGTCGCGGTGCTTGCGGCCAGTGCAGTGTGTTTTGCGCACGGATGGTGAATCGTGCGTTAAATATGTATCGCAGTAATCGCAGTAGTACTTGGGCATGCTGATAAACGGCAATTACAAGTTGTTTCTGTATTTAAATTTTAATTAAACATAAAAACCGACACAAGTTACAAAAATGTGAAAAGATGCAAAGCGAAACAATGTTATCAGTGTGCCCATAGCAGGCAAAGAAATAAATACCATTAATAGAGCGTAAAAATACCAAAACTTGAATATATTATGCCGACAGCAGTTCTATCCTTTTGAACTCGTAGTTATTACTGATTTGTTAAAGAGAGCAATAAAATAAGCAGCAAATGTTTATTCAGAATAACGAGTCACTGCCAAAGTCCTAACCGATCTTTGTCAACTTAATTTATTCGAAATCGATATACTTTTCAGTGCTGAGTAATTGCTCATAGATAAGTGCTGAAAAATGCATACATATCGAAATAAATAAATATATCGATACTTCTGCTGATATCGATATGATTAACAGCGCGCTGTCAAGCAGTAACATTTCGATGTAAATGTTAACATTAATAGACGCAATAAACAGTTTTTTTTTGACCGGCAAACGGGCATGACTTGTATTGCGGACGGTTGCGCTGTGAAGAATTGTGCAGTTGTTGTTGTGCGCACCTTTTTGAATGATGTGCCGACTTGAATGAGCGGCAAACACGCGTAACGGCAATAAAAATAGCGAGCGGCTGGCAAAAGAAACAGAAGAGCAATAAAATTGTAATTATTACCAAATCGTGTTCGGCGTGTACAAAATGCAGCCACTGTCGACGCCGCTGCCTGTTTAAAGCCGCACTGTTTTTGTTGGCCATGTATAAAGAGAAGAGAGCAAAGTAAAGCATAAACCAGTTCAGAGTGCATAAATAACTGCCGCCCAAAACGCCGGTTTACATTCAATTAAGCTCAAAGTCTTGCAACTAGTTTGTGCGTACATATGTATGTGTAAATTGACGGGCGACAGTGTGTGTGCGTGTGTGTGTGTGAGTGTCTAAACGGCTAAAAGCAAAGGAATTTATATATATGTATGTTGGCGGCACAGCATCGCAGAGCCAAAAACAGACAACAATAGGATCGAGGATTCAACTCCAGAAGTTGTTTGACTGGTTTTGATTTTTAGTGTCTGCTTGATTTGGTTGCTTTCCCGGAATGCCGCACAAATCTAGCGACTGCTGATCGTTCGTTGGAGAGTCAATGAGGAGTTGGAGCACCGGGGGGAGCAGGTAGCAGCAGGTAGAGCAGCAGCAATGCCCTTCGTACAGCGCGTTGTGCAGCCCATTAATGTGGCACAGGCGACCGCCGCCAGTTTGGGGCATGCGGGCACGCGCTTCCAATGTCTGCCCGGCAAATGCAAGAACAACAATTGCATCAACAAACAGACGCCGTCAGATGAAACGGATGCGGCAACGTCTCCCAGCTTGACCAGAGCCTTGGTTCATGGTGAGCCCAGTGTCAACTGCGAACAGGAACATGACGCACCACGTCCGCCCGCGTCGCTGCCCATGAAGAAATTGAAGCAACATGTCGAATTTCTGCCATCAACAACAACAACAGCGACATCATCATCATCGCCGACAAGAACCACGCCCACTTCGCCGACACGCGCACGTCCCTCGCAGTCGCTGCCCAATTCGCGGCATGCAAGTCAACACCGTGCCGCGCTGCCGACACGTAATGCCAGTGCCCCCCACTCCCCAACCGCCAGTCCCACGGCCACAAGGATCGTATCGGGCTATGAGTTTGACTCGATCAGCAATATAACGTTAAGCAATGCATTGCGTCAATTGGCCAGCTTGGTGCTCATCGCCAGCGACATCTTTGACGATCTGCAGCGGGACTTGCAGTCGGTGGGCGAGCGGGCGGGGCGTGTGCAGCGCAAGATTGTGGCCGTGGAGCGGCGCGTTTGTGCCTACGATCCGAAAATGGTCACAGTTCGTAAGTATTTCAATGAAAACATAAAAATACAATAAGAATTATAAATAAATACATTTCACATTTCAAGCATGTGTGTAAATCAGAGCTGAGACTTGAAGATCAATTTGCCAAGTTCAGTCGTTCAATTTTAAATAATGAACTAAGTCAGTTATTTTAGTCAGTTGTTCAGTTCGTCAGTAGTTCATTAACGATGTTATTTCAAGTATTTTTTTCATTAAACTTCGTGTAGACTTAAAATAATATTATAGAATTTAAAATTTAATTTAAACAATATGTCAGAATATGTGTACTCTTTAATGACTCGTTCATTTGAACTTATGCTGAACGAAACGACACAACTCTAGTGTGAATGCGTAATTCAATTGTCATTCATTGCAAGTCGCAGACAAAAGTCAAGTGCGTTTATCATAAGTTGTCTTATCTCATGTCATCTCTCTCTTGCTCTTCTTTTGCTTTGTATGCGCTGGTCTGCCAAGCTTTTGTGTTCCTCTGTACGTGTATGTGTATTTGTGTATGTGTGGGTGGCTGACTGGAATCTTATCTCTGTTTACTTTGCGTCTTTCAGAAAATTAAATTCAATTTGCCAGGGCGCAAAAGCAGAGCATGATATTAACACCTTGTTTACTCTTCATTTCTGCTTCTTCTTCGACATCTTTCTCTGGTTATTGTTCATTCATTGCGCCAAGCTTTGGTTCACACAATTAGTTGCTTGTCTGCATTTACAGATAAGCGGCTAAAGTCGCTTTTAACTCATTGTTTTTCACGACCTTCTGCTAAAAATGACCATTTGTTGTTGGCAGCAACAAGTTATACAGTGCCTGTCAAACTAATGCTTGTTCCACATTTTTGGAAAATTGCCTTGGCACAGCATTTCTTAGTTTTTTGTTGTTCCTTTTCTGTTTTGCTTTGTCAGAACTTTGCTGTTCACTTGAAATTTTGCGCCTGAGCAATAATTGTTACAAAAACAACAACAAAGCCGTTGTCAGACTGGCGACGCTGACTGTAGCTTTTTTTTTTTGGTTTTGCGCTTTGCAATTCCTTCCCATTTGTCATGAATTACCGCAAGTTGTAGAGTTGCCAGGGTGATCGAATGCAATCGATTTGCAACTTCACACACTCGATGTCGCTGTCGATCTTGCTCTTAACTGTCTCTCTCTCGCTCTCTTGCGCTCTCAATTTTGACAGCTGACAGCTGCTTGGCCCAAGTAGCAGCAGCTGCTTCATGCACGCGCTAATTGCTCAGGTATGAAGCGCACAAAACAAGAGAACTACATAATTACATACACATGCACACACATAAACCGAGTTGGTAATTTTGCAATTGTCGGCCACATGTGTGAAGCTTTGCAGACTGCTGTGCTCCTCACCTGTGCTGTCTCGCTCCCCTTTGCCAGTGTTGCTCATTAATGTGCCCATATTAGAAATGCCATTACAGCGCGACATCATACATCGCCATTGCCATTTGTGGGCAAATGTTAACTATGCCACAGTTGGTCACAAAGGGGGCGCTGTGCAGCGATGCGTGGACAGACAAAAGAGGGGTGATTCTTTTGGCTAAACTATAAAGCGAGATAGAGATACAGAGAGAGAGAGAGAGAGGGGCCCGCAACTGTTACCGTTGACTGCCTTTATACTGAGCCTGCTTCTATCAATCGGCCATATTGCTCGGCTTGCCTGCTACGTGACTGGACTTGCAACTACTGTTGCAAATGCTACTGTTGCCACTACTGTTTGCACTTTGAGTTGTTACTTTTGCAACGCAGCAGGCGCTTTGCTGCACTTTGAACATGACCGCCAACCACTTTGGTTAAAGGATGCACATTTACTTGGAATTTGGCACAACTCATACATGTGAAAATGCACGCATGTGCGTGGGCAGTTTGTGTATTCCCGTCTTAAACACACATGTGTGCAAGTATGTGCATGTCATTGGCTTTGCCGGGAAATGAAATGTATGTAATTGCTTGATGTGCACTTGACGCTGTTAAATGGCTCATGAAGCACATTTGCCTAATGAATCTATTTTCCGCTCTCTTCTTTGTGCTAACATAAACTATAGTTGGAGCTCTGTTAAGCTTTTCAAGATGTTAAATCAGTGTATATCATGGCAATGCAAATAAGCAAAATATCTGTTAAGTTAAGTCAATTAACATAGTTTGGGGTATGTAGCAGTATAAGATCTCTGTTAAGTCCTTAAAACTACCTTTGCAGAGTCATACCTTGAATTCATCTCTGTTAATTCTCTGTTAAATATTAAAAGGGCATTCAAACTTCGCGTTGCTAATGAAAGCTTTTTAACTCTCTGGTTTTTATTTCTGTTTTTTTTGGGGTTTATCTGTCTTGTGTTCCAAAAAGTAATTGCAGCCACAGTGGGAATAAATTACGCGCAGTCTGACCAAAGATATGGCCCGCATCCGAACACAGCGCACAAACCTGTTCCCACCTGCAGCATGTTCTTTGCTGCATGTGTGTGTTTGTCTGGCTGTGTATATATATATATGTGTGTGTGTGTGTGTTGCCACAAAACTAAACAAACGAGCCAAACGAAAATAAACCTTAAGCGTTCGTAACGCAACAACAAGGAAAAATTTCAACTAACCAACACAAAATGAGATACACACCCAAAAAAAAGATACAGATACAAATACTGTGCGTTATAGTCTGTAGTTGGTGTTGCTCTTTTTTTTTGTGTGTTTTAAACATTCAGCGCATTATTGTATTTCAAGTGCGCTGATGAGCATTTGATTGTTGTAACCAAGAGCGGTAAATAAGGCAAAGGGGAAGGGGTGGGGCGAGGGCGAGGGGGCAGGCACTTTATTTCGCTGCATTGAAATTCTTGGGGTTTTTTTGTTTATTTTTCTCAACAAACATATCTTTCTCACTTGAAGCGCAAAACCGAAATGTAAACCAAGCGAGCGCAGACATACACAGACACAGATACAAATACAAATACAAATACAGATACAGATACAGATACAAATGCAGATAGTTAGATAGAGATAAATACTTGCATAGATATAGATGCGCGCTGACAGCGTTGTGCATATAAACAAGTGAGTCGCGCTGGAAAATGGAAGGGGGAGGGTGGGGTAGGTTGGGTGGGGGAGAGAGATGAAGAAACAACGTTTGCCAGGTTGCATAAGCCGCAAGGCTTGTTCCCGGCCTCTTCTATGCAGTATTTGCACTTTGTGGTAGATAACATTCTTCACCTCTGGATTCTTCTCCTTCCTCTATCCATCAACATGTTCATGCTGCGTTGTTTGCTTAACATGGCCAGCAAGTGTAGCTTGAAAGTCGCCAGTTAAGGCCACAAGTTCAACGGCTAAGAAACTTGTTGCGTGCCACAAAAGAACAGCAACTGGAATCTGTAGATTGATTGCCGATCGTCGTCGACGTCGTCGCCATCGCCGTTTGTGCTTGCTGCATTTTTGCACGTTCATAAGCAATGCTTGAGTAAATCGTTAAGTTGCTGCTGGATGCATTTCTATGCAACTGCAGCAACAACAACAACAACAACGCACCTTTCAGTCATTGAACTTTAAGCTATGTGTTGCCCCAACCACAGCTCACATCGAACGTTCAACAACTTCCAACTCGCCACTACTCAAGATTGCGGCAAGCGTCTCCATTCACAGACTGAAGCGAACGTAGAACCCAAAAGATCGTTTCGATTTCGATTTTGATTTTGCTTTTGGGCTTCGATTTTTAAGTGCGGCGCTTTTTTCGTTTCTTTCGATTCATAAAGAACTTTAAATTGATGTGGGGTCTGTTTAATCGCCCCATCTATTTGTTCTTTTTTTTTGGTTAACCGATAAACGTGGCTCATAAATAGCTTCTTAATACCCTTAAAAAGGGCATTATAATTTTGTCACGAAGTGTGTAACGCATTCAAAAAGGCATGGTTGGTAACTACTAGAAATTGTATTTTCAAAATGTGATATAATATTATAATATTACTAGTCTTATAAAATTATCGGCTGATTTTTTTTTAAAAAATAGGCAAAAATTAAGAATTCTTGAAATTCTGCAAGTGCATCTAAACTTCGGTGTGGCGAAGTTAAATTTACTTTTTCGTTGGTTCTTGCTTTCATTTGTTTGCCTACAGCGGATACGCTGTGATTAATAGTTTTCTTCCCATTGAGACTTGTGGCAGTTGCAGTTTCAAGTTCAGCGTAGAGTTGAAAGTATCCCATAAACACCTAGCACGAACTGAGACACCCGCATTGGCGAAGAGAAGCTGAGAACTGAGACATAAACCGTCTGTATGCAACACGTCGACTTTCTAATCTATCTATATTTACATGAGAATGCTGTGCCTCAGGCGAACAACGTCTGCTTGCACCTTTCTCGGCATCCAATCTGTTTCTCTCTCTCTTTCTCCGACTTACTCATTTTGCCTTCCATCTCTCTCTCTTTGTGTACAGCATATCAGTTGATATTTAATGGCATTTAAATTTAATTTATAAAAGCCAAACGTGTTTCTAACTATGCCCATTAAAAGGCTACGTGAGTGGGGTGAGCGCGACTAGTCGAGCAGTTTGGTGGCATGCAGCATGTGGCATGTGGCATGTGGTGGGCATAAACAGGATATCGTAGGCGTTTAGAACAAAAGGCAAATGGGAGAATCCCACAGAGAAAGCGCAAAACTGTGCGTTGGTATTTTCCCAGTTTCTTATTATTTTTTTTTTTTGAGGAATAAAATGCGATTTCAGTTTATAGATTCGTTCCAGAAACCTGTACAGCATCCCACAGGTAAACTGCGGCACTAATCAAGCCCAGACGACGACGAAGACGAAGATGTTGCTGCCACAGCACGCACAAAGACAACAACAAAACGATTGAGAACGCTGCAGTCGAGCTGCTCGACTGTTAGAAGCCCAGTTCGATTCAATCGTAATCAAAATTAAATAAAAAATAATTAGTTAAACCTAATATATAAAAACTATATTTAAAATACAAGTCCGTTTTTGTCAATAGTAAAATTGGTTGAGATAGCTAAAGCATTAAAAAATGCCAATAATTGAAATTTATCTACATATGAGAAATATTGACTTTTTGGACTTTCAAAGAGCACAACTTTAATAAAACTTACCCGATTTCCATGAAGAATGTCTAATTTTTAAAATATTATACCGACTTTTAGTTTGCATTTAAATTTTTTGATTCTAAGACAAAAATTTTTTTTTCGAAAATTCTCGATTTTTACAGTGTTACCTCTTTACAGTTTTTGAAAATTTTCAAAAATTTTAATTTTTAAATTTATGATTTTTATTGACTCCAGGTGATAAAGTAAAGGTAAAAAAGTAGTTTTGAGCAAATTTCCACTTGTTTTCTTTAAAATCTAAGCTAAAAACTGCAAAAATGACTCTGTACATAGTACATGGTACTCTTATGATTTGAATAGATTCGACCAACTTCAAAAGGAAGCCCCTGCTCGCTTTTCAGCTTAAAAATGCTTAAATTTAATGGCTCTAACGCTTATTGTCTCTGACATCTGAGCTGACACACAGTGTCACAAACCCAAAAGTCTTTGTAACCTTTTCGTTACTCGGCTAAAAGCAGCATGAGAAGAAGTTGAAGATGAAGCAGAAGGAGAGTTGAGGCTGCCTCAAGACGTGGCATTACTTGCATTACTTAGCCATTGGAATTTCTCATAGCCATTTGGTGGCTTGCAGTCTCTTGCTGCCTTTTGCTGCTTCTTCTTCTGCTTCTTGTGGCATCAACAACTTTAACTTGTTTCTTGGAATTTATTGTGGCAATGCCTCGTTTCAAGTGCTTTTTGGAAAAGCTGCACAGAGATTCTCAGACCTTGAATTCAATTATATAGACATACACACATATTAAGTGAGTTTGTCAGAGTGTGTGTATATGTGTGTGTATGCGTGTGTATCTGTGTGACTGAAATTGCTGTGGAAGGAAGCTAAAGAAAAACACTTTGTGTCCTGCGTTGCGTCTGCAGCGTCTGTTTATGACATTGTCTGTCTGCCTGTTTAATTGTCCGTCCGTCTGACTGTCCGTCCGCTTCTCTGTCCTTCCGTCGTGTCTCCTGCTACACTGTCTGTGTAGATTTCCGGACGACTGATTGCAACAGCAGCAGCAACAGCAATTTATGTTTCATTTTTCACTCTCATTCATCAAGCCAAAAACACGCAATGTTGCCTGGCCAAAAGCGAGAGAGAGCGAGAGAGAAAGAGAAAAAGAGAGAGCGAGAGATGAGTCCCGCTGCTTGGCCAGGTAAAGAAACCGCAAAAGGTGTTCCCAAAAAGCATACGTTGCGATGTTGCAACAACCCTTTAAAAATGTATATTTTTTTTGTTTGTTGCATTCATAATAAATTGGTGCCGCACAACGAGATCGCGAAAATTTGTTTTGTGGCACAAACAAGTTTCGTGATGAGCTAGCTGAAGGGTCGTTTGGGCCGGGCCGACAGCTGATGCGTTGATCTTATCACACATAAACGCACACACGCAAACTCTCATGCAATATGCAAATTAATCAGGCTTTTTTCTGGGTGTGTGTTTTGTATTGGGGTGCAACATGCTCAAAGGATTTAATGTGGCATTGATTTGACAATGGCTACGATTGCAGCTGCTCAGTCATTAGATATGATTAGATCACCGATACATACACACATCATTGGAATACATTTTCGAGCCTCAATACAAAAGTATCTCAAGATCGTAATTATTTTATAAATTTAGATGATTCATAATATCATTTAAATATGTTATTCCCAGCAAAAGACTCTTAAAAGTGCAACTCTCATTTAAATTCAATTTATTCAGAATTTTTTCTTAATACTTGTTTTTTAACAGAGCTAAGTCAAAATTGCAATTGTTAGCTCAAAAGTAGCTCAAGATTTTAACTGCTTTATTGGAATTATTATTTTATTAGATAGTTCATAATATGATTAAAGTGCTCTCAAGAATTTGTTCAATGAAAGTATCTCAAGATTGCAACTGTTAGCTATATATACATATTACTTAATACAAAGTTAATTATATCGCAGTGTTTTGTTTTGTCCTTATCAATATCTTATCGACACCACCTGTTTTACTATCAGATACAATGATGACGACGACTTTCAAGGTGTTTGTCGTTGGGAAACACTTAAAGCTAGTTAAACGATAACTATGAAACATTGAACTACATATAGTTACAGTTGGTTAGGTTACATCAATGATGTAGCTGGTTATAAGTAGGGACATCTGACGTCATACACATTATGTAATTATTATAACATATTTAACATATATTCGAGTATTTATTAAGAATATTTATATAAAATCTATATTTTTAAATGATAACAAATGTATTAACTGATCTATAAAATAGCTTTTTATGTGATAATTCAAGTTGTGGAATGTAAGAAACACAATTGATTTGATTTATTTTGTGTTTACATCATAATAAAATTCTAAATGTTGATGCGTGCAAATGCAAATATCATAGTTTGCTCATCGTGTAAACATTGCAACTATTTCTTAAATACCTATTTCTTTTGTTAAAGAAATTCTCTAGAAGGAAAACAGCTGTCATTTAGGCATGTGCTGTTTTGGTAATTTCTTCTTTTCTCTTTACCAAGTTTTTCTCTCTCTTTCATTGCCTGTGTTTTTCTCTCTTTCAGTCTGCAATCGCGTGCACAAATTCGACACTTTACATATAATTTATTATTGTTCATTTTGACGGTGGGTTTTCTTTTGTTATTAATTAAATGCAACAAAGTGTTGCCAAAGGCGCAATGTGCAACAGCAACAATCGGCAGCAGTTGCAATTCATTTTGTTGCCACATGTAAAAACTACACACACTTTTACAGCCGTTTGCCGGCTGATTTTTATTTTTGTTTTCTTGTTTTTAGACTGAGCAAAAGTGCAACAGCGGGCGGTGCAGGGGCAGGGGCAGGGACACAGGCAACTTGACTGACATCATTTCCGATGTTTATCTTTTCATGTTAACAACTTGCCAGTGCAGCAGCCGATTGACACGAGCACGAGATACAAATTACAAAAAAAGAAAAGATACAAAATCCTTTGCAACATTTTCACTTTTATCTTCACAAAATTTGGGTTAAGTTCAATGTAATGCTGGAGAGTTCGTCAACTCTTTAATAGAGAACTTGTTGCTTCTTAAGCTGTGCAGCTTTCACTTGATTTGCATACGATACGAAGGGAGTTTTGAATATCATTTTTCCAAACATTCGAAACTCGAAATACGAGAATTTACAAAAGAAAAAAAAGACAAAGCTTGCGCAAGACCAGAAAAAAAGCCTCTTAGGCAGCTCAGTTCGTAATGGCCAATTAAGCAGTGTCATTCAGTCAGGCAGCCAGTCATTCAGTCCGTCATTCAGTCAGTCATTCAGTCCGTCATTCAGTCAGTCATTCAGTCAGTCATTCAGTCAGTGCATCAGTCACTGGGCAAGTTAAGCAGGAAGCTCGTGAAAATTGTAGACAGCGACAGTGCGTGGGATTTGGCTCCACTTTCCAAACAACTGCCAAGTCATGCGCACAGCATTTGCCGCCCCTCCCCCGAGCTTAACTCCCCTTACCACCTCCGCTTTTAGCCTGTTCCCGTGTGGTGGGAGGAGGCTACGCAGTTGGCTTAAAAGCGGGCTCCAAAAATCAAGCAAACAAAACTGCAGGTGAGACGACTGTCTGTATGAATGTAAGTGTATCTGTATCTGAGTGTGTGTGTTTGTGTCTGTATGTGTGTGTTTGTGTGTGTGTGGGTGAATGCGTGTGGGTGTGGCTGCTCAGCCATGTCGCATACATATGTGGCATGTGGCATGTGGCAGCAACGGGCTACATCATTTACGCTAAATGCACACTGAAACAGCTAACAACGATGCAGTCGAGACTCCGACTATAAGATACCCGTTATTAAATTTCTCAAAATTTTCCAACTCTCGTAACTTTATTCAAACTTAACCGATTTCATTGCGGAATGTCAAATTCATCATTGCTTGACCTCAAATTTGATTCTGCATCAAAATTTTATTTTATTGAAAAATTTAATATTTTTCCAACACTTTTTCATACTTTTCAAAAAATTTCCGATTAATCGACATCTCAATTTTTTTCTTCCGAGTTTTACATTTTGATTATTAACTCAATTCACAGTTTGAATTTGTATTACTTCTTTAAAAGCTTTGCCACGTATACTTCTCCCTGTAGCAAACACTGCAACAAATGCAATATACCCTTTTATTCGACGAGTAATGGATATAATAAAAAACTATATAATTAGGTTGTCTATGCCACAAAATCCAGCCTTTGTCTCCAGTTTTTGAGGCAGCTGTGAGACATGAGACACTTAGGGGCATGTGGCATGTGTATAATTAAGGGTAACTGCCCCTTTTAGCACATTTAAGTAGAGTTAATGCGCTTAAGCCAACAAAAGGAAAAAATAAAAAAATAATGAAAACTCAGCTACAGATACTTTTCTGCAGATACAGTATCTACAGCTGAAATTGCTGTGTGCCACAGTCTGTTGCAAGTTGACATTCCAATGTTGCATTCAAGGCTTTGGCGATTAAATGTGATGCTCGCATTAAAGTTGCCAACTGATTGAAATCGGAGCCAATGTTTTGGCCTCAATGCGGCCACCAAAGATGCCGACGCTTAGATATTGCCAGGCATTGTATCTCACAGATACACGCAGACACGGGCAAATAGAAGAAAAAAAGCTTGAAATCGTGTTGCCTTGAGTCGAAGAAGAAGTTGCAGCACGAAATGCAATTACAATGCTCTGACATTAGGGCAAATCGAAATGGGACGTCCAACGAGATTTGAGATGGCCAATAGATATTTGGACTGAAATAGAAATGGAGTTGAACTTGTAGTGACGTTTGGCTTAGAACCGGCTATAAGCAACTTGATTACAATGCTGCCGAGCGGAAGAGACGTAAATTATGTTATTTACCAAGCGGATATAACGACGAGCGACGTTAAGATACAGTATCTGACAGATACCAAAGTAACCTTTGCCTTTGTTGTTGTTTGTTTGACGATGATGATTATGATGATGACTGCTCTCTCAATCCCTTACGATCCATCAATTGGGTCAACTCTCTTTTGTTTAAATGCCGCACGTCAATGAGCCGTGAACTGACGACGGATTGTGAATGTGAGTGCGGATGTGAGTGCGGAAGCTGTATGCATGCAATACAATTGTTGGTCTATTGATTTGCATTGGGTCAGTCAGTCAGTCGACAACGGCAACAGCAACAGCTGTCCCTATGCTCGATTAAATAGGCTCGCAGCTCGAAGAGGGTTGCAAATCATTTGACAGGCACTCAGAGTGTCATCAAATGGTTTCCTGATTGCGCTTTATTCTCACATCAGAGTAATCAAAATGCCTACCGAATAATTAAGAGCAAACCAAAGTATGGTCTGATTGACTGGCAGATACTCTTTGCCAATGTATCTGTGAGATACATTTTATGTTTACTGAGACTCCCTAATTTTGAGATATGAACAGTTTTAAATATCAAATTTAATTAAGATATTTAAATGTATCGATCTATCTAAGATGGCTTAGTTTATTATTGCTATTTATAGACACTAGCAACCCTTTTGCCGCCTTGATGTAGGGTATAAACAAAATAAACTGCATGGATACGTCGACATTCTTCTTTTTACTATTTTTTCAGGGTGCTGCACAGATTTTTCAAGTGCTCTTTTTTTGACGTATTTTGTTTGAAGGAGCATTGAAAACTGTTTGAAGAGTTTTCTTTCTTCTATTTTTTTTTACGTATATATTTATTCTCATATTTGTGCGTGCGCACTTCCGGCCCGTTGTGGCGCTTAAAATCTGTCACAGCCGGAAGTGCAACCTGGCGTTTTGAATGTTGCTTTCAAAATAAAAACGCACAATGCCAAGTTAACGAGCAGTTTAGCCCACATTTGGCTGCTAGGCGTGGCAACACGTGCGTGGCATTAATGAAGTGTTTAGCAGGGAAGAGTGGGGAGGGAGGGGGGGTAGAGGGTGGGAGGCGTAACTGCTTAAGCAACAATTTGTAGCAATTCGTCGTTGCGATAAATGCAAGCGAAAGATCAGCAAAAGGTTCCATTTTAATGAGCTCTGACCCAGTTGTTTCTTTTTTTGTATGTTGAAGTGCCGTTCATTACACCTATAAGTATTATTCACAAGTACTCACACTCACATTCATATATGTATATTCAGAGTCTGACTGAACAGTTTGCATTGTTTTGCAATTGCCGAACCGTCGACGGGAGTTCAATAAACTGACACAGAGCAGAAAACAAATATTCCCAAAGGGGCACAGCTGTTGCTGCGCTTCAGCGGCAATCTCAGTCTGTTTTCCCCTCGCCCCCTTTTCCCCCTCTGTTCCCCCGTTACGCCTGCTTGTTTGTCTGCTCTTCAGCGATACAAAACGCATTCGCAGCATGCACAACAAATAAATTCCAAAGCGTTCAAAACATGTCAAGTCCAATGAAAGGGATTCCAATTCCCCTACCCCCTTTTACCCTCTAGCCCCCCAATCAAATGCAACGCCCTCGCCACTGCGACTGCTCACTCTCCTCACCCTCCTCCCCTTCAGCCAACATTTGAAAGTGTAAATGAATTTGTTCTTAATTATCATGATGCTTCGCTGTTCTTGCCGTTTGCCGCTTGCCTCTTGTTGCATGCCTCATGTTGTCAGTTGTCTGTCTGTCCGCTTTTGGCCTGTTGGCAATTTGGTTGGTGCTTGGACAAGCCCAAGATTCGGTGTCATTGATTTACAGTCCTCAACATGCGAATGGGGCAAATGGGCTGTCGTCTCCCTTCCTCTTCCTCTTCCTCTCCCTCTCTCTTTCTCTATCTTTTTTGTGGCCTCTCGCGCCATGTAGCATGATGTGCTTTTTTATGTGGCGGCAAAAATGTCTTTCATACATATACCCAGTAGTCAAAGGGCATGTCTAGCCCAAGACTGTAAACATTTTTCAAATATTTATGAAACACTTTAAGAGTTTGTGGCATCAACATTTGACAATTTCAAGTATTTGAAAACAATTTAAATTATATAAATAATAACTTAATGCTTTTTATTACAGGGTATACTCTAGTTAATGCTTGACTTGTTGTTCTAATGCTAGAAAAATGAGAAACAAAAAAGTGATGGAAATTTCGGTTTGTTTTTTGTCGTGGTGGTAAAATTGTTTCTTTTGAAGATCACAGATGGCCACGTGAAGGGAGGGAACGCAGATCTATTCAAGATAAATTGATGGATTTGCTAATGAAGCAAATTACCAACTAATTTTTGTAGTCACTAATTTAGAGTATGCTAGTGTATTCGTTTTTACACTTATCTCAACTCTTTGAGTTTAAAGTCTTGGCTTTTAAAAAGAATAGAACTAATGCCCTTTTTATTGTCCATGTCTAATTTATTGTAACTTTTATCTGTTGCTTTGCTTCTTTTATTGATTTTTCTTCGTGTTTTTATTTCAATTGATTTATGCGCTCGAAAATTGATTTGCCATGCGAGAAAGCCATTAAAACTATTTTAAGTGCTCAGGTTCTAGGCACAGCATCAGCTACAAGGTCCAGTTCGAAGTTGAGGTCCTTATCGGGCCAGACACTCCCCCATAATCCTGGTCGTGTTGAGGGCTCGTAAATTTTGAAGTATTGCGCTGATATGACAAGTGCTACAAATGTTTTATGGACATGTGTTGCTTAATTTATGTTTCAATTTCAAATTAATAACCGACCCTCAATGCCCATTGCGATGGGGATATAAAAATGTCATAATATCAAATGAAAATGCATTGCGACAAATAATTAATTGTGTGTAGGGAACTCTTATAGGAGACGAAGATGAAAACTCTGTATATCTTTTATTATTTGAATACCCTGTAGCCATATAATGTTCAAATTGGGTACTTATATGCTGTTGAAGTGTCTGCAAATATCCATAAATTGTGCAAGTTCTCTGGAAGAGAATCGAAATATTATCTAAAAAGTGACGAAATTGCAAAGATACATTTAAAGATTTAAAGGAAAATAGGAATATAATGTACACTTACTGTACTATAGTAAAAATAGTTTAGATTTAGTTACTTCTCTCGAAGATATAGTTTTGAAATTACAATAAAATGTTTGTTTTGAAATTAGCTTATGACTTATCATAGCCTATCTTCAGATCGGTCATTCACTCACTTGTGATATTCACACTTGTTCTTTTGATTGTCAAATAAATTAAATAAATTTGCTTGGTATTTTTTTTTTTTGGGGTACTTCACTCCATGCTGGTAGCCAAAACTTGGGGCATAATTCAGTTTCATTAATCAGCGCCTTTGTAGGCATATCAATAAATCAAAATTAGTTTGCTTATTGACTCAAAGAATACTCGACAAAAAAGACAAATACATAGAAAAAGGGACAGATTTTGTCAATTGCCTTGTGAATATTGTTTATTCAGTTTTATGGCTGGCCATCTATTAAAGAGATTTATGCACAATGCGTTTGTTGACATATCCATGTGACCTTTGATAAGACTGATAAGCACAAACTGGGTGTGTCTGGGTTTTGTGTGTGGTCTTATCAATTTGTTGCAGCCGACAACAGGTGATAAAAACTAAACGAGCATATTATGGCCCAAACCATTAACCAACTAGTCACAATTAACTAACTGGTTTTTTCCAAAGGAAAAAAAAGGCTTTTTACTTTGAGCATTTTTATGACCGAAACTTTCCAAATTGATCATTAAATGATCGCCTAATGCGCCCATTAAAATCTTATCGATTTCATAATTTACTCGTTACGCTACTATTTTCAAATACATTACTGTAATGTCTCAAGTTTCCAGCAATTTTAAAAGAAGATTATCTGCGTGTGTTTTTTATCAGTTTCTTTCTTTTATGATTATTTATTTGTTTGTTTGCTGGGCAACGAAATGTCAAATGTTGAACTGTCCAACTGTCTGGGCAAAGTGTTGACAGCCGAGCGGTTCAGTATTGAATATTTCGAAATAATCGTATATTTCAACGAGAAAACGAGAAAGAAAGATGGAAATGAAGTCATCTTTGATTTGACGACGTTGAAATACTCTTGTAGATATTTTAAGAAAAAAAAAAACAATTATTAAAATTGAACAATCTATTATAAAAATATATTTGAAAACATTAATATAAAAATAAATGTTTAGTCGGACTTGACATATAAATGATGTTTAGCAAGTTTCAATCACAATTGTTACACGTCTTCTTTAAAAACTATAATATCCGTTGCAAGAGTATTGGAAAAAACTAAAAATGTATGATTAAAGCCGCCAGTTGAGAGACAAATATTTGTGGCTGTCGCAGCTCAAATGTTTACAATTATTGTATTTACAATTTCATTATTTTGTTGCTGTTGTTGTTTACAGTCCCATTGGCTGTTTGTCAACGACATTAACGAGAGACGATGTCCGAGAGAGAGAGAGAGAGAGAGAGAAATGTCTGCGTCGTATAATGAGGCATAATTACGTGTGTTTAAGTTTGATGGGGAACGGGGTGCTAAAGAGGAAAGGGCTAAGAGGGAAGAGGGAAAAGTGTGTGTACCAACTCACGGATGTGCCCACTTCTTGGCTGCAGGCTCAAGAATGGGCAGACAGGAGACAGTTAAGTTGTTCTCCACTGCTGACTGAGATTAGTGCTAAATGTGTTTTCGTCTGCCACGCCTACTCAAGTTGCTCCCCCTCCCCCCTCTTGGCCGCCTTTCACGGCCGTTTATGCTGTCAGCAGACACCTTAAATTGCACATTTCCTCGACACTCTTTCCATTTGCATCTCGAGACAGGGACTTGATTATCTACACGTCGTCTGCATTTAATGGCTAAACGATAAACGCCAGACGATACAGCTAAAGAGATAAGAGACAAAGTGATAAAATATATAAGATATTAGTTTAAAATGTCTGCCATGAAGTGCCCCACACTTTAAATCTTAGTGCCACATTCTTGACAAAATTGTCTGTTGTCTTTTATTTTTTTTTTGGGAAAGTTGACACAGTTTGAACCCACAACATTGTGCGCTTAGGCTGAGGCCAAAACCGTGAGCCGACTGAGCCTTTCACTTACCCATGGTCGTGATAGTGGGACAGACAGACAGATAGTCTGCATGTTTGCTACTGCACCTTGCAACCGTGCAACTTGTGTCGAGTTCACAGCTAATCACCGGCTCTTGATCTGTTCCACAGAACACACATTTTTGGACCCTGTACCTCAAGAGCACAGAGGGTCTATAGACATTGTCATAGAGATCTTAGATATCTGAGGCTATCAAAGAGCTAGACACACTAAACTTTCTATTTATATTGTTTCAGACTTCAATATGACACTAACTTTTGTTTTGTTTAAATCATCATAATAAGAACTGGGTCTATTACAGTCGAGCTCTCTAGACTGTTACCTTCTCTGCAAATTTGCAATCAGTTTTGAGCCATAAGGATGTGCTGCTTGACCAACTTTCTACGAGTACTATAAACAAATTGGCATTGGTTTCATTTGATTGGCGTTGGGTCTATAATTAACCACATGATCAACTGTAGAGACAACGGCAGCTGTTGCAACCGAATCGTTTGTGGTTGCAACTGCAATTGCAATTGTCAACCGATATTCCGTAGGCCATACGATATCCGGACTACAAAAGCCGCAAGTTCAAAAGTTCAAAGCAAAAACAAAACGACAACATCAAAAACAACAATATAAGCAGGAGAAAACTTTCTAAATTTGTACATCAACATACAATAAATAACGTAAACATTTGCCGCTGACAATTGCAATGTGGCCCAGGGGAACCATAGAGTTGGAACAACGACACCCCCATTCCCCCCAAGCCACCCGCTTCTGGGTCTCAGCTGGTCTATAAATAATGAATAGCGCCAAACGAAATGTTTTGTTTTTGCTCTTGGATTCAATTATGGGCAGCATTTGTTTAAGCAATTAACTGCTTATCGAAAGACAAACAAACTCAGCACTCTTAGTTGCAATTTGTATCTAAGTATCTGTAGCTGAGTATCTGCAGTGCGTATCTGCGTAATGAGCTGCATGCAAATATTTGTGCAGTCTTTTGTGCAACTTGCAAACTTGCAACTTGAATCTTTGTGCCTCCTTGGCGTGTAATTCAATCGCCTTGCAAGGGCTTCGGCAGTGACGTCTTCTGTCCGTCCGTCTGTCGGTCTGTCTCTTTGTCAGTCCTTCAGTTCGTCACAGGAAACCATAAAAATCCTCAAGCGTTAAGTGAGAAGCAGCAGCAGCGTATGAGAAATGAATGATGATAAGTGTGATGTGCTTCTTTTCGGGTTTCATTCACATGCCGTGCAGTTTTTTCTGTTTCCCCCGGTTGAAAAGAGATGGCGATACGCCAAGAAGGGCAAGGACATGCCTTCAATACACACACACACACTCTGTCACACACACACATGGGCACGCTCTGTACTTGTTTTACCCTAAGACTTTGTTTCCTTGCCCGGTTCCTGTTCCCTATTTGTGCCCTCGGCTGATCCTTGCTGCCTGTTTTTGTACCTGCCCTGGGAATTTCTGTTCCTGCTTTTGTTTCAACGTGGGGAATTCTTTCCCAACTTTGTTCTTGTTTGTGTATTTTTTGTTTTTTGCATCTTCTCTTTTTCCTTTGCCCTCGAACTGAACTCACCCCTGTTTGTCTTCCTCTCTCTCTCTTTCTCTCTGTTTTTATCACACTCTTTGGCTCATTTTTATTTTTCTTTCGGGTCTCGGCCAAGTGTTGCCAAATGTTTGCAGCATTTCCTTTTGTCTACTTTGAGGC
This sequence comes from Drosophila rellima, assembly GCA_035043635.1. Classification (NCBI taxonomy): domain Eukaryota; kingdom Metazoa; phylum Arthropoda; class Insecta; order Diptera; family Drosophilidae; genus Drosophila; species Drosophila rellima. The sequence continues at coordinate 5,263,991 of JAWNMV010000811.1, read as the reverse complement.
GCTGTCGAATGACGGCTTCCGTTACCCTTTTAATCAAGGTGTCAGAGGGTATTTAATGTTTGAAAGGTTATATAAAACAAGTACGATTCTGTCAATAGTAAAATTGGTTGAGATAGCTCAAACATTAAAAAAGTGTCAATTAATGAAATTATTCTATATATGAGAAATATTGACTTCTTGGACTTTCAAAGAGCACAACTTTAATAAAACTCACCCGATTTCCATGAGGAATGTCTTATTTTTCATAATATTAGCCCTACTTTTAGTTTGCATTTAAATTTTTTGATTCTGAGACAAACATTTTTTTCTCGAAAATTGTCGATTTTTACAGTGTTACCCCTTTAAATTTTTTGAAAAATTTCAAAAATTTTAATTTTTAAATTAATGCTTTTTATTGACTCCAGGTGATAAAATAAGGGAAAAAAAGTAGTTTTGAGCAAATTTCACCTTTTTTCCTTTAAAATCTAAGCTAAAAACTGAAAAATTGTCTCTGTACATAGTACATGGGTCTCTTATGATTTGAATAGATTCGACCAATTTCAAAAAGACTGCCCCTGCTCGCTTCACTCGCCTCCCCCCGACTCGCTTCGCTCGCAATGAGGTGCGGCTACAGTCGAGTGTGCTCAATTATCGTTAACAAATTTACCCTGTATTTATCAGGCGTCAAATATCCACAATAATTGCAATTGTGTAAATTGTAAACCTGACTATCTAAACTTATCGTGTTGCATTTATATCTATGCTATTTACCAACATTGTAGATATTTTGTCTTGTTTACAGAGTATTCTCAGGTCAACTTGCTAGCTTTGTTTACTTGTTTCATTTATTTTTAACACGTGTCAGAAAACTTTGCAAAAAACTGTCGCGAAAAGAAAAACAAAGTTTATATAACAAGAACAACAAGGCGAAGGAGCTTTTGGTGCTGAGTGAATTTAATACCCAGTTGAAGTCGGAGTTTGAGTTGGAGTTGAAATTGCAGTGCCAGACTGTCAGGCACTCGCGACACATACTGCCTGCCCCCTCTCCCTCACCTCGCTCTCTTCCTGTCCCTCCTCTCCTCTTGATGTGACGCGCCTGTGTCTGTGCCTCACCCTTGTTTGCTACTTGCCACTTGGCATTGTTGGCTCCTTGCAGCTGTTGTTGTTGTTGGTGTTTGCTGCTGCTGCTGCAAAAAGTTAATGCAAAATGCATTACGCGGGCTGCTTGAACCTCGAATGTGACCTAAGGCAGCCTCGGGGCATGTAATGTGACACGCCTCGCAGGCGAGTCTCAACTCTAGCGACATCTCTTCGAGGATTTGCACCCATAAGTGGCAGAGAGTCGCATAAATCTAAATGCCTAATTCCTAATTCTTAATGCTAATTCACTTTTCAATAGCGCCTGACTTTGTAATTGAATAGGAGCTTAGGCCTGTGGCGTGGCTGCATTTGATTAGCTTATGGTTTATGGCTTGAATTACGTCTACTTAATGTTTCCAGCATTCTCAGACTGCTGCTAATTAGAGATGGAGAAAGAGAAAGAGAGAGAAAGAAAGTAACTTTTCTGAGAGTCAAGCAATTAAAACAGAAGCGATTTGTTGTTTTATTCTTTTGCGGCTTGCCAAGATTATTCCATGGGCTTATTTCAGCTTAATGCGTGGATATAATAAGATCGCACTGAATAAACAATAAAATTAAAAAAAAAATAAAGTGTTAAGCTCTTAAGCTGCAAATTACTTTGGCTGCGAGATGAATAAAGTGGCCAAAAGTATGTTAAGGGCCAATTAAGAAAAGTTGATAAAAATTAGACGACTATCTGCAACTCTCCCTAAAGACTAACGAGGTTTAAAAGATAACGTTTTGAGATAATATTGTGTTATTTGCTTATGCTTAACTAATAATGTTATCTTACACAGAATTTAAATGTTATTAAATAGTTTCTACATAATAGAGATATAATTAGTTTGTTGTCAAAAATAGAGGAATGAAATCTATAAAATTAAAAATAAGTACAAAGTAAACTTAAAAAGAACTTTTTCAATATTCTGGGTTTTGAACATTATTTCAATGTTAAAAGTTAAACATTTGTTTGGAACTATACAGACAATCAAGGTAAATTTTATAGTACACATTAAAAATGTTTAAAAACTTTGTTAAATATTCAGGTTTACAAAAAGAAGAGGTGATCAGATTAAGTTGAAGTTACATTAATTTATGTTATTTGACATGTCTCTGTTAAGATTCGAAACATTTTAATTTTATAGAATAGAGAACAGAGATCATGTTACTTTCCTATGTTCAAATACTTGTTTATGTAAACTTGCAATGTTGTAGAATAACTGCAACTTATTTTTACTGATGATAACTTTAAAGCTTTTTCTCAGCTGAGATGATCATCGTTGCTAATTGAATTCTGTTAAGAGTATTATATACTAAACCCTTTATATACTTTATGGCTTTTTTTATCTCTCAATACTTCATTGTTCGTCAGCTCAGCTACCTACTTATGTAAGTTTTCATGTGCTTTTTTATAGAAGAGCATAAGTTCCAGTCATGTTCCCAAGCTCAGCTTGAGTAGGTAGTCTCGAGCATAGTTCAAGGCTGTCCCTAGCTGAAGATTTCCCCGACCAAGACGTTAATAAAGTTCCCTAAGGTCTTTCGACTCTTCAGCTAGAGAGAAGCGTGTGCTTGTAATGTTACTGCGAGCGTCGATAACATGTTGAGATACGAATACAACTATAGATACAGATACATTTACAGATTCTTTCATGATGTGGCATATGGTTGGGCACAGCGGGATAATTTGCTACGAGAGTCTACAGTCTAGAGTCTTTGAACAAGTCTTCCACGAAATGCCAAACTCGTTTTGGGTCTCAGCATTCTGTCGAGTCGAGTCGAGTGTACTTCAATTGAACTACTCAATGCTAACTCAATTGCTCAGGCCTCTAGGCCCATTTCCATAGCAGATACTTATAGTCAATTGAAGTTATACAGACATACAAAAGATACACCCACCCGCACACACACACATATACTTTTAAAGACAATGTGGTTTTGTTGTCTTGTAGATCTTAATAAACATTTGTGGAGCTCGCATTGGGCTATTCGTATCTAGGCCTAAGCCGGATATCGCGCCCATAACTCAGACAGTTTGCTCTCACATCCTCTGCCCCCTACCCCTCCTTCATTTTCTTCTCCCTCTCGTTTGTCTTTTCCGCTACGCTCTACAAGCAAAGTCAGCGCTGCTCTTTTCAAGTTCAAATCAAACATTTGCCATAATCTTCAAGTGTCAGCTGCATCATTTTTTATTTCTACTCTAAAAAAAAAGGCAAATTCAAATACATATGCTTAAAATAACGCAAACACACACACACACACTCGCAGAAAGGTGCAAAGCAAATGAGCTGTAAATAAAAAAATGAAAATCCAGCTCCAAAAAAAGGAAAAGCCTGAAAATGTCGCACCGCATTGCAATGCAGTCTTAGAGAGAGAGAGAGAGCAGGAAGATGCAAGAGGGGGAAGGGGAGAGCACACATTAAAGTGGTTGCCTGGGGAGAATGTGAGAGATTGTCAAGCGAGAAAATTTTGTTGTTTTTTTTTGGGCATTTTCGTTTAATTTTAGACTGGGAAAAACCCAATAAAATTGTTAGGCTGCTGAAATTTATTTTTAACCCCCGTGACAAACACTTCCGCAGAGGGTGCAAGGCAAAGGCGAGGATGGAGGATGTTGCTCTTAATGATATCAGTCGAACTGATCGTATAGCTTCCTCCCTCTCTCTCTCTCTCTCCCCCTATGGCCCTCTCTGTTTGCCCGTAGCTAATGGAATGTTAAGTGAACTTATCCCGCGGGTACTCGCTGAAAAACGCATGTCACTTAAATTTATTGGCCGCAACTACCAAAAGAACTAAAGCAACAATTGGGAAAAATAACAGCAACAACAATAACAGCAGCCAGTCAGACAGTTTCCAGTGTGAAATGCATTTTTCATTCAATTTTCAGCCGCTGAATGTTTATGTTCGTCCCGGGGCTGTAAAATCGATTGATAGACGCGACAGACTCATGATTGAAATTGAAATTGAACACAACAGACACATGAGCGTGGGTGCAAGAAGAAGAAGAATAAGAAGGGGCAGAGTGAATTGTCAGACACTCAAATATTTAACTGTTTTGGACTTTTAATTAGCTTACATGGTCGTAAAGTCATTCTATTCCCAGATCTCAACGCAAAGTTTTACACTTTACTTCACTCAACTTGCAAAGTCGGACTTAAGAAATTTATTAATTAGGGCAAAAATAAAATACGCTAATTGCTGTCACGACACGCGACATAGGTCAATTAATTTAAATAAAAAGGCAAATTGTCAGCTCGTAAAATGATTCACAGAAAACAACAAGAACAATAAAAAAAAGAATGGACAGAAGAGACGAAAAATTATATTAAGAACTTAATTAATAGTGTGGGAGGTCGGCATTGCCAATTGTTTAATAAGACGTGGCACATATAGTGGGAAAAGAGAAGGAAACCGGGCCAGAAAGAGAGGGGGCAATTTACTTCCTCTCTTTCTTGATTCAGACTTGTAAAATAAATGATTTTCTTTACCCAAAGTAATCTATCAAAATCTTCTTCACAAAGTCTTCTTGAATGTAAATGAAAAAAAAAATTAATAGAAAATAATTTTAAGACAAAAATAAAAAAAAAGATAAACAAACCTTACTGGAATTTTTTTCTTTAACTATCAGCTAGGTTAACTATCAATTAAACTATAATTCTTATATTAATACATATAATGGTTTAATATTTTGAAATAAAATAGAAAACACATTTGCTGTAAAAATTAACAAAAGTTTTCTATTTTTAATCTTAGTATCATAAAGATTTATAGTCGTAATTTGGACTGAAATTTATGATTTCCTCAAATTCCATTCGACGTGGAACTGATGGGCTGCCGTGTATTATCTGCCATCAACATCATCGTCGTCATAAGTAGTTATAATAGTATAAAAGGCAGTCGGCATAAGTCAGTTGATTAGCCCGGTTCAGGCCGTAAGATTTAACCCCTTGGTTGTTGTTGTCTCTTCCCCCATTCCCTCTGGTAGCATAGGCATATAGTATGAGAAACCGCAGGCGCATCGAACTTTTATGGGTTTTATGGCCAGCAAATCACGTGACTTGCCCATTTTTGGGCAATCCAGAGTGCGTGGGTGTGCCTCGGGCATTGATATGGACAACAACAACAGCAGCAACTACAACAACGATGCGAGTCGCATAAATCAGTTTTAATAGCGCAGCTGTAGAAGTCAATCGCCGGCTTTTGGCAAACTGCACGTCTTTGTTGTAGTTGTTGTTGTCGTTGTTGTTGCTGTTGTTATTATTGTTGAGTAGCCTCAGGGGCTGAGCTTGGTTTTAGCAACGGTTTTAATGAGATTTGAAACGAGCTAAATGACATACCCAAAAACCAATTTTGTCACTTTTTTTGTTGCTGCTGCTAGCGTTAACGTTGTCAACCTTTTTTGGTTGCCGGCAACATTTCTGTCGCTTTACGAGCAACATTTTGCTCTCACTCTCTTTTTTGCGCTCTCACGCTCACATTCGCGCTCTCTCCCTTTCTACTTTTCATGCTCTGCTGCTGTTGCCGTTACATTGCATAAATTTGTAGAGCTTTTGTTGTTGCTGCTGCTGTTCTTTTTGTTGTTGTTGTTTTTGTTGGCTTTGCAATTTATGCCCTCAAAACGTCGCCTGCCTTTTGTTGGGCATGCGAAAATTTGCTAAAATAGCAGCCAGAGTTGCCGCATAACAACTTTTTTCTTTTTGCTTTTACTGCTGGCGGCCATAAAGCACATGTGACTACAAAACACACACACACATACACTCGCATGGCACAAACGTACAGTGTAACTGTTTCTCTGCGTATGCTATTTATGTATAATATGTAAAGCTCTCTTTGCTACAAATTTTTTGCTGCTTTTGGCTTTAAGCTCACCCCTGTGTCGCCCTCATAAATCATCGCTTGTTAAAGCCAAACAGACAATGTGATAAGCTTGGCTTTTACAGGTAACGCTAGCTTGGCTCAGACTCATCATTCATTAACCATGTGTGTGTGTGATTTGGCTTGTTGCTTTTGCTGTTTTTGATAAGTCGCTAGCATTGATAAATTAACAGCAACGCTGCGTAAGCTTTTTGCCCTTTGAACTTAGCTCAATTAAATTGGCTTTGGAAGAGACACTTTGTGGGGCTTTTGGGCCTTTAAGTTTTGTCGATAATTTGAGAACTTGTTTCCATAATCAATTTTGGACAAATATGGAAAATATGCGTATTATGAACAATTAACCTTTATGGAACTTTGCTGAACTGTGATAGTAGCTTTAATTGCATTTAATAATTTTGTCTCTTTATTAAGGTGTTTCTAAAAGTTTATAATTTTTTTAACTTTAATTTTAATACGGTTTCAATTTATTTGTAGCCATTTCAATAAGTATTTAGAGTATTAAGTATTCGCCGTATCGTAAAGAGCTGCTGCTTTAAATTCATGTTCATTTTGCTTTCATTAATAATTTATCACTTGGCTTTTGAGTTTTTTTATCGCGTCGGATGTCGCAGGACTTTCATTTCCCGGTTGCCCACTCCAATGTCAGGCTTCCTGTGCTCCCCGCTTGGTTGGAGAAGCGACCAAAATGTGACCCGTAATTGCTTTAAATGCTATTATGACACTTACGCACAGCGGCGACTCTGTGGTCGTCTCGTCTCCTCGCTGCTCTTGGGTCTGGAGACCTGGAGGCTGTCATGATGACGCTGACGATGTCGATGGCGGCGGCTCCTCGTTGTCTGTCTGCCTGTCGGTCTGTCTGCCTGGCTGGCAGTGTGCCAAGGGCCAAGGGCAGATGTGGCGCTGAGTGTCGTCAGTGAAGCTGCTTTGCCTTTTGCAATTGTTTTTCGCTTTAAATAATTAAATTAAAATGGTCAGTCAACTGATTGGAGCAACTGCGGCTCGTTTCAATTGTGATTCTTCTTCTGTCCGCCACTCGTTGCAATTAAGGAACGTTTTTTTGGGCCACAGCTTGCAACCACAAACAGCGAGTGCATTGAACTCGCATTCCCAATTACGACTGCATATTTCAACATCAACTTCTTCTCGTCTATAAATCATTTACTGCTTAGACATTATCGCAAGTTGAGTTCAACGCAAAAAGTGCTTGATGCAACTCCTTTTGCTGCATGCCCCTTTTAACCCCCCTCCCCTTCCCTGCCTTGCCATCAACTGACTGCTACGTGCCTGGTGTGAAACTTGTTTGGTGCAAATTATGCTACAGAACGCGCTAGTCTATGACAGATTGTATCTGCCAGATACAGATACATTGCCATACATAGACATGCTGCAGCCTCAACGTGTCGGCCTAGCACGTACTTAGACCCCCTTTGATCCTCTTGCACCACCAGAAACACCACCACCACGCACACCCACTTGCTGCACGCAGTGTCAATTTATGGCCAGAACCAGATTCTAATAAAATGTCAGCGCCAGCTTTGGCTTTTAGGTCTGCATTTGGTTTTTTGGCTTGGCTTTTGGTTTTCTGATTTGATTCGTTTCACTTCGGCATCGACTTTGGATTCTTGTGCAAATCTTGTTTATTTGCGGCTTTGGCTGTCGCATTGTGCCACAGCAAATGCACTTTTCATATACTTACAAACATATGTATCTACTGTCTGTATCTACACACTCGTACTTATAAATGGAGTGAAATCTGTTTGTAAGCAGATACGAGCATTGGCTTTGGGGCTTTATTGGTTTTGTCAGACACACGTCGAGCTGCATTCGCATCCATGTCTGGGATTTTGATTTGTTCCATGCTATAAATTTCATAGATTGGCATGACAATTGTCAATTGTCATGTGACAACGGCGCCAGCTTGAATATGATATGTTGGACCTCGAGCCTAGGGCATATTAGCTCTGCCATCGACATCCTGGTGGCTGACAATGTAATCTACTGTCTTACCAGGACAGGAAGAAAAACACTCTAAGTAGTCCAGTTTCTGTTACATGAAATGAAATTATGAACAGTTTACGACCAGAATTAGATAAAATAATAATCATTCTCATATAATTTTTAGACACTCCCAACAGACTCTAAGCTTATGGAATAAGATATATTTTTAAAAATCTACATATTAAAGTTGATAACTCTTGCTCTGTTTTTACTTTTCTTCGAAAGTATTTTGAGATCATAATAATAATTATGAAATGTATAGATGCAAATCTAACTGATACATATTTTGGGATGTCTGCTTAACATTTTTTAAGCTTCCTCTTAAAGGTTCAAAAATCAATTTAATAAATAAAAACTGAAGTTGAAACAAGCCAACAAACGGACAGCTTGTTAACAAAGACTTTAATATTCTAGCACATTTTATTACGTTTCAATTGCTTAATATAGAAATTGTACAATTGTATCTCAGCCAATTGAAGCGCAATACGAAATCTTCTTGTCTTTGTCTTCGAAATTGCTCAGACTAGGAGGGAATGAATTATTTTTAAGTTCTACGTCTGATACAATCTGGGATATGGCTTTGTGCTGCCATCAATATCACAATATCCCAATATTGTGTGAGTAATGCACCATGGCAACGTTGTGGGCAATTGCAAGTTGGCCATGAACTTTTATGGCCAATCGGGCGTTCATAACTGAATGTTTAAGTAATGTGAAAGCAGACAACAGGCCAGACTTGCAGACGATGACCAACAGCCAACAGACATAATGACGCCTCCAAAAAAATACCAGTAATAAAGTCTGTACACAATTTTACACAGTTAATTTGTCATTTCCGGAACTGTTGTCAGCTTCCGGCCATGGCCGAAATGCACCTGAGCATGCTTAATTGAATTTCAGATTTGGCTCATGTAAATTTGCTGCTTGGATTCGGCATGTGCTCACTGTCAAGTGCAACATGGCAGCAAGTGGAATTTCAGAGCGGAGTGGCAAAGGAACTGCGTGCCAATGTCTGTGCACTTGAAACAGAAACGAAAAATTGAAATTACACATCTGCATCTGTATCTGTATCTGTTGCGATGGACTCTCGACCCGCATAGCCCCAGAGCCCAGACCCATGCATCTTCCAGTGCCACATTCAACGTCAAAATGTTGCCCGGCTGCCATAAAATTGCCTGAATTTAGCGCTAGGATCCAAGGCGCTTTTACTCATTAAAAGTGTATAAAACAGGGTACTATGATGTGGTGCAGATGTATGTAACATACAGAAGTAGACATATCCGCTATAAGTCTAAAGGTAGACATTTTTAAAGTTATACCCTTGGAATATATGATATATTCATATATATATATATGCAGGGTATCTCCAAGTCGAGCACTCTTGAGTAATCTCCTCACTTGTTGTTGTAGTCAGTCGGATGATTCTCCGGCTAGTTGGCTACTGTATCTAGTGCTGTGCCTGGCAGCGGTCCAGCGGTGCCTTCTTCTTCTTGTTGGAGTGTCTTTGCTTTTTGCCTTGTTAATCTACGAGTGGCAGTTGCTGTTGTTGTTGTTGTTACTGTTCCTGGTACTTGGTGCAACGGCTCCTCGGGCTTTGTTGTTTTCATTACCGTCCACATGGCCGCCTATTAAATGCAAAATGTGCAGACAGCCAGAAAGACAAACGGCAATTCCCTCTCTCTCTCTCTCTCTCTCTCAAATCCTCAGTCCATCCTCTGGCATCTTGCAACACTCATTTCGCATCTTTGCAGCGGCTGTCATATGAATTAAATATGCAAGTGGCGTTCTGGGCCCATCGCACTTGGAGAGTCGAGAGTTGGGAGTCAAGAGTTGTAGTTGCAGTTGTAGTCGAGAGTTGGAGCAGGAGCAGGAACTGTAGCTGAATCTGTGGCCTGCTTCGGTGATTAAAGTTAATTACATTTTTCATGGCTCATATCATACTTTTTTCCCCCTTTTCTTTCCCTTTATTGCAGTTTATGAGCATTATTTTTTTTGTTTTTCTTTTTTATTTATTTATTTATGAACTGTTGTCCTTGGTCTCTACCGATTTTTCCACTCTATTAATTTGCGCGTTGATTTATTTGCGGGCGACGGACAGCTGATTTTTTTGTTGTTGTTGTTGCTTTGCTTTATGTTTTTGTTTATATGGAAATCAGAGCAAACAATGAGGCATCAACATCGTCTGCTTCCTCATGTAAACATTGGAGAGCTGCGTGTAAAATCAAATACTCGTTCCAAATGCCGCAATCATTTCGATGAAAGGGGAACTGAAACTTTGGACTAGAAACAAAGTTGAGGAAGAGAATCGAAAACACGCAGCTGGGCGGGCATGCTGTTTCAATTATTGTAGATTGCATAAAAGGCTTTGATTATGGCCATTTAATCATTGGCAACATCATCTGTTTGTGAGTCATGGGAATATGGCACATCTAGAACAGTCGACGATTAATCTAAAAAGCGATCGATCCAGCGATTGAATGATGTATGTGAATCATTATCATATCAGATTATATCACTTGCTTTACTTAGAATTAATGTGAATAAAACGGATTTTTTGTAACTAAATTTGTAATGAAAGCATGACATCAAATCGATGATACTTAAATAGAATTAGAAAATAAATTGAAATTGGTTTAAAGTTTCTTATGCTCAGAATAACTATGCAGCTTTTTTATTTAAATTTTAGTTAGCCAAAAAATCATTTAACATATGTGAAATTCGAATTTTGAACGCAGGTCAAAATCCTACAAAATTTTTTTATTATTTAATTGAAGTGATTTTATGTAGCTTTAAAAAACACTCGATTGTCTCTTGTTTGCTTGCTTAAGATAACTTTATTTAAAGTCTCCCTTGAAGTGTTTGAGTATTGGCCGATAACTAACTTGAACTTCTTGAATTTGTCACATTTTTGCAGCTGAAAGCGACCTGCTCACCTTTGCACAACGGAAGCAGCACTTTGACTCGGACAAGTCCTTGCAGCAGGAGCTCTTCACCAACGACTCGAGGCCCCAGAGCGTTCGACAACTCTACAAGGAGGCGGGCAAGAAAGTGATTCTGTTGCCCATGGCGGCGACTCCACTGCGATCCGTTTCCTTTAATGGAGACGTGCAAGCCGGCGATGACATCCTGGACGGATCCAGGGACGCAACTGGAGTGGAGGAACCGCTGCTGTGCTCCGACTTGGACTTTGGCAATGCCAATCAAAAGCTGCGCACGCGCATCGATGCTGAAATTGAAATACGCTTGGTGAGTTGCAGCAACATTAACTTGTGGCAAGTTGAGTTGGTACATGCCTCATGCATAAATAATAATCTGCCCCCTACTGCCGGGCGAAGTTGGCCAAAACCCGTACTAGCCACAGCACCATGTGTGTGGTCTCTGTGGTTGACGTTGTGGCCGTTGTTTCCTGGTATTAGCCAGCTGTGTCTATGGCCGAAAGCATCTTCCAACAATGTGCTCCACATCTACACACAGACACGCACACACACAAGACTTCGTTGTCGTCAAACTAGTTGGGCCAAAGACCACACAAACAGGCTAACAGGCAGACAGGCCTTTGGCCAACTCAAATCATTTTGATTTGAGTTCAGTTGACTTGAGTTTCAGTTGAGTTGTTTAATTGCCACTCTGACGTCCCACGCTGTGTGGCTGATGAAATTGCCAAAGCAAAGATCGCAGATGGGAAAAGGGCCAAGAAAGTCAGCTGACAAGTTGGCTAGTAACTCATTGGAACGCTATCAGTAAATTGCAGTTGCTTAATTTGAGCTAACGCTCTTTACAGTTGTGCCCATTTAACAGTTGACATCATGATGATGATGATGATGTTGATGATCATCAAGCTCTTCATCATCATTCTACGCTTGGTTGTCGTTGTCTTTCCTTGTTTATCCATGCCATTAGATAAGCCTGGCAAAGACAAACAGCCAGTGGCAACAGCGACTTTCCTGTTCGGCAGCTAGCCAAAACTTGTTTTTAGGCTAAAAGCACAGAGAGCGACCAGCTTCAGCTAGGTTGTCAATAAGCTGGCTACACTCGGAGAAAAAAGGAATAGAGAAATATAAAATAAAGATAGTAATTTCGATTTAAATTAATAACTAAATAATAATAATAATAATAACACTTTATATTAACTAAATCAGAGTCAAATTAAAATGTAAATATAACTAGTTCATATCACTTTTTCTTTGGGTGTAAAGTCAGAGTCTGTCTGTTGCACAGTTGCTGCTGCTGCCAATAACCGTAACTGGCGACATCTTTGTCGTCTTGTCTGGCTGCTTAATTGAATGACTTTTAATCCTTTTCGCATTGCGTTTGACATTAGACGTTCCACTTGGACGCATCCCAATAACAACAACAACAACAACAAGAACAGACAGAACAACAACGGCAACTGTAACTCTTGGTTATCCAATAGTCGCATTAGCGCATTGCGGTTTATTGCTTATGGCCACAAGATGTTTTTGTTCTTGTTCTTCTTGTGTGTTGTTGCCGTCTTGCCTATAGACATTTTATTATTGTATATGGAAAGACATTTATGTGCAAATATTTTATCATTGAAACTTGGCCAATCGGCTATTCAATTGGGTCCAAACAAAGAGCCCGCCGAACCGTAAACAACAACAATATATTGGCAGCTAGACAGGATTTGCACAGTGGCTCAAAGCACTTGGATAATGCCATTAAAAGTGCCCTTGAAATGAAAACAAAAGAAAATGAAAAAGGAGTATAGGAAAAAATAATAAAAAAGGAAACACATATTAAAAGAAAAGATAAATTGAAGTTATAGAACAGTCAACACAAGTTATAAGCAAATTAAATTTATTTAGATAGTAAAATGGTAAACATGGAGTACAATTGAGATATAAAACTAAGAAATTTTTATGATTGTTATAGAAACCAAATCTGCACCTATTATTAGTTAAAGCTAAGAAGAACAACTTTAAAATGTCTCCACTGTACATGTTTTTATACCACTGTGCATAGTTGTGTTCCAAAGGCCAATGTTTAGCCAGCAAAAATGGATTTCAAGTGGATTTTTATGTAGATTTGCCGACCAAATATGTGTGTGGGGGTGTCTACGGGCTTCTCCATGTTTTCCCCTCTCTGAAGTCACAGCCCCCAACATAACTTTCAATTGTTACAATTGATTTTAATGGCTCGACCCGAAAATCAATGAAAACGATTGCGCTCTTTGCTTAGCTCGATTGATTTCACTTGAAAATAGAGCTGAAAGTTTTGAAAATTTATGGAATTGAATTTGTTGAAATTGATTGCTTTTAATTAGACTGATTGAATTTCGAACTGAATCAAAAATGTAGAGAAGGAAACGCGTGTTTTTTTTTGTATCTAGCACGAAAATCGCGTGACTTGCTCGTATTTTTACTAGCCAGGCCAAAACCGAGTCGAAACTGACTGACAAATGTTTGCGCAAACACAAAAAGCAAATGTCCAGCTCATATTTTTTTAGCATGTGGCATGAAAAAAAATGATGTGCGTGACAGGAATGCCTGGAGGCCAATTAGGAATATGTGAGAGAGAAGCCATGTTTCTGCATGTCCAGCTTTTTGGCCAACTGCTAATTAAATGGATGACTTAACGTTTTAACCCCTTTCTTTCTTATTTTTTTGCAGCCCGCTGCCATCGAGGATTTGCGGAAATGGACATCGAGCGAAGCGCTCGGTGATGTCACCGTCACGCCCGATTGCATGCACCATGTGGACACCTCGATCTGCACATCGATGGTAATTGGTGATAACGGCATTCTAACGCCCGCACTCTCTCCGTCCGTCCTGTCCGCCGATGCGGTCGATGCCCAATATGCGATCAACATTAGCCAAACGGCGGACAGTGCTCATCAGCACCAGCAACATCATAATCATCATCATCATCATCAGCAGCAGCAACAGTTGCTGCTACCGAACGATATCAATAAAGATGTGCCTTTGAATCATCGACTGCCTTCACCCGAGGAACAAACCAAAATAATTGCCTTAAAGTAAGTCAAAAAAAAAAAGATTCATAACATTGCCAAAACTGAAATTGCTTATGCAAAAATTATCACTAGTTATCATAGGTTAAAATGTGCTTACTTTAATGCTAAACCCAAAATTCCAAAAGACAGCCAGATTTAAAGCTGCTGAAACAGTTTGACATGTACTGCCAACTATGATTACAGTGAGCCGTATCCGTAAACGCCCACTCAACACAGCTGAACAGAAACTGTAACTGACACTCTTAGTGAAATAAAGTTTGACATGCACTTTTCGACGGCCATTAGCTGCAGTCAGCGGCAGCCATCAACGCCCAACACAATTTCATATGCTAATTTTATTTAAAACTTCATTTTTATTGGCATTTCATGTAAATTTCCGCATCGCTTTTTTTGCGCTCTTTGTTTGCTTTGTTTGCCGGGCGGCGCACAAAAACATGCCAATAATAATATTATTTACTCTAGTTGCTGGGCAGTTGAAAAGGGAGCTTGAACTTTGTCACACTGTTTGTGAGCTTCGATATAAATACATATATCGATTATTATAAATACATGCTATGAATAAATTCCTTTATAAGCTGTTCATCAGTTAAAGCACTAGTTCACTTGAATCATACATTCAGTTAATTGACATATATCGATACTTTTTTTGTCATTTCTAATTCATGCAGGCTCCACCGTGAATCTGTCACTCGTCCAGTTCATTTAAACTTGTGCATTGATTCAGTTATTCATTGCACTAGTTCACAATTCAGTTATTTTTATATCATACATTCTGCAACAGTTTTGTTTACAATTCACTAAGAAAGTTTTGTAATTTATTTATTTATAAGTGTATTTCAACTTCGTATTGTTGTCTATATTGTCGCCTTGGCGAGTTTTAATTTGATTCAATGTTTGGCCTTTTGTTTGTAATGTTGCGCGACGCATTCAAAAACCACAGCGTAAAAAAGCTAACAAAAAAATATAAAAAAAACTTTAATTCAATTGCGTATTACATAAATTAACAATGCGGCCGCACAATTATGCAAGTGTTGTCCCCGACCACGCCCACTTCAAAAGCCCCTTTGGTGGCCATGCCTCATTTGTTTAATGTCCCCAAAAGGGAACACCAAACAAACAGACAGCGAGACAGACAGACATTTTTAACGCTCCGTTGATTTGAAGCGCAAATGTTTGTTTGGCATTAAAGCGTGATGAAAAACTGTTTGGGGAAAAACAACCACAAAATGCACTTTAAAACAAATAATTTGTAGCTTATTTAATAACTTGATCGGTTTGGTTTTAAGCCACGTTTTGATCAAAATAAATTATTTTGGGTACTTCCAGACTTTAAAACTTTTTAATCTCTTCATTTGTACTCATTAAGATTTAGTTATGTTTTAATATTTAATTAATAATTCTAGAATATTTTAAAAGCATTCAATTTAATTTAGTTTTTAAGAAATGGCAATTTTCCGTTTAATTTTATGTTTTAAATTCAATAACTTCTTTTTGAACTGCTTTTCGTTGAGGTAAAATAAATAAAAATAAATATTTGACTTTCCCTTTTTCTTAGATACCCCGCCGAAGTAATTTCGGTCAACACATCCGGCAAGCATTTCCAGCGCATGTGCGCAGCTCGCAAATCCACGACAGGCTGTTACGCCGCAGGAGGCGGAGGAGGAGGAGCTGGCGTCTCAACTCCGAGCAGTGGCAGCCCGGAGGATAACCAGACGGAGGCCAACAATCTCGATGACAATATCCAGACGGTCAGCCGTAGGTCAAGGTCACGCAAGGTACGGGGAAAGCGTCGTAATACCATAGCGGGCATTGATCAAAAGGAAATACAGGATGCAGCTAATGGGTATGTTAAAAATATATTTGCCTTCAAATAATTTTGACTTTATAACTTAACTGTTTTCGTTGCCAATGCTCAAAAGCAATGGCTCTCAAACTGTACATAAAGCATACTACTGAGATCCTTTATCTCTCTCTATCTATATACTCTTTCGTACCTACAAATCACATACATAAAAGATCGTTTCCCGTTACTCGTGAACTGTATCAATTTGAAATAATTGTGAAACTCGAACAATTTTTTTTTTAGCTGCAAAATTTGTTATGCTGTTTAGTATTTGATTTATCTAATAACAATCGATTATTTTCAAACACTTTTAGTCTTATTTTTCAAAAACTGTACAAATTCGTGTCTTGTTGTAATCTAAATTTTTTTTTGTTTATAATATATGATTACGTAATTAACTCTTATTGTTTGCCAAGTTAGCTGCAGCATACAACGCATGCCTAAATAAATCCAAAATTTTAAACTGAATGTTGTAAAAAAGCAGAAGAAAAAAGAATATATTTGTAAATAATTCTGTTAATTATTGTTCGTGTCTGGCAATAGATAATTACTTAGTTTGTTTAAACAAAAGCAAGCAATATAATTTTTTTCAGCTAAGCAAATTGAAATTTTGACAGCGAATATAATTGCAGAACGCCTCAAAAATGAAATAAAAACCAAAAAAAAACAGCCTAACAAATTACTCAACACACACACACAACATACACACACATAACACACACAAACCATACGCATGTGCATACATCGATACATGCTTGCCATTTATCATCATAGCAAATTCATTCATATTCGAGACATTCACCCCATGCACTCTCAGCCAAGCCACGAACCACCCACATAAATATGTTAGGTACCTCCAACGTTGCTGCCTTAGCTTGGCAACATTTGTTGCTAGCAACATACTGCCCGCCCACTCTCCCTGTCTATTCGCTCAGGCTGCGCATCATCAGCATAAATCAGGCAAGGAACGCTGTAGGATTTTTGCCAAACAGTCGAAACCAACAGCAACAACTATAACTAGAACAACAACAAAGGCAACTTGACTTTTTTTCGTGCTTCTTTTGTGCATTTGTCTGACGCCTTTTGCTTAAAAGTTTCATAAATCTTATTTGTTTTTGTTGGCGTCGTCTGCCCACAAAATCCGAGCGTCATTCCATTTGACTGCGTTTTATGTGCAACATGAGACTGCACACGCACACACATATGCTCTAACGAATGTATGAGTGTATTATACATATATGCCAATGCTGTTCAATATCTGTGCGATCAGCACTAAAAATGCAAAGCAGGCCAAATTCAACTGAACCCAATTGCCCGTCAAACTGCAAGCAATTTGTGTAAAACGAGGGCAGTTTAAAAAGTAAACCAAGCATCAACCAAATATTGAGTAATTATTAGCACAAGTTTCATATTTTCTTTACAAATCAATTTCGCAAAGAGAGAAGAGAGAGAGCTATAGAAAAGTTTCAAAGTTTTCAACCTATGAAATTAGTAACCGTAACTGAAATCGTAACCGAAACAAAACTTTTTTGCCATACCGAAACCAAAATTATTTCCGAAATAACCGTTAAGATTTTTAAGAAAAAAAGTGAAATTGAACGCAAAAGTACATTTTTGCCCTAATTTTATCACATGAAGTCGATTAAAAGAAGAAATTTAAGATTTAAAATTTTTGAAAATTTTCGAAAAATGTAAAGGGGTAACACTGTAAAAATCGACAATTTTTAAAAAAAAAATTTTAGTCTCAGAATTAAAAAATTTAAAAGCAATGTTAAAGTAGGGTTAATATTATGAAAAATAAGACATTTCCCATGGAAATCGGATGAGCTGTAATAAAGTTGTGCTTATTGAAAGTCCAAAGAGTCAACATTTCTCATATGTGCGATAATTTACAATAATTGACACATTCTGTGAAAATAGTAATAAAAGATCAAAGAAGAAACGTAAAACAGAAATTTTAATTTCTAATTAAAAAATTGTAAATTACTTAAATCATGTTTAATTTTTATTTTTTGCCATTTTGACTTTTCTTTCTTTCCGCCCTAAAAGCTGAAATTTAATACAATTTTGTGCATTTGCATTATAGGAATTGGTATTTGTGTCATGATTGACCAAGAACCCTCCTCAAATCATTGCCCTTCTCATTCGCCACAGAAAGAAGATACTCAATTGAAAATTGTTGACCCAAGAATGCCAAGAGAAAATGAATGAAAAGCGTCGCTTATCAACATAATGAGCAAAGCACATGGCTCTGACTGTCTGAGTGTGTGTGTGTATTTGTGTGTGTGCGTGTGTGTGTGTAAGTGCATGCCACAGCTGCTACAGAAAACTTCAGCTGGGGAAATAGACGCCACTCTAAAATGTAGATGTCGTAATCGCATTTTGATAATCAACAGATGAAAAAAAAGCAGAGCAGCAAAAATAATGTTTGCTTGAAAATTAAACTTTGAACTGTGCCATTAATTAATCTACATTTTCCCAGCACCCCTCGCTCTCTCTCGCTCGCACTTTAGCGTGTGCTTTTCTTATTCTCCTTCTGTGTGCATTTTGAATTTAAAAAGAAAAAGATTTGGAATTCACATAAAATCAAGCATAAAATCTGAAGGCAGCTCACAATAGTTTATATAGATTGGCAAACTCTCGCTACATCCCTCTCTCCCTCTCCCTCTCTGTCACTCTCTTCGGTCTATCTCTACTTCTTTCCCTTTTAAAATTTCAATCTTTTCTAACAGATTTCGCACACATCTTTCATCAAGAAAACCTTACAAATTTGCTAACCAAATACCAAAACATATATATATATTTTCTTTTTTATGTTTCCCCATCAACAACAACAAACAACCACAACAACAACAACAACAATGAAAAACAAACAAAAATGTATTTTCCAAAAAAATATCTTAGCACTGGGGATTCATCGAAGAATGCCTCAAATGCCACATCTCCGGCACCGGCAGCCGCTGTGGATGCCACAAAGAAATCCAAGAAATTTGGACGCAGCAAGTCGAGTGACATCTTAAAAAAGGAATCTGTTGCCTTGCCCTACGACAAGGGGAAGAACACGTTGACCCGGCTGAACTCCCTGAAGCAATGGGGCCGGAATCGTTTCAAGTTTATGCAACGCCATGGCGACGGATTGGGCGAGTCGAGCCAGTTGGACACCAGCGGGTGCAGTTCCCAGAACAGTTCCACCGAGAAGCCGGAGTCGAGCAACCATTGCTCCTTGCCGCTGCCTGGCAGCGGCGTCAGCAGCGGCAGCGGGATGAAATCGAAGCGCGAATCCTCCCGAGACATTGACGATGAGTGTGTGGTCCATGATCTGATTGCGCAGAAGAGTGAATCTCGGTTTTCGCACGAACGAAAACCCTCGTATTCCTCATCCGAGAAGAGCATGAGCGTCTCCAGCAGCGGCCAGCTGCGCGGCAAGTTGCAGCTCTCCTCTCTAGCGTCGGCGGCGGCGCACGTGAAGATGCGGGAAACGGCGACGTTGAACCGACAGCGTCGCAATGGTTTGCATCGTCTGGACGCAGCTGGGAAGGAGGAGCAACCGCATTCGTCTAGTGGCAACTGGAGTGCCAGCTCCGAGTCGGGACGTGCCTCCATTGGCAGCGAGATAACGATGCAGCCCAAATCGAGTGCGTCCAACACGTCGTTGAATGTGTCCAGTTTCCAGCCATGCAGCAGCAGTGGACCACCGTCCTCCATGTTGAGCCGACGGCGATTCCTCAACACCTCCGCCTCCAGCAGTGTGACGAGCGAGGGTACCGCCACGCCGGAGCTACAAACGGATGCGGGTTCGTATCCCAATCATCTGGATGATGAGACCAGTTCCGCCTACAGCTGCGACACTGAGGGCTACTACACATCCTTCCACATGGACAGCGGGTTGCGCACCCTCAAGGAGGAGGAGCCACCGATGACGCCGCTGCAACAGAGTCTCCACACCAGCAGTTACTCCTTTGGCAGCCAGTCCAACCAAACGGTGCTCAATGCGGAGAACGAATATGAGCTCTATGGACGTGGCTCCACATCAACCACGACGAGTTCAGCGGGCACAGTCTGCACCACATTGATGAATGCCGCCATTTGCAGCGGACCGGATGTGCCGGAGCGGAGCAGCTCGCTGGGCAAGCACAGCCAGAGTCGAAGTCAGAGTCGGAGCAACAGCAACAGTGCGAGTAGCAGCACCTTGGAACGCAGCTACAGCAGCAGCACCATTGGTAGCACCTTGGAGCGCACGGGCACCATCAAGCGGAACGTGAAGCTAGCAACAAACCCAGAGGATGCACTGCAGCAACTACAACAGCAGCAACAAACAACTGAGGATCAACAACAGCGTCTGGCGTTGCCTTTGCCCGTCGATTTGGAGTACTCGGAATGTTCGGATTTGGAGGGTGTCGAGCGCATCGAACGCATTAAGCAAAAGACAACGATTAGTGCAAAGCGCATACCTTCCATGTGCATCATCACGCCCAACACAAGCGACGATGATGAGCATCAATCGCTGTCCGAAGCGGAGGCGGATAGAACCTTAACAAATCTGCAGGTTGATGTCACAGCTGAAACGGATATCCAGGAACAATTGACGCCAACGAATAGCAAAGATCACAACCTCAATGAGCTGAAACACACACCAACGAAAGCGTTCGGCGGCATGTTCGAAAAGCTGCGCGTTGTGTTGCCGGCGATAAAGCGCAGTTCGCCGCTTAAACTCGCCGCAACGGCAAGTGCCGTTAATGATGACAAACTTTACGATGTTGCCGGCGAATATGTAACAATTGCCGACATAAGCAACAACAACAATCAGAATAACCGAAATAATAATAAGAGTAAAAGTAATCTTGCTATTTACTATTCCAATGACATAGTTCGTAGAGTGGAGGGTGGTGAAGGTGGAGGGAGTGCAAACCACCCCTCCGAGTATGTGTCGCTCAATGAGTTGCCGCAACATTTGCGACGGCATGCAGCGCACTCGGAGAGCGAAAGAGAGCAAGCATGCGCAGAGTTGCCACAGCTGCCACAACCCAACAGCGAGAGCAGCGGGGTGGTGGCAGAGACGTGCAGCGGAGTGCCGATGTATGCAGAGATCAGCGAGTTGCGCGAAGAGAAATCTCTCATGTCATCGCAGCGTCGGGTGCGCACGAATGCCGAGGGTCGCATCATTTACGACTCGGATAGCCTGAAACGACGCAAGGGACAGCACACCACCTTTGCACCTGGGCCGTATGTGAAGAAGGAAACCGAAAGTGTCGCTGGCAGTGCAACACGAGACGCCGCAACGTGTGAAAGTGCAAGCGGACAAATACAAATCGGAGTTGCTGCTGCCACAAAGAGCGCCAAATTATTGTTGTTAAACGGCGTCGCTGCCAATCGCAAGGTGGCCAATGTGCGTCCCATAGTTTCCGCCTCCGCCTCCGCTACCAAATCCCCATCCAACATGGCTGCATATCAGCCGGGAACGGGCTCTTACCAAGAACAGAAACAGTTGCTGGCCAACAACACGAATCCATTTTACGAGACAATTGCCAACAGCAACAGCAATAACATGATGCCTTCACCGTCAACCAAGTCCAATTCATCAACTGGCTCAACGGCCACAAATTCATCGTCATCCACGGCCACCACAGCATCCGCTAATTCAGGCGAAGAAGGTAAGACAACAACACACGAACAAGAACAACAACAACTGCTGCAGCCGCCGCAACAACAGCAACAAACTAATGCTAGTTGCCATTTTGTTAACATAACCGCCCCCAAATCCAATGCTACTATTGTAAATAACACGCTACTATGCTACACTACTACTACCATTACAACAGCAACAACAGCATCAGTTACAGCAACAACAACAACTTTTAACAACAACAATGTCACAAATTTGCTGCTGAGCAAGTCAAAATTCGCATCAATGAGCAGCATTTCAAGTGTACAGTCGCCAGACCCCAAAGATTGTGAGTCGCAACTGGGGGTGTTGGTGGTTGCTACTACCCCAACCCCAACTGTGGCAACATACCCCCAAGAGTCATCCCCACCAGCCTTGCCGCCCCGAATGAAAGTAAATGGCAGATTAAAGGCAGAGGGAGAAACGACAGCTGCCACATGCCTCCCCAGCAGTCTCCCCTTGCCACCTGCCACATTATCGATTGACCCAATTGCTGCAACGCAGTTTTCCATTTCAAATGCAATTGCCGACTCCTCCAGCAGTTCCCTATCTCACTCGGCTAACAAATCTCGCGCTGGCGCTTTGAAGCGCAACAACAGTTATAGGCTGGCCAACGATGAACTGAAGCTGGAAATGAATAAGGAGAACTGCAGTGCATTGCCCCCGTTGCAACATGCAACAAGTTCGCTCAAATTGCGCAACCTACAGTTGTTATCCAGCTCCAATTCTTGCTCGCCAGGTGAGCGTAAAATAGCCAAATCCTTTGAGCGTCTAGTCGATGAATTCTCCTTGTCGACCACATGCATTGATTCCTCCTATTTGAAGAACAAATCGCTGGAGAACTTTGATGACTCACCCAGTCTAACGGCAGTTCCTATCCCCGATGTCGAGTCCGAGTCGGAAGTTCCTTCCGAGCCAGACAATGACTCGGACGGCGATTCAGAGGATGAGGAAACTCTTGCAATGCATGTGGCAACGCCCATACCTCAGAAATACCACAAGTCCTTTGTTGAAAGCGTCTTGTTGCGACCCTTCAAAATCATTCTGCCCAATGAGGACAACGGCGCGAGGCGTCAGCGCATTTTGCAAAAGTTTGAGGTAACGGAGATTTGGTAGACTCATTAACTTGTCTTTAACTTGACCTTATGATAAGAAAAGGTCCTCTTACCTCGCACGTTGCCAAGTGTGCATCTTCAGTCAGGACTATACTGAATTGTCAATCTTAGACGACATACGTCTGCTCCAACCCTGTTTTCTTAGCTCCGCCTTTGTGACGTACGTGTTCAATGGGGCTAGTGTTGGCTGTAGTGGTTTTCCCCACAATTTCAGCTCAGGTTCAACTACCTTAACTGCCTTTGTGCATTTCCCATTCATCCTGCATTCAGCTTCAATTTACATAATAGTCAGGCGCAGCCAACTTAACTGTGCAGCCAACTTAACTAGAGAGCTAAAGTAGCCAACTTAACTACCACAAAAGCGAACTGACAAATCTGCAATAAATTCAGCTCTCAACTAAAACTTTAATTCTTTTTACAGCGAACCCAGTCTTATTTCTGTACACTTGAAATGCCGTCAATTGATAATAATATATTTAAAAGATTTATCAACTACAGATTGTTACTAACGTTTGTCTGCTCGTCCTGGCAGCCAGTGTTGCCAGCTTAACCATTTAACTTCAATTTAATAATATTATTCCCAGTTTAAGTGCAAATAATTTTTGTAATTAATAATTCCCCTTGTTTGTTTAACCTTTAACAATTATTTAATTAAGTGTTATGTGTATGTACTTAAACTTTTACTTTTGTTTTGTCAATTTTAATTCACAATTGTAACTAATTATAAAATGTAAGTTTTTTTTAACTTAACAACAACTGCAACAACATATGTGTATTGTAAATTCTGTAAAGTTTTTTGCACCGTTTTATATGTTTTTGTTAAACACTTCACATTAATTATGCATTTAGTTTTTAAATGATTTTTTGTTTAAGTCTAACAAATATTGACGCTAATTTTTGAAAACTTTTATTTCAAACTGTTGTTGAGTGTGCAAAAAACTTCAATTGCATAATTTATGTTGTATATGTATGTGTGTATTTTGTGTAGTAGTAGTTTTTTGCACCTCACCCTCCACGAGAACTAATGAACAATTAACAACAAAAAAATACTAGTAGTTTTGAAAAGTTAGCGACGTATTTGAATTTAAACAATTAAGCTTAAGTTCCTGCCTATGTAGAGTTTTTAAGTTCAATCACATTCCATAAAAAAACCAGCGAACATAAGTAAGTAAAGTAATTAAAATAAATTGATAAAGAGACGACAAAAGATAAGAATAGTAAATATAATAAAAGAATGAAAAACGCATCCAATCATTGTATCATAAAACCAAAAATCCACTGCATAACATGGGCTAATGGGCTCCATTCATAAACACGTAGCACCTTCTCCATTTAGCACCCAGCACCATTCATTTTTTTGGGCATCCAACGCACCATGTACATAATATCCATAAATGCATAGAGTCCCAGGTAACGCCCATGTCTACAGGTATGTACGGTATAACTAGCTTGCTGGAATGCTTTTTAAATTTTGATTTCAAATAGTTTTGAGTTTTTTCTTTTTTTTGTTAATTGCACTTTTAAATACAAATTAAATTATAATTAAAATAAATTAAATTAATGAATTAATAAAGGAATTTTTATGAAACGGGAATATTCGACTGATCAGCTACTCTATCTCTTCATCTATTTTTTCGCAGGGTATCAACGTTTCTCTAATATCTATGAGCAAGTGCAGCCAGCACCACAGTTGAACACAGCACCGCCCACAGATGCCACGCCCTTCCAGCGCAGTGCACCAGTTTACTGGACGCTGCAGAATCGACGCAGTCAACCAAAAGCGCTGCCCGGGGCCAATGTTACCTGTCGGGATGATCTGTATGCCACGCCCATACGTCGGGCTGATCGCTTGGCCCGTGCAGCCGCCTCCTCGAACGGTGGAGCTGCCGCCGATGGCAAAAGCAAAATATCGCCCATTGTGCCAAGGAATGGCAGCGGCATATTTCTAACCTCCACGCCCACGAGATCGGATGCAAGTGTCTCGGAGAATGTGCCACCGATGAAGCAGCCAGCGAAGAATTGGAGTGATAATGCCCCAGAGCGCTTGAACACGTGTGCGGATCGCATTGGTCAGAGCAAGACAACATTGATGGACTTTAAGAAGCTATTGCTGGCCAAATCCGCCAAGACGAGTCCCGTGCAGCGCAAAGTCTCCGCCGTCGAGCTGCTCAAGAAATCGTCGGCGCCGGAAAATAAGCCAACGAGGACGACGACGACGACGACAAGTCAAAAGCCAATCCAAGCGGCGCCTGGTGCGTCGAAGCCAACGTTAAACTCCAGTCTAAAGCTGCTCGATTTGAGTGGCTCGCCAAAGACGTTTGCCAATCGCAGAATGCTGCGTCAGGGTCAATTCGGCTCGCCCTCCAAGACTTTTGCTCCGAAGATTCGGGGTCCAAGTGCTGCGGTTGCTTCAGTTGTGCCACGCACGGACATCATGTCCACGACAATTCCAGAGGCCAACAGCGAGGAGGATCACTCCAATAACAGTGGAGGATCACGTGCCAGCTTGGAGTCGAGTGAAACGGCAGCAAGAACTGTGGCGAGTCCCAATTCCGTTGCCGTCTCTAGTTTCGATCTAAAGCGGAATTTCTTCCTGCAAACCGAGGAGAACAACTTTATGCGCGGTGAGCTAAAGCCGAGCTTTGGCAGGAACGGCATCGCCTCCTCCGTTGGAGTCGTTGCCAGCGCTGAGAGCAATAAATATGTGACTGCTCCCACATCACTGCCGGCTTTTGAGACGGCGCTGTAAGAGATCAGGCGACAATTGCGGGTCAAACCCGTCTCAGTTGATGCCTCAAGGAGATGGCCGTAACCATATACATATGCATACATACATACATAATTATACACTTACATAGATATTATTCCATAAGCAAACGTAATGATAACAAATTAAGCAATCCCCATCCGAAATTCGGCTTCAATTCCCCACATACAAAAACGACGCTGAAAACGCATTTACTTATCAAATGGATTAAAACGAGTCAAAATCGATGCTACTTTATGCAAAATTTACATAACTATGTACTATAGTTACATACATAATTATATAGCATGCTATTTATATATATAATATACAATTATATACCTATTATACAATGAATTGTGTATTTTTTAAATTGTGCTGCAAGATAGAGAATATTTTATACACGAATCGTCAATATTTATTTTGTAATTTTACGTTATTTATTGCAATTAAATAAAACCTTACACGCATTTGCTCTTTATTTTGTACGTCAATATCGGATTAAGAGGAAGCGCAAATAAATAAAACTATTGAGAAATAACAATCAAGTAGTCTCGTTAATTGAACTAAATCCAACTGCGTCCCACGCTGCCCGATCTCCGTTTGCTCGTGGCCTTGTCGCCATTATCCTTGCGGGGCAGGACAGGGGAGCTGCCAGAGCCAATGTTGCGTATAAGAGATTTAAGTCCTCGTGCCTGTGCATCGCTAGCCTGGGCCACGCTGTTCGCCTCGGAGGCAATAATACAAAAGTCATCTACTATGTGACCTGGTGGACTGATGTCAAAGGGCAGGATATCGCTCAGGCTCTGCTGCTGGCGATAGGAGCTACGACGACGTGTGCTACTCTCAGCACTGCTCAGATTCTGTGAGCTAGTAGAGTTTGCCTGCTGCTGCTGCTGCAGTTGCTCCTGCTGTAGCTGCAAGAGGCGGGCCCGAAGTCGGGTATTGTCATCCTGGAGTCGTTGCATGTGCGCCGCCTCCTGCTCGGCGCGCACAAAGCTCGGCTGTGGCAGACACTGATAAACGGTGGTCAAAAAGTTCCGCAGCGATAACAGCAAAGTATCCTGCCACTGTTTAGTAAAGAAGAGCGCAAATGTGGGAGACTCCTCTGCGTTGCGGCAGAAAGAAAAGACTGCAAAGACTTGTAAATAAGAGAGAGAGCAAAAAAAAGTGTGCTTCAGCTTACAGAACCAATCCTTCCACTCGCTCTGCTGCTGCAGCTCAACGGCCATTTTGTTGAAGAACTCCGATATCTTGTCCATTCTATTGTGGGTGTAAGCCGTCACTAAATAGTATTTGAGCAGACTGTTCTCCAGTTTCTTCACAGCTGCAAAGTACAAAGTGTCATGAATTGAAGGGAACAAGAACCATTTGATACCCGTTATTTCGTTTTAAATAAATCATAAAATTGATGATTTTTATATAAACGGGCAAGACTGGACTATTTACCTGCAGCATATGTGTGATCCAGCTTGCTGAACAGGTTGTTGTCCAGATGCAGCCATAGGCTGCGCACCGCTGTTAAATCAGAACCCTGTATTGCCGCATTAAAATGGTCTATTAAACGTTCCGCACGAAAATGTTGATCCTTCTCATTGCGTTGTTCCACATCCAGCGCCTTCAAAGTGTTTGAATATCCTCGGAACACGAGATACTCACGCAGCATGTTGTCTAAATAAGCAACCTGCGCCATTTTATGCACACAATATCACAGTAGTGCTCAGTTTTTTTTCTATTTAATTAAAATATCTTTTTTACTAATTTTTTACTTGTCAATCCACGATACGCTTCCCAAATTTGATGTACGGTAAATAAAAGGTAAAGAGGGTAGTGAATGGTAAACGAATTCGCCGCATTTCTACACCTTAAGTCTGGTCACACTGTCCGATATATGCATATTTGCTACTTAGAACATTTTTAAAGTACAGAATAGCGCCATTTATATTTTTGCATACATTTTATATGCGATTAAAGTTCTATAAAAAAATTGTTATATTGATGTGAAAAATTTATAAGCAAATCATCGTGCCTTGGCATTGAAAATCAACAATTGCCAGTTGATATAAATATCGATACATACGATTGTTTTGTGTACATTATGAAAACTGGAGATTGGTCACACTGTACATATTTTTCTGCGTAATTTTGTGATAGTGATATTTTGATTAGAGAAAACAAAGGCGAGTCACGTTCAAACGCATCAAAACGGAATAAATGCAGCTAGAAAAGCAACGTTCAAAATATGAGTCGAAAGGGAACAAAAGATCAAAATGATATATCGCTAATCATTGGAACTCTACCGAAACGGCTACAAAAAAAATTCGCTGCCAGCTGTAGTCAACACAGCCACGCAGCAGAGGATGTTGAAAATGCGGAACCAACGCCAGCAGCAGCAGTAGCTTCTACAAGGCCAGGTGAGATATACAAATCTACAAACATGACTCACAAACTACGCGCTTAAAAATTATCAGCGTGTTTGCAAGTGCTGGAGCGCGCTTTGTAACATTGTATACCCTTTAGTCGTAGAGTACAAGGGTGTGTTGTATTTGTTGTATGTAAAAGAGAGAGGAAAACGTGGCAAATCCTATAATCTGTCCGACACGCATATCAACTCTGTATTTTTAATCACTTCCCTTCGTCCCACCAATTTACTATACACTATTAGAGCTAGCGTCACTAAGTTTTCTCTTTATAGTGTTTAATGTTTCTTTTTATTACTGTTAATCATCCTTTTGGTAGTTAAAAAGATTGAATAATATACAAGTATTAAATGAATTAAAATACTCGTTTGCTTATATTTTCAGTCACGATTTTAAGCAAGCCAAAGGAAAGTGCTGGGAATACGGTGAAAGTAAATGTGCCCGTTTTGGATGCCAGCGGGTGCAGCAACTTGGAGAATAGATCAAAGGACGTGGGAATACCAGGAATATTGCGAGTGAATGCGAGTCCAGCAGCTAGGGAAGATGAAGGACACGGCGATAATGCGAGATCTGTGAAAGGAACTCGCAGACGAGGCCGATCGCATCCCACAAGGATGCAGGAGCAGACACCGTTGTCACCATTGTCGCGAGTTCGTCTTACCACCGATCATCCGGTGTGGTTTGAGCAGCTGTTGAATATGCCCAATGACAAGATCATTATACAGTTGTACGATCAGCTGATGGTGTTACAGCAACGTAATCTCGTACTTAACGTAAGTTGATGTAAATATCAATAGTTGATTCATTAAGTGCTGATTCACGATTTTACTTATAGAACTGGAAGAACTTTTGCAGCTTGCACAGACAATTGCAAGAAGCATTTTGTGGTTTGATGCTGGAGCAGTTGAAGTTTGTGTGTGAGCACAAAGTAGATGCATTCTTTTGGAAGTTGCTTTTCTATAATGTGCGCGATTATTTAAAGCGACAGCACACGGATATTGCCCACAATCACACGTTGCTGCTCATCGAGCAGTCTGTTAAGTTCTATCGGGGACTCTTCGAGAAGCTCATGACCAAATACATCTCGTCGCGTTGTGAGAGAGCCGTTAAAGTGGTGGCTCAACGTTTGCTCATCTGCCTGGGCGACTTGTCCCGCTATCGTGCCAATCACCTGCAACTAACGGACTTTGCTGAGGCCTGCAAATACTATCAACGGGCACAGGAGCTCGTGCCGGGCAACGGAGCGCCCTACAATCAACTGGCCATTATTTCCATTTATAATGTAATGTTTATCTATTTTAAAGTGCTTCAATTGTTTATTGTTCGCTCATCTCTTTTCTTACTTACTTACAGCACAAACGGTTCGATGCTGTGTATTATTATATGCGCAGCTTGTTGACTTCCAATGCAATACAATCGGCCAAGGAAAGCCTTCTGGATTTGTTTGATGACATACGCCGCAGGTATGAGGAAACCGAAATGAAGCAATCGCCGATGCACTGCATCGCTGGAAAGTCCAAGAAATCAAAGCAAATGCGCCGAGAAGTCTGGATTTATCCCGATGGCATGAGACGTTTACATCGCACAGATGTCAAAGGAAAGTTAAAGAACAAGGCAAACATCGCAGAAGTGAATCGCTATGATGAATTGGCACCAGAGGAGCTGTTACCACGAGTTGTGTCTTTGTACCTGTATCTAGTGGGAAAACTATTTACAGCTACCGAGTAAGTTTCGCAAGAGCTGTCGAAAATCTCAACTTTACTTAAAATTCTACTTCATCCACAGTGTCGAGTGCATGTATCAGTTGCTGGGAAAGCTGCAGATTCAACTGGGTGCGATTTTAAAACACGACGATCTCTTGTCGCGTACCAAATTGATGAAAATGGTTGCGATAAATGTCTTTGTGTTGGAGCATAACAAACTGAAAGGTGAGTTAAGCACTTGATAAGTGTAATTAGATGATTATTTAATTGCTTGTTTGTATATATTTTACAGTCGAACGACGTGAGATGCGTTATCATAGCTTCAATTTCGCCAATTCATTGTTTGGTCTAATGCTGAGTAAGGCAAATCTACTGTTGGCGAATCTAGCGGATGATTCAACCGATTTTCAGTGCTTTACCGATGCAGAGTATGTTGTATATTTATTCTACTTAAATAATGCTGAGTTTTTAACGTTGTTCCATTCTAGATGCTCTCGTGTCAATACGTATCTGCAGTATGTAAAGATTTATACTCAATGGCTGACCATCAATATGGAACTTTGGGAACCAGTGCGCACGGAGGAGTAAGTCTAGAGCAGAATTTCTTTTCTTTCCTGTTATATTAATAATATGATTATTCCTTTACTTAGCCACTCAACCATCGACTGTTGGGCAGAGCTGCAGACCCTTTTTGAACATATTGAGGGCATATTCAATAAACTCGATATCGATACAGACCACACACAAACAAATGTGCTTCTGGATGAGGACATTGTGCTGAGCGGATTTGAGCCATTGGGTCGTGATGTCGTCAAAAAGGAGTGTTATCAACGAGCTTCCGAGCGTGAACAGTTCATAGAGCGCATCCAAAAAATATTGCAATTTCAGGAGTTCTACATCCAACACCAGGATTCATTGCAGCTGCCATTGAACGCAAGCTTCACCATTGAGGATTTGAATGCAGCGATGCAAGTCGCACTTAATGACTTTGATGTGGGTAGCTGCATTACTGCCACATCCGGAGAGAGTTGCTCCTTACCGCCAAAAGTGGAGGAAGACGAGACAATTTCACTCTCTAACGTTTGTGATGATGTGACGCAACTGTGCAAGCTGAAGAAGCAACTGGAGGAAAAGGCAAAGGTGAAGCAGATTTGCAACAGCAAGCTAGAGGAAATACTGAAGCTGGTTGACTCCAAACTATACATTGAGGTGCGTCCCCGATATCTATTGCCAGACACCAACTGCTTCATCGATTGCCTGGAGGACATTGAAAAACTATCTATGGAATTCAAGCGTTATACGGTTATCATACCACTGACAGTGGTAAAGGAACTGGATGGGTTATCTAAAGGCGTAAAGTTGGAATCATATCGCAGCTCCAAGCAGAATCAGCGCATACATCATTTCGACGAAGTTTCATCGCGTGCCAAGAAGTCGCTTGAATTTATAAGATCGGCCAAAAACAATGTGAAGTAAGTTTTTCGAATTTAATTGACTATGGGTTGAAAATGTAACTCATGATTTTTTTTGTTTTTTATATAAGATGTGCAACCACAAAGGGCTCCATTATCAATGCTTCAATGTTTGCCCTCGTTGAGGAGACATATGCTTCCAATGATGATAAAATTCTGGCAACAGCAGTGGCTGTCTCTAAAAATGTCAGCTCTGAGCAATGCAGAGGTAAGACTTACTTTAAAATTTAATTAGCAAATTAATAATTAAACTGTACAATTTGCAGATGGAAAATGTTTTATTCAAACGGAACTAGTCCTTATAACCACCGATCGGAATTTGCGTGTTAAAGCCCTCACGCGTAATCTGGCCGTAAGCGCTTTGGATGAGTTTCTGCAATGGGCTAAGGACTGCCGTGGATCAACTTGAACTCGAAACAATGACGGCGAAATTGCGATGCGGACAATTGTACCAGGTTCATTCACCTGCCCAAGCCGGCTGTGAAGAGCGGCGAAGCTTGAGCTTTCCATATTAACATCATTAGACGTATTTGACTATGTTTGTTGTGGTCAACAGGCTCCAGCACACGTATAAATAAGACGTGGCTCTGTCTTTCAATTCAGAGCAATGTAAGGCGCTGTTGTTGTTGGCGACTTGAGGTCGAATCTTTTATAATGATGATCCAGAGGAATATTTGGCCAACTGACATACATATCAACATTTGCTTCCTAATTTCTTCTTTTATGCATTTTGTGAATTACGTTAAAAAAGTGATTGTCTATTAAAATTTGTTGTTTATCTATGGGTTATTAATGGGTAACTTTTTATACCCATTGAAAATGGTCAAAAAGGGCTTAATGGTTTTGTGAAATGTATGTAACAGGAAGAAGGAATCATCTCCGACCCTATAAAGTATATATATTCTTGATCAGTATCAACAGCCGAGTCGATTGAGCCATGTCCATCGGTCTGTTTGAGTCAAAGGATCTCAGAGACTATAAGAGCTAGAGATTTCAAACTTGGTATGTAGGTTTCTCGATACCGGGCGCAGATCAAGATTTGACAAATCCATTCAAATAAAGAATACCATGTAAATACTATAAATAAGGAAACATTTTTCAGTTTTTGTCATAAATCTTTAAGAAACTAACGGAAATTTAGTGCAAAAGTACTTTTTTACCCTAATTTTATCACCTGGAGTCGATTTAAAAAATGAATTTAAGATTTAAAATTTTCGAAAAATGTAAAGGGGTAACTATGTAAAATTTCCGAAAAAATGAATTTTTCAAAATCATCCAGTTTTGATACCAAATTAATATTTGTAAAATAAAATGGTCAAAAAAACATCCCTTTTGAAAATCTATCAAGATTTGACAAATCCAAAGGGCACATTTTGCAGTTTTTGGCATAAATCATAAATCCTGTGCCCATTGAAAGTGGTAGTCGAGCGAAGCGAGCAGGGGGCGGAGTCCCCTTGTTTTTTAGTGAAATGTAGGTTGTAAATCATTAATCATCCCTTAGCAAATAAAATTTACTAACCCCAAAAAGCTGAAATTTTTCAAGCCGGACCTAATAAAACTATCCAAATAATTTCTTCACAATTTTCGCGTTAAACTTAGTTTATTGAAACTAATTAAAGTGTGTATAATTAATTATATTTTTGTTGCTTTGCATTTTGTACCCAAAATATACTCTCTTTGATGTAGAAATATAAAAACTATGTGTTATAGGCAAAATCTAACAATCACATTCGATTTAAATCTAACTTTATAAGCGAACAAACAAAACAAATTGTAGATGATATACACTATATATAGAAACAACAACAACAATAGCAGCACGGCGATTACAGTTTTTGAAGCATTTTATGCTAAATTCCAAATCGTTTCAATGATTTTTCAAATCAAATATTTCACGCAGCAACGGTTCCACCTGGGAAGGATTCACATTTAGATATACATTGATCATGAATTTGTTCAGACGCTCCACATCCGAAATTTTTTGGATCAAACGAATAAACGCGTTCTTGGCTTCACAGCCCGGATAAACGCTTTCTAGATATCTTCGCAGAAGATAATAATAGGAATTCTGTAAGAAAAGAAAAAATTATACATTTCATTTATTTTTTAGGTATTTAAAAAGAATTTACCTGGTCCAATCTAATAGCATCCTTGTGTATGACACGCGATCGTGCCGGTGTAAATAAAACAATGGCACACATTATGAGAATAATATTCTCATCCATTCGCCATTTCTCATCAAAGGTTGTGATAAATTTCTGATGCTCTTCGTAAACATTTCCTTTGGCAAACTTTAGTAGATCGGTGCGAATATTCTTCATATTCTCTTTGGTTCCTTGTGGCACCTGAAACCAGTTTAAATTTTAATCATTCTGAATTAAATCAAGTATATATCTGGCTAACCTTCCAAGCACCACGATCGGTGTCGTATATCATCACTGAGCGCATTATCATCATTTCTGTGCAGCCGCCTTTCAGCAATGCCACCTGATCCTCTTGGCACATGTCACGAAATGCACTGATCTTCTTGGCCATCTTAATAAGACGCTTAATTGCCACAGCTGTCAGATTGATGAGTTGCAAAAGCTTTGGACTCTGCCGTGCATCGTCAGGCTGTGGATTGACATAAAGGTGATAACATTAATTATCGGATCAAAAGGGCTAGACTGTATAGTGTATGATTCAATAATGAGGAACACTGCTTATCATAGCATTTTGTACACCTGCGAGCTCTACATTTCTCAAAAACTGTATCAGTTTTCCTAATTAACAATACAAAATGTGCTAATTGAGTCGGAACAGCAGCGGTAAACAGTCAATTCAATGGTCATAAAGGCTGTCGGGCCAAAAACCAAAACAAATTCATCGCTGCTCCACATCCAAACACTGGAAGTGACTTATGTGCGCCTGCTATTGTTGGTGATAGCGTCGCTGTTGATAGTAAAGCAATGGAGATTTGGGTAGACTGATAAAGCCATCATCCATGTTGGATTCAATTGTTTTTTGATAAATATGCTTTTTCTATCCATTAGTTTAGCAACAGGTGTGTGCATTTCCATTCCATTGCGACACTATTTAATGTTTTTTGTTTACATTGGGGAGGGTACGTGTGCTGGGCACACAGAAACTCTACGATGCACTGACTCATACACCAGGTGTTAACTGTCTATCGGAATTGAACAGCTCGCGATTAGATAAGCGTGCGAGCAGGTGTGAGTGTCTGAGTGTGAGAATATGGATTTTGTGGAATGAAAGAAAGGAAGGGAAATTGGTGGTCACCTTAATGCGTTCATCATTCATGATCAAGGCACTGAGATCTTCGTCAACTGGATCGTAGAGAGCCTCACTGGCCAGACGCAGTTCCCGCAGTTTCATCTGCTCCGCCTCGTTTAGATCCCGCTCCATAAAAATGCTCGATGGGGCACAAATGGGCTGTTGGTGCTGCAGATGTTGCTGATCACTGGACGCCTTACAACCGCCGTATGTCCTGTTGTGGCTCATGTAGGATGAGGACATGCCGCCAGCAGCATGATAAACTTCATCTTTTATGTGAGAGCCGGGTGTCTGCAAGCCGTTAAAAGCCTGATACTCCAGACGTATGACCTCAGAGAGAACAGATTCAATCGAATTAATGCTGAGGCTTCCATCTATGCTAAGCTCATCATTGTAGATGGATGGCATAAAAGATTTCGTATCCAAATCTGGTGAATGGGCCATGTAGTGATGGTTGCCCGATGTG
Source organism: Drosophila rellima (assembly GCA_035043635.1). Classification (NCBI taxonomy): domain Eukaryota; kingdom Metazoa; phylum Arthropoda; class Insecta; order Diptera; family Drosophilidae; genus Drosophila; species Drosophila rellima. The sequence continues at coordinate 5,229,334 of JAWNMV010000811.1, read as the reverse complement.
CTGGGCAGCTCATCCGGTTTGTGATTCGCTTTGGGTGATTGGTAGTGCAAGTCAATTGGAACACTATTCGCTGGACTTGCTATACTACTCAGAGGTGAGGTGGCCACGGTATTTATGCTCCCTGAGGGACTGCCGTTTAGCATTGTATGTATGACAGTATCCACACGGACATTCTGCGCCTGCTTATTGTATTGCTGACCCGATTCACACTCCTCAACATCGTTGGCTTCAACTGGCAACTGCTTGTGTCCCTCTGTAGTAGTGTTTGTGCCATTGAAGATGCGATTTAGCATTTTGAGAGCCTCGGCAGGTGTGTTCATAAATTTGTTCATTATGTCAATTGCATTTTCCGGTGATCTCATCAGGTTCTGCATGAACTCGACCACATCTTTGGGTGAATCAACAATCTTGGAGATTATCTCTAGGCCATCCGTGGGTGAGCTCATGAACTTTGTGAATACTGTTAAAGCGTTGAATGGCGAGTTCATGATCTTACTTATAATCTTGAGCGCGTCACCTGCACAAATTTTTACTCAATTAATATTGTAGATTTACAAGCGATTAGAATTGCATTTACCTGGGTAATCAATCAAATGCGACACTAGCTTTAAGGCATCTTTTTGTGATCCAATTATTTTCTCCATTGCCGAGATAGCCTCCTTTTGTGTCCTCATTACCCGGTTGATGGCCTGGGATGCACGATCGGGATCGGCGACGATCTCATCCACAATTTTCTCGGCTGTCATGAGGAGAGGATTAACAAGGGTCAATCGATCAGTCGTCGGTGGTTTGCTTGGGGTTGAGCTTGTTGGTCCCGTTGTCATGCCATTGGCATTGCCGCCACTGTCGGGTGATCCACAGCTGTGGGAATCTTGCGAGCCGCCGTACATGTCCAGATTACAGCTGCTATCGGCCACAGCACCAGCTACTTTGTTATCATCCACATCCGCGTCCGCATCGGAGCCACCGTGCTCCATCATGCGACGTTTGGCGCGATTATTTTCGATTTTGCGACGCTTTATGAGCTTGTCCTCCTCCGACATGATATTCTCGCTCTTCATGCCAATGTCAAGGCATTTTTTCAGACGGCACTTTTGGCAAAAACGGCGGGTGACCACGGTTATCTCACAGTTCTGGTTAAATGGGCAAGTGAACTGCTTCTTGGCCAAGGCATTGCGTCTAAAGAACGCCTTGCAGCTCTCGCAAGTAACAGCATTGAAATTATATCCCAAGGCCTTGTCGCCGCACACAGCACAATTCTTAGGGGGTGACATATTTGCCTTGCCTAGCCCTGCCTCTGCCTCTCTTCCTCTGCCTCCCACAGCTTTCAATTAGAATTGTGATTGATTTTTTAATTGCTCTGCTTTGTTGTGGACTGGCCGCGAAAATATTTGTGCCCCGCTTATTCAATTTGATTTCTTTAGCACTTAGGGCTGCTCGTGATCTTCCAACATTTTCTGTTGAGCGCGTCCTTCTTAATTGCACCTTATGCCCTTCGACATTAACACGTATAAATCACTAAGTTTCGTTATCACCACATATTTTAATTAATGGGCCCCTTCTGTGTTGTGCTACACCGTGTTTGGGTTGCTCTCATGAGCGAGTGAACAAAAAAGACTTGCTCACTTCAGTGAGCAAGTGAACAAGTTCCTTCCAAATTGTTCTTTATAAATGCACACTTGTTCGGCTGAGCGCACAGGCTTAAAACTAAAAGAATAGCAGCGCAGAAAGCTTTTGTTTGAAAAATTGATGATCATGATGGATTTATAAGTCCTAAATTTGTTGTTGTTCCTCTTCGGCATCATCTTCTTGTTGTTGATTCTTGGTATTATCTTCTTGCTGACTTGTAAAAGGTCTTGTGTTTATTATCCATGCAAGTTATTCTAAATAAAAACGATATATCTAAATAATCGATATAGTTCATGATTGACTGAATAAGTTCATTCGTTCATCTTAATGAACCGTTCATTTTAACTTTTTCTGAACTAAGCGACACAACTCTTACTTGTGACTGCCAAAAAAAACAGCAGGAATATAGTTGTAAATTCTTCTAAGTGTGCTGGAAAAAATTAATTAAAATGAATCGGGTTAGAACACGTACGTCGAAAACCGGCGAAATCATTGCTTACAGTGAGGGGGTTATTCGGAAAAACATTTCCGCCGTCGAATATTGCCGCACCTCAATGGCCGCAATTTCGGGCTGCGCTGCGGGTAAAATATATAATTAACTAATTTAAAATTAATTTACATTCATTCACCTATTTGTAATGCAGGTATTTTGGGGCTAAGTGGAACACTTGGATTCTTATTCTACTTTCTGTCGGTTTTTGTGCTTTGGCTAATGGTACTGATGAAGTCGGGCATACAGTGGCGCAAATTTTTTATTAATCGCAGAAATCTACTGACGAACCAATTCATGGGCGGCCTTTGCACCTACGTGCTCTTCTGGACATTCTTGTATGGCATGGTTCACGTGTATTAACATTTCCACCGTGCAAATAGACAAATAAACATAGCTTAAGATTCGTATAGGCGAAATGGATAAATCGAATTGTGTTATTATTATGTTGTTTAACTAGGTTTGTACGGCGGATGCAGCTGCTGCTGTTCCCGAACAGTCGCACCAAGGCGTTTTATTTACATCACATTCAAATAATATATTAAGAATTGTAATTTGAGTGCTGTCGATCATCAAATCGTGTACTTTTAATATTTTATAGTTGACATTGTTGAGGCCCGTGCTGTGATCTCTTTTGCGTGTCATCTCCTTTTGGTTAAAGCACTTTTGTGTGTCCCGTTTTCGATGGTGACGATTGTGAATATGGCTGAAAGAAAGACTCGGGCATTAGTGAGAGTGTGTAATATTAGTATTCTTGAACTTTTACCTAAAAGTATCATTGATGCCAGTCTTGATATTTTGGGGACGCGTGACTTGCAGACCGGCGTCCCTGATCCGCACGAAGAACTCATCGTCCTCCAATCCCCAGCCCCAGTATTGATTCGACATGCCATTCATTTGTTGAAAGTGTTCACGACGCACCAACAAAATGCCGCCAACAAAATTATCGTAGTGATACTTTGGATGCAACTTGGGCCCGGCAATGTGCAGCGGTCCCAAACTACTGGGATACTCGTAGATCAAATCGTTATTGAGTGGCAAAAGATCCACATCATGCATGGCAATGTAATCGTATACCTCGCTGGTAAAGTGGAATCCCACATTGATCAGTGAGGCACGATTAAATCGGTATCTATCCACTTGATTCAGTACAAATATATGATGCTCGATGCCCTGTCGGCGCAAGAACTGTGTCAGGTGTGGAACAAACTGCAGCAACTCCTCGAATCTGTCTCGAAAGGGCACCAACACAGCCATTTTATGTGGAGATCGAGCGATAGGCTTGGTCGCATGTTCCTCGGAAAGTCTACTTAATGGGTTCTTCAGCGGACATATGCAATCTGTAAGGAAAGCAATGTGTATTTTTAGAACTCTGTGATGCCTCATTTGTATACACTTGAATTATTTATTTCCACATTCACACCTGAACTAAGCGGCATAAAACTGAGCACTGCAATGCCACCCAGGCAAAACGAAATGCCGCAAACGAAGAGCCAATTTATTGTTGATATATTTGCCATTTTCATTTATGTTAATCTAATACTAAGTTTCAAGTATCAACGCTTCGTCACGCCATATGAAAATAAAAAAAATATATTGTTTTTCTTGTGCAGGTGCCGCACTCAGTTCACAACCCAGCTGTTACTTTTAAGGATCCCACACACGACAATTGGTTCCCAGAAAAAGAGTCACAGAAAGTTGAATATGTGGCAACTTTGTAAACTCGCACGAATTTGTGTCGAATTTTTAATGTTTTTTAAATTAACAACTTTGCTCCCGGGTTGTAACGAGCATCCAACGTTCATTACCATTATCACCTTCATTTTATCGCATTTAAATGGTTTCATGAAATCTTATGTATTGCAATAAACAATAATAAATTCACTTTAAGTTGCGCGCTTGGTCATATTTTAGTCCGGAACCGGTTCAGAATAAATTCGATTGAACTACTCACCATAGGGAACGAACGAGTTCAGGTGCTAAGTTCTTTCGTATCGTTCGCTCATTCAATAATGAGTCAGTGACATGAAATGATTATTGACCAGTGTTTAAGTCGTTAATTTGAAAATAGATTTCATTTATTGACGTATTCTTTGTGCAAACTCAGTTTATTTCCCAACAAAGTGGTTAATAATCACTAAGCATTAACTGAATGATTATTAAAACTCCCATATTGTACATTTCAATAAAAAGCGTTGTATTTATTTATAAGATTACAAAGAAAGCTTGCATATAAATTACGATAATTATGGAAACACAAGAGCTGTTCTTAAAAGACATATCAAATAAATAAGTTCTACATTAAAATTTATTTATTTATTTTTATAGTTAAATACTTAAAAACTGTAACTATATTTAGAGATTATGTAAATCTAATTGTTGTTCATATTTATTGTGCGTTTTTACGCATCGAATTTCGACATTCTTCTAATGCTCAAGCGATTGAAATTTTGATATAAAATTGTTGTTATATGATTTATATGTTAATACCATTTGCGACTCGCTGATATTACAAAAAAATTAGTTTACAAAATTATCGCCTACTTTCATATCATATCTATTGTTATTTAAACATATTTCAATCAGTCGAGCAATAGAATTTAGATTCGATTAGCAAGTTTAGTTTCCGTCATCAGTTGACATAATAAAACACATTAATTTAGTTAAATTACTTTTCATTCCTACCTCAGATGGATTTGTGCGTGCAAATGACGTAAACATTAAATTCAATCGATTAAAAGCTATGCAATTCGTGGTTCGTTTGTAAAATTGCTATAAAAACTAGTTTCGTTCGGTTCTTCATTTTACACATATTGTATATAAAAGTATAAAAGCTTGGAAAAGTTCATAGACGACATAATTATCTCAACTCAATTCAAATCAACTGATCCGATTTGATCTCATTGTGCGCATTTTGTCAGGCGAATTTCGTTGCTCTTACAACAAAAGAAGACTAGAAGCAACAATTATACACAAAAAATAATAATGTTTAAAATAAAGTGACTAAAATACTATAAAAGCGCATTGAAGAAAAGTATTGCTATTAAAGCAAACAAAAAAGAAACGGCATAAACAACCATCGAGGCTTCGTAAAATCATTAATTGGGAACCCCCAAAAATGTTTTGTTATGGTTGAGTCTTCTGAAAGCGATTGCATTTTTTGAAGGGGAATCACAAAAAACAACTTTACAAGGCACGTCGAAAAGCTTGATTATGAGATTGCTACTTGGGGACTTCAAATACGTAAGTTCATAATTGATTTTTTTTAGTGAGCGCGTTCTAAATTAATTGCACCTATACTATGTATACAGTACAATATCACTGGTTGCTTCGTCACGTAACCTAATCCGAAACAAATTGGAATTCAAATTGAAAATAGTGCAAGTCTATATGGAATCGGTAAATCGAAAAGAAAATTAAACATTTCGATCTATTCTAAAGCGGATCTAAAATCAAGTGTGTTTTGTTGCATTGATTTCACCAGTTTTGGCACCTTAGTAAATATTATTGTGTGTTTTCTTGTTCTTATTTTGTTTCTGATTCTGTCTCTGTATCTATTTCTGAGTCTATTTTCCTGTTCCTTCAGATAAAAAACGTGAGGAATGCAGCGCTGTGGGTGCAATTTGGGTCCGATTTGTTCGTCTGTTCTTGTTTCTGTGTTCTGTTGTGATTGTTTTGTTTGCAGTGCTTAAAAATTAGTTAAAATTATATTTAGTGTGCATGGCTGGTGGTTCATCTTTTGCGGTGAGCCGTAGCGGCAGCCAACACTTGTCGCATCGTTGGCTCCGGCACGCATTGCTGTGGATCGCACTTCATGTTGCCATCTCCGCCGCAGCTGAAATTGCAATTGTATTTAGAAATATTCAATTAAGGATATTCGAAGTTTATACTCACGTGCAACTAATGCAGGGACCACTCGTTGATTCGATGGGCTCGCCCACCTTATACGATCTGCCGTTGATGAGGCAGCCAGTGTGTTTCACAGCATCACCGTGAGAATAGTTCAGGAAATGTGGTGGCAGTGTGGTGCTTGTGGTTGTCGTGCTTGTCGTTATATTCAGCACAGCGGCCATGGACACAGGACACTCGTAACGGGGACAACAGAAGCCAGAGATGGGCTCCTCGTGGCAACCAGAAATTGGAGGCGGGCAAGATTGTTGCAAGCAGATGATGTCGCTTCTAAAGCAGAAGCAGAAATCGCAAGGATCGTCGCGTGGAATTTGCTGAGCAGAAACATAGATCTTGCCAGCATAGCGACAGGTGCCAGGACCAAATACCTCCTCCTCATCATATTCGTCTTCGGGATACGATGGGTACTGTGGCTGGTGGCCATAAGAGGGTGGTGTAATGGGCTCATGTCCTGCACTGGATGCCACTGTAGTCGTGAGTGGAGTTTCTGTTGACGTTGTCTCGGCGCTTGGTTTGGCTGGAGCGGCTTCAGTCTGATCAACAGAGATCCTGTCGTCGATAACTGGTGCCTTTGTGGTGCTCGTGAGATGCTGGGCGAACAGTGGATGCATCGTCATAATACTATCAATTTCAGGCTGTTTGGTGGCAGATTCATCGCTGGAAGTCTCTGTGGCAGGAGCAGCTGTTGTTGCATCCACAGATGGAACTGCAACCTCGTCGTGTTCTGGTTTCTTTTGAGCAGCTTCAGTAGATTCCTCCTCTGATTCATCGCTATCTTCTTCTTCTTTGTGAGGATGCTCAGAAGCTGGAGTGTGCTCCTCCTCTGATTCCGCAGATTCATCAGCCTCTTCGGTAGAATCCGAGCTTGTGACAACAGCTGGGATTGCTGTGGATGTGGCTTCCTCGTCTGGCTTAACGGTGTGCACATCAGAGTCGGGCTCTTGAGCAGGAGATTCAGTTCCTTCTTCGACAGGTGCCTTTGTTGGAACCTCATCTGAGGTTGGCGCTGGCGTTGGTGGTTTCAATTTGGCACCAGCAGCCTGATCAGTGGTATCCTCATGCTCAACTGCACTTGGTTCTGTGGTTTCCTCTCCCACATCTTCAGTGGCAGATGGATGTTTGCTAACTTCGCTGCTTGTTTCAGTGTCAGGAGCAACAGAAGCAACAGTAACTGGAGTCTTTTCAGCATCTTCAGCAGAAGTTGTGGCCGATTCGCCTTCGGCATCGCTTTCGGGTGCAATCGTTTGTGACATAACATCTTCCACGGGCTTCTTGTCGACTTCTTCAGCACCAGGAACATGAATTGGAGAGAGAGTAGTGTCAACTGGAGTTCTGATTGTAGTTGGGATTGGTGCAGCTTCTTTGTCCTCCTCAGATTTGGGTGTCGTAATGCCATCCTCAATGGGTGTACCAGTTTCTTCAGTCTTATCAACAGTTGGTCTTGCAGTGGTATCCTCTGAATCATCATCTTGAGCACCAGGAGCAGCTGAGGGAACTGTGGTAGCATCAATCTTGTCATCAGCAGTTGGAGTTGTGCCATCGACCTTGACGGATGTAGCAGCGGTTGTCGCTGGTTGCTCAGATTCCTCTTCAGTTGGAATATGGGTATGTGCAATTTTTTTATCTTCATCTTCCTCCTCGGATGGTTTCTCAGTTGCAGGCTCAAGTTCATCATGAGCCTTGGATGGTGCAATTGTAGTTGAAGATTCCTTCTCTGAAGGTTGAGCGTCTGTGGTGGAGACAACACCATCTTCGGGCTTAGGCTCCTTGACACCCTCTTCCTCTTCCACAGGTTGAACCGTTGTAGAATCCGTTTTATCACCTTCCAGTTTGGTTTGGTCATCAACAGGAGTAGCTGTGGGTAAGACGCCATGAAGTACATGTTCACCTTCCTCTTCTGAAGATGGAGCCTCAGTTCCTTCAGCGGGTTCAACTTCGTTCTCAGATGAAGCTGGTCTCTTGGTTTCCTCCTCTGGTTCAGCTGTAGGCGCTCTCGTTGGCAATGGGGGTTGCTTCTTATCTTCTGTAGCCTGTGGCACAGCGGTTGTTGCAGCAAGAATGTCTTCGGTACTTTCCTCCTCATCAGATGTGGTAGGTGTCTTTTCATCAGTTGGTTTCGATGATGCTTCTTCGGAGCTAGGTGCAACTGTTGTGAATTTGTCCGATTCTCCCAACTCATCATCAGCTGGAATTCCAGTCGTAGACTCTGTGACCTTATCAACGGGAGATTTGACAGTCGTTGAAGGAAGTTTATCTTGGAGTTCCTCTTCAGACTCTGTAGAAGCATCTTCCACAGTTGGAGTATCTGTTGAAATGTCCTTGTCAATCGGTTTCTCTTCTTCAGGAATAGTAGCAGCAGTTGTAATATCAATTTTGTCCTCTGGAGTTTCTTTGTCTTCCTCTGTGGCTGGCGATGCAGTCGAAGACGTTTCGATTTCAGGCGTTTCTTCATCCTTATGAGAAGTGCTTGGAGCAATGGTAGTTGCAAGCTTAGAATCCACATCAATTTCCTCGGATGCAGAAGTCGTATCTTCGTCAGTTGTCTTGGAAGGAACTGCTGTAGTGACATCTTCGATATCTTTGTGTTCTTCATCGTGGGCGGGAGAAGCAGATGTAGAAACTGCAATCGTATCTTCGGGAGCTTGGGGTCTAGAAGTTGATGATGCTTCCTCCTCAGAAGTGGGCTCTTCAGAAGTAGATTTCTCTGTTGAAGATATGTGCTCTTCATCGACAGCCTCGGCATCAGTAGCAGTCTCAGTTTTATCTTCATGATCCTTCTCCTCAGTTGATGGCGATGTTGAGAGCGAGGGAATTTCAGTTTCCTTTTCAATGCCAGCCTCTGTTGAAGATGGTTCAGATGAAGTAGACTCATCCTCCGGTTTCTTAGGAGCGCTAGTAACTGGCGCAATTGGTTTCTCATCAATTTTATCTTCTGGTGTCGATGGTGTTTCGTCATGAGCAGGGCTGACAGTAGTAGCATCCAATTTATCATCTTCAGCCTCAGCTGGTAATGCAGCTGTAGATTCCTTGTCAGACTCTTCTTTGTCAGCAGGTGAAGAAACTGTAGCTGTGAGCTCGGACTCGGATTCAATTCCAGTCTTTTCGGGAGCGGCCGTTGAAGACTCATCGGCAGTTGGTTTCTTTGTAACTTTCTGGACGGATGAGGCCACAGTTGTAGTCGATAGTTCGTCGTGGATATCTTCAGGCAGTTTAGCTTCCGTTGATACTTCATCTTCGGTGGCTGGAGGCAGAGTTGTAGCCTTATCGTCAGCATCCTTGTCAATTGAAACCTTTTCGGTGCTCGAGACTTCATCTTCATCAGAACCGACAGGTACAGAAGTACTTTCATCTTGATCCTTGGTGACTTCGGGAGCAGAAGTGGAAATATCTTCCGATGTTTCCTTCTCTTCCTCAGAGGTTGGAATCTTGGTGGTCGTATACGCGTCTGTTTCCTTGGATGGTTCCTTCTCAATATCAGCCTCGGTACTGGTCTCCTTATCTGCTGGTTGCTTAACATCCGTATCTGCTTCCGCAGGAGCAGCTGTGGGCACTGGGGCTTCTTCAAACAGTTTCTTGTCTTGGTCTCCCTCGGTCTCTGGACGAGCAGTTGTAACTGCACTGTTGTCTTCTTTGGTTGGCATCTTTTCTTCTTCTTCAATAGTAGGCTTAGAAATATCAGTAGATGGAGGCAAAGTTGTGAATTTATCCGTAATATCAACTTCAGATGGTGCGGGAGTGGAGGTAGCTGGGATCTTTTCATCAGTTGGTTTTTCAGCATCGACAGCTGCCTCAGTGGATGAGGCCTCTTCCTCAGAAGTCTCCGTAGATGATTCCTCGGATGTGGGTGTAGCAACAGTAGGAGAAACCTTATCCTCAGTTTCGCTTTCAGGCGCTTCAGTCTTCTCTTCAGTGGGCTTCTCTGCCTCAGTTGGTTTCTCCTCATCCTTCGAAACTGGAACAACTGTTGTAGCAGCCAAAGTATCTTCAATCTCCTTCTGGGTATCATCAGCAACTGGAGCAGGTGTTGTGGCTTCCTCGTGAGTCGGTTGCTTCTTGGTTTCATCAATTGCTGGAGTAGCAGTGGAGGAAACAATATCATCCTCAGTTTCCTTATCCTCTTCTGATTGAGGTTCTTTCTCGGCAGGCTTTTGAACATCTTTCTTAATCTCAGGAGCAGCCGTTGCGGACACGATTTCATCTTCTTCTTCCTCTGATGGAATTTCTGCCTTGGTCGGCTTTTTAACTTCCTTGTCTGTTGTGATCTCTTCCTGTTGGGGAATTGCGGTCGTTACTGGAAGCTCTTCATCGGGCTTGACGTGAGACAATGGTTGTTCAGTAATGCCAGAAGGCATAATGACATCCTTAGGTACTTCCTCAGTACTTGTAGATGCATCTTCATCATCAACAGCATCCACAGGCTTTTCACTTGTGTCAGGCTTAGCAGTCGTAGACTTATCTTCAGCCGTGCTATCATCGGCCTTAGAAGTCGTGGAATCAGACTCATCGCAAATGTAAGTTGGACAGCAACCATCAAGAAGATCGGTAGCCAGGACACACTTTTCTCTATCTTCGGGTATCTTGCACTCCATCGCCTTGCAGGACACAATGCTGCTAACGCACATGCAGGATACATCGCATGGTGCTGTTGCTGGTACCTCGGTATTGTTGCCATAGGTCTTGCCCTCCACCAAGCAATCGCCCTCTCCGGGAATGACAGATGGCAGCTGCATGTCGGGTAGCGTTGCAGAAGTCGTCTCCTCCTCGGCAGTGGGAGGCAGGGTTGTCTTCTCGACATCAAAGTCTGTGCGGGTATCAACGGGTGGTACTTCAGGCTTACCCTCAGTCGGCTTCGCAGATTCCTTTTCGGTCGTAGATGCAGTGACATTTTCTTCTCCGATTTCTGTGCTGGTCTCATCTTCAGAGTCTGCATGTGGTGGCAAGTATACTGAGCCTGGTTTGGCAGTTGAGGTTCCTTCGCTTGCTTCTGGTTGAGCAGTTGTTTCATCAGCATCCACGACAGCGGGAACAGTATCAGACTTGGCAGGAGCGGCTTCGGTAGTCTGATCCTCTTTCTTATCTGTAGCGTCGCCTTCAGTGGTTGGCTTAGGCTCGCCCAGTGGTGCAATTGTAGATGACACAATTTCCTTTTCTGTCTCAGTTGTATCTTCGTCAGTCTTTGCAGGGGTGGTTGCTTTCGCGGTAGTTGAGTCGATATCTTCCTTCTTGGGTTGCTCGGTTTGTTCCTCATCGACTTCCTTCTCATCAGTTTCCTCGACTGATGGTACGGTTGTGGGCTGTTCTTTCTTATCCCCAGAAAGTATAGGGCCGGCTGTGCTGCTCTCTTCCGCAGGCTTCTCTTCATCTGAAGTGCTCTCCTCGGTACTGATGCCTTCAGTAGAGGAGGAAGGAATCTTTGAGCCTGCTGTTGTTGTGTAAACATCTTCATCTTTCTCAGCATCTGTGTCAGCTGAGATTTCAGTAGAGCTTTCAGTCTGATCTTCCACAGTCTTGGTGGTGGTAGACTTGACAATTTCAGCGTCATCTTGCTTAGCGGGAGGTGTAACCTTGGATGGATAATCTTCGCCGCTAATATCCTCAGTTGTTGTGACTGGAACGATTTGTTCTTCATCGCTAATGCCTTCGATGGGCTTGACAATATCCTTGTCTTGACCGCTAATTTCACTTGCAGGTGTTGTAGTTTGAAGAGTATCCTCATCAGATGTGGGAGCTTTGTCGGTTTCCTTTTCAAGAGACTCTGCTGCGGCAGGAGTTGTAACCTTGACAATTTCATCATCAGGAATGATATCCTTGGCGGAAGTTGTAGCCTTGATGATTTCATCTTCATCGCTAACTTCCTTTGAAGGAGTTGTAGCCTTGACGATTTCAACTTCATCCTTAGCTGGAGTCGTTTCTTTGATGGTTTCTTCTTCATCGCTGACTTCCTTAGAAGGAGTAGTTGCCTTGATGATTTCATCGTCTTCACTGACTTCCCTTGATGGAGTCGTAGCCTCAACGATCTCGTCATCTTCGCTGACTGCCTCGGAAGGAGTTGTAGCCTTGACGATTTCATCTTCTTCGCTAGCTCCCTTAGCTGGAGTTGTAGCCTTGACGATTTCATCATCTTCATCGATCTTAGCAGAAGTTGTTGCCTTAACAATTTCATCCTCATCGCTGACTTCCTTCGAGGGAGTCGTAGCCTTGACAATTTCATCTTCATCGCTGACTTCTTTGGAGGGAGTTGTAGTCTTGACAATTTCATCTTCATCGCTGACTTCCTTGGAGGGAGTTGTAGCCTTGACAATTTCATCTTCATCGCTGACTTGCTTGGAGGGAGTTGTAGCCTTGACAATTTCATCATCATCGCTGACCTCCTCGGAGGGAGTTGTAGCCTTGACGATCTCATCTTCATCGCTGTCTTCCTTCGAGGGAGTTGTAGCCTTAACGATCTCATCTTCATCGCTGACTTCCTTAGAGGGAGTCGTAGCCTTAACGATCTCATCTTCATCGCTGACTTCCTTGGAGGGAGTTGTAGCCTTAACGATCTCATCTTCTTCGCTGACTTCCTCGGAGGGAGTTGTCGCCTTGACGATTTCATCATCAGCACTGACATCCTTTGCGGGAACTGTTGTTTTGGCGACATCCTTGTCCTCACTAACTTCTCCGGCAGGAGTTGTAGCCTTGATAGTGTCGTCATCTTCAATTTCATCCTCAGTAGGAGTAATAGGCTTAGCAGTATCTTGTTCATCACGTTCTTCTCCGGCAGGAGTTGTGGCCTTGACAATGTCTTCCTCTTGTTCGCTGACTCCCTTAGCTGGAGTTGTTGCCTTAACGACATCTTCCTCACCGCTGACTTCCGTTTCAGGAGTTGTAGCCTTGGCAATATCCTCTTCATCGCTGGCAGTTGGTGTTGTAAGCTTGTCACTATCCTCTTCTGTCGAAGCTGGGGTAGGCTTAGCAATCTCTTCCTCCTCTGCGCTAGTTTCCTTGGGAGCCGACGTTGTAGACTTGATACCTTCCTCTTCTCCACTTCCTTCCTCAGTTGTGACCTTAACCTCTTCACCGCTGCCTTCCTTGGATGGCTCGATGGGTTGAACTCGTGCAGTTGTGACCTCCTCGCCGCTGCCTTCCTCATCAGATGCAGCCGTGGATGATTCAGGTGGAGTATCAATACGGGTATCAGTAACAATTGTAGAAGTCTCAGTTCCCTTCTCTTTCTTCTTATCCTCTGGCTCAGGAGCACCTGTTGTATCGATTTCTCCGCTGCCAGTTTCCTCAGCTGGTCCCTCAGTGGACTCTTCCTTGATCTTCTCCTCGTCATCAATGTGTTCCTGCAGATCGACATCTTCCTTGGGTATCTCACCGTGAATATCCTTGACTGGAGCTGCTGTGGTGATAATGTCCTCATCGTGTCTAATCTCTTGTGTGGTGATCTCAACAATTTCGGTGGTGGCGCTGTCATCCTCGCAGACATAATTGCTGGGACAACACTCTCCCTCGGCAGCTGGCATGGCACGGCAGATCTTTCCACTGGCCGTGCTCATCGGTATCTCACACTCTTGGACGGCACAGACAATGTCACCACGCATGCAGTAGCAATGCTCACAGGCACTCTTGCCCCTAATGGAGGCACCATCGGCAAAGAGATCGCCATTGTGGATACAATCCGTGGAAACTGGTGGAGTCATGGTTGTGGTGAGGATGAAGCCAGGTGTTGGACGAACAGTGGTCGTTGTGGTCGACTGATCCTCCAGCTCGAGCACATCGTTCTCATGGTCTGCAAGAATGACTCCAATTGTAGATGCGATTGGGAAGATTTCACTAATGATTACTTACCGCAACTGTAGCGCACGGGACAACAGGAGCCCTTGTTGTAGATGGGCGTGCATCCATCGACATGCAGAGTGCACTCCTGCATAACACACTTGGTCTGATTGTTAATACAATAGCAGAGCTCACAGGGCTTATTCGGATTCGACGGCACCTGGGCGCCTTCCGGGTAGAACTTCTCCTCAATGCTGCAGCCGAACTTCTCAGGAATGCTCAACTCAGTGCCCGGCTCGGGAGTATGATAGGGCACATTAACGGGCACTAAAATATCTACACGTAAAATATATGTCTTTGGAATGAAATTTGGAAACTTACCCTCTGGACAGGTAATGATGGGACAGCATTGATCCTCGCGCTTCTCCACAATGCAATCGTGACCAATGGGCTTTGTGAAGGGGCAGACTCGGAGGTAGCACATGAGCATGCGATTGTGGCAGGTGCAGTTAAGACATGGCTCATTGGTCATAATGCGATCACCCTCATTGTAATGCGCATAGTTGTAATAGCAGCCTTCTGCAATAATAAAAAGAAGCCCAAAAGAAAGTTGGCGATTTATTAATAATAACTACTGCAACTGCCTAGACAGCAGTTAACTGGAGCAGCTCTTGGGAACAATTGGCCAAAGAACAATGACTGCGACTACTCTCTTAACTCGTACTATCAACTAGTTGAAGTATAAATTCCCTAGCATCAGTTATGCATTCAAGCCAAGCTCATGTGTGCTACTGTGTCGTTTCGGCCATAAATTAGCTGTAAGCCAAGCGCCATCAACTGTCATAATACGTACGGCAATAGATAACTTTTATGGCTCATCAGAGTCATTAAATACACAGACAACTCAACTTGCTTAGCATACTCTAGCTACTGGCTACTGTGGGACTACCCAAGTTAGTGTCGTCCACCCGCAATAAATTTCACATCACATTATTAACACGTTAAGCTCGACTTGCAGCGCCACCTCGACTCACATCGTACCCCGTCTCGGTCTATACATCAGTCTACATTTCTGTTTCTGTTGACGTTAACTCTCTGTGGTTGTTGTTGGCCTGGCTAGACGATTTTTTGATTGAAATCTTTTGTCTTTGTGTCGCTGTCGCTCACGTTTTGAACATAAAGCTCGTAAAACAGCGTTTATTTCTTTATGTTTCTTTTTATTTTTCTCGTTTTTCGTTTGTCTTTTCACACCTCAGCTAACAGCCTAATAATGCGCATACGCCCCGTTGCCGCCGGTTGCCCAGACAGCTTTGGGTCAAGAGCTATTGGTCGGATCACATTTAGCTGATTAGCAGCTTATAGCGAGCCTCAATTAGTGTTCAATTTAAGCTATCATAATTGTATTATGAGCTTTGTCAAAAATATATTATTTAATTTGTGATCAGTGGATTTTTCAAATTAATTCAACTTACCTGGATATTGTTGGATTTCGGTATACTCCTGCAGTGGAGCTGTAAGAAAGAATGATGAATAAATTGGATTAATTAGTGTGTCAATACATTTTTCTAAATATAATATTTCTAAATATTATTCCTCCCGTTAAATAAATAAAATCAACAATGTACCATTAAATTAATTTGAGCAAACATCCTAGTTTTTAGAAATTCGTGGGATCTTCAGATTATGGCATAATATGTATAATTATTTTGATTTTTCGCTCTATTATGGCAGAATTTTATGATGGCCATATCCGTTAGTCATGACTACGAGTAAGTATAATAAATTAATTTATCTATTACAGCCAGAATGCCAGAGTCTAATTGTGGCTGCATGCAATTGAAATTAGACGTGGCTTCAAACTTGCGTAGGCCGTCGTTGATAGGCCAGCGTTCGTTTGATAACAGGGCCAGAATGCCGCTGGCCAGCATGCAATAGCAATGGCAGAAGCAGCCGAGGCAACTGCAACAAATTGCAGCAACAACGACAACAACAGCAACTTTTACAGTCAGTGCTCGGCTTTGTGTGCGTGCAACGTGTTATTACCACATAATCAAAATTCAAAGGCAACAACAACAGCAACAACAACAGCAGTAAAAGCAAGAGCACCAAGAAAAAAGCCAAGTAATAATGGCACGTAGCAAGTTCTAGGCATGGCTTGTTTGCCCTGAGGATTGTGTGTGTGTGTGTGTGTGTTCCACACACTGGGCTAAAAAATGGCTCAAACAAATTGTTTAAGCTGACAGTTAGCCGGCAACACGAGTTGCATCCAACTTGGCGGTCACTTGTTGCTGCGGTGGCGTTTACGAGCACGACAGCAACATGCCAAAGCAGCAGCAACAACAGCAACATCAACTGCGGCAGCAGCAGGTAAAATGATTTGACAAATTGCATTTTATTATGAATGGCTTTGTTGTTGTAGCAGATGTTCTTGTTCTTGTTGTTGTTGCTGTTGTTGTCTAAGCAACTTTTGATTAATTGCGTTTAGTTGAAGGGTTGACAATTTTGCACATATATTTCAAATGTTAATTTCCGCATCGTTGGGAGGTCCCACAGGATAAACTGTTGCAATTGTGCAACAAAATGTAGCCGAAATAACAATTCAAATTGTAACGGCAAGTGCTCATTAGCATGCTCTTGGCCTGGCCAAAAGAGCAAAAGCAGCAGCAGCAACAACAAATCAGAGCTGCAGTTTTAATGCATAAGCAGAGGGTTAGTGTCTAGAGCAGAAGGCATGAGGCATGGGGCAGGAGGCAAGAGGCAGGAGGTTTGTGGCATGTACGTCTCACTTATTCAAGCTAACGGATGTAAATTACATTTTATGCGGTAAGAACAACAACAGACTCCGAACCGAAACCTGGCAACGCATAAAAATTCACACATTAACTGTTAAGGATTGCTAGGTGGATCCAAAGAGGCAGAGAGCGTGATAGAGAGAGATAGAGAGAGAGAGAGAGAGAGAGAGAGGTAGCGAGATTAGCTGGACTTGGCAATGGGAGTCAATCATGCAGCCGGTTCGCAGGCAGAGTCCGTAGTTCCTAGTTGCAGTATCTCGTATCTATGTAGTATGCAGTCCAGCGTCAGTTCCCAGTTGGCCGCCTTGTAATGCAAACTTATGCAACAATTTTCCGCTGCAAGTGCAACAACTAAAACATGCTATATACGAGTACGAATACGAATACGAATACGAATACGAATACGAATACGAATATACGAATACAAGTTGGAGGCAGCATCAACTTCATGATGACGATGATGACCAAGACGCATGAGTCGCAGTTTGCCTGGCTGATGGTACACATCAAACATGGTCGTGTCGGTCCAACAAACAGAAGTCAGTCAGTCAGTTAGTCAGTCAGTCAGCCAGTTGTTGTTGCTGGTGTTGATTTGGCTGCTGCTTACAGCTTACAGCTACATTCACATGGGCAATAGCTTCAAGCCAAGCCAAAGTTGTTGGCGGCGTTGGTTGCTGTGACTGTTGTTGTTGTTGCTGCGACTGTTGCTGTTGCTGTTGTTGCTGTCGCGAGAGTCGTGCATTTTGTTTATTCTAGGAAAGCGCGCGCGCTTGCCTCGCATCTCGACCATTGCCATGGCTGGATGACTGTTGCTGCCGTTGCTATTGCTGATTTTGTTGCTGTTGTTGCTGTTGCTGCTGTTGCTGTTGCTGTTGTTGCTGCTGCGGCAAGTTGAATGACCCGGTCGCGCATGTGTGCAAAAATGTGTACACAAACCATAAAATACAAGCCACTAGCAGGCTTTACTTACATAAGTAGGCCTAGACTTAGGCCTGACTTTGACTCTGTCTCCGACTTCGACTTCGACTTCGACACTGACTTGGACTCGGACGCTGTCTTAGCCAGTTCTGACCAGGCTAACGAAACGGGCACGCCTTTTGCTGGTTACGCTTTATTATTTAGTGCTGTAGGTGGCTTGGCAGGCGGGGGACACGGACAGACTCTGTGGACACGGACAGAGCAGCATGTGAAAAGTGGAAGTTTCGCTAAATATTTTGTTGATAGCAATCGTTCCTTTTTCGGCCCTGTACTTCAAATGAGCAAAAGTGTCTATTATGTTTGAGACAAATAATAGTGCATAACAAGCCCGCCTAGATCTCAGAGGCTATAAGAGCTGGAGTCACCAAACTTGTTAATAGATAATATATATTAAATTTTTTTTCAAATTTCCGAGAGTTGGAGGAGGCTTGATAAAATTCTAAAATAAATATCAATTATTAAAGAGCTATGAGTTTTTTGAAGTATATATACAGGGTTTGTCACAGTCGAGTTCTCTCGATTTTAGTCTTTTCTACTAGGTTTTTTCTTACTTCAATTCTTCGATCTTGCCACGCGGAAACGACGCAGCAGCAGCCAAAGTGAAATATTTGCCATGCCACAAATATTTCAAAGATTACAAAATAAACACAAATCTTACTTTGGCATCCCAAATGGCTTGTTGTTGTTGGCTTTGGTCCCCCATGAGCCATTTTTGTGTGTTGTGTGTTTTGTGCGTTTGCCAAACGCGGCAGCGACTACTTTACCGCTACTTTGGTGACCAGCAGCAGCAGCAGCAAGCAGCTGCAACATTCTGTTGCACACCCACATGCCACATCACAGGAAGAGAGAGAGAAGATATATGGCCAGCTGATAAGCTCGGCCATCGCAATTGCAAGTTGCAATTCTTCTGCTTTCTTTGGTTGACAATAGAGATACGTAATTAGAGCCAAGTTTACAGTGATCTTGGCTAGAACAATGCACCCTATGTGGCTGCACATGCAATAAATCGAACTATAATTGCACTGCCCGCCTCAATTATGCAACTGCAGGAAAACAGAAATTATGCCAGGAAGGGGCATGCAACTGCTCAGCAAAGAGGCATGCAAATATTGTTGTTGTTGTTGCCGTTGTTGTTGCGAAAACAATTTCCATTTTCTATGGCCTTGATCACATAATTTCCATAATGCCGGGTTGATCAATATGGAGTGAGCGACAAGCTAACAACCCAAGACGAAGAACAGAGCCAAGTCCGAGACCATGGCCAAGACAGGGACTGTAGTCCTCTCTGTTTACGTACGGCCACACAGTGGCTTGTTTTTCAAAAAAAGCTGGCAAAACTTAAAGCAAAGATCGCACAACAATTTTTAGATTTCCCAATCTTAAAACACATATAAAATTTCCCACAAAGATTTTTAGACTTAAAATATACTATAAAATATATTAAAATAAATATAGAATTTAAAAGAGAGTCCGATTTACCGAATGAATATGATTTAGTAAATCTTTAAAGTATTGAGAGTATTATTTTAAAAATGTTCAGACCGATATCTTACTGAGTTCAAAAGTAACAAATTTCTGCCACCAATTTCATCCCAGGGTGCCACTGTGCACCGTATCATGTCCATGCATCAGCGTTGAAAGCAGCCAAGAGGCATGCGGCATGGGGCGCCCTAACAATGCGCCCAACGGAGGCAGCAACAACATCAGCAGCAACCACAGCAGCAGCAGCAGCAGCCGCCGCGCACAGCAAATGAATTTGCGAGTAATTTAACATGATTATGTCGGGGACAAGGTAGCAATGTAGACGTCGGCGTCGACGTCGCAGCTCCTTTTGGTTTGGGCCAAATTGGATGCAGTTGCGCAAGGCTCTGGCTGTGGCGTGACGCTGTGTTTTATTACCAGG
The DNA here is from genome assembly GCA_035043635.1 of Drosophila rellima. Lineage (NCBI taxonomy): Eukaryota > Metazoa > Arthropoda > Insecta > Diptera > Drosophilidae > Drosophila > Drosophila rellima. The sequence continues at coordinate 5,209,872 of JAWNMV010000811.1, read as the reverse complement.
CAGCCTAGACATGATTCGTTCTAAGTAAATTATGCCCGCTGGTCATGACGAGGTATTGCCGTGAAATTGCTGCCTGTTGCCTGCTTTAGATGCATATGAAACAATTACCAAGGCATGAACTGAAGAGTCGGACTTGGCTGGAAGGAAGGCAGGAAGGCAGGAATGGACAGGAATAGCTCTAGGTCTAGGCAATCCTTGGTACCTGTCTATATGTGGGCATTGTAATTGCTGTGCTGGCCAACTCATATGCATATTTATGGCCTGAACTAGGCAATGTCATTAGAGGAGTCAGTCAAGTCAAGTCAGCACAACTTTTGCTTTTTAACCATCGACTGCAAATCCGACTGTTTAATAGATAATAATGAGTCTGAGTCTGCCAAGTTGCAAGTTGCAAGTAGGAGCAGGAGTTGCAGTTGTGTCTGCCGCTTAACCTTGAGGCGCTGTAATTAAGCAGTTAAAATGGCCATGCATAGTTTCCCACAGTTTTGTGATCCTAGCCCTGGTCTAGGCCTGGTCTTTACTATTCTTATCTTTTTTTTGTTTTTTATGTGTCCTGTCTTGGGCTTGATTTGTTTTGATTGCTCTGCGTGGCTTTAATGAGCCCCCTTTGGGGCCATCAATCTGCCTGTCAGTTCGTATTTGTAATCGTATTCCCCTCGGCTATATAGCTAATCACAACCACGAGTACAAGTGGAATTACTGGCACCACTTGCACCACTGGCACCACTGCCACCACTCGCCAGATATATCATAATTTTTGTTTGTGCAATTTTAGACAAATTCTTATGGCCTGTAACGGAGGCAGACAAACAAATTGTCGTTGCAAGATCAACGCCTCTTGACTGATCTCCTGCTTTCTTCTGCCATTTCTTCGGCCTTCTGCTGTCTTCTGTGGTCTGCATTCAATTATTACACCGCTAGCTGTTATTGATAACAGCGCATTGATTACTGCAATTGCAATTCAAGTCAAGTCGACTCCACTTGAGTTTTTCTTTTGCCAAAATAACAGACAAGATCTATAATCAAAGACCTGGTCCACAGCGGGAAGACCCGCTACTGCCGTCTTTCAGTTTGTTGGCCTTTTAATCTTCGCTTCTTTCCTTGCTACAAGTTGCAAGTGGCGCATGCGTAACTGTTTATTAATTTGAGTTTAAGTTTGAATTTGGCCAACATTTTCGAGTTTCACTTGGACAACTGAATCTACAATTCCTAATTCATTTATGCTCTTCATTGCATCCATTCTACCTTATTTACTTATACATCTGGCATATTAAAATAAAAATACATTTTATGATCGAGGTTTTGCTAAATAAAAATCAACAGGAGCTATTTATGATCTTAAAATAAAAATTTATATTAAATACTTCTTTTTTTTTTAAATTTTTGAAATAAAAATCAAAAATAATAGCAAATATTTATTTTTATACCAAAAATTTAAAATAATCGGGTTAAGTTTTTGAATTCAATTCTCTTTTATTGATGTTGTGGATATTGATGATGTTTTCCATTTATAAGTCCTTAAAATTGTAAAGCTAAATAAAAATACTAATACCACAAATTTTGTTTTAATGAGTTTTAAAATTGAGGTAATTTGTTTTTTGTAAAATCTGTCTTATTTTGACTGTAAAATTCTGTCAACTCTGGTGTTTTGTTGACAAGGCGAAAGGCAAATGGAAGATTGATGATAATGTCCAGAAGAAATTCTCACGTTTGGGGCAACGTCATTGGCTTGTGGCCGATTCAATTAAGTACGGCTTCAAGCCATGTGTCTGCCTCATTTGGTAAAACATTCACGTGGCATTCAAGCGCTAATTGCTTGCCGCCAACGTTGCCTCCCCCTTGCCCATAAAAAGAAATGTTGTCCCCTCCCCCATCGAGATTTGTCGATTTGTATCTACTCCCACGACAGGCATGGCATTTAGCTAATGATTAGCCAGCATAGATAATGGCTACTAGTGGTTGTTGCGTGTTAGCCAAGTGCAGAATTGGCAGCAGAAGACGCTGAAGAAGCTCAAGCATTAAATTCAATGTGGCCAAAACGCACAAACCAAGAACAGAAACAAAAGATCAGCAAAGCGATAATTATACAAGGTATTAGTTCATTCCTTGTCTAGCTCTCTCCCTCTCTTCCTCTCACCCTCTCTCTTTCCCTCTCTCTTGGGGCTTGCGTAGTTAGTGGCCGTTGCTAAGTGACTTAACATGACCCACAGTTGGCGACTGGGGAGGGGACTTCATAGGGTTTTGCCATGCGTAAAGGTGCCAGGCTGCGAGTTGATTGAACCCCCTGCTTGGCCAGGCATTTGAGCCAAGAAAGACAGCGTCTTGCTCTCACTTGAATTCTGGCTCTTGGTCTAAAGTTACACAATTGAAAAGCTGTGGGAAGTCATTGCACCATGCGATAAAGATCTGTGTAAAAAATGAGCCGACAGCAAAAGCAAAGTGCTTGTACTCTTGCCGCTCTTTTACCTGGCAAGACATCATGGCTAATTACCATTCTTTCGCTAGAAGACTTTCCGTCTTTAATAGTGTCAAAATGTATTCTAACACGCAGCCCAGCTGTAAGCCTGGCTAACAACGAATCAGCGAACCGCAAATGCCACTGAAATTGGTCAGTTTGTTGGCTCCTGTTTTGACGACTCTCTTTGGCGTCAAGTTAAAAATTCTACTTGGAATTTAGCCAAAATTAAAGTTTGGTTTTTCTTTTTTGGCCATTCCATAATAAACTGTAATTAAGACAACACTTGTCATCCGGCAGCTGGCACCAAATTGGGTCAAATCTCGACTAATTGGCATAAATTTGAAAATGTTTGCTGAACGATCGCTTGGCTATTAATTAGCATTTTGAACACGTTTTTAGAGCGACGACAGCGACAACTTGTTGTACAAATACGAAATTAGCATATTCACGCCAAGAGCTTGCATAAAATGCCAAATAAAACAGATCCGAGTACAAATATACAGAAAAACAGAAATACACAAATACAGAAATATAAATAAATACAAAGTGACGTCTCACGGGTCTCACTTGGCCAACAAGTTCAAGTTCAATGACATCAAACAATAACAAAAAAAAATAAAGAAAATAATAGACTTGAAACCAGCACACATAATATGAGCTATGGTTATGGCATAGACTCGTCTCGTAACTATATAGTAAAGTTATACTACAATATATACAATACATGCATATCAGTCCCTTTATGTGTTTGCTGTCTATCGCAATGGGAAATCTGAGAATTGTTACTTAACTTGGCCCGCCGGCTGCTTTGCTCTACTAAACAGAATTCCATTTGCATTTTGCATTTTGCACTTTGCATTTGTGTCTGTTGTCTGTGTCTGTGTCTGTGGCACCATAAAAAGCTGAAACTGCAACTGCAACATTGAATTACTGCAATCACAAGATAGAGAAGCCATTTCATTGTCAAGGCAAGAAGCTGAGAGTTGAGTTGGGAGAGTTTGAGTCGAAAGGAAGACAAAACCAAAAGGCGTTAATGGCCAAATTGTGTAATTTCTGTGGTGGCAGTCTGAATGTGGCATTGCCATCGCCATTGCCATTGCCACTGAGTTGGTATTGCAATTGCCAAATGGGCTTACTGTTACCGTTACAAATTCAAATTGTTGGCAACTAAACCGCAAACGCCACTCGCTCACTGATTATTTACTTTAATGAAATTAAACTCCCGACCTTGTCGCAGGAAGTTGAACAATTTTAATGCTGATAAAAATCGTGTTGCTTCCGCCTCAGTTTTGTGTAACTTGGCTTTTATTCTTAACAGTTTCACACGATACCATCATGAATTCTTGGGTTCACATTTAATTGAAATCAAGTGCAGTCAAGTCGGGCCCTTTTAGCCCTATCTCTTTCTCTTTCTCTCCCGCGCTCTGTCCAACTGTTTACAAATGGCTTTTGACCAGCTAAATCTGGTCAATGGCCTCTTAGCCATTAGCTCGCGTGGGTTAAATCAAAACAAATTAAGTGCCTCTTTTTTTGGGCTCCCTCGAGTAATAATAAATGTGTTTTTTATGGTACCAAGTCAGGGCCAATTTATCACAGAAATATCACAAAGGGGAGAGATAGAAATAGAGACACAGTTTTGATATGACGTTCAACTTCAACTTAGTTTTGTTCGGATTCTCTTGACAAATTGATGTACGACTTGGGCGTCGTTGGTGGGCCGAAACGAAAGTCGTAGCTGATGCTTATTTATGGCCAAAACGCCACACTGACTGGACATGGCTTGGGCGGATTCTAATTGTGTCGCCATGGAAAGTTGGCCAAGCAAACAGACAGACAGACAGCAGTTGGCTAAAATCAGCATGTTGCTTACGAATTCATCCTGTTGCCTCTCACGCTCTCCCAACTCGTGTGGGCCGCTTAACCCGCAAGTTCGTGATCTCGAACTCGCGTACTTGTTCCTCTCTCAAGTGGCTATGAAATTCCTCAACTACGCAGCAGTCAACAACAAAATGTACAATACAAAAACAAAAAAAAAACAAAATATTCTTCTTGCTGCCAAATCGGTCAATGGTCAGCGACTTTGGGTCCGTTGTTTGCCAGGCAAATAAGCCAAGTCAAGTTCGACTACAAGCTGTTTTGTGGTATGTGGCTACAGCTACAGCTAAAAGTATACACACATACACATACAGTGTCAACGTGTTTGCATACGAAATATTTCAGATTGCCACATGATGCCGCATGCACCACGCCTCAGTTTATCTCTCGCCTTGCCTCATCGAGTGTCGAATACCGTTGGCATTGTGATAAGCACTTGACATTGAACCTGGCCAAAATGTTAATTATATGCGCGTGGCCAAAATCAAATCTTGATTAACGTTTGCTGATGCTGCCATGTCTCAGGCTTTCTGATATCATCAGCGGGCAGTCATGCAATTAATACTTGAGCATAATGATGCCTGGCCCAAACCAAAATCAAGTACCCAAGCCTCTCGGTTCTGAGCCTCTTCAGTCAGTTAGTTGTTAGTTGTAGTTAGGTAGGCAGCTAATACAAGTTAATTAAGCGCGTCAAGTGGCAATAAAACCCAGAAATGCCATTTAACTTCCGCAAACTTTCGTGTCTTCAGGTTTAGCCATAAACAGGCGATTTATATGCGCAATAAGCAAAAAAAAAAAATAAAATAAAAATATGAACATCGTTCTAATGCCTTTGTAATTGGTTATAAATTAAGCAATCCGTAAAAACTTACAAATACAAACGTATATAAGAACTATGACTCTATGGAGATGTCTATGGGCATTAATTTTACGAGCTTTCAACTCGAAAAGAGACGCAATAATCAGGTAAAAGAAATAGAAAGAGACAGAGACAGAGACAGATAAGAGTAGACAGGGCTTGTCCAATTAGATACAGGTAGATATGAACACGAGTATAAACCTCAAGTTCAGTGACTGTGACTTATCAGTTTTGTGCAGAGGAGATCGTATAAATACGAGTACTTTCATTGGTGTCAATTGGCCAGCCTCCAGTTAAGTACCAGGTGAGAATCAGCAAGTAGATGCCCCAACACCTGTGGCTCCAACATGAGAAAATATTTATATATATAAATATATTCGTAATAATAATAATAAAAAAGAAGAAAAAAAGGGGGGAACTCAACTCATGTTCAAAATTGATTGATGAAAACGCCCCACGAAATTTAAGCGAACAGTCAAAAGTCAGAGATGAGAGACGAGACGAGTCTAAAGAGACTTCGAAATTGCCGTCTTCTCCTCTTTTTTGTGGCTTATAAAATAATGATAATGTGTTTGCGGCTACCGAAGCTGCTGACAGACGATGATGACGACCGACACTGACTCCGACTTCAACTTCAGCGTTGACTGCAAGTTGTTGGTCCATTAACTTGGCTATGAGCAACTGACCAATCGACCTTGAGCTTGAATTAAAACTTGAACTTGGCGGGCTTCAAAATTGCATAAGTTGCCGCTGGCTAACTGCGTTTAGGCCTTAACTGTAAAGTGTAGCACGATGAACATTTGCAGCTCAAATCTTCAAATGAGCCAAGTTAACAATTGGCAATTGACGTTGGCTATTTTGGCATTTTATTATGACGCAAAATGCCACTTGTTGTGAAGTATTTGTACATGTTTCAACTTTTCTACAAATCGACGACGTACGAGTATTAATCATGGCTATATCGATGGCTATTGATTTATTATAATGTCGAAAGATGCGAGTACAAATGTATCCGACAGATACTTAATCAAATGTTGAGTCACTGTCAGATACACACATATTTGCGTGTTGGATACTCATGTAGGTATCTATTATTATTGTACAATGGAACAATTCAATTACCAGCCAAGATTCTTTTGAGTAACCTGAGCTCCCTTTACACTCTGTAAGTTCATCAAACTCAAGTGAGAACTTTTGTTTGCTTGTTAGTGTAACAAATGTGCGTTCTGTACAAAACATTCTTAAGTAGGCGAGAAAGGTTGCCCCATTGATTTAGCCAAATATACTTATGAAGTTTCCCAGCCTCGAAACTCAAGCCCAACGATCTCTTTCTGCCATTCACAAAATATCATTACACGAATGTTTTTTAGACTTTTTTTTGGGTATAGATTTCCATATGCAGCAGCGTCTGGGGCAAAGCATGTGTTAATGAAAATTCCAAGAATCGAATGCTGCATTGAGCGGTGCTAAATGTGGGTCAACAACTGACTGACGGACTGACAGAGGGATTGACTGACTGACTGACGGACTTTGACTATTGTCGCCTATCGTATGGCTATCGTTTTGACTAGGCCAAAATCAGTCAGTTGAAGCTTGTTTATTGAATGCCCATTAAAGAATGCCATCCCACTTTTAGGTCTCGGTCTCGGTCTCGGTCTTGGTCTCCATCTCCAACTCCGTCTCGGTTTGGGTTTTTGGGTTGTCGTTTCTCGTGTTTGCATGTGATTGACTTGTGGCTAGTACCAGTGACTACACTTGGGAGTTGTCTGACCGATATTCTGCAGTCATGAGAAATGCTGCTTATTGTCCCCCACTACATCTCCTCTTTTTTTTTTTGGTTTATTTGCCATAAACTTTTGTTTAAGCAAGTCGTTAAATTGTATGCACTCAGTCGAAGAAGGCCCGTTAGACTTGGGCCTTTTATTGCTGCACCTTCAACTGCGATGGCGGTGGGGCGGGGGGCGAAGGGAATGTGAAAGTTAACACCTCATTTTGAGCAGATGCATCTGAAATATTTGGCCCACCCATTTTGGACAGTAAGGCCATTAACACGCCGACTTTATTTTATTTATAGCGAAAAAGGGAAAGAATTTGTTTTAGTAATTGTAACTGTCTCTCCAAATGTATCTGTATCTGTCGCTGATTCGATAAATGTATCTCACCCTCGGCTGCAGTTCAATGTGCCTTAATTTCAATTTCAATTTAAATGGAAACGCATGACTCAATTGCATTTTTCGGACACCCCAAAGTACATTGTGCGTAATTGAATTCGTTTTTCTGCAAATCAGAAAGAGAGAGAGACAGAGAGGGAGGGAGAGTGACCAGCGCATGACCCCTGACCCCGGACAAGTGTCAGCTGGCAATTTGTCACAGCGGCCGAAAACTGAATGCTTTAATTAGCCCGACTTGTAGCCAAAATATTGACAAGTGTGTCGCGGCTCAATGTGCAAATTTATGGGCCAACTGCTAATAATAGACAAGGCATATGTGAGCAATCCCAGCGAGGGTCGTGGGCACGGCACTTACGATAGATACTTAGGGATACTTGCTATACTTAGCGGCCTAACTGTAATTTATGTTGACATAATAAACCACTTACCGGCTTGCGTTAACGCTGGCAGCATCATCAGCAGAATGGCCAAGCCAGACCAGGCCAGCTCCTCGAGTCCCAATGGACTCGAACGTTTTCTTGTCATGGCTTTGCTTGTGTGTGTAACTGCAAAAGAGAAACGAGAGAGAGAAGGGGGAAATTGTACTTTAGTATACTCGCTTGTAGTATGTATGTATTTATTTCTATTCATCATTATAACGTTGTCCACAGATTGATCCATTAGATCTTTGACACCCGACCGTTTAACCCTTGCCAACAACAATCAAATCGAGCCACAATATGTTTCTTAAACGACGGCACTTCATTAAAAAAGCATGACAAGGCACATGTCCTTTCCACTCCTACTCCTACTCCTACTTCCTTTCTTCTTTTTTACTCAACCTTTTTTTTTGTTCAAAATTTTCAATAGCCTCAACAGCTCGACAAAAGCAATTTACGTGCACAAACAGCAAACACGAATTTCGGGTGGTTTGGGTGAAAACTGTTGACAGTGAGATGCCACCACCACCACCACCACCACCATCACCACCGGCAATGACAATGACACCACCACCAGGGAAGTCCGAGTTTTTCAGTGGCAGTCAGTCAGAGGGAGAGCGAGTCCTTCCCTCTGACTGTGAGGATGTCCTGTGACTGGATGTTTTTCTTGAATTGTTTGCGGAAATCACTTGTTTGCTGATTTGACAGATGTGCAATTTTCCCTGACATGGCTTGCAGGCTCAATTGTTGGCTGACAGCGACTCCCCCCCATCCCTTGCCCCCTCCCCACCTGCCTCAAGAGGTCAGCAAACGTTAAACACATAAAAGTCGTCATGTTGCGGCGGTGTATTAACTTCAATGTGGATAAACTTGTAGTTCTCTGATTGAAAATGTCAGACACACTCCCAAAAAAAAAATAAATGAAATATATAAGAAACAACTTTTTCCCCAACTTTCGTCTTTTCTGGCCCCCCGGAAAAGTAACGGCTATAATTAGCTGGGGCTCAGGATATCACAGCCTATATCAGTTGACATAATGCCATAAAAGACCTAGATATACGTTTCATATTTTCATTTATTAGCCAAGTTTTTTATTTGCTTTTATGCGCCTTTAATCAAGTCCCAGGAGATGCAACACGTGAGTGCGACGACAATTTCCGCATTTCCGCACTTTCACTTCGAGGGGGTTGCTGTCCTTAGACCAAGACGTGCCTTTCTCGTTCCGAGGGTGTAGCCTGAAATTCGAGTGGCAGTTGGAGAGATGGGGGCGTGGCTGTAGGTGGGCGTGCATGCGTAAGTTATACGATTCCATACATTAGACAAGAGCCAATAAAAGCATAATGGAGACTTTTCGCGAAAATACATTTAAATTGTACAATAAATTTATTCATAAATTGATCGAGTCACGAGTAAATTAGCTATATTTTATTTCCTTCTTTACTTAAAGGCATTTGAATGAAATAATTGTATTTTAGGATTAAAGTATACATCTAAAACTCTTAAAAAAAATATTTTAAAAAATGTAGTAAATATATTTAATAACGGTTCAAAATTGTATTTTAATGAAACGGGGATTGGGTAAAAAGTATTAATATTCGAAATTGTTATGCTTAACGAAAGCATTTTTTAATAAATGCAAGGAATGTTGTTAATATGGGAAACCCAGAGAGAACCTAATGAGATCAATATAATTAATGATTTATCGATGATAAGATATTTGATACCTTGGTCGAGTCTCAATGCAAGAATCGCTTTGTGTGCTACTTGTGGGGGGTCACAATGACCCCTCTGAGATGGATGGTCTCATGGTGTTCTGGTGTTGCTCTTCTTTCGAAATCTGAGTGCTTCTTTGGCTCGGTGTCGTTTGCTCGCTAACGAAACAAGCAAATAAAATGAGCTAATGCCAGGGAGAGACTCCACAAAGCAACTGCTCATCATAAATGCGCGAAATGTGCTCATTAAAATGCAGGGAAACGACACTGGCCGTAGTCGAAGTAGAAGTCGAAGTCGTCATCGTAGTCGAAGTCAGAGTTGCAAGTTGCAAGTCGCCGAGTTGCAGCCCCTGGAGCCACAAATTGCATTGCTGCGTGCTGTGGCAAACGACAATGTCAAAAGCAACAACATCAACATCAGCATCAGCAAACAAACAACGAGAACAACAACAACAACAACAAAGAGGCAACAACGAGGTGTATGCAACACACGAAATCTGGCTTCAGCCAGTTGAAAGATTGCCCCGTTGAGGCAGCAGCCTCTGAGAGCTTCAGTTGCGGCATTTTGATGACGAGTTGACATGACGAGCGACAATAACAATAATGATAATCTCACACGGGTCCATCCAACGATAATAATAATGATGATGACGATCACGATGATGATTATAGAGCTCTCGTTGATGCTGAAACTCAGCTGGCAACTGACAACGGAAGCGACACAAACTGGCTATTAGTTGTTGGCCAAAATGGCACTTGTTCTAAAGCTATTAGCAACACACGAACACGGCTAGCAACATGTGCCAGCCAACTGGCAACTTGTTGCCGTAATTATTCTTGAGCTGGCAACAGATGTTGCTGCTGTTGCATTGCTAAATGGTAAACCATTTTGCGGCAGCATAGCATAGTAGTATTTGGGTTAAGACCAAATATAGGGGTGGTCAACAGCCAGCTGGCCAAGTGTGTGACACAAATTCAATTTCAATTTGTGAATGAAGCAGCCAAAACACACAACTTTTACCCATGCCAATTGCCCAAAAAGAGGCACAACTCACAAGAGTTACAAATAGAAAGAGACAGTGAGAGAGGGAGAGCGATTGAGAGAGAGAGGGAAGCAATGAACCCACACTAACACATTGAGAAAAAAAAAAAAAAAACAATATCGGTCATGGGAAACTTGCTAAAAAGAGACTCCAAAAGCTAGGGCCGACTGGCAATGTATCATCATCAGCCGCAGCCTCTTGACCAACAATGGGATGCCGTTGATATGCGTTATGAAAACTGCAGTCAGACAGGCTCCAAACTCTTTGAAAGCGACTCCTTTCCTCAACTCACCACGACGCGGCTCATGCGTGAAGAGACGAATGCAAGAAATGCAAATGTTTACACAGCCGCCCGACATGGTGGGCCTACAGACTGCTAACTGGGCCTACACACCGACTCGACTGACTGTGACTCTGACTCCTCTAAAGGGTAGGCACTGGACAGGCAACTGTTTAAGGTTTCTTCTCGTTTTTTGAAATATTACAGAGGCTGCGCATCCATTGGGATTGTGGCAGGCGGGGCAGGTGGGGCATGCGTGGCCAGACGTGCCACAAGAACTACACTAATAAACATGTATAGCAGGCAAAAAGAACAAAATTTACATTTTACAAAGGCAGCGACGACCTCAATGGAGGGTGGGAAAATTTCCACATGCGGCAACATTTTGACAGTCGCCAAAGTGAGGAGGAAAAACGAGAAGGAAAGAAAGTTTATCTTCGGCACACCGCGGACTTGAATACCCTTTCGATTGATGGCCTAATGATATAGACCGATTTAAGCAATACTTGGCATAACATAAATCTAAATATTATAATTGGTTGAGATATCTTAAAGAGCAACAAAGTTTTCATACTAAAGATCGATCCTGTAATATAAAAGCAAATATACAATTTGCAAATTTAATTGCTTTATTTTAAGATTAAGCATAGCTTGCGTACTAAAAGTTGATTCTAAATCGATAGTTTCATCCCATATTCACAGCTTCCACATGAGTATCATAATACCCTATGCAAGGGTATAAAACGTGGAAAAACTTCGTTAGCATATTGTATCAAAAGGTGTCTCATGTTAGAGAACTGCACTGAGAGTTGAGAGCTGAGAACTGAGAGCTGTCTGTTGTCGATTGTCTCTCCTCTCTCCTCTGCCCTCAGTCTGCTGTTGTCTGTTGTCGACTGTCTTATGTCTGCTGTCGACTGTCGACTGTCAGTTGCATCTGCAAATTTGTACCATGACCCACAAATATAGTTTGGCGCACGCATCTAACGACGACCCAGGGATCGTTGTTGGCAATTTGCAACTGTATGTGTGTGTGTGTGTGTGTGTCTGTTGCAATGCGGCTTTAATTGGATTCTGCTGCCTGGTATCAAATTGACATTTAGCACACAACCCGATCGCAGACTCATGCCGATCCCCATCTCCATCTCCGTCAGCAATGCCAGGCAGCTGGCTGACCTAACCTCATGCGTCCGAGAAGACCGTGAAAGAATAGAAGGGGAAAGAGAAAGGAAGGGGGGACAATCAGAATCGCAATCCGCATCTTTGTTGCCAATTGGAAATGCTAGCTTATCGCATTACACTTTGATTGCTGCTGTTGCTGCTGCTGTTGCTGCTGGTGTAGTTGTTACTTGGCGTTAATTTGGTTTTGTGTTCTTGGCCATTTAACGGTGTGGCGGCCAATTGCAAATTGCAATTTTTCCTTAGCCAATTGGCCGCCTTTGGCTTGTTGCCCACGTCAAAGTCATCGTCATAAATCTGCAATTGCTGCGAGGCCCTCACACAGCTCACACCTCGCACAGCAGCAATATTGTGTCAATTTGGCCAACAACTAACGATATTCGAGTACAAGCGCATAGTTTTGGCCAATTATTGTACAAATTGTTTGTGGCTTGCACTTTGCAGAACTTTGGCAGCAATTTCTCGACCCTTTTTTCGTTACTCTCACGAAATTGCCGCAGGAATTCAACAAAAAATTTACATATTTATAGAAAATGGCAACACTGTGTTGCAATGTCATCTAAGAAACCCATTAATGGAGAAAATACATAACTTTTATCTACATTCCGGAAAAAATTTAAGTTCGCTGTTGAATTTTTATTTTCAATAAATTTTCTTGTTTTGATTTCGACTACCTTTAGATAAACTTTATTTTTTAGATGCACGTTATTAAAAGTAAGACGTATTAAAACATTAACTATTTTTAGAATAATCGCACAATGAAATTATAATTTATATAACAGAATAATCAGAGCTTTAATAACTTTTTCTGAATCCTATTTCAATTTTTTTAAGCAGCTGTTATAGACAATGTCAATTGACAGTATCATATTTTAGCGTAGAAATTACATAAATTGTTGTGAAATATGTAGAAAAACGTACGGCACGTGGAAAGAGTCTACTTATCGTTAGTCCAATGAACTAATTTGAACTTTGCACATAGCACAGTTCAAGTCGAAACTGAAGTTGGCCTTACAAATGATCGACCTTGCAACGGCAGCAGCAGCAACAGCATCAACAACAATAACGTTGGCCAATTGAAGTGAAGGAGTTGTGCAGAAAATTAATAAAGCTTTGGCGCACGATCCACAAACATAACGGTGTCTAGTGGCAAAGTCGGGCCAGGCAAACAACAACAACAACAACCAGCAAACAAACAATCGCGCCAAATGTAAACTAAGCCTCAGTCCAAGTCCAAGTCCGAGTCCGAGTTTAACTCCGAGTCCAAGTCTCTAGTCTCGCTCTCTGAGTCACTTGTCAGCTCTGTGGCGACAATGCGGAAGCTGCTGCTGCTGGCACGACGGCAACACGAGCAGCGTGCCCAGTGCCGCCAACGCCAACAACAGCAACAACAACAACAGCAACAACAACCACAACAACAACTGTTAGCAGACTGCAACTGCAACTGGTGCTTGTAGGCAATTTGCCATTTTGGCTTGAAGTGAAGCTCTTGGCCTGGCCAACACTTGAACTGGATTAGTTGGCTTGGCTGCTTTGATTTGTGACAAATCTTGATGCAAGCAGCTACCGTGTGTGTGTGTTCGCCTGCAGCATGCAACTGCCACACTGCCATATGTGGCATTGGATGCTGTTGCTGTTGCAGTTGCAGTTGTCGCTTCTTAGTGTTGGGTCAGCTGGCAGATCGTGTGCTGATTTGATGTCAGCATAAATTCTGTTGAATTTTTTTTTTGGTATTTTCTGTTGCCACAAATTTCTCTTTTTCTTGGGGTCAAGTTTGTTGCCAGGCAGCCAGCGAGAAGTGTTCTAATTTCACTGCTGTTGCTGTTGCAGCTGCAACTCAGTTTTTGTCACTAGCGATTTGACTAATGTGCAATGTTTTTGCTTTAATTAAAAGCTATAAAACATTATTATGACTGTGAGTTAGAGGGTTGAGGGGAGGAGAGCTTCGCATACGTGTTTGTAAATTTGAAACCCACTGTTAACTGAGTTTTTGGGCCAAAAACTATACTCAAAAACAAAACGTTGTTTGACGCCCACACGTGTCACTTGTCAATGTTATACAACATTCAAATCCATTTGCGAATTTCAGCAGCAGCAAAAATAACAAATTCATAGGAGTAGCGAGTGACTTTTTATTGATTTTGGCCACGATGCGCAAACTGGTTCTAATTATGCCAGACTGACCCCCTCCCCACCACCCTGTTCCTCCTCTATGTCCTCTCTCAATGCCCAATTACAATAGTTGCCCAGAAGCCGAAACAGAAACAGTTAGTAAACGTTTTTTTATCGCTTATTTTTGGCTACGTGATTTGCGAGTTCAATTTTGAAAAGTGGATCATTGCGCGCGTTTTTGGCGCGTTTTTAGCCGCGGAGTGCTGAGAGTCTTCTCATTAATATGATTACTCATGACTATGTAATTTGCAAGGTATGAATGCGAGCATGTATTCATACTGGTACTCGTATATATTCAAACATATCAAACAAGTGAAGTGTATGCCAAAAATGTTTTCGATGGGGATGCAGAGAGAAGAACAAATGGGGAAATGCCCGGATACGATTGGATGGTATTTATTTAAAGCCATGTGATGTCATGGGCTGGAATTGGAATTGAAATTGGAATTGGCGTTTAAGGTTTAATCTGCAAGTCAGCAGCGATCATGAGAACTAAACTGAGTCATTGATTGGCTCAGTTAAGTTTGGCTTCGCTCTGGCCCAAGATGAAGATGTTAATACAAAGTCGAAGCAGCAATTGAAGCTCACTGAATAAATAACAAACTTCAATCCCTTACACTGCCTACACTCTCTCTTCCTGAGGCGCAGACAGAGACAGAGACAGAGATAAAGACTGAGACTTGGACGCTTCGAGGAATTCACTTGACTTGGCCAGTCTAATGGTTCAACCAGGAAATGCCAATCAATGAAGGAATATGCGTTCTTTTGATACAGAGAGCCCTCACTCCACAGCGAGTTGCAAGTTGCAAGTTGCAAGTTGCAAGTTGCAACAAGTTGCCTCAACGACAGCGGCCTCGACCAAAAACAAATAAATTAAATATTGCATTAAAATGTAGAAAAATGAAAAACGTTGCCTCTTTCAGCTGATTTCAAGTTTGAGAAGGGAGCAAAAGAGATAGGCATATCTATGGGAAGAGAGGGAGAGGAAGATGTGCTGACTAGTCTTAGACTTGGACTCTGTCTCTGTCTCTGTCTCTGTCTCTGTCTCTGTCTCTGTCTCTGTCTCTGTCTCTGTCTCTGTCTCTGTCTCTGTCTCTGTCTCTGTCTCTGTCTTCGTCTCGGTCTCTGGCTGGGCAGGGTTCAAAGCTGTGCCTGTCAACTTGAAATCGCACGTTTTTCTACGCGCTACAAAGTCGCGTCGCCGATCAAGCCCAGCCAGTGTCCATTCTCCCCTTTCTCTCTTTCTCTCTTTGTCTCTTTTTCTCTCTATAGGCTCTAAACAGACGGTTACAAAATGTGCTAAAATATGCATAAACAGCTAAGGAAGCAACGATGCGACCAAGCAAGCCAACTCACACTAGGAATGAGAATGGAACTTGGTCTTGGTTTTGGTCTTGGTCTTGGACTGAGTCTGTTGCTCCTTGGCCGCATATGAGTGAGTGTTTTAAATCATGCTGCCTGCCAAAGTCATGATTCATATACCGTTAGCTGCTCATTTCCACACAAATACGAGTACGCGAGTAAATGCCGAAAAGGAAAAGCCAACGCCGAAGCCAAAGCCAAAGTCAACGAGCCAAAAGGCAAAGCGAAGCCTTTGCACTTGAGAAATAATTCAAAGATCGACGGACTAAACGGCGCCTAAGGCCACAGATTCGTCAGGTCTCTTCCCAAGCCACATTGCCACATGCTACATGCGGCATGCCGCATGCCACTTGCCACAACCAACAACAAATTGCTAAAGATCGCAGATCGCTGATCGTTGATCGCTGATCGCAGATCGCAAGTGTTTACCCCCAGCTAAATATATTGTACATGTATATTAATCACCCACTGTTCTCTCTGCACAGTCTTTTAATTTTTACAGTTCACTTTTTTATACACTGCTACACTGAGAGAAAAAGATGGCCCGCATAAATTTGTGCACTTTTGCTGTAGATTATCATAGGTATTTTCGTTTTGAAAATTGTAACACGTTCATGAAAATAATTAAAACGATGGGCCATCATTAAGAGATGAACGTGAGATTTGGACCAGGCCAAGCCAAAATAAAAAGGCAAGAAAGTCTCTTTGAAAAGCAAATTTCGTGTTATAGCCAGTTTCACTTTTATTTGGCCAGGCCCCGAAATGTCTCTCAAAACAAGTTTACACACGCCGCTCATGTAATGCAAATGAAAGTGTTCTGCTAAACGCCGCTATTAAAAATTAGTTAAAAGGGCTACAATTAAAATGGAAAGTGGTCAGCTTGGCAGCTTGGCAGTTTGGCAGTCAGCCTCGATTAGGGCTAGAACCCTTCCACAGCTATAACTATGCTAACCCTTTCGGAAATGGCCAGCTTTATTCGACATGGCTTTTGTTTGACTTTTGTTCATTGCACTTTAAACTCTGGAACTATCATTAAATAAGAAGAGTGCTTTGTACTTCCCGGAATGATTTTTTTGGCTCGTTCTTTTTTTTAAACAATAACAAAAAGTAGTTGAAATGAAATTGAATTTCATGGCTGTCATCTATTTTTTCGGGTTTTCAGTTATTACGCGTAAGCGGCAAGTGGCTATTAAAACGAGTCAACAACTTTTTCGTTTGGACCCATTAAACGTGTCGGGTTCTTAGAACTCTCCGCAGCAGGTTTTTCCGCATTTATGAACTATCTAATGGAAGGGGAAAAGAAAGAGGGGTATCTAATTAAAGAGCATGTCCGGTATGCGCCCACGGGCACACGTTGAACTATGTCAGTCTTAAAATCATTTTATGTAGTTTACCATAAAAAAAAATAGAAGAGGTGTTGAATCTTTGAAGCATCTCATAAACCTGAGAATTTCTCTGGCACTAAATAAAATACGGTTAGAATGTGATAAGGCCAAAGGCCAAAAAAATTTAATTTTGTGGCACATCATAAATTTAATAACTTGCAGCCAATAAATAAATACATACATAAAAATCTTACACTGTGCCACATGCTGCCTGCTCTCTTGCCACCTTCTATTAGCTGGAGTGATTGATGGCGTGTCAGAGAAGCAGGACCAGGACCAGGATCTGAGGATGTATCTCAGAATCTCTGGCCACTTTGGGGGTTGGCAATTTGGCATATTAAAAAGGAATTTATTTTTTTTGGCATTTTTAATGCAATTTATTAGCGCCAGCAAATTGACTTTAAATTGATTTTTTCTCATCGCTCTCCGTTAAATAATTGCATAAATAAATTTACTGCTGACATTTTGAAATGAAAATAACTGAAGCTGAACTCTATATAAATTTATAACTAGCAATCTCTGACATTTTGCATATTGAATTTAAATTTTGTCATTGTCATTTTGTGTTGTCTGTGAATAAATGTGAATAAAAGAATTTAAAAAAAAAGAATTGAATTCAATGCTTGGTCAGGCTGTCCAATTGCAAATGGCAGCACATTTATATTGCATTCGAGTTCAGTTTCATTGTTTATTAACGAGCGACGTGTCAACTGTCTCTCTGAAGATTTAATTGAAAGTTCATAATGCTTAAAGCCGTGTGGTCTGAAGAGCAGGAAGGGGAGGAATTAGGGGAAGGGAGGCAACCACAGGAGATGCCACTTGAGGCAATGGAGTCAAGTGTGCAAACAATGCAAAAGCGGCAAGCGTCGGAATTTGCCAGCATACAGAGAGGATGCGAGTCTGACAAGGAAAGTGGAAACAGGATAACAGGCAACCTGGCTGACAACGTGGCAGATGACACGGACTTCAATAATGAGCGCCATATTGTTGTTGTCCTTGTTGTTGTTATTGTTGTTGTTGTTGCCACTCTTTGTTGTCACATAAAAAATACTAAAGCTCCGTCTGTCGTTGCTCCGTTGTTGTTGTTGTTTGTTTCCACTTGAATTCAGGCACGCACCTAACCTGACTTCAAGGCAACTTGCAACTGGCAGCGACAGCCCCTGACTTGCCCCATGTTGCATAAATTAGATGCTGCCACGCCTCTCAACTGTTCAGTTTGCATTTGCTACCTTTTTGTGCGACTCAATTTGCTGACTTTATTGTTCTTGCGCTCTTAAATTATTTATTTATGCAAATTGAAGCAGTTAAATCACAGCAGTTGCAGTTGCCACTGTTGCAGTTGTTCTCCTGGCCAATTTATTATTGCATACTTTTATGGGCATCGAGCCAAAGTTTTGATGTCTCAATTGTCGCTGGCAATTTTTGCTGATTTACATACCTGCAACAGAGAGAAGACAGAGAGAGACAGTGAGAAAGATGTTGAGTGTCAGCGAGAGAGAGAGAAAATAATTTTTAATAAATAATATAATAATAATATTATTAATAATTAATAATGATTAACAATGCTTATTGTTTAATGTTTATTTGTGCGTATTGTTTACTGCTTGTGCAGAGTCATTAGTTGACATTAAGCTGGCAGTCGAGAGCAAAAGCGCGTTATAGTATCTCAAGCACGAAATATAATCTAACAAAACTGAAATGTAAATCATGCCGACAACAGCAGCAACAACAACAACATCAACAGCAACAAACTTAACAAAAAACGACACCACACAAAGTAGAAAACAAGAGTCAAGTCCACGAATTTGGGTCAGCGACCAAAACAACAACAACATTCAAGTTAAACGTGTGTCAGAACAACGACAACAACGACAACAACAACAACAACATCGACAACAACAACTACGTCATGTAGGGTTTGCACGCTGTTTAATTGAACTGATTTACATGAAACACTCGTATTTATTCACTGACTAATCTCCTGAAAGGGGAATCTACATCATTTTGGAATTTTTTTTGCAGTCATTTATAAGTCGTGAATGAAAAATGAATGATACTTGTATCTGATTTCGTATATCAACAAAAGTTAATATATACTCGGCTATTAATTTATTAACTGCTAGTAATTAATCTCTTTTCTCGCTTTTAGTTATGGAAGAGAGAGAAAGTATATGCAGCTTGGATTGATTTTTACAGTTTTAATGCTGAGATTCTTCAGAGGGTTTGGGCCAAACTGAGCATACCTGTAACCAGGTTCATTAGTTATCCCCTAAACAGACAGTGCTCAATAAGTTAACTGTGCTTTTTTTTACGAGTATGCTTACTTATCAACAATAGAAATTAATTTCATTCAAGAAACGTTGAGAGAAACATCTTCAAAAACAACAGCAGCAGCAGCAGCTTTATTGGCCAGAAGCTCTCCCCGTTCACAACTCGTTTAGACAATTTTTATTTTTATATTTATTTTTTTTGTCGTTTGGGGAACTTGCGGATTTCTTTTGCCTATTCAGCTCATGGAGCTCTCAACTTGGCCAACGGCGTGGCGACTTTTCGCATATTTTCTCACAATAGAATTTCTCGATTTATATACATTTCTTTTGGTCGATACGATCGAAATGGCTAAGCGAATTTGATTTGGCTGGCGGGCAATTGCAGCCGGCGATTGAATTAATTTATGGGCTTTCAACTTGGGCACTGGGATTTTCAGATATTCCATTTCTATTGCCATTTTTAAGGTCTGTTTTTTTGGAGTCACAGCGCCGTTGGCTTAATTGTGGCCGCATAACTGTTTAACTCTTTTGGCCCGATTCGAGCACGCATTAGTTTGACAGCTAATAAGCAGCGAATAATTGGCCGAAAATCAAATTACACTAAACAAACAACACGAATGCAAGCAACATCTGTGAATGTATCTGTATCTATGTATCTATATCTTTAACTGTGTGGATATTGACACCTTGACCGCGTTGGCGCATTGAATTACAACCAATTGGCTGTGACTCTGGCCTTATTGGCCATTATATACGCGCATTGGCTCTTAAATCGAATTATATTTTCTATCACTTAAGTGGCATGCCGAATGCCAAAAGGGATTTTTACGGCCTGGCCCATTAAAATGGACGCGGCTAAAATAATATATCTGCCGGCCATTCGACATCCTTTGCGGCCCATAAAATCGTTTTGGCCTAATGGCCAGTGCATTAGCACTCTTTTGGTGGGCCATGCAAATTGCAGTGCGAATTGTCCATTAAACCGAGTGCATTTATGCTGATAACTGAAATTACGTATACGACAGGTTGGCCCATTGATCTGCATTAAAATCTGTGTCGGCCACGCCGCCGTCGTCGTCGATGCTGTTTTGTGGCCCATTAGCCAATGGCTTGCACACTTTTTCTTTCTATTGGCCAGACACTTTCTTTGGCTATTGAACTTAAAAGCATCTGCAGCAAAGTAGCAAAGCAACAAACCAGATCGTCGCCCCGAAACCAGCAGCAACGAGGCGTCTGTGGCACTGTGGCAGTGGCAGTGCCAACAATTTGGGTTAGAGAAATTTGCGCCCCGCGACACACTTTAACTCGCATGCAGAGAGTCAAGTTCTTGTGGCAGCAGGTAAATATACATACAAGGTATGTACATACATACATGGCATACCTGTGTGTGTGTTGGCCATGGTTCTATGCCACGCTTTAACCTTGGCGTTTGGGCGTAATGCTCCGTTGTGGCAAGTGTCGCTTTCCGAGTTACTCCTCGTAATGTGCTTAGTTGCGCTTACTTTCTTTGCAACAACCACAAAAATGGCAACAACAATGCTAATGCTGCACATAAACCGATTTACTCAATTATAATTTAAAAATCACAGACACCGTCAATGTTTGGCTTTTGTTGCCACGGTTGTGGGTGATCAACAAAAAAAAAAAAAAAAAAGATAAAAGAAACAAATAGAGGGAAAAACAAAGCCAACAACGAACAAACTGTTCAAGGTAAGCGATTTGATATTATTTGATATTTTTGCGCAAAACAAATATATAAATATTGAAAAGCCTGCGACCGTCATCGTTTAATTGGTGAGCTGTTATCGAGAGAGACAATTGATTTGTGGCCAAAACAGAAAAGCGCTTGAACATGCATTTCGTTCCACATTGTATCTGATCTGAACAACGAACAACGGACAACGAAAAAAAGCACTCATAACAGGGTCGCTCGTTGATAGGGAAAATAGTGAGATAGAGAGATACATTTAAGATAGTTTAATGCAGCATCTTTTCACTCAATTAGCACAGCATATGATTTGCATAATTAGGTAAGCCTAATTTAATTATGGCTCATCTAACGGCAAAATACAATGCGCCATTCCACAACTCGACCCGGAGCTCGTGACCAGCCTATGATTATGATTATATAATTTGTTAGGTTCTCAGTCTCGGTCTCAGTCTCAGTCTCAGGCTCCTTCAGCTGCTGATGTCAGCTCGTAAGGTGGCCTCATCATATTTTAAAATAGTCGCAAGCTGCTGTCAATTAACTATTTCAAGATCTTCTTCTTTATTATAATATCTTTTTTTTTATATATGTATATATTTTATGTTGTTTTGGTAAGTCACAAAACAGGGAGAGAATTCTTTTCAGTTGTGCTTTAATCGTTCTTTCTTTCTTTCTTTCTATCTTGCTTTCTAAGCCGAATAACAGCAGAAAAAAAAGACAGCGCAAATTAAAATAAATTAACATAAAGTCAAAGAACCTTAAACCAACATCATAATAATTGCTGCTGGCCTCGGCTGCAATACCAATTTAATTGTTATGATAATTTGGCAAAGCCAGCTGAAAAGGAAGCCCAACAATGTCTCTGTGCATTAAATTAAAATCTGGCCAAGCAACTGACAAAAGAAAGGCAACAGCCCATAGAATCTGTCGACTGTCGACCAACCTTGGCGTGCAAAATAAATGAAGACAAGCAACCATCAAAATGTATCTATGATTATGATGATTAAAGCAAACTGTAGAAAGTCTCCAAAATGGTTATTGGCATCGGTATCCGATTTCGATATCCGCAAGAGTTTCAATTCAAATTCTTTGGCCACACGTGTCGCATCATTAAATCAAATGGAACATTAAGCATACGCACTGTGTTTTGCGACTGATCTACTAAATTTCAGTTAAGGCACCGCAAAACCACAGGACCGAATTTGATTGCCTCGAATGGCAAAAATCTAAGTAGACTTTTAATTAAAAATGCTGCAGCAGCTGTGCTCCAGAAATGGAACAGAAAAAATAACTGCTGAGTTTAGTGGCAGCAGCCACAAAATGGCAATACGATGATGGCCAGCCGCAACTACATGGAAAGTCTGTAACTAGAAAATTTTCCCCATTTCCCATGTTTTTCTGTTGGCTCATCAATAAATCTGTAAAGCTCCGAGTATGTTTTGCTTCTGGCACTGCAGACAAACTCTGGTACAGAATTTGTCTATAAATCACACAATTTTCATGCAACATGGCCAAGGGACAGTTTTGGATAAAGTGCAACATCCCCAAAAATGAAGTAAAAAAAGAAATACCCCAAACACCTGCTGCTGGCAATAGTCCGACTCTGTATCTATTTCAAGTCCTGGCCCTGGCCCTGGCCATGGTCGTTGTTTCTGGCCAGCTGCCAATGAAATCTCTGGCCAAACCAAATAACACTCAAAGTCATTTCGATTTCGGACATATTGAAAAAAGAAGGAGAGATGGCAAAAATAGAGGATAAAGGATTCAACGAGCCAAGGTTCACATATTGCGGTATTTTATTTGCATTTTTTTATTGGCCAACATGGTCTATGCTGCCGCTATATGAAAGCTCTAACAACTATAAATATATCGTTTTGGATTTTATTTCAGTTGCCACTTTTTCTCTTATGTTTTTTATTTCATTTTTCTTTTTTGGCTTTCGCTTGGTCTGCCATAGTTTGTATTATTTATGGCCAACTAAAAGCTTTTACATGCGAACAATTTTCGTTTTTACGAGTATGACAAATGCCGCGACGTGAGGCTGGTGTTGCCCCGAAAGGATTTTCACAACGAGAAAAACTTGCAACATGGTGTGGGCATAAATTCTAATTAGAATTGCACTCCAACTTGCTGGCAGGACACGGCAGCAGCCGTGACTTGACTCCACTTGCCTGGCAAGTGGCCGGTAAATGGCCTTTCATAAATTAAATAGCCAGGAAAAACTATTTTTCACAAAGGGCCAAGAGAGTACGGGACTTGAAGGTGGTGTTGGAGGTGGAGTTGAGGCGCGTGCCTCTTACGTTGTGCAACGGCCCGCGGCGCCTCGCCAATTGTGAATGAATGAATGAGCGAGTAAATGAATGAATGTTTGCAATTTGCGCCAACAGCTGCAGCCGCCGAGTTAAGCGGCTGGTTTTTTTTATGAATGAATAACTTTGAGCATTAACTGGCTGCTTGAATATCCGACTGACTGGCTGGCTGGCCATTTTAACGGCTGGTTGGCTTTTGGTTTAATTTTGTTTGTAAAAAATAATACATTTTTATTAATTGTCCGGCAAAAGGCATGTAATTGAAACTGACAAATAAAATTAACCAAAAGATTTTTTTCAATTACTTTCAATATTTCAATCATAATTTAAATACCCAAATGGTCTCTGACTTATGCCCCATTAAGGTTCTCAAGTAAACTAGTTAGGTAGCTGAATAATAATGAGAGTAACTAGTTTATACGATTGCACAACATTTTTTACAAATGCAAAATGATTTAAATAGTAAATAGTTATAAAAAAAATGAACTGGAATTGTGATTAACATCAGAGCTCCATGACAAATGTCTGACAAATCAGGAATTAATATTAAAAAAAATATTGAATTAAATTTATTGCATATAAGCTTGACGTTATTATTTTTAAGAAAAATTTATTATATTAAAATAAAAAACTTAAAATTTCTTTAAATATCTTCCGCAAAAATTTAAAAATGTCAAATTTCTACTGATCTTTTTCATATTACATTTTGCTCAAAAAGTTCTTTCATGCGGTCATTAATACTAAACTCCTAGCAAGGACACTTTGAACTCACCTTTTTCACACAAGAAACAGCACAAATTTATTTTTGTAAAGAACTCGATTAAATTCTTGTTCAACACTTTGCCACTTTGCCTGCAGTTTTTATTATGTTTATTAATTTTTATTTTAATAATTTTGTTTTAGATTCGTTTTGCACTTTTTTTGCACAGTTTATATTAATCCTTGAATTCCTTTTAAATGCTGTTAAATATTTCGCGCACTGATTGTTGTCAGCTTGATTAGTTTTTCAACTAGTATTCAATAATTAAATCACGTTTAGTATTTTCTATTAATTTTTTTTTTTTGATAATCCACTGTGTCAAAAGTTCGTTAGCTTCTAAAGAGATAAAACTGTCGGTAGATTGGACAATTTTACATGAAGCTGCTGCAGACGACAACGTGACCAACACGGGGTTCTATGTTGGCTGTTGCTTGTTGGTTGCTGGTTGCTGGGCTGATGTTCGTTGGCGGCTGGTGGATGGCTTGGTTGGCACCACCAAGATACAACCGCTTCATATAATTCAAAAAGACTCGAAGCCAATGCTTCTCAGCGCTTATTTATATAGCCTACGTCGCGCGGCTTTCTGTAAATTTCAAACGAAACTCAGCAGAGACAATGACGTCGAAGTCGACGGCGACAGCGACGCCAGCAGCTACCGCAAGCGAACATGCCAACTGAAGCCGTCCAAAGCAAACGCAGAGAGCGTCGCTCTCCAAAGCGCTGCTGAGAGAGCAGAAGAACTTCACACACATACACAGACATCACAGACAACACACCGACAACACAGACAACGGCGACGCCAGCGACGACGCGACAGCAGCGTCAACAGCGACAGCGACACGTGAGCACGAGCAGACAGAAACACACACACACACATGTAGAGATACACAAGCACAGACGCAGCAAACTCACTCAAATGCTCATCTCAAAGCGCACAGTGTGTCCATGAGCCAAACAATTGATATTGAAATTAAAATTCATACATTTCATTGTTAAGCGCGCGACATAAACAGCTATAAATAAATTAAATAAATTAACTGCGTTGTATTATGAAATTGTGCAAAAGCACAACGTTTAATTTCTGTACAGTTATTTGTAGTGTTTTGTTAAAGCTGAGCTATAAGCTATAATCACTAACGGAACTTATTGTCATTTAAATTGTGTTTACTTTTCTTTCACAGAACAATTATACTACAATTATGAGCTCATACCTTAAAATTTTATTTTTGCCTCATTAGTTTAGGATTTATAAAATAATATGATTAGGTGAATTGTTTAAATAAATATTATTTTTTAAATTTCATACTGAATCCTTATCTTTAAATATAAAACTATTTGACTATTTAGGTATTATATTTTATAATACATATGAAATTACAAATTTAAAACAAAAATATAAACCGCAATGCTTCTAGAACTTTATGTCCACTGTGCTGTGGTCAATGAATAAGCGCTGGCATTTCCAATGCATTGCAACAATTCCCCACGCTTAAGCACAGAAATTTCGCATGAGCAATGCCTCAGCAAGTTGGCAGCGCCACACCAAAGTGACGCCAGCAGCGCTGCCACTGCCGCAGCCAACTGAGGCAGCGGCCGCGACTGTGACTGAGACGGAGGCTGAGGCGGAGACTGAGACTTAGACTGAAACTGAGACAGAGACGCAGAGTCATGTAAGTTTTGGCCAACAACATTGCAGCTCTCGCCACGCTCTTTGGCCAATGTTCGTGTTGGCGGTGGCGGTGTCGGCGTTGGCAAGTTCTTGGCCATGGCCAAAACGAAGACGAAGAAGAATTCGCGCTGCTTGGCTGTCGGCTGTCGGCTGTTGCTGAGGCTGCTGCTACTCACGATGATGATGATGATGCTGATTGATATGGAGATGATGATGATGATGACGATATGCTGATGCTGATGCTCGTGCTCTTGCAGATTGCCATTAAGCGGCGCTTTGCGGTTTCTGTTCCGAGCTAATGCTGCAGTCTACAACAGCAACAAAAAAGAAATGCATATTTTTTTCTTTGTATTGTTGTTGTTGTACAGGTGTTGGTCAGCGCCGTTTCTAATTAAGCAGCACTCGTTGTTGGCTGATTTGGACACTCGCAACGCACGCACTTGGCCACGACAAATATGGCTAAGAGAAGAATCAACCGGTTTTTTTGGCCCACGTCCCCAAGCACATTTCGGGGTGTACTATTGTATGTCTCTGTGTGTGTGTGTGCATGTGTGAGTGTGTGTGTGTGTTTGTGTGTGACTGACGATGCTGATTATTGACCTTTCTTATGGATGCTAGTAAACAGCCTAAACTGCCTGGCCTGGCCAGGCCAAAAGGCAAACGCGGACGTTTGCTTAATTGTTTTGCGAAATTCTTTAGCAACCGCCTTTTGTTTGATTTAATTAAATTATTTAATTACACTTGAAGTTGGCAATTTTGCGGGGTTTTTCTACTGTTTTTTTTTGTTTTCTATCTTCTTTATTTGGCACTTGTCTATGCCGACTTGGCTTTGTTCGCTTTTGGGCCAAAAAGAAGTCGCGCGCGCGCGCTCCACAACTCACACCGTGGCGTGGCGACGGCGTGGCAGGAACACAGAGCAAACTTGCCACACACGACAACAACGACAACAGCGGCAACAACAACAACGACCACAACGACAACGACAACAAAGTACGCGACTTACAACTTGAAATGAGCTGCGGGACAAAAGCACGTCCGTTACACGACGCGCACGCTTCGCTAATGAACTGAACATTTCCGCTTTTGCCGGCATCCTTTGGACTGCTTTTGAGAATGTTTGGCTTGGTCCTTTCGGCTCGCTCGGTGGATGCTGTCAACGCATTGCGCCGACGCACGTCAAACATTTGAGCGTGCAATTTGTCGCAGTCTACAGCAGAGTAATGGAGAGAGACAGAGAGGGAGGTAGAGAGAGAGAAAAGAACGTGGAAGAAGAAGAAAGAAATACCCACCCGCTCCATCAGCAGCCCAGTTGCACTCCCCCCTTCCCTTCTTTTCTCCCCTCTCGCAATGCCAATTCTAGTGATTGCCGGCTACGTGTTGCCGGCATTTGTAGCTTGTCGTTCTTCCTTTGTGTGTGTGTGTGTGTGTGTGTGAGTGTTGTATGTGTTGTTTGTGTGTTGTTTCTGGTTCTGGTCTCGTTGTCGTGCAATATTTTTTGGCATTTGCGCTTTATACGTGCAAATTTAATGGTAACAATTGGTGCGAAAGGCCGGACATGCAAAAGAGAGCACTGAATAAACGACATCAGCAACAGCAAAGAGGCGAAGAAGGAGAAAAGGCAGCAATGGCCGGAGAAGTGACAAAAATTGGCAGAGAAGGAAGGAAGCTGGTGGGTCAACTGCCATCGATGGTTGGTTGGCCTGAGTGGTTGGGTGGTTTATGGATTGTCTGGTTGCCTTGCCTTGTTGGTAACTGCATTTCTAGTGTTTTGTTATGTTTGCCAGTTGAATTGAGTTGCTGTGCTTGATGATGTTGCTGCTGCTGCTGCTGCTGCTGCTGATGATGACGATGAAACAGGGTCCAATAGTTATCAGGTGAGATAAAAGTCCTTCAAGCTTAAAGTGGCCACTTTGAACTTGGCTTATTGGTAAGACAGTTCGCCTAACGAGTCTTTCAAAATAAAATACTTTAAGTACAGCCCTTTGTCATTATTTAATATATTTCAACAATAAGTATTCTTTCTGAATCGATAAATATATTTAGATCAAAAACACAACTATTTATTTTAATTATTACTTTATTTTCTTAAATATCTATTTTATATATAAAAAAAAGTTAATTTTGGATTTTGTTATTATGATTTTTGCTATAAGTCGTGATTATTTTGACACTTTAATGTCACTTGCGCTTTAGTTAAGTTTATCAACATTTGCTAGGAAACTGCAAGATCTATTATAATACGAAGGGGACTATCTTCTACTTCAATACAAGGTGCTGACAATCCCCAAATTGCCGAGTCTTCCATACAGTGAATAGTGTCCAGTCACGATCCCACTTAGAATTCTCTTCAATTTGAATTATAATTAAGGTAATAATTTTCATCAAGTGACAAGGTGGAAGCTGTACTCGAAGCTACTTTAAATGTTTCCAGGGAAACTCGTGTTCTTTATGAACCATTAGAAATTACGCTACAGGAATAAATCGAAATCACTTAAACAGTTAACCAGCTGATTGAATACTCAAATTGATGATGATAATCATCAACATCATCATGAACATTATTATTATCAGCTGTAGAAGAGACAAGGCAACTTGGCCAACTAAGCAGGCAAAGAACCTGGCCAGTTCTATGTTAAATAAATAGCCAACTACGAAATTGGCCCAAGAGTTAGCTGCAAATGCCAAGCGACAATATTTTGCAGGTACAACGAGAGAGAAAGAACGTCGAGTGATTTTCATTGTGTGATGTGACAGGTGTCACCGCGTGTCGACGGTGGGTGGACATCGAAATGGACGTGGATGTGGACATGGACATGAACATGGCCGAGGTTGGGATGAGGACGAAACAGGGACAACGCCAGAGAGATGCCGACTCTGCGGCAACACCAACTACAACAACAACAGCAACAGCAACAACTGTGGCGTGTGGCAATGTCAGGCATTGGACGAAGATTCGACTCGCGTCGCGTCGAGTCAAGCATCATGACCAATTAGCCTTGTTAGTGAGATAAACTATGGGTACGGCAATGGGCCAGCAATACGAGTACTAACGGTATCTGACAGCCAACTACCTCTCTTTCACTCTCTATCTACCTTTCTCTCTCTCTTTCTGGCTCTTTGTTTTGTTCTCTCTCTCTCTCTCTCTCTCTCTCTCTGTCCCAGCTTGGAGTTGTAGCATGTCAATGACAGTCCCTGCACGCCTCAGTTCAATTGATTTAACATGAAAGTGTATCTCGGTAAATTGATTTTTGTTCAAAATTCTTAACTTTTGGCATACGAAGACCAATGGACAACAACAACAGCAGCTGTCATACACAGCGAGAAAATATTTTGTAATTGACGCCTTTTTTAGACGAAAATTCTTAGTTATGTGAGAAAACTTTTAAAGTGAGGACAACTAATTATATTTTTTTAATTTGAATGGATTTGTCAAATCTTGATGGATTTTTATAAGGGGTGTTTTTTTGACCATTTTATTACACAAATATTGATTTGGCATCAAAATTGGATGATTTTCAATGGGCACAGGGTATAAAAACACTAAAAAAAATACTGAGTTTTAAATCAGTTTTAAAAAAATTAGTTTGTTTTTTTCATACTTAATTTTTTTGGTTTGTGTAACACGAACGTAGTCATAAAAGTTTTATTCTGTTGTCAAGTGGCCAAGTCCGGGGGGCAGGATGTGTATACGTATCTGTATTTTTAGCTGTATTTGTATCTATATTTGTAACTATAGCAGTATCTGTATCTGTAGCTGACCGTAACGAATTGCTCTTGTCTCTAGTTGTTGTTGTTGGTCTAGTCTGATGTTGTTGTTTGCCAAAAGTATCTGTAGCCCGTCTATTTGCCAACTTTCTTGTTGCCTGTTGTCGTTTTGCAACCCTCGAAAAAACTGCGAGGGTGATGACTGATGATGCTCGACTTTATTGTCCATCCATGGCCACATTCGTCTCCATCTCCGTCTCCGTCTTCATCTCCAGCTTCGTTGTTCTTGTTGTTCTCGTTGACGTTGCCTGCAACTTTTTCGCGAACTTGCTCGAAAACTTATTTGTTGTCTACTTTACGGGCGTTTTAAAAGTTCATTTGCACAACCTCTTTCTATCCCCCTCTCTTTCCATTTCTCTCTCTCTCTGTCTCACTCTCTCCCTCGCTTGGCAGCGCCGCCGTCTGCTTTTTGCAAATTAAATAATAGGCTTATGGTGGCTTAGTGTCGCAATTGTTGTTGTTGCCGTTGTTACAGCACGTTTAGCATGCCACAAAGGCAAATTTGTGTATTTTTTTTAATATTTTTTTTCTTATTTTCGTAATATTTATTGCCAGGCCATTCATGCGCCTTTAATGTGCCCCAGACAAGCGCCACAACCCGTGCATAACAAAAACCTGCCACATCGTGGTCTCTAAACAACAACAACAACAACGATAACAAGAACAACATCTAAGTCTTGCCTACGCCGACTGCATTGCTTATGAGTCGATTTCTAGTCTCGTTTCAAGACTGGGAACCAGGCTCAAATGCAATTAGCTTTCAATGGCCAACAGTTAATCCCAATTGGTAGACTATTACTCCTGCTAAGTGCACAGTTAACAATTGCAAACAATTTACTAAACTAAACGCCCAACAAATAACTTAATTATTTTTTAAAGATACAATTTCGACTTATCTAAAACAAAGTATCTCTTCTGATCGTGTAATCAATGATTTATAACCATTTCTTAACTTGAAACTCATCTAAGCCACCTATTTTTACAAATATAACTTTATTCCGAATTTTATTATTATGAAACAATTAAAAAGATTATCCGTAACAATTGCCATTCATGAATCATTTTGTTTAGTCTATTGAAAAGCGATTTTCCGCACTTTTCCAAGTGCATGTTGAACGATGTGAAGTCATTGCAACTTTTGCAAATTTCTTACACGTTCGGGCGACGGGGCAGCTTTTGGTTTGGCGCCTTGAATGTAAAACAGATCGGATAAGCACCAATAACAACAGCAACAACAACAACAGTGGCAGTCACAACAACAAAATGTTAAAATGCAAAGTGCATATAAAATAGGCGCCCAGTCAGATTTTTAATGAATGGTCGACTCAAGAGTTGGTAGAAGTAAAAAGTATCTAAGGACTTCTGCAGCAGTTGTTAATACACACATACACCCACACACACACAGCACTCATACATATGCATATAGTTGTAAGAGTCATGTATCATTTTGGCTTAAACTATGCAAAAGTGGCGCCTGCTTTGCATTTCGTCAAAATATAAACTTTGGATCGTTAAATTCGCACCACGCCTTACAATAAATTAGTTAATCTGCAAAATCCACATTTAAGTGTCTATGTTTTATGTAGCTTAGCCACATTAAATAACCACATTTATGGACATGGCTAAGCTCGGAGTGTTTATGGCCCAAAACAGCAGCAGCAGCAGAGAAAAAAAATAAAGATTGAGGCAGAGACAGCGACTAAAATTAGCATCTTTGATTTGAAAATATGTTGGACTTCTTTGACCCAATTAGTCGGAGTGAGTTACTCCTAAAAGCGACAAGTTGCGATTGCCTAACGATAAGTTGGACCCTTCGCTTAAAGCTTTCTCCCCCGAGTGCTCAGAACTTTTTGGGATCTTGTAGTTGAATTTGGAACACACACGCTTCTAACTGGACCGAGATACGACATAATTGCAGACATGTATTGAAGTTTGTTTTGTTGTTATTGTCTGCTTGTTTGCCTTTCCCCCTCTCTCTCTCTCACTCTGCAGGTCACTCTCTTCTTCCATTCTGTTTATATAAATGTTGTAATAAGTTTGCTTTATTTGCTGGCAAATTGCTATGAGGGGGTTGGACACGTTAAGCAATCAAAGCTAAAACTGCGGAAATTGCTAGAATAAATATAGAAAAGAAGAGCGAAAAACGAAGGAATCATATCAAGATAGAGCATCGAGAAGAAGTTGAAAAATAAATTTAAACAACTCTTTTTTTTTGGATAAATCTAAAATAAAATTCTCACGCTGTTTACACGGCTCGTTGACTGTTTGGCCTGATGCAGGTAACTAGATTCGAGCCAGACACAAACCAGGTGTTAAGGCACCAAAAACCTGCCAAATAATAATAGCAAAAATTTAATAACCCAAACGAATGCTCCAAAAAAAAAAATATAAATATAAATACAGCCAGTAAAAACGGGCAAAGGCACGTACAAATGTGACAAACTGTGTAATGAAAGCAACAGAAACAACAACAAGAATAATAAAGGTAACAATTACAGGTAGCAATGTGAGGGTCAAATGCAAATTGCAACATATTTATATGACAGAGAGACAATACTTGATATGTGGGTGGAGTTAATTTATGATTGCATTTCAGGGTCAAGTTTGTCGTCTCCACAAAACTCACACTTGATTGAGGGCCCAACAGTAAATTGCCCTTGTTAACTGTCTCCAATTGATGATGGATGATTGATGATTGATGATTGTCGCGCGAACTGACCATATACATACATATATTATTATCATTATTTTATATGCATGTAAATTGGTTGGCCCCTTTCGTTTTTGGCCAACAAGTCAGCCAGATTGGAGTTTATATTGTATAATTTTTAAATCCATTGTTTGACAATTTAACACATTTCTAGTTTTGTTTTTGTTATGTCTGACAGCTGTTTTGCTGCCCCCTCTCCCCATTGGTTGGACAGCACCCGTATGCTAATTCAACTTGTCTATTTGCACAACAATTAGAAGTTATTTAGCCAGCTCATTGTCTTATTTTGGCAACTTTCAAGCGCTTGCATTGCGCTCGAATGTATATTTTAGGCAAACATTTGTCAAATTGCTTAAAGAGAAAAAAGCAACAACAACTTCTATTTATACAACTTTTATACTGATATTCGGCAATTGGCGTGAAAAGTTAGCTGCAAATTATTTTGCAATTTGCATACCTGAAACGCTCAAGGCCGTATCTCATTTGCAGTGGCAGGACTAACTAATTTAAGCCATGTTTATTCTTCAATTTGCATTAAGGTTTCAAATCTTTAAAAGCAGTGAAAATTAGTGATGTAAATCCAAACAGTGAATCGAGTTATATCAATAAATCATTTTGAACACGTAATGACTTTAAAATTCTAAATTCTTTTAAAAAAAAAGTCTTAAATTGTCAGTTAAATAAAAACAAACTTTCCAAGAACGCAACTACTTAGCATTGCTGGAAATCGACTGATCGTTATATGGCAAAAGGTTTAAGTCAATAGTCGAAAATTTGGAAGTTAAAAATTATAGTGAACTATATTGTATAATTTACGATATTTTGACTTTAAAATTCCGAAAAATATGAAGAACAATAAATTAATTAGGCGTCGTTTAAGATATGATTCATTGAATTCAATGAAGAAACATTCAATAGTTGAAATTCGTAATTAAAAAAAAATTTAATCTGAAATTTGCACTGCGAGATATGGTGTGTGAAAGGTTAATTGATAGATTTGACTGGTAAATTCCCAGCACAGACCCTATAAAAATGCAAAACTGACATTACAAAGAATCAGTTCAACTTAAGTCTTCGTAGAACAATCAGCAATCATAAAGCTCTTCGCCTTTGTCACCATCTGTGTGTTTGGCCTTTTGGCTGAGGCCAGTGGTAAGCACGTATCCCAGCTTATTACACAACTTCTTACTATCAGTCAAAATAAACATTCTCTATCTGCAGCCAACCCAGGAGAAATGTACATTGGAAGGTGTATAGATTCCAATAATTGACACAGCAACGACTCCAGCTCTATGGAAGGTGGTGGGTCAAATTATTTTATTTTTTTCTATTTTGATACTCTGGTTGAGAAAATATTAAATTAGTACAATGTGTGTAAAACACTGAAGGAGGCGAGGCCAAAAGATGATTTTCTAAAATCGCGTTTAAAATTATCAATTCAGTACTCAGTTCGTATGAACGAAAAGATGGTAAGAGCTAGAAGCACCACATTTTTAATGTAGGCTTATTATATGTGCAGGTTTATTCCAAAAATTGGATAGCTAATTTCACGCAGCGCTTCAATAAGTTATAGGGTACCTATGTATACATTATTATATATTAATATATGTTTTTGATTTACAGTAATTTCGAAAGCCAATGAGTTAGCCCGAAAACTTAAAGAGAAGGTCGGACAGTTTTCTGGAATGTCTGGTGGACAGTTTCCTAGACCGGTGTACAACCCAATTCAGGGCAATAACGGAGCCTGCAATTCCCAAAATGGTTGGCCAAATTATTTAATTGTTACTCTTTTATATAGTGTATATTTGTATTTTAAGTCTTATTAAAAATATAAATACGAAAGGTACAATTACATTTTTTCTATCTACAGCACCAGTGGGAGGACCGATGCCCGGACCGATGTCCGGACCGTTGCTCGGAACGTTGCCCGGACCGATTTCCGAATGGTTGGACGGAGAGCTGACCGGAGCATTGGCCACTTACAGAGAAGTCTCCCTTGGAAGGTGGAAGAACTACATTATAGTTGCCCATCTGCTTCCCTGAGCTCTAACACAAATTTGTTAATGTTTTATATTATTTATATTATTTTAACCTAATCATAAAAAACATGCTAGACATTAAATAATGTTGACTGACCTCTATGCAGCCACAGTACATTACTT
Organism: Drosophila rellima; assembly: GCA_035043635.1. Classification (NCBI taxonomy): domain Eukaryota; kingdom Metazoa; phylum Arthropoda; class Insecta; order Diptera; family Drosophilidae; genus Drosophila; species Drosophila rellima. The sequence goes on along the minus strand of JAWNMV010000811.1, from coordinate 5,175,607 downwards.
ATGATAATTCTAGGGGAACTATATCTATCTTTTAAAGCATCTTTTATTTTATCTATTCTAGCAGCTAACGTATTATTTTGCATCAAAATCACATAAAGAAATATTAAGACTTATTATAAACCTAGATTAAAAAAAAAAAAATAAATTGAAAGTCCTATTATCACTTATACATTAAGTGATTCATCAAAAAAATAATTTTGTTTGTGATAAGCAAGGAATTTCGCAATTGTTATAATCGACAAAGGCCTTCATGTCTTTTTGGGCTGAGTTTGACCTATGAACTTCTCAAATACGCGGATTCTGGAAATTCTCAGTCATAAACTCAAATCTGAATGTTGCACTGTGAGATAAGATATGTCAGAAGTCGCCGGAAACTATTGAATTGATTTGATTGGTGAATTCCCAGCACAATTCCCAATTCAAATGCAAATGCAATGGTGACCCCTCAATCCTCAGTTCAGTAGAGCAATCAATAATCTACAGATAGTTTATCACTTTTAAAGTAACTTTTGCAAAAAGTTCTTCAAGTAAATAAAGGGGTCACTTGAATTGAATATGTTGTAAATCGCTGGCTCTAACTACAATGCCCCATTCAGTGGCAAGCCATATGAGCACGTCTGGCGCGTTGAAGCCGCAACAGCAGAAAGCAAATTCAAACAACAGCGAGAGCAATATGAACACGAACACCAGCAACAATAATCATCACACGGGCAAACAAATTCGCAACAACGACAACAAATAAATTCAAACAATGTGCCGAACGAAATGTAAAGCATAAATATTTGCAAAAGGGCCCAAAAGAGAGAGAAGAGAGAAAGAGGGTAAGAGAGAGCAAAGGAGAGGGAAGTTGCAGCTGAGCTCCCGTCGCGACAGTCACGTTTTACATGCTACGCACAGATTGCGCATACGCCATGTTTGCCATACATATTTACGCATAAAGCATATCTCAGATGCCTCAACTCGACTCTCAATGGTTTCGATAGCGACAGGAACAACGCAGTACCAAATAGCAAGAAGCAACATCATCATCATCGTCATCAAACAGCAAGAGCAACAACAACGATAAGAGCAACATCAACAACATCATCATCAAGTGCTGAGTTGGGAAGCAAACACAGCGATTTTCATGTCAGCGCAGGCGGGAATTGAATTTCGCGCCAAATGACTCGCGGCTATTTTTCAACTGCTTCATTTTGGGGCAAAACCATATCTGCCAGACTCTATCCATATCTCATTCTTTCTCTCTTTCTCTCTCTGTCTCTCTCTCTTAGTCTCTGTCTGCCATTCAGTCTGTCTGCCACACAGTCTGAAGCTTCCCGTCGATTGTACACAGAAAAAAAAACATCCCAGATTTCGGGATAGAATAAACAAATAAAATACATTCAGCTTTCTGGAATATTCTTAAAAGCATTCTTGATTCAAATATGGGCATCGGATTTCTTATAAGAATTTTTATACTTGAATCAATTACTTCAGTCCTTTTTTAATTCTGAGACATTTTAATACCCTAATTTATTTAGTCTTCATTTTAGCCTAATTAAATACTTAATCAAATACATGCTAATTTGTATATGCAACAATATGCTAGAAATTAGGATAGATTTTTGTTTCAGTGTAGGTTGTCCTCTGTCCTCCGTCCTCCTCCGTGCTCCGCTTTCATTGTCGTTTGTGTGCAACTTACATTTAATGCTTAAATTTTTGGCTTTTCCACGTTCACAGTCTGACGCGCCTCAAAGCCAGGCGCACACTTCACTTCACTTGGCAGAGCCCATTAACAATTTTTGGGGCCTTGGCTAGGATCTGTCTACTGCCTGAGTGCATCTCGCTGACTTTAAAAACTCTGTCTCCCTCTTTCTTTCTTTGTATCTGTCTCTTTCTCTCCGAGTGCCTGCCTGTGACAGATTTTGTTAACATTTTTAGTTGGCCTCACTTTAAGCTGTGCGCCCAGTTTAGGCCATGGTTACAGTTTTGTGCCCAGTTACGTTTTGGACTTTAATTGAAATTTCTTGGCGCAAAACGCGCGACAAGTTGATTTTCCACTTGGCCCCGTGGCAGCATAACGAATTGGACATTAAACGCTACCGTTGGCCAAATTGCCAACACGGCCAAACATCTTGTGCAATTGGCGTTAACAAGCGCATTAGATTTGCTGGCCAGAACGCAGAGCTCAGCTCAGCAGTTGGTCGCTCGTTGAGTCGTTGAATCGTTGTCGAGTTGTTGGTAGTCCGTCAACGGCCAATTTGGCAAGGCTGTTTGGGGAATTGGCCAGGACGGACAGTTCAGACTAAAAGAAGTCTTAACAACTTGCCATTGCAAATTACTTGCTTTTCGTATAAATTGCGCATACGACGCGTTTGCCAAGCTGGGAAGCTGCCTTCAATAGAAAACTCACACAAGCGCACACACACACACACGTTTTTAACCAAGTCAATTGCTTGCAACAACAACAAGAACAGCAATAACAACAACAGCAACCAGCAGCAGCATCAAATAAAAACAGCGCTTCAACACGCACAGCAGCAGCTTCTCTCATCTCATCCTGCAGCTACTCTGACTCCTCCTCCTCTTTCTCCCTTTCCTCCCTCTGCTCCTCCTTCTCCAAATCTTTCCACTCTTGCATTGCGTGTGTGCGACTTTGACTTTGACTTGCCTCGCCTTGGAGTCGACTCAACTCGACGCGACTCTGTTTGTAGTTTGCAAATTGTAACTAGATACAATTTGTAGCACAGTTTGTGTGCGTCGCTTTGTTTGTTGCCGTTGTTGTTGTTGTTGTTGCTGCTGTTGCTGTTGTTGTGGTTGTTGCTGTTGCCACTGCGTTGACTTATTGCAGGAAGGAAAAACGCTGCCGGGCAACTCAATGCAGACAACGTCGTTTCAGTCTCCCTCGTTTATTTGTGAATGTTGCTGTTGTTATTGTTGTTTTGTTGCTGTTGTTGCTGCTGTTGATGTTGCTGTTGTTATTGCGGCTTGTTGACTGGTTGCACCCATAGTGCGTACCTCGTACTCATATGTCTGCTGCCTCAGCCTGCCTCAGATTCTGGTTCTTTCCTGTGCCACGCTCGAATGCCGCAATTGCACCGCCGACCGCCTGTGATTTGTTGCATTTCTAATGCGCCTGTTTCACTTGCTCATGTTGCAATGTTGCACGCTGCACTTGCCTCTGCCTTTGCCTCTATCGTATAGGGTTCGTATTCATTTTCGTCGGGGGAATTTATGCTCGCTCGCTGTTTTGGTTTTCAATTTTCCAACGCGCTGCTGAAAAGTGTTTTTTTTTCGTTCATTCTTCTGTTTCTCCCTCGTTTTGAGTTGGACGCCAAGAATTGAATGCGTGCGCTTTCAATTACCCTGCAGCAGTTGTTGTGGGAACGTATGTGTGTGCGTGTGTGCGCAGAAAAGGGCAACCAAGTCAAGTAGAGTGCACTCAGATGGCTATCTCGCTTTATAGTGGTAAAATAGCCCCAAGATCATATACAGTTAACATTATGCCATCCCACACAGTCAGCATATTCAAATAGCACATACGCCCCGTTGTACACAATTTTAATTAATTTAATTAACCAAGAAGTGGCAAAATGCTCACAACATGTTGGGGTTCCTCTGCTATTAAATTCTGAATTCTCCCGGTCTCCAGTTCAAAGTAAAAATTAGTTTTGAACTTTACTTACTTAGTTCTTATATTCATGAACATTTTTATTTTTATTCAGAATAAATTTCTAGATTCTTAATTAAAGAACATTTCTTCTTAATAATAACATATAATACAGAGAGTTATGTATTTTGACTTGGTTTAAGAAGTAAGATGCATTATATTCCCGATGTCAAGTCAATCAAAGTGAAATGTCAGTTAGAACAAATTACTTTCAGTATGCCCAGGTAAAGATTGCTTTGTTCTTCGTTAAAAATTAAACAAACGTCAATTAGCTGAAGTGAGTAGCATCCAATTTACAATTCAATTAGGTTTACAGCGTGCTGTCAACACATCTTCATCGTTATTGTCATAGAGCGCGCTTCATTAGCGAATTCCCCAGTAAATTGCATTGACCCGCTCAAAGGAAAGAGGCAAAAAATGGTATCCAGCGAATGCAGTAAAAGCTGCTAAAGTGGCACACACCAATACACCGACCCCGACCCAGACACACACACACACACCCTGGTTTTTGGCTGGCAATCAATTGCAAGTGGGGCGTGTGAAGCAGCCACCCCTAAGAAAGCTTTTTTGCATTGGCATTAACTGTGGATTACTTAAATGCTTTTTAATTGAAATTTTCCCTAATTTCACTTTGGGGGATCAAGTGCAACCAGCGCTAAACAAACAGCAGAGGGGCAACTACATTATGGGGCAGACACAACTTCAACACGCTCTGTCGCCTTGCTACCCCCAAAAAAATGGGGGTACAACAACAATGCGACAAAAAAAAACGAGGGAAGTTTTTGCGTGTCTGGCTAAAGCAACAACAACAACAGCAGCGGCAAGAACAACAACAAAAAGTGAAAGCAGTAAAAACTACAGAAGTGGCAAGCAACGTTGGCAGCAGAGGCACATCATCAATTTCAATGTCGCACGAGAGTCGCCGGCAACGTCTGCAGAGCCAAGCAGCACTAACTGCTTCTTCTATCCATTTCCCGCATTTCCAATCCCGTCAATGCACAGTGGGCAAGTTGTCTGACTTAGCATTCCAATTGAATTCTCGTAAGGAAATTAAGTTTTCTTCAAAACGACATATTTTCTAGAATGGTAACCCAAAAATAAATTGACTAAATACATATTTCTTTTTATGAACTTTGAAAGAAAAACACATTTTAATTATACTTAGAATAGTTACAATTTAAGAGAGAAAAATTAAATAAATAATAAAGATTTATACCAAAAACTTCAAAATGTTCCCTTATTTATAGTATTTACTTGGTATTCTTTTAATTTGAATATATTTGTCAAATCTTGATAGATATTCAAAAGGGGCGTTTTTTTGACCATTTTATTGTACAAATATTGATTTGGTATCAAAATTGGCTGATTTTAAAAAATTCATTTTTTTCGCAAATTTTACAGTGTTTATTTTACCCCTTTAAATTTTTCGAAAATTTTAATTCTTAAATTTATTCTTTAAATCCACTCCAGGTGATAAAATTAGGGTAAAAAAGTACTTTTGCATTAAATTTCGGTTAGTTTCTTTAAGATTTATGCCAAAAACTGCAAAATGTTCTCTTATTTATAGTATTTACATGGTATTCTTTTAATTTGCTTGGATTTGTCAAATTTTGATCTGCGCCCGGTATCCAGGAACCTACTTATCAAGTTTGAAATCTCTAGCTCTTATAGTCTCTGAGATCCATTGACTCAAGCAGACGGACGGACTGACGGACATGACTCAATCGACTAGGCTGTCGATACTGATCAAGAATATATATACTTTATAGGGTCGGAGATGATTCCTTCTGCCTGTTACTTTAATTTCACAAAACCATTTTGACCATTTTCAATGGGCACAGGCTATAAAAATTAATTAAAGACTTATTTCTAATCAACAACTCAATTGTTTAACAACTTTTTCAGTTTATTTTCGCTATATCTGGCAAATCGCCCACTGTGCATTGAATCGTTTTGCACGATATTGTTGTTGGCTGGCTTGTCTAGTTTGCCTGTTTGCCAGCCTGGGCTGCCTTGGATTTGGGGCGTCAAATCCTTGGTAAAAGCATTTAACGTTGCAGTGCATTAAGCGTTGCTAGCAGCACAACCACACACCGCACCACCGCACCACAGCACCACCAGCCCCTCCCCCGTTCGACCCACTGTCTGGGCAACTGTCAGCTTTATCAACTGTGGCTCTGTTATCATTGCAGTGTTTGCTTTGCTGCTACAGCTTTGAAATTTCAATTTATCGCTTCATATTTGCCAGCAGCTTCCCCTTTCCCTAATCTCTTTCCTCATCAGTTAAGTAAATAATACATATGTATATAGAGACATACATATGCATGAATTGTGAGCATAACCGTAATTTGTAGCTCCAATAGCAGTTCATCGGAAAAAATAAAGGCTGCCCCGTATTATTTTGTTTTTTAGCATGCACTTGCCAAGTCGGCTCTGCGGATGGTTGACTAACAACTTCGACATCGTTGTCATTAGCTTATCGGGGCAGTCCCATCTGGAGTAGCTGCAAAAAATATTTTCGGCAAAGATGCGAAAGTGCAACGACTTTGCACTGAGTCAGAGAAAGAGAGAGAGTGTGAGAGAGAGAGAAAGGGGAAGAGACTTGCTCTTCTTAAAACGGTTCCTTTTGTTTGCTTATTCGTCCATTCGGTCGACGGTTTCTTCAATTTTTCGCATCAGTTGTAATTCATACTTTCGTGCTCTTAACTCTTCCACGAAATGCGATGCCACAAGTTGAAATTAACATGTTGCTGCTTGGCGGCAATGTTCTTGCTGCAACGTTTTAGGATTTAAGAACCGTTCTTTGGTCTTCTTTGGAGCCGCAACACGTCACCACACTTCACTTGTGCTTGTGCTGCGAGTGCTGTCGCTTTAGCGTTTTTATGGCCAGCCATAGCTTTTTTTAAATTGCAAATGAAAACAAAGTTTTGGAAGACTGTTTAAACAAAAATTTAAAACTATTTTGATGGTCAAATTACTTTAATATACTTAAGAAAAGAAATAGATTGTTTCGCAAAAATATACTCTTATTACGGGGAAACAATGCGAGTCTCACTGAGGCATTGCAATATTTAAATTCTTTTAAAAAACAAAAAAAAAAACAAAATTAAATAAAATAGACCGTCAACTCGATTTTAGAGCTATTTTTTAAATATAAATATTGAGAACATATTTTTAAATACAAAGATCCCTAAAAAATATTAAGGCTGTCTTAATAACATTATAACGCTCCGCGATATTTTTATTTAAAAACGTAAAAACTTGTATCATTATTTCTCAGCTATTTCTAGTTACTTTCAATTGTTGCTTGCATAGCTGTTTTAGCCCTTGAAATTCTGACAGCACTGCTGCCCAATTCGGTTTAATTAGCATGAGAAGTGTCCGACACAGCTGCTTAAACACAATGTCCGCATTCGATGTTTGAGCTTCTCGACTGAGATTTGGAGCTGCAAGTTGGCGTCGCTTCCGTTGGCTGCGCACGCGCAATTAGCCAAAGCAGACGCCGTCTTAGGTACTTGACCGATAGTCTGTTTAATGAACTCCCAAGTGCCAGCCAAGTGCTGAAAGTGTTGCAACTGTTGTTGCTGTGGAAGCTGCTGCTTTTCGGGTGCTATAGAATGCAAAAATGCCTGCATGCATTAGATCGCATTACTTGTACCCGTCGCGACCGCATAGAAATAACCAGTCTCCCAGTTGCCAAGTTGCCAAGTTGCCAAGTTGCCAGTTTGCCAGAAGCCCAATAAAGCCGACGTATCAGGCCTCGGGTTGCAGTCCGCACTCTCGGTATCTATATATAGCAAATGCCAACTATAAATAGCCAGCGTCTTAAATGATTTTTGCTCATTAGAGCGTGCGTGTTGCCGGCGATCTTTGGACTGCAACTTTTGCCTCACTGCGACTTGCCACACTCGACTCATGGCACTCGACTCATGGCACTCGACTCATGGCACTCGGAACTCGGCACTCGCCACAAGCCAAACAAAAAGTGACAACCAGTAAAACAAAAGCGCAGCCGCATTTTCTACATGACGCTGCGAATGCCAAGGAACATAATAAAATCATGTAATGGACTGCGCATGAAAAACAATGCAAAAAGCAGCGTTGACAACGTAAGAACTTGACGATACCTAGGGGCGAGGGGGGCTAAGGATGTGCAGCAGGGTAAGGGGAGGGATTAAGGTCCCTTGTTGTTACTATTTTGCAGCATAATGTAATAAAAATAGCATGCCAGAGAGTCAGAGTCCGGCCATGGCAATGATGATGACGATGACCATGATAATGATGATGATGATGATCATGCCCGATCGATAGTACAAAACAAAAGACTTTGGACACAAACTCACGCAGGCAGCAGGCAACGAAGGCAACGACGACGAAGACGACGACGACGACGACGATGGCGGCCTGCCAAGAATGCCAAGTATCGTGTGTTGAATGCATGCCATGCATAGTCAGTGCCCAACCCCCTTGGTCCCCCCTCTTGTCACTGTACAACACAAGACTTAGACTGACCGCCTTTAGGGCCAGCATTGAAAACGAAAACGGTTTGTGCGACATGAGGCACGACAAAATCATGGCTCGAAAGTCGCTCTCAGATTCCAATTCAGATGCAGTCCGGCAGTCGTCGAACTGGGAGTTGGACTTGCAGTTGCAGTTGAAGTTAAAGTTGGACACATGTGCGGCCATTAGGCCGCTGCCCCATTGTGCTGCCCCAAAAGATACAAAGATACACGCGCCAGATACAGATGCACCCCATGTCCATATGGGTTGGTTTATGAGTTTCTCGCTTAAGTGACACAAAACGGCGACTAAATGATCTGCAGATAGTTGTTGGCCAGTTCTATAAATAAACCAAAACAGCGAACTGAAAGTCATTATGAACACAGCATCTAATTAAAGCCATTAAGATAAGACGCCACAAATTTGAGCTATTAAACTGAACGATAAAAGCGGCAGACTCGTGTAACCAATAGATTCAAATAGTTTAAGAGACTCCTTATACATTAAAGGGAAAATGGAAAATGGAAAGTTAACGTGGGTACACTCGGAAAAAATCTTACTCAGTTTTTCTTAAAATTATTCGAATTTCGTTATGCATTTTGGAAAATTACTTTTATAAATAAGATGGAAAAGGTTACGTGTCTTCCATTTTTGTATTTGTTCTTTTTTATATTATGTGTCAATCTATTTTTCAACTCAGAAAGAATTTTAGAAAAGTTTTACAATTCAGAAAAACCAAACCTGAACAAATATTTTCAAAGAAATTCTTTGCTCTTAAGTTCTCAATCTAATTTTTAAAGTGTTTTTCTTAAAAAAAGAAAATACATTTTCTGAGTGTAATTCTCGATCTGAACTATAAATCAATTTCTTTTATTCCTTAGTGATCCGACTACTTAATTGAAATGAAAGCGAACAAAGCTTAACTCTGATATATGTTAACGGATTTGTCTAAAGATCCACGATAAATTCTTAGCATTCCCAACTGATAAATGAAGCACTTTAAATGCAGAATAAAACCCTCTTTCAAATGTGAAATCACCAAATTGCTGATCACCGTGACAGACAAATCGCACTTTGATGCAGCCCTAGTCTGATAAGCTATAAAATCCGCTGACTAAGGCCAAGAACTGTGCTATTAGTCATCATCAAGACCTGCGTCAGGTTCTTCTCTGGGGCTTTTTACCATTTGTTTACACTTATTGCAAAACGCACCCATGAGCTGGTCGACATTTATCTTGATTATTGACGCTGCTCGTAAGTTGCAGGCTCCAACGTTCTGAGCGCGACACATGCGCATAATTCATGCAGCACTGGCTGGCCAAGAAGTTATGCTGTCCAGGGAGAAAGTGTGATTCACCTTACATGGCCAAAACGAAGCAAGAGCATAACCGCTTTTTGGCAGAGCATGCAAAGTTTCTTGCCACTTTGAGGAAGTTCAAGCGAGTTCATCTCTGGCCGTGATTATTTCTCTGCGCATGTGTAGCAAATGCCAATTTAGAAAGTAAAAACAAATGATCAAACGAAATGGCCCAAACGTTTCTTGGCTGCAACACTTTCATTCACTTTACACACTTGGCCAAAAAAAAGACCAAAATCATACACTTTATAACTGTAATAAAGTGAAGGCTGGAAATGGTGTATATTGTTTTTTTTTTCTTTTTGCATGGCCTCAAATCATCTACCTGTCTTAGCCGACACGGGTTCAAGGTTTTCTGAACTTAAAAAAAGTATAAAGCAAATTATGAACATCATCAGCAGATACTTTTTTTTTTAATTTTTGGCACTTCCTTTAGCATTTGCTGGTATTGTCGCCGACTGGAGTTCAATGCTCCTGGCCATGCCAAGAACTACCTTCTCACGCCGCATAGAACCTCATATTTAAGCCAGGCCTAAGCCAGGCTTAGCTCAACTTAGTTACAAGTTAGTCTCGCCCGTCCCTTTCTCTACCTCTACCTCTCTACCCTTTCTTACTTTAGTCCATCATTAACATGTTTTATTATTATACGGCTCGTCGCTGTTCTGATACATGATTAATGGGGCAGGCCCAAATGAAGAAGTCTCTCTCCCTCTTACACTTCAGTCTCTGTCTTGGGATCTGGCCAAAAAGTTACGGCACAAACAAATGAAGCACCAGCTTACAAATTGCCAACCGACTTTCTCTGGATTACGATTTACTTTCTGTTTCCACAGACGTCTTCATAGGCTCTTTGATTTTATTTTAGAATATGAATTTAAGCTTTTTGCCTAAAGTTTCTTATTAAATTTAAGTTTACATGTTTTTCCACTACAATTTTCATTTGGACTTTCGCTACATAAAAACTGCAAAATTGTTGTGTTTACGAGCGTTTTTTTTTTGTTTTTGGCAACTGATGAAATGTCATCAAACTTGAATGATCCGGTGTCATCAAAGCTTACAACATTTTGATACCGAATCTATTAAAGATATGCAAATTACTTTCACTTCACTTTCATTCATTAGTCGAGGCATTCATTCTTATTCTAATACCTTTGAATGTCAATTGGTGAAAGGGTTTTTTGGTTTTTAGTCATTAATTCAGTTATAACTTATCATGTGGTGTATGTAATTGTGTGTGTGTGTTGGGTGTGCATTTGAGCGGAAATTCTTTGCACGCGCAATTATTTTGTTCAAACTTGTTTGGGCCACAACAATTAATTTTGATAATAATATACGCAAATGCCGCATAATGTTTTCTTCTTTTTGCAACTTGTTTTGTTTTGTGCAATTTGCATAACTTTTCAGTCAAATAAAAAAAATACTGAATATGTTGATAGACAAACATTAAAGGTGCTCGGTTCTATAGTCTTCAGTGTACAGTCCTCAGGCTGAAGAGCCTGCAATTAAATTCGAGTATTGATGACGTTCCCTCTGCGCTTTGTTCTCGCCCATTTTGCGGCCATTTGACAATGGCTTTCAATCAAATCGAAAAACGAAAATAACTATTAAAATAAAATAGATTTTTTAAATTATATTCAAATTTTTAGCCAATTTGAATTCGAGTTGATTGATGTGCAAACATTGCGTTGTTTTTGCCCGTTGGTTGCCCGCTAATTAGACTCCTCTTGCAACTCGATGCGAATCTCGAATCTCATGAGAAAGCTGGCTGACTTCTTGGCTCAAATGGCATCTCAGTGCTAAAATTGACACCTTTACGCAGCGCTGCATACGCAGCTCATCAAAGTGCCTCAGTGCGGCGATGTTGATGACTTGGCAGAAACTTCTTCCTTGCACACAAGTTGCCACAAGTTTCTTGTTCTAAGTTGAAGTTACAGCTGCAGTCGAAGTAGCCAAATACAATCGTTCGCTTTGTTGTTGTGGTTGTTTTTGTTGGTTCTAATCGATTTCTCTAACAAACATGAGGCTGGCAAACAAGCGACTCTCACTGCAGACAAACAACAACAATAACAACAACAACAGCAACAAGTGGCAAGTTCAAGACGTCGCCACATGAAATTCCAAAACATTTGCGCCTTTTTTACAGCTTTCAAGTGGGTGCAGCTTACAGCAACAACAACAACAAGCACAACAAACATAGCTCATTAAAATGCAGCACGACTAAGAGATGACCTAGAAAATACAAAAATAAACCCAATTCCCATATTAAAATTTTTACAAATTAAGTAGATTCTTAAAATCAAAATTTAAAATTTAATACTAGGAAATCAAAACTAGGCAAAAAATAAATATGATTTTTTCTTGCACCTTTTCTTCCACGAGTTTCTTCTTAAAGATTGAAAAGATTTTAAGATTTAGATTCAAAAAAATACAAAGCGACTCCAGTCAAATATTACATTTTTTGACTCTAAATGAATTTTTGTGTTCTTTAGTTTTTGCATCCTTTCCTTTATTATTTATTAGTTTATTTTTTAAATTACTATTTTTTTGGATGTTAGCTCTCGGCTACGTCTGCAGCTAAGCTACCCGCTTTGTTCAGAGGGTGCAACGACACTTACTTCATGGACTGCGTGCATTTTTATTAATCATTTCTTCTAGGAATTTACAACATTTTTATTGAGGCTAACCAAAATGTGGAGAGTCCATCTCTCTCTCTTGCCCCTGGCAGAGTCTCCTTAGGGGCATTCTGTTTATGTGCTAAACTCAATTGTAAACAGGTTCTTCTTCTTCTACACAATGATGATGTTGTTGTTATTTGCCAAATTTAAATAACAACATTATACGTTAGCCAGTTGTTGTTGTTGCTGTTTGCAATGCAATTTGGGTCATCGAAGTCATATGCATGAAATTCAAGCAAATTACATTTTTACATTTTTCCCATTGAACCCTGCTTGGAGGATTTACTTCGGGGATTTGGCCAGCTCATCAGCATAAACAGGAAATAAAGGCTATATATCAAATGGTCATGTGGCAGCAACAATTTGCAGCTTGTTGCCCGTTGCCTGTTGCTTGTCTAGTGGCAAAAAAAAAAGGCGCTCCACGTTCAGTGCTCGGTTATCAGATATGTGCCACACCAGGCAGGGTTTCTAATGAATTTATGTGGCAAGCCACATTGCAACAAAAGCAACAAAAGCAACTGCATCTTATCAACAACTAAATGACATTGCTAGGCAGGCCGCTTAAATTACAAGCACGCAGCAACTTGGCAAATGGCAACTTGGCAACTGGCAACTTGGCAACTTGCAACTTAAAGTGCAGTTAGCCCAGGGTCGTCGCCACAGAGCTTTGCATGCGGATTTGTTGCACGGCGACATTGACACTGAGGATTTAAATTGTGGCGCTCGCATATCGAATTGTAACTCTGAGCCGGTAAGACAAGTTTTCTGCGGATTGCATCAGAGTCAACTCGCAGCCAATATGATGTAATGCACACAAGTTGCAAGTTGACCACCCCTCTTCCTTGCCCCTCTCTCACCCCTTCCAGCCTTTCTTCCAATCTCGCGGGTTGCTAGTAAATCGTCAAAAACACATTAATGCAAAAAAAAGTACATATAAATAAATAAAAATGAAATAAAAAAAACGTTGGGTTTAAATTATACATAAACAGAGAAGCGTTCTGAAGCCGCTGAGCGGCCGAGCGGCGAGTTTTGTCTGCATAATTTTTCATTTTAATAAATGCAACATCGTGGCTAAAAATAGCTCGGCCAGCTGCTAAAATGTTGCTGCACTGGTTGCCAACATGTTGCCAGCAACATGCACCTTGCGTCGCGCTCCGTTGCGTCTCCCATGCCGCTAGTTGTAGCGGAAGTATTAGCTAGCAGCTCCAGGACGCATGCGGTCTATAGTTATGCGCAATTATCTCAAATGCACAACAATCTAGAATGTGCCAAAGCAGGGTATGTGCGACTAGTAGTTGAGCTGTAAAAATGCAAAACATAATAGTTAGAAGAGATGATGAAAGAGATACATATATCTTTGAAAGATAATTATTAAATCATCTTCATTAAAAATTGTAAATGAAAATGTAATCAGTTATGCTATGTAATACATTCATAAATAAATATATTTTTTTCTTCTGAATGTTTAAATATAAGTAAACCTCATATCAAAGAAATATCATTCAAACAATAATTGTAATTCGGATTTTTGAAATAGAATAATGATCTTTAATGCTTAATGTTTGTCGACGTTAGTTCATCATACCCCACTTTGTCTGCTGCGCAGCTGGGTATGAAGTTTGTATAAACTTCAGATAACAAATAATCACATCTTCAAAGTTACGTAGATACTTTAAATGGCAGGTGAATCATATTTATTTATAGCAGATGCGCCAGGCATTATCACAAACTGATTCATTGATTCATTCATGAAGCGCAAGTGAATAGACTTTCGACTTAATTACCGGGCCATGTTCGAGTACTCTCCTCCACTTGTCGTCGTCGACTTGTCCAAAGGTTCTAACTCTGCCCAAATCGCAGCTTAGCACTTAGATCCGCAATTCAGCGCGTAATTAATGATTGTGCGAGATATGTGTGTAAGTGTGTGTGTATGTGGCTTATGTGAGTGTATCTGTGTGCACAATGCAAATCGAAATGCTCATTGCAAAAGCGTGATTCAATGGGTGTCCAAATTGCTAAAGCCGACAATTGCCAAGATGCTGTCGATGCTGGATGCTCTGTTAATTGAATTTGCTATCGGTATTTGTATCTGCTTGTTTTTCTTGTTGTACTCTTTGTTGTTGTTGTTATTTGGTTGTGGCCCATTTGAAATTTATGCGCATTCAAATTGTTTCAATTGGTAGGAAGAGCGAGGCAAGTCAGACCGTCAGATCGTCAGACCGTCAAACCGCCTGCGGTCAAATTCAACGGGCAGCAATTGACATACAAAACGGGCCCGAAAAGCAGCTAAAAACCGCCTAAGCGCCACTTGAACGGCCAGTCATTGTTGTTGTTGTTGTTATTCCTCAGTGTGTAGTTGTTGCCACAAACTAAAAAACACAAACACTTGTCGACGCTATCGTGAATTGAAGAGACGACGGGTCACTGGCTTTTCGCCTCGCGTGCACTTTGGAAATGGGTCAACGCAAATGCTTTTGGCCAACAATATCGCTAATGTTTCAATTGCCAGCAATTGCTGGTCAATCGCTGCCACACAGTAAGCAAATTTATCAGTATCATGGAAATCTTTAATTATGAGGCGTTGGCACGTTGCGTGTCGGGGTGTGTGTTGCACAACCAATTTAATCTGTTCACGCTGATATTTTTCTTCTCCTTTTTTTCTGCTTTTTTTTTTGGCAACAGCTCGTTAGCAAATTGCAGATAAGCTTAAGCACAAATTTACCTATATTGTTAACACACACTCACCTGCGAAACTCAACTGGGCTTAGCTCTCATTTCAATGCAGTGGAGTCATCGTCATTAACATCATCCTCATCCAGCGTCATCGACAGCATTTCACAATCTCAACTCGCAGCAAACTGTTAATTGGCTGCTCAATAACCGTTACTCCCGGTTCTATTAAACAGTTTGACATTTTTTGTGGTCTGCCTGCAATAAAACTAAATCTAATGTAACTAAAAACGAAATGAAAATTCTAAACTTATCACAAAAGCCGTAAAAATTAAAAAAAAAAAAGTAAAACAAATAAAAACTATCTATTGAATTCATCTATAGACTTGATGTCGGCCAATTGATAGAAAGAGATCAAGTTGTTCTGGTTAATTCGCTACAGCCAAAAGACGACCTTCAGCAGCAGAGATGAAAGTGGGAAAGTTGAGAACCTTTTTCATATAGTTCCATAAGCCAATAAGCCTTTTAGCTTTGCAATTGTTCATGACTGACTTGGGCCCAATTCTAGCTGACAAAACAGCGTCAAGTTAAAAAAAGAAAGGCTTTTGAACTTGGCTAAAATACATACCAATATGAATGTGTATGAAAATAAAAGCTTTCACGCAGCCAAAGAAATAAAGAAAAGGCCAAAGCCGCAACGCGTTGCCATTCTTTTGGCTCTTTGGCTCTCTTGCCTCCTCTGCTTGGCTAATTTATCTCAATCAAATTTTATTTAAATGAAAAACACAATGCGCATCCACTTAGCAGACACTGTACAGCATAAACGGAGCCCAAAACCGCGAAAAAAAACCCCTATGCAAATATGCGACACTTCGCAGCATCGTTGAAGTTTTGAAGAAATTTCACGCGATTAGCATGTGAATCAATGGGCCAGTGGTAACTGGAACTTGATACTGGCCAACAGTGGGACAGGCATTTAATTTGTGAGTCTTATCAATGTTGGGAATATGCTTAATGCTGTCAGACTTTATGCATTAATTAATTAATGCTGAGCACGCAGTTCGTTAACCCAAAACGGACAGTGTTGTTGTTGTTGCCGCTGTTGCTGGTGACAATTTTTCGGTCTTATTTTATGACCGGCATTGTTGTTAGTTATAAATTACATTTTATTGCCACTTGGTGCTAGGCTTGATGGTCTTTTAGGGTGTTAACTGCTCAAAGATGCTGTAAAATTGGGCGTTGAAACAAAAGACTTAGAACACGAACTTGCTGAAAGCCTTTGTGCTCGTTCAAAGTAGCGATTTCCGTTTTTCTTTTTTTTATTGTGCCTCAAAATCAATACTCACGTTCTATAAATACATCACTTAGGTACATATAAATAAAGTAACTGCTTGGGAATGCCGCTATTAAAAGTTGGCAACTGGAAGTTGGCAGTTTGGGAGTTGGCAGTAACCTTTTGGAGGTCGTTAGCCCGTTGCGTTTATCTGGGAGTCACAGCGACAAGATCTCCCGGTCAACAGCTGCCGTAAGCTTTAGCACGGATAAGCATCTTGATAAAATGGGTGTTTGGTCATCGCTCAAGTCAAGTCAACGACTTGGGAGCGTTGTGATCCAGAAATGTCGTCTAAATGCCACTAATAGATTTGTCCCCCTGCCAGCAACTGTTTTGTAATGCAAATTCATTTCGTAAGCTATATAAAAATAGTTATAGTTGTAGATGTAGATGGAGATGTAAATGTAGATGTATCTTCTGCTGCTGGACGGGGGAAAAAAACGTAACACGCAAATGCTGCTGACTCACGCAGAATTCTCGTCATTCTGTCTGAGTTCTGGCAACAAGTTTCCCTCATGCAAATCCCCCAACCAAACTAGTCATCGGTGCGGTGCCATTGTAGAACTAAGCAGCTATAAATATAAGTATAATACGAGACTTTACATAATAACAATTAGGCAAATTCTTCTTTTCTGAAAACAAATACATATCTCAAAAGTATTTTGGCTAAATAATAATCTTTGTGTTGTTTCATGGTTATTTCTGTGCATAGTATTCTTATTTGTCGGCTTACAAGGAATTCATTAATTTCTTAGATTTTGAATATTTTGTCATCAATCAGAAATAACTTTCAACGCACACCAAAATTTTTGAGTGCTCATTGAGCAACTGCGTTTCATCTATTGTCGTTTATGTTTTTTCCTCTTTTTTTTGCATTTTGTTTTGAACTTTTGTTTCTTTTTCTCATTAATGAACGCCAAATGCTCTACGAACTTCATTAATTGTTTTATAAATATGCAGAATTAATTAATTTAAAATGCTATTAATTACACTTTAATAACTCACTTGAGACAAAGAAAGTAATCATATGAAAGCCGTGTTCTACCAAAGACGAGTATGTGCCAGCATTAGAAAAGACGTGAACACTTTAGAAAGTGCCCGATAGAAAGGAGCTGCAGCTGAATATGATTAATAATAAAAAACTAAAGACTTTTATGCAAATGCATATCGTAAATTAAATATTGAATAGCAAAGAGAAGAGAAGACAAGTTCTGCGCAAAAGAACCAAACTTAAATAGAAATCCCAACTGATGTCATGGATTCATATAAACATAGAACAAGTAAGTCTTCTCGGAATTGCCTTGACCTTTTCAAAGATTGAGCTTAACCTGCTGAAACTTCAAGGATATGAATTGATTTTCATTTTTGGATAATTTATTTTAGCAATGTTCCTGTGGTGGCTGTAAAGTTTTTATACCAATCGAAGCAGACATGCAATTATCTATATGTAGATAAACTGTTTTACAGCCTAGCCTGAAGAATCATTTCGGCAGCAGCGATTTCAGCTTTCAGTGAACGATGGCCAACCAATAAAACTGTAAGAGTTTTTAATTACTTTAAAATGGTCGTTACGCCTCCTACGTAGTTGGCAATTCGTCTACGTCAAAACGATAAGACGGATATTATCTTCAAGTTGCCCCCAGGCGAATCTTGTGGTGTTGCACTTCTTTCCTTATGGTTCTTGATGCGCTTCAAGTTCAACTGACCACGACACGCATCATTTTATGCGACTTTGGGTTAATTAAGTCGCCAGGTGTTTAGACCCTCAGTCAAAGTCTCACAGAGACAGGCTGATTCCCAATTCCCATCCCATACGTATTCCCGGTTCTGGCCCTTGACTCGATGCCGTTTAGTGCAGGGCCCAAATGGCCTAGTTACATGGCCAGCAACAAAAGCCACGAAAATGGTCTTAACAATAAAAGCATGACGCCAACGCCACCGTCGCAACGTGTCTTTGTCAGCTTAAAGATCCGACAAATGGGCAGAGGACAAATGTTGTCAAGCTGTGAAATTTGCAAATAGATTCGCAACAGTTAAGATAAAAGCCGAAACAATGAACTTTATGCGTGGGTCAGAAAAAAATACTAGTAAGAATGTTAATATCGAGTTACCAACTACAAAATACCCATTATTAAACTTAAATATATCTTAATTGTAGCTATAAACTTTTAGATTCAGCGGTGTAGAAAAATTGCGTAAATTAAGGCGGTCTCGTTGATTAAAGACTTAAAACAGTGATAGCTACTATTATATTTAATCGGTATTGATTAACAACTAAGTAATATGATTAAAAATAATTATTCTATAATAATAAAAGGAAATGTTCGCTTTCAAAAAACTGTGGGTGTAGTGGAGTTTTTCGTAATTTTCGAGGACGGGAAAAATGTTTTAAAACATGGAGTGACAATTTTGATTGCTACAGTTCTTATTGTCTCTGATACTCGTGTGTTTATACAGACGAACATAATCAAGATTAAATATATCTTATGAAGTCTCCCGCGCATCCATTTTTCTATTCGATACATTGCAATAAATTTAGCATACCCTTGTACTCCTCGAGTAATGGGTATAAAAACAAAGCCAAAACCCACTTCTAACGCCCAAAGATACTTTTGTATTTGTATCTATCATTCCTTATCTCTCTCTCTCTCTTTCTCCCTCTCGCTGACTGTCCATCTTTGTATGTATATGTGAGCACGCTTAGACGAGTTCTAATTAGCAATGCTAGGCACAGTTTGGTATTTGCTTTGTGCACAAGCAAAAATGTCAGCTGTGGCAGACACGACGCGACGGCAACGGTGGCAGCCGAGGCAGCAGCAGCAAACATACAAATTAGAGCAAATAGTTACATACAAATAACAAATTGCTCAGCGCATGGTAACAAAAGTGCCGTTACAATTGGTGGGTTGAGAACTTTTCGAAAAAAAAAAAAAGTGCGAACTAGTCGGGAATGGGGAATGAAAGGGGTTAGATTTTATGAGTTGCCTCCAAAACGCTTCACTAGGTGAAAAGTGAATGGCAACGAGACGTTCCAAACTATTTTCGAGTACCCCAAAAAAACAAAAGAGCAAAAAAAAAAGTGGACTAAAGCGTGCGCAAAATATAAAATTTAGAAAACAATGCAGCTGGAAACAAGTTCAATTATTGTGCGAATCGGGTAGCTGGTATATTATGAAATTATGAAATTAATGCAATTGGCCTTGACAGCCGCAAAATGTTGCCCATGGGGCACACACACAAAATGTCTAACGTCTCTCTTAACTTGGCTGCGTGCGTAAAAATCATGTCAATAGAAAAGTCATTAATAAGCTTTGTGTCTATGAATAGGGGAATCGCAGCTAGAGGCGTGATCAGTTCCCCTGCTTCCCCCATAGTGTGTGGGTGTCTTGTCCGTTGTGTTAGCCAATTAGCAGCTGTCAAATGTTGTTGACTCTTTCGGCCAACGCAGCGCGTCGTTTGGCCCTGACACTGAAGAAGAGTCTCGCAAGACAGAGACAAAGAGATAGTGAGAGAGAGGGGAGGGAGGTCCATCAAGTACATTTGACAGCTGCACTTGAAATGAATTCGATTTGGAACTTCAGTTTGAGTTTGGAAAGCGGCCCGATACATTAATTTGGCGATGACGATGCTGAGTGCAACATCGCCTGCATTAAGCTTTTAATGAGACAACAGCAGACAGACAGATAGACAGACAGACAGTTGGACAGTCGATCATTTTGGTGGCATTCAAAGGAGCTCAGCACTTGCAGAGACCCCAAAGAGAATCACACCAACACATCCATTAAGCTCTGGCATTTGAGGCGGCCGTTGAACCTTCAAATAGACCTTAACGAAAGAGAAAAACACACTGAGAACACACGCCATGAAAACGCCATGAAAGCCGATGTGAAACGAACGAAAATAAGTTACAAATGAAAACGGGTTTGGATTTGGCGAACTTAGAACCCTAAATCATCAACAAAACAACTCTTTCTCATATTAATAAATAAAAAAACAACAAACAAACAAAAAAAGAAAGATCCGAAAAAATAATAAAAGAATACATCAAAAATTGCGCTAGTTGAGTCTATAAGAATTTTCAGTGCGCTACAATATATGCAAAAATTGATTTGGCATCAAAATTGGATGATTTTAAAAAATTAATTTTTTCGAAAATTTTGCATAGTTACCCCTTTACATTTTTCGAAAATTTTCAAAAATTTTAAATCCCAAATTTATTCTTTAAATCGACTCCAGGTGATAAAATTAGGGTAAAAAAGTACTTTTGGACTAAATTTCGATTTGTTTCTTTAAGATTTATGACAAAAACTGCAAAATGTTCCCCTATTTATAGTATTTACATGGTATTCTTTTAATTTGAATAGATTTGTCAAAAATTGATAGATTTAAAAAAAGGGATGTTTTTTACCATTTTATTATACAAATATTGATTTGGTATCAAAATTGGATG
This sequence comes from Drosophila rellima, assembly GCA_035043635.1. Classification (NCBI taxonomy): domain Eukaryota; kingdom Metazoa; phylum Arthropoda; class Insecta; order Diptera; family Drosophilidae; genus Drosophila; species Drosophila rellima. The sequence goes on along the minus strand of JAWNMV010000811.1, from coordinate 5,154,973 downwards.
GTTTTAAAAAATTCATTTTTTCGGAAATTTTACAGTGTTACCCCTTTAAATTTTTCGAAAATTTTCAAAAATCTTAAATCTTAAATTTATTCTTTAAATCGACTCCAGGTGATAAAATTAGGTAAAAAAGTACTTTTGCACTAAACTTCGGTTAGTTTCTTTAAGATTTATTAAATGTAGAGAAAAGAATTAAAAGACAAAATGTAAGATAGAAAATAATTAAAATAATTCTAATAAAATAACATAAAATGTGGAATACGGCAGACATAATATAGAACCGATATACATAGGTAATATAGAATGTTTATGGAGCATCTAACATAACATAGAAATATAAAATAAATATTAAAAACAATTACTAGAAAATATCACATGGAACATAGAAGATGGAACATCGATCATATAATAGACAAAAGTAACAAACTTCCTTTTCGTATCGTCATGCCCTTGGCATTCACCTTACATTTGACAACTTAATGCCACTCGAAAATCGTGTAATCATTATGGGAATCACTAAAGCGGATTCTAATGGCGTCTGGCAAACGGAAATATCGAAAATCGCCTTAACCTCTGCTGGGGTTGGTCAAAAGCTCGTGCATAGCTTAAATTCAATTCAATTCTTTAATCTTCTAATTTCTTGCAGCGGCTACTCAGACAAAATTCTAAGGCCGCCGATGCCAAAGCAGATTTCATAGATCGCCAATAATCGCATAGTGGAAAAACATAAATAACATATACTCGTACACAGAAAACATTGTTTTGACTAATTGTCTCTATGAAGTTGAAGTCGTGCGCAAGCTGGCGATGATTGTGATGTGATGTGGTGTGATGTGATGTGATCATGTGAACAAGCTATATACAAGCTGGAGTCTTAACCAGAAAGCCCGAGATCAGCAGCCTTGAAGCGTTTTGCAGAAAAATATCGTCAAATTCAATTAAACTTAAATACTTGTCGAATCAATTTGCCTCATAACTTTATATATTTTAAACACACTTACCCCGTATTTGTTTTGCATTGAGCCAGGTTTATTTATCTGCGATCGACCAATCGACCGACAGACCAACAGACCGACAGTTCGTCGAATTCAAACTTTAAATTGAACGCCGATCATCATTTGGCTTTTGTGTTCGTACTGCGGCTAATTGCTTCCTTGAAGCCATATTTTGTGTAATGACGTTGCTTGGGCCAATATTGAATATGGTTAAAAGCGGGAGGGCGGCAAAGCGAAGTTCGGAAGTCGGAAGTGCACTTCTCTGTGCTTCTCTCGGCCTGCTCCTTGGCCAACTACGTGACAATTTAAAAGGCAACATTTGCGCACGCGCAGCGCCAACGAAAATTTACGAGACTGTGGCAAATGGGCGACAAATTATGCCAAATGAAAAGAGGCGTGACCGCTTTGGCATTTATGCTCATTTGGCTTGCCTTGGAAATGCTCTGAGCAGCTTTAAATTGTTAAACGGTAGTATTCGTAGTGCCTGTCCACGTACCACGTCGATCTCATAGCTCGTAGGTGTTAGTTGATTTATTCGCGCGTTTTGCTGGCGTTTCTAATGCGACAATTACAGTCAGCAGTCGGCAGTCGCCAGTCGCCAGTTGCCCGTTGCCAGTTTGCCAGATTCCACTAGCCACTTGGCTGATTTATGGCGCCGCATGTATTTCACGAAGCTATTTGGCCATTTGGGCATTTGGCACACACACACACACGCTCCTAAATAGGTAAAAGTTTTTGATTAGAACTGAGAACTTTATGTAGAACTCTAGAACGTCGTCGCTTGCGGCTGGATTGTTGAGTAAATATGTCAGTCTCGACTTGGATAACCCTTAGCTTGATGCCCCCCCTTGAAGCATTTGAGTAATTGGGCGTAAACTTGGCCCAGCTACCGGGCTCTGTCTATGTCTCTGAATCTCACTGGCTATTACTTGGCATCAACCTGGAGGCATTTGATTAATTTGACTTGTCGAAACTGATGCAAATTTCAGTTTTTCTATTTTTTCTGTATTTTTCTGTTTAGCTAGCGGCGTTGTAAACCCGGAGCTATTTGCTTTACGGTTCAGTTTCATTCATGGTAGATACGATAGATGGTCTGTAGTGTTATGTAAACACTCGACATATAGCCCCAAATTCGCACAGCATTTTGTTGTCTGTTTACTTCTTCTTCTTTTTGTATCCCTCATTTCTTCAAATGCAAAATCAAAATTTATGCAAATTTCAAAGAAGCAAACAGAACAAGCGCAAGACAAGAAAAAAACCCAGTGAAAAATAAAAACTTTAAATATATTTACTGTTAAAGGCGGCAGCGTTGAATGTTTTTGTTGTATTTCCTTTTTTTTCAGTTGTTTTTGTTTTTGTTTTTGGGGTTTTAATTTTATTTTACTTTTTTTTTGCATTGGGTTGGGAAAGTGCCCCAAAGCCGAGCACGAAGTTCACTGAACCGCTCGCTCATATCGAATGATGTTTAGCGGCAGCTACAACAACTGGTGGCACTCATTAAGGAAACATAATTCTAATTCTAATTCTAATTCCACTGCCAGACCGTTTGACGGGAGTGTCTTTAACTTTTAATTATATTTCTTCAGTGCTGAGAAAAGTGAACTCGAGTCTCAGTTCAAACGTTACGTATTTAAATGATGACCTGCCTCGACTGTAGGTCTTGGTCTCGGTTTGGGTCTGACTCGGAATCTGAATCTGGCTCTCAACTTATTACGTTCGTTGCGGTCAACGTGCGTCGTCGTTTTATCTAATCATCTGCATGCGATCGCCAGTGGAAGCCGCCACTGGCCACCGGTCATCCACTGTCCACTGTCCCCTGTCCAGCTATAAATGTTATGAATAGGCCGGCTTCATTTGGAGAGCTCCCTAGAAGAGCGTTTATAGTTTTATTCAACCATACAACATAAACTAGTGGCAGTTAAGTTGGCAAAGTGCTCTATTCTTTAGATCTTCTTTCCCTTTTGTTCTTAACTCAACTTATTTTGGATTTGCACACAGATGACGCAGACTTTAAACCATAATATCAACGGTCTGAACATAAATCATTCACGAAACGGGTGACAATAAATTTTAGCAGTTGCTCAAAACTAGCCACGATCTGAAATCCCTAGACATCTAAGCATCCCAACTGCGGCTAGATAAACGCACTTTTTGAAGTTTTCGCTTTAATAGTTTTCTTGTTTTAATTAAAAAAGAAGCACAAAAAAAAGATGTGGCTTAATAAATGTTCAAAGCCTTTTAACAAGAATTAATGCAAGCAATTGCTTAGAAACTAAAGCCTCAGCTTAGTCATCTCTTTTTATATATTTTATAAAAAATTTAAAATACTTTACGCTTTATTAAAAGTCTACGTTTTCTATTATATTTCAATTGTAATTACAGTTGAACAGTTTTTGCAAAAGTATAAAAAAAGGGTATGTATAAAAAAATTTAATATTCCAAATGATCAACATTTTGATGCAGGTAGGTATGGAAAAAGTCGATAGTATTTAAAAGATATGAAATTCTCTAGATAACAAATTTTGATGCAGAATGAACTGCAGGTCAACCCATGATAAAATTGACATTCCACAAGGAAATCGGTTAAGTTTAGACAAAGTTATGTTCGAAGTTTTTGAAGAAGTCTTTCGGTTACTTATCAAAATATCAAAGAGTGAACTGAAATTTTCAAATAATTTTCAAACTCCAATGAATTTTTGATTTTTCATAAAAATCAAATTATTTAACTCATTACTTCGTCAAAAATTTGTAATATTTTGCTTTCTAACTATTAATTTCTTTTCTAAATTTTCGAATATTTCTAGTGGGCTTCTTCTGCATTCACATTCATATGGTTTGGTGGTTTGTCGACGACTGGGAGCACTTAAGCTAAAGAATAGGCATTTCCTGTCTTCTTCATCATCAAGATCATTAAAAGCAAAACAGCGTCCAATAGCAATAGCAATGGCATTGGAATTGGCATTGGCAATGGCAATAGCCGGCAAAGAGCTTACAGTTTTATGGGTCCTGGCCACATAAACACTACTAGATGGCAAGCATACCATTTGGGCTTTCTGCCAATTCCTAGATGGACATTATATGCGCTACGAGTTACAGGAAGATCCATTGCCGTTGGCTGCATTTTGAAAGACTTTTTTATAAGACGGACGGATATTTTTTTTTCTTTCATTCTCACATTTTGATTGCATCAATAAAAAAGAATTCAGCATAACCCTCCCCAACCCCGCTCCAGTTCATCTTTCATTGCTTTTAATGAGGAATGGAAAATTCTTCATTTTAGAACACACACACACACACAGAAGGATTGACAATGAAAATGAGGTACAAACTAGAAGCCGTACCCATCCGGACTTAGCTTTATTTATAGCATCACCTAAGTGTTGCCATTAAAAGTTTTCAGGGCCGCCCCCCTTATCCCTTCTCCTTCTCCTCCTCCTGCTCCTGCTCACCCGCTGTCTTTGGTCAACGCTCGTTCGTTGACTGTCTTTGGTAAGAGAAGACATTGCCAATTAATTTGCAACAGGCTTTGTCCAAACGCTGCTCCATCTCCTCTGTCTGGGCACCTTGATGAGAGGCGCCAAAGCGCCAACACCCCATGCTACATATGCTATAAGTATGTTATATGCCTTATGCTATATGGCTATATGGCTAGACCTCTGCATCCCCCTTCCTTGCATGTACGCGTACTCAACATTCCTGTCAGATTTCTGGCCTCGGTCTTGGCCAGGCCAGGCCAAGCCAAGCCAAGCCAATGAGCCGTGCTAATTAATAATAATAAAAATACAAAGCGAATAAGAGAACGAGAAAATACAGCAAAGGTTTGATACCCTTACATAGCCCTGAGATGATAACATTTTTATATTAGGAGAATTTGTTCATGATATTTAAGAAAGTGTCTTTCAAAATCTGTGAGATTGGTTGAGACATCTATACAAACAACAATTATTTGTATTATTTCTATGTAATATAGAAGTCCGATTCGAACAAAACTCGGTCAATATGTAAAAGGCAATATCAAATTCACAATTTGTAAATGGTTCTGATTTCTTGAAAAATATCAAATTTTACATACAACGAAAAAATTGCTTCGTCATGATTAACGTTTATTACGTTTCCTTTTAAGCGTTACATATTTGGTTAAAAAATTATAATAACCTCTGCAAGGGTATTAAGACGAACATCGAACAGGAAGAGCTGGCTAAGACTCTGGCTCACGCTTTGGGCCCTATAGACAGCCTGGACGTTTATTTTTAGAAAATAAACTGACGATGCAACCAACAACAAGCAACAACAACAACAACACCAACGAGGTACAACGGCTAATGGTAATGAGCTGCAGGCTATTTACAGTTTAGCTGCGGCCTTGCAGCTTCTGCCGCCTCTTTTGGGCTGCCCCTGTTCAAATTTATGGGCCAGCATCAATCTGTTGGCTTAATGCTGCTGCTTCTTGATTAGCATGACCAGCTAAGGGCCGGGCAAAGGGGAGGGCGGAGTTCACAACCCCCAAAAAATCACCGTTGAATGGCCTTCAACGTCCTTGACTGTGCATTCAACTATCGGAACGGGTCTATAATTATTGTATATTTATTTATTTGCTTATTATTGAGCCGCTCAATTGCTGCTGCCTCTGCCACTGCTGCTGTTGTTATTGTTATTATTATTGCTGTTTCTGTTGTTGTTTTTTGTTGTAGCTCACGTTTTTTTCCTGCGCTCACCAAATATTGTAATTTATGTGAATAATGCGATGCGAATCTCCGAGAAGACTCGTCTACGTCTGACTGCGTTCAGGTGTATTAGCAAACAATTTGTATTGTCTGATAGTTAATCATTGCTAACGTCATCGATTTATTTATAAACAATATTATTAACGCCCAAACACATTAGTTTCAATGATTATGCATGCTTTTGTCTAAGCGCTTTATGCAAAAATTTGCAACTACCATTTGCTAAATGGGCCAAGTTGGTAGCAAGGACATAACAATTACGGTGAAAAGGGGCGTGTTGTAACCAACAAGAAAAAATAAATACAAAATTATAAATAACACTATAGAAAAGTAGGTAAACTTAAAAAGCATTTCATGTGCTGATTCTTTAAGCTAAGAAACAAAACGAAATCAAAAAGTCATCATCGTGCGAGAGATGGCCGGGAACCGAATAGAATTCGTTGAGGGATCTTGGCCAGTACTTTTGCACGTGTGAATGTGCCTAATGAGTATTCAATTGATGCTGAAAGATTGAACAGAAATCATATTGCGATCGAACGAGAGCCCGATTCCCAAATTCGATTAGCAAAAAGAGAATCCAAAAAAAATAAAATCAAAAAAATTATTGAAGAACTGCGGGGCACTTGAAGAAGCATGCTCGGCAAAATTAGAAAGAAGTGCGCCAATCAAATGAGGTCAATAGGAAATGAAAAGTGAAATTTCAGCTTAAAGTTGGCACAAAGATCGATGGTCCATTGTTGGGCACACACACATTGGCAAAAGGAACTTGCTATTTAAATATCATTAATTTCTGGGTTAAGCCTTTGTGGCGAGCACTTGAAAATTGCCACCGTGTAATCAGTCTTTGACAGCAGCAACAACATCAACAACAGCAGCTGCCTCGAGGCACACAACTGTTGGCCACGTTAATAACCTATGAATGGTCTGAGCAGACGCATTAAATAAAGTCTTACGGCTGTAGCTCTATAATCACATTTGACATGTGCAAAATGGGTAGAAAAAAAGTTGTTTTATGTAAAGCTGCATCACTATAGAGAATAGTTGGTTCTTTATGAAAATTCGAACTTTAAGGGATCTATTTACGATATACAAAATCCTGTTAATTCTTAAGATTATATTAAAATTATTTATTTTTTTTTTAAAGATCATAGTGCGCTTAGCGCACTAAATAAATAAATACAATTATATATAATTTAAAAAAAAATAATTTAATTAAAAAATAATTATAGTTTTGTTAACGAAAATATTGTGCCTTAAAAGCTGTTGCTATTAATATAAGTAAAGTTTTATTAAAAAAAAAACCTTTAGAGATATACTCGTATTTTTATGCTTGTCAATTGTTTTAGGCAAGGTTATGCATTTGTATAACTTTAGTAATTTTCAACATAAATTTGAATAAACAATCAAAGTTAATAACTATTAATTATGCATGTTTTGTGTAAATTGTAGAAAATGCTTGTCAAATGCTTTACGATATAATCAATTAGCACGACTTATGTTGCAGCCACGTCTAACTAACTTGGAAATTGGCTCTCGGAACTTGCCCCTGCAGCAGCCGCAGCCGCAGCCGCAGCAGCAGCATCTGTTTCCGTCTCCAGCGGCGACTCTGAATGGAGTACTACACTTGTACTTGCCACAAGGGTGACTCATCATCACAGCATCTTCGAGGTTCGTGCCAAACGAGACCTTCTGCACTTTTGGGTTGACGCATTCGAGTTGAACATAAAAACAACTACAGAAGACCTTAACAATAATAAAAAAATAAAATAGTAAGTCTGTATGTAAAGTTCAAGTTTCGACGCAATTAAAAAGGGTGCGTAGAACGGCAGTTTGGGCCTTTTTGTGTAAGCTTTTGGCCATAAAATCACAACAACAGCCAGAATGAATAAAAACAAGAATTAAACAAAAAATAACGAGCTAATAAATGCTCGTACAGCAACAGGTGTGAATGTTTGAATGTGTGAATACGCTATTCGAGTATGAGTGTTGATGTTTTGAATGTGCTGAAAGGGCCGCTTGGCACATTAAATATGTGTCGACTGATGACGCCAACAACAACAAGAACAATAATAACAATAACAACTTTGCTATCAATGAACAATGAGTATTAATTTTAATTTTAATAAATAATCACATTAAAAATATTACTTATTCGATTGTGGTTTTTGCATTAGTGGCTCTGATTGGGGAGGTTATCTATAGACAGCGTTTGAGTCATCTCATCTCATCGCAGCATCAGCTCATCTCGGAACATGCTTAAAAACGTATTATTGAAGACGGAAATGAAAAACGCCAGGAAAAAAAATCAACAACAAAATCTTATATACAAATACGCAAATAAAAATAATAAAAATAAAAAAAAACGTTATGCATGGAAGTAAACAGCTGCCAAAGAAAGAATAAATTAAATTGATGTATACAACAGAGTTTCAGAGTCTTCCAGTAGAAGAAGAATCAATGTGAAAGAATTCTTACACATTGGCTGAACAACGTAGCTGTGTTTAAATTTAAACACTGAGCTCAGCCTCTGTGGCATTTCAGAAGAAAGAAGACTTAAGCTCAGACGAAGACGAAGACTAAGACTAAGACTAAGGCGTTATCAGCTCACCGACTGTTTCTATGGGATATACTTTAACTTTCGACTGAACTGGTCTTCAATTAAGCGTATAACATAATGTGTTTTGTTTTTTTTTTTTAGTTTTTCAAGCAAACACAACATTTGCGACGCGACCAAAAGATGATAAATGATGCGTAGTTGTGCATTTACCCAAAATAAAAAAATTAAAATAAATTATATTTAGTTGTGTTTACGTATGTTTTAATAAAGCGTAACTAATTAAACACAGAAACTGCCAGCGTGTATTCGTCTAATATAATAAATTTATTTAATTTATAGTTTATGTTTTACAAAACACTTTAATTAAATAAATATTGCATCAAATTTTGGCAATTGAGGTGTCTGAACTCGCCGAAGGACGGAAATCGAATCAACTTTTGATGATGAGCTGTTGATTATAGGCATCTTTATTTATAGATGCGATCAACCAAGATCTTTAGTTAATGCATGCTCAGATTGCCCAGGCAGGGGGAATTGTTTGTGAAGAGATCGCCAATGGTGAACAGATTCAAATAGGTGGATAGAAATGTGGCCAGCAGTCCAAAGATTAGCACTCCCATGGTGCAGGACACGTCGCATTCGAGGCGATGCAACAGACGCACCAAACGCACCCACAGACCACGGGGCGTATGTGGTTTGGTTGTCACCAGCAGCGGCTCCATTTCCAGCTCAACTGGATCGTAGTTCAAGTCCAAGGGTAGACTGCCGTAACTGGCCTCGGCGGCAATGCGTTGATGCACCAGCTCCATGCGCCGTATGCGACGATAAAGCAGAGGTGGTAGGATAAATACCAAGGGACCTGTGATGGTGCCACCAACCACATCCATGAGTGCATCAAAGCTGGGCACAAACTCGGCCACAAGCACCTCCAATGCCAGGACACAGGAGCGGATTAACACACGCTTGCAGCAGAGCGCTGGAAGAGATTAGAGTGAGTGTGAAGAGGATTACTTGTAATCATAACTTACTCTCGGGCAACTTAAAGTAGTTCTCGATCTGCAGAAACATGGCGGAGCTGGCCACAGTCACCGAGAAGCACAATTGGAGTGACATTAGGATGAGCATCACATAGAAGGGCACACTGGTGGGCAGCGACTGCAGAAGATTATTGGCCACCATTGAGCCAAACTTGTAGGCGGCAATGACGGAACCTACGATGGCCACACTGCAAGTAACTAAATATATTGAAATAAACAAACAAGGCTGGACTCTTCCGTGGTATTTACTTACTGGCAATGCCGATGAGGGCGGCCCAGGACACTTGCGACTTGCGCTTCATATCGATTTGCAGCGTGAGCAGCACGGGATGGATGTCAAATTGAAAGGCCAGAATGCTATAGCCGTTCAGGATAGTCAGAAATCCAGGCAGCTCTATCGAAAAAACAGATTTTAAACATTTTGTAATCAAAAATATCGATTTTGAATTTACATTTTCGAAAATTCAAAATTTTAAATATCGAGTTTTCATTTTTAATCAACTCCTGGTACACAAATTAGTATAAAACATCAGTTTAAATTTGATTCTGAGTCGATTCATTTTGTCATGTCAAAATTAACAAATATTTGGACTTGTAAAGTTGTTAGGTTGTCATATAGACAAACTTCAAACTTGGTTAACTTTGCCAAAAATGATTCGATTTCCAAGCGGAATGTCACTCTGATCATGGTTTGGCCTCTAAATTCATTTTAAATTTAAATTTAATTAATTAATGTTTCCACACAAATTTACATCACTACTACGAATTGGGATCAGTTTTGGCAAAGTTATGAAATTTGGAAGTTGGTCTGATTCTCGACTATTGCCAAAATTTTACAAGTCTTGTATACTGATCACTACTGATTACAATTTTTATTTTCTTTAAATTTTTTAACTAATTTTATTGTTAAAAGTAAACTCTGTTGGAAATTAAAATAAATAAAAAAAATTAATTTAATGCTATTTGTATGGCCATGGCTGTAGAAGGAATACCCACCCATCGATACCCCTTGAAAGGGTGTTCCAATGGCAGAGGCATCCAAGAGGCAAAACCACAGCAGTGCCACAATGATGATCATAACACAAACGGCAATAATGGCCAGTCCACTGGAAGATGAGTTTCGAGAAGATTGACAAATGGAGGCCAGGAATGTTGAGGCAACGACTTACCGCATGTGCTTGGGACTGCCCAGCCACATGAGCGGACAGATGATGAGGCCCACGATGATGGCCCAATAGCAGTAGGAGAAATTATAATGGCCAGCACTCATGCGGAGCACAACAGCCTCAAGATTCTCGGCAGCCATGACAATGCTGGGCACAGCCAGGGCAAAGATGCTCAGATCCAGGAGCACCGACACCAATAAACTCACATAGGGACCAAAGGCGAGCTCGGCAAGTGCAGCATAGGGATAATTGCGTTTCTGCATTATCGAGGGATCCAAGTACTCGGCCATTGTCCAGCACTGTGAGAGCAAAAAAGACGTGTACATCTGCAGGAAGATGATGGAGAGCACGAGGAGCACCCCAAAGTAACCTAGCCGAACCAGAAGCGCGGGCAGCGTCAGAAACGGAAAGATGCCAAACAAATCCACCACATAGAGTATGGCAATGAACAGGGATAGACTCTCGGGCTCATCCCCGTAGGCACGAAAATGCGGCAAGGCACTGAACCGGGAACGGGACAAAAACGGCAATTGATCATGTTGATGCGAGGGCGTCAACAGCACGGGATGGCGACGTTTTGGCAGGGCAAAGGATGGTGCTCGCGAGGGGCGTGGCGCCGGCTTGACACTCGAACGTCGAAAGAAGAACATTCGCGTTGAGTACGAACTTGACGCGGCGACTGGGAACGCACAACTGGCGCTTCTAACACAGAAATCCAAAAGAACGGAAAATGGGAAATCGCAAGAACAAGTTTGGTCATCTGATACTCCAGTTAAATGTGCAACAAGGGAAGCCCTTTCGCTGCAATGTCAATGCACGTTTGTGGCAACACTGCAGTGGCCAATAGACAGTTGCAAGTTCAATGCCTTTGCGAGGCCCAAAAGTGGCAGGAATCCAATGTGACTTTGATCTATACGACATACTCCTGTTTATCCTGACTGTTTCACTCATTGGCTAACAATCATCAGGCTGTCCAAATGGTAATAGCTGGAATTAGTTAATAGACAACAAGTGGGTCAAATTCGAATATAATAAAAACTTCAATAATATATTTAACAAAACTAAACAGTTTACATCATACAGTATCACTAGCGAAGCTGCCGGTATTTTTGCTAATATTATATATATTTTAATGTACACAATGTGATATCTACAATAAGAAGAAATCAAATCTATTATACAAATATTTTCTGTATCATTCCGTTCAAACATTTCACAGCTGCTGCACTTGGGCAATCTTTTGTTTCTTGGCCTGGGACTCCTGAAAAAAACAATAGTTTAAATATGATATTAGATTGAATATTTTTAATATTTACCTCGTAGGAATCACTGGTCATGTTGCCCTTGCCCTGCACTGTGATAACCTGCACAGCTTGGCCGGGTCCTGGTCGGTTCATTAGCAGCTTGGCGCCGGCACGCGGCGTCTCGCCACAGCAAAAGACCCGCGCCTGCTGTTTCATTGGGCTGTCCGATTCGTCCATGTCCTGCTCCGTTCGCTCATCCAGTTTCACGGTATTCTTATTGTTGTCCATGTACGTGCGATTGAAATTCAAATGATTTGGACGCACTGCATCCGTTATATACTTACTACGATCCGAAATATAATGTATGCGTGTGTCAGAACAACAACAAGTTATAGCATTGTTCAACATAGATTAATCTTTTTAAAGAAATTAGATGCGAATTGTGATGATACGTACACTGGAATACTAAACAACACCGTACTTATATAAGTTGTCTAGTTTCTAACGGCTGTGCTTATGTATTTATAGGGATTGTATAAATATACATATTTACATGCAAGATTAACAAAAACTTGGAAAATTCCTCAATGTTTTCATCTTTCTGCTTTTGTTCACTCACACTCCATGAAAAGATGCCACTGCACGAGAAGAGATTGATCTGCATGCTGAGAGTGGTTCGAGTTCTCTTGCTGTTGATGGTGGTTGTGGTGCTGATGGTGCGAGTGGTGGTGCTGGTGTTGCCGCTGCTCCTGGTCTTGCAGTGTTCTTGGTGCAACACCTACATCAACATGGTGCAAAGTGCATTGGTTACAGCGTCAAGCGACGGGCTTGGTCGATGTATCTTGCCTTAATGTGTTGCAAAATAAAAAAGATACAAAGAGTTGGTTGTGGTGCAAATTGCATGATACCAGGTGTTCTGGAAGTGTATCGTGTGTGGCAGGTGGCGAGTGGATGTGGCAAGTATCTAGATGCAGCATGTGGCGCTAACTAAGCCCCTTCAGTGTACGTATCAGGTTATAAGCAGATGATTCATGTTAATGAAACTTATGAAACTGTTGCACTCACGATTTTACATTATACAAGCCCTGTCGTATTACATAATTGAGCACCAAATCATCCAGCAAATACTTGACAGATTCACCGCGACCCAGAAGTCGACGAACCAACGAAGAGCTGACCTCATTGGGCACCCAGTTGGTAATAAGTGTGATATTACGCTATTCATTTAAATAAAAAAGAGTTAAGTTTAATTCTAACAGAAAAATCAATTTTCCATTGCAGCAAATGATTTATAAATAATTCATTTCCTGCAAGCTCACCTGGTATTTAGTTAGGATATCTGATTCAAAAATAAACTTTTCGGGATTGGAGCCACAACGTGAAATGACCACAAGTCCATAGTTAGCCACAATTTCCTCAATCTAAAAGGGATTCACTTTAATATTTAGTTGTAAACGCAACAGATGAATATCAACTTACATCCTCATTGGCCCACAGACCGGGGACTGCAAAAGATTCTAGTAAGTCGGCGCCGCAGAGCAGTTTTAAGCGTATGGGATCCTTGCGGTCGCGCAATCCTTGTGGCAACCAACCAGGTATTAATCCATTCTGTTCATTATCCCCAGGAGAATTGATAAAGTTGTTCAAGTAGTTCTGATGATGCTGCAGCACGGATTGCGTGCGCATCCACTGCGGCTGATGGACTTCCCAGTCGGACAGACGAATCCAGCTGGAGGTCTGAACTGCCAGTTTGACCATCGCACAGCGATCTAATGAAGGCGCCAGTCCCTTTTTCCCATAGGAATCATGCGTGGGTGAGATGATG